>CM057452.1:555872500-557176875 GCA_016271365.2 Neoceratodus forsteri | reverse complement strand
CTTGGAGACAGGGGTGCCAGAAGATTGAAATAGATGGGGGTGCTGAAAATTAGAAGGGCATTTGTTAGGGTAGAAAGGTAATTTTTTACAAACTATTATTCGATACACACCATAATACAACAGTATAAGATACTGTCAACCACAGAGATTAAGTATTGCCAGTGGCAGCCATTCTAATGTCTTGAGCCATTAATTGCAAATACTGTGTAGTTATAAAATCTGCTTTTAAGTATGTGAGATAGTTAGAAATAGCCTGATTATGAATGCAATGCATCTTTTGCTAAAAAATAAAATTAATGTTGATTAACAAATAAAGTGGCTTTAAGTGAACAAACCCCTAACATAATTTAATGGAAAAAAAAATATGCAGAAATGGGAAGTACCAGATTTTAAAAGTGTGAAATTATTACCATTCATGTGTTATTCAGACTTTATTACATAAGAAGCATTACTCCACTGAAAACAGGGCGGTGCATCTCAAGTGGACAATCTGTCTGTATATACACACACACACACACACACACACACACACACACACACACGCAAATGTGTTTAGCAAATATGAGCTATGCTTTGAACTTTTACTCTGAGGTGTGAAATGGTCATGGTGCCCTTAGTACAGTAACACATAAAGACTTCGTGAAAATTAATACAGTAGGGTAGCCTAAATCTTACCCGCAATCACACAACATGACATTGCTGGAGGTTCATGTTTACATTATTGTACTACTTTTGTTATAACAAATGTGACTTATTTTAGATTCAGACAGAAAGACTGTATTTTTCTTACTAGGAGGCAGTATAGCATAGTGGTTAATAGCATTGATCTACAAAGCTAGAGACCTGGGTTTGAATCCAATCAGCTCCCACTTGCATACTGTGTGACCCTGAACAAGTCACGTAACTTCCTTGGGCTCCCAGGTCACACCTGGAAACAAGCTTGGAATTAGTGTGCCTTTCCTGGTTAAACAAATTCCCCTTCCCCCTTTACTGTACATTGACTTGCTAAATGAAGTTTGGCTATAAATAAGAGCTCTTGCTTGGACATTCAGGACTTAATGTAATGTAATAGTGTATTGAAGAAAAAAAACATGTTGCAAGAGAAATGCTGCATGCAGCGGATACATGTCTGAACCAAAACAGAAAATGCATATTGTCTATACAAGTAGGCAGTATAATGTTGTGGTTAAGAGCACCAAGCTGCAAACCTGGAGAATTGGGATTGAATCCCATCAGCCTCCACCTGCATACTGTGTGACCCTGAGCAAGTCACTTAACTTCCATGTGCTCCCAGGTCACACCTGAAAACAAGCTCTGGCTTAGTGTGCCTTTCCTGATTAAAAAATTTCCCCTTTTCCTTTCCATATTGTATATCAGTCAGGGTTATATCAGGAAGCTGGTATGCATAAGAAAGATGGCAAATAAAGCAATATTGGAGGCAGCCACATTTGAATGAAAACACAATAAGTGCAGACTGTGTATAACATTAAGTGCTGCAAATATAGTTATGTTTGTTATTAATGCTAAAAAAATATTAAAGTGATTACAAGGTCTTATAAAGGTGACGATTTCCCTGTTTCACAAAGGCATTTTTCACATCTGTATTATAAATAAACCATCACTGGATCTCATTTTCAGTACCAACCATATGGCTTTTTAATACAGCAAAAATCGTGGTGGAGGTGTCAGAAAAACACCCTTTCAATAAGTGTATTTATTTATTAATGCACCATTCATGTTTGCATTTGTTGTGTTTTGATTCATTCAGCTTTAGAAAAACATATTGCTCATGGGAAATCTTTATTTTAAAAGAAACATAGATTAACAGTTGAGAAAGCAAATGAAAATGAAGGCAATCACCTGTTCATAATGTGCTGGACTGCTTTGAAGGCTATTAAGAAGAACTAGCAACTGACTGATTAATTTTGGTCATAAGAATCTCCTCCATTCAGCCAACTTCAAAGGTATAACTCAGGATCTGCTGTTAAATTAGGCATGACAAGATATAAACCATACGTTGGTCTCAGCGTAGTAATTTCACAAAACAGGCTGTCTGAAATGCAATAGTAGGTTAACAGAAAGAAAGGAGTATTTCTTTAACTGCCATAGAGATTTGTAGAATGGAAGGATACACTGAAAACTCCTAAAAGATGTGTTCCACAGAAACACCTTTTTTCAAGGGAAAGCAGGGTGGCTGTAGGCTCCGTCCACAACCATAAAAAGTGGGTGGTTTTGCAAAACTTGATTTTTTTTACACACTTGGTGTGTGGTGTTTAGATAAACCTCTGGAGCTTTGCTCTCAGGATTAGCAATGCACCATACACACCTCGATGTGTAAAAGCAGTTTGTTATGTAGCACTCCATTTGTATTATTCTCTGTCTATTGTACTGTATGTCAGTCTTCCACTTATTCATAAGTAGTGACAAAATTGAATGAATGGAGATGCTTGACTTGATACCCACCAACAGGCTGTAGGGACACATCCTGAACCTCAAAGGTAGTGAATTTATGGATAATGTTATGAGGCACTTCTTTTCACATAGGGTCATGAATCTATGGAACAGCCTACCAGGGGAGGCAGTGGATATGAAGGCAGTACAGGCCTTCATGGTAATCATGGATGCATGTCTGCATTTCAAGGCAATTATAGGGTACCCTGGGTAGTAGAATAGATGGAGAATCCCAATAAATATGTACATGTTCACACAGCATACATATTATCCCTGTTTATAAAGTGGGGTTGACCTGATGGACCCAAAGTCCAAGCTGAACTTAAAATACCATGCTACTACACTAGACAGCCTCTGTCCTCTCCAGGCAAACAAAACATCTATATAAGATAGTTCTGAAACAGTGCCAATATCTTGAATAAAGTATTAAAAAAAAAAACACCACCTGGATTGGCTAGTCAGGGGTCACATAACTCATGACTGTTGGGTCCTGTAGAGAAATGTACTATTGTTTATATATGCAGTAAAACATGCCAGTGTGCGTAATTATGGAGGAATAATTGCACAGCTCGAGGGTGTTGTTAGGCAGTTCTGGCCATCAGGGCACCGGCGGCTGTGTGCCCATCATTAGGATGCCAAATAACGGAATTCGACGCCCCCTCCCAGAGGTCTGCCCCCACCAAGAGTTAGAATATTTAGAAAGGGGGCCACAAAAAGAGGGACAGTGACTTGAAAACATGGCACCCTAATGACCAGGCACACTGCCACCAGCGCCCTGAATGGGTGGAACTGTTGTTAGGTATGAGGTACTTGCACCAAGTGCATTTAAACACCCAGCAAAGTGCAATTATTCCCCATAATTACACATCCCTAAGATGTCTTCTAGTACATATAACAGAGTGAGAAAAATGCCTTTCTAATTTTTATGCAAAAAATAAAATACTCTGTTTCAATGCAAGTATAATAGTAAATTAATTGCAAGATTGATAAAGTAGTCCCTTTCAAATGTAAGGGAATCCCAGAACTGTAAATATTGATTGACAGTCTGACAATCACTTTAGGCTGTTGAATGTAATGATTTGATGTAGTACACAGGCTCTTGGTTTGAAAGAAGTACAGGAGCGTAATTATGGTCTCATAATTACATTCCAGTCATTACTGGTGTCTCTGTCAATCAGAATGTTAACATTTTTTCACCATGTTATAACTAGCAGTAAAAGGGAATGGTATATGTTTCATCATTAATAGTAAACTAACTTTTCTATTCTGCTAGCTACAAAATTTACATTAAAGGTGTGCCACTGTCTGGTTATAGAGTACTCAGAGTGTGCTTGTGTGTTTGTGGGTGTGTGTGGGGGGGGTTCTTTGTAACTGTACTACAGTTTATATGCATTCTTTCTGGTAATGATGCATCTTGTTGCCCTTTTTGATAGGCTCTGGAAGGAGATACCAGTTAAATGCCATTCATACCAGCAAGGCATGCAATGTTATCAGCAAATACACAGCGTTTGTACCCGTGGACCTGGGCAGCAATGAATACATGCCAACTATCATCGAGTACCCACATACAGGTAATGCTACAGCAAAAAATGCATTCAATCAAGGGATTAGTGGTCAAGAGTGAGCCCCCCACCCACCTTTTTTTCTATAGACTCTGTGGAGTGGGTAGTTTTTTATATCCCCCATCAACAGAAAAAAAGATTGCACCGAATTCATTGAGTTCATTTCATTCTGCATACAGCATTTTAAATCCTGCCAGATTTTTCATAATTTCTGCAGGCAGGGTGCCCATGAAATTTCAAAGGAGGTTTGGCAGAATTTCTACCAGGTGGCCACAAAAAAGCCTTGCACTCACCCTACCAGATAAAGCACCTGAAATCAGATACTAAGTGCAACAACCAGTCTTTTATTTTGCTACAGTACATACACAAGACAAGGTGCAAGGCATCTAACTATTGATGACACCCCCACAGCCTGCCAGACCACGTGAAGCTCTTTTATGCCCCAACTGACAGTTTATGAAAGGTAAACAGAACAAATAAATGTGCGGTTATTTATGCAACGGTAAAGTGACATCACAATGACTGGATAATGACATCTTCAAGTTCAAAAATTAACATCTTTTCAATTAATAAACATAAGAGTTATGAAAGCTAAAAAAGTGGCTCAAAACCAAGATGCACTAAGTAAGATGCATATTAGCTGCACAAATATTTGCGGCATCAGACAGTCTTTCAATGTTACTGCAGCTGCGGGGGAGGAAAAAACTGACACAAGTGGATCACCACTTGCGGAGCCGTCGTTTTTCCCACAGCCATGGCATTTTGAAAGGCGGAGCCACTTTACCACTGGCTCTATCATTTGCAGCACCTTGCTGACGTTTCTTTGGTGTAGATGCGGGAAAATGGAATGCCTGGTGGGACCAGGTAAAACATCACTCACAGCTGCGCCTACTTAAAATACAAATCTCCACAGTTGCGGAGATTTAATCTCACAGTGGTGGCTGTGGCTTAGGACTTAACCCCAACCCTTTTGAAAATCTAGCCCTCTGTCTGCAAGTTCATCTAATGGAACAGATTCTTCTTCAGTTTGGTATGGTGTATGTCAGCTCTCAGACATTGTTTTCCTCAGAGCTTTAAAATCATAGCCACAGAAGGAAACAATGGAGTCTGTGGTATAAGAGTCAAGAACATGAAATTAATATACTGCTCATGTTGTACAAAGGAACATCCAACAACCTAATAAGATATACATGCTGTAAACTCCTAAAAAGAATATTTTTTAACAAGAGGTTTACCCCATACCAAACCGCCTTAGATTCCAGATAGGGGACCATAAAAAAGAGATGATTTCAAATCTTTCATTAAGCCCTGTACTGTACCTGTAGTCTTCTTAAATATAAATCCAAAATGCATTATTTCTGAAGAAGAGGGAATTCAGGTCTTCCCTCCTGGCCCCCAGCTTCACATGTTAAATCCCTGTAAAAATCGATCAGTGATTACCAATTTCTGGGCAAATTTAGTGTGAGCAGCTAGAATATTGTCACAGATTCCATCCTCTACATCACATATGTGCTCTCCCACTCTGATTTCAAAGAGGAAAATTGTTTTCCCAATGTAAAAAGCATTACATATTTATTTTTTATTTATTGAGAGATAAATTACAAACCTTTGAGTCAGAGACTCCTTTGCAAAGTTCCACATCATGGAAGTACAAAACAAGAGAAATGGACAATACAATGAAAGGTATTACAAATGAATGCGGAGGGTAAAACAACCCAGAGTCAAGTATGGCACAAAGGTAACGAGTGATACATTGAAAGGTATTACAAATGAATGCAGAGAGTAAAACAACCCAGAATCAAGTATGGAACAAAGGTTTCAAGCAAATTAAGCTATTGTTTACATTAGATTTCAAGGATGATACAAGGTTTCCTAAGCCAATAAAACAGATACTTAAGATAAAGGCACAATACATCAGAAGAATCAATCAGAGTAGAGGGAGAGGAGAGAGGAGGGAGGGGGCAGCAGGCACAGAGGTTTGGCTTGGCACACCAGTAAAAGAGGGACAACTATGTGAGTGGACAGCTCAGGGACAGTCACAGGTACCAGTGGTGAGTAGTTGCTCTTTGAGTTTGAGTTTGAAACAACCAAGGTTCTGGACAGATGAAGTATCAGGGGGCAGATCATTTAACCAGAGTGGAGCCCTCTAGTGGAAGGCACATTGCCCCAAGGATGTTCTGCAGAATGTGACAGCATTGCTGTCCTATCTGCAGGCAACTGTCAGCTCTGAGGGAGGAGGTTGCCCACCTCCAGGCTGAACTGGCAAGGAGTAAGGAGGCCTCCCCCACCCAAAGAGCACCACTGCCACAGAGGCTGCCAAGTATGAAGAGCAGTTGGAGCACAGTGGGTTCTGAGAGGGTGCAGGTGGTGGAACAGAGGCGAAGCCCCCTAGTTGTATCTCTATATAAACCATATGCCAGTCTGGTAGAGCAAGGTTCCTCTATGATGGCACCCTCAGTGGAGACCAAGAAGAATGCTGAGGACACCCACAAGGGAGACCCATACAAAGGTAGCAAGAGACACCACAGGGGAAGGAAACAGCTTCTGATAGGGGACTCAATTGTTAGAGGGGTAGACCTGGGAAAAGGAGAGGAGAGGGAAGTAAGCTGCCTGCCTGGTGCCATGGCTTGGAGGGACAAAAAGCAAATCCTCAGGATTGCAGAAGCAGCATCACAGGAGAGGGAACTAGATATCATTGTCCACCTTGGGACAAATGACCTAGCTAGGCATGGGATCAGTGCAGTGCAGGATGAAACTGTGGAGTTGGGAAGGGGCCTCAGACAGGTAGCAAGCATGGTTACCTTCTCAGAGGTGCTGCCAGTCCATGGCAGGGGTGAGGCTAGGGTACTACACACCATGCAGTTTAATGAATGGTTGCAAAACTGGTGCAGAGCACAGGACTTTGGCTTCATTGGGGACTGGGGGTACACCTGGAGAGATGAAGGTCTATGCTGGCACGATGGTCTGCATCTGTCCATGAAGGGAACCAAGATCCTAAGTGACAGGTTTAAATGCTTCCTTGGCAAGCTTTTAAACTAGCCATGGGGAGGAGCTAATAAGAGGTAGGAAATTTTAAGCCTCCCCCCACAAAACATGACAGGTAGTAAGGTAAACACTGAGGTACAGTGCTCAACAGAGGGCAGGGCAGGGGTAAATGGAAAAATAGACAAGGGGAAAAAAGGATAAAGCCAACATTAAATGGAGGGCAATGAGTACCAATGCCCGTAGTCTGGGAAACAAGCTTCCTGAGCTAGCAGCCTTGATGGAAGATGAAAAATTGGATATTGTGGCAGTCACAGAAACATGGTACATGGGGAACCATGACTGGGATGTCAACATACCAGGGTACACAGTGTACAGAAGGGACAGGGAGTGGAAAAGAGGAGGTGGAGTAGCTCTATACATAAGGGAAGGGATCAAAGCTACAGAACTAAAAAGTAAAGGGGGAGGACAAGAGGCACTCTGGGTCACCTTGGAGACAGGGAATGGCATCACAATCTGCACAGGGGTTGTATACAGACCCCTATCTCAAGGGAAGGAAATGGACAAGAAAATTATAGAGGACATTCTCAAAATGGCTGAAAAAGGGGAGATACTGTTGATGGGGGACCTGAATATGCCAGATGTTAACTGGATGACATGTGCTGCAGCCACATCCAAGAGCAGGGTCATTCTCGATGCTCTGCAGGGGACAGACCTTAGACAGCTAGTGTTGGAACCCACTCGGGAGGGAGCAATACTAGACCTGGTACTCTCAAATGGAGAGAAGATCACAAATTTAGAAGTCAGTAGACATCTGGGAACAAGCGACCACTGCACAGTGTGCTTCACAATAAGCACAACCATGGAGACAAGCCATATAAATACAGGCATACTAGACTTTAGAAGGGCTGACTTTGGCAAAATGGGTGAATGCCTGAGGAATACACTAGCAAATGGCCAAAAAGGAGGGGTGGAAGAAAAATGGAGAAAAATCAAAACTGCCATCATAGAGGCAACAAGCCTTTATGTGAAACAGCTAAAGAAAACAAAGCTGAATAAAAAACCACTGTGGTTCTCAAAAGAGGTGGCAGGGAAAGTTAAGGAGAAAAAGGCTGCATTCAAAAAGTATAAGGCATCACAGAAGGAGCATGACAAGGAACTGTATTAATTAAAGCAGAAAGAAAGTGGGGAAGGCAGTCAGAATAGCAAAAGCCCAAACTGAGGAAAAAATAGCCAATTCAGTTAAGAAGAGGGATAAAACCTTTAAAGGTACATTAGGGAGCATAGAAAGGTTAAGGGAGGAATAGTGAAGATTAATAAGGGAGAGGCGAGGTGGGCAGAGGGAGACAGTGAAAAGGCAGAGATACTGAATGAATATTTTTGCTCAGTATTCACAAAAGAAGATGAGGAGGAGTTACCTAAACCAGACAATAGAAGCACGCTGGGTAGGGGGTTGACACCAGTCCATTTACAGAAGAAAGAGTCCTGAAAGAACTCCTAAAACTCAAGGTGGACAAAGCAATGGGGCCTGATGGGATTCACCTCAGAATCCTAAAAGAACTAAGGGAGGACCTAGTGACACCACTTACCATACTTTTTAACAAATCATGGGAGGATAGAGTGGTACCTGAGGACTGGAGGAGGGCAGATGTGATTCCCCTTCACAAAAGTGGGAGCAAGGCAGAAGCAGGAAACTACAGACCTGTAAGTTTGACCTCAGTGGTAGGGAAATGATGGAATCACTTCTGAAAGAAAGAATTGTTGAGTACCTAGAGGCCAGCAGGGCACAGGACCCAAAGCAGCATGGATTTACAGCAGGAAGGTCATGTCAGATGAATCTAATAGATTTCTTTGACTGGGTGACCAAAGTAATAGACCAGGGAGGGGCTGTAGATATGGCCTACCTAGACTTTAGCAAGTCATTTGACACAGTCCCGCACAAAATATTAATAATCAAGTTAGCCAGCCTGGGAGTGGGTCCCAGTGTGGTAGCCTGGGCTGCAAACTGGCTGCACAACAGGACACAGAAGGTAATAGTGAGTGGAACACATTTGAAGAAAGGGGTCACTAGTGTGACCAGGCTCAGGTATCGGGTCCAGTCCTCTTTAACATCTTTATAGGTGACATTGCAGAGGGTCTGAGGAATGGTATGCCTCTTTGCAGATGATACAAAGATCTGTAACAGAGTTGATACACAAGGGGGGGTAGAAAGGATGAGAAGGGACTTGGCAAGGTTGGAGGAATGGTCAGACATATGGCAACTTAGATTCAGTGCAAAGAAGTGCAAAGTAATGCACCTGGGAAACAAAAACCCAGGAGAAGAGTACACAATAGCAGGGGAGGTACTAACAACAACAAAAATGGAACGGGACTTGGGGGTAGTCATACCAAATGATCTAAAGGTTGGTAAGCAATGTGAGAAGTCAGTAAGGAGAGCCAGGGGGATACTGGGATGCATAGGAAGGGGCATCACAAGTAGAAAAGGGAAGTGGTTATCCCTCTGTACAGACAGTTGGTGAGACCCCATCTGGAGTACTATGTGCAGTTATGGAGACCTCATCTACGCAAGGACATAGACAGGATGGGAGCAGTCTGGAGGAGGGCAACTAAAATGGTGCAGGGTCTGCATCAGAAATCATATGAAGAGAGACTGAGAGAGCTTAATATGTGTACCTTTGATGAAAGGAGGGACGGGGGGACATGATAGAAACATTCAAGTACCTCAAGGGAATCAACAAAGTCCAGGAGGGTAGCATCTTTCAGAAAAAGAGATGTGTAAGAACAAGGGGACACAATGTAAAGATAGAGGGGGGATGGCTCAGGGGTAATGTGAGGAAATCTTTTTTCACGGAGAGAGTGGTGGATGCGTGGAACTGCCTTCCTGGGGAGGTTGTTGGGGCTAAAACAGTGGGGGAATTCAAACATGCATGGGACAGACACATGGCAATTGTAGTGGGGGGTGGCAGGAAGTAGGCTGTTGGTTAACTAGAATCTGCAGCTTATCCAGTAGGTAGGGAAATGGGCAGACTGGGTGGGCCAAGTGGTCCTTATCTGCCGTCAAAGTCTATGTTTCTATGCTTCTATGTTTCTCTAGTATTCCTTGTGGATGGTGCATGTTGAATTAGGTTAAGGAGCCTGGTGGGGGATTGACCGTTGACAATCTTCCTGGCAAGGAGGCAGGCGTGGTATTTCAGCCGGCCTTCAAAGTTGAGCTAGTTGGAGAGCCAATAAAGGTTACAGGTGTGAGTCATCTTATCACACCCTGTGACAAGATGACAGGCCATATTCAGGGTGACCTTAATTCTGTGAAGTGTGGTATTGTAAGCCGCGCCATAGAAGATGATCCCATAATCCAATAGGGAAAGGACAGAGGAGGTAACCTCTAGATGGAGGGCTGCAGGAGGCATACACCATTTGTTCTTGTAAAGGAGACCAATTCTGGCATTTGTGGCAGAGCTAAGACAATGGATATGTTCATGATAGTTTAGTGAGGCATCAAGGGCAGAAATTTAAAGGAAATCGCTTGTTGTAGCTGTGAGTTTTGACAGTTAAGTATGCACAGTGGAGTGCCCCTGTATTTGTTTTGATGATGAGTGAAGACTATAGACTTGTTTTTTTTTTGTAATTTAACACCAGGTTATTGGTGGAGAACCATGTTTCAGTTTCAGAGAAAAGACTCTGGAGGGTAAGCTGAAGGGGAGGGAGGTCACGATGACTGCTGAAGATAACTGCGTCGTCCGCGTATAGAAGCATTTGGCCAGAACATGCTTTTGGGAGAGAATTTAGAAAGAGGCCAAAGAGAAGTGGCCCTAGTATGGACCCCTGAGGGATGCCACAGTGAACTGGCAGCTGTCAGATAGACATATATGGCTGGCCTTGTATATAACACTAGATGTAGAACAATTAATGCAACTTCTGGGCTCCGATATTGAAAAAGGATTACAAGTGCAGTACAAATCATTATGTGGTGCTTGCGCTAACATCAGGCATGATGGCTACTATATTTAGTTGGATAGTGGAACAGTGCTATTGACTGAATATTGAACCATGTCATCACAGCGCTAAGTGAAACTGCACTGCCCCAACATGGACCTAGGCTGTATATAGCCCACAGGGAACAGCACTACCTAGAATGGATATTGTCGAGACGCCTGTGAACTATAGTATATTCAGCTACAACATGCAAATGAGCCCATTGGGTATGCAAGGTGCTAAGGGGCCCATTAAGCGTTCATTTGCATGATGTGTAGCAGCCCTTTAACACCCCCCCCGAGGGTGTCTAACACATTCCCTGGTGTCTAGTAGCATCCCCCACCCCTGATTGCCTATCATTTAGTCTAAAATGCAGTCCCTGCTGTCTAGTGGTACCCCAACCCAATCACCCATCATACATTCTAGAATGCAGTTTCTGGAGTCTAGTGGCACCCCTCACCCTTAATCACCTGTTCCTTAATATGTAGCATTATCCCTGGTGTTCAGTGGTTCCCCCAACCTCCCAATTGCCCATCATACATTCTAAACTGAAGTCCCTGGTGTCTAGTGACACTCCCCCCCCAGGTTGCACCTGCCCTTACTGGGGTGGAGGCACAGCCCCAGCACCAAGTTAATGCTTGGTTTTTAGTGGCAGTAAATAGCACTGCTGTGGGGGGCGTTTACTGTTGCTGTAAACCTTTGAAAAAGCCACTGTGCCTGTATACAGACAGGAACCCCCTCATTTGCATGGGCACAGTGGTAGTTTAATCCCTGGGTGCTGCCAGGTTTAGGGGCACTAACTGGGCCTCTGAATATGGCCCCACTCCAAGCACAAGTGAAAACTCAGGTAGCATCTGTGCAAACCACATTAGTGCAAGTGCTAAGGTTAGAAAATCGGGCCCCTGATGTCATCCATTTTATTATGTGTAGGAAGTTTTTTTTTTTTTCAAGATTTTTACAATGGTTTCATTTGCCGCAGTGAAAACAGTCAACCAGAGGTCTACCCAACCATGTGTGTTGCTATGCCACTGGTTGAGAGAGTTTACCAGTATGTCCCTTTGTTTATGAGTCCTTCAAAACATTATCTGGGGAGGATGTGGTGTACTTTTTCCCCAAAGTGGGATCTGCCACAGAAGCAGCCAAGAGGTGCTGCTGAGGGGAGTTGGGGAGAGGAAAGACTATAGTGGTAGCACCAATGACCCGGGGCTTAGCCCATGTAATAGCACCAAGTGACTGGTGGCATACCATTACCCAAGCCTGTGGCTGTCACAGTCCAGTATGTTAATGTACCCACGTACATCTGGTTGCCTCATTTGCACCTATTGCCAAGTGACACTGGGGAAACTCCCCTCACCCAAATGATAGCATGCCAGCTTTCAGTATAGCAAAAAGAAGGAAACACCAAGGGGGGTCGACAGTGAAAATGCTGATGTCCCACACAGCGATGGCACAATACCGATGCAGGTATTGTGCCGCCCAATTCGCCAGTGTTTTCTGTGGGGGGCTGTGCCCCCACACCCCCATTCGGGGGCTGTGCCCCCTGCACCCCCAGGACTTTAGGATTACCAACTCCATGTCAGAGTTGGTTCAGGGAGGAGCAGAACACTGGGGAAAAGAGCAAGGAAAAGGACCATTACCACGACTGTCGCCATAATGGCCCTTTTTCATGTTTCGCCGTTCGGGTGTCGACCTGAAAGGGTGCACCGCAAAAAGAAGTAGTGGTGCAGCAGGGAGCCTGTTTAATTGCAATTTTCTAACAGCACACATTGTGACTGAACATCACTCATCCACCACAAGATTCCTGGCACTCAAAAGCACTCTCACATCCAAAAAAGGATTTATTTTTGTGTCAAAAGTGAAATGGGAAAAGAGCAGTGCGGCAGGATGAAGGAGGACACCTCGCAGGCCCCACTCCCAGCTAGCCACAGCACTGGCCACACTGGATACAGTCTCTGGCTGGGGGGCAAGCCCTGGGGGGTAAGTGCCAGCACTGGCTGGTGGACACCGGGGGATGGGGCTGGGGGCCCTCCAGATGGGGGATCGCACTAAGGAGGAGAGAAAATAATAGCAAAAAGAAACAAAAGTGCAACAATTAACTAAGTCCATCCGAGGCAGCATTTTGGTCTTGAGTTAAATAATATGGGGGTCTAATTTCTAAAAGTGCCATTTGAAATATTTTTTTAAGCAGGCAACACCTGACAGCTAGAGATCTCAGGGTTAATGGGTGCTCACTCTGTATCTCTGCAGAATTAACGTGCATCTTTCTGGCAACAGCTCACTGCTGTGTCTCTTTTTTCTTGTGTTCCTTGACTGTACTTATTTCTCTGACAGTGAGTCTTACTTTCAGTTATCCCATTCCAGTTTGTGAGGTTTAGCTGACAAGGTTGATTTGCAAAACCAAGCAACAACAAATAATTAAACATGGCTGCAAAGCAAAGTGATGCTGATGCTTCACTTGCAAGAAGAATGAAACAAACGACTAAAACTACAACAAATGGAATTGGATGTTCACTGTTCTATGATCCCAAAGATTGTTTAAGTAGCTAAGATGAAAAATATTCTGCATTTTATGTGTTTCTGGCTATCATCATCAGAGCTTGAAACTAACACATACAAGTAACATAATTACCAAGAAAATACCCACCCAACTGAAAGCCCTGAAAAACCAAGGTCTTGAAAATGAGACACAAACTATTAGAGGTATTCAAGTAACAAATATTATTTTACGAGTAGCAAGAATGATACACTATTCATTATTTGGATCCCAAGTAATAAATACTAGCACTATTCATCCACTATTTGGGAAATACCATCTTAAAAAAAAAGGGGAAAAGAAACAGCCCTCACTGTCCACCCTAGCCCAGATCCTTTAAATATAGAATCCCTCCTTCCTCCCACCTGAAAGCCCTCCAATCCCACCCTCCTCCCACCCAGCACCCACATTTTGATAATCATGTGCCTTTATTAATTAAAACTCCAATGGTGGTCAATCAGCAGAATCCACCCACCTTCATGGCTAGCCACTGACTTTCAAGTCTTTGCAGCACTACATGAAGTATGATTGAACCCCCCCACCCTGGCAGCAGCACCCTCCTCCACTCCCCCATGTACCCCACACACCATTCCCAAGGAGCGAGAGGAAGAAGGTGATTGACACAGCCCACCCTCCTTCATGGCTGGAACTGGGTGTGAGGATGCATGTGGGGGTTGAGCTAAAAGATACGCCTGCTGCCAGGGTGGGGGGACAATCAGTACTTCTGTAGTACACTGCAAAATGCTGAAAATCACTGTCTGGCCGTGAGCAAGTCGGCAGCCAAAGTGGGCGGGTTATGACAGTTGCCCACTGCCGGAGTTTTAATTAAAAAATGTGCATGATTAACAAAATGTGGGTGTTCAGGAAGAGTGGGGAGGGATTAGTGGGCTAACTAAGATTAGCAAGAAGGGCAGCTTTTGTATTTTAAAGGATAGGGGATAGAGAGGAGGGTGGATGACTGTTTCTTTTCCATTTTTTTAATATAACCTGAATAATAAATACCGAATACCTGGGGCCCAAATACTGAATATTTGGCTGAATATTTAGAAAACAGTATGAATTATGAACAGTATGATATGAAGTTGTTTGAACAATAGGTTAAGTAATAAAAGAGGATCCGGGGAATCATATCTGCCTCAGGCTTTTTGTCTGAGTTTGTACTCCCCTTTTGGGGGAGGGGAAATTGGGCTGCTTGAGCAGTAATTTATAATGTATTTATAATCTATGGCAGCTCAAATTCAATGCAAAGAAGTGCAAGGTAATGCACATGGGAAACAAAAACCCAGGGGAAGCGTACACAGTGGGGGGTGAGATACTGACAACGGTAAAAATAGAAAGGGACCTGTGGGTAATTATGTCAGATGACCTAAAGGTGGGCAAGCAATGTGAGAAGGCAGTAAGGAAGGCTGGGGGGATACTGGGATGCATAGGAAGAGGCATCAATAGTAGAAAACAGAAAGTTGTTATCCCTCTGTACAGACAGTTGGTGAGACCCCATCTGGAGTATTGTGTGCAGTTCTGGAGACCCCATCTCCACAAAGACATAGACAGAGTGGAGGCTGTCCAGAGGAGGGCAACCAAAATGGTGCAGGGTCTGCACCAGAAGACATACGAAGAAAGACTAAAGGAGCTTAATATGTATACCCTTGAGGAAAGAAGGGAGAGAGGGGACATGATAGAAACTTTCAAGTACCTCAAGGGAATAAACAAAGTCCAAGAGGGTAGCATCTTCCAGAAAAAGAGATGTGCAAGAACAAGGGGGCACAATTTGAAGATTGAGGGAGGACGGCTCAGAGGTAATGTGAGGAAGTATTTTTTCACTGAGAGGGTTGTGGATGCATGGAACAGCCTCCCTGAGGAGGTTGTGGAGTCAAGAACAGTGGGGGACTTCAAGAATGCATGGGACAGGCATAAGGCAGTCCTAGTGGGGGGTAGGAGGAAGTAAGCTGTTGGTTAACTAGGATCTGCAGCTTATCTGTTAGGTAGAAAAATGAGCAGACTAGGTGGGCCAAGCGGTCCTTATCTGCCGTCAAATTCTATGTTTCTATGTTAATATGAGGTAGCTCTAATATATTAGTCTATTGTACAAAATTGCAGCTTAAAGGAAAACCACACCCAAAACTTGAAAAAATATATGCTGTGCAGAGTGTTTTAATTTGTATGTGAAGTTCTAGTGTTTCCTTCCCTCTGACTGGTATTAGGAGTTTTTCCTAAAATAGCCTGCTAGCTTTAGGGTAGTTTTATGACCCCTGGAGAGCTCCATATCAAATAGCTTTATTGCGTTTCTTTGCCCTACAATGCACCTTGTTTCATGTGATGGTGATGTAGCAGAGTCCATAAATCCAGCAGAAAGCATTGCATTACAATCAGTTCACGACAATAGAGATGGCTATATTTTAAAATCTGTAGAATTCAGCTTGGGGACCACCTCATCCTAAAGGTTTTACTGTCCTGAAAAGCTTTGCTGCTGGTAATTTTTGTGCAGCTTGTAAAGCTTCAATATATTTAGTTTGTTTGGCATGTGTGTGAATGTTTGTCTCTCTTACATCACAGTCACATGAGACAAGATGCACTGTGGGAGCAAGAAATACAATTATGCTATCAGGTATGAAGATCCCCAGGGGTCATAAAACTAGCATAAAGCTAGCAGGCTAATTTGGGAAAAACTCCTAATACCAGTCAGAGGGAAGGAAACACTAGAACTTCACATACAGATTAAAACACTCTGCACAACATATATTTTTTCAAGTTTTGGGTGTAGTTTTCCTTTAAGTGGGAATTGCCTATTGTGTTAATTGCTATATCCAACTGTAGAGAGTATAGTGTTAGTTGGATATAGTTAATTATTTTATAGTTTGTGTAATTAGGCTAGGTATGTTTTTACATTTATTTAACTTGTTTTTGTTTAATAATGTAAATTGCTTGTATTTATCTTATTTTTTGTGTTAAGGTTGAATTGTTTAGGGTGCCTTCTGCATACTTTACGGCCCTTCACCTCCCTCCCGGTTTCAGATACTATGGTTAGACATTGCCAGATGTGGGGATTTGAAGGGGCCGGGGTGATCATGGGCAGTGGGGTGCCCCATGCATAGCGGAGGGTGGTAAGATAGGGGTTGTCAGATCTAGAAGGCGCCTTGGGTTACGACAGGCACAAGGGAGAGGCCAGACATGTTTGGTGCCTGTCCCAAGGGAATCCACCAGACCAAGTGGTCAGGTAACCTGAGGGGCTGCATCCCACACCAATCCCCTGAGGGCAGTGCTATGCAATGCCAGATCAATCAGGAACAAGACTGCAGTTATTGTGGACTTGATTTCCTCAGTTGATCTGGCTTGCATTACAGAGACTTGGACTGGGGATGATGCAGGCCCAGTTTTTGAGGCTGCCATCCCACCTGGGTATACCGTGGTGCACTGCCCCAGAGAGGAACGTATGGGCGGTAGTGTAGCCATCTTCTTTAGATCTGACTTGTCCTTCACCATGCACCCAGTGGGAACTCCAGGTTCTTTTGAATGTGTGACTGTTCGTGGGGGTCTGGGTGCAGGCTGCAGGATTTTCCTTATTTACAGCCCTCCAGGGACAGTGGGGAATTTCCTGCAGAAGGTTGCCAAATTTGCTGTCAGCGAAACATTGGAAGCCCCCAGATGTATCATTCTGGGTGATTTCAATGTTTGGGCTGACAATGAATCTTCTTGGCATGGTCGTAACCTCCTCCATATTATGTCTTCTCTGGGCCTGACATAAGTTGTTGCTGCCGCGACACATCAGGATGACCACAAACTAACATACTAAAATGCCAGCAGAATAGGCCTAACGGTCTTTCATGTCTGCTCGTTTGGTCAGCCCCCACCCTGGGAGCTGATCTTGCTGTCCCTCTCATTCTCTCTGGCTTCTCCCTTCCCAGTCCCGGATATTCCCACTGCACAGGACTTGCATCCAGAACCCTTGCCCTGTACCTGTCCCACCCCCTCTTGAACCCCTCCACCATCTCTTCCTCCACCAGCCCCCTGGACAGCACATTCAATGGCTCCACCACCCTCTCAGTGAAGTAGCACCTCCTCCTTTCTCTCCTAAATCTCCCTCCCTCCAGCTTCCACCCTTGCCCTCTAGTTGCCCCCCCTCCTTCCTTCGGAACACCTTGACTGCTTCTCCCCTATTTAACCCCTTCATGTACTTGAAGACCTCTATCATGTCCCCCCAGTCCCTTCTCTCTTCCAATGTGTACATATTTAGCTCTTTGAGCCTCCCCCCATAGGTCCTGTCCCCCAAGCCCCAGATCATTTTGGTTGCCCTCCTCTGGATCCTCTCCAGTAGTTCAATGTCCCTCTTTAAGTGTGGCCTCCAAAACTGCACGCAGTTCTCAAGGTGTGGCCTCACCAAGCAGTTATAAGGGGGAGTATCACTTCCCTTCTTCTGGAGGTGATCCCCCTAGTGATGCAACCCTGCATCATGTTGGCCTTGGCCACTGCACATGTTGAAACTGGCATTCTCACTGGGGCTTGAAATAGACAACCTCAAGATTGATCGGGTGGTTTGGTCCAATCATTGCACGGTGCAGTTCGTGTTCGGGGCTCCCACTGGATGCCCTCTCTCTACTGAGTTGATGAGCTGTCACCCTTTATGAAGATTGACCCCTGAGGGTTTTTTGGCGGTAGCTGATCTATCTAGTGTGGGTGATGCATGCGTTGGAGGCATTGGTGCTGGGGTTGACACCTATAATTAGGTGTAATCTGACACCATTAACTCCCTCGCACCTGTCCATGTACGACCCAAATCTTCCTACCTAAGATCCCCATGATATAATGGGGCTCTCAGGGAGATGAAGAGGAAGGATTGGAGGTTAGAGCACTGCTGGAGAAGATCCGGCCTGGAGGAGAACAAACTGGCCCTATGTTTACATTATAATTCATACCAGGGGGCAATCAACCATAAGAAGGCAGTGTTCCTGTCCAGGGAGATTGCTGCTGGGAAGAACCAACCAGCTATACTCTTTTAGACTGTGGACAGGCTACTTCATCCTACTTGTCTACAGCTGAAGAAGGTTTTTACTAATGCAGAATGCGAAGAGTTTGCTCGGTTCTTCTCGGACAGAGTGTCCAGTATCCGGCAGGTGGTTTCTTCAGTCAGCAATGTCATAGCTGGCAGTGGTCGCCCAAAGTGTTCTGCGTGCACTCCACCTGGTTGTGGGGAGTTTAGACCAGTGGAAGTAAGTGAGGTCATAGAGGTGGCAACCAACCTAAACAACACTTTTTGTGAACTGGACCTGGTGCCAACACATTTCTTGATGAGATGCATTGACACCGTTGGCCCAGTGTTTGTTCTGATTGTCTGGTGTTCCTTATCTGAGGGGGTCTTCCCTGATGCCTTGAAGGAGACATTGGTGAGACCCCTCTTAAAGAAACCATATTTGGACCCGGAGGTCAGGGCAAATTACGACCTATCTCTAACCTTTCTTTTTGGCAAAGGTAGTAGAGAAGGTAGTGGCACTTCAGTTGGAAGAGCACCTCATGACTCATGAGTTGTATGAACCTTTCCAGTCAGGGTTTTGGGCTAGGCACAGCACAGAAACCATGCTTGTTCAGGTGCTGAATGATGTCCTCAGGGCGAGAGATCAAGGGGATGACAGTTCTTGTTCTCCTGGATCTCTCTTCAGCATTTGACACTGTGGACCATTGTGTGTTGCTTGACCACCTTAGGGAGCTCTGTGGACTCACCGGTACTGTCATCAACTGGTTTGAGTCCTTTTTTACTAACAGGAGGCAACGGGATGTGATGGAGAATTTCTCCTCCACCCCTAGCCTCCTATCTTGCAGAGTTCCTCAGGGACCGTTACTAGCCCCAATGTTGTTCGCAATGTACGTACTACCCCTGGAAGGGCTCATTAGGAAGTATGGCTTGAGTTTTCATTGCTATGCCGATGATACCCAGCTATACCTTTCCTTTGCCCCAGGAACATCCAACGCAGTGGACGTGCTGAACAGCTGCCTTGCTAAGATCAATGACTGGATGACCTCTAGCTGGTTGCAATTGAACCCCGATAAGACAGAGGTATTGGTGGTGGAGTCGAACAGAGTGCTTGATAGGATGGCCTCTGAATCAGTGACTGGACTTACTCTGGGATCTGTTTCATTGAAGATCTCCTCTTGGGTGTGAAATCTTGGTATCATCTTGGATAGGAATTTGACTATGGAGGTGCAAATGTCCTCCATGGTCTGCTCCTGTTTCTTCCATCTTAGAAACTTCATTGGGATAAAGCCCCTCATTCCACCTCTAGACATCCCCACCTTAGTTACATCAAGACTTGACTACTGTAATGTGCTCTACCTCGGGGGTCACAGGAGGATCTCTCCGCAGACTGCAGCTAATGCAAAACGCAGCTGCCCAGTTACTCACTGGGCAGCAAAAATGTTGCCATATTACACCAGTGTTGCATAAATTGTACTGGCTGCCAGTTAGGTGGAGGATCCTCTTTAAGGTGGGTCTTCTCACCTACAAGGCCCTACACGGGCAGGGTCCTGGTTATATGTCAGACCTTCTTGTACCTGCTCTCTCTGTCCACCCCTCCATTCTTCCTGTAGGGTGCCCTCTGGCAATTCCTAGGATGAGGTTGAGATCTGCTGGTGACAGAGCTTTTAGTTCTGCCGCCCCCCATCCTTTGGAATTCGCTGCCCCCTGGGGTTAAGGGGGCACCTACCTTGGAGGTTTTCAAGGCCTGCCTTAAGGCCCTCCTATTTTCCCAAGCATTTCAGGACTGAATTATTAATTTTGGTTGAATATGATGATTATATGATATGTTATTAATCTTTTTATTTTTTTTGTATTTAAATCTGTTATGCATCTGCTCTGTCATTTTGAAGATGTATTTATTCGTTTTGTACAGTACCCAGAGCCTCTGGGATTGGGTATTTTTAAATAAATTTTGCCTTGCCTTGCCTTGCTCTTGCCCATTCATACAACTCTACAAACTATGAACCACATAAAACAACATTATAATACAAATTTTTTGTTGAACATTTTAAAAACACAAGGAAGCGTATATAGTAGTAATAAATCACTGAATGTAGTGTTCAGATACTAAAACGTATCAGTAAGTAGCTCAAAGGCAAAAAACAGATATACAGTAGGAATATATATATTCAGCAATAGTTGTAGACACAAGAGGAGTAAGACAATTGATAGACTACTGCCTGCAGTTCAATGGGATGCAGCAACTAGCCACTCTCCCTGCCTGAGCTGTATAAAGCAGTTCCTTCCAGCCTCATTCAGAAGCACTTTTTCTTTGCCACTGGAGGCTCTGTCAGACTCTGCCTTCCTCAGCTGGAATCTCTACCCTTTCTCTACTACTTTTGGATTTTCTGCTTGCTTTATGCTAGCCTTTCTGCTGGTTTGTTTTTTTTCCTGCCTTTCTTGGTCAGTTCTTTGTTTTTTGCCTCCGCCTGCTGTTTGTGCTTCTCTCTGTTGTCTGTGTCTGCTTTCTTGTTCTCCTGTGCTTGTGTTTCTTCAGGTTTGCTTTTCTTGGGGGCTTCTAATTTTACTAGCATTCTGCTGCTTACCTTCCCTTATAGAAATTAATTATATGAAATGTTTTCATGCTGTGCACATAAAACTACCCATGTAATATGCGTGCTGCAAGCATGATTTACAGGTAAATGTTAAATTGGAACTGATTGCGTGCATGTGGTTCCGTAAACACCACTCCACTGTCACCATCCTCCTAAGTGTAACCGACTCCATCCTCACAGCCATGGACAGAAGCCAAGTCACCGCAGCCATTTTCATTGACCTAGCTAAAGCATTTGACTCTGTCTGCCACCCACTACTACTCAACAAACTTAGCTCTTTTGGCATCGCCCAACCTGCCATCGCATGGTTCCACTTGTACCTCCATAAAAGGCAACAATCAGTCCAAGTGGGCGACTCTCTCTCCTCTCCCTTCTACAGCTTATATGGCGTTCCCCAAGGCTCCATTTTTGGCCCTCTCCTCTTCTCTCTCTCTTCATAAATGACCTCCCCTCTTCCTGCCTAGCCTCTAACATGCATCTCTATGCAGATGAAACTATCATCTTTGCCTCGGGCCCCTCCTACGACAGCATCCTCCTCACGCTACAAAACGATTTTAACAGAGTTCAATCCTGGTTCCTTGAAAACCTGCTCACTCTAAATACAAAAAAAATGGTCACAATGGTCTTTGGCTCCAGATAGAAGCTGGCCTCCTCCCAGCCCCCAGTAATCACCACCAGAGATGACTCTCCCTGAAGCACGTCTCAGCCTTCAAATACCTGGGAGTTTGACTGTACAGCCACCTAAATTTCTCCTCTCACATCGAGGCAATCTGCACCAGACTCTGGCCCAAACTTGCCATCCTGTATCATCACAAAGCGAGCCTACCTATCCCCACCCAGTGCGAGCTGGTTCATAAATCAATCTTACCAGTCATTGACTATGCCGACATAGTCTATGGCATGACCCCATCCTCCTCTCTCTCCAGACTTGACATCCTTCTCAATTCCTTCTGCTGCTTCACAACCACCTTGCCCCCACTCACTCACCACTACCAGCTCTATGCTCCCCTCTCCCTGGCTCCACTTTCCCATAGGCATACCATTCATGGCGCATCCTTTTTAGCTAAATACTGGTATGGATCCCTCCCCCCTACCTCACCCCAACCTCCTCCCTAAGCTACCCTCTCTGCCGTGGGACTCCCACTCTTTCCACTTCCCTCACCCTCGCTCTGTTGCCAGTCAAGCTGCCTTCTCATACTGCCTCCCCCTTCTCTGGAACAACCTCCCCCCAACCTTTGCCTGGCCCCTTCTTGTTCTGCCTTTACTCAACTCCTCAAGCTTCAACCTGCCCCGCACTGCCCTAAATGTTGTAATGGTCCCACCACACAACCTATGCACCAACCAGTCCCCACCCACCTACCCCAGCCACCTAGTCCTAGCTGATCTCATCTTCCTTCTCCCTCTCCACAGACAATTGTTTTGCTGTCTTACCATTGAACCAGTGTATTTTATTGCTGTAAAATGTTCTGCAATACTATCTGTTTTCTTAACTCTGGCAGCCTTGCAGAAGCAGTGTTCATTGACCTCTCCAAGGCCTTTGACACTGTCTGTCATCTCCTTTTACTCGACTCTCTCCACCAATTTGGCTTCTCTGGTGGTCCCATTTCCTGGTTCTCTAGCTACCTCTCTGCTAGATCCCAGCATGTCAAGATCAGTGGCTCCCTCTCCAGCACTCTTTCTGTTCACTTCGGGGTCCATCAGGGCTCCATCCTGGGTCCAATAGTTTTCAGTCTCTACCTCAACACCCTCCCCAGCTCATGTACCAGTAAAATGCTCCTCTATGCCGATGATGCAGTCCTCGTTGCCTCACATCCCAATCCCACCTCCCTCCAATTATCCCTCCAGCAAGCTTACAACCAAGCCAAAAGGTGATTCGGAGACTGCAGACTGGTCATTAACCTAAAGAAAACCAAATCAATGCTCTTCTCCCACCACCAAAATAAAGCTAAAAATACCCCCCGCTAGATTATCCCCAGCACTCTGCACCCGCTAGAACAAGTGACCACATACAAGTACCTAGGCATCATGTTCGATACTGCTTCTCCTTCCACACCCACATTAATACCCTGTCAGCTGCTATTAACTCTTGGATTGGCCTGCTATACCGGCACAGGGACTGTCTGCCTCAGGTTGCCCTCAGGCTGGCCATCACCTCCTCCGTCTTGTCCCTCATGGACTATGGCTTGCCCATCTATGCTGCAGCTGATAACACTGCCCTCTCCAAAATCCAACTCTCCATCAATAAGGCCTGTAGGCTCCTGACTGATGCCCCCAGCCGAACTCACGCCTGCCTTCTCTATACTACCACCAGTCTTCTCAACTTTGAGGAGTGACTGCTCTACCAGACCTGCCTTCTCGCTAAGAAATCTCTGCTAGGACTCTCCCCCGGGGGTCTCCACCTCCCTACAGCAGCCATCTTCGTCCATCACCACCCATAGCTCTGATAAGGACACTTTCAAGGTGCCCAGAACCAAAACCTCTCTTGCCCAGAGATCCTTCCTCTACCAAGCTCCCACCTGGTTCAACTCCCTCTCTAGCTGCATCTCCAACTTGCCAAAAATTGGCTCCTTCAAAACAGCCCTTTGGAACCATATCTTTAATACCCGCTGTTGTAGGTGCAACTAACCCCCTGTTGTAACCTGTGGTTCCCGCCCGCCTTGCCCCCAGGCTCGACAACATCCACTGGACAGCCTCTCCTTCCCCCAGACCTACCCCTTCCCTACTAGGTCCAAACAGGGATGTAACCCACTGTCCTTCTCTGAGGACCTACTATATCCATGAGTGTAACTCACAATTTTGTAACATTATGTAACCTAAGTAACATACAAGCTACTACATTATGTAACCTAAGTGTATATATGTTAAATGTTCCTTTTACTGCACTTGTAATGTTATCCTCTGTTTTAATCTGCATTGTAATAACTGTCTTGATGTCTGCCCCCACCGCGATGAGGTGCCTTTGTAATTGAGTCTCTGACTCAAAGGTTGTAAACCTGATTTGTAATGAATAAATCCATTGTTTCTCTCTGTACAAATGTAAATTTTCTACAAACTGTCTGTGTACTTTCAAGTTATTGTTTACTCTCTGTACAAACTGTACCCAGGTCGCACATGGAAACGAGTTTTGGCTCAGTGTGCCTTTCCCAGTTATCAAATTTAAAATAAAAAATAAATAAATAAAATGTGGTGCGTGTGCAGCAAGCAAATTTGGAAGGCATGCTTTTTAGGTTAAATTGGAACAGACTGCATGCATGTGGCATGCATACAAAAAGCAAGTAGTCACTGATAACTGCACATATAAAAGTTAAGTGAATTGCTCAGGATCACACTATATACAAGTGGGGGTTGACAAGATTCAAACCCAGGTCTTCAGGCCTCCAAGTCTCCTGGTTTGCAGTTCAGTGCCTTTAATCATTAAGCTATGCTGCCTGCTCGCATGTGGCTTGCTTGTACTTCAATGCAAATCTGTATGTATCTGCACGCATGCGGCATGCTTATAGCCACTGTTGTACTTTTTAGTTTTCTTGTTCCCCCCCATTTCAGCTGCAAAGCTGAACTGTAGCCCACATATCAACGGAAACAGATGTGGTTCTTTCCACCCCAATACACACACTTACCCACAAAACTACTTAATATCTTCTGTCTGGCCTGTACTCCTACTGTTTTCTCTCCATAGTGTTGAATGATTCCATGCAAACAGACTTTAAGGGACAAACATAAAAATAACAATAACTCAACCCCCCATGCACACACACACACTGTAGCAGGTGCAGCCATGTTGCTACAGACAACCCACCAAGTATAGCTATAAGTCAAGAGTCTCTTACCTGGATATTAGGGACCCATAGGCTGGAGTCTTTATGAGATGATGTCCATGGATCAGCGTGACAAGGCATTCTTCTGAACGAATGGAAGAGTTTTTAGCACTATTTATATATTATGATGGTAGGTTAGAGAACAATGAAGGCCACTGTTTTACTAACAAGACCC
Organism: Neoceratodus forsteri; assembly: GCA_016271365.2. Classification (NCBI taxonomy): domain Eukaryota; kingdom Metazoa; phylum Chordata; order Ceratodontiformes; family Ceratodontidae; genus Neoceratodus; species Neoceratodus forsteri. The sequence goes on along the minus strand of CM057452.1, from coordinate 557,151,825 downwards.
TTGTTAGTTGAGCGGTGGCCTTCATTATTCTCCAACTTTCTGTCAATAATGTATAAAATAGTAATAAAAAATACCCCCATTCATTTCAATGGTGCATGACCCTGCCGTCTCCCTTGCCCTATGACACAATGTGCTTGAGTGTGGGGATATGGAGGTCAGATTCACTGAGGGGGCATAAGCCTGATTAAAAGTGGAGTTCCAATAGTCTGTGCATGCCATACTGTTCAACTGTTTCTGAATGCAAGGGACAGCCCTCATTTTATCCCTGAAAACTGCCATTCAGCCCTCATGAAAAACATGCTGCTCACACAGAGGATGTCCTGTAAATTTAGACTTTATGTCAGGGGTGCATTTTCAGATATCAGCAGTGGAGGCCAGGTGCTAGTTAGCCTAGGTGACAAGCTCTAGAATGTCTGGAATGCTTCTAAAAGGTAAAACTTATTTGTTGTGACTGAAAAGTGATATGCAAATCGGGAAACATTCAAATATATAAGATTCATCTGCTTATACCCCAGATCAGTGCATCAGATTTGGGCTTAAACCCACCCATTTACTAACCAATTTTTTCCTGGCTGAAGTTCTGACCCCCCCCCCAAAAAAAAAGTTTTCCCGATTTCTCTCCCCAACTTCATTACTTTTAATGCCCATCACATATGGGTCATGAAGCTGCCAAAGGCACAGAAACATGAAAAACACATCAATATTTCAGTTCTTCCTCCTTCCCCAATCCCCTGTAAAAAAATTATTTACTTTTACTTACCTGACCATCTGGCCAGAACCTGTGGCCTGGCCCAGTGTGCCACCAGCCCAGTTTTCAGTCTGTTCCTCCTCCATTTTCTGCCAGAAGCTGGATGCTAGAATTGACCATCCCAGCTGGTCCCCAACGTGGTCCGTAACCAAGTCATCTCACTAACTGAACCCACCCAACCTGTGTTACTTGCTTCTTGCTTGGCTGCTGCTGTGGCTGCTGCCACACTGCACTGATCAAGGTCTATGAAGGCCATCCACACCACTGTCACCACTGCTGTTAGGTCTAGCTTGCTGCTGTGGGGGATCTGTGCTGTTTTCTTTGCGAGGTGAGCCTAGTAGAGTAAGTAGATAGCCTAGTCTTGTGTTAGCTTATAGCTCACCCTCTGCCCCTTCAGCCACCAGGGGAGACAGAGACTCACTAGGAGTAGACCAACAAAAATATGCTGTCACAACACTGCTATTGAGAGTTCAATGCTCACAGACTTCTCCAAGCTGTAGTGTGCAACCTGCCTACTCTGTGGCAGGAAAGACAGTGTCGCACTCACATGATTCATGTGCTCTTGCTTGGTTGGAGCTCCTCCATATCACGTGTGATGGCACCACCATTAATAGGAGGAGGCAGTGGACAACACAATACAGAGACAGTCAAATCAGGAGCGCACCTGCAGCGTGAGCGCACACAGGCCAGGGGGGCACTTATTGTACAAAAGATTAAATCCAAACTTAATGCCATTACTGCCACAGCATAAGAACAACCTAGGCACAAATGTGGGGGGTGAGGGGCAACTGCCCCTCTCTGCCCTTCCTAAATGACATCCCTGCTTTATGGTAGAAATTAATTCTCAGGTGCTAATATCGGTAAATGTAATGGTTTCCACTGTGTTCTGAGGTACTGTTTCTCCATATTTCAGGATGTGCCCTGATCATCGTGAGGATTAGTGCCCCTCATTGTCCCTCATTTTGAGTGTCCATGTCCCTCATTTCAGTGACAAACTTTCAGTGACAAACTGTGAGGTATGGTGCATGCTTCCAAGACCCTACTCAGCACAAAGAATGCTGAGCATGGCCCTAGTGTATATGCTCCATACAGAATGACAAAGGGAAAGTAAGTGAGCCAAAAAAGTCCTGGAGAAACACATTTGTAGCACTAAATATGCATAAGGGGGTTTGCATGGCCCAAAACAAAAAGGTCAGGCTTACCAACACAGAGGCCCCTCTTTGCACATTTCGACCATCGTAGTCTCGCTAAGTGAGAAATGGAGCCACCAAGTTTTTTTCCCCAAACTGCTTATCACCTGCCCTACACATTCACTGGCCAATCAGAATTCACTCTACCAACATAGTGATGTTCCATTTCAAGCACTGTCAAACGGGTCTTTAACAACCTGCTCTGCAACATTTTTTTTTATGTTGCGAGGAAAACTTTTCATGTCATGACTGCCACCATATTGTTTTTTTCTAGACAAAAAAATGTAAAATACATAAAAATGAATAATTAAAAAAAATAAATAAATATTGCCAAGCAGGACCTGTTAAGTGATATTCAGTCAGTTGTTTTGTTTCTAAAAAATGTGTCAGAAATCATTTTTGGGACTTTGGCTGTCAGTTCACCAAAATGGATGATTTACATGTCACCAGCCATGAATTTCAGTGTTGCACTTTTAAAATATGACACTGAAGTGTAACCCTAAAATTTGTGACACTAAAATTTCATATCACAAATTTTAGAGTTGCACTTTAGTGTGGCACTTAAATGTGCAATACAGGAATTCCATTTTTGAGTCTCATATCTTTTTACTCATAACTTTACAATATTTTAGTCCCAGATTTTGAATATACTGTTTACACGACCCTACCTCATGAACAAGGATGGTAAGAATTTTCAAGTACAGGTCACAAAATGATTTCAAAGTCTCTCTCTCTGTGAAACTACCTTTTGGGTGGGATTTAATACGTTCTGCTGATCATGTTCATGACATAGGGTCAAAATAATTTCATGTCGCTCATTAAGTGTGACCGTAAAGTGTGAAACTAAAATCACCCATGCGCAACACAAATGAAATTCTTGGGTCGCACTTAACTGTGCAACCCAAGAATCCCATTTTTGGTGCACATGAAAAATGTGTGTGTTGCACTCACATGTGCAACTCAAGAATTCCATTTTTGTGTCTTACATACTTTTTACTCATAACTTGGCTGTTTTAAAATATTTTAGTCCTAAAGTTTGAATATACTGTTTACATGACCCTGCCTCATGAACAAGGATAGTAGGAATTTTTAAGTACAGATCAAAAGGTGATTTCACAGTCACTCAGTAAAATCGCCTGTCAGGCATGATTTAACACATTCTAGTGACCAAGATCATGACATGGAGTCAAAATGTCAAAAAGTTATGAAGAAATGTTTTGTGCGGTGCTGTTCTTTGGCCTAGTGGGTAATGCACTGTGATCTGGTGAGCTGAGTTCAAGGGTGAATTTAATGAATCAGCTGGATGGGCCGAGGATGTGGGAATGGTGCTGCTGTGTCGCAACACACCCAGCCTGCAGAAGGATGGTGCAGTGTTGACTGCAGGGGCAGCAAGTAATCATATAGTGAAGAGAAGTTTTCTCTTGACATAGGGCCCAGAGGGCCCTGCACCTCTTTACCAATAACTGCATGAAAGTGCAGGACCCTGACCCTGTGCATCTGCATCTGTAGCTACATGAATGCACAGGGCCCAGAGGGCTGTGTACTTCCATAGCCCACCAGACAGCCACACAAATTATTTGCATCCACAGCCACATGGACTCTTCCTTTGATTCATCTGCATCTGTTCATGCAGGTCTGAAGAGGTCTGTGTGAATGAAGATACAATTTCACTGTCCGAACAAGAAAGCACATTTATTGCAAAAAACTGCATTAATGCACCAGTTAGGGTTCAACGTAACACTATAAAAGTAAGGAAATGTAGCTTTAGGGTTTCCAACCCTAACTCCCTACCCCCAGCAGCAAAAGGACAAGACCACACAAGCAACCACAGAAAGCCATCACCAGGTAAGACAAACAACATACAATTGTTTCAAGATGGCACAAATGCAGTAGCACTGATGTGCTACCTTCCTGGATTTGTATCTGCAGTTGCATAAGTGTAGGTTCCACAGTGGACTGTGCTTCTGTTGCAAGAAATGTGTGCATGTCTTACAGTGTGTATGAGTACCTGTGGCTGCAGAAGCACTAGAGACGTTATTTTTTCTTAGGTTTTCTTCCTTGTCTCAGCAAACACATTAGCAGTAGCTCTATACACAAATGGATGTACACATACACTGAGCTCATAGACAATGTCACAAAAGATGGCATGGCAGCAGTCAAGGATTGAGTCAGTACCAACAGACTATTTCAATGAAAAAACTTCAAGGTTGTTTTCATATCACCAATGTCATTAGTCTTTATTTAAATTCATTTTAAAAGCATATCATACCATTCCTGTTTATCATTCTTTGTAAACTGCTGAACAATCTATGTGACCCACAATACAACATGATAGTGAACAAGAATGGCATGGTATGCTTTTAAAATTAATTTAAATAAAACTTAATGACACTTTGGCTACTGTTCTGCCACCTTGAGACTATCAGATATGATAATCATAAGGTCCTTGTCTTGCTTGGTAGCTGTAAATATCCCCTCCATCTTATACACAGCCCCCTGTTTCCCTGCCCTAGGTGCATGACTTTGCACTTTTTGGCATTGAAAACAAGTTGTCACTTGCCAGACCATTCATCTAGTTTCCCCAGTTCCCTTTGCATTCTCTCTACCCCCTCCTGGGTGCCCACCCTGTTGCAGATTTTTGTGTCATCTACAGAGAGACACACATTCTCCTCCAGTTCCTCAGCCATGCCACTTATGAAGACATTGAAGAAGACAGGACCCATTATTAATCCCTGTGATACTGCATGGTCACCCAGATAATTTTGTCTAGGTTATTAGCACAAATAGATTTGTTGGGAGGACTGTCTAAATGTCAGGCAGGCGTTTTGGGCTGGTTATTGCACTACTGATAACTGTTATGTTTTGAACCATCTCTATGAAAAATACATAGCCTTAGAAAACAAAAACTATACAGTATGTAGCCTTTATCGACTTAAGTTCGGCCTTGATACCATCTCTCATGGTTTACTTTGGTGATTTATGTGGCAATGGAGCATAAATCCTAATCTCTTCAGTATCATTAGAGAACTATATTCAAACACCTGGGCACAGATTAGACAGGAGTCCAAAGACCATCTTTCTACATCCTTTCTTTTTTTTATCATAGAACAATTTTTGTTTTGATTAATTGTATGACATAAACAGGAAGTTATACATACTTACTCAACATAGTACCATATATCGAGCACACAGAAGGTGTATTCTCCTAAAATACAGGAGGAGATTAAGCACAGTAATACATTGACAATAATATAGTTCAATAATAATGACCTATATCTGCCTAAACTTTGATAGTAAAAAAAAAAAAAAGGCAATGACAGCTACCCATTATTACAGTAGGCCCTGAGAGAAGAAGCAGGATAGAAACTACAATGTGAACCAATCGCTATATTTAGGTGAGCTAAATTCCTGAACTGACCACATATAATCTGCTTAATTGATATTGTAGGGTTATAGAGAGGAGAGAGATGAGTAGGTATAGAACATAGGCTGGGTGAACACCAACATGTCGGATTAGTCCCATGCTTAAATAGCACAGACCAACGGGGAAGGTCTAACATGGTATATTTATTCAAGTAGGAGGGTTACAAAAGGTGGGGAATGGGGCTCAGCACAGAGAGGAATTAAGGTATGCTCCCCACTTGCGATAGTACAGTGGAAGCTGTCCTCTGCTGACATAGGTGAGTTGTTCAAAGGTAGCCAGCCTGGGCAGAGCAGTGTGCCATATGGTGATGTCGGGGGGGGTTGCCTCCAAGCCATAAGTACGAGTCATTTAGCTTCCATGAGAACTGCAAGAATCCAGTCCTTATGTTGTGTATCGAGTCAGCAGAAGGGGGTGGTATCTCCCAACAGGAGCATAGGGTTAGAGAGGTCAATATGTTGCCCCAGCACTCCAGAGCAGTCCATTGCCACCGTGAATCAAAATTGGACCAAAGTAGGACACTGCCACAGTGGATGAAATATGCCGCCTGGGCTTTGTCAGCACCTCCAGCATTCTGCATGAGGTATAATACCCCATTTGTGGAGGACCACTGGGGAGCGATACCAACAAAGGAGTATTTTGAGCTGGATTAATTGGCTCCTAACATCCTAGTATGTAGAGTGTGCCTTTTGCAGGCAGCGGGACCATACATCTGAAGTGATATGGCACTTCAGCTCTAGGCTCCATGCAGCTCTGCAAGATTTCGTGTGGTCAGGTTGTGCCTCCCGCCAGGTACTGTAGAACTTACCAGCCAAGCCTTGGTTGGATGATTTTAAGTGTAGCGTGGACAACCAACGCCATTTGGGGTCTGACAGGTGAGACCAGCTAAGGGATTGTACAGCACTGCGCAACTGCAGATATTTCCAAAAACATTGGACTGTAGAGTATAGTGTGTTTTAAGTTGACCAAAGGACATTAAAGTGTTGGAATTGGGAATGAACAAATCTTGGACAGTTCTAATCCCTTTATTGTCCCATGTCAGCCAGTTAAAGGGCTCAGAGTCCATCGTTAAGAGCTGGTTTTGCCATAGGTAAAGATATCAGAACTGCAGAGAGTATTCCCTCTTTGTGGTCTTAGCTGCAGCCATAAGCCGGAACCATGCTTTCTTGGTTTCGGCCATAACTGGTGTCAGTTGATGATGGGATAGGGAGGCAGTAGTTAGTAATAAGCTGAACGGGATCCCACTCAAGATTTGAGCTTCTAACTGAGTCCATAGTGCAGAGGGAGGGGAGGAACAAACCATCTAGTGGCCTGGGCCAACAGAAAGGACCAACGGTAGCCCTGTAGCCAGGGGAGTCCGAGACCTCCTCAGGACCAATGTGCCCACATTTTATCAGTGTTCCAACATGGCTTCTTACCTTCCCAGAGGAAACAAGAGATTACTCTGTCTAGGGAGTGAAAGACCCTGTCAGACAAGGTGATAGGCAGATTGTTAAGGAGATATGTGACTCTTGGCAAGAAAAGCATGCAAATCGCTGCAACCTTGCCCGGGAGGGAGAGATTGAGTCTGCACCAGCGGTATACTTCCAGTGCAAGTTGAGCTACAAGGGAAGAAAAATTCCTGGATTCTATCTGTTTCCAGTCAAAGGGTATAAGTATACCCAGGTAAGATAGACAGTTGGGGGCCCACGTCAGCCCTGAGCCTAGCAGGCAGTCTTTAGTACACGCTGAGTTGAGAGGAGTGACATTGGTCTTTTTTTGATTAATTTGTAATCCTGACAGTTGAGCAAAGGTTTTTAAAATTTCCAAAACTGTAGGGAGGGATTCCTGGAGATGTGATAGAGTGAGAAGTTGGTCGTCCGCATAGGAGGCCATCAGCTATGAGTGGTCACCCACCTGTATGCCTTTAATTTCGTTAGTGGACTGTAATTTTCAGGTAAGGGGATCTATAGCAACCAGGAACAATAAGGAAGAAAGCTGGCACCCTTTTCATGTGCCTCGCTGTAGAGAGAAGGGCGAAGAGATATCCTTATTAGTTAGAATTCTAACCAGGGTTCATTGTATAGCACTCGAATCCACTGCCTGAAATATGGGCCAAACCCATAAATTCAGAGTACCTTATGCAGATAGGGCCATTCAATGGAATAGAAGGCTTTAGAAAAGTCTACTGCCATAACGGCCATAGGCGTGGGAGAGTGCATGGCTAGCCGCTTGAGATTAAGGACCAGTCTTATGTTGTCATCTGTGGCCCTACCCTTGGTGAACCCAACTTGAGAAGGGTGCACTATGGATGGTATTACATCCATCAAGCAACTGGTGGGGATCTTGGCTTCAATCTTAGTGTCCACAGATATAAGGGAAATCGGATGGTAATTGGCACAGTTCAGCATGTCATCTGCTTTTTTTGGAAGGAGAGTGATCAGAGCCTCTCTCATGGTGAGGGGAAGTGCGCCTCTTGAAGAGTTGATAGCAATGGGGCACTAACTTCTGAGCTCATTAGCTAGTACAGCTCTGCGGTCATGCCATCTGGCCCAGGGGATTTGCCTTTTGCTAGCTGTGCTAAGGCAACCCATAGTTCTGCCTCAGTGAAGGGCTTATCTAACTCCATCGTCGCTGGGTCCAACAGCCGTGGGATATTGGAGGAAGCAAAGAATTCCTTCAATTGCTGCGTCAGTTGCTGGTGATCTACTGATGTGTGCGACAGATACAGTTGCTCATAGAACTGTTGCATGCATTCATTAATCTGTTTAGGGTTTGTGACCGTATCACCCCTAAGAGACCTAAGAGTGTGAATATGGGGGGCAGCTTGTTGTTTTTTGAGGTGAAAGGCCAAGAACTTCCCCACTTTGTCTCCTCCCTCCCAGTGGGCATGCTTGTTCCTTGCTAACAGCCATTCAGCTTGCTGCTGAAGCATTGTATTAATACGATATTTCAGACCCACTGTCTCCCGTAGAGTCATCAGGTCTGGGTTGCCTGTTGTGGAGGCCTTAAATTTAGTCTCCATGCTTGACAGTTCAGACTGGAAGTGAGCTACTTCTGCTCTCCAGGTTTTGTTCCTCTGGGCTGTGTATACGATGATGCGCCCTCGGAGGACAGCTTTAAACGCTTCCTGGACCATAGCAGCCGACGTGTCTTTGGTGGTATTGTTGGTGAAATAGTCTATGGCAGTATTTCACATTCCTTCTGAACACGGGTCCCGAAGGAAAAGGGGGTTACAGTGCCATCTAGTGCCTGACCTGCTCTGCCGAGCCGGTACATAGGTACCAGAGGTAGGGGCATGGTCAGAGATAAGGATATTCTCTATCTTAGAGGAGATAATATCGTGAGCTGCAGGCCAGTCAGCCAACCAAAAGTCTATTCGACTATATGTGGTATGGGTTGATGAAAAAAAGGAGTAGTCCCTCATTGAGGGGATGTCCCTTCGCCAGATGTCAATCAGCCCCATTCCTTCATCATCTCTTGTAGAGTAGTCGCAGCTTTAGGGTGCGTTTGGGGGGTTGGTTTGGATTTATCTAAAAATATATCCATGGCTAAGTTGAAATCCCCCCCAACCATGATAGGAATATTGGGGTAACCTTCTGTGAGGGAGTCTAGGGCCTGGCTGAGGTCTAGGAAAAATTCAGACTCGTCAGTATTGGGGCCATAAACACTGGCCAGTACAGCATGACCCCCAGGGTAGGAAAACCTAGCCGCTATCCAGCGGCCATGTGCGTCAGAGGCTATTTGGTCCTTGGTCCAGGGGCATGTTTTTTGAAACAAGATAGCTACCCCTTTAGATTTGTTTTTTATATAGCTGGCAATTACAATACCCACCCATGATTTTTGGAGCCACATTACAGTTCTTGCAGTGAGGTGCGTCTCTTGGGTGAATGCAATATCTGCCTGCAAGGAGTGTAAGTGTTTGAGAACCATAGATCACTTGGTCGGATGGTTCATGCCCTTTACATTCCATGACAGGAACTTAACCCCAGCCCTCGAATTCTGCATCCTTAGGTCCTACAAGTGAAAATCGTGTAGGTACTCACCACAGATAGGCAGTAGAGATAGGCAGCAGATAGAAAGCAGGCAGTCTTGGAGATAGGCGAGAGGGCCAGTTGAAGGAAGAAAGCAGGGTACACTTATCCTGTAACAGGTGTAGCTGAACTAACCTATTGATAAAGAGAAACAATTAGAATAAGACGTTCCAGTAACACTGATTAATTACCAGTAATGTTGAATAACAATTCTCAAAAATCTCTCCGCTAACGAGCAGACTTGGCTATGTATTTATAAAACCATTAACTAGTGACTAAACGAAGTAAGCAAGATTACTATAGTTAAACGAGCAAAACACTAAAGGTGATTGGACTGCGCACGATAGTGCTAGCCCTCAGCTCGTGTGGAGGGAGTTATACAGCCGTGCTGTCCAAACACCTATATGGGGAAATTGGAGTTTGACCAACCAATCTTGTGGATCTCCATCCCCAACCACCTCTTAAAACTAATTCCCCACCTTGTAAAATGTCAGGTGAGACAACCGGGGGGGGGGATGGGAGAAGGGGGAGGAAGGGGAATACTATGACAGAAGGGGAGTAGGCCTGACTCATTGCCTCAAAACCAACAATCAGCTGGCCTGGAGGACAGGTATGTTAATAATTTCCAAGGTTTAGAGGTGCTCCGTGCACCCTCTGGGACCCCACAAGGTTAAATATTTCAGTATCAGCTATAATGGGAGAGGATGACCTGCCCAGTTGAGGTGGGGGTGAATACAAACATTTTGCAGCATGGCTGCCGTCTTGCACTACAGAAGGCCAGATCGTATACAGCACATAGCGAGGAGCTAGCCCTTGCAGTCTGGTGCCACATCCAGATATAGACATATCCTTCCCCCAACACCTGTTATCCAGAATGCCAGTAAACGATAGCTTGAACGTAAGCTTGTGTCCAGGGTAGAGGCAAAATATGAACTGAAAGAAATGCTAAGGAGAGACTCAGTCCGGTGGAGCAGACTCACTGATGTTGGAGTGACATGATGTCAGACTGAGCAGGTCTTTCGAGAGCACTTCTGCAAATGTCAGTAGTCCTGGTTTAACCGGAGGGGTCATGAGATCTTGCCCATCATCTAAAGCTGGAGTGAGGTCAGCCCAGGAGTTAGCATCCACAACTTCCGTTATTAACTCATCTGGGATGTCACCAGTTGTGGAGTACTTGTCCTTAGTTAACTTGGCAGGAGGAGCTGTTTCTGATCCCACAGAGGCAGCGTCTTGGTCACTGTGTGAATGCTGGCGGATCCGGGTCACTTGGCTTTGGCCCCACTGCTGCAGAGGAGGGAGACAGGTGCTGACCGGGTGAGACTGTGCATTTGGAATGTTGCTGGCACATTTCAGTGAGCACGGAGGTCTGGGGGATGTATTTTGTCGAGGACCAGTCTGGTCGGTATTGCAGTCCCCCTGAGAGCTGCTGCCTGGACTATGATTCCCCCTTCCATGGCCTCGTTGCACTGGGGCCTACATCTTCCTGGGAGATGTAGTTGTGAGTGACATCCACGGCCAATATTTGGAGGCCCACAGTTCTATATCTCGAGGTGTCTCAGCGATGAAGTCCTTACCCTCCCGAGAGACATGTAGGTAAGCCAGATTTCGAAAACCATACTTGAAGCCTTGTCTGCTGACAGTTTTTTAATAGGTAGGAATGCTTTTCTATGTGCTACCACCTCGGTGGAGAAGTCCGGAAAAAAGGACACCTTGGCCCCTTGCCACCAGATTTCCCCTGTGTCCTGTGCCGCTCGTAAGATTCTCTCCTTTGTAGAATACCTGAGAAGGTAGGCTATGATAGGCCGTGGTAGTGAAGTGTTGGGACGGGGGTCCCCAGGTATTCTATGCACCCTCTCCACCTCTATCGGGCCTTGCCACCTGTCTCTTAGCATTTTGAGGATCTCCTCATTCTGGAAGCATTCTGTATTTGAACCTTCAGATCGCTCTGGTATACCGAGGATTCGAATGTTGTTAAGCCGCCTCCAAAGCATGGGCAGTTTATTTTCATGTTCTTGGAATCGTTGTAAAATGCTGGCTTGACTGGCTTCTAAAGCCTCTGTATTTTGTTCTGCCACATTCATTCTGTCATTGAGCACCCGGACCTCTGCCACAGTGCCTGTCAAAGTTGTAGATTAAGAGTTCACTCTGGTAATTAATGTCTCCAGCAGGGCTGTGATGGGCTGGAGGGAGCTACCTACATCCACTGATCTTGAGGAAGGCTCCATGGAGGCTGCCGTCAGGCCTACCGGGGGATAGCTGGTTGCGGCCATTAAGCTAACAGTGCAAGTCCATATTCCAATATTGTCTTTGAGGATATGAGTTAGTTCCGCCTCTGTTTGCCGATCGAGGTTAGCAGTAGGGGGTGACGAAAAGCCCGCCGCCATGCATTCACCGCCTAGGGCCCGTTAGGCACAAAGCTAGCTATGAGGCCGCGTCAGGTGCCTATTCTGGGTCGTGAGAGAACCGGCGCCACAAGACGATATGCCGGCTCCTTCACACCATAAAACTCACGCCAATCAGGTCAGTAAGGGCAAGAGAGACATATTTGTGCCTCAGATGACTGAATTGCCACTGGATGATGACATAATGGCTCAGATTGTGGTGGCTGGGGATAGAGCCAAAAGCTTAGGCTGCCATCTTCCTCAGCGTCCAAGCCACGCCCCCCTTTCTGCATCCTTTCTGACAAAAAAAAAAGTGTGTTAGGCAGGGCTGGGTTTTAGTGCCCAAACTGTTTGTATCTATTTGAATAAATTTCTTGTGAATTTGGAAAAAGCAGACGCCCAGAAATTGACAATGCCTACTGCCCGGCCCTAACCTATGCTGATCACTTGGTTTTACTGTCACTAACAAAATCGGGCTTGCAGCGAAAGTTGGACCTACCATACATTTATGTGGATAGATATCAGCTCAAAATGAATGAAATTAAGAGTCAAGCCCTAGTATTTGGCTCAAATCAATCTAACCTGATTTGGAAGACTGGGCCAAAGAAATTAAACTCAAATCTTACATTTATCTGGTTCTGACTTCTGTAAACGATGGTTTCTGGGCTAAACATACTGTATAAGGGATGTTTCCATAAAATTATGACAAACAGTGGGCGCTCTGCCTAGGTTTAACAGACAATATTGTGGTAATAGTGTAAGACCATTGCTGGAAGCAATCAGAGCCAAATACATTTGGCAAGCCTTCTATTTAATTCACATTTGGGAACCTTCTAAGTATGATGCTTTAGAGATCCCTCTTAATAAAATGTACAGATTACTGTTGGGTGTGGGTAATTCTGTTCCAGCCCACTACATGAGAGCTGAAATAGGCACTACAAGCCTAAGGGCCTTAGGTTCTATAAGCAGAGTAAATAGAAACATAGAAAGGTGATGGTAGAAGGAGACTAAAGGTCATCAAGTCTACCCATGAGATCCCGAGATGCTAAGAGATCCCAGGGCCTAGCTGATGCTTTTCCAAGCAAATTTAATTCTAGCATATTCTTTAACCCAACCAATTTTGAATGCAGATACAGTCCTAGGCCCTACCACATCTGCCGGTAGTCTGACCCATGGCTGAACTATCCTGAACTATTCTGAGAAGTAATGTTTCCTAAGATCCCTTTTGAACTTCCCACTCCTCAGTTTCCATCCATGCCCCCTCGTACTGGAGCTGGGAGCACTGCTAAATATTTCAGAGTAGGGTACTACATTAAATCCCCTCATGTACCTGAAGGTTTCAATCATATCCCCCCTTTCCCTCCTTGTTTCTAGCAACTACATGTTTAACACTGCCAGTCGTCCTTCATACAGTAGCCCCTGGAGCCCCTGTTTCATTTTGATCTCCCTTCTCTGAATGGTTTCTATCCTTTCCTTGTCTTTTTTAAGATGTGGTCTCCAAAACTGTACACAGTACTCTAGATGTGGTCTTACCATGGATCTATACGGTGGTAGTATCACCTCCCTCTGCCTACTGTCAAATTGTCTCCTTATACACCCCAGCATTTTGTTGGCCCTACTATATGCTGCATTGCATTGGCTGGCTTGTTTTAGGGTGTCACTTATGATAACGCCTAGATCCTTTTCCTCTTGTGAGGCATTGAGTATGACCCCATTGAGCCAATAGGTTCTCCCTGGGTATTCGCTCCCTTTCTGACCTTCTGAGGAAGGAAGTATCCCTCCTGCTCCAGAAGATCAAGGAGGATCTACACAGATGGATGACTCTTCCTGTTTTCCTTTGGGGTTGGGTAAACACTATTAAAATTAATATCTTGCCCTGTATCCTTTATCCTTTAGGTATGCTGGGCTTATTCCTGCCCACAAAATGGTTCACTTGTCTCCAAAGCCTTTTACCAGAGTTCTTGTGGAAGAAAGATGCTGCCAGGTCAGCATATTTTAAATTAATATTGGCCAAGGAATGGGGGGCTTAAAGATACCCAATTTTTTTCTTTCTTACTGTGCGCAACACAGCAGTAAGCTATTCCATTGGGACCACTCTCAGCTGTCCTTTCCTGATTCAGCTTACAGTCTATTTTGGCTCTCTCTGGAAAGTCAGCTTTGTAAACAATATGGCCTGCAACTTGAGAGTTTGCTACTGTATATCAGAAACCCTCCTCCCTGTCTTCACAATTACACAATACTCCTTTGGTTTGGTCCCTCAGAGCACTTAAACAACTCAGTTCTTATTTGCAGCTTGACTGGAGTGAAGATGCATCTCAAAACCTATACTGGGGAGCCACAATTTTTGTATAGCCCACTGTCCCATCCCTTTTAATTTCTGCCCCCAACTCTGGCAGGCCCCTTGGAGTCATTACTAGTAGAAGGTACCATTTGCCCCCCCGGGGGGCAGCATTTTTCAATACCGGTGTGCCACCCTTTCAAACATCTCCAACTCTCCATGGCCTTTTCCAGCCTTTTAGGTCCAAGCCCTTGGACTGCTCACTTTTCCTCCACCCTTCATGATTTTTGGGTAATTGCAGAGCAATCCCATTCTAAATCTAAGTTTTATGTTCAATTTCAGCCTCTCAATCCTGATGGCTTATCAAGGGTCTGTTTATATTGGCAACAAACACTGCAATTACAGTTAGACTCCAGGGCATGGCATTTACTTTGGAATAGATTTTACAAATTTATCAAGCAAAATAGATATCATTATACCCAGTTTCGAGTTTTACACAATATGTATTATGCCCCCCAAAGATTACACTGGATAGGTAGAAGAGCCCTTGCTTTAATGTTCCTGTTGTGGTTCCAGTGCAGGTTCTCTTTTTCATATCCTTTGGGAATGTTCAAAAGCAGCTCCTCTCTGGACTGCTAGTCGTAACTCCTTTGACCCTTTTTTGGGCCTGATTTTTTTTTTTACTCCTCATATCTGTTTTGTTTGGGAATTATCCTGAGGAGCTTTTTGGCCCTCACAAGGCCTACATGGCCATGATCTCTATTACAGCCAAGATTGTCATTTTCCTTCATTGGTTGGATGACAAGATACCTTCTTTCAGAGAATAGCATCAAGAAATCTTACAAGCCCTGGCCACTGAGAAACATACAACTTCCCAAAGTACTGTGATTATTGGGGACCTCTCAAAGGTCTTCTTTCCTATTAGTGGCATGTTTATTCTAGGTGTGTTGGTTACGGCACTCTGTTTTTTAGTGAGATATGAAGTTTCTTGTCCTTTGTGTGTATCTTAGTGGGACCATATCCTCTTTGTGCTCCAGTGGGGGATGGGAGGAGGGTATATTGGGGGGGTGTTGGATGGTAGTGAGAGGGCTTGTTTTTCCTGTTATTGGGGTTTGTTAGTTTTCTTGTCTGGTTGCTGGTTTTTATAGCTACGTCTCGTTTCCTGTTACTATTGTTCTGTTAATTTATCTTTTCTTTTGTTATTTGTAATTATTGTATTATGAAACTTCAATAAAGCATACTAAATAAAAAAAAGGTTGTCCTTGGGTTATTTTTGCCTATAATGCATCACTTTGCACTTCTTGGTGTTGAATTTCAGCTGCCAGATACTAGATCATTTTTTTACCTTTTTCAGATCTTTTTGTAGGTTCTCAACTGCTTCTTCACTGTCCACCCCACACTCTAGCTTAGTGTCATCTGCAAACAATGCTATCTTGCCCTGGATACCTGCTCCTATTTCACTGATGAACACATTGGAAAGGACTGGTCCTAAGACCGAGCCCTGTGGGACCCCACTCATCACCTCTCCCTCCTCTGACCTCTCCCTGTTGACTACTACTCTTTGCTGCCTGCCCTCCAACCAGTTACCCACCCACTTCACAATGCAGCTTGCTATGCCCAGATCCTCTAGTTTCTTCAGCAGGTGGTTATGTGGCACATAATCAAAGGCCTTGCTGAAGTCAAAATAGAGAAGGTCCACTGGATGGCCCCATCCACTTTGGCTATAGAGTGATCATCTTCAGAGGTGAATATAATATGTAAGAGATCATGTCTGTCTTGAGTTTGTATAGTTTTCCATAATGGAACTAACCAAACCTGTCTTGGTCTAATATACCAAGTACAGTCAGATGTGACATGGTACAGATTTCTGTAATCAAGCTTGTTGTAAGAGCAGTATTTCTCTCTGTTCAGTAATGATTTTATATCAGGCCTTTAAAACATTTGTAAATAGCTCCATACGATATATAGTGTAAAGTCTTCTTTTTGCAGGGGTCTGTCAAAAAGTACAAATAATATCTAAAATAAAATTTGGCTCAGAATCACATGAATGCTGGACCACAGACTGCCATATACAGTACTGTAAATGTCTGGTTGAAAGACAAAAATGGCTAATTATGGGTTGTAGACAATCTGACTGGTTTAAAAGAAATTCTATGGATCTCAACCATTACGGCTTGGGTTTTCTGGATAGTTGTGACAAAAAAGGTATTTTTCTGTCTTATATGTAAAACATATATAAAAAACAAAACTGTTAATTTCAGCAGCGTACCGAAGACATGGAAAAAAATAAGTCTTTCCACTCTCCCCCCTGGCTTGTCAGGAATAATATTAGACACTTTTTTTTAGATATTATTTGGACTTTTTGATAGACCCCTGCAAAAGAAGACTTTACACAATATATCATCTGGAGTTTAAAAAAAATGTTTTGAAAATCTGATATAAAAACATTACTGAACAGACAGAGAAATACTGCTTTTACAACAAGCCTGATTGCAGAAATCTGTATCATGTCATGTTTGACTGTATTTGGTATATTAGACCAAGACAGGGTTGATTAGTTCCATTATGGAAAACTATACAAACTCAAGACAGAAATGATCTCTTATGTATTATGTTCACCTCTGAAGATGATCACACTATAACCAAAGTAGCTGAATATTTAAAGGTTATTAACAAATTACATCTAAAATATTGATGCTCTGTGCTAACAATAGTTGAATCCTTCTCTAGTCTCCCCTTTGAGATTACTCTTCTTGTTTGTCTTTTGCACTTTTATATACTGTATTTTGTATTGTACTACCTTATTATCTATGAATTTTGTACTATGGATTATGTATTATTGTACACTTGTCTTTTATACTGTATTTATCATTGTAATGGTCTTTGACCAAACAATAAAATGAATTAAATTGGCATGGTCGCTTTCTCGTCCTTTGAGTGACTGCCGTTTACCACCACCCTCTGCCTCCTATCTTTTAAATAGTTAGAGACCCAGCCCACCACTTTCTTCCCCACCCCCAGGCTGCTAAGCTTCTTTACTAGTCTCCTGTGTGGTACGGCGTCCAAGGCCTAAAGACCTAAAAGTGGGCAAGCAATGTGAGAAGGCAGTAAGGAAGGCTGGGGGGATACTGGGATGCATAGGGAGAGGCATCAACAATAGAAAACAGGAAGTTGTTATCCCTCTGTACAGACAGTTGGTGAGACCCCATCTGGAGTGCTGTATGCAGTTGTAGAGACCCCATCTCCGCAAAGACATAGACAGAGTGGAGGTGTCCAGATGAGGGCAACCAAAATGGTGCAGAGCCTGCACCAGAAGACATACGAAGAGAGAGACTAAAGGAGCTTAATATGTATACCCTTGAGGAAAGAAGGGAGAGGGGGGACATGATAGAAACTTTCAGTATCTCAAGGGAATCAACAAAGTCCAAGAGGGTAGTATCTTTCAGAAAAAGAGATGTGCAAGAAAAGGGGCACAATTTGAAGATAGAGGGGGTACGACTCAGAGGTAATGTGAGGAAGTATTTTTTCACAGAGAGGGTTATGGATGCATGGAACAGCCTTCCTGAAGAGGTTGTGAAGTCAAGAACAGTGGGAGAATTCAAGAATGCATGGGACAGACATAAGGTAGTCCTAGTGGGGGTTAGGAGGAAGTAGGCTGTTGGTTAACCAGGATCTACAGCTTATCCATCAGGTAGGAAAATGGGCAGATTAGGTGGGCCAAGCGGTCCTTATCTGCTGTCAAATTCTATGTTTCTATGTTCTCACTTAAGTCCAGATAGGCCACATTCACTGCCCTCCACTGATACATCTTCCTAGATAGCCAGTCAAAGAAATCCATGAGATTTGTTTGACATGACCTTCCCCATGTGAAGTCATACTACTGGTGGTCTTACAGTGTATGTGTCTCCAGGTACTCCATCAGTCTCTCCTTCAGTGAGAACTCCATTACTTTCCCCAACACTGATGTGAGACCGACTGACTTGTAACTGCTATCCTCCTTCCTGCTGCTGCTGTTTTGCAAAGGGACCACATTGGCCATCCTCCATTACTCTGGAACCACCCCATCTCTAATGAAATGCTAAATAGTGTTGCCAGTGGAGTGGCTAGCACCATGCTCAGTTCTTCAGTTGGATCATCACCTTGTTTTCCTTTAGGGCTTCCACTCCTCAGTGGACTCTCTCTTTTCCATAAATGGACTTGTGGCCACTCCTCCCTTCCCCAGTGCCTGTTAATGCTTGTCAGCCCATCTCCCCACAGTGAAAAAGGAGCAGAAGTATTTGTTTAAAATGTTAACTTTTTCTTGGTCTTCCTAGCATCCTCCCCCCCCCCCCAAGTTTCTTCCTTGCCTTTCTATTTTCGCTCACATACCTGAAGAAAGTCTTATCCCTTTCTTAACCTTCTGGGTGATCCTTTCCTCAGTCTGAGCCTTTGCTGTCTTTACCCTCTTTCCTGCCTCCCTTTGTTTCTCTAGATATACCTCCCTGTCAGCCTCCACTTGGGTCTCCTTGTACTTCCTGAAAGTTTTTTTTTTCTCCCTTACCACCTTAGACACCTCCTTTGAGAACCACAGTGGCTGCTTTCCCCTCTTACCATTGCTCACTACCTTTAAACAGCTTGCTGTTTCCTTAGTTATTCCCTCCTTTATTCTTTTCCATTGTGCCTCCATCCCCTCAGCTACCCCCCAAGGTATCGCCTAAGGCAGTCTCCCATTTATTTAAAATCTGCTCTCCCGAAGTCTAGGACCCTCCCCCTGGTGTGTTTTATCTCCTTTCCAGCCTGTGTGGCAAACCACACTCTTTGATGATCGCTTGTACCCTGGGGGCTAGCCACTGTAACATCTGCAATGCTGTCCCTGTTTGTAAGTACCAGATCCAGCACTACCCCATCTCTAGTGGGATCTGTAACTAGGTGCCTGAGAAAACCCACATACAGGGAGTCTAGGATGACCCTGTAGTTGCAGTCAAGATGTTCTAGTCTGCATCCAGCAGATTAAAGTCCCCCATAATTACTACTTTCCCTTTGTTTGCCATTTTACCTATGGTCTCCCTCAAAACCCTATGGCTTGTACACTACTCCAGGCATGTAAAGGTCCTGGACCTCCTCTCTAAGCCATCCCAAAGAACTTCCAGCCCTTCCTTTTCCCCACTGTGTTCTTATATTTCTGTGGCCTTTATACCTTTCCTTACATATAAAAAAAATCCCGTTTACTCCATGCCCTATCCTTTTGAAACATGTTGTAACCCAGTGTGACCACTTCCCAGCTGTGGTTGTTGGTGCACCACGATTCTGTTATGGCCACCAGATCCAGGTCTGCCTCTGCAATGGTAGCCTCAAGGTCAGGAATTTTGTTTCCTAGGCTGTTTGTGTTGGTGCACTTGGCTCTCCACTCCTTTTGTCCCTCCCTGCCCCTACTTTCCCTCCCTTCCCAAGTCCATACTCCACGCTTTTCTTATCCCTGGTATTGTCCTTCCCCTTTTTATCCTCCCTCTGCCCACACTCCCCAGTATTTTTCTCAGTGTTAGATCCACCTCTCAACCTCCCGGCCCTTCCTCCTTGCCTTTACTCCCCACAATCACTGGGGAATTTCTTCAGTGCTGCTACATTTTCTGGGGGGTGTATTCACTGCCTCCCTTGTTTCTTCTCCTTTCTCCCTTGGCTAGTTTAAATGCCTCTCAAAGTAGCATTTAACCCTTCCACCCAGGACTACCATTCCCCTGCTGGATGGATGGAGGTTATCCCATTCGTACAGGTCTTTATCCCATCAGGTAGGACCACAGTCCCTGCCAAACCCCTCCTCCCTGCACCACGCCTTCAACCAATTGTTGAAGACTGTGGTGTGGTGTTCCTTCCCTCTTCCCCTGGCCATGCAGAAGTAACACTTCAGTGAATGCCACTGTGCATGCTACCTGCTTCAGACCCCTCCCCATTTCCCTAAACCTGTCCTACACCACTCTTGTTGTATTCCCTGCCAGGTCATTTGTCCCCAGATGGAGAATGCCATCCAGCTCCCTCTTCTGCCTCGCCGTCTAAGAGATCCCAAGGATCCACTCCACATCCCTTCATGCTGAGGCATCAGGTAGGCAACTCACCTCCCTCTTTCCCTCCTGTGATGTTCCCTAAACTACTCCTTCATGATTGAGACCCCCACAGAAGATTGTTCCTGTTTGCTGCGATCCTCTGCCTCCCACCCAGGGGTCTCAGCTCTGAAGGACCCCCACATCTTCCTTCGCCAAAAACCATGGGTGCCTCATCCTAGCAGTCCCATCCCAGCAGAGTGGCAAGAGAATCGTGTACTGGTACCAGCTGAGGAATGTGTCCCCTATCTCCAATCACAACCCTCCTGCAGCCCACCACAGACCAGCTGTCCTTCCTTCTAGGCATCCTCTGAGACAACAGTGGTGGACTTGGTACAGATGTGGCACAATGTGCTGTAATAATGCAGCTTCTTCGAGCCACTCAAGAAGTCTGTTTCTGGTCTGGCACAATGAGAGTAGGATGCAGCTGCAGCTGCTTTGCATCTGGCCCTATGCAAAGTAACATACTATGGCTGGTTATCTAAAAAAAAAAGTTAATTGCAGAAAATTATGTTAATACACAAGGTGAGATTTATTATTAAATCCACAAAAGGAAGAAAATCACACCAAGTTAAATGCCAAAGCACAATCCAGGTTTCAAATATATGTTTTAACATCATACTGTAAATAAAAACATAGTAAGGGGAATACAGTTACACCCCATGACAAACACTTCATTCATATGTTATGAGACACAAGGCTGCAACATACAGGCCTGAGGTATAGTAGGAGATGTTGCTGCAGTTTTGTACCACTTGTAAAGTCCTCTATTTTTCTGGAAACAGATCCAGAAACAAATGATTTGATACCTTTTATTGGACCAACATGGATGTTACAGAAAAGAACAAAGTGCTTTAGCTTTCGAACCAACCAGGTCCTTCTTCAGAAGCTTTGTGGCAGTTTTTTCAAATATCCCATACTATTAACACCAGATTATATAGAAAAAGCAGAAATAATTCTCATTGGTTTAACAAATACATTTAAAACATAATAGAAGATTACGTCAGAGAAGCTAATTAACACCAGTATGCCTTAAACTGAGGAGCCTCAGAAGGGCAAAGGTTATCAAGAATTCTCTACAGCCAGAGAGTTCTTGTCACATAAATTTTAAAATGTCTCAGTATGCCAAGAAAGCATTCTAGTGATAAAAAAAAACCTTGGAGTGGCATTCTCCCTAATACATGTAAGATGAGCTTACAACTTACATTCCAATTGTCCTGGTATATTAAAGGACAGATAATGAGAGACAAAATCCTGAAATTAGGTATAACTGCAAGTTGAAATCAAGCCTCAAATTAACCTACACATATAAACATGATGCATGAAAGTATCACTTGTAAGTGTAAGTGCAAAAAAAAAAAAATCCTTGTCAAGGACCCCCAAGAAAACGAGACCATGAGCCTGATAAATGCAGGTTTCAACATAGAGTCTGTGTATAACAAAAATGCACAGAATCAGTCTAAGCAATCTAAATGAAAACCCAAAGGAATTACACCTTTAATGAACCCCCAAGTAAATGAGATATGCATCTTAATATGAGCAGTTGAAAATGTGACAGTGTGAAATCCACCCACTGACAACTAATAGAAGGAAATAAATGTACACTATATGTGAAAACTAAGTGTTCTAGCCACATAACAACTGCCCCATGCCACGCTCCACCCACACATATGTGTGTACATACACCATACCACACCCCCATACACACACACACACACACACACCTGCACACCCCACACAACCACAACACACAACAAATATAGCAAACACATTCTGCACACACCACACCACACCACGCACAACAAACAAAACACACATACACACCATACCCACAACACATAAAACACAACACACACCAAACACACACATACATACATCAGTATACACACACACACACACTCAACGCACTCACCACAGTGTTAGGTGAAAAGTCAACAATGTAGATAACCATAAACTTACAAAATCAAGGCCCGCTGAAGAACTAAACTGTTTATGTCCATCTTTTAAAGTAAAGGTCTGTGTAAGTTTAAGTGGAATAATGTGTCATGTACCCAACATCAATGTTCAATCCATCCGCCACCATATTGAGAAGTAAAATAAGTCTAATTTCAGAAGCCTGCCTCTGTTATGTACTGTTGAAATGTCCTTTAAGACCATCACAGACATATCTGAGATTGAGCGGTCATCCTGGGAGAAGTGCCGGGCTACTGGTTTCTCAATCATCTTGTGATTAATAGAATGTCTGTGTGAATTCATTCTAGTGCGGAGTTGTTGGCTTGTCTCCCCCAAATAACCTGTACGAGGACATTTCTTGCATTGGATAAAATAGACCACATTACTTGATGTACATGTATAATTCCCCTGTATCCTGAATAGTCTGTTTTGTGATGTAACCACACAGTCTGAAGTGGAAATGAGGTTACATGTCTTACATGTGTTTTTAAAAGGACCAATACGGCACCTACAACATTTTTTTGCATCTATTTTTCTGGTGCACTGTGTGCTATGATGTAGCTGCTCTGCAGCTTTCTCACATAGAATCGTAGAGATATAGAATTTGTCATCAGAAAAGGAGCAGTTGGACTATCCAGTCTTCCCTATTTTTTCCAGCCTATTCTGACTCCTAGGACTCTATTTGGTCTCCAGTGTCCCTCCTGCCTGTCTTTCATCTACCTATTATAATACCTGTGTACTTATCCCATGCATGTTTGAAACTCTTACACTTTTTCATCCCTGTCACCTCTTCCGACAGGTTGTTCCAAGTGTCCGCCACCCTTTCAGTGAAGAAGTATTTCTTCATGTCCCTCTTTAACTCCAGCTTCATTGCATGCCCCCATGATCTGGTGCCTTTTTTCTCATTTAAAAGAGATTCCCCTCCTTCACCTTGTTCACCCCATGAGGTACTTATAGGTCTCAATCATGTCCTGTCTCACTCTCCTCTCCTTCAGCGAGTACATGTTGAGTTCCCACAGCCTCTCCTCATAGGCTTCTTGTGCAACTCTCTTACCATTATAGTAGCCCTCCTCTGGCCCATTTCCACCCTGTCAGTATCCTTGCAGAGGTTCAGCCTCCAGAACTGGACACAGCACTCGAGGTGGGGTCTCACTACTGAGCGATAAAGGGGCAATAACACCCCCTCCTCCTGCTAGAAATCCCCCACCCATGCACCGCAGCATCCCAACATGATGGCAGAGTTAGGGACCCTAATGACATACTTCATTACTTTTGTAGCTTTAATATTAAAAAAAAAAAAAACTGGTCAGGCCTCACCTGGAGTGCTGTGCACAGTTGTAGAATCCTTACCTTAAAAAGGACACAGACCACCTGGGGTTGATCCAAAGGTGAGTGATTAAAATGATTCATGGCAAGCAGACAATGACTAATGAGGAACAGCTGTCTGACCTGACCTCAACATACGTTCACTGTAGGCTGAGGAAAAAAGATGGGCAACATGACTAAAATCTTCAAGCAACTGAAGGGTAAACATAGGGAAGACGGTCAGCAACTGTTTCAGCTTATTTAAGAAAAATAGTCAAATCATTGCTTCTTAAAAATTACTAAATATGTAAAACCATTGTCCCTTATAGCAGGTGTTTGCCTTTAAAAGTTTTAAGTATTGTGATGTCTAGTCCTTTTTAAAGATTTGCAAGTTTTTATTTACAGAAATTAGAAATTGTTGAAATTCACATAATACTCATGCATAACTATTAAAGCCGCATGTTTTGTATTTTGAAAGCATGTGTTTGCATGAAATATTGCTTGCATTTGTTTGAAGTCATACAAACATTGAAAAATAAATGTTTTTAAGTTGGTTGATACCTGCTTTCTGAGATCATTATTTTTAATCCTCATATATACCTTCACAACATAGGTGGGGGGAGGTGGCAGATGAGCTTAGCATTCCTGAGTCCGATCTCCCTTCATTTTAGTAATGGTGAATGGACTGATGATTGCAACAGTGATGTCAGAGGTGAGGTGGGGGTTGTGGGAATGGGCTGAGGCATCTCTTCTCCACCTTCATTGCAGTAACAATGTACAGACAACCACTATCATGAGCTCCCTACACACATTATGGAAACAGTGAATGAACAGATTACCATTGAGGAGATATGTTGCATTGGGTATGGGAGATGGGCCCATGGCCCATCCCATTCTCTTACCTCTCTCCCCATTGCAGCAACAGTCCATGTACAAACAACCATTAACCCATTCCTCCATCTCTTCTCCACCCCTATTTCCACTACAACAACAGTGAATGCAGAGACAACCACTGAGAAGATGTGAGGGATGGGAGGTTGAATTTGTCTGTTTGTGTGCTGTGGGTGGGAATAGGGTCACCCACATCACAATGGAAACATTCTTGCTGAACATCAAGATCATGAAACCAAAAGGTCGGCAGCACTCAGAGTGAGCAACAACAATGTCAGAAATCACTACCATGGAAAATACACACATTGCAGAACAACAGGTATGATAAGGGGGGCTGTGCCCCCACACCCCCAATTTACATATAACCAACTCCAGTTGCTATCAACAGTGCAGGGGGGCAGAAAGTCAATTCTGTGCATTTATGGTAGGCAGTCAAAGCGCATGTTTTGAAGTCCTTACCGCACACATTCACTTCGCTCTCTTTCCTGCGCTCACATCCCCTCACCCTAAACCCTCTGCCTATTGATGTGATACTGTGGGGATATAGGGTTGTATGACTTTTTTATTTTTGTTCTATTTTTATTCTGTTTATTTTATTACATGCAGGTCCCAAAGGGACCTGCAAGAATGAGAATATGATTTCACTATCACAAAATGAAGGAAAGTTCATTGCAAAAAAAAAAAATACATTAATGGAGACATTAAAGTTGAAGAATGCAAAGTGCACAAAGTAGGGAAATGACAAAACATTAGGGTTTTGGGTCACTGGAGCCTTGGCAAATCAGTGGTAGGGTGTTCTTGTGGTCATCAGGCTTAACGCCCACCACCTCCCTGAGCAAACAAGGTTAGACATGATCTCTTCAGGCAGGGCCCACATGGTCCTGTGTGAAGAATGCTATGACTGATTTTGTTGGTGACATGTGGCAAGTCATAGTTCTCTATCCCCAATGAGTGTGTTGCTATGAGGCACTGGTTTGGAGTTGTACCTTGTGCTTCAGACTGGAGGCTATGGGTTGGTGTAGGGGTGTGCATTAGGGTTGACAAAATGCCTGTGCTTCTCTAGAGAGGTCTATGCACAAATGCCTATGTACCACATAAGGGCAGATCCTAGGCATTGCTATGACTGAATGCCATGCAGGGGTGAGCTGCACCCCCCTGCAACATTTATCATGGGCACAGATCCCCAAGCCAGCCATGCAGCACCATGCTAGGGGCAGGATGGAGCATGCCAGGGGAGTGCACCCATGCCACATGTATGCATGATGACACTTGCATGCTGCACTGGCTTGGGCATTCTACATGAGGGTGGACCCTGCCGTAAGTTACTATGCACTCCCTCAAAGGATGCCAGCAGGGCATGGCAGCAGTCAGACCCCCTGCACAGGGCTGCCACAGCCCACTGGGCTACCAGGGAGGGCAGGGTGACTGTTCAGGTGAACACTTATTGTCTGATCATGGTTGACTGCATGCTGTTCCAGGTTCCCCAGCCCTGTTATGTAAGGGATCCACACAGAGGACCTGAGATGGGTATCCTATTAGATGTCCACCCACAGACTACACTCTATCCCTGTACCACCATGTTCCACTGCCATGTAGCTGTGCACCGGGGGGAGCAGGGGTGCATTCGCTAATTGTGAATGCTGGCATGCATCCACCAGGGCACAGGTGCAGAGCAGCGCAGGTGGGAGATACGTGATTCACATGTACATCACCTCCATTATTGCATAGACCACAGAATTAGTGTTGCAGTTTGGGTATCTTGGATTTCTATATGCAGCAGCAGATCTGCAGGCCCAACAGGGGCTTGCACTTCTGCATACAGAAGTTGGTATGCATGTCTTACACCTGTGACTGCAGAAGCACAGGCCCCTCAGGGGCCAGCACTTCTGTAAACTTAAGTAGTGTTGTAATTTGGGAATCATAGATTTCTATTTGCAGCTACAGAACTGTAGGCAACACAAGGGCCTGCATTTCTGCAGTCAGAAGTCAGTATATATGTCTTGCAGTGTGCTTGAGTACCTGTGGCTATAGAAGTAGTGGTGCAGTTTGGGTATCATGGATTTTTGCGGGGCTTGTGCTTCTGCAGAAAGAGGTCAGTATGTATGTCTTAGACCTACAGCTGCAGAAGTCCAGGCCCCTCAGGGAGCTGGGCTACTGTAGTCAGAAGTGTGTGTATGTTTTTGAGTGCATGAGAACTTGTGCCTACAGAACCACTGGCCCCATAGGGTCCTGTGCTTCTGCAGACAAAAGAACTTATGTAATTTGGGTATTGTGGAATTGTGTTTGTGGCTGTAGGGGCCTGTGCATCTGCAGACAGAAGTAGTGTTGTGATCTGAGTACTGTGGACTTCTATCTACAGCCAGAAGAGAGTGTGCATATCACAGATACAAATTTATGAAGGTAGCACATCAGTGCTA
This sequence comes from Neoceratodus forsteri, assembly GCA_016271365.2. NCBI lineage: Eukaryota > Metazoa > Chordata > Ceratodontiformes > Ceratodontidae > Neoceratodus > Neoceratodus forsteri. Next base: position 557,125,154 of record CM057452.1, on the reverse strand, counting down.
CTGCATTTGTGTTATCTGGATGCAGTTGCATTTCCTCTTACCTGTTGATGGCTTGTGGTTGCTTGTGTGGTCTTGTCTCCCTAACACCATATTTCCTTACTTCTTGGTGGTAAGCTGAACCCTAACTGGTGCAGTTTTTCTGCGATGAATTTCCTTTCTTTTTGAGATAGTGGAACTATATCCTGATTCATGCAGGTCCCTTTGTGACCAGCATGAACACATATAGATGGGAGGGTCCCTGTAGTCATTTTACCATCTTTTTCCACCAAATTTTCATCATAGTCCTCTTATGACCCCACCTAATCAATCCAGTAGGAGAAAATGTTCAAATCCTGCCTGAAACGTGATTTTGTGGAGTGACTGTGAAATCACCTTTAGTACATATTTGGAAAACTTCACCAACTTTGTTCATGAGGTGTGGTCCCAAAAATGTCATGTTGAAAATGAGGTGTCAAAAATTTTAAAATGGCAATGTTATGAGTAAAAGTTAAAAATGCACTGAAATAAATTGGAATCTGGAAATATGGACGTACCTTATTTCCTCATATCGCAGTCACAGTTCTTGGAGGATATCTTTCTGACTGAATAATGGATTTATGACCCTGTTTATGTGCCTGAGGGGGTTTGGGGTTTGTAGGGGGCAGAGATCAATGAGGGACTGTTTTTCTTCTTTTCATGTTTAAACATAAATAAAAAAAATGTAGGGCAGTTTTCTTTTTCTTCAGGGGCTGATTTGGCACCTCAGAGTCAGCATTTAATGTTCAGTGGCAGTGGGTGACCAATGTCGCCACAAATGTGTCGTGGGAGGTGGCTGATCTGGAGGGGATGGGGTTCTGAGCAGTACTGGGGGTCGGTACCCTGGTCTGAATAAACAGTAAATCTCCTTAAAATATGAGTACAGTAGGATTGGGAATGATGAGGGATGGCTGGCTTATCTGGAAGGGAAGGGAGCATACTGTTAAGGGAGGGTTTGAGCAGTACCACAGGTGGCACCACAGTCCACTTCAAATAAAAAGTAAATCCCTTTGAAAAAACAGTAGAACAGCATCAGGAATGCAGAGGAAGGGCTGGCTGATCTGGGACTGGGAGGGAGCATACTTGTGGACAGCATCAGGAAAGACAGAGGGCTGGCTGAGCTGGGATGGGGAGGGAGCATGCAGCAATGTTTTGGATGTAAGCTGAAAATTCCCCTGTAGCAGCACTTTGTGTGTGATAGGTGAATTCTTGGCTCACTACCTTAAAAATGGCTCATCTCACTGAGCTGGGCACCCAAGATTTTGGGGTGCCCAGAAAAGGTATTTCTAGGCCAAAATTGAAAAAAATAAACACCAGAATCTAGCTAAATGGGTCCTGTTTACTCAGGTTCAGGTGTTTGTTTTTTTCAATAATCATCATTTTTATGTATTTTCCATGTTTGTGGTTTTGAAACAAAAACACAAGTTGGCGGCCATCATGACCTCAAAAGTTTTCTCATGACCCAAAAAGCACAAATTGTCATGAAAGCAAAATGCTCTCGAAAGCAAAATTTTCGGGTCCTGTCAGAGGGTTATCATAAAACCCTTCTGAGTGTGCTCAGGAAAAAAAAATTAAATCCTCAAAACTCTGGAATTGATTAATATTTTTTCAGGAAATCTTTGAAAGACACTGCCTCGGCACAGGTCTATTCTACCTGAATGTTTTAGGGAAAAATTCTGCACCATGTACATTGTAAATGAGAACACATTAATGTGTTATTAAAAGCCTTAAAAATTGTGTCTTTTCTGTAAAAAACAACGCATCCGGGTTTCAGAAACCAAAAAGGTGTCTCAAAACATTTCCTGCTTTGAAAACGTTCCTCCGGGACAACACATGCCAAATTTTGGGCACTTCCATTGAACAACGCCAAAGTTATGAAGTTGCAGTTAGAGGTTTAACACTGAGCACTGTATTCATCGTAACTATACTGGTGATACTAGGCCAGTATAATATGTCTGTCTGTCTGTCTATCCATCTATCTATAACAAAACAAAATGGAAATATTAAATACACACTGAAAATAAAAAAATAGAGTTAGAATCAACATTTCTATCATAGTTCTTCAGGAATGATCTAAAAGAGAAAAAAGCAAGGTTAGTGGAGAGGTAAGTGGAAATAGGGATATATATATATATATATATATATATATATATATATATGCATGAGGAAAGAAAATAGAGGAGGATCTAGGAGTAAAAGTGATAATAGTCAAGCTAAGATTAGAAGCTAGAAAACAAAAAGATGTTGATGGGTATGAAAAGGCATAGTAGGAGTTAATGAGCTTGGGAGTCCTCAAGTGGGGACTAATTAACAGGGCGTAGTGAAAAGGCTAAAAGGTGATAAATGTAGGGGGAAGAGACAGAGACATTCACAGAAAAAGAAATGACATGTGCACAGATAGCTGGAAAAAATATATGTGTATATTCTTTGCAAAAAAAAAAAAAAACTATGTTAATGGATTGTTAGGGTACCAAAGCCACAGAAGGAGCGCATAATCAATCATAACTTTGTTCATGTAGGACATTCATCATGACCTTCTTCACACAGAAGCCCAGATCTATAACTTGAAGCAGCAGGCCCATAGGGTATAGCCCCAGACCAGTAGTTTGGCCTTGGGTAACAAGGCTAGGAGCTCAGTAGGGGAGCTGGTGATAAGGCTGAAAAAACACCAATGTCACATTTCACTCCTTCTGTAGCTGTGGAACCCTAACAATGCCTTAACATAGTTTTTGTGCAATTAATTTCCATACTATTTGAGGAAGAGTTGTTAATGCTCTCTTAGGGCTCCACAGCCACAAAAGGAAGGAAATTGGCCCTTCAGGCCCTGTGCAAAGCATAATGTTAGTCCTAACTTGCTTTGTGCAGGTCTTTTCAGGCCCTGCATGAAGAAAGAGTTGAGTCCAGACTTGCTTTATATACACCTGTTTGGTAGGTGCATATTGGCCCCCTGTCATTCAGACAGTAGCCAGCCAAGGTGGTGAGAGGAGGGTCTGTGCCATTTCCAGCCCTGCTTGGGAATGAGGATGCATGTTTTCTGGTGGATTGGGTGCCAGATGGGGGTAGGGATGGTGGGTGCTGAGTGGGTGCATGAGGGAGGCAGTGCATCATATTACATCAGGGATCATGGCAGGGGGGTACTGGTAGACTAAAGGTCTATTTTGTTATTACATCAGGAAATGGGGTAATAAGGGGTCCAGTAGACTACCAGTGTCTGTTTTACTCTTGCTTCAGAGAGGGAAGGGGTGGTGTTCTTGACATTGCATGAAGCCCATCTCTTCAAGTGGTGTAACAGGCTGTGCTTTGAAACAACTGAGAAGCTGCATGGGATATACTATATTGGACTAGAAATCTGCAACTGATCTCTCTTACTTACATCTGAGGGAAGTTTTCCTTACTTTACAGTCTTACATTGGGATTGCGTTGTGTTTAATTTCATTTTTAAATCAGGAAGGGGGTTTTCAAAACTACTTATCTTGTGAGCAACTTCAGAAGGGTTGAAATAACTGCATATTTGAATTTACTTTGTGGCTATCTGGACTGTCTGCTACTATTCTGACAGTTTACATTAATATAGTTGGAAATAAAATAGTTGGAAATAACTTACTGGTAGTAGCTGTGTACTTTGAATAGCAAAGGCTGCAGTTTGTAATTTGATGCCAGACACAGCCTCAGGTGGGGGAAATTGTCTTCACTAGTCAGGGAGACCTTGCATCACAGCCAATTGTTTTGGGTGGAAGACTATTCTAGCATTGATCAATTACTATAAACTACTGGTGTGATCCTGTTTCAGACTGAAGCCCATCTCTTCAAGTGGTGTAACAGGCTGTGCTTTGAAACAACTGAGAAGCTGCATGGGATATACTATATTGGACTAGAAATCTGCAACTGATCTCTCTTACTTACATCTGAGGGAAGTTTTCCTTACTTTACAGTCTTACATTGGGATTGCTTTGTGTGTAATTTCGTTTTTAAATCAGGAAGGGGGTTTTCAAAACTACTTATCTTGTGAGCAACTTCAGAAGGGTTGAAATAACTGCATATTTGATTTTCCTTTTTGGCTAACTGGACTGTCTACTAGTATTCTGAAACAGTTTGCATCAAATTACTTTTAAATAGTTGACAAATCAGTTACTGGAGATTAGCTGAATTACTATAAAGGGCAGTACTCACCAGGGTGGTGGAGCAGTGGTGTATTTGATTGTTTCTAACAGTCACCAGTGGTTGTGGACTACCCACCCACCCTTCCCCGCACCCCACCCTACCCAGGCATGACGTTTCCTTTATAGCCAAGGTTCTGACATCACTTCCTCAACAGGTCTTGGGGCAGAACTCTCATATTCTTAACAACCCAGCACAGTGCATAAAGGCTAAGAACACACCACACAAAGGAAGAAAAAAATATATATATATGTATTACATATTGTATATTATAAGGGAGAGGGACATGTGGGGAGTGGTGCAATGCACTGGCTGTGGGGCCGCAGTTTTCCGGGAGACTTTCTGGACACTGCGTTGCTGTCCTATTTGCAGGCAACTGTCAGCTCTGAGGTAGGAGGTAGCCCACCTCCGGGCTGAACTGGCAAGGACTAAGGAGGCTTCCCCCACCCAAAGAGCACCACTGCCACAGAGGCTGCCAAGTATGAAGAGCAGGTGGACCACAGTGGGTTCTGGGAGGGTACGGGTGGTGGAACAGAGGTGAAGCCCCCTAGTTGTACCTGTACACAAACCATATGTCAGTCTGGCAGAGAAAGGTTCCTCTATGATGGCACCCTCAGTGGAGACCAAGAAGAATGCTGAGGACACCCACAAGGGAGACCAACAGAAGGGTGGCAAGGGACACCACAGGGGAAGGAAACAGCGTCTGATAGGGGACTCAATTGTTAGAGGGGTAGACCTGGGGAAGGGAGAGGAGAGGGAAGTAAGGTGCCTGCCTGGTGACATAGCTTGGAGGGACAATAAGTGAATCCTCAGGATTGCAGAAGCAGCATCACAGGAGAGGGAACTAGATATTATTGTCCACCTTGGGACAAATGACCTAGCTAGGCATGGGATCAGTGCAGTGCAGGATGAAATTGTGGAGTTGGGGAGGGGTCTCAGAGAGGTAGCAAGCACAGTTACCTTCTCAGAGGTGCTGCCAGTCCATGGCAGGGGTGAGGCTAGGGTACTACACACCATGCAGTTTAATGAATGGTTGCAAAACTGGTGCAGAGCACAGGGCTTTGGCTTCATTGGGGACTGGGGGTACACCTGGAGAGATGAAGGTTTATACTGGCATGATGGTCTGCATCTGTCCATGAAGGGAACCAAGATCCTAAGTGACAGGTTTAAATGCTTCCTTGGCAAGCTTTTAAACTAGCTATGGGGGGAGGTGCTAATAAGAGGCAGGAAATTTCAAGCCTCCCCCCACAAAACATGATGGGTAGTAAGGTAAACACTGAGGTACAGTGCTCAACAGAGGGCAGGACAGGGGTAAATGGAAAAATAGACAAGGGCAAAAAGAGCAGGCATGGGGGAAAAAAGGATAAAGCCAACATTAAATGGAGGGCAATGAGTACAAATGCCCGTAGTCTGGGAAACAAGCTTCCTGAGCTAGTAGCCTTGATGGAAGATGAACACTTGGATATTGTTGCAGTCACAGAAACATGGTACTCGGGGAACCATGACTGGGATGTCAACATATCAGGGTACACAGTCTACAGAAGGGACAGGGAGGGGAAAAGAGGAGGTGGAGTAGCTCTATACATAAGGGAAGGGATCAAAGCTACTGAACTAAAAAGTAAAGGGGGAGGACAAGAGGCACTCTCGGTCACCTTGGAGACAGGGAATGGCATCACAATCTTCACAGGGGTTGTATACAGACCCCCATCTCAAGGGGAGGAAATGGACAAGAAAATGATAGAGGACATTCTCAAAATGGCTGAAAAAGGGGAGATACTGTTAATGGGGGACCTGAATATGCCAGATGTTAACTGGATGACATATACTGCAGCCACATCCAAGAGCAGGGTCATTCTCGATGCCCTGCAGGGGGCAGGCCTTAGACAGCTAGTGTTGGAACCCACTCGGGAGGAAGCAATACTAGACCTGGTACTCTCAAATGGAGAGAGGATCACAAATTTAGAAGTCAGTAGACATCTGGGAACAAGCGACCACTGCACAGTGTGCTTCACAATAAGCACAACCATGGAGACAAGCCATACAAAAACAAGCATACTGGACTTTAGAAGGGCTGACTTTGGCAAAATGGGTGAATACCTGAGGAATACACTAGCAAATGGGCAAAAAGGAGGGGTGGACGAACAATGGAGAAAAATCAAAACTGCCATCATAGAGGTAACAAGCCTTTGTGTGAAACAGATAAAGAAAACAAAGCGGAGAAAAAAACCACTATGATTCTCAAAAGAGGTGGTAGGGAAGGTTAAGGAGCAAAAGGCTGCATTTAAAAAGTATCAGGCATCACAGATGGAGCACGACAGGGAACTGTATCAATTAAAGCAGAAAGAAGTGGGGAAGACAGTCAGAATAGCAAAAGCCCAAACTGAGGAAAAATAGCCAAGTCAGTTAAGAAGGGGGATAAAACCTTTTATAGGTACATTAGGGAGCATAGAAAGGTTAAGGGGGGAATAGTGAAGATTAATAAGGGAGAGGGGAGGTGGACAGAGGGAGACAGTGAAAAGGCAGACTTACTGAATGAATACTTTTGCTCAATATTCACAAAAGAAGATGAGGAGGAGTTACCTAAACCAGACAATAGAAGCACTCTGGGTAGGGGTTGACACCAGTCCATTTACAGAAGAAAGAGTACTGAAAGAACTCCTAAACCTCAAGGTGGACAAAGCAATGGGCCTGATGGGATTCACCCCAGAATCCTAAAAGAACTAAGGGAGGACCTAGTGACACCACTGACCACACTTTTTAGCAAATCATGGGAGGATGGGGTGGTACCTGAGGACTGGAGGAGGCAGATGAGATTCCCCTTCACAAAAATTGGAGCAAGGCAGAAGCAGGAAACTACAGACCTGTAAGTTTGACCTCAGTGGTAGGGAAAATGATGGAATCACTTCTGAAAGAAAGAATTGTTGAGTACCTAGAGGCCAGCGGGGCACAGGACCTAAAGCAGCATGGATTTACAGCAGGAAGGTCATGTCAGATGAATCTAATAGATTTCTTTGACTGGGTGACCAAAGTAATAGACCAGGGGAGGGCTGTGGATACGGCCTACCTAGACTTTAGCAAGGCATTTGACACAGTCCAGCACGAAAGATTAATAATCAAGTTAGCCAGCTTGGGAGTGGGTCCCAGGGTGGTAGCCTGGGTTGCAAACTGGCTGCACAGCAGGACACAGAAGGTAATAGTGACAGGCACACATTCTGAAGAAAGGGGGGGGTCACTAGTGGAGTACCTCAGGGCTCAGTACTGGGTCCAGTCCTCTTTAACATCTTTATAGGTGACATTGCAAAGGGTCTGGAGGAAAGGTATGCCTTTTGCAGATGATACAAGATCTGTAACAGAGTTGATACACAAGGGGGTAGAAAGTATGAGAAGGGACTTGTGCAGGTTGGAGGAATGGTCAGACATGTGGCAACTTAGATTCATGCAAAGAAGTGCAAGTAACGCACCTGGGAAACAAAACCCAGGAGAAGAGTACACAATAGCAGGGGAGGTACTAACAACAACAAAATGGAACGGGACTTGGGGGTAGTCATATCGGATGATCTAAAGGTGGGTAAGCAATGCAAGAAGTCAGTGAGGAGAGCCAGGGGGGTACTGGGATGCATAGGAAGGGGCATCACAAGTAGAAAAAGGGAAATGGTTATCCCTCTGTACAGACAGTTGGTGAGACCCCATCTGGAGTACTGTGTGCAGTTTTGGAGACCTCATCTACGCAAGGACATAGACAGGATGGAAGCTGTCCAGAGGAGGGCAACTAAAATGGTGCAGGGTCTGCATCAGAAATCATATGAAGAGAGACTGAGAGAGCTTAATATGTATACCCTTGATGAAAGGAGGGACGGGGGACATGATAGAAATGTTCAAGTACCTCAAGGGACTCAACAAAGTCCAGGAGAGTAGCATCTTTCAGAAAAAGAGATGTGTAAGAACAAGGGGACACAATTTAAAGATAGAGGGGGGGGACAGCTCAGGGGTAATGTGAGGAAATCTTTTTTCATGGAGAGAGTGGTGGATGCGTGGAACTGCCTTCCTGTGGAGGTTGTTGGGGCTAAAACAGTGGGGAAATTCAAACATGCATGGGACAGACACAAGGCAATTGTAGTGGGGGGTGGCAGGAAGTAGGCTGTTGGTTAACTAGAATCTGCAGCTTATCCAATAGGTAGGAAAATGGGCAGACTGGGTGGGCCAAGTGGTCCTTATCTGCCATCAAAGTCTATGTTTCTATGTACCACTGCTGCCAAGGGGTATGGGAAAAGAGGTCAACACAAAGAAATGCAAGGTGATGCATTTGGGTAAAGAGAATCCAAGGACAGAATAATATCTCAACAGAGTCCAGCTCAGTGCCACACAGGAAGAAAGGGACCTGGGTGTCATCATAAGCAACACTCTTAAACAGACCAGCCAATGCAACACAGCTTATGGCAAGGCCAACAAAATGCTAGTGTGCATAGGGAAGGGATTCGATGGCAGGAGAAGGGAGGTAACACTGCCAGTCTACAGGTCCCTGGTAAGGCCCCATCTTGAGTACTGTGTCCAGTTTTGGAGTCCACATCTGAGAAAGGATAAAATCAGGTTGGAGGCTGTCCAGAGAAGAGTGATAAAAATGATTCAAGGCCATTAAAGGCACTCATACGAGGAGCATCTGGAAGCATTAAATATGCTCTCACTGGAGACAAGGAGGAAGGGGGGACATGATTGAAACATACGAGTTCCTGAGAGGAATAAATAAGGTGCCATCCTATGACTTGTTCAACACACAACTCTAATACTAGAGGGCATGAGTGGAAGTTGGGGGGGGGGGATGCTTCAAGAGGGAGCTTAGGAAACATTGTTTTACAGAAAGAGTCATTGAACCATGGAATAAACTACCAGCTGAGGTAGTGGAAGCAAAGTCCATGACATCATTCAGACTGGGGTGGGACAGGGCTAATGTGAGATCTAAAGCAACAGGTGAAGTAGGAAGCATTATGCAGAAGGGGATTAGACCCTAGGATCTGAGTAGGTCCAAGGAACACATGGGCAGACTAGATGGACCCTTGGTCTCCATCTGCCATCTCCGTTTCTATGTTTCTAGTTCATGCACCACTGCTCCCTGTATGCAAGAGGTTTCCCTCATTTGCAGAGGGAAGATTTTTCAGAGGGAGTCTGGGATTGACTATAACAGTCCTGTTGATGTAATTGCTAATTATCCATCTCGTCTCAGTGAGGATCTAAAAAATTTGTCCAAAACCCTCATGCTGCTAATCTAATGATTATTGATTATTTAATTAACCGCAATATGAAATTGATACACTCAAAGGGAATGTGGCTATTAATGGCAACAGGTTAGACGATATCCTACATAAGTTAAGTAAATTAGTCTCAGATTCCAGTTCTCCTTCAGTGCTAATGGAATCTGACTTACCTCCATGCCCAGATTTTTCTACAATCATAATTCTAGATTCTCCCAATACTAAGCGTAAAACAAAAAAAGGGAAACCTAAAAAAAAAAAAACAGCTGGCAAACAAAAGAAAAAAGAACAAAAATTCTACTAACCCAACTTCAAATGACTTTCAGCTAGCATATGCTAATACGTCAAAAGACTCCCCACCAGTGTTAGAAGCTGTTAAAACTTTTTATTCTATTGATCCAGAGGAGGTTGTTCATATTACTCCTCTACCGTCTGCTTCTTATTCACCTGCTTCAGCCCACTTTTTAGAAAAGTTATCCTCTCAGCTGAATAATTTTGAGTCCGAGCTACTGTCTTTTAGGAAGGAGTGGAAGGAACATCTTCTTCTATGTCCTAGTGGGGAAAATACTATTATTACATCCCCAGTGATTCAGGCTCCGGACAGACTAACTGAGGTTGCTGTCACAAATGAGTTATTTGATATCTCTGATTGTGCTATTCTTTGTTTATATGGTGTATTATACCCTCAGGAAATGTGTTCCAACCCTGTAAAGGAGCAGATTGTGCCCCTGATTAGGGCAGCTACTAGTGCAGATATCTCTTCTACTGATATTGTACAAGTTTGGAGAGAAAAAGATTATTCAGGTAAAGATTGTTATTACATTTTCTGTTCTGCCCCACAAATAGCCAATCAGATATGGCTAAACAATGATGGTTTGGCAAATCTGGGCTATTCAATTGATTTCATCAATAGGGAATCTTTGAATTCCACTAGATCTAAGGAGTGGTTTCGACCAAAACAATTGAGTATATTTGGTCTGAAATCAATTCCAAATGAAACTCCATTAAAGCTCAGACAGACTATACAGTTTATTTACCTATGTACTAAAGGTACTGACAAAGGTACTGACTACTGAGCTTAGAATTTCAAATGTTTTTAGACATAAATCTCCAAGTAAATCTGGCAGAGTGGATTTTTTAATCAACAATCAGGTTCTGACAAATGATATATTGTCTAAGGTCACTATTCTAGACAATGTAGGTATCCATATGCTAGATAGCGAAATTTTACATAACCCACAAAATCTGGTAAAGAATATTATTCCTTACAAAATTGTTGAAGACAGGGTCCCAGCCATTCTGTGTTTGTATGGTCTAGGCCACACCGCAAAAGAAAATTCTAATAAATTGCAAAGCATTATCCTAGATCTAATTGAGCAACTCAAACATTTCTATCAATGATCCCACAGCCCTCTTGGCCGAAAGGCATGGTTTGTACTCTGACTGTGATCTTGTTTATTTAAAAGTGTCCTACAAGAGCCTTTTTAACAAAATTTTGGAAAATGCTGCTCTCCTGGACACTTTGGGTTTGCATGTTAATCCTTTTGATGGTACTTCTGATTCAGTTTCTTGTGAGAATGTTCCCTCAGCTTGGGACAAACTTGACTTAAGTCCAAAAGAAAACTTAGTCTATAATATTCCAGTTATGAATAGATTTGAAATTTTGACCAATACAGAGGAGTGACTAACACGGATGTGGTTGATTCCCCCTCTGTTAAGTTAATTTCCTGGTATATACTGTAGCAGGTTTTAGTTCGAAATGGACAGATTCCAAATGGTTAGAACTGATTAGGAGCTGTAATTTGATTTGTTTACAAGAGACCCGGCACAATTCAAAACAAGAACTAACCTTGAATGGTTATATCACCTTTCATGCCCCTGGTCATAGATTGCAAATTCAGGCAGATATGCCGGTGACTTAGTAACATGGATTAGAATTAGTACATCAATTAAGGTTGAGATTATTCTATTTAACTCTAACTTCCAAGTTTTTGTCATTCAATGTTCTACGAGAACCTTCTGCTTAATTAACGTTTATATTCCCCTTACTAAATCAAAAAATTACACACCAGAAATTTGGAAAACATTAGAGGAAACAATTAATTTGGCTTGGGATAGCACTGATTGTGAAGAAATTCTATTCTGCTGCGATTTCAATGCCAGGATTGGTTAAGTTGATGGGTACAGAGATTGTAGTTTCCTTCTCCTTTGCCATCAACAGTTTTACAATCTGGTACAGCAATCAAAAGATCAGAAAACTAATAACTCGGGTAATAAGTTAATTTGTTTACTAATGACACACTTTTTAGCCCAAATTAACAGTCGAATCAAGGGCAACTGTTGGGGAGAGTTCACACATTATTCTGTAAGGGGGCCCTTCTACTCTAGACTATCTTTTGTGGAATGGTGACATGTCTTTTTGGGAGTCATGTCAGGTACTCACGAGAATGGAAAATGATCGCTTTCCTCTCATTTTATCATCTGTTAAATTATCTGATATTACTAGGCAGTATACGTCTTTCCCCCCATTGAAATACGAAACCAAGTAAGAGTTAAATGGCAGATTTCAAAATGCCCTCAGATTAATTGTATTCTCCAAAATATTAGTTTTAGACTAGATACTCCTGATTTAGATTATTCAACCATTACCTGCATTCTGGATTCGAATCTTGACCATATACGAGACCCTATGTCCATTAAGAAACATAGGCCAAAGATTAATTATTTAAACTAGAATTGGTTTGATGCAGACTGTAAGGCTGCCAAGTCCCAGTTAAATCAATTGATTAGAATTTGCAGATTTGACCCCCTTCATATAAACCACAAGACATTAAACAAGGCTAGGAATAGATATAAGTGTCTATTGAAGGGAAAAACAAAACCAATTTCAACAAAGACAGTGGAATAAAATGTTGGCTGTTGTCAATAGAAATTATACTCAATCTTAACGGCTGATGGTGGCCAACGGCACTAACAATTTTAAGATTGAGATTGATTCTCATATTAGCCTTCATAGTTGGGTTAATTATTATAGTGGCACGTTTTATCTGCCCAACACCGAGCAGAATTTGCTACTAGATATTGACGTGTCTAGATTCAATTACTTTTCAGGATCTGAAGTTTATCTAACTATAACCTCACTAAAACATAACAAAACCTCAGGCCCAGATCTTATCCCTAATGAAGTATATCTTGCTGCAGTTACAGACTGGTCTCCTATTTTAATGTTTTTGTTTAATGCATGTTGCTTCAAGTTAAGTTTCCCTAAATAATGGAAGGAGTCTATTATTATATCCATTTACAAAAAAGGTGACAAAATGGACCCACCAATGTATCATTCCCATATCTCTTCTGCATAATTTAGGCAAAATCTTCGCTAAGTTAGTTCTGAGTAGATTAATGGATCAGCCACAACTCCTTGGAGATTTATCTGATTTGCAGGCAGGCTTTAGACCAGGGTTTAGTACAATGGACAACTGTTTTGTTATCACTCATATCTATGAGAAATATATACACATCAGAAAACAAAAACTTTATGCAGCCTTCATAGACTTTAGCTCAGCATTCAGTGCACTAGATAGACTTCATTTAAGGTTAAGTATGAAAGAAAAAGGTTTTTCTCATGAACTAATTGCAATAATTAGAGAACTTTACAGCCAGACATGGGCCCAAGTGAGGCTGGGTAGAAGTGGGCAGCGTTCCACCAATTTTGAAACAAATACTGGGGTGAGACAAGGCTGTGTACTTGTGCCAATTTTGTTTTGTCTGTATATAGATAGTTTACTTAATCAGCTACAGTCTTCAAACACCGACTCCCAAAACATCTTACATCAGCATATTGTGGTACTTGTATACGCAAACAATTTAGTTTTGTTTTCTCTTACACAATCTGGACTGAAACATAGAAACATAGACATAGAAACATAGACTTTGATGGCAGATAAGGACCGCTTGGCCCACCTAGTCTGCCCATTTCCCTACCTACAGGATAAGCTGCAGATCATAGTTAACTAACAGCCTATTTCTTCCTACCCCCACAAAAATTGCCTTATGCCTGTCCCATGCATTCTTGAATTCTCCCACAGTTTTAGACCCCACAGCCTCCTCAGGAAGACTGTTCCATGCATCTACCACCCTCTCTGTGAAAAAATACTTCCTCACATTGCCCCTGAACTGCCCCTCCATCTTCAAATTGTGTCCCCTTGTTCTTGCACATCCCTTTTTCTGAAAGATGCTACCCTCTTGGACTTTGTTGATTCCACTGAGGTACTTAAAAGTTTCTATTATGTCCCCCCCTCCTTTCCTCAAGGGTATACATACTAAGCTCCTTTAGTCTCTTCTCGTATGGCTTCTCTTGCAGACCCTGCACCATTTCAGTTGCCCTCCTCTGGACTGCCTCTATCCTGTCTATGTCCTTGCAGAAATGGGGTCTCCAGAACTGGACACAGTACTCCAGATGGGGTCTCACCAATTGTCTGTACAGAGGGATAACAACTTCCTGTTTTCTGCTGCTGATGCCTCTCCCTATGCATTCCAGTATACCCCCAGCCCTCCCTACTGCCTCCTCACATTGCTTGCTAACCTTAAGGTCATCTGATATGATTATCCGTAGGTCCCTTTCCATTTTTATTGTTGTTACCACCTCCCTCCCATTGGGTGACCAAAGTAGTAGATCAGGGAGAGGCTGTGGACATGGCCTACCTAGACTTTAGCAAGGCATTTGACACAGTCCCACACAAAGAAATAATATACAAGTTAGCCAGCCTGGGAGTGGGTCCCAAGATGACAGCCTGGGTAAAGAATTGGCTGGAGAATAGGACACAGAGAGTAATAGTAAATGGAGTCCACTCTGAAGAAAGGGGGGTTGCTAGTGGGGTACCGCAGGGTTCAGTATTAGGACCAGTCCTCTTCAATGTCTTTATAAGCGCTGCTCTTGGATGTGGCTGCAGCTAATGTGCTCCAGTTAACATCTGGCATATTCAGGTCTCCCATCAACAGTATCTCCCCTTTCTCTGCCATCCTAAGAATGCCTTCTGTCATATCCTTGTCCATTCCTTCCCCCTGACATGAGGGTCTGTATACAACCCCTGTGTGGACTGTGGTGCCATTTCCAGTCTCTAAGGTGACCCACAGTGCCTCCTCTTCTCCCTGTTTACTCTTTTGTTCAGTTGCTTTTATCCCTTCAGGGATAGGAAAGGGACCTGGAGGTAATCATATCAGATGACATCCCAGTCATGGTTCTCTGTGTACCATGTTTCTGTGACTGCTATGATATCCAGGCATCCCTCAATGGGGGGTGAGATACTAACATCAACAAAAATGGAAAGGGACCTGGGGGTAGTCATATCAGATGACCTAAAGGTGGGCAAGCAATGTGAGAGGGCAGCAAGGAGGGCTGGGGGGATACTGGGATGCATAGGGAGAGGCATCACCAGTAGAAAACAGGAAGTTATTATCCCTCTGTACAGACAGCTGTGAGACCTCATCTGGAGTACTGCATGCAGTTCTGGAGACCCAATCTCCATAAAGCAGCCCATAGGATGGAAGCTGTCAGAGGAGGACAACTAAAATGGTGCAGGGTCTGGAAGACCATATGAAGAGAGAGATGAAAGGAGCTTAATATGTATGCGCCTCGAGGAAAGGAGGAGAGGGGGGACATGATAGAAACGTTCAAGTACCTCAAGGGAATCAACAAAGTCCAAGAGGGTAGCATCTTTCAAAAAAAGAGGTGTGCAAGAACAAGGGGGCACAATTTGAAGATGGAGGGGGTGGCTCAGAGGTAATTTAAGGAAGTATTTTTTCACAGAGAGGGTTGTGGATGCATGGAACAGCCTTCCGGAGGAGGTTGTGGAGTCAAAAACAGTGGTGGAATTCAAGCATGCATGGGACAGTCATAAGGCCATTCTAGGGGTTGGGGGTAGGAAGAAGTAGGCTGCTGGTTAACTAGGATCTGCAGCTTATCCAGTAGGTAGGGAAATGGGCAGACTGGGGTGGGCCAAGCAGTCCTTATCTGCCATCAAATTCTATGTTTCTGTGTTTCTATATCACTCCAGTATTGGGTCTGCATCACTCCAGGTGGACCCCCAGTCCTCAATGAATCCAAATCCCTGAGCTCTGCACCAGTTTTTCAACCACTGATTGAATCCCATGGTGTGAAGCACCCTAGCCTCACCTACGCCATAGACCGGCAGCACCTCTGAGAAGGTTACCATGCGTGCTACTTGTCTAAGGCCCCTTCTCAACTCCACAAACTCTTCCTGCACTGCTCTGATCCCTTTCTTAGCCAGGTCATTTGTCCCTAGGTGGACAATGACATCCAGCTCCCTCCCCTGTGCAGCTGCTCCCGCGATCCTGAGGACTGCTTCATAAACTTGATACCATTGCTAATTTTTTTCAATAATCACAAACTTAAGATAAATGCAGGTAAAAGGCAACTTCTGGTGCTTGTTTCTAACCATACACATAACATTTGGAAAGTTGGTTTACAATCCCTTAACACTGTTTCTCATTATACTTATTTAGTCCTAGTTCTTTTCTTGGAATGGTAAATGGGCTAAACATATTACTATTTTGAAGGTCAGACTGCAACAAACTGCTGTCTCACTTAATTCTTTTAATAGAAAATTTGGGGGCAATTCTATTAAGCCACTGCTAACAGCTATTAAAGCAAAATATTATGTTTAGGCATCTTTTAGCAGCGAAATTTGAACAGTAGCAAATAACAATTTGTTAGAAATACCTTTAAACAATTTACTGAGGTCCAGTATGGGCCTCAGTAATTCAGTTTCCTCAGCCGTTCTGTGAGCCGAATTAGGCCTAACAAGTCTCTGTGCAATATATGCTTCAAGAAAAGTGAACTTTTGGATCAAGCTGCTACTGTACAATCCAAACCAAATATCTTATTCTGCACTTTTGGAAAAATATTCCTGGCTTAACTTAGGGCATTTACAATCAAAATGGCTTTCACACACTTTTCAGTTTCTTAGTGAAAATGATTTAGAATATCTAAAAACTTATCAAGCCAGGGGAATAAAAATTAGTCTTAAATATCAAAAATACGTCTCAAACAAAATTTCTGCTAATTATAAGACTCAAGATTTGCAGGCTCTCTTGTCTCTTCATGTCTCTCCATGGCTAACAGAAAATGGTAGAGCTCATTTTTTCCATCCCTATCTTGACTTATTTACAGACAGTAAGTCGAGAATATTGTATGCCAAATACAGATTAGAAGTTTTCCAAGCTGTGTACTCTCTGCTAGATATCAAAAGAGTACTGACATACATGATGTATTCTGTCAATGTACTTTTCAACATTCAGAGAATCTTTCTCATGTTATTTTTTATTGTATCTGGTACTCTAAGCTCAGGGATAGCAGGCTAAAACCCATCTTTGATTCAATATCAACTAAGGAACAATCTGCATTGTCGAAAATACTTTTTACCACAAGTGAAGAAGTTATTGTATGTGCAATTTCTAAATATATTGAAGCAATTCATAGATTACATACAAGGCTATACAAGCCTGGTGGGGCTCTTGATTCTTCTTGATACAATCTTGTATAATCCTTATATAACTTTATTGTTACTGGTAAAAATGTCCTGGATGTTTAATTTAGAAATAGTTGGAAAATGTCATTGTTGATCTGATGATTCACTAGGTGTTTTGCTTTATCTACAATTCATGATTTTAATTAACTGTGGACTGTGTAGGTCATTAATGCTGTATGTTAACTATATGCTGCTTCATTATTCTTCCATTTGCTTAACTTATTGTTTGTTTGAATTTTTAAACTGTTTTTGCATTCCATATTTATAGCATTCTCTGAGTCTTGTGCTGAGTTGTAATGGTCTGCTGACCGAACGATAAAGATTACTACTACATAAACAACAGATTACTACTACCCTCATTTACCCTGATGCAGTGGTGTATTTACAGCGGTACTCCAAAAAGGTTGCCCTCCACTTAAAGAACTCAGCACTCAAACAAAATGTAACTTTGCAGGCTTTATTGCACAATATAAAGTGGTGAGTGCTGCCAGAAGCATGGGGACCACTACTTTCCCCGGTGCTTCAGGTACTCTAACCCTTCATCAGGGGGCATGGTGCAGGCAAGGCAAAGTTTTAATAATATAGACTGTCAGTAATAAAACACACCTGGTGTAACCTAACAATGATTAAAAAAAATTATCAATTCCTATACCAATTAAAGGTGAATACACAATAGATAAACTACAACAATATATGAAAGACTTTGAGTTTCAACATCTTATTGAAATTATCAATAAAAGTTACATTAGTACTATTTAATAAAATTCATAATGAATGCACTAGTATTTGATTTTTCAAAGACTTAAGTCAAAGTCAGCTTTATTTATAAAAGGTGCTTTTCAAAACCAAAGCGCCTGTACAGACAATTTCTAAAAACAGATTCAAATTAAAATCCCAGATCAAATGATGATTTCGTTACACTAATAATAAAAAATTCAAGACATATCAGGATAAGTCATCTCGAATAAATATGTCTCAATGAAGACTTAAAAGACTTGGTGGACAGGCACTCTCTCCGCCAACGAGGTAGAGAATTTCATAGGATCGGGGCCACGAACACAAATGCCCTGGCCCCAGAGGTCTTCAAATGGACCCTGGAAACCTCCAGCAATCCCTCATCAGTGGAACAGAGCTGGCAGCGAGGGTGGTAGGGACAGAGGAGTTCTTGCAAATAGCACAGTCCCTGTTCATGTAGGGCCTTAAAGGTCAGCAATGTGACCTTGAAGGTGATTCTCCACTGCATTGGCAGCCAGTGCAGTTTGCAGAGCACAGGTGTAATATGACTGGCTGTTGATGAACCAGTCAACAGCCTGGCAGCCATGTTCTGCACCAGCTGCAGGTGTCGGATCTCCACCCCCAGAAGCCCTACGTATAAAGCATTGCAATAGTCAAGGCTGGATGACACAAAGGCATGGGCTAACGTAGGAAGGTCCTCAGGTAGAACAAGGTGTTTCACCTGGGCAAGGTTCCTCTGATGGTAAGACAAGGTCTTGACAATGGCCGACATCTGAGTTTAAGTGTAAATTCACAGTCAAGCACAATGCTCAGATTATGCACCCGTTCAGAGTCCCTCGACTGGTTGCCCCCTAGGATAATACCGGATGGACAATCAGCAGGTAACCCCTCTACCTGGGTCCACAGCCAACACCTTAGTCTTCTCCGTGTTTAATCTCTTAATGTCTTAATGACTTAATGTCTAACTTAGTTTGAAAGCCCAGACAGTTAGAAGAAAGTTTGTTTTGAAAGTCTGAGTGACATATAGAGACAGATTTAAGCAGCTGTTTTTCAAGGCCTTCATTCTGCAGTTACATCCTGCTACTGGAATGCTGTGTCACTCTGTCCTGGCAAAGCAAGAGAGAAGGAAGAAATATTTAAAGGAAATATTCTAAATTAACATACACCATACACTTCCTAAACATTTAATAATATAAAAAATATGTTTTTTACTTTTTACTTTTTATTCCATTTTACACCTTTTGAATCTTCTGTTAATTCAATACATTTCCCTGATATCTATATTCATATAGTATGTATAGCTAATAAATTCACATGACAAAAAATGGATGATTGCTGTGTTAATAAAAGTAGGGTGATGTGTGGGGTTCATAACAGAAAGAGTTATTTAGTCTAATATCATGATTTAAGGACAATTATAGAAGAACATTATCACTAGCATATGGGCTTCACCTCAAGATTTCACAAAAAAAGCCAGATATTTGTAACATTAAGTATTTAGAGTGATCATGCTATCTGCTGAACACTACACTATGGGGCCCTTTGAATTTGGCCCACACCCCATTCCAATCCATTCAGTCTGGTTAGATGTTAGCACCATGCTAACCTTCCAAATATGTGAGCCACAAATCACAGTGCAAAAGCACTGAAACAAAGGATACCCTGGAAGGGCATCAGCAGTAAAGCCAGGTTCAAAGAAATACTAAATTACACATACCTCAATGGTTCAAGCATCATGAGAAGTATATGCAAATGACCATGAAAGACGGTAGACGATATTGCATTAAGCAGGAGTGTATGGGGCTAAATGCCCTCTCCCACAATTTGCAAAGGTTGAAAACAGAAGACACAGACGTGTTTTTCCTTGTCAGAACTCATCAGTATGACATCTGTATCTCAGCCCAGGGCAAGGAGGAACCAACCCTAATGATTTGGGTCATGCTGAACACAAAATAGGAATGTTACAATCATGGATGCCTACTGAAAACAAGTTATTTACACCAAAAACAAAAGCATCAAGGCATCACGATTCATCAGGTGGCCCAACTATTTTACCAAAAATTATGTAAAGAATTCTATTTTTAAATATTTAAACCTCTTTATTTTAATTGTTTCATACTTTAAAAAAGAAAAACTTGTAAGTGCAATAACACAATCCATGGTGTGCTTTAAGCTGGATCACCACACTTTTCTGGTGGTTGAAGGCACTCGACCTACAACCCTTGTGCATCAGAACACACCCAAGGCATGTGGTGATCTAGCTTAATGCACACCATCAAGTGTTAATGCTTACTTAAAACATGTTGATATACTTTAGTATGTATTGATACATTTTTATGCCTATCTGTACATTGAAATTGAATTGACAGTGCTTACCTTAGACATGTAACACTGACCCCAGGCTTTCATTTTTTTTTTTAACTAAGTTCCTATCCCTAATGGTTCAAATGTTTTAAGTCTTGAAATGTAACTTTTTTGGGAAGGGTTAATGTTGGAATTACTAGGCTTAGGAATTAAATTTTTTAAATGAACATTTGTAGTCAACACTACAAGTCGAAGCCATGTCAATACATTTTCCATATATCAATGTGCATTAAAATGTGTTGATGTAAGCCAGCCCACTGGCACAGTGGTAGCATTATCACTTCTGACACCGATGACCCAGGTTTGGGAATGAACCAAGGGATGACTGAAATCCGGCTGATGGGAGGAAGGCTGTATCTCCGATAAATTCTCACCTTCTCTGGAGAGGGATCTGGTGCCCCGCAAAATGATGATCCCTTGCAATAGCTATGGGTAAGGGAGCCTGGGACCAGTGTAGAAGCTGGGATTGGTGGAGTTGGTGGATGTTTGCAAGTCAGGGGCAGGAGTGTGCCTGACCATGCACAGGCACCTTTGCACATCTACCTTCACCAGCGATGCAACCAACCACTAGCAGAAACTCCTTGGATGAAGGGCATGATGTCTTGATCCCTGCCAACACCACCTCCACTGTCTCATGGGCTGTTGAGCCTCTGGATTGGCATCCTGGCACTCCTCCCCTCAAACTACCAGGGGGAGCCTCACCATGGGGCATACCACAGTCTTCTGGGGGCCAGGTGATTTCCAAGAGGAGTCCACACATGGGGGTGAAACTGAACAGGACCCATCAGACAGAAGTTGGGGTAGATCCCTCAGCCACTGTAAGGGGCAAACATTGAGTCTAACAAAAAAAAAGTGTTGATAGTACAGCTGTGCGGAATGTGGAATTCCACGAGGTGAATTTGTGCTAAATGGAAATTTCACTTTTAAATTTCTTTTTGAAATTTCTTTTTGAATTTAGTGGAATTCTGAAAAACATTTCCATGCAGACCACAGAATAATTTTCCACAGATCACATAAACCATGAAATAATTTTCTGCAGATTGCAGAAAAAGAAGCCACAGTTTATATAAACTGGAGGTTAGTAATCCCTGAAAACCATTTCACTTCTGAAATGTCAGAATTCCACCACTGATGGAATTCCACAAAATTAAGCAGAATTTTCAGAAATTCCACTGAATTCCATTCTATCAGAAACTGAAATTCCCCACACTACTAGTCGATATACGTCAATGTGTAACAATACATTCCAGTGCTGTGTGGAATTCTCTAATTCCGGTGGAATGACATTCTGCGGAATTTTCAAACTTCCACTGAAATTCTGTCGAATTTCACTGGAAACGGAATGCTGAAATTCCATGGCAGAAAACAGTTGTGGAATGATTTTCTGTGGAATAAATGCTGTTCTGTGGAATATTATTCTGCAGATCTCAATATTTTCTGTGGAAATTATTGTCCAAAAAATGCTGTTCTGCAGAAAATTATTCCATGGATCACAGTGGGCAGAATTCCTCAGAAGAACCAGTGAAATTCTGGCAGAAATTCCACCAGCAGAATGGTCAATCCATGCTAATTTCACCAGCAGAATTCCGCATTCTGCACAGAAGTAATACATTCTTATACATCTCAATGTACAGAAAATGTACTGATATGTTATAGGTATGTAGTGCTGACTCCAAGCTTTCATTTAAAAATAAATGAAGCTCCTACAGCCTAGCTTTAATGGTACAGAAGTTATGCCTTTTGAAAAAATAATTTCTTTGATAAGGGCTAACATTTGAACCATTTGGGTTGTAAACTTAAGTTTTAACATGAATACTTGGAGTCAACACTACAAAACATGTCTAAGTCACTGCAAGATACTTTCCATGCATTAATATATGTTAAAATGTGTTGATATGTATCTGTACAAATCAATCCATTTTAATGCATATCAATGTATCATAATGGCTTACATGTGAATCACTTTGAGCTTTCTTTTTTTTTTTTTTATTAAATAACTAGCCCTAAAAGTTCTAAAGTTATCCCATAGCAAAGAAAAAAGGTATATAGAACCATTCAGGCAAGAAACTTTATTTTTTAAATGCTTGGAGTCAATGCTGTACCTGACTGAGCTATCAAAATGGGTCAAAACATATTGAATATGTTTCTAATGATGGTATTGAAAAATAGTTTTTTAAGTACTTTTTTGAAATGTCCTAATTTTGGGTTCACATTCAGCATAAACAAGTAAGAATGACATACTTTCCAGTGGGATTGTACAGTACATTTCTAACCTGCTGCAATTGCCTCACAAAAAAAAAATCCCCTTGACCCACCCCATGATCTTCCAAGGCTTCATGAAAGCAAAAAGATAATGCTTATTAGAACCCTGAGGCTCATAGGTGCAACCTAAAGGTACAAATAAAGTATGTGAGCCACGAACCTTTAAAGCTTAAAAACACTTAACCCTTGCAGGGCTGTGGACTGATATATCAGTACAAAATTTCTATACATTCTAATTCTGTCGGCAGCCTAAGGGTTAATACTGTATGCATGACTGTAAAACTTACTTCTGAGAATAGAAGAGAGGCACACCGAAGGGAGGAGGTAAGGATTAACCCATGACAGAGCATGGGTTACTGGAGAATTAATCCATGCTGGGAGGGAGGGTGGAGGCACGAGGCAGCTGGCCGAGTGCCTTCAACCACCCAGGCATGGATTAATTACCCAGTTAACCCATGCTCTTGAGTGGGTTATTTCACTTATAACATGGCTCTTGTCCTCCTGCATCTGCACCCTGTCACAGCTGTAGCTGATAACCTGTTGCAGGGCAGTAACACTGTCACACTGTTGGACGGCTCATCCCTCAGAGCCATTCATTGCCTCTCCTCAGCGTGCAAGGGTCATATCTGTGATTGCTTCAGCCCTGCCTGTAGCACACAGTGCTAGGTGTGCATGGCAACACTGTCGCCTGACAAGCTGCATCAGTCTCCTCGACTCACTCCTGTCCCAACACCAATGCTTGCTTCCCCCGCCAGCCATGATTG
This sequence comes from Neoceratodus forsteri, assembly GCA_016271365.2. Lineage (NCBI taxonomy): Eukaryota > Metazoa > Chordata > Ceratodontiformes > Ceratodontidae > Neoceratodus > Neoceratodus forsteri. The sequence goes on along the minus strand of CM057452.1, from coordinate 557,102,063 downwards.
TGACACCTCCTGAACAATCTGTGCTCCTGATAGCCCTGCCCAAAGCACATAGTACTCAGTCTTGATGGCAATGATGTTGGCTGACATGCTGAATTGTGGTGGCCATAGCCCTGCCCCCAGGATGCAGTGTTTATTCTGGATGCCAACCATGGGTTAATTCTCCCAAGCATTAATTACTTGGGAATTAATCCATGGTCAGGTGATCTGTTTCAACCAATTACGAGCTACTATTCTGGTGATCCATGGTATAATACTGATTATAAAATGGGTGAAAGAAATCCTTCACCCTGATTGGTCAAAAGGCATGTCCTTGTTTGTCAACAAACTGAAAGGTGGCACTACTTTCCTAATACCTTAACCTCCATAGATGAAAGGGCAGCAATATCATTGAGCAACTGATATCTTCCATTAGCCCCTCTGCAACCAGAACTGATCTTCCATCACAAACATGGCTGCTACCTTTACACTGTAAAAACCTTCAACTGGGCCCTAAAAATAAAACTACCTTAAATAAAAAATAAAGCAAATTAAGTAAATGTTGTTTCCCTGATCATCACACTCTCCTTAACACATAAACAAATTAGAAACATAAAGTATTGTTTATAGTTTTCATTACAACTGTTTCTTTACTAACAGTGAAAAATCCCCCTTCCGTCTTTACCTGCTCATCAGGGAAATCTCTTCTGCTTGCCTTGACAGTGAGATAATTGAGTCACTGGCTCTAAAACAGGCCTTTATTATCTATGTGCACAGTATGTTGGGAGAGTAACATTCTACCAGTGGAACTTGAGCAGGAATTTTGAATCCCTGTATTCCATGGTAAACATTCCATGATAAACATTCTGGGCAGGATATTCAGAAGGGCTGCGCATGGCACAACACAGTTGCACCATGCACAACCCACTGATGTGCCCCGGCGCGATATTCAAATGGGGATTGAGCCTGGCACAAATCCTGATGTGCCGGAGCACATCAGTAATGTATGCGGCGTATGGGGGTGGGGCGGTTTATGCACCAGCACAACCCGACATTCAGCCCGATGTGCTGGAGCCCATGCATGTGCAACGCCCACCTGGGGTGCACAGATGAGCCAAAAAAAGGAGCAACAGCTGACCACCCACAGGTGAGCTCCCATATTGCAGGGCACAACACGGCAGCTGCCACCTGTGGGTGGCCACTCGAGCGCCAGCTGCACCTTCGTGGCGGTGCCCCCCATGCCCGATCTCAGGCATATGTAGAGAAATATCAATGTCCTAATCCTGATGGTCCAGTGGACCGCCGCAGCCTGATCGCGTGCATATGTAGAGAAATATAATGTCCCATAGTCCCTGGTGGTCAGTGGACTGCTCACAGCCCGATCACATATATGTAGAAAGTATAAATGTCCCATGTCCTGGTAGTCCAGTGGACTCGCTCAGCCGATCACAGGCATCAGTAGAAACATAATGCATCAAATCCAACCCTGGTGGTGTGGTGCCCCTTCACTTCGCTCACTGAACCCCACCGCTTGTGCCCCTCGGTCAGTGGTGGGCGGCAGCTCTCATCCACTTGCTGCACCATGCCCGCCGATGACAGTACGGTAGGGTCTGCACGCCTTACGCATGAGCTAACGGGCGTGGCAGCTATACTATCTTACAGAGTCCAGATATGTGAATGGATCACATATCTGACTGTATAGTACAGGGGCACGCCCGTTGGCTCATGCTGGTGGACCAATGGGCATACAGCCCTACCGTACAGTGTCAGTCAGCGGGCAGCAGGGTGGCAAGAGGGTGGGGAGCTGCCGCCCGCCGCTGACTGGGGGGGAGTGAGGCGGTGGGGCTCAGTGGGCGAGTGGGGAGGGGGGTACCGCTAGACCACCAGAGTTGGATTGGTGTTGCATTATGTTTCTACTGACACCCGCGATCGGGCTGTGAGCGGTCCACTGGACCACCAGGGTTATGGGACATTGATATTTCTCTACATATGCCCGCGATCGGGCTGCGAGCGGTCCACTGGACCACCAGCGATATGGGACATTGATATTTCTCTACATATGCCTCCGATTGGGCTGCGAGCAGTCCACTGGACCACCAGGGGTAGGGTTCACAGTTTAGAATATACTGACGCCCGCGATCGGGCTGCAAGCAGTCATGTGGACCACCAGGGATACTGGACTTGTTCTACAAGGTACACATGCCTGTGATCGGGCATTGGGGTACTTTGCCATGATGTGCAGGGGGCATCAGTCCCCAACAGCTGCAGCCTGGCAGGGTGCCAGGCGCAAGTCGCTGAGGATCAGCGCACCTGCATGCAAATGGGTCCATAATGACATGCAAATGGCCCCATTTGCGCTTTGCATACATTATGGCCCCATTTGCATGTGCACTTTAGAATATCGCGGTGGTTGCACCTATCGCAACAGCACTTGTGCTTGCGCATCCCCCTGCTCCACTCTGGCAAATTGCTCTGGCGCACTGCCACTGCGCCATGCGCACTGCGGATGGCCAGGGAGCAATATTCAATGATGCTGTGCCATGGCGCAGCTCCGTCGAATATCACCCTGTCAACGCCCCTGCACAGCCAAGTTGCGCTGGGCCCAGGCTTGCACCACAGCCTGGCGCAGTCTGAATATCCGTCCCTCTGTGTCTTGAAGGAGGGAAAAAACAGAAAAAAAAACAGGATGAAGAAAGTAGGCAATACAGTAATACTTTATAAACAAAAAGAAAAGGTGAGAAAACACAGTTATAGAGGCAGACCCAAACTGCTCAAATTATACATTGCTGTCCCTCCAACTCACTGGTTTAGCATTTTTCAGTGAGTTGGTCTTCAATCAATTTTACCACTCCTCTGCCCAAGTCTGGGGACTATTTTCCACCATATTTAAATAAAATAACTTACTATTATTAAATCTTTAATAATGCATCCAGAGTTTTGTTTGATTGTTATAGAAATAGTTGTTACCCATTTAATAAGAGCAATAAGATACTACAGGGTGTGGGTTGTTGATTGATAAGAGCACTACCCAGCTGCTGTAGTCACTCGGCGCAAGCGCCTCATGCCTAACAACGCACCTGGGGGCATGCACTTATCAATCAACAACCCACACCCTGTCGAGTCTTATTGCTTTCTTATGTTCACCTGCGCAGAGAACTAGGGAGAAAGATCACCAAAATGGAGACTGTATTTGTTTGTACTTGTAACACATTGTAGAATTACAACTATACAATTTGGAGATTTAGAACCATATGTAACAGGGTTTAAAATTGATAATGATTTAGTTGCATAGTAATCTATAAAGGGGTTTAGAACAATATGATTTGGGATTTTAATTTGAAAGGGATTGGAGTTTAACTACAAATCTGGTTTTGTAACAAAAGAATTTGTGAATGCAAAAATAAAGATGAGCTTTTAGGCAGATATGACGGGGGAGTTCAGAATGCCATGGATTAAGGCTGCTTATAAAATGGGCAAGAAAAATCTTGCCATCTGATTGGCTGACACTACTTGGCAGACATACATTTACCTCCTTCTAATGCCCAGGTGCTAAAAAGTTCCAGCTGGATTTGGAATATGGGAAAATCACATACAGAATTACACACATAAACAAATTTAAAAAAGGAAGTACTATTCATAGATTTAATTCCTGGTGTTTCTTTGGTGACCATGAAAAATCTCCCTCCTATCCATACAAGCCTGCTATTGGAATCTCTACTCTTTTATTCTGCCACAGATAAAACAGAAACCATGGCTCCATATGTGGCATTCTGTTACATGTGAGAGGGTGAACATTCTGTCAGAGGAATTCTGCAGAAATTTGAATTCCTGTATTTAATAACAAACATTCCATCTCTTGAATGAGTAGAAAAATAGAAGATTGACAGCAGGGGAGGGACTACATTTTACTAGTTACTTGTAACAAAAGAAAGCATGTGTTTTCAATAAAATTGTTGCCTTTTTTATTTAAAAGTTTTCCCAGTTTTTATATTTTACAAATGCAATAGGACACTCCAGGGTGTGGGTTAGGCCGAGATAACCACCCACACCATGTCATGTCTCATTACTTGCAGAATTACATTTTCAGAATGTTATGAATCAAGTTGAGAGAATGCCATGGACTGGGGCTTTACATAGAAGTTCTAGAACAAGAGGGACTGACCCACTAGTACCTGCAGTGTATACAGAATCAGTTGCCAGGTGTAAATGCTATCTCATGGAGTGAAGACAGCAGCATACAAGAACAAAAGCTAGTCTAACACACGGAGTAAAAGGAAGATTGGTTTGATTGATTGCTTAATTGGAAGATTCGGACAATACCTTTGAACACAAGTGCTCTTTTAGAAAGATTCCACATCAGTGTACATACATAGTCACAATCAAGACAAAGATATAGCAAGCAAACCAAATTCCAGAGGAAATGTTTGTTGAATAGTCAATATGCATACATAAACTGAAAACTGTATATGTTAAATAATGATGAATACAAGATCGCAATCTGCATACAGAGTCAGTAGGGCTCTATGATGCTGGTTCAACAGGAAAAATGTCGACCAGCATCATGGTGCTAGGCTCCATGTCGACAGCGATTTGCAGTCGGCATGGAGCCGCACACATCGGTGTGTGATTTTTCTTCAATGGGCTTCGCCCCCAAATCCCCCACACCCCCAATACTTTAGGATTCTAACTCCAGGTCAGAGTTAGTTCGGGGATGGGGTGCAGGTCAGGGGAAGGGGTTGCCTGGTCCCAGCAGCACTTCTACGGTGACATGGCACCGTTGTCGATATCGACGCATGTTGCCATATAAATGTCGCTGTTCAAGGGGCATACCATTCAGTAGGTAAAAAACTCAGAGTGACACAGCTAGATTAATTAACAGGTGAAGTTGCACAGAGTTGCTAATTCAGCTCCAAGGGATCTTTTGAATTGGTCAATCCTGGTGAGGTTCAGCATGGTTTCTAGCAATTCATTTAACCAGTCAGCAGACTTAACAGCAAAGAAGTATTTACTAGTGCTGTGCAGAATGCAGAATTACGCTGGTGGAATTTCCAACGAAATTTTCACTGGCTCTTCAGTGGAATTCCACCTGCTGTGATCCATGGAATAATATTCCAAAGAATAGCTTTTTTTCTGTGGAAAATCATTCCGCAACCATTTCCATTGAAAATATTGAGATCCACAGAATAATATTCCACAGAAAAGCAATTTTTTTCAGTTGAAAATCATTCTGCAACCATTTCTGAGGAAACTATTGAGATACATAGACTAAAATTCCATGGAAATGTTGTAGAAAAACTCATTCTGCATTTTCCTGCCACAAAATTCTGCCATTCAGTTTCCAGCAAAATTCAGCAGAATTTCAGCATCTGTGAAATGCTGTTGCTCTGAAATTTGAAAATTCCACACAGCAATGGTATTTACCTTGCTGAGTTCTATGAAGAGGTATTTCAAGGGTGTTACTAATATACTCCTCATATTATATTGGTTTGCAGTGCGGTTTAAACAGTTTTTTAGAGCAGGGGGTATCAGGCCTACCAATGCTTTCTTGGCTAGTATATAGGTTTGTAACTTTATTCTACTAGGTAAGGGTAGCCAATTGGTTTGTGCATAAAAGGTACAGCTATGGGTGCACTTGTTAGCCTTTAACACAAAGCAATAAGCTTTACTTTAGGCCACCTTGACCCTGCTTTATACAGAATCACATGCAACTGCATAAATGGGTAGGCCATAGCCAGCGAGGGACAGGATGGAGCCGGACATTATCGGTTACCTTGGGTCAGCAGTGAGGTTGCTTTAATTTCTGAAAAGGGAGCCCATCCTTCTGTTTACTGATGACAACAGATTATCTACACTGGGGGCATAGGACAGAGTGTCATCCAGAACTACCCTGAGCTGTTTAAATGTTTCCTCCTGTTCTAGCTTCTGTTCTTTATTATTGAGGATGTCAAAGGGGAGACCTTTCTTTTTATCTGAGGGCTGATGAAAAGCATGGTTTCTGGTTTTTTTTTTGTAGTTGAGGACTAGCTTGAAGAAACAGTTTTCTAAGGCCTCAAAGTCACCATATAGGCTAGATGGGAGATTACCAGGATAGTTGTTTTTAGTGTAGATGACAGCCAGCATAATCTGCATAAAGAACATTAGTTGACTGACATGCATCAAGCAATTGGTTAATGAAGAGGCTGAAGAGAAGATGGCCCAGAATGGAGCCCTGTGACACACCTGTGGATATAACCCAGGTGTACAACAGAGATCCATCAATGTTCATACGGTGTGTGCATTCTGATACATAGCTTTGGAACCAGGCTACTTAGTCCTTAGTCAGGCAGAGATCAAGGAGCTTACAGAGCAGAATCTCATGGTTGACCAGGTCAAAGGCCTTTGTTAGATTAATGTGAATGGCTCCTAACATGTTATCATTATCAAGGGCCTCATGCAAGTAGCTAGTATATTCCAGCACAGCTGTATTAGTAGTGTCCTAAAGCCATGCTGCTGGGCACATTGTAGTTTGTACTTTTCAAGGTAAGCAGCGAGCTGGTTCAACACAATTCAACACAATTCTCTCCAGGGCCTTAAACAGTGGGGAGAAAATTGAGTTGTGTCTGTAGTTGGCTAGGTTGGAATAATCACCACTATTAAAGACTGGTGTAACCAGCACAGATTTCCATTTCTCTGGGAACTGGGAGTACCATAGAGAGAAACTGAAAATTTTGAAAATGGGGTAGGAGAGTTCCTTCAGAGCCAGTGCTAGTAGCTGCATGTCAAGTGAGTCCTCTCTACCCAGGCTTTTACTAATGACCTTCCTGATATATTTGATGGTGTCTTTAACTGTGACAGGCCTAAAGCAGAATTTATGGTGCTCTAGGTCAGGGTCCTCCATGAGGCCAGCTATATGATCAGTGCCACCAAAGGAGGGGGCTGGTCCAGCATATTGGGGATGAAGTTACTGAGGTCAGTGAAGGCTTCACTGAATTTTCTGGCAGTCTCATAGGGTTCAAGGACTTCTTTCCCATCAACCATGAGCAGTCTTGGGGGTGTGTTTTTTCCTTTGCCAAGAAGCTCCAAAACATTCTGCCAAAATCTTTTCCTGTTTCTCCATTTAAGGACACAGTCCAAAAGGTACGCCATGAACAGACTTCAGTCAGCATGTGCAGCACCACAATACACAAGGTCCAAAACAAGTTAGTGGTGCATTCACAAAGGACACTGGAAGCCAACCATTTTGCAAAAAAAATTTTTACTTGATGCAAAGCTTCCAACAGTAACAGCAAAATGCAGACCTCCCTGGTAAAGCAACTTACCCTAGCGCCTCAACTCTCATGAGTCTTCAGTGGGGGTGCAGCTTAGAAAACTGGCAGATACTTTTATACAACATGGGCCTGATTCCAAGATGCATGGCACAACTTGTGGGCATTTGTGAGTTGCACTATGTTTCACTTCGCCGGGGACCCTGCACCATATTCCAAGATAGGCAGGGTCCCCGGCACCTATGTCCTGTGACTTGTGGCAGGTGTAGGCTAGTGCCATGAGCATGGTGCAATGGCCCTGAATGCCGCAAGTCATAGCCCACTGTGAACTGCCCCCCAAGCCCCCCACCCCAGAACACCACCACGTGCACCAGGAGGCACAGGGGGCTGACCAAGTGGCACTGATATTTGGGGGGGCACATTGATTATTGGACCCCATGGGTCCCCAACATTCAGAGGGGTAGGGGCATGAATGTGTTTGGGGGCATGGGGAGCACTGCAGTACCTTTGCCATGATGCTGCGGAGTGGGCATCCATTGATTGGCATGGATGGATACCCTTTAGACCATCTCCATGATGGTCTAACTCTGCTGCACCATTGCGGCTCTTGAAATATCATAAGTGGATTACGGCAGATGCCCTTAGGGCACAGTTGCTGCCATAACCCACCATTGTGCCATGCCATTGTGGGTTGCGGGTGTAGTGGGTGGCGTAACCCACATTTGGTGCAACCTGCATACAGCATGGTGCAAGGTGCCTTTTAGAATTGCAAATGGCATAATGCATGGTGCAAGTTGCAATTTATGCCATGAGGTTTGGCATAACTCGGCTTGCGCCATGCGTAAGCCATCTTGGAATCGGGCACCATATAATTAATTATTCATAAGGCCATTACTCTTGTAGTAGTAATGTGGATAACACAATATTTCATTGTGGACAACAAAGTTTCTATCTTATAAATGCATAACAGAATCGAATATAAATTCAAATCTAAATACAAAAGAGATTTATGGGGTTTTTTTCAAAGAAAACGCTATCATTTTAGTAGGAAATTGATTAGAACAGCTCTTAGAGATGACAAAGAAAAGGACAGTGCCTGGACTTGATTGATGTCATCACTTCTTCAATCAAGACTCCTAATGACATAGTAAAACTGAGTAGGTAGGAGCTCCCAGGTACTGTATAGTGTTGAAAGAAACCTAAAAATGAGAAAGGAGACAAACTTATAGTGATGAACTAGTATTATCAAATACCTGACCTTGAAACTGTTTCTTGAAACCTAGCATCTGTTTCTTTTGAATCTGATAATTTGAATTAATGTTAGTTCATCACTGTAAGCTTGTCTCCGTTCTCTTTTTAGAACATGCACAACTTTTAGAACATGCACAACATTCGAGCAACCACCGAATTCTATACATAAGTCCAAACCATATACTATATATGTTTTACTTTCACAATCTAACCCAAAACCTAATCCTTGCAAAGTCCACAGCATTATTTATAACCCATAGGAAGTGACCATCTTGTTCTCTTAGTTAAAAAAAGGCTAATAAAAATAAAAATAAAAATTTTTACAAGCAAATGAAAGCAGAAAATATCTAGAATATTTTACAGTTAAAAATGTGGTTACTTTTTATGTTTGCTTGCACACATGTGCAGTAAACATATTGACAGCATTCTAGCACTGTAGGGATTTTGCAAGTGAGACCTTGTTGGGGCCAATGTAGTTGACTGCTGCAGAAGCTGGTCTGTAAACAGCCTATTATAATAAGCAGGCTGTTGATGACACTAGCAAACAGAAGGCAGAAAATTCACTAGAGACTTATCGTATACTGCAGTAAACCATCTATGTACTCAAGGAAAACCAAAAACATTAAGCAAAACACAGGCATAAGTGAAGCAAATATATTGGCATAAATTGCAGCTTGCTCCGGTTCTTCAGAGTTTACCACCCCTTCCTCAGGGAGCCTGTGCAAAGTGCATCAAAATATCCTGATTATATAAACAAGCAGTGCAATCACATGACTCAGCAGGTGGTGGAAATCTAAACAACCAAATTACATTAATTTCATTAGTCAAGTCTTTAAATATTTAAGATTCAATATGAACATGTGTTTCAAAAAATTCATATGTGGCAGAAGAATAGGTAGAGAATGAGGCAACAGAAGACAAGAATAAAATCAGATATAAGCAAAGAACATTTAAAAGACTGAATGTTAGTAAAAATATTAAGTGGGGGGAGACAGAGACAGAGTTAAGTATGATGGGGGAAATTAGGAGTAGATAAATAGAAACAACCTTTTCACCACAGCCTTTTTGGGACCCCACCTCATGAACTAGGTAAATTACATTTTTCAAATCCCCCCAAAACGTGTTCTCATAGCCACTCTGCGCAATCCACATTTGGATGGAATTTAACAAATTCTACCTGTCTTGATCATAAGTTGGGATAATAAAATGACTATGTTGAAAATTTTGGGTCAAAATGTAAAAAACAGTTATAAAGAAACATGGAATTTTTCCAACATTTGCTCATAACTTTATTGCTGCAGATTTTGGCCCCAAATTATCACCAAATTCTCAACATATCACTTGTATCCCCCCCCCCCCATAGACATGAAAGGTTTAATTTTTAAAATCCCCTCTGAAACATGTTTTTGCAGGCACTCTGTGAGTCATCTCTAGGATAGGATTTAAAAACTCCAACCTGTCTTGATCATAAAGAGAGGTCATAAAAAAAAAAAAAAACTATGCTGGAAATTTGGGGTCAAAATGTTGGATCCCACTGAAAATCAGGTATTGCCTCTCAGCTGGTCTAACCTGGGTAAATACATTCAAAAATAGGAACAAGCAAGACCCTACTGAGAATCAGATATGCATGTTAGATGGCCTATCCAGGGGGAAATACATTTTAAAAATGGATAAAATCAGGACCCCCAAGCTGGCCCATTGTACAGCGGTAGTGCTACCACTTGCTATGCCAGTGATGTGCATCTAAGCATGACAGGGTATGGGTTATGATGGGATTTACCCATGCCTGGTGTGGTTTGGTCAAAAGGATGCAGGCTGAGTGAGTAAACCACACCAGAAGTTGGTAAATCCCAGCATAACCCACACCCTGGAGTGGTGTATTGCAATTATACAATGTCTTTCTTTTTTCTCACCAAAAATAAAAACAGCATTTTTTCCATGCATTTTAAACAATTTATGGTGAATTTATTGTTGCACTGGAAAAATAGTCCTGGGTTGATAGGGATGTAGTTGTCCTGCACATGTGCAGCACTCTGCTGTCATCCCTTCCCCCCATGCTTTCCCTGGGTCTGGTAACCTTCAAGACTGGGCCCGACGTCTGCAGTTCACTTTGTCCCGGCTCCATTTCTGCTGTAGAAGCTGGGACAGCCTTCTGAAGTTAGTGCACTCCTGTTTTGAACTATGGAGCATTGGCTCTGTTTATTTTTTTTTCTGCACATTGTGTGCACGCGCGGCACCATGAATTGCTGCCACTGCTTCATAATAGTTGTTCCATGGCACTGTTCTAGTCTTGGACCGGGAAAACAAATGAGCCCATGCTGTTTTTTATGTTTCTGCCTCAGCTCTCAGAATAGTGGAGAGGCCCAAGGTCACAGGGTTCTGAACCACTACAGCCACAAATCTTCAGCTGTGGAGCACTGGTTCACACCGTACTGGGGCTCCTGTACTGCTGTGACTGCAGTACTGGTCTGCTTCCTTTGGCAGATCTGGCACATCGGTACACGGGGGGGGGGGTGAATCTGTTAAGGTAGAACAGCTAATATTTTTCCTAGTCAAACTATCTCTTGTTGGGAGCTGCAATACTGAACATAGGATTTGCAAGAAAGCGAGTTGTGCTCACAACAGAGGGAGGGGAACCTTTCAATTGTCTTTGCTTTGTAGCAGATATATTGCAGGTGGAGGCTGCTTCTAACTGAAAGGTGAAATAAGGAATTTACAATTATCAGGAAAAGACAGTCTTGTTACAATTCTTAAGATTTTCAGTGCAGGAAGATTTTAAACTCTGGGTGAAACATTTGTCACAAATCCTGAAATAAGTGCAGGTACAGGTTATGTATTTGACCCAGACAGTAAACTGTTTTCTGTGTTTATCTTTGTTTGCCTTAAAAGGCAATTCCAAACTTTCTCAGGAAGTGATTACATCACAGAGACTTAATCAGTAAATAGCTTGGGTAACAGTCCTGAGAACAATAGTATTATAAGCAAGTGTTTATAGCAAACTCATCAGAACAGCTAATATTTTTCCTAGTCAAACTATCTCTTGTTGGGAGCTGCAATACTGAATATAGGATTTGCAAGAAAGCGAGTTGTGCTCACAACAGAGGGAGGGGAACCTTTCAATTGTCTTTGCTTTGTAGCAGATATACTGCAGGTGGAGGCTGCTTCTAACTGAAAGGTGAAATAAGGAATTTACAATTATCAGGAAAAGACAGTCTTGTTACAATTCTTAAGATTTTCAGTGCAGGAAGAGTTCAAAGCACAGCTGACTTATTTTGGGGCTGACTGCTTTCAGAGCACAAACCACCAGGCAGTTTTTGGGCTGGGGAGGTTTACCTGTGTCTGACTTAGATGTCTGGATTTCTCTCTGTTTGATTAGCAGGGAATTTTCTCTGTCAAATTGTTGTGTATAGTATCTTGCAGACAGGAAGGCACTCATCGTAGCGGTGGGTCAGAGCTCTTAGCTGATTGTTTTGTGAGGGCACAGTTTAGGCCCAACCCCTTCCCCGCCCTGGAAATAGTTCCTTTATACCTGGGGTTCTGGCATCATTTCCTCAAGAGTGCAAGGTGCATATCAATGTCATATCCTCTCTAGCACACAGCACTGAAAATATACGCACACACATTGTATAATATATATATATTTCTATATAACAAACCAATCACACACACACACACACACACACACACACACACACACACACACACACAAAAAAAATTGTACATAATCATGTGGGGAGTAGTGCAATGTAATGGTTGTGGGGTAGCAGTTTTCCGGGAGACTTTCTGGAGGCTGAGATGCTGCCCTATTTGCAGACAACTCTCTGCCCTGAGGGAGGAAGTTGCCCGTCTTCAGGCCACACTGGACAGCAGTAAGAGAACCTTCCCCAGGCCAGACTGGATGAAGGAACCCCCCATCCAGGGAGCACCAGAGCCACCACCACTACCTCAGAGGTTGCAAAGAAAGCACAGCAGTTGGACCACAGTGGGCTCAGGGAGGGTGAGGAGGGTGGAACAGAGGCACACCCAGTCAGTTGTTCTACTCCACAATCCATACACCATTCTGGGGGAGCACAGCTCCCTTATGGATGCACCCACGGAGGAGATTAAGGAGGCTGAGGACACCTGTCACAAGGGAGGCCCACAGGAAGGAAGCAGAGGATGCCACAAGAAAAGGAAGCAGCTCCTGGTAGGGGACTCAATTATATGGGGAATAGAACTGGGGGGAGCAGGGAAAATTGAAGTAAAGTGCCTGCCTGGTGCCATGGCTTGCAGGGACAGGAAGCGCATCCTCAGGATCACGAGAACAGCTGCACGGGAGTCTGAGCTAGATGTCATTGTCCACCTAGGGACAAATGACTTGGCTCAACATGAGATTAGAGCAGTGCAGAAGGACTTTGTAGAACTGGGAGGGCCTAAGACAAGTAGCACACAGTATCCTTCTCAGAGGTGCTGCCTGTAAATGGCATGAGTGAGGCAAGGGTACTTTGCACCATGCAGTTTAATGAGTGGTTGAAAAAATGGTGTGGAGCACAGGGATTTGGCTTCATTGGGAACTGGGGTTCCACCTGGAGGGACACCAGCCTATACTTGCAGGATGGTCTGCATCTGTCCAGGAAGGGAACAAGTCTTTTGAGCAATCAGTTTAAATGCTTCATTGGCAAGCTTTTAAACTAGTCAAGGGGGGAGGCACTGATAAGCAGCAGGAAAATCCCAGCCTCTCCCTACAAAACAGGGTACTAAATGGGAAAAAGACCGAGTTAGAAAGGTCAGTGGGGGATGCTGCAACAGAAAGTAAAGCCATCAAAAAATGGAAAGCAATGAGTACCAATGCATGTAGTCTGAGTAACAAGCTTCCTGAATTAGTGGCCTTGATGGAGGAGGAACATCTGGATATCGTGGCAGTCACAGAAACATGGTTCACACAAAACCATGACTGGGACGTAAACATACCAGGATACACTATCTACAGGAGAGACAGATAGGGTAAAAGAGGAGGAGGAGTAGCTCTTTACATACGGGAAGGAATCAAAGTAACAGAACAAAAGAGAAAACAGGGAGGAGAAGAAGCACTGTGGGCAATTTGGAGACCGGCAATGGCACCACAATCCGCACAGGGGTTGTATACAGACCCCCTTCTCAGGGGGAGGAAATGGACAAGGAAATGATAGAAAGTATACTTAGTATGGCAAAAAAAGGGGAGATATTGCTGATGGGTGATCTGAATATGCCAGATGTTAACTGGAGTGCAGTTGCTGCAGCCACTTCAAAGAGTGGGGTTATTCTAGATGCCCTACAGGGGGCATGCCTTAGACAACTAGTATTGGAGCCACTCGAGAGGGAGCAATCTTAGACCTGGTTCTCTCAAATGGAGATGAAGAGAGGATAACAGATGTAGAAGTGGGTAGCCATCTGGGAACTAGCGACCATCTAACAGTATGGTTCACAATAAACACAGCAATAGAGTCAAGCCATACAAAGGCAAAGGTACTGGACTTTAGGAGGGCTGACTTTGCCAAAATGGGTAAGTGCCTAAGGAATGCACTAGCAAATGGGCAGGAAGGAGGGGTGGAAGAACAATGGGGAATAATAAAAACTGCCATCACAGAGGCAACAAGCCTTGTGTGAAGCAAATAAACAAACTAAACGATGTAAGAAACCACTATGGTTCTCAAAGGAAGTGGCAGTGAAGGTTCAAGAGAAAAGAAAGCTTTCAGGAAGTACAAGGAATCACAGAAGGAGCAGGACAGAGAACTGTATCAGTTAAAGCAAAGGAAGCTGGGAAGGCAGTCAGAACAGCAAAGGCCCAAACCGAGGAAAAGATAGCCAAGTCAGTTAAGAAGGGGATAAAACCTTTATAGGTACATCCTGGAGCGAAGGAAGACCAAGGGAGGGATAGTGAGGCTTAATAAAGGGGAGGTGGGCAGAGGGAGACTGTGAAAAGGCAGAGATACTAAACAAATATTTTTGCTCAGTATTTACAAAGGAAGGGGGGGTACCTAGAACAAACAGTAGAAACACACTGGATACAGAAGTTGATACCAGCCCATTTACAGAAGAAAGGGTTCTGAAATAACTCTTAAAACTGAAGGTGGACAAAGCAATAGGGCCTGATGGGATTCATCCCATAATTCTAAAAGAACTAAGGGTAGAATTAGTGACACCACTGACTACCCTGTTTAACAAATCATGGGAGGATGGGGTGGTACCCGAGGACTGGAGGAGGGCAGATGTGATTCCCCTTCACAAAAGTGGGAGCAAGGCAGAAGCAGGAAACTACAGACCTGTTAGTTTAACCTCAATGGTAGGGAAAATGATGGAATCACTTCTGAAGGAAAGAATTGTCGAGTATCTAGAGGCCAGAGGGGCACAGGACCCAAGGCAGCATGGATTCACAGCAGGAAGGTCATGCCAGACAAATCTGATAGATTTCTTTGACTGGGTGACCAAAGTAGTAGATCAGGGAGGGGCTGTGGACATGGCCTACCTAGACTTTAGCAAGGCATTTGACACAGTCCCACACAAAAGATTAATATACAAGTTAGCTAGCCTGGGAGTGGGTCCCAAGATGACAGCCTGGGTAAAAAATTGGCTGGAAAATAGGACACAGAGAGTAATAGTAAATGGAGTCCACTCTGATGAAAGGGGGTTACTAGTGGGGTACCGCAGGGTTCAGTATTAGGACCAGTCCTCTTCAATGTCTTTATAAGCGACATTGCAGAGGGACTGGAAGGAAAATATGTCTCTTTGCAGATGACACAAAGATCTGCAACAGAGTTGATGCACAAGGTGGGGTGGAAAGGATGAAAAGGACTTAGCAAGGTTAGAGGAATGGTCAAGGTATGGCAGCTTAGATTCAATGCTAAGAAGTGCAGGTAATGCACCTGGGAAACAAAACCCAGGGAAGAGTACACAATGAGGGGTGAGATACTAACAACAAACAAAATGGAAAGGGATCTGGGGTAGTCATACAGATGACCTAAAGGTGGGCAAGCAATGTGAGAGGGTAGTAATGAGGGTTGGGGGATACTGGGATGCATAGGGAGAGGCATCACCAGTAGAAAACAGGAAGTTATTATCCCTCTGTACAGACAGCTGGTCAGACCCCATCTGGAGTACTGCGTGCAGTTCTGGAGACCCAGTCTTCGCAAAGACATAGACAGGATGGAAGTTGTCCAGAGGAGGGCAACTAAAATGGTGCAGAGTCTGCACTGGAAGACATATGAAGAGAGACTAAAGGAGCTTAATATGTATAGCCTCGAGGAAATGAGAGAGAGAGGGGCCATGATAGAAACTTTCAAGTACCTCAAGGGAATCAACAAAGTCCAAGAGGGTAGCATCTTTCAAAAAAGAGGTGTACAAGAACAAGGGGGCACAATTTGAAGATAGAGGGGGGGTGGCTCAGAGGTAATTTAAGGAAGTATTTTTTCACAGAGAGGGTTGTGGATGCATGGAACGGCCTTCTGGAGGAGGTCGTGGAGCCAAAAACAGTGGTGGAATTCAAGCATGCATGGGACAGTCATAAGGCAATTCTAGGGGATGGGGGTAGGAAGAAGTAGGCTGCTGGTTAACTAGGATCTGCAGCTTATCTAGTAGGCAAGGAAATGGGTAGACTGGGTGGGTCAAGCGGTCCTTATCTGCCATCAAATTCTATGTTTCTATGTTTCTATGACCCTGTTTGGGGTTGGGGAGGGGGTTACAGACTCTTCACTTTTTTGTATTTCTGTTGTACAGGTTTGTTTAGCAGCATTCAAGATGGTGGCTATTTCCTTTGATGTGGGGTCGGAGGGATACACTAAGGATGGGTAGTAGATGATGCTGACTGGCACCATTTCCTGTTGTTATGCCAGGATTTACAATGGGAAAAAGGTGCCAGTCAGCCAATCGGTGTACAACATTTTCTGAGTCATTGTATAATCAGGAATAAGTGTGGGCTGTTGGGGACTGGCCAAGGGAGGAAGGATTGAACATCCTAGGCACTACTATCCCTCAAGGAGGAGAGGATGCTGTTCCTCTGTGTGATTGCCAATGGTGGAGATCATGGAGACTGGTCAGCAGTACAGTCAGGAGCAGTGGGGGGTTATCTTCGGACACCTGTCACACACGCATGCCACTCCATGTATGTCTCCACAGGGGAGATCATTAGGTGACTGGAGGATAATGCTGTCCATTCAAGCTGACACCCCCTTTAGGCTCTCACACAACTGACATGGCTGGTCACCTACACCATTAGTGGTCCTGGGAGAGTGATGGCAAGATTGTGAAAAGGTCAGTGATGAAGGCGTGAGGGTTACCATCAGATGAGGCTGGAATGAGAAACAGCCTTATGGAAAATACAAAAAGGCAAGACCCCACTGAAAACAAGAAATTGCATGTTAGTTGTGCTAGCCTGGGTAAATACACTATAAAAATGTGTAAACGTACTATAGGACTCAATTGAAAATGAGATATTGCTGCTGTTCTAACTTCTAACGACCTGTAAATAGACATGTTTGATACTGACAAATACTTGTTTCAGATAGGCTTCGTATTTCCTGTTGTTGTCTTTTAAGGAGCACTAGATTGTTTTATAATAATTTTGGATTTAAACATTTTTTATTGCATTTTAGATTCTGGAGGGTCAAAACAAAGCAGCCTGAGGAGTTCAGGCTCAGGAAGTCGAAAATACAGAGGGTATTCAATTGGGCTTGGACGATCACAGTCGACCTGTGGACAAGAGGGATCTGATGATGGCTTCTACACACTGAGTAAGATTTGTTTATATTGTTTTCTCATTGTTTTGAAATTGGGCACTGAAAGGCCTTGTTAACCATGGCATTTTAAAAATGGTAAAAATTAGGCTGCCTGACTTACTGTTGGCCTGCTGGGCTACCATGAGGATGACTCAAGTTTAGAAGTGAGTCCTGACTTTCCATGGATTGGCAGGCTGTGGACAGGGGTGCTGTTGGCATTAATATTTATTGGTCAATGACGAGTTGTCACTTGGGGTGAGCTGATACCAAACTGGACTTCAGTGGACCCACAGAAATCTGTTATTTTCCAGGTATTGAAGGGATCCCCAAAGTTGTGATGACCCTTCAGCATTTTGGCATAATGACACAGATCTTTTTTTTTTTTCAACCAATCGCATGGTACAGCAAAGCTGAGCTCTGCAAGTCATGAAACATCTAGCAGCTAATCAACAATGCTCAAGAACTTGATCAGTGTGTACTATGATTGTTTCTGTGGCTTTGCCAGCTCAGACTTGGCAGAGGAGAACCTATGTGGAAGAACTGTGTGGTTTGGTTAATCCCCACGATTTATTTAAGCAATAAGGCATGACAGGGTGTGGTTTGTGCTGGTATAACAGCACACCTGAAGTGGGCTAAAGCATGAGCCCAAAGGTTAGGTGCTTCCACCAACAAAGAAGTACTGGTATCCGAGCACAAAGCACATCCTGGAGTGCCTTATTGCAATTAGGAAGTGGATTCATTATTAAATAAATACTTAAAAAAACAAAAACTTTTTTATTTAAATTATTATAAATTTGATTAAAGGTGAAAAGGAAAAAGTACTCTTCTTCAGCTGTTGTACTTTAGTTGTTTAGCACGTAGATGGCAAATGTATTTTTTTAAATGCAAGTGAACTGAGGTTAATTGATACAACTATCTCTGCCAGTAAGGTCGCACATTTTTGAAGAGCGCTTGTGCTGGGATATCAGTATTGTGATGTGGATTTCTGGATTGTTTTGTGCACATTTTATAATTATTCATAACAAAGAAATTAAAGAATTATAGTATGAAATGTGTGCCTGTGGATCTGAGCTGGGTGATCTGCTCAGCCCAGTTTCCTGGTGCTCTTGCAGAGGGAGACAGACAGACAGACATGCAGACAGACAGCCTGCTAGAGCAGGCAAAAGAGCAACAGCACTGGAACTGGCAGGCAGGCTTCAAGCTGGGGAGGAGAGATTTGAAGAGCTCTGATTTCAAAGTTAATTTTAATTACTGACTACTGACTGGCTACAAGAGGAAGTCAATGCTGCTTATGCTGAGATGAACATTACATTTACACTAGGTGGCAGTATGGTCTAGTGGGCTAGTTAGACCCCCACTGGTGCTGAACAGTATCAAATACTGGCTGTTTGACCTTGGGAAAGCTACTTAACTTCTTACTGCCCTAGTGCACCTAGCTGCACAAATGGGGAAAAAGAAGCAGGGGAGTGGAAGACTAGTTTTAGGGATGTACTGTAGTTGGGATAGGGGATGGGAGTCACATCACTATGTTAAGATCAAGTACAAAAAAATACAACAACAAGCACAACGGGGTCGGCATTTGCATGCAGCAACACCAAAGGTCCTGTAATTTGTGATGACAAAGAACATTGGTTATGGTAGCAATATTTAAAAATCTAAGTTATGCCACCCTGAATTTAGGATATATCTAGTACACACACAATGCCAGTGAACTAGAGATTTTCTTAATAAAGAGCAAATCCAGTTCTGCAAGGATCAATTACACCATGTACTCTTTGATTTTTGAATGACAATAGAAACATAGAAACATAGAAGTTGACGGCAGATAAGGACCGCAAGGCCCATCCAGTCTGCCCATTTCTTTTTCTACCTTATAAATGTGCCATCGGCCTTTGCTCTGTCAGTGACCTATCTATTCATAGTCATTTGTATTGCTCCCTTATGCCTATCCCATGCCTGTTTGAAGCCCTGCACTGTATTCATAGCCACCACTTCTTGTGGTAAGCCATTCCATGCATCCACCACCCTTTCTGTGAAAAAGAATTTCCTCACATTCCCCTTTAATCGGCCTCCCTCTAATCTCATGTTGTGTCCTCTTGTCCTGCTATTTTTCTTATATGTAAACATGTTGAGCTCTTTCACCTTGTTTATGCCCTTAAGGTGTTTGAATGCCTCGATCATATCACCTCTCTCCTCCTTTGCTCAAGGGTATACATATTGAGCTCCAGTTAAATCTGTCCTCATATGTCTTCTGATGCAGTCCTGCCATTTTGGTTGCCCTTCTCTGGACTGCCTCAATTTGTTAATGTCCTTGTGAAGTGTGGCCTCCAATACTGCATGCAGTACTCCAGATGGGGCTAACCAATGTCTTGTACAGAGGATTATTACCTCCCTCTTACGACTTGTGATACCCCTACTAATACACCCTAACACCCCCTAGCCTTACCTACTGCTTTAGAGGTCTGCTTGGATGATTTTAGGTCATCAGTGATGATGATGCCCAAGTCTCTTTTTCCTTTGTGACTGCTAGCAACTCCCCTCCCAGCCTATAAGTGGCTTCAGGGTTTCTCTTCCCTATGTGCATGATTTTGTACTTCTTTGCATTAAATCCCAGTTGCCACTCTTCTGACCATTCTGCTAGTTTATCCAGATCTCTTCTCATTCTGCCCACCCCATCTGGCTCATCTACTCTGTTGCAGATCTTGGTGTCATCTGCAAACAGACAAGCCTTACCCTCTAGTCCATCTGCAAGGTCACTAATGAAGATGTTGAATAGGACTGGCCCCAGGACTGATCCCTGAGGTACCCCACTTGTGACTTGCATCTCTTCTGACTGTATACCATTTACCACCACTCTCTGTTTTCTGCCAGTCAACCAGTTTGCCACCCAGTTGACCAACTTCTGACCCACCCCGAGCCTACCCAGCTTATTTATCAATAGTCTATGTGGAACAGTGTCAAAAGCTTTGCTGAAGTCAAGGTAGGCGACATCAACTGCTCCCCCTTGGTCCACCACTCTGGTTACCCAGTCAAAGAAATCTATGAGATTAGTTTGACAGGACCTTCCTTTTGTAAACCCCTGCTGTCTTGGATCCTGTGCCCCATGGATTCCAAGTGTTGCACTATCCTTTCCTTAAGGAGTGCCTCCATAATCTTGCCCACTACTGAGGTAAGACTGACCGGTCTGTGTTTCCGCCTCTCCCTGCTACCACTCTTGTGGGGCGGATCACATGAGCCCTCTCCAGTCTTCTGGGACCTCTCCTGTGCTCAGAGACTCACTAAACAATTCTGCTAATGGCTCTGCTAGTTCCTCCTTTAGCTCCTTAAGTACCCTGGGATGTATGCCATCAGGTCCCATTGCCTTATCCACCCTGAGCTTAGCAAACTCTTGTAGGACCCTTTCTTTTGTGAAGGAGGGTGCTCACCTCCCTCCCCTGTGTCCATGATGCTGAGCTGTGAGCCCCACCCTACCTTCTCTTCAGTAAATACTGAGCAAAAGTATCTATTTAGGATAGATGCCTTTAGGGTCCTCCTCCTCACATGCTCCCTTTCTCCATTAAGCTTAGCAATGCCCCTCTGGACTTTCTCCTTTCACTAATGTATCTATAGAAAGTCTTGTCACCTTCTTTTACTGTTCGTGCTAGTGTTTCCTCAGTTTGGGACTTTGCCTGCCTTACTGTCTTACCTGCTTCCCTTAGGGCAGTTTGGTATGCCTCCCTATCTTCATCCCGCTGTGTTCCCTTATATTTCCTGAAGGCCAGCCTTTTGGCTCTGACCTTTTCTGCTACTGTATTTGAGAACCAAAGTGGTTTCCTTCTTCTTTTGCACTTCCTTTTCTGTCTAACACAATGGGATGTTGCTTCAAGTATTGCATCCTTAATGCTTGCCCACTTTGCCTGTACTCCCTCACCTGTGTTTCTTTTTGCCAGGGCTAGCTTAACTCTGTTGGCCATCTTATCAAAGTCAGCTCCTCTGAAGTCCCATATTTTTGCCTTGGAATGGGATGATTTAGATGTAGTAGCCAAATTGACCCATACCATGTGATGGTCACTGGCCCCCAGGTGACCTTCTACCTGGAGATCTGTGATCCCTTCCTTGTTAGTCAGTACTAGATCTAGGATAGCCCTGTCTCTTGTGGGTTGCTGTACCAGTTGTTTGAGGCCCTCCCCCTGCAGGGAATCCACTATGAGTCTAGTTCTGGCAGATGTTCCTGCTGGTATTGACCAATCTGTATCTGGCATGTTGAAGTCTCCCATTATCAGAACCTCCCTTTAGCTGTCATGTTTTGTATATCTTCTAACAGTAATGTGTCTATGTCCTCCCTCTGGTCTGGGGCCTGTAGACAACCCCAGTTCTTATGGCTGTCCCATTTCCTGTTTCCAGGGTGACCCACAGTTCTTCTGGCTCCTTATGTGTATTCTGAATTTCTGTAGCTTTGATATTTTCATTAACATACAGGGCCACTCCTCCCCTCTGCACCTCGGTCTCTTCTGAACAATACATAGCCAGGTACTGAAGTCTCCCAAGTGTGGTTACTGGTAAACCACGTCTCACTAATTGCCACTATGTCCAGTTTAGCCTCTGACATTATTGCCTGCAGGTCTGGGATCTTATTTCCAGGCTGTGAGCATTTGTGTACATGATTTTCCATTGGCCAGATTTTGGTGTGTTAGTTGTTGGGTGAAGTTTGGCATTACCCTGTGCATCGTATGGGGAGACAAACCTTTTTCTTACCTGGTGATGCAAATGAACGGCAAACACGCTGAATTCCTGTTTGACCACTAGCTGAGGGGGGGGAGGGGTGTTCTTCACATTCGACGTATGGGGTGCTGCACCCCTCTCCCCATTTGCTAGTTTTAATATTCTGCAAAGACGTCAAACTTCTGCCCCAATGCACTGACTCCCTCTTTAGTCAGATGCAGTCCATCAAATTTAAAGAACTTTCACTCCCAGAACTGTTGCCAGTTCCTTACAAATCTGTGTCCTTTTTCCTGGCACCAGTCCTTGAGCCACGTGTTTAGCTCCCCTATCTCTCCTTCTCTGACCTTCCGTCCATCTGCCCTCTCCCAGACTGGCAGGATCTCAGAGAAGGAGATGCCAGACGAAATAGATGATAGTTTGTCACCCAGCCTAGTCAGGTGTTCCTTGGTCTCCACAACTGACCAGCTGGCGAGATCATTAGTCCCTATGTGTACTAGGACATCAATGTTTTCTCCTGCTTTGTGAACAATTTTAGCAATGCGTCAGTGTCTCTCCATGCTGATGTACCTGGAGACATCTGACCATCACCCTGGCTGGAGATGGGTATCAACTCCCGAATCATGGAGTCTCCTATGATCAGAAGTTTTTTGGATTTCCTTTGTGCTTG
This sequence comes from Neoceratodus forsteri, assembly GCA_016271365.2. NCBI lineage: Eukaryota > Metazoa > Chordata > Ceratodontiformes > Ceratodontidae > Neoceratodus > Neoceratodus forsteri. The sequence continues at coordinate 557,079,495 of CM057452.1, read as the reverse complement.
TTTAGTTTTGGTTCCTGATTTGGGTGAGTTTTGTTGTGCTAGCTCCTGTGCCGCAGTGTCCTGCTCTGCAGTGTCTTCTGCCTCTTTATTTGATTTCAGAGATAGAGGCAGATACCTGTTTGTAGTGTTTATATGGTTTTTGGAGGCAATGTGATGGAGAGCAGAGAGTGATGGGGCACCTGATTTGCTCCTCCTAACCACCTGCCAACCTCCTGGACCAACTACCCTCTGCAGTTGAGGTTTTTCTGTTGGATGCTGGGGAAATGGCGGGTGGTTCTTATAATGTATTTCCTCTTCAATATGAAATTTGAGGCGTGCAATCTCTGCCCATGCTGCCCGGAGCTGAGCCCTAAGATCTCCAAAGGCCCAGCATGTAGGACAGTGTCCTAAATCCTGTAAGACTGTCCTTCTGAAAATTGTTCCACAGTACCTGCAGTTAATGAAATCCATTCCAAATAAGTTGCTGGGTTTGTAGCCTAGTCAGAGTAATTAGAAGGAAAAAAGGAAATAAAATGCAAGTAATGGTTTAATTGTGCTTTGTTTAACTTGTTATAACAAGTTAAATTACTAGTGCCCTGTAAATGAGATCACCTTGTGGAGGCCCCACTGATCCGCCTCTTCCTGCTCTGCCACAGGAAATGTCACAACTGTGGTACCTTATAAAGGAGTAGTGGGGTGGTTGGGGATGGGGTGGTGGCTGGGCCTTCCCCTGCCTAAAAAGAAGAACCACGGACGAAAGAACAAGGAGGTAAGAGCAGAAACAATCAGTCAACAACAAATGCAGTAACCCTGAAAGCTTATCCTAATGTTAGATAAAACTGTAAAACCTGTAAAGCACCACCAGTAATAATTTCACAGAAGATATACCCTGTAAGAAACACTTTGCTCCAGAGAAAAATAAAGCAGTAACCGAAGATATACCTTGCAAAAGACAATTTGAATCAGAAGATTACAGCAGTAATCTGTTAGCACACACCTGTAGGCACACCTTGTAATAATGCAGAAGAAGGTATACCAGCAACAACAATTTGAATCAGAGAAAAAATAAAGCAATGAAATGTTAGCAACAAACAGTAGCAATCCCTGTGAGTAGAAAATAAAAACACCACCACACAGTAAATCTGCTTAGCCAAACTAAGTCTTAATCCTTCTCCCTTGCTCTGGTAAGTTTCTCTACTCTGCCTTTCAAGCAGTCTTAGAAGGAAAGAGCTCAGGTGAAGCTAGGTGCCTTAGCCAGCAAACCAAGTCTTCTACCTCATAAGACACATAAGACAACTGTGGGCAAGCAGCTAGTGGCTAGTAGCTATCAAAGTCACTCATGGCCTTTCCTGTGCAGTTGAATTTTTTTTTATTTATAACATAAAACACCTACCTCCTAGAGTTGCCCAAATGATCCAGCAGCAGTTTGTTGCACTGCCATGCCAGAGACCCAGGTTCAAGAACAAACTTGGGATGCCACAACAGGAGGCAGACCCGACCACAGGAGCTGACACTCAGCAGTGCACTGTGGTCAGGAATGGGGAGGGATGGCTTTGGGCACTGGTGCCACAGCAACCCCTGTGGTGGACCAAAGGAGCTTGCTTGTACCACAGGATATCGATACATGCAGCCAAAGCCACTCAATAGTCTACACCTACAGTCACAGCCAAAGACATGGTCAGCTATTTCCTGAAATTTCTGTAATATTTCTAGAGAAATCTCCTGCTTTCTGAGGTTCCACAGTAGGGGCAGCAGAGAAACACTTTAAAACTTTCTCAAAATATCTGGAAATATCTGACCATGTCTTTTGTGTGCTAGGGGAGGAGAGAAAAACCAGGGTAAAAAGCTGGGAGAAAAAGCCATAAAACAGAATTTTTCAGCAGAAAAGCACTGCTTAGCCCACCCTGTCTGCCCAGATGTTCCCTGCCTAATCTGCCTCCGCAGACCCTAACTGGCCTCCAGTGACCCTCCCTGTCTATGTACCAGTATTTCTATGCCTATCTTATGCATGCATAAAGCTCCCCATTGTTTTTGTCCCTACTATCTCAGCTGGTACACTGTTCCAGATGTCCAACACTCTGTCAGTGAAGTAGTATTTCCACACATCCCTCCTAAACTTTCCCCCTTCCAGCTTCATTGCATGCCCACTTGCCCTGCTGCATTTCCTCATGTGGAACAGACTCCCCTCCTGCACCCTGTTCACTCCCATGAGGTACTTGTAGATCTCTATCATGTTCCCACACTCCTCCCATCTTCTGGCGTGTACATGTTGAGATATATCAGTCACTCCTTGTAGAGTTTCTCTTGCAGTCCCGGTGCCATTTTAGTTGCCCTTCTCTTGACTGTCTCCATCCTTTGTCCTTACTGAGATGCGGCCTCCAGAACTGGACACAGTACTCCAGGTAAGGTCTCACCAATGACCTATACAGTGGTAACACTACCTCCCTCATCCACCAGGTGATACCTCTCCCTTGGCACCAAAGCATTCCACTGGCCCTGCCTACTGCCTTGTCACAGTACCCTGCCATTTTGAGGCCATCACATATTATAACTCCAAGGTCTCTCTTTCCTGCTTTGTGATTATCAGTACCTTCCCCTGAACTTATGTTTAGCTCCTGGGTTTCTATGCCCTAGGTCCATGATTTTGCACTTTTTGGCATTGAATCCAAGTTGACATACCCTACATTGACCACTCCTCAAGGTTTCTAAGGTCCCTATTCATTCTATCCACCCCCTCCTGAGTATCCACACCATTACATATTTTGGTGTCATCTGCAAAAAGGCATACCTTCCCTTCCAGATTTTCTGCAATATCACTTATGAAAACATTGAAAAGGGTCCGTCCCAGTACTGAGCTCTGTGGCACCCCACTGGCTAGTCTCCCCTCGTTAGAGTGTGTGCTGTTTATCACCTCCCTCAGACACCTAGCCATTAACCAGTTTTTTGCTCAGTTTAACATTTTGGATCCCACCCCTAGACTGTCCAGTTTCTTTATCAGTTTCCTATGTGACACAATGTCAAAGGCCTTGCTGAAGGCAAAGCAAGTGATGTCCACCAAACTTCCTTGATCTACAGTATTTCCCTGGTCACTCCATCGAAGAAATCAATCAGATTCATCTGGCATGACCTTTCCGATAGGAATCCATGCTGCCCTTGGTCTTGAAGACTGCTGGATGGAAGATATTCCACTGACCTTTCTTTTACAGGGTTTCCATTAATTTCCCTACCATTGAGGTGTACCTGACTGGTCTACAGTTGTTGTTAGCCCCATCTCTGCTGCTGCTCTTGTGCAGCAGGACTACTGTACATCAGCTTTCCTCCAGTCCTCTGTAACCACTCCTGTTTCCAGTGAGTTGCTAAATAAGGCCACCAGTGGTGGAGCAAGATCCTCCCTGAGCTCCCTTAGCACCTTTAGGTGTGTCCTGTCCAGTCCCAAGGCCTTGCCCACTATCAGATTTGCAGGTCCTTTCAGGACTCTTTTCACTGCAAATGGACTTGCGTCTAACCCCCCCCCCCCAAGTGCTCCTGCTGCTCCTCAGTGGTCAATCATCCTCTCCCTCCATTGTGAAGACTAAGTAGAAGTACCTGTTCAGGATGTTTGCTTTTTCTGAGTCTTCTCTGTGCATTCACCCTCTGCCATCTTTCTTATCTTCACTATCCCTCTCCTTGTCATCCTCTTGTTTATTTACCCGAAGAAAGTCTTGTCCCCTTTTGCCACCCCATGGCTATCCTTTCCTGTTTGCGACTCTGCTTGTCTCAATACCTTCCCTGCTTCCCTCTGTTTTACCTGGTACACCTCCCTATCCTCCTTCCTCTGTGTTTGCTTGTACTTCCTGAATGCCACCTTTTCTACCTTCACTTTTGTGGCCACTTTTATGGAGTACCATAGTGGTCATTGTTTTCCTTCTGCTTTTAATCACTTCCTTCATGAACATGCCGGTTGCCTTCACTATGCCTTCCTTTAATTTTCTACATTGTTCCTCTACCCCTCCCTGGGAATACATCCCTGCTAGGGTGCTTCTGAGGCAGTCTTCCATTTCTTTAAAATCTGCTCTCCTAAAGTTCAGGATCCCTGTCATCATGTGGTTTGCCTTTGCATCCATTTTAATGCTGAACCACACTGTATGGTGATCACTGGTCCCCAGGGGACTGCCCACAATGACTTCTGCAATACTGCCTCTATTAGTGAGTACCAGGTCCAGTATTGTCCCATCCCTAGTGGGGTCACTGACTACATGCCTCAGAAATTATCCTACAGAAAGTCTAGGATTGCCCTGCTTCTAGGCAAAGCTGCAGCAGGAAAGCTCCAATCTACACTTGGCAAACTGAAGTCTTGAACCAGAAGCACCTACCCCTCATTAGCTATCCTGCTGATGGTTTCCTCTAATGCCTTATCCAAATCATCCCTCTATGCTGGATGTCTGTATATCAACTCACTGTGAATAGTGGCCCTTGCTCCTGTCTCCAGAGTGACCCACAGCACCTCTAGTCCTTCCTTTACCTCTAGGTTCCCTTGCACATCCATAGCCCTGATATCCTCCCTCCCTCACATACAGAACAACTACTACTCCCCTCCTTCCTTCCCTTTCTCTTCTGAACTGAGAGTAACCTGGTATGGTCATATCTCTGTCCTGATTTGGACCAAAACTCAGTTATGCCCCTCAGGTCCAGGTCTGCCGCTATCATAATGACCTCTAGGTCTGGACTTTTATGTCCTAGACTCCTTGCATTGGCGTACATGACTCTGCAAAACTTGCTTTCTCTCTCCCTGCAACCCTCATTCTCCCCCCTTTCTGCCTGAGATGCTCCACCAAAACTCCATCTGACTCCCAAATTCCCTCATTACTCCCTCATTTTCTTATCTCTTCTACACCTCTCTTTCTGCATCCTTTGTTCTTACCCACCTTTTCCTCCACCTTGTCTATATCAACTTCATCCTGTGCCCCTGCCCTGGGGGAGTTTCATCACCTCAGGCTCTCCCTCATTGTTGCTTCAATCTGTAGAGGGGCTGTTGTGCCTCCTTTAATAATACAGCCTTCTCTCTCTGCTAGTTTAAACGCTCATCCAAGTAACATTTAAACCTCTCATTGAGTACCGAGGTTCCCTTTCCAGAACGATGCAGGCTGTCACCTCTGCATAGGCCGATATCCATCCAGGTTGGCTCCCCATTCCCCAGTGAAGCTGAATCCTTCCTCTCTGCACCATGTCTTCAACCAACTGTTGAAGTTCCTGGTGCGGAGTTCCCTCTCCTCCCTTTGGCCGTATACAGGTAGCACCTCAGCAAATGCCACTGTTTATGCAACTTGTTTAAAGCCCCTCCTCATTACCCCTACTCCATCCTTCACCAGCTTATTTGTCCCTAGGTAGACAATGATATCTAGCTTCCTTCTGTGACCTGCCACCCTAGCAATCCTTAGGATCTGCTCTCCATCCTTCTGAGCTGAACCACCAGGTAGGCTGCTTGCCTCCATCTCACATCCCCTTCCTGCTCACAAATCTATCCCCCTCACATTTGATTCCCCCTTTAGCAGATGCTTCCTTGTCTGCAGTGGGGCCTCTTCCTCCCACCTTGAGGGCTTCCCTTCTGAGAACCCACACATCCTCCCTTGTCACCACGTCAAGTGCCTACTGCTGGCTGTCCCATTGTGCCAGAATGGAAAAGGAAAACCCATTTGCCTTTTTTACAGCTGAACCAAGCCCGATCCCTTCTGCCTCCTTCCCATACCCATTTTCTTGGTTCCCTTCCATACACTTTTTGAGTTTGGTTTATTACCCTACCCCAGATAGAATGTTGCCTGCTTTTCTTTCTATCAGTGTTTTTGCTAGCTGAACCCTTCCCTCCTTCCAATACCCATTTCCTTACTTACTTTGCTTATTTTTTGAATTAATTTTATCACCCTACCCCGATAGATTGTTGCCTGCTTTCCCTCTGTTAGCAAATCCTTTTTCTAAGCCCCACAATTGTTCCTCCTTGCTTTTAACCCCCACCTGCAGCTGTTTACCTTGCTTCCTTAGCAGTAAGTGTACACAATGATTTGATTTACCTTACCCTGTCTCTTGTTGCTCCAGCAGAGACTGCTTCTGATTGCAACCAACCTATGGATGCATGCTTACACCTTTGACACCTTAGATGATCTGTTCCACACCTGCTCTGCTCTGCTCACACTCTGAGACATGAGCGTGATGGGACACACTGGAGAAGCAGCCTTATATCCCTGAACTTCCAATTAATGGTTAGTGGCCTATTAGCTGCTGACAGTCACATGCTCTTAACCTTCCACACCCAAACAAAGCTTTTTCCCTTTGTTTCACACAAGCACTACTCCTCCTCCTCCTCCTCCTCCCCAGCCAAAAACCCTCCCAGCAAAATATTAAACAATTACAGCATGTGAGCTCAGAAAACTGATGCAGAATACATATTTCTTACCCTACCATTGCAGGAGCAGTCAGCTCCAAGACTTCCTTCCACACTGAGTATATTAGACTAGTTAGACAAAATAAATATTGGATTAATATTAAACACTTAAATCAACAATGCAAACAGTACAAAAAAATCATATGGGAAGAAAAATTAAAATACTAGTCAAATTTATGGGGAAGCCTAACTGAATCTGTTTTGAATAAAAATTTAAAGACTGTTGGTCTTTGGCGGTTAAAGGTAATTGAAATTATGTTTCACTGTTGAGTCAAATATTACACCATTGGTCTGGATTAATCATTTGTTCATCTTTGTTTTCCAATAAAAATGAGACAAATGAGTGAGTGTTAGGAATAAATAAGAAATTGCAATGTTTCTGTAGGTAAATCCTTTCCAATCTATTTTTCAAAAGAGGAACTTATTAAAACAATCATGAATACCAAATCAAATAATGCAATGGGACTGGATAGATTTATAGCAGATGTGTTTAAGATTGTCTGGGATTGGTGGCTTCCTTTGTTTCATCATTTATTTAATGCAATTTTACAATCCAGAAAAATATCTTCTTTTTGGAATGGGTGCATTATTTTTTCATAATAGAAAAATGGTTCCATTCATGACCCAACCATATACCATTCAATCAGCCTTTTAGATGTAGCATCTTAGAACAGCAGATGTAGTCCCCTTATACAAAAGTGGGAACAAAGAGGAAGCAGGGAACTACAGACCAGTCAGCCTCACCTCGGTAGTGGGGAAGATCATGGAAGCACTACTGAAGCAGAGATTGGTGGAACATCTGGTTGTCAATGGACTACAGGACCCAAGGCAGCATGGTTTCACCAGGGGGAGGTCATGTCAGACCAACCTCGTTGAATTTTTTGACTGGGTGACTAGGGAGGTGGATCAGGGGAGGGCAGTGGACATGGCCTATCTGGACTTCAGCAAGGCCTTTGACACTGTGCCACATAGAAAACTATTACACAAACTGGGGAATATGGGTGTGGGCAGGACAGTAGTGTGGTGGGTAGGTAACTGGCTGGGTGGCAGGACACAGAGGGTGGTGGTAAATGGCTGTCACTCCACAGAGGGAAGAGTGACCAGTGGGGTACCACAGGGATCAGTGCTGGGACTGGTCCTATTCAACATCTTCATCAGTGACATTGCGCAGGACCTAGAAGGCAGAATTTCACTGTTCGCTGATGACACAAAGCTCTGTAACAGAGTAGACACACCGGAGGGTGTAGACAGAATGAGAAGCGACCTGCAGAAACTTGAATGGTCAGGGGTTTGGCAGTTGAAATTCAATGCAAAGAAGTGCAAGATAATGCATATGGGGCACAAAAACCCTGGCACAATATATCAGTTGGGGGTGAGGATATAGCATGCACCAAGCAGGAAAGGGATCTTGGGGTTATCATCTCTGATGACCTCAAGGTAGGGAAACAGTGTGACAAGGCAGCAGGTAAACCAAATAGGATGCTGGGATGTATAGGCAGGGACATCACCAGCAGGAAAAGGAGGTCATAATTCCGTTATACAAGACACTAGTGAGGCCCCACCTGGAGTAGTGTACAGTTCTGGAGACCATACCTACGTAAGGACATAGACAGGGTAGAGAAGGTTCAGAGGAGGGCAACAAAGATCGTGCATGGATTGCATCACAAGTCCTATGAAGACAGGTTGAAGGAACTGAACATGTACTCCCTGGAGGAGAGGAGGGAGAGAGGGGATTTGATAAACATATACAAGTATCTTACAGGGAGGAACAGGGTGCAGGAAAACACTATTTTTAAGCGAAAAAGATGTTCCAGGACTAGAGGGCATGGGATGAAGTTGGAGGGAGGACGATTCAGAGGAAACAAGAGAAAGAATTTCTTCACAGAACGGGTGGTGGACAAGTGGAACACCCTGCCAAAGGAAGTGGTGGGGGCTGAAACAATCACGAGATTTAAGAATGCGTGGGATAAACATAAAGGAATTCTGGAGGTCAGGGGTAAGGGGCAACAGACTTCTAGGAAAACAAACTGAACTTACAAGCTCAAATGAGCAGACTGGGTGGGCCATAGGCCCTTATCTGCCGACACTGTCTATGTATCTATGTATCTATGTAGCACAAAAAGTACTCACAAAAATAATTTTGGGAAGCAGGAAAAAATGGTCAGCACTCAAACATAAAGTTCAACTTGTTTTACTTGATTTTGTCATAGCAGATTTTCAATAGAGTTTCAGCAGCAAGCAGCAGCAAAGACTGGCATTGGAAAATACATTTTGTGGCCCATAAGCTTTTCCAACATGCAAACACAATTCAAATTCAACGGGTTAAACTTTACAAACTTCCAAATGCCATCACACATTATATTTATGTTTCGGTGCCATAATCAGCACCTTCCTCAGAACATGTGATCTACACAAAAATAATTTGGGGAAGGTTAAAGTCTTTGATAGCTCAAATCAAAAAGATATACTTATTTATTTATTTATTAAATTTTGGTGACTGGGTAGACCCACTGGGCCCCGATGGTCCCTTTTTCAGGGGCAACCCGGAATAACAATACATGGTTTGATGCAGTGGAGAAACTTTTGGTCACAAGGTTATACAGGCATATGGTGGTCACAGACATGGTTATCATCATGACACAGTTTTGCCTTGGTGCTACATGGCATAGTATTATACATGAAGTTGCATTTAGGATAAAGGTACCTAGGTGTCCTGAATCTAGATGGGGGTACCTGGGTCGACTCACTTTTGGGAGGGTTTGATGCAGGAGAGGGGGGAACCTTATGAGCCGTGGCAGTGGCATGTGCTTATGTCAATCATATGAGACTTAAGTCTGGTGCGGAAGTTCCTAAGAGAGGAGTCCTCCTGCACCAGAGGAGGGAGCTTGTTCCACAGGCTGGGGGCTAGGCAAGAGAAAGATCTGCCACCAGCATTGGTCCTTACTTGGGGGGACTTTAATTAGTGTACATTCTGACGTCCGTAGTCTCCTGGGGTTATGTTTAATTGTTATGGTTCCAGCTATGCTTGGTGGAGTGGGGAATTTGAGTAGCTTGTAGGCCTAGACAAGCAAAGGGTATTGAGGTGAGCGGCCAGTGAGGGCCACTGGAGCTGGGCCAATGTATCACAGTGGTGGCGTCGTGGGTGGTCCTGGGTAGCAAACCGAGCTATCTTGTTGTATTGGATTTGCATCCTGGAGACCTCTTGTTTTGCCATGCCCTGTATAATCAGAGCTGCATAGGTCAGGGTAGGGAGTAGGACATTTGTTGCAATGGAGAGCCTGGCCTTGGGGATGAGCTGGTCCTTGACTCGGTACAAGGTTCTAAGTTTGCGGTGTAGGGTCTTGGTGACCTGGTTCACGTGGTCCTTGAAGGTGATTGATTGGTCAAGAGTAAGGCCTAAGTATTTTAGGGAGGGCACTACTTTGATGCTTTTGCCAGAGAGTGTGGCAAGTTGCAGGGATGTGGTTCTGTCGTGGCCCAATGATCTAGGCCTGAATAGCATTGCCTTGGTTTTGTCTGCGTTAAGTACCATTATGTTCTCACACAGCCATGTCTAGGGATGTGAGGTCCTTTTGGAAGAGGGGACCAAGAGCAGCCACTTCTCCCAAGGGTCAGTAGATGACAGTGTCATCAGCATACTGTACAATTGAGCTTTCCCCACAGTAGGTACTTAGTTTGTTGGTAAATAAGGAGAAAAGGAGGGGGCAGAGGATTAAGCCCTGAGGTACTCCCTGTTTTAGAGGTAGTGGACCTGACATGGCCCCCCTCCAGGAGACCCTCTGTATCCGGCCTGATAAGTAGCTCCCACACCACTTGAGGGCATGGGGGTCTAATCCCACATTGTTCAGTTACTGTAGCAGAAGATTGTGGTCAACAAGGTCAAATGCCTTGGACTGGTCTATAAAGACTGCGCCTGTGGGTATTCCTTTGTCCATAGCCCTGAGTACTTCATCCGAGAAGTTAATAAGGACAGTGTCATTCCCATGGTTTGGTCTGAATCCATGCTGAGAGGGAGCGAGGAGCTGATGAGATTCCAGGTAGTCCTGGAGTTGGTCATAGATTAGCCTTTCTTGCAGCTTGGCAAGTGTGCAGGGCAGGAAGATCAGCCTATAATTGGTTAGGTTTTCCCTGGGACCACCTTTGTGGATAGGGACCACGTTGGCCTGTTTCCACTGGTTAGGAACAGTTCCTTCCCATAGTGATCTGTTAAGGAGCCAAGGTCAAGGGCCTGGATAAGGAGGTGGCTTAGAGAAGAACAGAATGGATTTTGCCAACATACAGTGGAGTCAGCCATGATACTAATATGCTAACATACTAAAATGCCAGCATAATAGGCCTTACAGTCTTTCATGTCTGCTCATTTGGTCAGCCCCCACCCTGGGAGCTGACCTTGCTCCCCTCTCGCCCTCTCTGGCTTCTCCCTTCCCAGTCCTGGATATTCTCACTGCACTGGACTTTGCTTCCAGAACCCTTCCCCTGTACCTGTCTCACCCCCTCTTGAACCCTTCCACCATCTCTGCCTCCACCAGCCCCCTGGGCAGTGCATTCCTTGGCTCCACCACCCTCTCAGTGAAGTAGCACCTCCTCCTTTCTCCCTTGAATCTCCCCCCCTCCAGCTTCCACCCATGCCCTCTAGTTGCCCACCCCTTCCTTCAGAGCACCCTGACTGCTCCTCCCCATTTACCCCTTCATGTACCTGAAGACCTCTATCATGTCCCCCGGTCCCTTCTCTTTTCCAATGTGTACATATTTAGCTCTTCGAGCCTCTCCCCATAGGTCCTGTCCCCCAAGCCCCAGGCATGATGATGAAGTGCAATAACTTGCAGTACTGACATGTCACAAAATCCTGCATGACAAAAAGACATAATTTCCATTCACTTACAATGGCCCCTGCAGTAAACTGCAGCATTCTGTGATAGTCTGCCGCATTTCTGTGTTTCATTCTGCCTGTCACATCTGTAGATCCACTATTCAGCATTGTTTTACGTTAAACCATTTGGTATATAAATACATAAATATTAAAAATGCTCCGCTTTTCTGCTGTTTTGTAGATTTAAAATCTGTGTTCAGCAAATTTACTAGGAATTTACAGTACTTTGGTACATTCTATATGAAGAAGCCATCAATCTGGTATTATTAGACACTAAACTCTTTTGCATACTGACACCTGGATGAGGGTTCAATATGATCAATATGGTAGACGGACAGACAAAATACAGACAAACCTGGAGGTCCATCAAGAGTGTTTACTAGCACCCTTGCTATTCAGTACATACATTAAGAAAATAATTTCCCAGTTGGGTGATAATAAGTTTCATAATCCTCAAATTTTAAATACAAAAGTAAGTTGACTGACTTATGATGATCACATAACGTTAATTTCAACATCATTTATGGGGTTACAATGTAAAGTGATCAGATTCTATACTCTTTGTGAAAAACTTTCAATAACAGTTAATAAAGAAAAAACAAAGATGTTGGTATTTAATAAGTCAAAATGAAAATACCTATTTTTTTGGGGAAATGAATCACCATTAGTGATGGTTACTCAGTATGATTTCTTAGGTGTCTGATTTTCATAGAATCTGTCTTGGTTACGGTATATAGAGAAACCAAAACTAAAAGCTGGAACATCAATCCATGCTTTTAATAGATTCAGTACAAACTATGGTGGGAATTCTGTAACAGGTATGTTAACTGTAATTTGCTCCAAAGTTCAGCCATCTATTCTTTATACTTCAGAAATTTGGGGGTTTACTAATATAAACTCCCTGGAAGTTATGTTGACTAAAACTTAAGAGTACACACATCTTTTAGGGCTCCCACATTTTGTAAGCTCTCCTTTTTTATGCTCTGAATTAGGCTAATATGTACTTAAAATATTAATACAATAAAGGATTGCCATTTTTCACTTCAGTGTGGCTAGTCTAGCTGGACTGAGGCTTCTTAAAGTTTGTCTCGAAGAGCAAATTAATTACTTACCCAGAGGCTTTGTTTTCCCATTTATGGATTTTATTAAAACAGCAATTCTTCCATCAGGGTTCAGTAGAATTTTCACGGATATCTTCTTAAAACCCAGGAAAATAATCATACAAAAAGTAAAACTGCGTTACAGAGATATTTCAAAACAAGTTGATCTTGGACAAATAAAGGATACAAAATGGCACAAATGGGTTCTTCAGAATAAAAGAAAAACTGCCCAAAGTGAGCCATATTTAGTAATACTCATTGAATTTAGAGAAAGAAAAGTATATACAGTACAAGGTTCAGGTTAGAAGTGTTTAATAACATTTCTCTGTTATATACCCAGATGAGAAATAGAGTATGAACTCTGTTTTGTAATTGTGGATCTGGTGACTGTGAAATGTTAAAATATATAGTATTATTTTGCCATTTGTATAAAAATCCAGGCAAAGTGGCTTGGTCTAATGACTGAAAATGTGTATAAGAATCCTGATGAGATATGTTTTTTGGCATCTTCCAACAATTCTGTACTTATTTCTGGATTTCTATGATCCAAAAAGTTGAGGTAAGCAAGATGTGAAATACAGGCAGCTCATTTTAGGTACTGTGGAGCACGTCATTCTGTATACGGATTACCCGGCACAACCTGAAATGTTGATAACCAGACCTGAACTGAGTCTGCACATAAAGGTTTCATACCATATTGATGTTAATGATTTGTATATACAGTATGTAGTACCATATTGCCTAAGGAAATCAAGGTTTTATTTTGGCATTTTGCTCAGGGGTTTTAGTTTTCTTTTGTTTTTGTTTATGTAATTATTCAAGGCTCTATGATGTCCCATTGACAACTTTGTTGCAATGGGATGTGACAGCTTTATGTCGTCTGCACTTTGTGGTTGCCATAAAGCTGTTGGAAACACTGTCTTTGCCCCCCCGAACCCCCCAAGGGGGTGCAGGACAGAGGAAAGTGTTGCTGAGTCCCGGGTGAACTTTTACAGTGACATATCGATGCTGTTGGCATCAACGTATGTCGCTGTAAAAGTGTTGCTGTGTGGGGGGGGGGCATACCATTTTGGAATATTGCCTTTATAGAACTGAAGTTGGATACCATGACTATGCTTCACTCTACTGTACATTATGTATTAATTGTACTGATTGTATATTTTGCAATGGCTATATAGCAGAACAACAACACTGAACTTGATATCCTACCATCAATAATTATTCAATAAATTAAAAAAAATATAGTTCCTTGTCAGGATATTAAGGTTCAGACTCCCGAGCCTATGGATAGAGATGGGATGTAGATGGGATGCAGTTTTGGTGGGTTTGTGTAGTTGTGCAGCCAACATGCCTTGTTGACCATGGTTCTTCACAACTAAAGTTCATATTTTACTACTTTCTAAAGTGATTCCACCAATTTCATGAACCAATGCTGCTTTGTAACTTCATGAAGAAATTTACAAAGCACTGCAACTTCACAAATATCTAATTATTAGCATGAAAATAATGAAAACAAACCCAAAGGCTTTAGGAGTTTGAGAATGGATGTCAGTCTCTCAAGGTAGCATCACACAACTCCTTCCAGGATTTTTAGTAAATGCCTTTGTCCTCACCAAGATAGGTATTGAACTTTTACTAACTGCTCAGTGATTTCTTATTCAGGAACATACAAATCCTAGCCAGTCTAAGGCATCTCCAGAATCTGGAAAAGTCCAAGTTCTCTGACTTAAATTGAACCTTAATTGGTACAGCACTGGATTACCTGGAGAACAAAGTTCCTTGACCCCTCTTCTTCTTCAGATGACCCAGGATCCTGTTTAATTTTCTGGTTGACCAGACTTGTCTCTCTTGACACCTTCTGAAACTTCTAGGACTGATGGCCTTAACTACTTTTATTTATTTATAAGTTTCATCAGGAAAGGCACACTGAGCAAATTGCTCATTTCCAGGTATATCCTGGGGGAGGGGCAATGGGAATACATCAGATTGACATCAATAGCATATTACAATGGAATTATGATATGATACAGAGAATTAAATATAAGGAAACAGAGCAAATCATTAATTGAAAAAAGAATACAAAGTATACAAAAATTAGAGCACATAGCAGGCAATTCAAAGAGTGCAATAAGCAGGAGCTGCTGGACAAAGTGAGTGGGGGCAGGAAGTTAAAGGCAGTTACAAGTATGAGAAAGAAAAGTGCATAGGAGGGAGGAGAAGGCTGGTGGTGAGGTGACATGGTCGATTGCCAGTGGCAGGCAGTTCCACAGTTTGTGGAAATGATGAGAGAATGCAGACTGGCTGGCTGTGGTGAATCTAGGATGGACAGCCATGGTACGAGAATCATAGCTCTGCAGGGAGTGGGAAGGAGGAAGGGGGTTAGGGAGATAAAGAGGAAGAAAGGTAGGTAGGGTGAGGACCAAACCAGAATTTAGAAGTGAAAGAGACACAGTGTGAGTGGCACCTGTCATCAAGTGAGAGGAAAGAAAGAGACTGATAGAGATTGCAGTGGTGAGTACAAGGAGGGCTATTGAGGGCAAAGCAGCAGAAGGAGTGACAGAAGGTGTCCAGCCTGGCAAAGGAAGTTTTAGGAGTGGCACTGTAGACTACATCTCTGTAGTCAAAAACTGGAAGGATCAACTTCAAGTTCAAATTTATTTGTTCGACTATTTTTAGTCATTACAAATTTTGTACAAAAACATCCATTAAAAAGAGATTCCATTACATCAATCTTAACATACAACATACAAAAAATAATAAAACAATAATACTTCTTCATTCATATCTTATTCTTTCCAATCATTCTAATTTAAAATTACATTAATCCTTTCAAACACTTCAGGCACTTTTGATTTTTTACTTTTAGCCACTAAATGCTATTAACTATCATACTCTGATAATTGTTTCAATCTGCACAGTCCAGGAGGTTATCCTGGACCTTGGAAATTATACCACAAAAATGCCCAGTGTGCAGTAAAAGAAACGCATTGAGCACACAATGCCATACTACCCTTAGCCTGCCATTACTTTTCTAGTGCTAACCGTGTTTCAAAACACTTAATGCAATATCTGTATTCCCTAAATAGGGAGTCAGTATATACTTTAAAGGGTCAATTCTCCTAGTGCGTTGAGCTATCTGCTTAGTGCATACCAATTTTGACTAATCCTATTAGCCCCCCCGGCAGGCTTCCCAAAGAGGCTTTAATTAGGTAATTTTGGTCCTAAGGCACAAATTACAGAAAGTAAAACACTGAATTACCCAGGCAACATGGACATAGGGCACCTATGTGTCCCATCCCAGTCTGCATAGTTCGTCGTGAAAACACTGTAATGCTGTAGAATATCATAGATACGGCCTTCTGTAGCTAGCAAATTGTAATGTCCAACAACTCTCCTTCACCTGCCCTGAACTTAATTATAGCATATCCCAGGTACTTTGGAACTACCACCAGAAAAGCAAACTTTATAACAATACATCAAAGTAATAAATTAGACGTTTATGTGCCTTACGATCCTACTCAGGTACTTAATATACACATCTATAAATTATCATAGGGAAAAAAATATTTTAACTTAATCATTACCCCTATCCAATTATCTATTAAAAGCACCAGAAACTAATAGCATTTAAAATCTACATACAATGTTTAAGTATTCCTAGTTCACAGTTCATAGCACTACTATTAGGTTCCTGAAGGGCTTTGCATAACAATAGACCAAGAAAGGTACTAAACTAATTAACTAACCAGGTAAGCAC
Organism: Neoceratodus forsteri; assembly: GCA_016271365.2. Lineage (NCBI taxonomy): Eukaryota > Metazoa > Chordata > Ceratodontiformes > Ceratodontidae > Neoceratodus > Neoceratodus forsteri. The sequence continues at coordinate 557,063,374 of CM057452.1, read as the reverse complement.
CTAAAAATAACCTATTACCAGTCCCACTACTTAGTGCTACTTGGTACCATTTTAAGTAACCCGAATAATACATGATACAACATAATACAGCATTGCTTTTATAATTAAAAAAAGAGCACTTCATAGCAGAGAACATGGTTCGCCTAAAATAGCATCTCTCTGAAGCAATCTTGCAGTGCTTGCAATCCATGCAAAACTATTCAAAATCCTTCATTTCCAAATTCAAAGAGGCAATACTCCCCTCTCATGAAGCTGGTAAAAAAATCCAAACCAAAAAAATCAAAGAGAGTACCTGATGGAAAAAAACCCATAAACCCCCAAATGGTCACCAAAACCGTTCAGTGTTTCCCAGGGCTCTCCACAGCTCTTGTCAAAACTTCAATAAATCTGAACTCTGCTTCAAAAGCAAAATTTAGCTCTGTCACCTCTTAGTACAGAATTTTATAGAGCTTCAACATTTGGCTGCAATCCTCATATCCAAACTTCTATAATTCAGTCAAGAGTAATAATGCCATAATGCCTTAGGCTCACCGGTAAAAAGAGAAAAAGAGAGACGCTCCACTGAGCATAATAAAATTTAACTTATCTCAGTGAAAGCATCACCCCCTTAGGCAAAAGTGGCATACCTTCATTAAGTTTTGGTCAGACCTTCAAGCACAATGTGCTGCTACAAAGCACTGCAGACAACTGGAAGGATCATTTTCTGGACAAGTGCCTGGTGGGAAGGCAGTGGGATGCAATCACAGTTTCTGTACAATGCACCTAACTTGGGGTGCAGTTTTTTGATGATGACATCCATGTGTCCAGAAAAGTCAAGGTGCTGGTCGAGCCAGACACCAAGATATCTAAAGGAAAGGGTATCTTTCAATTTCATCCCTTCAAGGTTGTGGAACGATGAGAGGGAAGGGAGCTGAGAGAGTCTCTACCTTGTGCTGAAGGTCAGGAAAAGTTGGTGTAAGTGTAACCAGTGATGAACATTTTCAAAGTTGTGAAGTCTGGTAGCCACATCAGAGGAGGAGGATCCAGAGGTATACAGGACTGTATCGTCTGCATACATGTGGGTACTGGTGGAGGAACAGGCAGCACAAAGGTCATTTAGGAAGACAGAGAAGTGAAGGGGACCAAGAACAGAACCTTGAGGGATGCCTGTCTTGATGGGGGAAGGGGAATAGGGAGTCAACAATATGAACGGACTGAGTCCTACCTACCAGATAGGCTCAGAACCACCTAGTGGGAGAGTCTGAGAGCCCAGCTGCAGACAGCTTGGTAAGAAGGAGGGGGTGGGAGACAGTGTTGAAAGCCTTGGCAAGGTTGACAATGATAGCAGAGGTAATTAGGCCACTGTCCATCTCAGTAAGGATGGAGTCAGTGAGCCTGAGGAGAGAGGTGGTAGTGGAGTGGTGCTTCCGGAAGCCAGACTGGAAAGGGGAGAAGAAGCTGAAGGAGTCAAGGTAGGTGGAGAGCTGGGAGAGCACCACCTGTTCCTGGAGTTTTGCTAGGATAGAGAGAAGAGAAATGGGCCAGTAATTACATGAGGCAGAGGAATCTCCCTCTTTGAGAAGTGGAAGGACGGTGGCATGCTTCCAGGCCTTCATAACAGAGGTGAGAGAGAAGGAGAGGTTCAGCAGAGAAATAAGGGGGGAGGCAATGGCTGAGGCAGATAGATAGATAGAACATTTTAGCATCAAGATCATCTGGGGAGGAGCCAGAGGAGGTGTTTAGGGCAAGGAGAGCATCTAGTGTGGTAGCAGGGGTTATGGGAGAGAATGAGAAAGAGTAGGGCAGGGGAACTGGTTGATGAGGAGGTGGGTAGGGAGGTGGGAGGAACAAGAGGAGAGAAGATGCACAGGTGGTAAAGTAAGAGCTGAATTCACTGGAAACCACCAAGGGGTCAGACAGATTGGAGCCATCAACACAAATTACAGGGATAAAGGACAATGCAGGTGGGAAGAAAAGGGCTTGAACTACCTTCCAGAATTTTGAAGGATGATTCAAAATGGTCTGAAAGGTAAACTGAACTTATTCAGCCTTGGCATACCATACTGCCGAGGTGCACATATTACGGAGTGCAAGGTAGTGCTGGTTGCTGGCAAGATAGCTGGAGGTTTTATAAGCCTTCCAGGCTGGGTCATGAGTGTGAAGGCAAGCTAATGGAAAAAGACCTTGGTACACTCATATTCTAATGATTAAGAAAAACACCATTACGAAGGTTAAAAAGTGTCATAGAATTTTTGGCTCAATATTGGCAAACATCAAAAGTAGAGACCAGGTAGTCTTATTGCCATTATTCACCAGTCTGATCCAGCCACATCTTGAATACTGCTCCCAGTTCAATAAACCACACACCAGTAGGGGCAGTAAACTTACTGAAGGAGTTCAGAGAAAGTATACCAAAAAAATAAAACATTTGCAAACAACAGATTATGGTCAAAGACTCAGGAGTTTAAAACTGTATTCGGCTAATTACAGACAATTCCAAGGAGTCTTATGCCTTACATACAAGGCAATAAGAGATGAATACCTTGGGTCCGCTGTAGGACTTACATTACAAAATGGTAAAATAAACACAAGAAACAGCGGTTATAAAATCAAAGGTGACACCATTCAAATGGCTAGAAGAAGTAACTATTACACACAAACGATTGTGGGGTCATGGAATAGACTACCAGCACATGTAGTATCAAGTTCAAACTTGGAAATTTTTAAGGTTAATCTGGACTTACATATGGGGGAGAAAAGATACGAATACAACCCATGATTGGGTGGCGAGTTCTTAAAAGGGCACCCAGCTTATTGAACTTGTAAATAATCTATGAACCTAATTGTTCAAGGGTGATCCAAAGAAGATGATTTCCACGCATCCTTGTACAACTTAGAGGGGTGTACTGTTCCAAGTAACAAGGATTTGGGAATTAAAGTAGTTCCATGCATGGTCAATGGAGGTGGCACCTGAAATGGGAGACCAGTCAGTGGTAGATAAATCCTCCAGGAGAGGGGAGAGGTCCAAGGATTGGTAGGAGCATGACACAATCCATGGGGGAGATTTTAAACGGTGAATGTTACACACCAGATAAATTATGTGGTGGTCACTTAAGGCATCCTGGAGGATGCTAGCTGTAATTACTCTGTGGGGTGAGATGTAAGAGCCTAGTTGATGAGCGTGTGATTTAGAGATTTGGTGTTAACACGGGTAGGTTCATGTATGAGCTGGGTCAAATTTAGGGAGGAGATGTCATTATGGGTTTTGGTGTGCAAAGAGGATTTCCAGTTCTGGTTCAAGTCACCCAAGACATATAGTTCACCAGCTGTGGTATGGGACGGTAGAGATGAGAGTGATGATGGGGGGGACTGGATATCAGTAGACCCCAGCAATAAAGATAGGGAGGGTAAAAGGGAGTGTGAGTTTGACAAGGAGAAATTTGTACACGTCTGCTATCAAGGAAGATAGGACCAGTGTGAACTGTAGCGAAGAGGAGACATACATTGCCACTCCACCACCTCTACTAGGTTGGTCTTGGTGGGCAAGGGTAGTAACCAGGTAAGGAGATACTGCTGTCAGAAACTTTGGGTGAAAGACATGTTTCAGATATGATTAAAATATCAGGGGCAAGGGTAACAGTGAGGGGTTGCAACAAGGAAAGTTTGGGTAAGAGGCCCCTGATAGTCAGGTGGGTTAGCTTAAGGTCATGAGGACATTGGGAGGGGAGAGCATATGTAGGGCCTGTATTTGGTACAACGTCATCTGCCACAAGCAACAATAGTACAATGAGGAGCTTAGAGGCAGTGAAGGGTGTGTGTAAGGACAATGGGTAGGTAGGGCTACAAGGGTGAGGGTAGTAGCTGGGGTGCAGGGTCAGGTGCTTTGGTAGGAGAGATGCAGCAAGGAGACAGTGAACAGGCAGTACAGATGCACCTATGGGCCAAGAGTTGCAGAACCAGGCCAGGGCACACTGGGAGGAGGTTGCAGGGGCGACAGGACTAGCCAAGAGACCTGAAATGGGAGATGGTTGAGGATTAGGTGGCATAGGGTAGGATGACAGAGGTAGGAGGGATGAGAAGAGGGAAGAGAAAGGGGACAAGTAAAAACACTGCTCTATATGATGAATGAGTACTCACACTGTTTTTTTTTTTGTTTATTGTTGTTTTTGTTACTGTAAGTGCAGCTGGAGGGTTGCAATGAAGTCTGTATAAAAGGGGTGGAGGGACAATGCGACTAGATTATATGTAGTAATTAAAGAGGAAATCATCCCTGGGGAGCACTGAATACAATGACGTGCCACTCTGCAATGGAGCAAAGAGATTCAGGAAATAGAGAGTTCCAGGCAGCAAATACTAATGAGAATGATTGTTACTGCAACTGAAGACCCATATAATGGAAGGTCATCTGGAGTACTGTGTACAGTTTTGGAGACCTCATCTACGCAAGGACATAGACAGGATGGAAGCAGTCCAGAGGAGGGCAACTAAAATGGTGCAGGGTCTGCATCTGAAATCATATGAAGAGAGACGGAGAGAGCTTAATATGTATACCCTTGATGAAAGGAGGGACAGGGGGGACATGATAGAAACGTTCAAGTACCTCAAGGGAATCAACAAAGTCCAGGAGGGTAGCATCTTTCAAGAAAAAGAGATGTAAGAACAAGGGACACAATTTAAAGATAGAGGGGGGACGTTCAGGGGTAATGAGGAAATCTTTTTCATGGAGAGTGGTGGTGCGTGAACTGCCTTCCTGGGGAGGTTGTTGGGGCTAAAACAGTGGGGGAATTCAAACATGCATGGGACAGACACAAGGCAATTGTAGTGGGGGTGGCAGGAAGTAGGCTGTTGGTTAACTAGAATCTGCAGCTTATCCAGTAGGTAGGGAAATGGGCAGACTGGGTGGGCCAAGTGCTCCTTATCTGCCGTCAAAGTCTATGTTTCTATGTTCTATGTTTCTATGTTTCAAGAAGCAGTGATCTTGTTGGAACACAGGTTTTGGAATGAGTCTAGGGTACTGAAGGGTTGCATGGGGGGAGGGGGCATCCCAGAGTCAGTCACCTACTCCTTGGTGGGTGCTTGACTGATCCCACTGTGCTAGTGCCACCTAGGGTAGCAGAGTTGGAGCTGCAGGTGGCACAGCTGTGGGAGCAATGGAATGTTTGACTCATTATGTGCATGTCTGTTGTGGGCAAACTGCAGCAGTATGTTTATGCTGCTGTCGCAGTAGAATGAGAAGATCAGAAAGTCCCTGACCCAGGCAGGATAACGATGGGACCCTCACAGGCGCTGTTTGTCCAACTAGACTCTCTGCAGTCATTTAGATTTGGCCTCTGGAGCAATCTGTGCTGTGCTGAAAGGTCTGTCATCGAGCAAACCATGGGAGTGTGAAGGACTGGTAGTAAGGCCAATAAAAGAAGGCTGGTGGGGCTGGATATCCTGCTGATGGGGCAAATGTCAGCTAGTTAAATGGATGAGCAAAAAATTAAAAAAAAGTGGTCCCAGTGTTCTATACCTTTTTATAATTTTTATTCATTGTATTTTTCAGATACATAAACAATAACATACATTTTATACAGCAATGTATGTATTCAATCAGTGCATTAAAGATAATGGAACCTGGACAGTAAATATACTATATAAACAGAAGACTGAATTACAATTCTGTCTCCAATTCAAAACACTAGAGTAAGTTCAACTGATTGTGGGGTAATCTAACATTTAGATACAGCACAGTATTAAATCAAAACAAGATCTTTGATCTTTTGATCAGTGTTCTATACTGTGAAGAAAAGAGAAGGATGCTGTGTGCAAACTTAAAAAGAAAAGAGGCTGGCAAAGTAAAATGCTGCAAAAGTGGGGTTTAATTAGTACAAAAAAGAAACACACTGTACAAATCCTCTGCTCTTCAAACCTCTGCAGGTTCTTCCTTGGAGGCAGGCTCAAGCAGAATATGCCTCACTTGTAAATGTAGTCCTTCAAGAGACGTGACTATTATAAGTTAGTACAACAGGAACCACAACTTAAGTGGGGCACAATAAGAGGGTGCTGTCTTAAATATACATAAGAGTAAAAAACTACAACTAAAAACAGAAAAATGGGTGATATAGACACAACTGCAACCTATTCAAGTAGTAATATAAGCAATAGAATTTGAATAATGCAGTATTTTACAAATTCTCAAAGTTAAGAAATAGCAGAAGCTATTGTTAATATCCTATTCTGGGACATGGCAGGGCCAGGGTACGAAAATAGAAAGAAAAAAAAAAACAAAGGACAAACAACACATGAACAACAGATAAATATCAAGGGACAGCCAACTACAAATGGATTAAACACAAGAAACAAGTAGTTAAAGGTAAATATGAGGTACAGTAAAAGGCCAAGGAGGCCAGGAGGCAGCTAACTAAGGCAGCTAGAACCTTTCTGCTAGAACAACTCTGACTAGGGGGAAAGCAGACAGATACTTTATTAGAAGTGCAGGGTCTGCGAGGTAAAATGGGACCTTCAATTAGGATAAAAAAACACACACAAGAGTTAGTGTGCTAGTCTGAGTTGGGGGAAGGGAACTGTTATCATCTTTGCAGTTAGCTGGGTGAGGAGGAGAGCTATAAACTGGGGTGTGTGGCATAGGCAGAAGTAAACCAGGTGTCTGCATTTAGGCTTCCTCTGTAGTTATCTATTGCCCTCCCATCCTCCCACGCTTAGCCAGTTTCACTTTTATAGGCACTGGATTTGACTGACACATAGGAACTTTCTGTTTGTGAACAGGAAGGGAGGGATCACCAAGACACATAAGACTTGCCAACCGTGAAGGAAAAGAGTAGCTCTCCCCCCCCCCCCAGCAGCTGGAGGTCTGACTCTGAGCAAGAAATAAGGAGACTACCACAGAACATAAGCACTTGACTCAAAGGAAGGATGTAGGGGGAGAGAGAAGGGGAGATGGAAGAAGGAAAAAAATAGTAGGTAGCTCTAAAGGGGGTTTGTGCAAATAGTACTTCTGAGAGAGTTAGCCTGTAGGTTAACTTTGGATAGGGTGAATTTTTAGATGTAGGCAGTGCTAAAGGGTGTGCGTGCAAATAGTGCTTCTGGGAGTTGTTGGCTTGTAAGTTAACTACTAGATTGGGTACATTTTTAGGTGGTAGGTTAACTATTGGATCAGATAAACTCTTAGGAGGTAGCGGGTAAGGTCTATATATATATATATATATATATATATGTAACCCCCCTGCAAATGGGGGTTCCCAAAAGACTTCCAGGAGCTTGCTTGAATGCTCCAAGCCTGAATGGTGTTTGGCGTTTAAGCCATTTATCAATGAGTGTTTTTAGAACCTCTGGTACTGTCTCTTTAAGAGCTGTCTGCTTGCAGACATAATTAGTTTGTATGGGGGACTGTGTGTTTCTTTGATTGAGTACCACTCAAGCTGCTGCCAATTCACTCCATTTTGCAGTCACTAGGAGTGCAAAGGGAACCTATCTGAAAGATGTAACTGTTTGCCAGAAACCATTTAGAGTGATAATGAAATTACAGTTTGTCTAACCTGCTTTCTTTGCAGTCAGAACAGTGTCTGCCTAGTTCCCCATTCTGGTTTTGAACTGCTGAACTGGACCAATCAGTGTGGGGTAACTAGCTCTAAAATGGTGCCTTGGAGCGAATCAGAACTTGGACTCATAATCTGGGCCAGCCACAAGAGGATTGTATGGGCAGTGACTCTGGGAGATGTAGTTTAGACTTCAGTGCCTTTTGGACCAACAGCAGCAGTCTATTGTGAGTGACAGCCAATCCAGTCAAGAACTGGGAGGAACTCCAAGGAAGTGCCCGTTTTGTCGGTTGGAGTTCTGTTGAGCTTTGGCAGTGAAGAAGGAAGGAGCCCTGTGCTTTTCAGTGTGCAGTTTAGTCAAAAACGTGTGTAAGACCCAGAGTTCCGGTCTGCAGCTTGTGTAACAGCTTGTTAGGACTGAATCATTCCTGTGAAAAGAATCAAAGGATCTCTAAGAGAGTAGAAACCAGGCTCACCTGTAGAAGACTGGAGGAATTGCTGAAAATTGCACCGGTCTGTCAGGAACTGAATCTGCTGTGTGTTCTCCCGGGTATTGTGCAGTAATTGCGATCGGGATACAGATGCAGCCTGCCTGGTATAGTGCTTTCTTTTATATGGATGTGTGAAGAGGTTTGTGTACCTCAAGTGAGCCCTGCTGACATTGAAGGACCCTATCTTATTTGGAGGTCGTGAGTACTAATTCAGGGTCGCTCCCTGTTGAATTGCCACATTAAATCCAAATGGAATTACTGTACTGCTGACTGTTTAATTCTCCTTTTCTCTGTGTGAAAGGGCCCCACCAGCTGCCACGGTTTGGACTAGCCACTAGGGCTTGGGTACCCAGGGACAGTAACTGATAGGGATAGGCCTGTGCACAGAGCCATAGTAGATTATTAGAGTGATAAGCTTGATTAACTGATTTCCCTGTCCTTGTTATATCCCCCAAATAAATCAGAGCTGCTTGTTTCAGCAAAGTTATACTGCCTGAGGTATTTGTCTATGTTAAAGTACTGTACTGTGATTGTTGCACTGTATCTCATTTCACAGGAGGTCCCAGTGCGGAACCAGACCTGGGGTAAGTGTATACTGTGAAGGTAATTCTGATATATTGTGTGGGCCACTAGTGGGAAGAAAGGGGGTTGCAGTGTCCCAGAGGGCTGTGACCAAGTTAGTTTAACTATTGCAAACCCTGACCTCTGGGTGGAGGCACCGCCATTGGATCCAGGCCCCTCAACCTGTTAGTGGCAAATCAGGCAGGGGTAGTAGCCCTGGGATAGCGCCATCTAGGGTTACATCTTGGAGGCTCACCGCTGGATTGTGTGTCCTCTAGTGGCCATATTTACGAACCACTGTTAAGAAAAAAATGGGTACCCCGACAGAAGTGGCTGTGCACCGGCTGGTGGAGTGGTGTACTGGGGAGGAGATCGACCCCCAAAATGCTATGCTTATCCTGGACATCCCCCTGGGTATCAATACGGACACTGTGCAGGGAGTACTTTCCAAGGTGGAAGGTTTACAAAACCCTGTGGTGGTGGGTCGGCATGCTAATCTGCTCACCCACACTTTCCTGGCCCTAGTAGAGTTTAAGGATCCCATAGATAGCTCCAAAGTGCCACAGACCATTACCCCAGAGGGAGCCCTCACTGCTTGGAGAGTGATAACTAGGACAGAAAGACCTGGGGGAATCAGCCCCACCACTATCTGAAACTTTTGAGGAGAAATTTGCTGAATGGTTGCTGGGAGAGGGAAAACTGTGGAGGACTTGAAGAAACTATTCTTGCCACCTGGGGTGTTCCTCCCCAACACCCTCTCCTGCTCCAGTGCCCGTAATGGTGGCTGAACCAATGCAGACCTATTTCTGCACCTGCCATTAGTCACAACTCTTACGAAGGTTGAGGATCTTCTGGCACCCTCCCACCCCCAAGGGGAGGATGACTGGGAGACCTGGATAGACTATGTTGCCCCCAAGTGCTAGAATGGCAATGCTCGGAAGGCGAAAAGCGAAGAGGGTTAGTGAGAGCCCGAGGTCCTGCCCTGGCTACCATCCGTGCAAACGGGCCAGTAACCCTGAAGCGACTGCACAGGCCTATCTTGAGGCCTTGGAGAATGTGTATGGGAGCCCAGATTCTGATGAGGACCTATGGTGGAGAGTAAGAGATGCACAACAGTACCAAGGGAGTTGTTGTCTGTGTATGTATCTCGCTGGAAAAATTGTTGCAAGAATGCCTCAGAAAGGTAGTTTGCCAGCGATTGAACTGGACCGAACCAGGCTGGACAGGATCATAAGTCTGCCCCTCTCAGAACTGCTGTTGCTTCAGTTCGCCTGGCAGATCGACTGGAATCCCCACCCTCCTATGATGAGTTAATGAGAGAAATTGAGGAGTTGAGAGAAAGACGACCCTCGGAGGGACCTGCACCAATAGCTGGGCTATGGACCGAGTGACTGAGGGTGACCTCAGTGAAGTTCAGGGGCAGAGGTTGGCAGTCAATGAGTGCTCTGACAAGGAAAAGATATGTCACAATGGAGGAACTGTTGAGAGAGATCCGGGAATTCAAAAACAGTCCCTTTATGAAGGCCACACCTGCAAGTACGGGCCCTGACCTATATCCGACTGCATCTGCTATGGGGGTGGGGGTACCCACCCATGTATCTCCTGCTGATAACAGCTCCGAACTCGATTCCTTGACCATGGAAGTGGAGAAACTGATGAGATGTCTCCAAATGCTTATCACGCCGCAGACAGAGATGGCACCAAGGTTTCCAGTTAGTAATACCCCGCCCTGGCTCCCAGTGTCAGCCTCGGCCAGCTCAAACTCCAGCCCACTGTAATGTATGTTTTGCTGTAATTGTGGGAAAGATGGGCACATGAAAAGGGAATGCCAGTCCCCAAAAGACACTGACAAAGTTGCATATAGGCTACAAGGAGAGCTTCGGAGAAGAAATCAGTGGTTAAGAGGTGCACGACATGATCCCAGTGAGGGCACCAAAATGCTAATTCACGTCCCTTTGTGGCAAGGTCAGTTGCCCAGGCCCCCCTACCGCCTCTCCAGACTGGTCCAGAATAGTGGGTCCCTCCATGGAGACCACTGTAAAGGTGAATGGAGTGTCTACAAGAGCTGTATTAGACAGTGGCTCCCAAGTGACAATTATGTTCCAGGATTGGTATCAGAAGCATTTGTCAGACGTACCCTTACAACCATTAGAAGGACTGCATGTATGGGGGTTAAGTGAGAAGGCCTACCCCTATTCCGGGTATATCCGAATTTGGCTGTCTTTCCCCACCTCCGTGGCTGGAGTGGCCGAACAAGTAGAGACCCTAGCCTTAGTGTGTCCCCCACTGGACTGTATGATGGTGTCCTTTGTTGATTGGAACAAATGCTCATATGTTCGGAAGGCTGGCACAGTTGTGTTATGAAAACAGGGGTCAAAGACTAGTAGAGCTTAAGAGTTCCGGCTTTAATTAAGAAGGCCTATGAGGCACAAGAGATGCTGAAAAACAGAACCAGAGGAACCGGTCGGAATTGTATGGAAGAAGGATCCTGAGTCTCTGATCCTGGCGCCAATGCCCAGTGTACCTTACAGGAGAGGTCCGTATCAGAAAGGATGTTAAGAATAAAATATTAATGTTGGATGCACCAGGCGATGGAAAATTGCCAGAGGGACTGCTGGTCAAGCCTAGTATTTTGCCCGCTAGAGCCCATGCTTATGCCTGAAGGTAATGGTCCAAGTTCATAATGTGTCTGAAAGAGACATTCGAGTAAACAGAGGTTGCATCCTGCTAATGTGCATTGTGCAGACACTGCAGTGCTACCCAGCAGCAAGAGTTCAAGGAAGAATGACAGAGTAACGCCTGACTTGTTTGATTTCGCGACTCCGCTGCCAGCTGAATGGAAAGTGAGGATCAGTGGAAGCTGCCCAGAGAGACCAGGTGTTTTCTTTAAAGGAATGGGATGTAGGATGCGTGCAAGGAGCTGAGCACAATATCCGGCTGCATGACGAAAGACCATTTCGTGAGAGGTCTCGACGCCTGGCACCTGCTGACATAGATGATGTGAGACGGCATCTGCAAGAGATGTTAGCTGTGGTGTAATACAAGAATCCAGAAGCCCTTATGCTTCCCCCATTGTGGTAGTGAGGAAAAAGAATGGAACAGTAAGGATGTGTGTGGATTATCGCACCTTAAACCGGCGGACTATCCCTGATCAGTACATAATGCCCCGTATTCAGGATGCTTTGGACTGCCTAAACGGGAGCAAGTGGTTCTCTGTGCTGGATCTCCGAGTGGGTACTACCAGATCCCGATGGCCCCAGAGGACCGTGAGAAGACGGCCTTTATCTGTCTGCTTGGCTTCTATGAATTCATGAGGATGCCTCAAGGATTTCAGGTGCCCCAGCCACTTTTCAACGATTGATGGAGCGTGCAGTGGGGACATGAACTTACTAGAGTGCCTGGTATACCTAGATGATGTTATTGTGTTTGGCAGCTCACTGGAGGAACATGAGAGCAGATTATTTAAGGTATTGGACCGACTGGAGGACTTTGGCCTTAAACTGTCCATTGATAAGTGTCAATTCTTTCAAACATCAGTAAAGTATGTGGGACACATAGTATCCACCGAGGAATAGAGACCGACCAAGTAAAGTTGAGGCCTTGACCACCTGGCCACAGCCCAAAATCTAAAAGAACTGCAAAGATTCCTGGGATTCTGTGGTTATTATCGGCGCTCATCAAGGACTATTCAAGGGTGATCCGCCTTTACTTAACCTTACTCAAGAGTATCCCCAACCCACAAAAATACCAAAGTCAGCGTCCTCAAGACTGAAAGAGTGTATTTTCATCCGGTGAAGTATTTGGGGCCCGCTGGACTCCTGATTGTGAGACTGCTTTCATGAGATCATATATCAACTTACCCATGCTCCAGTGCTGGCCTATGCCGATCCAAGAAAACCTTCACGTCCTGCACACTGATGCTAGCTTGCAAGGGTTGGGGGCTGTGTTGTACCAAGAGCACGAGAATGGCCTGAGACCAGTGGCCTTTGCCAGTAGAAGCCTGACCCCATCCGAAAAGAACTATCCTGTACAAGTTAGAGTTCCTAGCTTTGAAGTGGGCTATTGTTGACCAATTCCATGAGTACTTGTATGGGGCTAAAATACTAGTAAAACTGACAATAATCCTTTGACCTATGTGCAGACCTCAGCTAAGTTGGATGCCACTGGCCATAGGTGGCTTTCTGCATTATCTACATATGACTATGCTCTCGAATACCGAGCAGGTCTGAACCACATAGATGCTGATGCTCTCTCCCGAGGCCTGTTCCCAGAATGATTGGGTCCGATTGGCAGAACCTAACATTCGGCACTCTGCCGGAAGTTTGACAGGGAGGAACAAATGTCCACGGACGCAGTGGACTGCATGGTGGATTGCTTGGGAGCCTCTGAGAATTGCATACCTGCTGCTTATTGCCACTTTTCTGCAATAGACATTGGTGCACTGCCTCAGCTGGACAATGATAGTATTCCGCGGGCTCAACTCGCATCCCATGATCAAAGCGGCTTTAGAAGCCCTCTATGCAGGAAAGATGTGTCCAAATTACGCTCCACTGATTTGAGAACTGCACTGTTATACAAAGAAGGTCCTAAGTTGAAACTGATCAATAAACTGTTATACAGAGAAACAGTAGACAGAGGGGACAAGTAGACAAACAACAACTAGTGCTGCCCACTGCCTTCGAGACTCAGTACTGAGGTCCTGCACAACCACATGGGGCACCTTGGTATAGACAGAACACTTGACTTGGTGAGATCCAGATTCTATTGGCCAAGATGGGGCTGATGTGGAGCAACACATTCGAACTTGTAGTCGCTGCTTACAGAGGAAAGCTTTTCCCCAGAGGGCTGCCCCTTGTTAACATCACCACCAGTGCACCCATGGAGCTGGTCTGTATTGATTTTCTAAGTTTGGAGTCAGATCAAAGAAATATCAGTAATGTGCTGGTGGTCACTGACCATTTCTAGATATGCCCAAGCTTTCCCACCAAAGACCAGAAAGCATCCACTGTAGCCAAAGTACTTGTAGAAAACTTTTTGTTCACTATGGGGCTCCACAAAGAATCCATTCTGATCAAGGGAGAGACTTTGAGAGTCGCCTGATCAAAGAGATGCTTTCTCTGTGGGGAGTGGAGTCCAGAACCACTCCTTACCACCCCAGGGGGACCCACAGCCTGAACATTTCAACCGCACTTTGCTAGATATGCTAGGCACCCTGCACCCAAAGGACAAGCCTAGATGGAGCCAACAAATTAGCACCCTGGTACATGCTTATAACTGCACCGAAAGTGATGCCACTGGATTCTCCCCTACCGCCTGATGTTTGGAAGAGAAGCTCGACTACCAGTAGATGTGTGTTTTGGGGTCTCTCCTGATGGGGTTCAAGCTGACAACTATTTACAGTATGTGCAAAAGTTAAAGGCCCAGCTAACTCATGTGTACCAACTGGCTCAAACCATGGCTGCCAAAAGAAATCTGGCCAACAAAGAAAGGTATGATAAAAAGGTGAAAGCACAGGAACTCCAGGAGGGAGATCGGGTATTGCTAAGAAATCTGGGACTGCATGGCAAGCACAAGATTGCTGACAGATGGCACCATCTCCCTCACATTGTAGTGGGCAAACTAGATGATCTGCCAGTGTACAAAGTAAGGCCTGAGAATAATTCAAAGATGTAAAAACAATGCATAGAAATCATTTACTGCCCATTGGACAAATCTTAATTGAGTCTGAACCCCTAGAAGATGCCCCTCTGGACCAGTGACTAGAGCTGCTAAGAAAAAGACCAAGGAAGTCTGCACCTACAGAAGCAGAGTTAAAGTGTTCCCCGCACAAGTCCCAGTTGAGCATGACTGTCAGTCCATATCAGAAGAAAGTGAGAGTGACTTGAATACTATCCTTCTTACGAACTGAGTCAATTGTTCGGGGCAATCCCTAGTCAATACTGGAGATGAAGCTGGGCCTTCTGGACTGTCCAAGCCCCAGCTTCGTCCCTGGAGCCAATGCTCCCAGAAAGTGAAGTGCAAAGCATCAGATCAGATGAAATGGAATCATTGTGCATGGTTGAACTGTTTGAGCTTTCAGGGAGGAAAATGATAGATTGGGGCAGACTGGTGATACACCGAACAAGAAGAGTATTTTGAGTGCCCTGACAGTCCACTGCCAGTGTCCGAAAGCTCTCCATGCGAGCCAAATGTTGTGAACTCAGAAACTGTAACTCCTGGAGCTGAAAGTGCCCCAAGTTCTAGCCTCTCTACCCCATGGAGACTCCCTGACAAGTGAGGACAATGCTGAAAATGAGGCTCAGAGTGCAGAGACTATAACAGTTCCCCCTAGAAAGACTGGTCGAGCTGTAAAGCCTGTGGTGCACCTCAGTTATGATTCCCTTGGGAGGCCTGTGGATTGCCTCTCAATGTTGTCCATAAAGGAGTGTATGTGTCCCCGAGCTCATTGCCCAAACTGAGCATCAGTGCTAACTCCAAGTTACTTGTGTTGCCCTCTAAAGTATGGTGCCCTTGCCCCGTCCAGCCCCAAGGTAACTGATAGGGAAGGGCCCCCTCTCTTCAGGTTTCATGTACAAGAGGTAATAACTTGAGTTATGGTACAATGTGTATGTAATACTGTGTAAAGAGTGACGTACTGCAATGTTTCAGAAATGTGTTCTTGGTAAAATGATATATTGACTGATGATTACATGTGCGAGCCTAATGCAAATGTATATGGTTGCAGTTGAAACTTATGGGGGTACTTGCTTGACGCGGACGTCAAGCTTTCCCAGGCCAGGAAGGGTGTAACCCCCCTGCAAATGGGGGTTCCCAAAAGACTTCCAGGAGCTTGCTTGAATGCTCCAAGCCTGAATGGTGTTTGGCGTTTAAGCCATTTATCAATGAGTGTTTTTAGAACCTCTGGTACTGTCTCTTTAAGAGCTGTCTGCTTGCAGACATAATTAGTTTGTATGGGGGACTGTGTGTTTCTTTGATTGAGTACCACTCAAGCTGCTGCCAATTCACTCCATTTTTGCAGTCACTAGAGTGCAAAGGAACCTATCTGAAAGATGTAACTGTTTGCCAGAAACCATTTAGAGTGATAATGAAATTACAGTTTGTCTAACCTGCTTTTTGCAGTCAGAACAGTGTCTGCCTAGTTCCCCATTCTGGTTTTGAACTGCTGAACTGGACCAATCAGTGTGGGGTAAGCTAGCTCTAAAATGGTGCCTTGGACGAATCAGAACTTGGACTCATAATCTGAGCCAGCCACAAGATGATTGTATGGGCAGTGACTCTGGGAGATGTAGTTTAGACTTCAGTGCCTTTTTGGACCAACAGCAGCAGTCTATTGTGAGTGACAGCCAATCCAGTCAAGAACTGGGAGGAACTCAAAGGAAGTGCCCGGTTTTGTCGGTTGGAGTTCTGTTGAGCTTTGGCAGTGAAGAAGGAAGGAGCCCTGTGCTTTTTCAGTGTGCAGTTTTAGTCAAAAAACGTGTGTAGGACCCAGAGTTCCAGTCTGCAGCTTGTGTAACAGCTTGTTAGGACTGAATCCGTCCTGTGAAAAGAATCAAAGGATCTCTGAAGAGTAGAAACCAGGCTCACCCTGTAGAAGACTGGAGGAATTGCTGAAAATTGCACCGGTCTGTCAGGAACTGAATCTGCTGTGTGTTCTCCGGTATTGTGCAGTAATTGCGATCGGGATACAGATGCAGCCTGCCTGGTATAGTGCTTTCTTTTATATGGATGTGTGAAGAGGTTTGTGTACCCAAGTGAGCCCTGCTGACATTGAAGGACCCTATCTTATTTGGAGGTCGTGAGTACTAATTCAGGGTCGCTCCTGTTGAATTGCCACATTAAATCCAAATGGAATTACTGTACTGCTGACTGTTTAATTCTCCTTTTCTCTGTGTGAAAGGGCCCCTACCAGCTGCCACGGTTTGGACTAGCCACTAGGGCTTGGGTACCCAGGGACAGTAACTGATAGGGATAGGCCTGTGCACAGAGCCATAGGGTAGATTATTAGGATAAGCTAATTAACCTGATTTCCCTGTCCTTGTTATATCCCCCTAAATAAATCAGAGCTGCTTGTTTCAGCAAAGTTATACTGCCTGAGGTATTTGTCTATGTTAAAGTACTGTACTGTGATTGTTGCACTGTATCTCATTTCACAGGAGGTCCCAGTGCCGGAACCAGACCTGGGGGTAAGTGTATACTGTGAAGGTAATTCTGATATATTGTGTGGGCCACTAGTGGGAAGAAAGGGGGGTTGCAGTGTCCCAGAGGGCTGTGACCAAGTTAGCTTAACTATTGCAAACCCTGACCTCTGGGTGGAGGCACCCGCCATTGGATCCAGGCCCCTCAACCTGTTAGTGGCAAATCAGGCAGGGGTAGTAGCCCCTGGGATAGCGCCATCTAGGGATTACATATATATATATATATATATATATATATAGGAGTAACTATGATGGGAGTGGAGCAGTGCAGCAGCTGTGGGGTGGCAGTCTTCAAGAAGACTTTCTGGAGACTGTGGCGCTGCTCCATCTGCAGGCACCTCTCTGGGCTGAGCGAGGAGGTTGCCAGATTCAAAGCCGAGATGGCTTGGGTTAGGAGAACCTACTCCCACACTCAGGGACCTCCAAGTCCACCTCCATTTCCTCAAAGGGTGCCAGGTATGAGGAATGGTTGGACAACGGTGAGCTTGGGGATGGTTAGGGTGGTGGAACGTAGGCACATCCCAAATCCCATACCACTGCAGAACTCCTACACCACACTGGCAGGGTGGGACTGCCCCAGAGAGGCATCTAAGGTAGTGACTGGGACTGATGTGGAGGTCCTCCATGGTGTAGACCCCAAGGGGGGGGTGATAGAGGACCCCAGAGGAGGAGGAAGTGGATCCTGGTGGGAGACTCAATAGTTAGGGGGATACATTTGGGGACAGGTAGGGATGAGGAGAGGGTGGTAAGGTGCCTTCCTGGTGCCATAGCTTGTAAGGATGGAAGGAGGATCCTAAGGATTGCTGGGGAGGAAGGGAGAGAAGAATAGCTAGATGTCATTGTCCACTTGGGGACAAATAACCTGACTGGGGAGAGGCCAGATCAGGAAGGGTTCAGGGAACTGGGGAGGGGTCTTAGGCAAGTAGCACAGTATCCTACTTTCTCAGAGGTACTACATGTTCATGACAAGGGGGATGACAGGAGGCTCTGCACCAGGGACTTCAGCTTATGGTTGAGGAAGTGGTCCAGAGAAGAGGGATTTGGATTCATTGGGCACTGGAGTTCCACCTAGAGAGATATTTATTTTTTATTTATTTATTTTATTTATTTATTAGCACATCAGTTTACAACCTTTGAGCCAGGGGCTCATTTTCAAAGGTACCTCATCACAAAGAGGACAGTACAGCACAGACATTCATGTTACAGGATGTAGGATTACAATGAATTAACATACACGTTTGTGAAGAACATGATAGATACAGCAGTAAATACAATATACAAACGCTCACTTATGGTTACAGGATATGGAACATCAATCAATGGGTGAATGGACTGATATCACAGAGAGGCCAGATTGGTTATTGTGGCAACATATAGACTGGAAATGGAGCAGTCAGTGGTAATTTAACAGGTTACAGCCGTATATTATGGTAAGAGCAGTCAGGAGCAGTGGCAAAATTTGTGGTATAAGTATAGAGTTGACGCGGTTTGGATACTGCCCAGTGGGCATTGTCAAGGCACAGTGGGTAGCGCCTCAGATTATACAGGTACAACTTCGTGTGGTGAACAGTTCACTTCTGAGTGCAGTTTTGAATTTGGAGATCGTAGGGGCATCTGTGACGTGGAGAGGGAGCGAGTTGAACCAGGAAGGGGCTCTATGGGGGAAGGACCTCTGACCTTGGGAGGTCCTGGCTCTAGGTGTCTGGAAGGTAGTCTTGTGGGAAGTCCATGTACAGACCAGGGGTTTGGCTATGGGGAGGGAGGCTGTCAGCCCTGGGGGGGGACAGTCCTAGGAGAGTTTTTTTTTGCTATTAGGCATGTTTGGTAATGCAGTCGTTCATCTAGGTTCAGCAATGTCGCCAGCCCGTAGAGCTGGCATGAATGTGTGAACCTAGGGGCCCCAGTGACTAGTCTGCATGCCTTGTTAAGTAACAGGTGGATTGTCTGAGCGTCAGGTCGGGCAGCCCGTGACCTTGAGTCCATAGTCTACCAGGGATAATATAGAGGATGCTATCGCCGGAGGGCAGTGGGGCGGGGAGAGAGCGCCAGCTGTATAAGATACCTAGCCGATATTGGCTGTTGAGGCAAGGGTGTCAATGTGGGTATGGTAGTTGAGGGCTGAGTCAAAGGTGACCCCCAAGGTACTTGAGCGAGTGTACTTGCTCTAGCGGTTTTTTGGAGCCAGGGAGGATGTGGAGTGGAAAATTGCTGGCTTTGTTTTGGGGGTGGGCAAAGAGCATTGTTTAAGTTTTTTTGAGATTTATGATCAGCCTATGCTTTGTGAACCAGGTTGTGAACCAGAGAATGGTGGGGTCCATGGCGGAGTTGCCGGGACTATTGCTCTTTAGCGCACGGATCAGGTGGGGTCTAGCTTCGAGGGTAGTTACTCTCTGTAGGTAGAAGCTAGGGATGCCGTGATCTGGGGGTCGGCAGGAGGGTGGTGGGTTGAAGAAGTTACTAGGAAGGATAGGGCTGAGGTCCGTGAAGGAGGAGTTGAGGTGATTTCGATGCCTATCGGGTCAGTAATGTTGGTGCCGCCAATATTGAGATGTGATGGGGGAGGGCGTGTGCTCCATTCAGTTGTTTGATATTGTCCCAAAGGTTTGGGCACACCCCCAAGAGGGAGGTGAGGGTGGCTTGATAGTAGTCGGCCTTGGCTTTCGGACTGCCCAGGTACTTATCTCGAAAGTGGCTAGAGGCTTGTTCATCAGCCATCCAGCCTGGTTTCTGTTGGCGAGTGCCACAGGTTATCCCTATGTCTAAGTAACTGTAATAGGGCAGGGGTAATCCAGGGCACTTTATGTTTTTTGGTTTTGGTAGCTGTGAGGGGTGCGAAGAGGTCGCAGGCTGTATTAAATGTATGGGAGAAGAAGGCGAGGGCAGTGTCTATATCTGGAGCATGGTGAATGGGCGACCAGTTTGTTTGGGCCAGAAATTGCCTGAGGTTCTTCAGCCCACCAGGTTTGAAATGCCGGCGAGGCATGCGCTGGGCAGTGCGTTTTGGCAGGGCGGCCACCCAATGAAATATGGTTGGGGAATGGTCGCTGAGTGAGTCAGAGAGGATTTGGATGTCCAGGATTTTGGGGCGGTTGGTGATGATGACGCCAAGGAGGAGCTGGTACCTCTTAGGTTTACTCTTGTGGGTTTGGAGACTAGCTGTGTCATATCAATGGCAGCAAAAGAGTCCCGGTGGATGGTGGAGGTGGGGCTGAGCCAGTTAACATTGAGGTCACCCACAAGGACTTGATCAGCCCTATGGGATGGTGGTAAGATAGTTAATTAAGGATGATGTAGCTGAGTTTTGGTTCTTAGGTGGAATGTAGGCAGAGGTGAGATACAGGGGCCCCTAGAGGTCTGGAGTGAGTTAGGGTGAGGGCCTGTGCCCCACCTGCCAGGGCTGGGGCAGGGAGTGCTTGACCAGTGAGAGAATCCCTTATATAGATCGCGCAGCCACCCCCGCGTTTGCCTACACGATCCTCCCGGTATAGGCTATAGCCAGGGAGGGCGATGAAGGAGTCAGGAGTGGATTTTGATAGCCAGGTTTCCACCAGTGCAATGATGTCAGGTTTGTGCAGCATGACCCAGCATTGGAGGGTGTCAAGTTTTTTCAAGATGCTGCATATGTTCATGGAGGCAATACTCAGACCTTTACAGGAGTGATGGCCTACATCCCTACTGGAGGGGAACAGAGATCCTTAATGAACAGTTTAAATGCTACATTAGTAAGCATTTAAACTAGTTAAGGGGGAGGCAGAAAAGGCAGAAAGACATAGTCTGCCCCCCTAATGCTTACAGGGTCAACAGTGGGAATCCGGAGGGTGGAAAGTCCCAGAGGGAACAAACACAAGTAGGAAACCAGGAGGAAGAGGGGAGGGGAGGGAAGGGAAAAGAGGAAAGGTAATAGTGGAGGAAAAGGGAAGGGGCAAAAGGGCAAGGAGAGGGGAGATGCCAGTATAAAATGGAGAGCCATGTGTGCAAATGCTTGAAGTCTGGGCAACAAGATGGCAGACCTAGAGGCCACTATGGCAGCATGAGACCTGGACATAGTAGCAATTATAGAGACCTGGTGCAACAAAAAACGAGGACTGGGAGGTAGCCATACCAGGGTATGTGCTATTCAGGAGGGGCACTAGGTTAGGACTGCGAAGACAACAACAGTGCAGTCAAAAATCGCAAAGGCAAAATGGTGCTGACAATAACAGCGCCCAACCAAAACAATGACTGCAAATAAAATGCCAGTGGTAGCGATCCACAAACACATCAACCGCTACCATGGCTATTAACAAGAACAGTAATTTGAGTTTTGCAGGGGCTCTGCCCACTGCACCCCTATTTATGGGGCTTTTCAGGAACCCCAATCTAAATATGATCACCTCTGGGGGCAACTTGGGATGGGAAGGAACTGCGAGGGGAATCCTTGGGAAGGGGAGGTGGAACCCAGCAGGAACACCAGGGGTGGGGGAAAAATGTGCAGGGTGGGGTGGTTACAGGCAGTACAACAGTTGGGATGGGGAAGAAATAATAAAACACAGCACACTACAGAAATGAAAAAAAAAAAAAAACACGCCCCAGGTCCGGAACTTGATCCCCAGCCCAATGACCTTCTGCTGACCTCTGCTGCCTGTGCACTACCCTCCATGCCACAGGAGTCATCAGCAGCACACCCTGCAGCAGACACTTTCACCTGTTCCCCACTTCAGCTACAGGGATAGCTCTAATGTTGTCTGTGCTATGCTATCCCTGTAGCTGTTTTGGAATAAGCTATTTTCACAGCACAGTTTTGACTGCGTTGTTATGGAATCTCTATTTTCACCTGCGATGTTCAGGAGGGAAATAGTAGGAAAAAAGGGAAGGAGGTGGCTCTTTACATGAGAGAGAACATAAAGGCCACAGAAATACAAGGGGGACAGAGTAAAGTGGAGTTACCGTAGGTCACCCTGGAGACAGAGAGGGGGCCGCTAGTAGGATAGGGGTGATCTACAGACCTCCAGCACAGGGAGTGGAAGGAGATAAGGATATGATGAATGTCATACAAGAGATGGCGAACAAGGTCGAGGTACTGCTAGTGGGGGACTTCAATCTACTAGATGTGGATTGGAGCCTACCTGCTACAGCATCAGTTAGAAGTAGGGAAATCCTAGACTCCCTGCAGGGGGCGTTCCTCAGGCAACTAGTTAAAGAACCTACTTGTGAGAGGGTGTTACTGGACCTGGTACTGTCAAACAGGGACAGTGTTGCTGATGTCACAGTGGGAAGCCACCTGGGGACCAGTGATCATTGTACAGTATGGTTCGGCATAAGGACAGGGCCAGAACCAAGCCACACTAAAACAAGGCTCTTGGACTTCAGGAGGGTCAATTTAAAAAAAAAAGAGGGGGAGAGTGCCACAGGGAAGCCCTAGCAGGAATAGGGAATAAGTGTGGGGTAGAGGAAAAGTGGGCAAGAATAAAGCAGGCCATTGAGAAGGCAACAAATCTCTGTATCAAGCAGATTACTAAGAGCAAGAGAAGGAAGATACAGCTATGGTTCTCCAAGAAAGTAGCAGAGAAGGTAAAGGAAAAGAAGGCATTCAAAAGGTGCAATATGACACAGAAGGAAGAGGATAGGGAGAATTATCAGGAGAAACAAAGGGAGGCAGGGAAGGCAGTTAAGAGAGCTACAGCACAAACAGAGGAAAACATTGCCAAATCAGCAAAAAAGGGGGATAAAAATTTCTTCAGGTACATAAGTGAAAAGGAGAAAGTAAGGCAGGGATAGTAAGACTAAAAGAGATGGGGAGGGAGTGTAGAAGAGGACCAGAAGAAAGCTGACATACTGAGTAAGTACTTTTGTTCAATTTTCACAAAGGAAGGGGTAGGTGATGGGCCACAGATAGTGGAGAAGGGCATTAAAAGGGAAGAGGGAGGCGGACACTAGCCCTTTTACAGAGGAGAGTGCTCAGGGAACTGGCAAAACTAAAAGTAGACAAGGCTATGGGGCTGGATGGGGTTCACCCTAGGATACTGAAGGAACTAAAGGAGGAACTTTCTGCACCTCTGATAGCCCTGCTCAATCTATCACTGGATACAGTGGAAGTTCTGGGGGTCTGGAGGAGGACGGATGTGGTCCCACTACACAAAAGTGGAAATAGGGAGGGGGCAGGAAACTACTGACCTGTAAGCCTGACTTTGCTGGTGGGCAAGGTTAGGGAATCTCTACTTAAAGAAAGGACTGGGAATACCTTAACACCAGTGGATTGCAGGATCCAAGGCAGCATGGATTCACAGGGGGTAGATCTTGCCAAACAAATCTGATTGTGGTTTCTGACTGGGTTACCAGGGAGGTGGATCAGTGAAGAGTGGTGGATGTGGCCTTTCTGGATTTCAGTAAGGCCTTCGACACTGTTCCACGCAGAAGACTGGTAAACAAATTAAGCAGCATGGGAGCAAGTCCAAAGATAGTAAAAAGGGTACAAAGTTGGCAAGTAACAGAACTCACTCAGAGGGTGGTGGTAAATGGAGTTCACTAGGAGGAAGGTAAAGTAACCAACAGGGTGCCACAGGGGTCAGTACTGATACCAGTCCTCTTCAATATTTTTATTAGCGACATCACAGAGGGGCTGAAAGCAAAGGTATACCTGTTCATGGATGACACAGAAATCTGCAACAGAGTGGACACATCACGAGGGGGGGGAAGAAATTGAAGGAAGATGTAAAAACATTGGAAGACTGGTCAAGGGTTTGGCAACTGGGCTGCAGTGCCAAAAAATGTAAAAGTATGCACATGGGGCACAGAAACCCAAGGGCAACATATCATTTGGGGGGTGTTAACAACAAAACAGGAAAGGGATCTGGGGGTCATCATATCTGATGACCTGAAGGTAGTAAAGCAGTGTGATAGGGCAGTGGGAAAGGCTAGTAGGATGCTGGGGTGCATAGGGAGGGGTATCACCAGCAGAAAAAGGGAGGTACTGTTACCCCAATATAGATCAATGATGAGGCCACACTTGGAGTACTGTGTCCAGTTCTGGAGGCCCCATCTCAGGAAGGACATATACCTGATGGAGGCAGTACAGAGAAGCTCAACCAAAATGGAGCATGGCCTGCATCAGAAGCCCTATGAGGGAAGACTTAGGGAATTAAATATGTACTCACTGGAGGAAAGGAGAGAAAGAAGAGATATGATAGAAACATTCAAATCCCTCAAGGGTATCAGTAAGGTACAGGAGGGTGACATATTGCACAGAAAAAGATGCTCAAGGACGATGGCGTGTGATATGAAGCTGGAAGGTGGAGACTTAAGCGGATGTGAGGAAATATTTCTTCATAGAAAGGGTGGTGGACACCTGGAACTGCCTCCCAGCAGAGGTGGTGGGAAGCAAATGGTAAAAGATTTCAAACATGCATGGGATAGACATGGGGGAACTTAGTAACAGGGCTGGGGGGGTAAGGCTGGAGATCAATTAGGTTCTATGGTAGCACAGTAGGTAGCAACCTTAGTGCAGACTAGGTGGGCTAAGAGGTCCTTTTCTGCAGACAGCTTCTATGTTTCTATGTAAAAACAAAAAGATGAAGGAAAAGATGAAGGAACTCTCATCAGAGGACAAAAGAACATACGAGGACTAAATGAAAACATAATGTCACATATCCCAGTTTTTGTTCAGACCTCTGGGTGCAACTGCTTCAAGATTAACAAGTATTTGTCAATTCCGAATGTTTGCCACTGGTATTGCTGTTGTACTGGGTCTTGCCTGTACACATTTTTACTATGTATTTACCCAGGATAGGGCAGCTGAGAGGCAATATCTACTTTTAAGTGGGCTCCCATATTTTGACATCAAATGTTCAACAGTCTTTTTATGACCTGCTGTTATGATCAAGACAGGTGGAATTGACTATGGACTAGTGGTATACAGTGCTGTGACAGACACAGCTCTCAAGCGGGTAAAAACAACCTTCAATAAGGCATGTAGGCTTATTCTGGGTGCACACCACCTAACATACACTTTCGAACTTTATGCACACTCCAGTTGGCAAAACTTGGACTGCCATATATAGTATCAGGTATGCCTACTTGCAAAGAAATCCACCCTTGGATTAACACCCCCGGGTGTGCAGAATTTCCTCAGTTTGGCCAACAAAACTAGGCATACCAGAGGAACAAACAGCAGCCATTTCATGTCACTTTCTGGCGGACGTCCCAAGGGCAATGGTCCCTTGCGTACCGTGCGCCCTACTGGGCAAATACACTCAGTGACAACCTTCTGTCATACACTAAGTCCATTGAAATTAAAGCTTCATGCCCATCTCACATCACACAGTAGTTGTGACTATAACTCCTAACTGTACCAGCTTGGCCTGAAAACCATGTTCTACCTTTGCACTTACTATTTCACACTTTACTCCTCCCTCACCTACCAACTGGAAATTCAACCCCCCCAACTCAACACCTACCCCCCACCACACTACTGCCTGCAGACTTCCCTTCCTCACTTCACTCCACCCCCCAAAGACCATACCAGCACATGGTCCAATCCCCCCAATCAACGTCAGTACATAGCCATTGAAACTGCAACCGGACTCTCATCTCTATCCGTCCGAATGTCCTCTGTCCTATCCTTGTAATCATCCTAGCACCACCGGGCTAATCCGTCTCTTCATCTATAATGTCCACTCTGCTCAGCCAACAGCCACAACTACACCTGAACTGCATGTACTGCACTTAGACAAAAACTGTTTTCTAACATGTTTGCTAAACCTTTTCGAAACAATGTAACTAAGACATCCTAGATACTGTATGTATGGTTATGTCTTGTATTTTATTTCTGTTTTTTCTCATTAGACGTGGAACTTTTGTAAATGAGCTTCTAGTGCAAAGGTATGTAAATCCAAGATTGAATAAATAAAAAAATAAATTAATAAATAAATTTTTTAAATCCCATCCGCAAGGTGATTTCATTGTGCTAATGTGGAAACAAGTTTTGGAGGGGATTTGAAAAATGACATCTGCCCTGTTCACGAGGTGGGTAACACAAGGGATATGTTGAACATTAGGGGCCAAAATCTGCAAAAAATGAAGTTATGAGTAAATATTGGAATAATTTGTTTCCTCATAACTTAGTTGTTTTTTTCAAATTTTTCCCCCAAATTTTCAACATAATCTTTTTATGACCGCTCTTTCTGAGCATGGCAGGAGAAAGTTATAACACAATGGCTGAAGCATCATTTTGTGCCACAAGTGTTAGAACACATTTTGGGTAGGGTTTGAGAAATGACAGCTGTCACATTCATGAGCTGATGTGAAAAAAATGGGTATGTTGAAAAGGTGGGGTGAAAGTACTGAAAATGACCACAATTATGAGCGTGCATTGAAAAATTGTAACATAGACTCATAACTTTGTTTTCTCATATTTTAACCCTAACTTTTCAACATAACCTTCTTATGAACTCACATAACCTTCTTATAAGCCCTCCTTATGACCAAGGGTGGAAGAAATTTTCAAGTCCTTCCAAAAAGGTGATTTTGCACCACAAGTGCAAAAACATATTTTGGCAAGGACTTGAAAAATTATAGCTGCCACATTCATGAGGTGCTGTGAAGAAATGGCTATATTGAAAATCTGAGGTAGGTCAAAATATTGAAATTTACCAAAGTTCTGATCCTGTGTTCATACATTTCAATGCAGGCTCATAACTGTGTTATTTTGCAATATTTTGTACCCCAAATTTTCAACATAGCCTTCTTATGACCCCACCTCATGAACAGGGCAGAGAAAATGTTCAACTCCTGGCGGAAAGGTGATTTTGTGCAGTGACCACAAAATCACCTTTTGGGACTGATTTGCCTGATTTCACTGCCATTGCTCATGAGGAGGGTCCCAAAAAAGGTATATTGAAAATGTGGGGCAAAATTATTCAAAAATGACCATGTTATGACAAGCTCAAAACCCATTGAAATATGTTGAACTGCATACCCGATTTCCTCAGTTCATGATCTGGCATTAAGAGTGAAGATGTGTCTGTGGGCCAGAGAAGATTACAGTGTTGGATACCTGGTAGGTACTGTAAGTAAGGGCTTGGGAGGGTGGGTGCTGAGTGGAAGGGTCGGGTGGGGGACAGTAACAGTGGCAGCAGCAACAGGCATGATGGATTTTTTTTTCTTTTTTTTAGGGTGTATCAAAAAAAACTACTAGGGACAGTTTTCTTTATTTCAGGTGGCGACACCTAGGATTGTACACCCCCCGTGTTGGTGTTATGTTTAGTGACACTGGGGGTGGGCTCCCTAGTGTTGCAGAATCAAAATGGGCAGGGTAGAGGTAGCAGCTGGCAAGGGGGATTGGGCACCCTATGCCAGAATATTAACATGCATGGGGTTTCTTGGGTAGGGGGACAGTGATGGCAGTGACAGCAACAGACATCGATGAATAGTTTTCTCTTTTACAGGGTATAATTCAAAACCAAAAAAAAAACTACGATGGACAGTTTTCAGCAGGCTGATCATAACAGATAAACTGTGCTTGCTGGGTGGCATTATGAAGATCAAAGGAAAGAGCCACCCTATGATTGGGTCATCTCTCTCCTATGAACTATGCAAAGTTTCACCCAGCAAGCTAGAACAGTGTCATGATCAGCCTGACTGATGATTGGTGTAACACTGATGAGCCCCTTCCAGACCACTCTGCATTGGACTGACAATGTCACACCTCTCAAATCCCACTCTCCTAGCAAAATGATCACTGCTCATGCATGCATGGTGAACATAAAAAATAATGTACTTTACTTCTGGAACAGTGTTTTGAGACAGTTATCCCCTCTATGATGGATCAGAGCATAATAAATACCCATCACTTTGAATGTAGAAAGGTCAGAATTGTGACACTGGTGCCAACGGCCACCCATTGGGCATCAGATTTTCTATTAGAGATGGACCAAAGATGTTTCTGAATCCTCTCTCTCTCATTGGAAGTATTGTACAGCAAGTCCAATGTATAGAAATGGACAGTCACAAAAAATAGCGTAGATGGTGAAAGGTCTTTTAGAGGTAATAAGGTCTCAGTCCTCATACTTCTTATTGTTGATGGGACTTGTAAGGTCCTTGCCTTGGACTACATGCTTTCAGGTAATGCATTTCCCACAGCAGTACATGCTGTTTGGATGACTCAGAAAGAAATTCAAGTCATTCCTGTTGGGGGTAAGATGACTATGGACAACCTGATCTTTTATGCTAGGGCCTTTGCGATAGACCACTCTGTGGGAGTCACCAATCACATTACAGAGATCTGTATCAGATTTATGAACATGCCAGAAGGGTTTTAAGGTTCCAGCAATCATCAAAATCATAAAATTAAATTCTGTAAACTGACACCTTCCACTTGGGTGTGATTTAGTTTTGGTTACAGCAGAATTTCCTTATCTTGGGATACAGCAAAGCTCCTGACTTCCTGTAATAAGATGGGTTCATATCTGCAAATTTGGGACTTCCGGTGTGATGGCTGCCTGCTGAGATGATCTTTCGGATGGCTCCTCTTCCCTTCCTCTAAGTGCTACCATTTAGCCGTACTCAAATCTACCTTTGCATCAGATTCAGTGGACATATTTGTTCCCTGATTGCCTGGAGAGATTTAAAATCTTACCTACCAGCGAATTGTCCGTAGAAATGGACGCGGAAATGAAGACGCCGTTACCCAGACACACACCCCCGTTGACTCCTGCTAAAGAAAAGGCTGCAAAAAGATCCAAGGTGAGTGGGCCTGAAGCCTGCCCTGCAGCCAAACAGCATGTAGCTCTCACAGAGGACAGGTTTCTTGAGGAGCTGACACCGATGAAGGAAACCCTACTCACACTTGCTTCAGAATTAAAAGGGATGAAAACATCCCTAGACCAGATCAGTATCCAATCCAAGGACAACGAGGCCTGTATATCTTCCCTGGAAAACTGGAGAGGTAGGCTGGACCCAGAATTGGTTGCGATGCACCACAGGCTGAAAAAAACTGAAGACCGCCTTGAAGATCTTGAGGGGCATTCGAGACACAATAATTTGGTGGTGCTAGGTCTCCCTGAAGGGGAAGAGGGTCTTCAGGCTGTTGTGTTTGCCCAAAAGCTATGTGACAAACTAGTGGGGTCCTCACCTAATGGCCTCATTTACATAATTGAACGGGCGCATAGATCTCTTCGCCCCATCCCTCCTTCTGGATCACCTCCACGTCCCTTCATCTTTAGAATGCTGAACTTTTTGGACAAACAATATGTTTTAAATCATTTAAAGGAAGTTGCTGAAATTCAATGGGCAAGCAAGAACCTCCATGTGGTGCAGGACCTACCATTTTCTGTTAGACAGAAATGATCGGCTCTTCATCCCCTGGTCTCTAAATTAGTGACTGCTGGTATCAAATTTAGAGTTCGATACCCTGCTACCCTACAGATAAATAGGGATGGGCAGTGGCAGTCATTTGATTCACTGGAATCTGCCAGAGAAGCTTGTAAGAAGTGGTATCCAGAGTTAATTAAATGAGTAAAATCTCATTTTCATTTTGCTGTAAAGAGTGACATCTAGTGGTCGTTTTTGGTATCGCAGCTACAGTTACCAAAGCCTATCCACTAGAGAGTTGGCCTTTCTAGAGGATGAATCCAATACAGCACTTATCGAACTGGATATAATACAGGACTGGTGGGGATGTGTCAGAAGGCTTGTTTTGCTGTTGAATAGAGCTATGCATCCTTTTCCTGCAGATCACCATGAGGCTATATTTGGTTTTAGAGACTTTTCATTTCTTTCTAATGGAAATACATAGTCTCAGTAGCCAGTTTTGTTCCAGAATTATTACGGACTGTTAAGTGGTTACCTGTCTATGGGATAACCATAGGACCCTGGCAACTTTGATAGTTTTAGTTTTAATTTTGGCTCTCCAGTTATGTAGCCCTAATGATATACAGTTATCTCTTTCTATTTGATATGGTAGGAGATATTAAACTCCTTCTTATGTAGGGAAATTTTCCCTATAGTGATGTTATTATATAGTAGGTAGTCAGAATCTTATGGTTAAATGTATTTCTATGGTTCTAATTAGGATGCTTAGATTATACTAAATTTAGCACAGAGATGGGGAAGGGTGGGGAGTGGGGGAGGAAACTCAGAGGCAGCATGATACTCATTGTACCGAGTGAGATTAGTATGGTTCAGTCAATAGGACTGGGGGTATTACCAATTTTGTTCTATTACTGGGGCATACTTAGGTTAAGTTTTTATATGCCCGATTGGAGATTAGTGTTAAGGGGGAGTAATACACTTCAGATTTTGAATATATGCTTAGAGTTTTACTTGGAACGTAGGGATGGGAGGGTATGGAGCCAGTCAATGGGTTATTATGCAAGTTTAAGTGTAGACGGGGCATATTTAGCCCCAGAGAACCTTAATTTTCTGAAGTACTATATTTATCAAGCTCACTATGAAAATTATCTCGTGGAATATTAAAGGGGCACGTGCTAGGGTGTAAAGCCACCAAATACTAAAGCATCCCGCTCTAATGCATACGGGAGTTGCACTGTTGCAGGAGACATACCTGAAGGCTACTGAGAATTCCCTTTTTCGTAAAGAGCAAATTGGGAGTGTCTATGCAGTCGGTAACTCCTCTGCACAAAGAGGGGTTGCAATTTTATTTACCAGAGGGACTCAATTTCAGCTGTTACAAGAAACTGGAGATCCACAAGGTAGGTTCTTATTTTTAAGGGGCCTTCTTGATCACAGAGAAATAATCTTGGGCACTGTATATGGCCCTATTTACCCTTCCCCTGAATTTTTTTCCAAAATAACCCTTATGTTAGCTCCATTTAAACAATCACCTATAATTTTAGCTGGGGATTGGAATTTCACATATGATATCTCTCTTGATAGATCCACTCAGAGAGGTTAGAATTTAACCCCTGCACAAAGATCTCTACATGAGATGATGGACTGGTTGGGGCTCTGCGATCCCTGGCGTCTTCTCTTCCCCAGTGTGCAGGAATTTACTTTTTATTCTGCTTACCACAAATCCTATTCCCGTATTGACTTCTTTCTGGTGAACCAGGCCATGTTGATAGGCCCATTAGGCTGTGGAATCTCCCCTAGAGTGATATCAGATCATTCTCTGATTTGGTTTGAGGGTAGTATACCTCAAGGGATGCCGAAAGTTACCTTATGGAAACTAAATGTGCATTTGCTATCTCATGAAGAAATGGTTGGTAGGATCAAAACATCGATTACCTAGTTCATGGAACAAAATAATAACTCTATCCCAGCATGTGATCAAATCTGGAGTTCCCTGAAATGCTTTTTGAGGGGGGAATTTATTAGGACAGCTGCTACCCGGAAGCGGAAGAGGGAGGCTACTGCAAAATCCCTATTAGAATCCATCCACCAGCTTGAACTGTTGGTCGCTACCTGTCCCTCTGAATGGGATCTACATCGTCTTGAGATCCTCAAGGATCAATATGCAGATACTCTTAGGGAATGGGCTGAATTTGCGCTTTTTAAGATGCACGCTTTATATTTAGATCAAGGGGACAAGGCCGGCCATCTCTTGGCTCTCAAGTTGCATCAGCAAGAAGAGTCTAGATTGGTCACCTTTCTTTCCCCCCCAGATGGTGGAAGGCCAATAACAACCTCTAAGGATATAGTCGAAGAATTTGAATTATTCTATAGATGGCTTTATACTCTTCCTGACAATAGCCCTACACCATTGGAAATACGGGACTACCTCTCTAAACTCCCCCTTCCCACTCTCTGTACTGACCAGTAAGCCCAGCTAATTTCCCCAATATCAGCACTAGAAGTTACCACCGCTACTTGGTCTCTCCCATTAAACAAAGCTCCTGGGCCAGATGGTTACCCATCAAATTTCTATAGAACGTTTGAAAAAGAGCTTACTCCTATTCTCCAGTATTTATATAACTACATTTGTGTCCAAGGTATTATTGACTCCACTTTACTAGAGGCAATTATTATTGCCTACCAAAACCTGGTAAATCCAAAGATAAAGTATCAAACTACAGACCCAATTTCCTTGATGAATTATGATATCAAGATTTTAGCTAAAATATTAGTTTCCCGAATTACTAAGGTCTGGGGGGAATTAATCAGCCCCGAGCAGATTGGGTTCATCAGTGGCAGGAACCCCTCTGATAACTTTCGTAAACTGGTTGTCTCCCTGGATGTGGAGAAAGCATTCGACAGAGCCAGTTGGCTTTTCCTCTTTGAAACTATGGCCTAATTTGGTTTCCCCCTTGAATTCATTTCCTGGATCAGGCACTTATACTCCAAACCTAGTGCAAAGATTTATTGTAATGGGATCTTTTCACGGAATTTCCCACTACTCTGAGGTACGCGACAAGGCTGCCCATTGTCACCCCTGCTGTTCATCTTGTACTTGGAGCCACTGCTTGGTAGACTACAGATATCTCCATACTTAACTGGTATTACAGTTGGGCCATTAGAACTTAAATTATCAGCGTATGCAGACGACATCCTGTTACATGTTACTGATCCGGCTAAATCTATCCCAACAGCTTTGGAGATAATTGATGGGTTTAGCTGGTTTTCCAACTACAAGTTGAATATAAGCAAGACAGAGGTTATGCCTCTAAATTCCCAAGTACATAAAGTGGACATAATAACCCTCAACATGGCCTGGACCACTAGACTCAAATACCTTGGAATTATTTTGGCGCCCTCAAGCTTTCTCTTGTGGAAGCTCAATTTGGATAACCTCCTTTTAACCATTCAGCAAGATTTAATTGGATGGTCCCCCCTTTATCTTTCCCTCCACAGAAGAATTAATGTTATTAAAATGAATGTCTTGCCCAGATTATTTTACCCCCTCAATATGCTGACTATTCACCTCCGCTTAACTTGGTTCCGTAAAATCCAAAGAATGATTAACAAGTTCTTATGGCATGGTAAACCCCCATGGAGATCTTATATTCATCTATGTGCCTTGAAATCCACAGGTAGACTAAAACTTCCAAACTTTTACTATTATTACTTAGCAAGTCATATGGCCAAATACCTGTGCTGGGCAGTATC
This sequence comes from Neoceratodus forsteri, assembly GCA_016271365.2. Lineage (NCBI taxonomy): Eukaryota > Metazoa > Chordata > Ceratodontiformes > Ceratodontidae > Neoceratodus > Neoceratodus forsteri. Next base: position 557,030,572 of record CM057452.1, on the reverse strand, counting down.
CCCTCCGAACCAAAATCAACCCCCATATATTCCTCTATGGCTCCATATTGAAAGGAATATTATTGAGGGCTCCAGGCTGACACCCTCTAGTCTTTGGTATGTATTCCCTCAAAAGCTACCAGTCTCTATGCAGCTCACGGCTATATACACTTCAGTTAAGGTTCATAATCAGCTTTGTAGGTCTCTTGGGATCATACATACCAAAGATATCTCAAAGCCATTGTTTGGTAACCCCAACTTTAAATTGGATAAAAATCTTCTCCTCCCAAATAAATTGAACATACCTTCACAAACTAAAGTTAATGACCTAGTGGCCCAGGGAAAGGTGTGCTCGGTCCCTGATATATTGGAGAGATTCCATATATCGTCGAAGTACTCCTTCTTTGTTTATCAAGTTAGACACATGCTAACCACATGGTTTGGTTTGAATCCATGGGATATTAACCACGGAGAAACCTTTTTGGAATTCCAAGCCCTTGCTTGGCAGCCGCACGCTGTTTCCTGCCTAGTCGCAGCTTTATACAAAAAATTCTACCCTGAACATGTGGAACAATCCCAATATTGGATAGGAACTTTCCCCAATAATCATTTTGATTGGGAATACTTATGGCAGGGAATCTACACCTATAGTGCTATTGATAAGCTTTGTTTAACTCAATATTACATACTACATGCCATGCACTTAACTCCTGCAAAGTTACATGGCACGGGGAAGCTCCCAGAAGATACATGTTTCAGGTGTGGTCAGATGCAAGGGTCCTTGCTACATATCTTCTGGGACTGTCCTTTGGTTGCTCCCCATGGTCTCTAATTAAATCTAAGGCAGATCCCTTATTAGGGTTACAAAACTTATTTACCCCGCAGGTATGTTTACTTGGAGACTACTCAATGGTGGATGTGAAAGAAAGGAGGTACTGTATTAACTTAATATCACTTACAGTGAAATGCCTAGTATTAAGGCACTGGAAAGACCAACAGGTTCTTACCTATCAGGAATGGATCAATGACCTGTCATACAACTTAAGGATTGAAAAAACTATCGCCAGTCTTAGGAATACTATTTTCCGATACAACACAAAGTGGGAGAAATTCCATACTTTATGGTCAATTGCTCCCACACATTAAACTAAGTGGCGAGGTCCCCATACCTTATTTAAGGCTATTGCATGGCCCCATGACTTTAGTGTTATCAACCAAATAACACTTCCTTCCTTATTGTAATTCTCTTAACTAATGGTTAGTACAAAACTATGGAACTGGCTCTAGGGTGGGGATGGGTCTTGGGGTGGGGGTTATGGAGGGACTAGTTTGGGGGTGGGAAGGAGGGGAAGATTTAGTTAATAGTATTCTTGATTTGTACATGCATATTATACAAAGTTTCATATTCTGTAAAGTGTAATGTACTGGGTGAATATGTGAAAATTGAATAAAGTATATTTAATTAAAAAAAAAAGATAGGGTCATATCCCCTGCTAATGATACATCTGTGGAGATCATCAACTTATTAATTAAAGGTGACCAGATCTGAAGAATTGCACATGAAGGCACAAAACTCCATTTGATATACCTCATTTAATATTCTCCAGATGGGCACTATCAAAGTGGAGAAGTATATTGCCTGAAGTAAGCTTCCTAAAATTTTCAGTGACCACTTCCCCGTTAGGTCCTCTTTTAAGGGAGAGGTTGAGAAAAGTGATCTCAGTGGAATTTGCAGTGAAAGTAAATTTGAGGCTCCCATCATGTATCAGGCTAATAAACTCATGCAATTCGCTGATGGTACCATCACAGATACCGTTGATGTCATCTATATAGCTATCTCAGTATCTGATCCTTTTTAATTTTTTTAAACATTTTTTATTTAAACAGCACAATAACATACAAAAGATTCATAAAATAGTACAACAAAGTTATACAGTAAACAATGCTTAATGAACAATTAAGCAATATAGAATGTGGTACAAGAGTAATAATAATGGGAGATTTTAATTTACCTAACATAAATTGAGAAAACCTTACTGCAGTAGGCTGTTTGAAAAATAAACTCCTCGAGTTCATAGCAGCCAACAATCTGGACCAACATGTCCTTGAGAACACAAAGGAGGAAAGAATACTGGATTTAGTGTTAACAAATATGGGGGATGAATATCAGATTGTCAAGTAAGGGAGCCCCTTAGAGATAGCGACCATAACATGATACAGTTTGTTTATAAAACCAGATGGCAGCTAATCAAGGGTAAAACCATGGTGAATTGCTATCACAAAGCAGACATCAGTGAAATCAAGGAATATTTAGGGAGATGGAACTGGGAAAGGGATTTTGAAGGAGCCACATTAGAAAGCAAGTGGTAAATGTTGTATACTAAACTCCAGCACTGTATTAAAATTCATGTGCCAGACAGAAATAAGTACAATAATAAAGGAAAGATACCAGTCTGATTAAATAAGGAGATTAAGCAGAAAATTAGTGTTAAAAAAAAAATGTACAAACCGTATAAAAAGGCACCTACACCCCAAGGTTGGATAGAATACAAGGATTGGGTCAGAGAATGTAAAAGGGCTATCAAAGAATCCAAAAGGGAACATGAGGTGAAACTAGCAATGAGCACTACGAATAATAAAAAATCCTTTGATAAATAGATAAACAGTAAAAAAATTGGGGAAACAAATGGTAGGACCAATTAAAGTAGGGGATACTGCTACAGAAGGTGCCCAACAATTAGTGGAAGCTTTTAATACCCACTTTAAAAATATTTACCAACCTAAAGAAGAGGGGCAAGTGGAGCTAATGGCCAGTACAAAGGAAAGATTACAGGTCTCAGAGGAGCAGATCCTAAAAAACCTTCAAAGATTAAATGCAAGTAAATCACCAGGCCCAGATGAACTGCACCCCCTATTTTTACAGAAAATAGCAGCGTGGTAGCAGGCCCCTTGGCAGATTTATTCTCCACATCTCTCACTGAAGAATGAGTAATTGAGGTATGGAGAGAGGCAACAGTTGTGCCTATATTTAAAAAAGGGGCTAGAATAGAACTAAATAACTATAAGTCAATTAGCTCGATGCTAGAATAATTTGTCAGGGATAAAATGATGGAACACCTTAGAATAGAAAGGAAAGAAGATGCATACCAACATGGGTTTAGAGCAGGAAGATCCTATCTCACTAATCTTTTACAATTCTTTGAACCAGTTAGTGAAACACTGGATGTCGGATTCCCAGTGGATGTGCTATTCTTAGACTTCTCAAAGGCATTTGACAGTATGCCACATGACATCCTAATAAAAGAATTGCAGGACATGGGGATACCATTTAATATAACTAAGTGGATTCACTCATGGCTACTGGATAGAAGACAAAGGGTATGCATTGTGGGACATGTATCATCATGGGAGGAGGTCAAGAATGGAGTGCTACAGGGGTCCATTTTGGGACCTGCACTTTTTGGGTTATTCATATCCTCTCTGCAAACATCAACAAACTGCTGGCATGCAAAATTTGCAGATGATGTTACAATAGGTGGCAGTGGTGGAAAACCAAGAGTCAGCTAAGCTATTTCAAAAGGAAATTGACAGAATTGAGGAATGGGGGAGATCTCAAAAACGAATGTTTAATAGGGAGTAGTGCAAGATAATGCACATGGGTTGCAGAAACAAAAAGGTGGTGTACTATATATATGGGGAAGAGCTCAAGGTTACATCGAGTGAGATGGACCTTAGGGTTATAATCTCAAACACATTGTCTCAGGATGAAAAGTGTAGGGAGGTGGCCAGTAAAAGTAATAACATTTTGGGGGTGTATTCTTTGGAATATAGTAAGCAGAGACAGGGAGGTGTTGTGCTCCTTGTACAGGTCACTGGTATGACCACACCTTGTGTACTGTGTGCAATCTTGGGCTCCAAGAACTATCAAAAATATTAAATTACTGGAGAGGACTCAAAGAAGAGCCACAAAGAAAATAAAAAACTTGTCCACAAAACCCTATGGAGAAAGGTTGGCAGAGTTGGGCCTGTACTCTCTGGTGTACAGGCGGACTAGGGGAGATCTTTGCATAGTCTACAGAGCTATGGAAAACAGGGAAGTGCTAGAATGTATTGGACTAAATCAAAGAACTTCAGAAAGAAATAATAGAGGACTAGAGTTACAACTTAAGGGAGCATGGTATAAAACAGAAGCCAGGGGGAACTGATTTACACAAAGGGTGGTGAGGATGTGGAACAGTCTGCCTGAGGATGTAGTAAAATGTATCACGATGGAAGGGTTTACGAGATCACTGGATAACTACATGGGGATAGGAAATGTCTCTACCATGGTTTGTGTCTGGTGAGTCAAATGGCCTCTGTCTTATGACTTGTACATCACTATGAACCTATGAACAAATTAGACAATCAACTAATTAAAAATCACATTTATGAATAAAACAGCACTATTAGATTACCTCTAATAATAAACCAAGCCTACCTAACATAGCTTGATCTTAAAACGATAGTTAAACGTTGAGACACTTTAAATACATCAGACGATCTATGTAAGGCCAACTGACTCATTTTGCTTGTTAGCTAATAACTGGATCTTGTACTATTGTCATCAGGAAGCACATTTGAGTCAGACAGCAAGGAGCCCCAAACAGCAACAAACTGGGGTAGATTGTCAGCTGCTATGTGGAAGAGTCTCTCATATTACGCTAGCTTAGTTAAGGTAGCTATCCATTCTGCAAACATCGGAGAAGTGCTCATGTGCCAGCAGAGCAGGATTTGCCTTTTTGCTTCCACCGCAGCTGTCTGCAGCCATTTACTTAGCACACCAGCTGGTTGGAGAGAGGGGCAGCCTCCCCCTAATACCCAAAATATTGAATCCTGAGGGGATGGCTTGACCCACCACCACTTGAACAGAAGGTGACAACATGATCCCAGTAGGGTTTCAAAGAGGGGCAGGCCCATAGAATATGTGCCAGTGAGCCTTTCCCATCCTAACACCTCCAGCACAGTTCAGAGGGTATAAAGCCCATCCTTTTCAAGATCTCAGGGGTCTTATACCATCAATGAATGATCTTCTTTTGTATGAGTTTGTACCAGAGGTCTCTGATGTGCTTGTGGGCTCCTCTTGCTCCCCTGTAATGTGTATCTGTAAATCTAGTTCCCATGCCTTTATTTGATTGTCCAATGAAGGGATATGCAGAGTTAATAGAGCATAATATACGCATCCTCAAAGCCTGGTGGGGGTCTTAATCCACTTATCTAGCAGCATACTCAGGGGTATATCTCTCATACAGGATGGAGAGATGCCATTTCACCCTAGGTTCTGCCTAAGTTGCAAATATTTCCAAAAATCTACTTTAGGGAGGCTCCAGTGTTCCATAAGCTGCTAAAAGGACTTTAAATGAGAAGTACGTGGACACCTCAAGTGTTCTACCTGCCATAGCCCACTCTCTTTCCACCTGGTCCAAGAAATAGTACTCCCCTCTATTATTATCTTGCTATTGTATCATAATGGCCCTCACCTACCCAAGGTACTCATATCCCTCCCATACTGTATTAATAATGTATTCCAGGATGAGATTGCAAATTGTCTTATTGGAGATTCAGGAATGGTAGTTTTTAAGTTTTGGCTTTCAAAATCCCCATGGGGGGAGGCCACCCTCCGTACCTGATTCCAGTACCAGCCAGACTAGTGTCTGGCTTGATGGAGGGGTTAACCAATATGAGTTTTGTCAGATTCCTGCTTCCTGGTGGAACACCCACAACCAAGCAACCTCCCACCCTCCTTTCTTCCCAGGGAATTGCAGTTTTTTTCAAGCTGAACCTTGGTCTAGTCCCATCCCACAAAATTGCTTCCAGTAGCTTCTCAAATTTTAGAAACTACATTTTGGGTATGGGAATAGGGAGACTATTAAGGAGGAACAGGATTTTTGGGAAGGTCATTATTTTGTAGGCTGCTATCTTACCCCAAAAGGATCATTTCAGTTTTTTCTATCTACTAAATTCTCCAGCAAATGTAAGGTATCGGGATCTCAAGTTTAAATCTACAATTTTCATAAGGTCAGCTGGCAGGCTTATCTCCATATAATTTCTGATTCCAGAACAGGGGTTGGGGGACGCTGAACAAGTAATACTGCAGACAGATGTGTCCAAATCCAAATAAAGTTCTTTCTATTTTTAATACAGCCAGCACCTCAACGTTTCATCTAGAATATAAGCTTTTTCAAGAGATGCCTTCTTCTAAACAAATAAATAAATATATATTAATTAAAATACTGTCCACAGACAACAAGAAAATTCATAATTCATAATCCCAACCAATGGTGCCACTCACTTTATATTATCTCTAGTTGTTAAAAAATCCTTCATTCTTTCTCTCACTTCTTTATATAAATGGTTCTGAAAAAATATATAAAAATCATTATTTCAGCCTTTTCCTCTAAATCCACTGAAGTCTCATCTTTTAAATAGTATTGCCCAAACACCAAACATCATACAACTGTGTTTAAAAAGAATATTTCAGTGACATAAAGCATGCTGTAAATACAGTACTTCATTATACCTGTATTATTGGATGTAAACACACCTAAGTCTCATTACATCTCCAAATTCTCTTCTTCTCATTTTTTGCTACCTTTTATATAATTTCATTATTTGTCCACTCAGGTTCCTATTCAGAGATCAGACAAGAAAGACTGCTTAGGGAATTCCCAAAGGTATACATAATAGCACCACATTCATTTCATTTCGGTCACAGTTTGCCCCCTCGGGTTCCTATCTTTGTATCCTATAAACAGAGTTACTTAAGAAATCCACAGCGGTATGTTCAACAGTATAACATTCATGTTCTTTTTTGTTTACTTCAAATTCGCTTTCCCTACATTTAACCATATGAATCGATTTTCTAAATCAAATTCCTTTCTATGATATAAAAAAACACATTCTTAATTTTCAACAGTTACTCACTCTCAGTGATTATTCATGTCAGTTGTACCCACAGATTTCAAAGAAGTGTTTACAATTTTAGCCACTATCTCCTGTCTGCAGCCTTAACATTAAATCCAGTTATTCATTTCCACTTCAAAATTTGCTTCTTTTTTACAAATATCTAGGCATTCTATTGTCTCCTTTTCTCCTATATTTAAAAGCGACATGTAGTTTTCAGAGTTCTTACTCTGATACTTTAGGCTTGCTTCCTCTACCCCAGAAGCTAACTTTTTTTCTTGTGTGTTTTACTGAACAGCCATCGTTCTCATTTAACCCTCATAAGGTGCTAAATCTCATATGTCACTTTCTGGCTCCCTTAAAGGTACAAACCCAGCAATGCTTGATTGTGCCTAAGCCCATAACAATCTCTACATGTATCTATTACATATTAATACTCTGGACAGGTTCTTTACATTTGGCAAGTCAGAGACAGAAGGAGGTGGACACCCAAGCTGCATCCCTGTATACTTTACAATTTTATATCAAGTATTTTGAGCATACCATCCTAACCGCGGCCCCAATGTTTCATAAACAGATCATTTTGAGACACTGTGAGCAGCATTAGATGCAGTTTGTAAATTACAAATCCATTTACCTGGTGTCCCCCTATACCTGTTGGAAATCGCTATCAGGACAATGCCTCTATTCTATATTCTCATCCTCTAAGGTTACTTTCTTTGTTACTGCATCTTATTCACTCTGATATCCTATTTCCTAGCAATATAATATGTCTATGAATATCTAAATATCAGGTTGTTTCTTACTCTAAATATTTTTCATCTTCATAATTCCATAACCTCTCACTTTAAATGATGTCCTACATTTTCAAAATATTACAGTTGCCATCATGTCTCTCTTCAAACTGGTTCTTCATTTCACAACATTTTTTTTATAAAAAGGAACTGCCTCTCAACAATATCATATCTCCACTATTTTTTTGAAATACTTTTCTTATCACCATAGTGTCCCATCATCTCATTTGACATGGTGTCTCATACAGCTATTGCCCCCTTATTCCTCAGATATCTCTTTATAGCATTCTAACCTATGACATCTCAATTACTCTGGTGTCCTCATATAAGAGTATACCATCTACCACAGCTATATTTAATGTTATGTGAACCTACTTCAAACAGAAAATTCCTTTCTTCTCAACCTAATTTAAATGTAGGTAATTACCTATGACAGCAATTCCAGTTTATGTCTTTATTTAAACCAGTTCTTGGTTCCAATGCCCTCATTTCAAAAATCCAATGAGTTTCTTTCTTCTCCACCATCCTATTGAAATCTCCACCTCTTTCTGGGGGTTTAATCACCTCCAGCCCCCAGAATCTAAGTGATGCCCCTGTATGTCCTGCCTCCAAAAAGTGATCTACTACTGGTGTAGATTTTTTTATTTCTTATATTCAATTTGTGTTCCTGAATCTACTGTTTAAGGGGTCTAATCATTTTGCCAATATAAATTTTGTCACATGGACACTGCAGGATATAGATTACCCCTGCAGTGTCACAAGTGATAAACTGCTTGATATCATATTCTTTATTTCTGTACGGATGTTAGTATTTCTGCTTCTTGCTTGTATGACCACAAACTGAGCATATACCACATGGTGTCATGCCTGGTTGTAGTGGTCCCAAAAGTAGTTGCTTATTTTCTACACATCTACCCTGTGCATACTCCGTATGTACTAATGTATCTCTTAAAATCATAGCCTTCCTTTGTGCTATCAATGGTAAAGTCTGAAAAACATTATTCTTCATAGGAAAATCCCACAAAATGGAGAAATGCTTATGTACAATCTGTCTAATTTCATTCATTCTATGATTGTGCTTAATGCTGAAAACCACTGACACATCTCTCTGAGGCTCCCTGTTTCCTTCTAATGCCTTTGTCTGAGTTATACTGTATACACGTTTTCTGGCATGACTCAGATTCTTTCTTTTATATCCTCTTTCCTGAAATCTACAAGTAACCTTCCTTATTTCTTTATGAAAATCTTGTTCATCTCCACAGCTCCTGCGAATATGCAGGAACTGGGAGTAAGGGATACTGTCAATCAGACGGTCTGCATGGAAGCTCTGGGCATGAAGAATAGTGTTGTGAGCTGTGTCTTTTCTATACAGTGTTGTCATAATGCCTGTTTCCCCATTTCTGACCCTAACATTTAAATATGGTATAGATTCTCCACTATACTCCATTGAAAATCTTAAATTAGCACTATTTGCATTCAGATATCCCTGAAAGGCAACAAGGTCCTCACTTGGACCCAACCACAGCATGAACAAATCATATATGTATCTCTTGTACAGCTTTACATGCCTGAAGTATACATTATGCTGTTCATTTAAAAATGTAAGAATTCTCAAAATCTAACATGTATGCATTTGCATATCGGGGAGCCATCATGGATCCCATGGCTGTACCCCTAGTTTGTTTGAAATAATTCTTTTCAAACCTGAAATAGCTATTAGTTAGAATAAATTCAGCCAACATCTGTAACATCCCTGTTTTGGGATGCACCCCTGGTTCCCTAAGATCCAGAAGGCTCCCCATAGCTCTTATTCCTTCTTAGTGAGATATCAAGGTGTAAAGATCTGCCACATAAAGGGTCATTAAAAGCACTGACTCCCTCTCTCTCTCCCTATCAAATTCACACCTTTCAAAATGTTAATGAAATGGGTTGTATCCCTGACATACGTTGGTATCATTTCAACCAAGGGCTGCAGGTGATAGTTAACATAATTTGAAATAGGCTCAAATAGACTTGAAATATCAGATACTATAGGATGTCCTGGTGGATCCCTTAGATTTTTATGTATCTTAGTAAGTGTATAGAAAATGGGTATTCTAGGATACTTTTGCCTGATCAAATCTCCTTCCCATTCTCTCAGAAGGCCAGATAACATTAGTTACTCCACTAATTCATATAGTTCCCTTTTTAGTTTTTCCATAGGATCACTGTTCAGTTTAGCATAATTTTCTACATTATCAAGTAACCAAACACAAATATTCTTGTAATGCTCATAATCCAAGATCACAATGCCTCCCCCTTTGTCTGCTGGTTTTATTATAATATTTGATCATTTTTTAAACTATTGAGGACACATCTCTCTATTTGTGAAATGAAGAACCAGTTTGAAGTGAAACATGACGGAAACTGTAATATTTTGAGAATGTAGGACATCATATAAAGTGAGAGAATATGGAATTATGAAGATGAAAAATATTTAGAGTGAGAAACAACATGATATTTAGATATTCATAGACATATTATATTGCTAAGAAACAGGATAGAGTAAATAGGATGCAGTGGCAAAGAAAATAACCCTAGAAGAAAAGAATATAGAATAGAGGCATTGTCCTGATAGTGATTTCCAACAGATATAGAGGACAACAGGTAAATGGATTTGTAATTTACAAACTGCATCTAATGCTGCGCACAGTGTCTCAAGATGATCTGTTTATGAAACATTGGGGCTGCAGTTAGAACGGTATGCTCGAAATACGTGATATAAAATTGTAAAGTATACAGAGGTGTAACTTGGGTGTCCGCCTCCTTCTGTCTCTGACTTGCCAAATGTAAAGAACCTGTCCAGAGTAGTAATATATATTAGATACATGTAGAGATTGTTATGGGCTTAGGCACAATCAAGCATTACTGGGTTTGTACCTTTAAGGGAGCCAGAAAGTGACGTATGAGATTTAGTGCTTTACGAGGATTAAATGAGAGTGATGGCTGTTCAGTAAAACACACAAGGAAAAAAAGTTAGCATCTGGCATAGGGGAAGCAAGCCAAAAGTATCAGGGTAAGAACTCTGAAAACTACATGTCGCTTTTAAATATAGGAGAAAGGGAGACAATGGAATGCCTAGATATTTGTAACAAAGGAGCTAATTTTGAAGTGGAAATGAATAACTGCATTTAATTTTAAGGCTGCAGACAGGAGATAGTGGCTAAAATTGTAAACACTTCTTTGAAATCTGTGGGTACAAGCGACATGAATTATCACTGAGAGCGAGTAACTGTTGAAAGTTAAGAATGTGCTTTTCATCTCTTAGAAAGGAATTTGATTTAGAAAATCAATTCAGATGGTTAAAATGTAGAGAAAGTGAATTTGAAGCAAACATAAAAGAACATGAATGTTATGCTGTTTAACATACTGCCATGGATTTCTCAAGTGACTCTGTCTATAGGATACAAGGATGGGAACCTGAGGGGCCATACTGTGACTGAACTAAAATGAATGTGGTGCTGTTATGTATACCATTGGGAATTCCCTAAGCAGTCTTTCTTGTCTGATCTCTGAATAGGAACGTGAGGGGACAAATAATGAAATTATATAAAATGCAGCAAACAATTAAAAAAAGAGAGAATTTGGAGATGTAATGAGACTTAGGTGTGTTTACATCCAATAATAATGGTATAACAAAGTACTGTATTTACAGCACGCTTTATGTCACTGAAATATTCTTTTTAAATACAGTTGTATGATGTTTGGTGTTTGGGCAATACTATTTAAAATATGAGTCTTTGCTGGATTTAGAGGAAAAGGCTGAAATAATGATTTTTATATATTTTTTCAGAACCATTTATATAAAGAAATGAGAGAAAGAATGAAGGAATTTTTTAACAACTAGAAGCAATATAATGTGAGTAGCACCATTGGTTGGGATTATGAATTATGAATTTTCTTGTGTGTGGACAGTATTTTAATTAATATATATTTATTTATTTGTTTAGAAGAAGGCATCTCTTGATAAAGCCTATATTCTAGGTGAAATGTTGAGGTGTTGGCCATATTAAAAATAAAAAGAACTTTATTTGGATTTGGACTAGTCTGTCTGCAGTATTATTTGTTCAGCACCCTCCCCATCCCACTTTCTGGAATCAGTAATTGCTCTACATTTATACCACATCAGGATAGGCAGCTTGGAATAAAACTAAGGATTGTTCATTTACTGTGGAACCCCCTTTTTGAAAAGATTATCTCCAGGTAAGTCAGGTGCTTAGGGTACCATTAAAGTCCAAGAAGCTCAATTGAACTTTACTGCACAAACTTATTCAAGGGGAGAGCCTCTGTCTTGTCCCAGTTAACCCTCAGCCCAGAGATCATTAAGAAGTTATTAAGTATGGAGAGTAGGGCAGTCAGAGTATTGTTAGGATTTTGTAGGGCTACAATCAGGTCATCAGCATATGCTAATGTGACCAAGCTCGAAGACCCGCAGTGGATACCAGTGCTATCTGGTGGTGTCCTAATCTTACATAACAGCAGTTCTAAAGGTAGGAGAATCAAAAGCAGTCCCGCCTCCATAGCACTGCACCCTGATGGATCTTTCATCCTATACACTGACAGAAAAATCTTACCAAATCACCATGCAAACAGTTTTATTCATTCCAGGAAAATATTGTTAAACAAATTGCTCAGTTGTAGGGCCAAAATCGCAGCTAGAGGATTTTTTTCCCAGGATTTTTGAGAGCCCGAGGTTCAGAGCTAAAACTTTAAGTGGTCATCTTGGTCACAGCCAAACTGGAAGTCTCAGTATCTGATCCTAATAAATGGGTTGCAGGTGGGGTTGCAGATAGCTACCTCCTCCCACCAACCCAAAAACTAGTTGGCGTAGGAGGGGTCCATCACCAAACCCATCACTGTACCACAGATGTGAAGATAAAATTTGGAGTTAAACCTTAAATAATTACTCAGCAGTATCCGATCCAGGGCATGCAAGATGAATTCAGATGCCACCACACTTTCAGTGTCAAAGAGGTCCATGAAGAACTGAACAGCTTGAAGTCCCAAGTGATGCCCGATGCTGGTGTAAAGTGACATTATATCAATTGTTAGCCTTGCAGATCCAGCATCAAGGTATTGGTGCTTCAGAGCCTCAAGGACCACCATAGTATCTTGAAGGTTGGATGGAAGGTGTATGACCATTTTCTGCAGAAAGGTTCTCAGTAACAGACCCCATTCCAGAAACAACTGGTCTACCTGGCAGTCTCTTGAGGTTCTTACATATCTTAGGGAGCATGGAAAATGTAGAGACCAATGGAAAATCTTGTCTCAGGGAACTGAAATTCCTGATCAGTAATGTAACCAGACTATAGAGAGTGATTGAGGAACAAATCCAGTTTCCTCTTATATTCTATAGTTGGATCAGATGGCAATTTCTGTTGATCCTCAGCCTCATGGAGCTGGGAAAGGGCTTCCTCCAGATAGTAAGTCTTATCCATGACTACTATCTGTCCACTCTTATTGGCATATTTAATCACAATGGAGTCTATCTTTAAAAGTTTGTGTAAGGCTTGTGACTCTTTTGTAGTCGTGTTGTTAAAGTTACTATATTGATGTTGCTTGAAGATTCTCTTGACTTCATATTCAACCAATCTTTTGAAAGAAGTAATCACTGGTGAAACGATTATGGTTGGTCCAAAGGTGGATCTGAGCTTAAATGTTTTGCACATAATGTTGAAATCTTTTGCATTATCCACCACTGAGTTCAAATCCAGCAATTCAAAGTGAGACAGAGCCCATTCAGGGACCCAACTGGCTGGAATACCTTTGGATTCCATCAAGGATGTTTATTAGCACCCTTGCTATTTAACAAATAGTTAAATAAAATAATTTCCCAGTTAGACAATCATGTTTCATACAGTAGTAGCCACATACATTGCCAGCTATTTCCAGATATTTCGCAAAATTTCTAAAGAGTTTCTCTCTGCTGCCCCTACTGTGGAAATGGAGAAAGCATGAGATATCTCTGGAAATATCACAGACATTTTGGGAAATATCTGGCAGTGTCTGGGGCTGCTACTGTAATCCTCAAATTTTCAATGCAGAATTAAGCTTGCTAGCTTGTGCTAATGATGTAGCATTAATTTTGACATAATTTTTGAGGATAAAACGTAAAGGGGTCAAATTCCAAAAATCCTTGTGAAAAGTTTTCACTAATAATAAAGAAAAAACAAAGATGCTGGTTTTTAATAATTCAAAATGAAAATACCCTATGTTATTTATAAATAAATCACCATTAGAGATGTTTACTCAATATGATTACTTGGGAGTTGGATTTTCATATAATTTGTCTTGGTTATAGCACATAGAAAAAAATTAAACTAAATACTTGCAAGTCAATCCATGCATTTAATATAGTCAATAAACACTATGATGGGAATTCTGTATCAGGTATGTTAACTATGATACACTCCAAAGTTCTGTCACCTATTCTTTTTGCTTCAGAAATAGTCGCTGAGATTTTTAGGAAGCCTTCTTCAGGCAACACACTTCTCTGCTTTGATAGTGCCCATCCTGAGCACATCAAACAAAGTATACCAAGAGGACAGTGTTTGTGCCTTTGGCACAATCGTTCAGACCTGACTACCTTTAATAAACAGGCTGATGATCTCCACCGCCATTAAATCAGCAGGGGATAAGACCACATTTTATTACAGGAAGCCAGGACCTTTGCTGTATCTCAGTACAGGAAATGTTGCTAAAACCAAAACTAAGAAATCACATCCAAGGGGAGAACACCAACTTCATCACAAAAGTTTCTTCTATGACTCCTATGATTACTGGAACCTTGGAACACTTCTTGCATGTTCTTGAATCTGACCTAGATCTCTGTGATGTGGTTGGTGACATCCCCAGAGTGGTCTATCGCAAAGGCTCAAGCATAAAGGATCATGTTGTCCATAGTCATTTTCCCTCAACAGGAATGACTCAAACGTCTTCTTCTTTAGTCATCCAAGCATCATGTACCACTGCGGAAAATGCAATATCTGTAAGCATGTAGTCCAAAGCAAGGACTTCATAAGTTCACCAACAATAGGAAGTATGAGACCCGATACCTTATTTTCTGTAAAATGCTTTTCATAATCTATGCTATTTTTTGTGACAGTCCCTCTCTACATTAGATGTACTATACATACAATGAGACAAAAGATTCAAGAACATCCATTTCTAGTGAAAAATGTGATACACTAGTGGGTGCCCATTGAAACCAGTATCACAATGCTGACCTTTCTAAATTTAAAGTGATGGGTATTGATTGTGTTTCAGTACATCACCGGGGGTAACAACCTCAAAGCACTGCTACAGAGGGAAAGCAGATCAATGTTTAACCTTATAGCAGCTCACCCAGAGACCTGAATGAAAACTGTGATATTATCCCTTTCCTTTAGTTCTTGAATGCTCTTTTGGTATTAGGTCATCTGATAGGAGCTCCTTGGTCTTTTCTTTCAGCTTTTTTTTTTGTTGCCCTTTACCATATATTTACCTTTAGTGAGTTGTTTCTTTATTTAATCTATTTGTAGTTGACTATCCTTTGATATTTTTCTGTTGTTCATCTGTTTTTTTTTTTACATTTTAGGTTCCTAACCAGACTCTGTCGTGTCCCAGAGTAGGATGTTAACTGCCACTTCTGTTATTCCTTGACGTTGAGAATTGCTAAACTATTGTATTATTCCAATTTAATTGATTACATTACTACTTGTATATGTTGCAGTTGTCTCTATACCCACTTTTTATTATTACTATCTGTATACGTTGCAGTTAGAAACATAGAATTTGATGCCAGATAAGGACCGCTTGGCCCACCTCGTCTGCCCATTTTCCTACCTAATGGATAAGCTGCAGATCCTAGTTAACCAACAGCCTATTTCCTTCTACCCCCCAATAGAATTGCCTTATGTTTGTCCCACACATTCTTGAGTTCCACCACTGTTTTTGACTCCACTATCTCCTCAGGAAGGCCATTCACTTCCTCACATTACCTGTGAGCCATCCCCCCTCTATTTTCAAATTGCGCCCCCTTGTTCTTGCACAGCTCTTTTTCTGAAAGATGCTACCCTCTTGGACTTTGTCTGCTTTCCCTCTGCCGGAACTTAGTGTGTAAAAATCAATAGCACCCTATCTGACACACAACCTTTCCACTCTGAGGTTCCCCAGGGCTCCATTTTAGGCCTTCTCCTTTTCAGTCTCTACCTTAACTCCCTCCCATCAGTCTGCCCAAGTAAGATCCTCCTATACACGGATGACGCTGTGCTCTTCGCCTCTGACCCCTACCCCAACACACTCCAGGCCACCCTCCAACAAGTTTTTGATAGAGCTGAGCATTGGTTCTCATCACGAAGGCTAGTTCTAAATCTGAAAAAGGCCAAAGCTATGCTCTTTTTGCATCACCAAAGCAAAGCCAGTGGTGCCCCCTTGTGATACTGCCTAGCACACTAAACCCCATTGAGAAGGTTTCCTCCTGCAAGTATCTGGGCACTACCTTTGATTTGGCACTCTTTTTCCATTCCCATATCAATTCCCTTTCTGCTGCCACAAATGTCAGGACTCGACTGTTATACCACCATAGGGACTGCGTACCACAAGAGGCCCTTAGACTGGCAATCACCTCCTCTGTCCTGTCGCTAATCAACTATGGGCTGCCCATCTATGCTGCAACTGACAACACTGCACTTGCAAGAATCCAGCTCTCTATAAACAAGGCCTGCAGGCTAATGCTGGGAGCCCCTGGGTGCACCCATATGTGCCTGCTGTACTCCACCACTAACTTGCTCAACCTTGAAGAAAGACTCTGCTTCCAAACCTGCCTTGTTGTAAAAAAGACCCTGCTAATGCTATCCCCCCTGGGGTTGCCACCTCCCTGCAGCATGCCTCCCCCTCAGTCTCCACCTGCAGCACTGTCAATACCTCCCTTATTGTCCCCAGGGTAAGGACCTCTGTGACCCAGAGATGCTTTTGCTATTGGGCTCCCTCCTGGTTCATTTCCTCCCAGCCAACATAGCTGACTCCACTAAGCTTGGTCCTTTCAAGGTCTCCCTCAGAAGCCATCTGACAAGCACTCGCTGCTGCAACTGCACATAATCCCCCACCTGCCCCTTACTCTCACTCCTATGCTGGGTTTGCCCTGTCTACTTTTGCATGTATATGCCTGGGGTCTCAGGCAACATCTGCTGACTAGTGTAATAAAATACCTCCGGTTGCTACACTCGTGTACCTATATTATGACTACTGTGATCTACTTATTACAAAGCTTGTACTACCAGTAAATTCCTGTAACACTGGTTGCTTTTTTAATCTAAGCATTATGTACTGTACTGTTTTGTTTGCTGTGATGTATTGCTTTCTTGATGAGGTGTCTTTGTAAATGAGTCTTTGATGCAAACGTCTGTAAACTGATGATCTAATAAATAAATAAATAAAATAAATGATTCCCTTAAGGTACTTAGAAGTTTCTATCATGTCCTCCCTCTCCCTCCTTTTGTTGAGGGTATACATATTAAGCTCCTTTAATTTGTCTTCGTATGTCTTCTGGTGCAGACCCTGCACCATTTTAGTTTCCCTCCTCTGAACAGCCTCCATCCTGTCTATGTCCTTGCTGATATGGGGTCTCCAGAACTGCAAGCAGTACTCCAGATGGGGTCTCACCAACTGTCTGTACAGAGGGATAACGACTTCTTGTTTTCTATTGGTGATGCCTCTCCTTGTGCATCCCAGTATCCATCCAGTTCTCCTTACTGCCTTCTCACATTGCTTGCCCACTTTTAGGTCATCTGATATGACTACCCCCAGGTCCCTTTCAATTTTTGTTGTTGTTAGTATCTCACCCCCCATTGTGTACTCTTCCATTGGGTTTTTGTTTACCAGGTGCATTACTTTGCACTTATTTGCATTAAATCTAAGCTGCCATACATTTGACCATTCCTCCAACCTTGCCAAGTCTCTTCTCATCCTTTCCACCCCACCTCCTGTATCAACCTTGTTGCAGATCTTTGTGTAATCTGCAAAGAGACATACTTTTCCTTCCAGTCCCTCTGCAATGTCACTTATAAAGACATTGAAGAGGACTGGTCCCAGTACTGAACCCTTTGGTACCCCGCTAGTAACACCCCCCCCTTCTTCGGAGTGGACTCCCTTTACTATTACCCTCTGCATTCTGTTGTCCAGCCAATTGTTTACCTAGGCTACCACCTTAGGACCCACTCCAAGGTTGGGTAACTTGTATATTAATGTTTTGTGTGGGACTGTTGTCTCTGTACCCTCCTTTTTATGTTTTTATCATTTTTCACTCTTCACTGTGCATATTTAAGATAGTACCCTTTTATTGTGCCCCACTTCAGTTGTGGATAATTTTTTATTAACATATAAGTAATACTCACTGTCTCTTTAAGGACTACATTTATAAGTGAGGCATATTCTGCTTGAGCCTGTCCCCTAGGGAAGAACTTGCAGTCGTCTGAAGTGTAGATCTATTCTGTGCATTTCTTTTTGCACTAGTTGAACCCATGTTTTCAGCATTTTCCTTTGTCAGCCTCTTTGATTTTTTAGTTTGTGCGTGCTTGGCTCATGTTGTTTTTCTGGAGTGCTGCTCTAATGTGCCCTGCCTACTGTACTTTTTGTTTTTTCTGTACAGTGAGAAAGGGACTGTCATCACTCATGCATCGAAATCAGTCCTCCTTTGATGGCCAATGGTAGTGATTCTCTGGTATCACATCAAAAGAGTGAACCAAAAAGAGTCAGTCATAAATGAGCACATCATTTTGGTCATTTTTAGGTTTGGCTACTGTGGAGGGATAGCGAAGTATGGAATAGCAAGGGAGGATTGGAAAAACGGCGAGGGAAGGGAATAGCGATGGGAAGGATGGAAGAGGGATGAAGAGGGATGGGCTAATGAGAGTTGTGGAGCATGATGCCACTGACCTACTTGTGTAGCTAGCAGGTAGGGATACTAGCTGCAGTGGTGGTGGTCCCGGGTTCAGGATTTCAGACAGGTATATTATTTTATTTTTGGCAGGTGGTGTTGTTTTTTTACAAGTTATTGCTGTCCTCGATCCCTCATCTTTCATTCAGTGTCTGCCCCCCCCCGAGATGATTATTAACATTTGGGGGGTGCGGGGGGTGCAGTCCCAGCATTAAACCTGTAATCAGATATGCACTGATTTAGTATTCGGCGTATATGGTTGTGTGCTGTATTTATGTTCACCAGGATGTACTCACTCTTATGCGAGTTGCTGAAAAAGATTTGTTCTTGAGACATGGAACTGATTCTTTGGGCTACAAACATGTTTCTTCCCTGCAACAGACCATGAATGCCTCACTGCCTGTAGAGCAGGACAAAATTAATAAATTTCATTTTGCACTATTTTGACAAAATGCACCTTATGTTTGTACAATTTTGTGTATTTTGTAAATTCTTATAAAATGTGTGATTTTACATTCCTAAAGTGCAGTTTCCCAAATTGTGCCTTTTTCTTTTGCAAAAATGCATGTTTTGCACTGTGCTTTTTTTGCAAAACTTACATTTAAAAAATGTGCAAAGTGGAAAAACACAGTGCGTTCAAATATTTTGCACATAAAAATTCCAAACTGCACATTTTAAGACATAGAGGCAGATTTCCAAAACTGGAAAAAGGAAACTGCTTTTTATGCTGCAAAAAATTAGTGCAAAGGAGGGTCTTGTGTAACCACAATAATTGCTACATGAGTGCAATTTTCAAAAAGGTGGTCTTTTTGCTTCTTTTTTCTATTTTTTGTGGAAGTTTGTGCAAATAGTTTTGCACTGTTGCTATGCTTGGAATTTCCAAGTATAGCATCTGGTCAAAAAAAAGGAAAATTACAGGTGTGCAAAAACAATTTTCATCACACTGGCGAGTTGTGCAAGGTGACTTACTCCTTGAATCTTACCACCCTGTTTAAAAATGAAGTCCAGTGTTTTAGAAAAGGAGCTATCTAGACAAAAAGGAGCTCTGTCACTTACTTTGCACATAAAGGTACCATAGAAATATTGAAACATAGGCCCTGTTCACACTGGGTGGTCTGAAATGGTTCTGGGGCATTGAACCATTTCAGATCTGTGCCAGCACCTTTCCCGTCCATATCTATTTCATTTTGGGACAAATTTTAATGAACCATGCTAAAACCCTGATTGGACCTAGGCTATAGCATGGTTCATTAAAATGTTTGAGTAAGGAAAATGGTTTAACTTACAGTGCGAACAGTATCTCCGGTTAGTCCGTGTTAGGTGGATCCATGTTGTCTCAGCAGTTTGGGTAAAACATGCTACTGCACCATGTCACATGGACACAGAATACTTCTGACTTTCTGAACTGCATAGCACAATTATGTGACACGATTTAAAAAACAGAATGAACAGTGTTAGCACTATAGCACAGTAAGGCTTAATTCGTTTTAAAAAACGTTTCTCCTTACCGTGCTATAGTGTGAACAGGGCCATAGACAGTGACAGCAGAATAAGACCAGTGGTCCATCTAGCCTGCAAGTAATATCTACAGTATATACTACCTTTACAGCCTACTGCAGATCAGGATCCATGGAGTTCATTGACCTTGCTGCACGGACTTGAGGCTTTAAGCCTGTTGCTAATGATGATCCCGAGATCCCTCTCATTAGCTGTCTTTGTTATCCTTACTCTGCCATCCAGTACTCAATATGTGGGTTCCTCTTTTCAGCATGCATCACCTGCACTTCTTCACCATGAAGCTTACAGTGACTGCCATAACTTATAACACTTTTCCAATTTTTCAAGATTCTTTCTCATTTTCATTAAGCTCCTCACTGTCCATAAGTAAAAACCACACAGCACCTGGCAGCAAACCAAGGGAGAGGTGCTCACACTACAAAACTCTGTTCAGTGTCTATGAAAACAAAGGCATAGAACCTAAAAGAAATGAAACAACTTCTAAATGTTGCAAAAGTGTCACAAACTTATTAGTCAAATGTAGTGCAAATATTATAACACTTCATGGCCTGTGGCCACTTCTTCATGAGCCCTCACTCCCAGTTGGCTTCTCCGCTACCACCTCCACCACCTGCTCCACCCAGCATAACTCAGAATGGTGGTAACCAGACCCAAACTGAGTCTATTACTAGGTATTACTAGGTATGAATGGACAAAAGGGAGCGATTAGCCCATCTAGATTGTCCCCCAGACAAGTGGGTCAGTCTTATACCATTAAATACTTTGAGTAGAATAACCTGTTGTGTATTTTTAAAGTTGATGAAGCTATTTGCATCGACTGCCTCTTGGGGCAGTCTGTTCCATACTTTGGCTGTTCTTACAGTAAAGTAATTCACCTTTTTAACAGCAAAAGCTTTAAGAACCAACAGCTTTTTTATTTTGACATCTGAGATTGTTTCTAGCATTACTTGACATTAGGTTACAGTGACTCCTTAAATCGGGGCTCTCACATTACTTATAAAGTAGTAGTAAGTCACCACATTGCCACCTCTGTTGTAGAGAGAATAGGCCAGTTTATTTTAGCCTATCGTGGTAGCTCAACCCTTTTAATTGAGGGATCAGTTTTGTGACAGACCTTTGGATTTCTTCCATCATCTTAATATCCTTGGAAAGATGGGGTGCCCAAACCTGGGATCCATCATCAATTATAGATCTAATCTAACTCTTATAGATTGGGATAATGCATTGTTCTGATTTACACATGAAGGTTTGATTTATCTTTAATATCTGGCAATTCTGGAGACCCCATCTCCGCAAAGACATAGACAGAGCGGAGGCTGTTCAGAGAAGGGCAACCAAAATGGTGCAGGGTCTGCACCAGAAGACATACGAGGGGAGACTGAAGCAGCTTAATATGTATACCCTTGAGGAAAGGAGGGATGGAGGGACATGATAGAAACTTTCAAGTATCACAAGGGAATTAACAAAGTACAAGATGGTAGCATCTTTCAGAAAAAGAGATGTGCAAAAACAAGGGGGCACAATTTGATGATAGAGGGGGACGACTCAGAGGTAATGTTAGAAAGTATTTTTCACAGAGAGGGTTGTGGATGCATGGTACAGCCTTCCTGAGGAGGTTGTGGAGTCAGGAACAGTGGGAGAATTCAAGAATGCATGGGACAGACATAAGGCAATTCTAGTGGGGGAGTAGGAGGAAGTAAGCTGTTGATTAACTAGAATCTGCACCTTATCCATCAGGTAGGGAAATGGGCAGACTAGGTGGGCCAAGAGGTCCTTATGTGCCATCAAATTCTATGTTTCTATGTATGTTTCTAATTAGATCTTTGGCCTTACTTGTTACTACAGTACCTTACAGTGGTCAGATGATGTAAGTTTGTTGTTAATCTTTATTCTTAGGTCAACCTCAGATGTGACCTCTTTAAAATGACGCTCCATAATGTATAATTATAATTTGGATTATTTGTGCCATAATGCATCACTACATACTTATTCAGGTTAAATTGCATGCCATTTTTTCAGCCCATTCTCCTAACTTGTTTAAGTCATCAACAATTGTCAAGTGTTTATTGAAAGTGTCTACCTGTCCACATAATTTTAAATCATCTGCAAACTTTAGTAACTTATTTGATAGGTTTCTTTGTAAATCACTAATGAATAGTCCAAACAAAGTTGGACCCAGCACAGAGCCATGGGGAACTCCCCCGCTGGTTATTTTACATTTGTATAAGAAATATCCATTTACTCTTGTCTGTGTTTGGTCTTGTAACCAGCCCTTTGTGCATAAAGGTCTCATACAAATATGGTATTAGTTAATGATTTGTATGTATTTAGCTACATATTGCATATGGAAATTAAGGTTTTATTTTGGCATTTTGCTCAAGGGTTTTAGTTTTCTTTTCTTTTAATTTATGTAATTATTAAATATTGTGTTTATAGTCTGTTTCTGAATGCTTCCCTCATCTTTCTGAAATAAGCCTCCAAAGGTCCAGGACCACATCCTTTGACGTAGAGAGAAGTCTATCTATGGTTATCTCAAACCACATTGAGTTGTGGTCATTGGTTCATTGTGGCTCCCTCACCTCCACCCCTTCCACCATTTTTGTGGTTGAGAGTACAAAATATATGGTGGCTTCCTCCCACGACAGCTCTCTAACCCACTGCACTAGACAATAGTCCTGCATTTCTTCCAGCAGTGCCCAAACTGCTCATTTTCTAATAATGAGTTTTCAGAATTGTGCACTATAGAAAAAAGAATAGCACAGTAGAAATAAGAATAACACAATTTAATGTATGTTGCATTCCAGATTAGGCATATTTTACAAACCAGACAAAATTCCCCATTGCTGAATTGTGTGCAATTTGACAAAACTTGTGTGAATGCGAAAAAGTTAATTTCATGCTATTTTGCAGATATAATTTACATTTCACCCAGTACTGCCTCCCTGAGTGAAGAGCACAATTTTGAAATATCCATGGCCTATGAATTTTCCATGAATATAGTAGTCTCCACATAAACCTTTTGTGGTTCACCTAGATGTCCAGACCTTTGCTCCAATAGTGTCTACCAGGCAGGGGACAAGTACTACTATTTAAAACTCTCTTGAGTTCCTAAGGTCAGTACATTTGCAGTTCAGATCACCATTCATTACCAACTAAATGCAAAATTACTTAAATGCAGTATGTGCTGTACCAGGACTTTCCCCCTAAATAAACAAGGAGATCCCAGATTGTCAATTTCTGGAGATACTGGAGACTGGATGTCTTTACCCACATTTATCTGGTGACCACTCATCTCCCACATATTTTCTCTCCATCATGAGAAGTCCAATGTTTGAAGGATCTCATATATAGATTCTTTATGTCCTTGAAAAACAAAAAGTGACCCCTTTTCTTACTCATTCACAGGAAAGGGAACAATTTCAACAGAGGCTCTGGCTTTTAACTGAAGAAGATGCTTGACAGTTTATATATGCGATGCTGGCATGACTTGTACTCACTGTGTTATATTAGCACCTGTATTGCATTCATACAAAACAAATTAACTCTTCCCTTACAGAAATAAAGGTGTGCTGTGTACATGCAGAATGCATACCACATGCTTAATTGTGCAATGTTTGCATGCGGTTCACATACACAGAGTGAACCTATGCGAACCAGGTCTAAAACGCAAATCAGGTTCGCATGCTGCAAGCTTGACATGTGCACAGCAGGCAAACTGGTGTAAACATCTTCTAAAAATAACATCAGGTTCACGTGTTGCATGCTTGACATGAGTGCAGCAGTTAAGCTGGTGTGAATGTCATTTAAACATCACATCTTGTTCACATTCTGCACGCTTGCCATGTGTGCAGCAGTCAAACTGGTGCAAACCTCATCTAGTAAAACACATCAGTTTCTATTTCTTATACTACTACTGCTAACAATTAGTCATTAAAATACATTTTTATTTGAATTCCCATAAAAATTAGGTAAATTCAGTAATTCTGATCCTTTTGCAAGTTGTTTAATGGCTTTTGATTTTTCTCGTTAAATCACCATTAATTTGTAAAGTATTGCTTACTTACTACATCAAATGCCTAGGATATAGCCAGTCAACATCCCCATTCCAGATGTATGAAGAGGGGCCTCTGTGTTGTGAAGCATGTCCTTTTTGTTTTGGACCATGCAAATCCCATATTCATATTTAGTGCTACAAACGTGTTTCTCCATGACTGTTTTATCTCATTTACTTTCCCTTTGTCATTCTGTATTGAGCAGATACACCCTGGCCATGCTCAGCACTTTTTGTGCTGAGTAGGGTCTTGGATGCATTCACCATACCTCACATTTTGTCACTGAAATGAGGGACATGGACACTCAAAATGAGGGACAATGAGGGACACTAACCCACATGATGATCAGGACACATCATGAAACATCGAGATAAAGTACCTCAGAACACAGTGGAAACCGGTGCATTAGTGCCTGAGAATGAGTTTCTGCCATTAAGCAGGGATGCCATTTAGGTAGGGCAGAGGAGAGCAGTTGCCCCCAGTATTTGTTCATTGGATGTTCTTATGGTGTGTGGCAATAATGGCTTTAAATCTGGATTTAATCTTTTGCACAATAAGTGCCCACCTAGCCTGTGTGTCCTCACGCTGCAGGTACTCTCCAGACTCAACTGTGTCTATATTGTGTTGTCCACTCTCTCCACTTATTAGCGGTGGCACAATCACATGGGATGTGGATGAGCTCCAGCCAAGAAAGAGCGCATGAGCCTTCCAAATGAGGCACTGTCTTTCCCACCACAGAGTAGATAGACTGCACAATACAGCTTGGAGGAGTTACAGAGCACTGAACTCTCAATAGCAGTGTTGTGGCAGCATATTTTTGTTGTTCTACTCTCAGTGAGCCTCCATCTCCCCTGGTGGTGTAAGGGGCAGAGGTGAGCTGGAAGTTAACTCAAGACTAGGCTACCTACTTACTCTACTAGGCTCGCCTTGCAAGAAAAAAGCACAGACCCTGACAGCAGCAAGTTCGGCTTAGCAGCAGTGGTAAAAGTGGTGTGGGTGGCCTTCATAGGCCTCAATCAGTGTACTGTGGCAGCAGCCACAGAAGCAACCAAGCAAGAAGCAACAGCCCAGGTTGGGTGGGTTCGGATGGTGAGGTGACTTGGTCATGGACCATGTTGGGGACCTGTGATGGTTGGTTCTAGCATCTGCTTCTGGCAAAGGAGAAAGGGGGAGAGGACTGAAAATTGGGCTGGTGGCAGACTATGCCAGGCTGCAGGTTCTGGCCATATGGCCAGGTAAGTAAAAGTAAATAATTTTTTTACAGGGTGATTGGAGAAGGAGGAAGGGCTGAAATATTGATGTGTTTTTCATGTTTCTTCATCTTTTATGTGGCTTCATGACCCAAGTTGTACCTTTTAGAGATGTTACAGACATTCTAGAGCTGTCCCTTGCATTCATGGATGGTTGAGTGGTATGGTATGCACAGACTATTGGAGCCCCACTATAGTCAGGCTTATGCCCCCTTCCCCCAAGTGAAGCTTACCTCCACATCCCATTGCTCAGGCACACTATGACAGAGGGCAAAGGACACTGCAGGGGTGTGCACTATTAAAATGAATGGGGGGGTTTTTTAATTACTATTTGTACGTTATTGATGGAGAGTTGGATATTAATGAAGGCCACAGCTCGACTAACAACAAGGGCCTTGTTAGTAAACAGTGGCCTTCATTATTCTCCAACTCACCATCATAATGTATAAAATAGTAATAGGAAATAACTCCATTCATTTCAAGGGGGTAGCCCCAGCATTGTGACTCATGGACATCATCTCTTAAAGACTCCTGCCTCTGGCTCCCTAGTACTCAAGTAAGAGACTTTTACTTATATCTGTACTTGGTGGGTTGTCTATAGCAGCATGGCTGTACCCTCTACAGTGTGTGCATGGGGGTGGGGAGACTGGCCATGTGGGTGTGTGTGTGTCAAGTCATTGCTAGTTTTATGTTTGCACCTTAAAGTCTGTTTCCGGGGAAGCATTCAAAACTATGGAGAGAAAATAGTAGGAGTACAGGCCAGACAGAAGTAATTAAGTGGTTTTGTGGGTAAGTTTGTGTATTGGGGGTGGGAAAAACATGTGTTTCCATTGGTATGTGTGCTACAGTTCAACTGTGAAAATGAGATGACAGAGAGAAGAAAATTGAAAAGCATAACAGTGGCTACAAGCATGCCGCATGTGTGCAGATGTATTAAGATACAGTATGTATTGAAGTACAAGCAAGCCATATGTGTGCAGGCAGTATGGCTTAGTGGTTAAAGGCACTGAACTGCAAGCCAGGAGACTTGGAGGCATGAAAACCTGGGTTTGAATCTCATCAACCCCTACTTGTGAATGGTGTGATGCAGAACAAGTCACTTAACTTTTACATGTACAGTTATCAGTGACCATTTGCTTTTTTGCATGCATGCCACATATATGCAGTATTCCCCAATTTAACATAAAAATCATAGTTTCCACACTTGCTTGCTGTACGCATGCCATATGCATGCAATCAGTTCCAATTTAACATTTAAATCATATTTGCATCATGCATATTACTTGAGCAGTTTTATGTGTGCAGCATGAAAACATTTCGTATTGTTATTTCTGTAAGGGCTGTTTCAGTGCCACTTTATTGCAACTGTATGCAATTTCTGAGTTCTATGTGTTATTTCAGTTACTGTTGAAAACGTATTTCCCAGCTTGTTTATAACCCATGTTTCTCTCATCTTCACCCTTTTCTTTACCTACCATTCTTTATGCTTCTCCCTGTATTTAATGAAGGCCTTTTCTAGACCCTGACCACCTCTGCCCTTCTGGTCTCTTGTGCCTGTTTCTCTGGGTGACTCTCCTCAAGCATGACTTTCTTGCCTCAAGGATGGCCCCTTTAATTTATATCCACCTTTCCTCCACACCTCTGATTCCATCCTCTCCAACAATCCTACCCCAGGTTAATTGCTACATCTTGATAAAATCTGCTCTCCCGAAATCCAAGACTTCAGCTTTTGTTGAAGGTATACTGCTGCTGAGGGTTAGTTTGAACCATATGGTGGTATGGTCATCTCAGGCAAAGGCAGATTGGTAAATCATCAATTATTTCTTTGAAGATCACTCATTTCTGATCAAATGTTACTACCGGGTAAATGATCATCAAGGGAAATCATGCAAAGTTCTGACGAAGTGAAATTTTCTCAACATCGCACATCTTTAGTGGCTCCCCAACCTTCACTTTGCCTACCATTTCTGAGTTGGTGAGCGCCACATTAAGAATGGAAGCTTGGTAAGTACCACACTGAGAATGGCAGACTGCCTTGTGGGTTCCCTGACCAGCTGCACCAGAAATTTGTAAAGAGTCAATATCACCTCCCTCCCTTCTTCAACTTCTGATCCCCCCTCTCAAAGCATCCGGTATAACAGATGCTCTGCCCACAGCCTTTGTATACCAGACAGATGCTTTCAAGTTCCTCCATTATTAACACTCCCGATACCTTTCTTCCATTATTCTCTCCATCATCACCACCACCCCCATTCTGTATTCTGTTCCTGGGTTTCTGGCACCTAGTTGCATTACTTGTCCCACTCTGGCATTAAATGTCAGCTGCCACACCTGCTCCAGCCTTTCCACATCCTCCCTCATGGCCCTTAACCCCACATTACTGTCTACCCTTCCACAGATCTTAGTATCATCTTTTAAGAGGCATGTCCTTCCCCTGGATGGACATATTGGAAAGACATAGAGGGGAGGTGATCCTGAGGGGAGCAACTAAAATGGTGCAGAGTCTGTATCAGATGCCTATGAGGAGAAACTTAAGGACATGAATACATACACACTAAATGAGAGGACTAAGAGGAAGGATATCACAGAGACCTTTAAATACCTAAAGGGGTAAATAAGGTACAGGAGAGAAGTATTTTTCAGAAAAAAAGATGCTCAAGAACAAGGGCACATATATGAACATGGAGGAGACTAAATTTAGGAGAGATCTGAGGAAGTACTTCTTCATAGACAGAGTGGTGGATTCTTGAGAAAGCCTTCTAGTGGAGGTGGTGGGGACAGAAACAGTGGTGGGGTTCAAGAATGCATGGGATAGGCACAAGGGGATTCTTAGTGGAAAGAAATGTATCAGAGATCAAGTAGGATCTGCAGTGATACTGCAGGGAGGGAAATGGGCAGACTAGGTGGGCCAAGCAGTCCTAATCTGCCATCAAATTATATGTTTCTATGGAACCCTACCCCTACAGTATATCACATATAGATATGTTAAAGAGGACCAGACCCCAAAACAATCCTTGGGGCACTCTGCTTCTGATATTCCTCACCTCTGAATGTTCTCTGTTCATGACCACCCTCTGGTTCCTTCCACTCAGCCAGTTTTTCAGCCATCCAATTATAAGCCAATAATTAGTATCCTATTGTGCAGTACAGTATTTTAAGATGTGCTTTCAGATTCCTAACACTAGATGGACTGCCTGAGTGAGCAGAAAACTGAACAATACAACACAATTTTTTATTCAATAAATAAAGTCTTAGTTTTGCATTGATTCAACTGTGTGCAATGTTCCATAGGTTGGTTGTGTTTGTCTTCTGTATGTGTGTGTTGTGTTGAGGTGGGGTGTGAAAGGCAGTGAATGAGAGGATAGATAGCAAGTGCTTTTTTAAGACAGATTGCTTCCTGCTTTGGAATAAAGAGCTATGTACTGTAAGGTCCGTGTGTGTGTGTGTGTGTGTGTGTGTGTGTGTAAATTGTTTCCAAATGTTAGACAGCTAATGGAGTTGGATCTTCTTCAGTATGAAACCATGGCCACAATGTCATTGTAAATGACAAATCAATGAATAATATTGTATTATATACTGTACTGGTCCAATGAGCAATGTAACCGATGGCAGCCTGAGCATCACAAAAGCAGAGGTGTCTGGAAAACTAAATTAGTATTAATGTTGCATAGAAGAATGAGCCATCTCTGCTGCTTAAAACAATGCAGCTTATGTATAAATTTGAGACACATTAATTTTCCACCTTTCAGTAATCAGAACAGACAAAATCATTTTGTTCCTGGCAGTCAAAGATTAGGGCTATCTCTACAGCTATAAAGTTGGCTCTTTTTAGTGTGCACATTAGCTTAAACGTACACCTTGCCTTTTATGCTGCTTCATTATAGAATCTCCTATGAGTGGAGCTTAGCTAGGGTCAGACAGGCAGACGTGAGCAGATGTTTAAATCCAGAGTGCTGCAGGTTTTTTTTGAAGAGCACCACACACAGTCTTGGTTACATAATAACCATATACCTACCTTGTGAACAAGCTGCTGTTAGGTTTCAAACAGGGGCAATACCATGACAACAACAAGGGACAGAATCTTGCAGAAACTAAACTTCAGTGTTTTCTTTTCTCTGGCTGTCAGGACTATGAGATGGGTCTCCTATTTCTGTTTCATGAACAAAGACAGAGGGACAGATTTTCAAAGCCCTACAAATGCCACAAGGTGCTTGCGGCAAAGGGTTCAGACACAACTTGCACCTTGCGGCAACGGATGCCGCAGTCCCAAGACAAGCTGCATCTGAATAGGGACCCACTGCAGCAAACAAGCACATTGCCCCTCTTGCAACATAACTGAGGGTGCATACATCACAAGGGGGCTTGCAATATCACCTTTTCTGGGATTCAAGAAGCCCCACCGTGGCTGCAGCAAGGGCCTTCAGATAGACCAGCAATGAGTTGGTCTAAGCCTCTTGCACCACTGCCAGATGCTGTGGTGACTTGTTTTGGGGGACCTTGACAGATGTGTATGGGCACAGGGTGCCATAGTGGCAGTTGGGGAGGGGCGGGCAGGCATATTGGTGATGTTGCAGTCAGCGGGGGTGCCAATTATTGAGCAATACTGTCAGTGATACAGAACAGTGATGGGGGTACAGAGACACACAGTGCCATGGTCCCACATGGGCACAGCCCTGGGGCTGCTGCCAGAGTCATGCCCATGTGGGGCCATGGCACTATGTGTCTCTGTACCCTCCTCCCTCCCTGTTCTGTGTCACTGACAGCATTACCACATCGCACGGCCCCACAGGGTGCAGCATCACTATGTCTGCCCACCCCTCCCCAACTGCCACTACTGCAGCCCGTGCCTATGCCGCTCACCTACCCTGCATACCTGCCAAGTGTATGCCCCCAACCCCTAACAATCTCGGCACCTCTGCTGTTGTGCCAGGTGGGGGCAGCTGTATCCCTGCAGTAGTTCCTGTAGGCGTGTCTATTGCTATGGTGCACACCTGCGGATGTGGGCAACTCCCCGATTTGTGGTGCAGGGACCCTGCTCTTTCTGAATATGCTGCAGGGTCCCTGACATAGCCAGGGTGTGCCACAGCCCTAGATCATCACAAATTTGTGGCAGTCTAGGGGCTCTTTGAAAATTCAGCCCAGAGGCACATATTCTCACCAGCGTGGGCAAAATGGTAGTACCCACTCACTACCTCAGGTCAAATCACAAAAATGATCAGGTTTTTACAAATTCAGTCATTGCAGTATTACTGAACAAACTAATTCCTAAATGTAGGGAGTTTTAAGGTACTTTTATTTATTTATTTATTTTATTTATTCAAGTCTCGGATTACAGCCCTTGAGCTAAGAGCTCATTTACAGAGATTCCTCATCAAGCAGACAAAATAAAATTCATTAGGCAATATACAAATAACATTTTGAGGAATTAACATGAATACAAGATTCAGGCAAAAAACATTGATGGGGTATAATTACATAAGAAAACATTTGATGACAATTGAACAAGTAAATTCAGGAGAATTCCAGAGAAAAATAGGAGTTCAGGTGAAAAGAAGCAAGGAACAGGCAGGACCGATTCCCATTGTTGTGGTGGAAGGAAGTTGAGAAAAGTAGCAATAATGGGATTAGATTCCCTAGACATGAGGAAGGAGAGGGACGGAGTTTGGGGGATTAAAGGAGTGTGGATAAAAATTGGGATGAAAGCAGAATGGAGAGGGAAGGTTATGGAGCTGCATGGAAGAGAACGGAGGCAGAAAGGATTGGAGGAGTGGGTAAAGTGGAGTTAAAGTGCAGGTAGCAGATGTTGGTAGGGTGGAGTTAAAGTGCAGATAGCAGACAAATGAGGAGATTAAGTGCAGAGAGAGGTCAGTGCAGGGCCTGAGTCACGAGATAATGCTATAAGGAGTAGGTGCACCTCTTATGATTAGAGAGATGGGAACGAAGGTTAGACTTAAATGGACCAATTCTTGTTTCAGCATGAAGGTCACTTGATAAGGAGTTTAGCAGGTCAGGGGAATGGTATCCAAAGGATCGCTGGCCTAGGGAAGTGCATCAGAATGGTACCTTAAAGGGATTAGAATGTGTTCCTTGAGTCAGTCTAGTTGGTGCAGCAGGTATTATCATGTTCTGGACCCTGGGGAGGGTTATGCCTATGGTGGTCTTTTTTGGCCAGAAGACAGAGCTGATAACTAATCCTGTTATTCAGGTCTAGATAACCCATGAGAGAGTATAGATCGCAAGTATGGGTAAGGCGTGGAACACCCAAGAAAAACCTACAAGCGTTATTAAGAGGCAGGGTGATTCTTTTTAGGGCTGTGTTGGACACTGCACTGTATACGACAAGCCCATAATCTATAACAGAGAAGACCGAGCTTGTTAAGACAGGTCTGAGGGCATTTTCTCTTAGGCAGTGCCTATGCCTATACAGTTGCCCAATCTTTCTATTTTCTGACTTTGAAACAAGGTCAATATGGAGACAGTATGACATGGAGCTGTCCAACGTGACCCCTAGATATTTGAAATAATGAACCATGTCTAGAATCTCATTTTGTTTGTTGCAAAAGCCCCTTTAGTCCTATTAGGAACTATGCCTTAAGAAGTCAATTGCAGATTTCTTTGAATGTCCCAAGGGCCAACACTCGTTTTGGAAGGGCCGTCATAAGTTATGCCTTGCCTACTCTCTGGAATAGGATACAAAAATTGTTGAGACTTAGCTCACCTGTCAGTCCTGCCTTTTTTAAGATCCTCTATGACAAAACGTTTGCTGAAATCTGTAATTGCTTCTATCGCTCCTAGCAGCTTGACTTGTTCCTCTCTTCTTCAACACTAGTCCCAGCTGCTTATCCAAATCATCTCTTGCCGCTACTACTCCCCCCTCCTCTGCCCCACTTGCCCGTAGCACCCTCTGCATCCCTCTTATTCACCACCTCCCTTCTGCCGCATTTACCCAAGGCTTACACACTGTTATGCGCACCTCCATAGCTTAGGAATTTCCATCTATGCCTGTAACATGTTTCTGCTGGACAGGAATATAAATAATCTTTCTTTTTTTTCTTCTATGTTTTGTATATGACATCTATACACAACCTGCTCCTGTGGAAACTGTATATATATGTGTTATGTTCGGGTTGTGTTATGTATATCTTTCTTGTACATGTGACTTGGAATGTAAATACTCTGCTCCTACCAGTATTGTAAACATGTTGTTCCTTTTGTATTATGTATATTTATATGTAACTGTACAATATTCCCTGCCAACAGCAGGTCCACCTTGTAAATGAGCTTGCTCAATGGTGATCGCCTGGATAAATAAAGATTTGATTGATTGATTGATTGATTGAAATGACAAGTTTGGCTGCTTTGTATCTGCTAAACATTGAGGCAAACGTCATGGTTTTCCTTTTTTGTAGTTGAGCATTAAACATGAGCTTATGAACAAGTCTTCAACTAGGGTGAAGTTGCTTTGCATACTTTGTTCTAGGACATCGATGGCTCGAATATATTACGGCATCATCCAGATAGAGGAGGATATGGTCTTGGCATACTTGTGGGTGGTAATTTAAAAAGAGACTAAACAAGAGTGGGACCTGGATGGACCCCTGTGGTACCCCTGTACTAACACTTTGGCTGTCAGAATGGGTGTTGCCAATTTTCACTTGCTGAACATGTCTAGAGAGGTAGCTCTGAAACCAGCACAGTGATGTCGTGGATACTGAAGCATTGCCTAGTTTGGCTAGTAGGAGTTCGTGATTCACTATGTCAAAGGCCTTAGTGAGGTCAATAAAGGTAGCCCCCACTAAGTGCCCCCGATTAAGGGAGTCGTTGATAAACCCTGTGAACTCAACCAGTGCTGTTGTGGTGCTATGTCGTTTCCTGAACCCATGTTGCTCCCTGCATTGTAGTTGATATTTATCAAGGTGATCAATTAATGATCATAGACAATTCTTTCTAAGGCCTTAGAAATTGGGGGTAGAATGAAAATTGCCTGGTAATAAGTGTGGATTGTCTTTTTACCATTTTTAAAAATTGAAGTAACAACCGCTGATTTCCAGATTTCAGGAAACTGACCTGTAATAAGGGAGAGGTTAAGTATTCTTGTTAGGGGAGTCAAGATCACGTCGATGATGAGGGTTATAAACTTCTGGTCAAGGCGGTCCCCGCTGTGCCTGTTTTTTCCTAGCACTTTCAGCAGATATTTCTTTGCTTCAGCTTTTCAGATTATTCGGAGGCAGACTGGGGGGCAGTGTTTGAGGGGGAAGGGCCTGATGTACTACACTGGACATTGCAGAATGGGTTTAGATAGTTGGGGGGAGAACCCCACTGAGGTCTGTAAAGGCCTTATTGAACGTATATGCAATGGTCTTGGGATCCTGAGTTATCTCCCCATTTATGCTAAGCATAGTAGGCAGTGATTTATTGGGGTTAACTGTAACGGCCTTGATGTTTGCTCAGAATGTGCGGCCATCACCCCAGAAGTTGTCAAGTTCAGACCTAAGGTGTTGTCTTTTCACCTGACGAATGGCCTGGGTACAGTTGTTATGAGCTGTCTTATAGTTTTGAATGTCACTAGGAGAGCCAGAACATTTTGCCTTCTGCCAAAGATTATCCTGAGCATGCAGTTGGGTAATCAGAGAGGGAGTTACCCATGACTTTTGGTATCCTTTAACCTTCCTTTTGGTGATTGGGGCAAATATATCACATGCAGCATTGAATGACTTTATGAAGAGATCCAGAGCAGCATCAACATCGATTGCCGAATAGATAGCTGACCAATTTAGATGTCTTAGGTATTCTCTTAGTGGTTTATGTTGCCCCTTTTTTAATATATGTGATGTGACCTCCTTTACAGGAAGTTTGGGTGACTTACTTGACCAGGTACAAAGAATGGGGGAATGGTTACTTATGGCATCAGAGAGGATATTTGTACTGGTGATCCAATCCGGATGGTTCATTAGCACCCACTCCAGTAAGGTATTGGTCCTGGAACAATACTTAGTACACCTGGGGGAAGCTACTAGTTGTTCAAAGTCAATTGTTGCAATAGCATCTTAGTAGGGAGTGGCATCATTGGACAACCAGTTTATACTGAAGTCTCCTACCACTAATATTTCTGAAGTAAGAGGGGGATATGCTACTGCTGCCAAGTCTTCGGTGCTGCACCCCTGTGAAAGTGTCAGTGTGACATGAAGCAATGAAGAGTTGGTTGGCTGCAGTTCTTTGTGTCCGCTCCTGTGCATACTTTTTCCACCTTGTGGCACTGTTGCATTTTTTTGAGTAATAAATTAGCATCTGATCACAGTCTTATTTTAGATGCTTTTTTTTTGTTTGTTTTGGATTAAATCCTATGAGGACTTGGGAATAACATTTGGAAGACACTGACTTTTGATGTACACATAAATAATTTATGTCAAAGGATGAATGCTAGCCTTGGGGATCTCAGATGTACAACTCTGGGTATCAAGGTTAATGTGAAAATTAAAATGGCAAACCAGTTTGCTACCAGTCATTGACTATGGTAGCAATATATACAAGCATGCTTTGATAAGTATCCTACCAAACTAGATAAGACATCACAGGATTACTAGATTCATCCTAACTTCTTCCATGGATATCCACTTATTTATGAACACAGCCAATTGGCTCCCTTTGCAAGTATACAGAGATAGCCAGCGGATTTTAACAATCTACAAACTGTTAAATATTTTATTATCTGAGAAGTTAACATTAAGCTCTGTGGCCTTAAGTATAGAATAAACAATCGGGAAGTATGAGTTACAAGGTGATAATTTAATTGAGGGGTCTACGGAACATAATAATCCACATGGCCGAGGCTGAGTGGATTCAGATATTCCCTAAAACCTGAGACTGAATTGTTACCTAGTAACTCATATTTCCCCATTGTTTTATTTTTTATATTATAGGAATAATCCTATTTAAAATAAGAACATGCCACTTATTGTTTTTGTGTGGTTTTGTCTAGTTTGGGATGGAAGGAGAATAATACTAGAAAACAGGTGCAGAGAGGTACTCAGTGGAGCTTAGCAATCTAAAACATTACCTTGAACTTGAACTTTCAACTGTATTAGTAGTTCAGGAAGAAAAAATTATGAACAGAGCTGTGTAAAAATAACTTTTTTTTTGCAGTTTCTGATTGCTGTCTGATGAGAAGCCTACAATAATTTTGAGTCTTTTTTTCTTTTTCGCTGGTGATTTTGGGTCTTTGTTGTAAATGTTGACTGTAACTGTGTTTTGAAAGCAGCAGTATGGTCCAAGTAGGGTCTGGAAGCTGCTACCTGGTTCAGGAATAGGTCAGTTGGGTGACCGCAAGCCCAGTACTTTAAAAGCCTCTGCTACCTGTAGTTTGTCCCAGAGGAGCTTCAGAACACCATCAGGCAGAAGCAGGGATTGGAAAAGCAGCCAAGTGCTGGAAACAACTTTTTCTGTTTTGGGGTTACTGCACAATTTGTTTGTATATACTGTTGCTAATGTTTTAAACTGTGTGGGGTTTTGGGAGTGCTCGTAGGAGGGAGGTGAATGCCAGACGGTGGGCTGAGGGAGGACCAAAAGGAGTAGTCAGGCAGAGTGGTGGAGTGGCAGGGCCACATGGTGGCAGGCAGTCAATAGGGCAACCACAGGCCCAATATATTACCCAGAGGTCCAAGCAGCCCCTCGCATGAGTGATCTCGAAGTGTGAGTGCCATGAAGCAGGAACATCTGCAGAGCATCTGCAGGGTGAAATACAGGTTGCAGGCAGCACTGGTTAGGGCTCATTAGGTGAGTTCACAACACTTGTTATGTATGTCTGTCTTGCACAGGGGACTAAGTCTGTGTATATAGCACAGAGAAGGGAACAATCAGAAAAAAGGGAGTCCTGGCAAAACCCTATATAGTGTCAGCCTATTTGAGGAAGTAATAACAGAAAGCATCTCAGTAATAAAGTGTATAAGCTAATCAGGGATGATGTGGGCTCCTAGAAGCTGTCGCAGACAACAGGACAGCTGGGAGGCATGGAAAAGGTGGGGAATGGAAGTGACAGGGCATGGGGGGAAGGGAAGGTGGTCAGCTGCAATGGGTGTGGGGCCACTGTCTTTCTAGGAACAATGTGGAGAGCAGGGAGCTGCCCAATATGCAGACACCTTCGGCAATTTAAGGAAGAGATTAAGCATCTGAGATGTGAGTTTGGGGAAGGGGACAGGGAGAGGCTGGGAGGAAGAACAGTGGCTGAAGGGGCAGGTAAGGGCTGCTCCAGGCCACACGGATGGAAGGCATAGGATAGAAGTCGGAAGGATTCCAAGGGGTCAAGGGGCACCCCCTCAAGGACCCTGTGGAACCAAAGTGAGGATCTGGCAGGAGGTAAGAAGAAAGAGTAGGTGGGTAAAGGAATCAGAACATGGAGTAAGAGGAAAAGCACTAGGAGGAAGAACACATGTGTGTCCTGATATGGTGGGGGGCCCTCTTCGAACAGATTTGCAGTACTGGCCAGTTTGGAGGATCAGGAGGCAGGAGATGAGGTAGAGTATGTGGAAAACATACAGCAGAAAATAGCAGCTAAGGAGTGAGAAGGGAAGTAGGGAAGTGATGAGGGTGGAGAGCAGGATTGAGCAGAAGGGTGGCTGTTGGGGGTGGGGGATAGTACAGGTGGGCTGTCTGGAGGATGGAGTTGGGAGGGCCTAAGGGAGGTGTGGCACAGGACAGATGCAGGGGGACAGGAGAAAGTGGAATTGCCTAAAGGGAAGGGTCTCAGGGACAAGAGCAGCAGGGAAGGCAGAATGGGGGGGGGGGCAGGAGAAAGGAGGGAGGGTCGTTATCCTGGGAGATTCAATAGTGAAGAGTGTGAGACGGGGAGGTAAAGGGACAAGGTCAGGCCGCAGCTAGGTGGAGTGTATGCCAGGCATGATGGTTGGGGAGGAAGAGGCCTTTTGTAACTAAGTGTGTTGGGCAGGAGCATGAGCCACCTCTCATTATAGTACACCTGGGTACAAATGACCTTGCAAGGGATGGGGTAGAGGTGGTGCTGGAGAGGTTTAGGGAGGTATGTAAAATCTGCAGCAAGGCAGGAAGGTCAGTAGCCCTCTCAAGTAGTCCTGGTCCCTATAGCTAGTACTGTAAGGAAACAGAGAATTGAGGAGTTTAACAGTTGGCTAAGGGGGTGGTAAATGTCAAATGGGTATGGGCTGGTGGGGGGGTGGAGTAGGGCTTCAGATAATAAGGACCTATATGCACCAGATAGACTGCATTGAAGTGGGAAGAGCACCAGGGTCTTAAGGGATAAGTTGGAGGATTACTTGTCAACAAACAGTAATTTAAACTGAGGACAAAAACCCTGGCACAATATATCAGTTGGGGGGTGAGGATATAGCATGCACCAAGCAGGAAAGGGATCTTGGGGTTATCATCTCTGATGACCTCAAGGTAGGGAAACAGTGTGACAAGGCAGCAGGTAAAGCAAATAGGATGCTGGGATGTATAGGCAGGGGCATTACCAACAGGAAAAGGGAGGTCATAATTCCGCTATTCAAGACACTAGTGAGGCCCCACCTGGAGTACAGTGTACAGTTCTGGAGACCATACCTATGTAAGGACATAGACAGGGTAGAGACGGTTCAGAGGACGGCAACAAAGATGGTGCATGGATTGCATCACAAGTCCTATGAAGACAGGTTGAAGGAACTGAACATGTACTCCCTGGAGGAAGAGGAGGGAGAGAGGGGATATGATAAGAGACATACAAGTATCTTACAGGAGGAACAGGGTGCAGGAAAACACTATTTTTAAGTGAAAAAGATGTTCCAGGACTAGAGGGCATGGGATGAAGTTGAGGGAGGACGATTCAGAGGAAACATGAGAATAATTCTTCACAGAACGGGTGGTGGACAAGTGGAACACCCTGCCAGAGGAAGTGGTGGGGGCTGAAACAATCACAGGATTTAAGAATGCATGGGATAGACATAAAGGAATTCTGGAGGTCAGGGGTAAGGTGCATCAGACTTCTAGGAAAACAAACTGAACTTACAAGCTCAAATGGGCAGACTGGGTGGGCCATAGGCCCTTATCTGCCGACACTGTCTATGTATCTATGTATCTATGAGGAAGGGGTCAATAGGGTGTGCTGCAACCATAGTCATCATGAGTGGGAGACCGACGGACCCTCCCATTAAGTCCTCAGATAAAAGTAAGGGTGATGAGCAGGGGTGAGGGAGAGTAGATGGGGGAAGACGAAAAGGATTGGGCAGTGGTTATGAAGTACAGGGGTCACAGTGGAAGGTGGTATAATTAAATGCATGGAGTCTCCTAAACAAGATGGAGGATCTTCAGGCTCCGATGGCTGAGGGAGAGGTGGACATAACAGCTATCACAGAGAGATGGGCCACCCAGTACCATGACTGGGACCTTGTGATCCCTGGGTATAGAATTTACTGGAAGGACAGAGAGAGAAGGGGAGAAGGGAAGGGGTAACTTTATTCATGAGGGAAAGATCATAGGCACCAGGGAGGAGGCTGAGAGTAAGACTGAGGCCTTGTTGGTGCAGTTTCAAAACATTAAGGGCAGAAAGGTTAGATTGAGGTCTGTTTACAGACCATCTTTGTAGGATGAAGAGCTGGACAAAGCACTGAGGAGCAGATTAAAATGCTATGTAGTAGGGGAAATGTAGTCATAATAGGTGATATCAAACTACCTGGCATGGACTGGAGGACAACAGTTGCCTCCTACTCCAGGGAACAGGTCCTCCTGGAAGCTTTCCAGGACAGTTTCCTCATGGAGGGAGTCACAGAGCCTACCACGGATGGAGCCATACTAGACCTTGTCCTGTCAGACACTGAGCTTGTCCAGGAAATAGAAGTGGAAGACACTCTTGCAGGCAGTGACCACCACACCATGTGGTTCTACCTAAATATGTAAAAGGACATAGCCAGGGCTACAATGAGGGTAGTGAACTTTAGGGTGGTGGACTTTGGTAAGATGGGTGAACTCCTAGAGGGGCACCTTGCCAAAATTAAGCCAAAGTTGGAAGTGGAGCAGAAATGGTCCATTATTAAGTTGGGTCAGATTAAGGCCACTAATACATGTACAAAGGCTCAGGGCAAGAAAGCCAGGATCAAAAAAACAAGTTGGTTTGACAATGAAGTGGCAGTGAAAGTAAGGGAAAAAAAGAGCAGGCTTTCGTAAGTACAAATGTACTCTGAAAGATGCGGACAGGGAGGATTACTCATTGAAGACAAGAGAGGGAAGCAGAGCGGTCAGGGCAGCTAAGGCCATGAGATAACTAAAGCTGGCACAGGGCATAAGGGAAGGGGAAAAGGACCTTTTTAGGTATATAAGAGAAAAAAGGAGCAGCAAGGATGAGATTTTTTAGATTAAAGAGGAAGGGGGGATGGGCAGAAAGTAGTGAGTACAGAGGCGCTGAATGAATATTTCAGTCTGGTTTTCACTAGGGAAAAGGGTGGACCTATGCCACAGGGAAAAATAGGGGTTTGGAAGTGAGGGGGAGTGGAACAGAAGGAGCAATCCAGGAGGACAAGGTTTTAAAGAGTCTTAGGGCCCTTGGGGTGGACAAGGCTCCAGGACTGGATGGCATTCACCCAAGAGTTCTGAGGGACTTGGCGGAAATCCTGGCTGGCCTCCTGGCAGACCTGTTTAACACCTCACTGGAGACAGGGTGCATGCCTCTGGACTTGAGAATGGCACATGTGGTGCCTCTCAACAGGAGCGGACCCAGAGATGAACCAGGTAATTACAGACCAGTCAGCCTTATCTCCATTGTGGGCAAATTAATGGAGACCATACTAAAGGAGAGACTAGTAGACTTTCAGGAGATTAATGGTCTCCAGGATGAAAGGCAGTATGGGTCTGTCTTGGGGAGATCCTGCCAGATGAAACTGTTAGACTTTTTTGATTGGGACACAGGGTTGGTGGACAGAGGCCAGGTGGTTGACATCCTAAATCTGGACTTCAGCAAGGCCTTCAACACTGTGCCATATGGAAGACTGCTCAGTAAGCTGAAGGATCTGGGAGTCAAGGAGACACCAGCAGGGTGGGTCAGAAGCTGGCTTCAAGATAGAAACCAGAGGGTGTTAGTTGGGGGGGAACTATCAAAGCCTAGGCCTGTAGCCAGTGGGGTCGCACAAGGCTCAGTGCTTGGACCAGTGTTGCTAAGTCTCTTAATAGGTGACACAGCAAATGGTATCAAAGGTAATATCTGCCTATTCACTAATGACACTAAGCTCCGTGGGAGAGTGGACACAGAGGAGTGGAGACATGAGCTCCGGGAGAATGTAGCTAGGCTCAAGAAATGGTTGGGTATCTGGCAGCTGGGGCTTGACACCAAGAAGTGTAAGGTCCGGCACCTGGGGGCTAAGAACCCAGGGAATAGTTTTTGCTTGGGAGGGGTATAGGTGTCTAGTTCTGGGGAGGAAAAAGACCAAGAGGTAATCATCACAAGGGACCTGAGGCACTCTGAGCATTGCCATAAAGCAGCAGCCAAATCCAACAGGATGCTGGCATGCATCATCAGAGGAATCACATCCAGGAAAGGGAAAGTCATTCTTCCATTGTACAAGTCCTTGGTAAGACCGTACTTGGAGTACTGTATGCAGTTCTGGTACCCATATCTGAAAAAGGACATCAAATTATTGCAGGGGGTGCAGTGTAGGGCAACCAAGATAATCCAGGACCTGCAGGACAAACCCTATGAAGAGAGGCTGTGGGAGCTCAATATGTATTCACTGGAGGACAGGAGAGGTAGGGGGGACATGATCGAAACCTTCAAGTACCTTAAAGGTATGAACAAGGTTAGAAAAGGATGACATTTTCAATCTCAGGGGGTAGAGGTCCACTAGGGGGCACAGTCAAAAATTAGCGGGGGGGAGAGATTCAAGAAGGAAATTAGAAGACACTTTTTCACAGAAAGAGTGGTGTCAAAGCAAACCAAACTGCTGGAGAAGGTGGTATCTTTGAAAACTGTGGACAGCTTTAAAAGAGATTGGGACAGGGTGAAAGGGAAAATCATAACAGGTGGGAAGATGGGTGGGGGGATGAGAGTGGGAGGGAAGGAGACTCCATGTGCGAAATGGAGGGGGTGCTCCAGTAAATTCATCTGAGAGCTGCACACTCGACAGACTAAAATGGCCTGTTTCTGCTGGCATTTTCATATGTTCATAGGAACTGTGACTGTCTCCTGTCTGAGAGGCTGCTGGGTAGTGAAACGAGGTGGAGCAGTAATGGAGTTTTCTTTTGCTGAGATCTGTTGCATGCTGCTGACCATTGAAGTACTGGGTCTAGATGTGGATGCAGTGGCATTAAAAATGGAAGAAATATGCTGCGTTTTTTTCTTCAGATAATGTTGAGTAGGTATTTATGCATTGTACTATGCTTTGGGCATTTCTGTATCCTGAGACTTGCTAGACGTCAATTGGGGAATATAAGCATCTACACACATCTGAGTGCTTGTTTTTTGTGTACTGTGGTTAGTAATTCAATTAGATTGTAGCAGTCCTGCCCTTTACTTCATCAGCATCACCCTTCTTTGTTTGTTAATGCCAATTTTCATTAATTGGAACCACAGTGAAACGTGAGGGATGCAATTTAAATTTGGTGCCCAATAGAAGGGGCAGTCAGGTTGCTTCATTTTGGGGGGGGGGGGCCTGTTTTTCTCATAGATCTCATATGCTGTAATGACATCTCTTTCCAGGAATTCTATATTTTCATAGATTTGAGGCTGTACTTGTCTAATATTTCTGGAATTTTCTTCAGTTTGAGTTTTAATTTCCCTCTCAGTACATAGTAGGAATTTCACTCTGTGACTGTCAGTATGTAATGAAATGTCACTCCAGGTCAGGTCATATTGTTACTGGGTGCACAAGGTGAAGTGTAGTCCAAATTGGAAGAAAAGAAAGC
Source organism: Neoceratodus forsteri (assembly GCA_016271365.2). Classification (NCBI taxonomy): domain Eukaryota; kingdom Metazoa; phylum Chordata; order Ceratodontiformes; family Ceratodontidae; genus Neoceratodus; species Neoceratodus forsteri. The sequence goes on along the minus strand of CM057452.1, from coordinate 556,988,193 downwards.
TTAGGAGCTGTTTTGGGTTTTTCATTCCTATATTTACTGAGTTATACAGTAGTTCAATGCCATGTTCAGTTAGAGATTGGGCATTTTTTTCCATTTGATCTGTTGCCTTTGCCCATTTTCTTCAAGTGCTTTTGTTTTGCTGGAGGGTTTTTTGTGTCAGCAAAGTCCATGTCAAGCCCATTAAATACGGAATAATGACAGTTTTTACTAGACAGATGCCTGTCAACTGTCTGTATAATGCCTCTTATTGTGCCAGGCACATATTTGTCTCCATTTTTCTTTTAAGCAATATATATAAATAAATATAGATAAAATCAGCCAGGTGCTTGTCTAGCACGCTGACAGGAACTTCATGAATCTTCTGATTTTCTCCTATGTGCTCCAAATAAGCAGTGTCCTGAGGGCACATACTTTTTTTTTTTGGTGCTATTTGCATTTTCTTTCTGTTCTATAAAGGCTTGTCTTTCTTCTAGATTTGTAGGCATGAACTATAATGCCATTTTCACTCAATTGAAAGTGAGAGTCAAAAAAAATGAGATGATTGCAGTCTGTGGAAAATTTCTGTTGCTGTTTGTGGTTTTCTCTGACATTGCAATAATCCACTGTTGATGATTGACAGGTGATGATAATCCACACTTAGAAATGTATTATCACCACCTGTCAATCAAAAATCATGGATTATCACGTTCAGAAACGTGTTCCTTTCCATGGGTTATTGGCTAAGTAATATAATATAAGGGTCTGACCTGAGAGCAGTCCCACGGGGGGGGGAGGGTTACTATCCCCCAAGTGTCAACCTGCAATGGAAAGACGACAAGTTCAATGGTGCACAAGCTTGGAATGGATTTTCAGCCTTAGATAAGATACTGTATTTGCCAACAGTTAACCAGTTTGTGTCTCAGCTGTCATTGGAGCTTACATGTATATGTAATTGTTATCAGTAATCAACCAGTTGGTACTGACTTTATCATAATGTCTTTGTCCAATTTATATTTTAGTAGTATTTCTAGGTATCTGGAACCTTTGTAGCACTGGATCTCAGAACAGCATTGTGAATGAGTTTGACCTAGTGTCTATTTCTGATAATAAATAAATATATAAAACAATCAATCACTTGATAAATCGAAATAGTGATTATCCACCTTGACTGAATGTTACCCACTTTGCTACCATGGGCAGAACAAAAGTGCTAATTACCCCATGGACAGCATGGAAAAGCTAAATAATTGAAACAATGTTTTCTATTGTGGTATTCTCACCCATACTCACACATTAGCTGAACACCTCCCAACTCAAGGAGTCTGTACCATTTATGATCCCATAAAAACTGAACATCTTTACTGGCATTTCCCAATGCCTTTGGCATGGCTTGCATCAGATCTTTCTTACAGAACAGAATGTTTGCTCAAGTAAGACTCCCATAAGTGCACTAACTGAAGTAAGGTGCCTGCCTGGTGCCATGGCTTGGAGGGACAGGAAGCGCATCCTCAGGATCACAACAGCAGCTGCAAGGGATTCTGAGCTGGACGTAATTGTCCACCTAGGGACAAATGACTTGGCTCATCATGAGGTTAGAGCAGTGCAGGAGGACATTGCAGAGTTGGGGAGGGGCCTAAGACAAGTAGCAAACACAGTATCCTTCTCAGAGGTGCTACCTGTCAAAGGCATGGGGGAGGCGAGGTAGTGTGCACCATGCAGTTTAATGAATGGTTGAAAAATGGTGAGGAGCACAGGGGTTTGGCTTCATTGGGACTGGGGTTCCACCTGGAGGGACACCAGCCTATACTGGCAGGATGGTCTGCATCTGTCCAGGAAGGAACAAGTCTTTTGAGCAATGGTTTAAATGCTTCATTGGCAAGCTTTTAAACTAGTCAATGGGGGCGCTGACAAGCAGCAGAAAATCCCAGCCTCTCCCTACAAAACAGGGTACTAAATGAAAAAAGACCAAGGTAGAACGGTCGGTGGGGATGCTGCAACAGAAGGTAAGGCCATCAAAAATGGAGAGCAATGAGTACCAATGCCCGTAGTCTAGGTAACAAGCTTCCTGAATTAGTGGCCTTGATGGAGGAGGAACATCTGATATCGTGGCAGTCACAGAAACATGGTACACACAAAACCATGACTGGGACGTAAACATACCAGGATACACTATCTACAGGAGGGACAGGGAGGGTAAAGAGGGGAGGAGTAGTTCTTTACATAAGGGAAGGAATAAAAGCAACAGAACAAAAAGGGTAAACAGGAGGAGAAGAAGCACTGTGGGTAAATTTGGAGAAAGGCAATGGCACCACAATCCGCACAGGGTTAGATACAGACCTCTTCAGGGGAGGAAATGGACAAGGAAATGATAGAAAGTACACTTAGAATGGCAGAAAAGGGAGATATTGCTGATGGGTGATCTGAATATGCCAGATGTTAACTGGAGCGCAGTTGCAGCTGCCACAAGAGTGCAGTTATTCTAGATGCCCTACAGGGGCATGCCTTAGACAACTAGTACTGGAGCCCACTCGAGAGGAGCAATATTAGACTTGATACTCTCAAATGGAGATGGAGAGAGGATCACAGATGTAGAAGTGGGTAGCCATCTGGGAACTAGCGACCATCGAACAGTATGGTTCAATAAACACAGCAATAAAGTCAAGCCATACAAAGACAAAAGTACTGGACTTTAGGAGGGCTGACTTTGCAAAATGGGTGAGTGCCTAAGGAATGCACTAGCAAATGGGTGGGAAGGAGGGTGGAAGAACAATGGGGAATAATAAAACTGCCATCACAGAGGTAACGAGCCTTTGTGTGAAGCAAATAAACAAAACAAGACGATGTAAGAAACCACTATGGTTCTCAAAGGAAGTGGCAGTGAAGGTTCAAGAGAAAAAAGAAAGCATCAGGAAGTACAAGGAATCAGCAGGAGCAGGACAGAGAACTGTATCAGTTAAAAGCAAAAGGAGGCTGGGAAGGTAGTCAGAACAGCAAAGGCCCAAACTGAGGAAAAGATAGCCAACTCAGTTAAGAAGGGAATAAAACATTTTATAGGTACATCAGGAGCAAAGGAAGACCAAGGGAGGATAGTGAGGCTTAATAAAGGGAGGGAGGGTGGGCAGAGGGAGAATGTGAAAAGGCAGAGATACTAAACAAATATTTTTGCTCAGTATTTACAAAGGAAGAGGGGGAGGTACATAAAACAAACAGTAGTAACACTCTGGATACAGAAGTTGATACCAGCCCATTTACAGAAGAAAGGGTTCTGAAAGAACTCTTAAAACTGAAGGTGGACAAAGCAATGGGGCCTGATGGGATTCATCCCAGAATTCTAAAAGAACTAAGGGTAGAACTAGTGACACCACTGACTACCCTTTTTAACAAATCATGGGAGGATAGGGTGGTACCCGAGGACTGGAGGAGGGCAGATGTGATTCCCCTTCACAAAAGTGGGAGCAAGGCAGAAGCAGGAAACTATAGACCTGTTAGTTTAACCTCAGTGATAGGGAAAATGATGGAATCACTTCTAAAGGAAAGAATTGTCGAGTATCTAGAGGCCAGAGGGCACAAGACCCTAGGCAGCATGGATTCACAGCGGAAGGTCATGCCAGACAAATCTGATAGATTTCTTTGACTGGGTGACCAAAGTAGTAGATCAGGGAGGGCTGTGGACATGGCCTACCTAGACTTTAGCAAGGCATTTGACACAGTCCCACACAAAAGATTAATATATAAGTTAGCCAGCCTGGGAGTGGGTCCCAAGATGACAGCCTGGGTAAAGAATTGGCTGGAGAATAGGACACAGAGAGTAATAGTAAATGGAGTCCACTCAGAAGAAAGGAGGGTTACTAAGTGGGGTGCCATGGGGTTCAATGTAGGACAGTCCTCTTCAATGTCCTTTATAAGCGACATTGCAGAAGGACTGGAAGGAAAATATGTCTCTTTGCAGATGACACTAAGATCTGCAACAGAGTTGATGCACAGGGTGGGGTGGAAAGGATGAGAAGGACTTGGCAAGGTTAGAGGAATGGTCAAATGTATGGCAGCTTAGATTCAATGCTAAGAAGTGCAAGGTAATGCACCTGGGAAACAAAACCCAGGGAAGAGTACACAATGGGGGTGAGATACTAACAACAACAAAAATGGAAAGGGACCTGGGGTAGTCATATCAGATGACCTAAAGGTGGGCAAGCAATGTGAGAAGGCAGCAAGGAGGGCTGGGGGATACTGGGATGCATAGGGAGAGGCATCACCAGTAGAAAACAGGAAGTTATTATCCTCTGTACAGACAGCTGGTGAGACCCCATCTGGAGTACTGTGTGCAGTTCTGGAGACCCAATCTCCTAAAGACATAGACAGGATGGAAGCTGTCCAGAGGAGGGCAACTAAAATGGTGCAGGGTCTGCACCGGAGGACATATGAAGAGAGACTTAAGGAGCTTAATATGTATAGCCTCGAGGAAAGGAGGGAGAGGGGGGACATGATAGAAACTTTCAAGTACCTCAAGGGAATCAACAAAGTCCAAGAGGGTAGCATCTTTCAAAAAAAGAGGTGTGCAAGAACAAGAGGGCACAATTTGAAGATAGAGGGGGCGGCTCAGAGGTAATTTAAGGAAGTATTTTTTCACAGAGAGGGTTGTGGATGCATGGAATGGCCTTCCGGAGGAGGTTGTGGAGTCAAAATCAGTGGTGGAATTCAAGCATGCATGGGATAGTCATAAGGCAATTCTGGGGGGTGGGGATAGAAAGAAGTAGGCTGCTGGTTAACTAGGATCTGCAGCTTATCCAGTAGGTAGGGAAATGGGCAGACTGGGTGGGCCAAGCGGTCCTTATCTGCCGTCAAATTCTATGTTTCTATGTTTCTGTGTTAACTGGGAAGCATGTGGTTGTGCAAGAACATGTACCACAATGGAATCATTAATACGAAGAAGTGAAATTTACTTCTAACAATGTCAGTTCATCCCTGCCCACCATTACTGCTGGGTGGAACTATAAAATGCTGGTTCTGCTTGGTTCTGCAGAATTTTGGAAATTCCACACTAGGCACAGTAGACTTTTTCTGCTACAAAAAATGCAGAAAAGGTAAAATTTAAACAATCAATGCAAAATTCTACAAAATATAGCAACACTCCCTAGTTCTATGCCTCTCAACTTCCTGCCTCATAAATCAGGGACAAGATTTTAAATGTAAGCCTCCATCCCTCCCTGTCTAGGGGTGTCCAAGTGTTAAGTTGTTAGGAGGGAACACTTGACAAGCACAAGCAACACAGTCCTAGGCATCTGAAGCAAAGATACTCATTTCCTGGGTTCTTGGAACTTAGTGACTGGGAGTCACAACATGGGGAAGAAGGCTTCATTCTTATGACAGATCTCCTCACCTGTAGGGGCAATGTTTGTTAGGAAAAAAACAGACATGCACAGTAATTCTGAGTAAGTTCATTGTCCACTCTGAATCAAAATGCAAAATGACTTAATTAAACTTGAAAAACAGTAACAGCTACTCCATGGAGTAGGGGGTATTCAACTGTGGCTTTCTTTTACAGACACAGCTGGGACATCTACTGCAATAGTCTGTTGTACTAACAGACTATTTATTTCATACAGATCTCCCTTCAGCCGAAAAGGCTAGAATTCCTGGCAGCATTTTCTAGGGCTGAAAAGACCACTAAATGAGGTAGCCTAACACTGAAACAATTCACCAACTCATGTCTCATTCCTTTCTCTCTCTCTCTCTCTCTCTCACTCTCTGCAGCAATTACATTCATTTCCCTTCACTGTCTCTTCAGGCTATTCCATTCATATACCTTCACTCTGGCTTATGACAGCACAAGATGGTTCTACTGTCCCCAACCTTTATACTTTCTTCAATTTATTTTTGCACCTTGCTCTTATACCTTCTCCACCTGAGGGCTATTTCTTAATGGAGCAATTTTTTCTTTCCCTTCTAGATCTTAAAATATGTACTTTTCAGTTGATGTTCTTATAGCAAGGACTGAATCACCAGAACCCTTTCAGACATCCAGTCGCTGTTGTTTTGGCTGGTGGCTGGTCCTCATTCTAGAGTTTTGGGTGCCCCAGACCTGCTCTCAGTCCTAACCAGCATGCTCCACTCATACAGTGATTCCAACCTCTGAACTGACTCATCAGGGGGACTTCTGACAGTGCCACACAGATCACCCAATGGACTGCCACCTTGCTGGCATCCCAAACATTACTCCCCTAAATGGACTTTCCCCGCCTCCACAAGCAGTTCACATCATGGGTCCCAACTCTGCAGAGGTCTCCAACCTGGGGAATAGGGGTAACTCTGCCACCGTTACACCCTCGACTGCTTGGGCTGCCGCCTCCAAGCCGTGCCCCAGGCCCTTTTTGCCATAGCAGGCCCACCCACAGTAAACCATTCCAACCCAACAGCTGAACTACCCACTGGCAATTTCTCTTTTTTAGGGCTTTTAGGCCCTATTGGTGCTTACTCTACCAAGGTGCCAAAGTTCACTTGGCAGTCTTCCATTTTCGTTTCTTCTTCCCAGGCTCTGGCTCCCAAATGCACCAACAGGCCCCTTCTGCTCTGCTCCATTGTTTCCCTTTACTACTCCTAAACTGTCGCCTTTGATTTCATGGGTCTCCAAGGGTGGAAGGCCGGGGCGGCAACTGAACCACTCCAGCCCCACCACGGCCCTCTGGACCAACTTGCTGGCTAAACCTCCCACCCAGCTCCTCTCTCCCAGGGTCTCTCCCTTAGTCTCCCTTGGCGCAAAAATATCTTCTATTTATACCCTTTGGAGAGGGGTCCCACCTACAGGCAGCAACACATTCCAGACTTAGTGGCACCACACTCTCTCTCTCTCTCTCTCTCTGCCTAGCTACCCCTAGCAATCAAAAATTTAACTAGTCAGCTCTCAGAGGATGCTTACATAAAAAAGTCAGGGACAAAGGACCAAAATCAGGGACACATCTTTACAATTTGTGACATCCACCCAGTAAGCTGGTAGAATAAGGAACTCAGTGCAAAATCCTTTTCTAAAGATGAACAGATCTGTAACTTTAATGATTAATATTACTGTACTTTGTGCTTACAATCCCCACTATTTAGTCATGGAAACACAAATTTTAGAAGGGACAGAGTAACATTTTGAGGGAAAATCAGGAATGTCCATGAAAATCAGGGACAATTGTGAGAGGTACGGTTTCCACAGTTTTTCAGCCTAATGTGTTTCAGTGATTTATCAAGCAAAACTGCAGTTCACATTAAACCATGAGGTTTACTTAAAATAAATCACACTTCACTTTTTCTGCAGAATTTACTGCAAAATTCTGCCTAACTTTTCAGAAGCAGAACTGCGGTTCCGCATTCTACTCTTCACTCTCCCCACTACTTCTTATTCCCATCACAACTCTGACTCCCACTCTTTCGTAACCCCCCCCCCCACCATGAGATCCTCTGCTGGTCAAGCTGCCTTCTCCTTCCCTTTTACAAACTATTGGGCTGTGCTCCCTTACAATACAACCTGCCTCTTTCCTCAGCCTCTCAAATCACTCCTCCATGAGTTGTCCACTTACTTCTGCAGCAGCTGAAACCTGGGCCCTGGGTTGTTGCCTGATGCCCTACATCTTCTGCTCATCAACCCTCCTCATTTGCAAGTAGTGTTCCCACCATAAACCCTATATTTCACTCCTTGCCTCAGACTCCTCAAACAAACCTCCTCAGGTTAGCCCTCTGGCACAGTCATGAGCCAGCCTGTCTGCCCACATCAGAGGGTCATGAGGGCAGCCACACTGGAATCCAGTCCTTCCCCGCTCAGCAGCCAGAGACTCCATGCCTTGCCTCAGACTCATCAAACAAAGCTTCTCAGGCTTGCCCTCTGGCTCAGTCATGAGCCAGCCTGTCTGCTCACATCAGAGGGCCTTGAGGGCAGCCTCAATGGAATCCAGCCCTCCCCAGCTCAGCAGCCAGAGACCCCACGCCTTGCCTCAGACTCGTCAAACAAAGCTCCTCAGGCTAGGTACCTTTTGGTGCCAGTTTTAGACAATAGCTCTCAATACATGCACTCTCCATTGTACCTTGGCTACAGTTTTAGTATAAACTCTGCATTTCTTTCATTCACTGTAAAACCTGCACCATTGCTAAGTTACAACATTGCAGTCTACATCTTTTTAAGTTTGGCACTCTTGTCAGCCTTAGACTATACTATAGTAACCTGATACGGCTGTGCAGTTACCCTGTTGTGATCGATCAAAGAGGCTCCTAGTTTGCATTCTGATTCCTGTTTTCTCTCTCTCTCTCTCATTCATTCTCACTCACCAGCCCTCTGGCTCAGTCACAAGCCAGCCTGTCTGCCAGCATTAGAGGGTCATGAGGGCAGCTGCGCTGGAATCCAGCCCTCCTCCACTTGACAGCTGGAGACCCCACACTTCACCTTGGACTCCTCAAACAAAGCTCCTCAGGCTATATATTTTTTTGGAGATGTGCCACTGACCTTCCCTCCATCTGATCAAACTCTTGCATACATATGTATGTGGATGAAACTATCATCTACATATCTGGCTCTTCCACCTCTGATGTCCTTCTCCTTCTTCAGCAAGACTTTCATAATGTGGTAAACTGGTTTCAAGCACACCAACTCAAGGTGAATACTAAACAAAGCTGTCTCTATGACCTTTGACACCAGGCAAAAATTGGCTAGGCTTCCATCCCTGCCAGTGTTCAGTAGCCCTGGAGGCACTCCTTGATGTGGTCCCTGCTTACAAATATCTAAGGGTTTGGCTTGACTCAAATCTTGACTTCTTGACCCACATAGATGCCATCCACTCTAAACTCTGCCCCAAGCTTGGAGTGCTATATAGAAATAAAAACTGCCTCTCCCTCCCAGTTCACTGCGATACGCTTACGAAAATTATTCTCCCAGTATTCATTTATGTGGACACTGTCTATGATTCCACTCCTGCTACATCCCTTGCAAGACGTGACTCTCTCTTCAATGTTTTTTGCTGATTTGCCACTAATTCTCCTTCTTGAGTGCACCACTGCCATCTCTACTCCTCTCTCTCTCTCTCTCTCTCTCTCTCTCTCTCTCTCTCTCACTCTCTCTCTTTCTCTTTCCTCCCTACTGCATAGACATATGGCCCACAGACTAGTATTCATTTTGGAATATTGGTTTGGGTCATTCCCATCCTACCTCTCTACACTCTTCTTCCCCCTGCTACTCCCACGCCTTACTCTCTGTGCTTCAGTTATTCAAGTTCCTTCACCCACCCCCATCCCCACACTTCTGCTGGCCAGTTGGCTTTCTCCTTTCACCACCCTCCCTCTGGAATCAACTCTCTTCTTCCATTCATCTAACCCCCTAGCTCCTCACCCTTAATCACTTGTTCAAACCCATGCCTGTTGCTACTTGCTGCTGCTGCCTCCAACCTCCTATACTCTTCACCCACATGGCCCTGAAATGGCATGCTAATGACTTCTGTTTTTTCTGTATGCTTGCCTTGCCTTTCTTAGTTTTGCTTCTTTTGTTTATTTAGCCTTATTTATGTAATTTACAATCTGCCCTATCACTATGCCTCATTTTTATATGCATCTTAACCAAATTTATGTAAAAGTATAACCATATGAATACCTAAACTTAATTTGCTGTGATGATCTCACTAACTATCATGCATTTTAAGTGCCATGATATTACTTTATGTCTCCCTTTTATTTGTATTCTGTCTTCCTATTTCTTGGGTTGCACCTGGAAATGAGCGTCAGCTCAGTGTGCCTTTCCCAGTTACTAAATTTTAAATAAATAAATACATTTTCCCTCAGCTCTTTATGCATTGCTGTGTATCTATTTAAATTATACCATATCTTTTGCCTTTGTATAAATTTTAATTAAATTCTGATACTTATTACTGTTTTATTGGTCTCCATTGTAAATGAGCATTCACTCCATGCATTTACTCTGAATAACATGGAACTGAATAGAAAACAAAAATTGAATTAAGCTGTTTTATACTATTTGTACTATTTGCATTTCTGTACCTCATCATAGTTATACTCATACTTTCCCTCTCTTCATTGGAGAAAATCAGATACCTTTACCTGTTGGACCAGGAGGAGAGTGGAACAGTGAAGGAGTGGATCAGGTAACTAACATTGTAGGCATTGGCAGGCATCAGCAGAAGGAAGCAGAGACGCGGGGGATTCTGCTGGTTGACTAGCACAAGGCACCTGTTCACTATTGTGTAATAGTCACTACTGGGAAGGGTGGAAGGTCAAAAGTAGGTCAAAACTGGGAACAGAAGCAACACTCTATCTAGGGTAGGAGTATATAAAGAGTTAAACAAGGCATTAGGTAACACAAATAGACATAAACAAAAAAAGAGGGAATGAGAAACACCCTATCTGGGGTAAAGCCATGTACAAAAGTATCTCCAGGCAACACAGACAGAATAGAGGTTGAGAATGCTGGAGTCATGCAATGCAGAGACTGTGGGAGGGCAATTTTCATAAAGACCTTCTGAAGACTGCGGAACTGCCCCACCTGCACATGCCTCTTCGGGTTGAGGGAGGAAGTCGCTCGGCTCCAGGCCAAGTTGGCTAGGATTCAGTGAACCTCTCCGCTATGCAGAGACCAACAAATCTGTGTCCATTACCTCAAAGGATACCAGAAAAGAGCAATGGCTGGACCATGGTGGGCTCTGGAAGTGTGGGAGTGATAAGACAGAGGAACATTCCTCAATTGGTACCACTATGGAATTTCTACATCACTCTGGTGGGGTGGGACTGCAAGGTGAAATCACCCATGGTAATGATAAAGGGGAATGTGGTTGTCTTCCATAGCGGAGACCCCAAGGAGGGTGATAGAGGACCCCAGAGGAGGAGGAAGAAGCAACTTCTGCTAAGGGACTCAATTGTGAATGATAGATTTGGGAGTAGGAAAGGGGGGAGAGGCAGGTTAGATGCCGACCCAGTGCCATGGCCCAGAGTGATGGGAAGCAGATCCTGAGGATTGCTATGGCAGCAGGATGGGAGAAAGAATTGGATGTCATTGTCCACTTGGGGACTAATGACATGGCAAGGGATGGGGCTGGGATAGTGCAGGGGGAGTTTAGGGAACTGGGGAGGGGCCTTAGACAGGTGGCTTGCTTAGTGGCTTTTGCTGAGGTGCTGCCTGTCTACGATGGGAGACAGAAGAGGAAACTCTGCACCAGGAGCTTCAACTCATGGCTGAAGAAATGGAGCAGAGTAAAAGAGTTCATCTGCACTAGGGACTGGGGACCCACCTGGAAGGATAAGGGCCTATACTGGGGCGATGGTCTGCATCCATCTGGGAAGGGAACTGTAGACCTCAGTGGATGGTTTAAATGTTACTTCAATAAACAATTAAACTAGAGGGGGGGTGACAGAAGGAATCAGGGAGTCAGAAATTGTCCCCCCAACAGGCTGAAGTAGAGAATAAGGAGAATCTGAGGCAAAAGGAATCCCCAGGATGAAAATTAATAAAGGAAGCAGGATGAAAGAGATAAAGGGAGAAAGGAAAAGGAGCATTAAAAAGAGAGTTGGAAAGGAGGGAGGATAAAAAGGAAAAAAGGGTGCAACAAGCAGAGTGGAAACAAAATTTTGAAGGCCATGTGTGTGAATGCTAGAGGTCTAGGAAATAAGATTCTGGACATAGAGGCTGTCATGGCAGAGGTCAACTTGGATATTGTGGCCATTACTGAGTCTAGAGTGCACTGAAAACCATGACTGGGACATGGCCATACCAGTTATACTCTGTTAAGGAAGGACAGGGTGGGGAGGAAAGAAGAAACATAGAAACATAGAAAGTGATGGTAGTAGGAGACCAATGGTCCCTCTAGTCTGCCCAAGAGTTTCCAAGATCAACTGCAGGTCCCAGGATCTAGCCCCCCACCTGGCTTCTGACTCTTCCTGATCCCTTGGTTGCTACCAGAGCCCTTGTCCTATCCCACCCCCATTAAATGCTACCATAGTCCGTGCACCTACCTCAAATCAAATCAAATCATCTTTATTTTTATAGTGCCTTTCAAAACCAAGGCGCTGTACATAAAAAACATATACATAAAAATAAAATTCTAAAACAGACATTAAAACAAATCATCCATAGCTAGAAAGCTAAACTAAATAAATATGTCTTCAACTCTATTTTAAATCTATCGACAGTTGGGCATTCTCTTAGCCAACAAGGTAGAGAATTCCACAGGGTTGGCATTGAAAAAGCAAAGGCATGAGATCCTGATGTCTTTAATTGAACCTTGGGAATCTCCAGCAATCCCTCGATGGTGGAATGGAGAGGATGGAGGGGGCAGTAGGGTACCAGGAGATCTTTCAGGTAACTGGGTCCCTGATCATGTAGGGCTTTAAAGGTTAGTAAAGCAACCTTAAAGGTGATCTGCCACCAAACAGGCAGCCAGTGCAGTTCACTGAGCACAGGTGTAATATGACTGGTTCTAAAAGTCCCAGTCAAAAGCCTGGCCACCGTGTTCTGCACCAGCTGCAGGTGGCAGATATCAACCCCAGGTAGCCCTAGGTAGAGGGAATTGCAGTAATCAAGACGGATAGTGACAAAGGCGTGGACCAATGTTGAAAGATCACTCGGAGGAACCAGGTGTTTCACCCAGGCGATATTCTTCAGATGGTAAAAAGAGGATTTGACTACAGCTGACACCTCCTTGGTTGGCAGGCTGTTCCATGGGTCCATGATTCTTTCTGTAAAAAAGTACTTCCTTAGATCTCTCCTGAAGCTCCTTCTCTGTAGCTTCCACTTGTGTCCTGTAGTGGTTGAGCTGGCTACCCTATTGAATAATTCTGAGTGGAACGCATTATTAATGCCTCTCAAGAATTTAAACGTCTTGATCATATTCACACTCTCCTTCCTAGTCTCCAGTGAGTACATGTTTAGTGATTTCAGGCATTCCTCGTATGAGAGTACTTGGAGACCCTGTATCATCTTGGTTGCCCTTCTCTGCACAATATGCAGCCTATCTCTATCCTTCTTTAGGTGTGGTCTCCAGAACTGGACACAGTACTCCAGGTGAGGCCTCACCAAGGATCTATAGAGTGGGAAAATCATCTCCTACTGTCAGATCCTCTCCTATACACACCAGCATTTTGCTAGCCTTGCTGTAAGCTTTGTTGCATTGGCTTGACTACTTCAGGGTGTCATTTATGAAAACCCCAAGATCAATCTCCTCCTGCGAGGTACTAAGTTGGACCCAACTGAGCCAGTAATCCATTTTGGGATTTCCTTTACCTAAATGCAACACCTTGCACTTCTTTGCATTGAACCTAAGCTGTCAGATATTGGATCATCTTTCCAGTTTTTGTAAGTCTTTTTGTAGGTCCCTGACTGCCTCCATGCTGTCAAATCAAATGTCTAGTTTCATATCATCCACAAAGAGTTCAAGCTTTCCCTTAATACCTACTCCAGTGTCACTAATAAACATATTAAACAGGACTGGGCCTAGGACCAAGACCTGGGGCACACCACTAGTGACACTTCTCTCATTTGAACTCACTCCATTGACTACCACTCTCTGACTCCTATCACTGAGACAACTTCCCACCCATCTGACTATGGACTCAGCAGTGCCAAGGTCCTCCAACTTTTTTAATGATCGGTTATGCAAAACCTAGTCAAAGGCCTTGCTGAGGTCAAAGTATAGGAGGTCTGCTAGGTGGTCCTTCTCCAATTCTTTAGTTGCCCAATCAAAGAATGCAAGGAGGTTTGTCTGGCAGGTGTACACCCCCACGAACCCATGATATCTGTCTGATATCTTGAAGGCTGTTCTTTTCTAGATATTCTACCAGATCCTATTTAATTAAGGTCTCCATAAGTTTTCCCACTGCAGATGTGAGGGTAACCGGTATGTAATTGTCAGCCTCCTCTGTATTCCCTCCCTTGTAAAGGGTTGCCACATCTGCTCTTCACCAGTCCCTTGGCACAACAACTGTTAGTAGTGACCAGTTGAACAACTGTGTCAAGGGGACCGCTAGTTCCTCACTCAGCTCTTTTAGTACCCTCAGGTGCAGCCCATCAGGTCCTGGAACGTTGTCTGTTTTTAGTTTCAGCAGAGCCTCTTTAACTCTGGCAGTGGTAATTGATGAAGTTTCCATTCGCAGTTTTAATGCCACATTCAGGCAATGGCCCCATGTGCTCCTTGGTGAACACCGAGCATAAAAAACTGTTCGGAACAGCAGCATTTTGTCCATCATCCTCTATGTTCTTGCCTCCATCTTTGAGTCTGACTACCCCCTTTCTTTCTTTTTTCCCTAATGTTGCAAAATAATTGCTTAGTGCCAGTTTTGATTCTCTCAGCAATCCTAAGTTCTGCCTCCGCCTTTGCCAGCCACACAATCTTCTTTGCGTCCTTGCTGTTCTGTGTGAAATCATCCCAGCTAACAATGTTCTGGTTCTTTTTACATTTGTGGAAAGCTTCCATTTTGGTTATAATTGCTTTCCTGACCTGGTCAGTGAACCATATCGCTCTTCTGTGTTCATTTTTTTGAAATTGGCTCCCTAAATGTCAAGGCTTCCTCTGGGGAATTGAGATTTTATATCCCCTGGGAACAACTCAAACCAAATGGAGTTCCGGTCAGTATTTGCAACAGCTTCAACTACCTTTGAGTTTGTGAGGGCTACATTGAGGATGGCATCTGACCTAGTTGGAGTGCTGACAAGTTGGTTGAGCAGACAGTCTTGTAAGGCATCTACTACAGTTTACCTTTCCAAGATTCTAGCAATTGGAATACCCCAGTCGACATCTGACTTGTTCAGATCACTTACCACCACAATTTTCCTTTTCTTACTGCATCTCTGATGTCTTCTAAGAGTGACATGTCCCTCTCTGCTGCCTGACCTGGTGGTCTGCACATCACCCCTATGTAGCTCTTCCTTCCTGATGCCATGCTGAGTAAGCGAAAGCATAAAAGCTACAGAGGTACAGGGAATACAGGGGAGGCAGAAGTACTGTGGGTCACACTGGAAATGTGGAATGGAGCTACTGTTCACACTGGAGTGATCTACAGACCTCCAGCACAGGGGGAGGAATTAGATAAGATAGTGGTGGAAATCACTGACAAGATGGAAGATAAGGGGGAGTGCTGCTGGTGGGTGACTTCAACCTGCTAGATGTGGATTGAAGCCTCCCAGCAGCAGCTTCAGCTAAATGTTGGGACATTCCAGACTCTCTGCAGGGGGCATTCCCCAGGCAACTAGTCAGTGAACCCACTTGTGGTGGGGCAATACTGGAACTGGTACTCACTAATAGGGATAGTGTTGAAGACATCAAAGTGGGAGGTCACTCAGGGACCAGTGATCACTGCACAATGTGATTTAACATAAGGATAGCTACAGAATCAAACCACACAAGGGTGAGGGTCCTGAACTGCAGGAGGTTAGATTTTAAAAGGATGGGTGAATGCCTTAGGGATGACCTAGCACAGGGAAGTAACCTGAGTGGGGTGGAGGAACAGTGGGTGAAGATAAAAGGGAGCATAGTAAAGGCAACAAACCTCTGCATCAAATAGGTAAGCAAAAGCAATAAGAAAAACAGACCACTATGGTTATCAAAAGACGTGGTTGGAAAGTTAAAAGCTAGAAGGGTAACATTCAAAAGATATGAAGAGATGCAGAAGGAGGAGGATAATGAGGTGTATTGGAGGAAACAGAGGGAAGCAGGGAAAGCAGTAAGGAGCACAAAGGCGACAACTGAAGAGAGAATAGACCTGGAGGTAACAAAAGGGGAGAAGACATTTTTTAGGTACAGTATGTAAGTGAAAAGAGGAAGACTGTACCTGAGATTGTAAGGCTAAAAAGAGAAGGGGGGACTGTGCAGAGGGGTACCAAGAATAGGCAGACATCCTGAACAAATGCTTTTGTTCAGTATTCACACAGGAAGGTGATGGGGAGGGGGCTACAAAAAAGTAATAAAAGCTTTGAAAGGAAGGAGGGGGCACTAGTTCTTTGTTTGGAGGTGAGAGTCCTGAAGAGACTTGCTAGTCTGAAGGTAAACAAAGCAATTGAGTAGATGGGGTGCATCCAGTAGTATTGAGGGAGTACAGAGAAATGCTGGTTGTACCTTCAACAGTTCTATTCAACAGCTCATGGGAAACAGGAGTGGTTCTGTAGGACAGGAGGAGGGTGGATGTAATCCTACTACACAAAAGTGGTAGCAGGGAAGAGGCTGGCAATTATAGGCCAGTCAGCCTGATATCAGTGGTGGGAAAGTTAATGGAATCACTGCTGAAGGAAAGGATCATGGAATATCTTGAATCCAGTGAGTTACAAGACCTGAGGCAGCATGGTTTCATAGGTGGAGGTCATGTCAAACAAATCTGATAGATTTCTTTGACTCGGTGTCCAAGGAACTAGGTCAGAGTGGAGTGGTGGACATGGCCTACCTAGATTTCAGTAAAACATTCAACACCATTCCACATAGGAAACTAGTAAGCAAGTTAGGTAGCTTAGGAGTGGGTCCAAAGGTGGAAAACAGGATAGGAAATTGGTTAGGGGAAAGGCAACAGATGGTGGTGGTAAACGGAGTTCACTCCAAGGAAGGGAAGGTGACCAGTGGGGTGCCTTATGGATTAGTGTTGGGGCTGGTCCTCTGTAATATCTTTATAAGTGGCAATGCAGAGGAGTTGGAAGGGAAGATCTGCCTCTTTGCGGATGGCACCAGAATCTGCAATAGAGTGGACACTCCTAGGTATTTGTGGAAAAGATGAGCAGAGACCTGAGAAAGCTAGAGGAAAGGTCAAGGATATGGCAGCTGGGTTTCAGTGTGAAAAACTGCAAAATAATGTACTTGGGCACAGAAAACCAGGGACAGAATGCAAAATGGGTGGAGTGGTAGTGACGGCCACCAAGCAGGAAAGAGACCTGGGGGTAATCATGTTGAATGGATGGGTGGATGCATGGAACAGCCTCCCAGTGGAGGTGGTGGGAGCAAATATTGTAATGGAAAGGGAGTGTAAAGTCAGAGATCAAGTAGGGTCTGCGATATTTCAGTAAGTAGGGAAAATGGGCAGACTGTGTGGGCCAAGCAGTCCTTATCTGCTGACAATTTATGTGTTTCTATGTTTCTATGGTTGACCTAAGGGTGGCCAGGTTGTGCAACATGGCAGTAGGGAGTGTGAGTGGGATGCTGGGGCAAAGGGATGGATATCACCAGTAGAAAGAGGGAGGCGATGTTGCCTCTTTATGGATTGCTGATAAGATACTACCTAGAGTAATGTGTCCAGTTCTGGAGACTACATATTCGGAAGGACATAGACAGTGTGGAGGCAGTCCAGATGAGGTCAACTAAAATGGTGCAGGGTCTGCATCAAAAGCCCCTATGAGGAGAGATCAAAGGACCTCAATATGTACATACTGGAACAGAGGAGAGAGAGGGGAGATATGACAGAGACCTTTAAATAGCTCACGGGAGTAAATAAGGACCAGGAGGGGAGCATTTTTCAGAAGGAAAGGTGCTCAAGAACAAGGAGACATGCTATGAAGCTAGAGGGGGGTAAATTCAGGAAAGATGTGAGGAAGTACTTCTTCACAGAAAGAGTGGTGGATTCCAAGAATAGTTTTCCAGCCAAGGTAGTGAATCCAAAAACAGTGGTGTGGTTCAAGAATGCATGGGATAGTTAGGTTCCAAGTACAATACACATACTGTAAGTCTGGTGCTCGAAATGCCATACAGAACAGGGGACTTTTCTACACATGGCACTACTATGTAGAAAGGTGGTTCCCTTTTGGATGCAAGTGCAAGACACCAAGCAAAAAACATTGAAAGTTAGGCTCCCACCCTCCCCGCTAGAATTCATGTTGGGGGTACAGAGTAGAATAGATTTGAAAATGGAGGTCAGTAGGCTATGGGACCTAGTGTCTATGCCAGGAGAGGAAAAAGTGACCCCAATATCAGGGCCTCTCCTTAAAGAGAAAGCAATCCAGTTTCACCAATATCTGGGCAGCAGTGAAAACTTTGTGGCCAGGAAGGGGTGGTTAAACCAATTTAAACACTGCCACAGTATTTACCAACTTAAGCTTTGTGGTGAGTGCTTGAGTGTGGCCAATGAGAACATCTCACCCTTTATCAAGCAGCTCCTTGACATTGTTGTTTCAGAAGGATTAGTCCCAGAACAAATATTTAACGCAGATGAAATAGGCCTTTATTGGCGCTGCCTCCCAGACCGAACATTAGTCCATGTGTCAGAGCAAGACGTATCAGGTTTCAAGAAACAAAAAGACCATGTCACCATACTGGGCACAGTGAATGCTGCTGGTCACAAAATGAAACTTGTGCTTTTAGGAAAATTGAGGCAGCCACATTGTTTTAAGCACCTAAACATGTTATTCTTGCCCATCCATTATGAAGCCCAGAGTAATGCCTGGATGGACGGCAGAATTTTTACTTGATGGTTTCAAGAGCAGTTTGTCTCTCAGGTTAAGCGCCATCTGCTCTGGAAAGACTGCCTCTAAAAGCTATCCTATTGTTAGATAATTGCCCAGCCCACCCTGAGAACCAAGAAGCTCGAACAAGGGATGGGACCATCTGTGTAATTTTTCTACCTGCCAACACAACATCCAAACTCCAGCCTTGTGATCAAGGAGTGCTGGATATTTTCAACTGAGCATATAGAAAAAAGTTGCTGCAGACAGTGCTCACTGAGGAAAACAAGCAAGCACCCCTTAGTAGCATAATAAAGAACATTAATCTAAAGGATTTGGTCTATATGGCATCTGAAGCATGGGACAGTGTAAAATCAGAAAGCATTCAGAAATCATGGAAGGTCAGGTATCAAAACAAGCAGACCAGACACTGACTCGACAGAACTTGATGCTACTGAGGAGCTGACAGAAGAATTTACATGAGAATTGACAGCCCTTGCTTCTGCCTTGCCACAAAAGCTAACGGAGGAGATCTCTGATTGGGTGCACTGTGATTCAGAGGAGATGGGTCACGAGGTCCTGTCTGATGCCGCGATTGTGGAACTGGTAATGCAGCCTGAGGATCCAGCAGTGGATTCTGAGGACAAGGAAGAAGGAGAGACTGAACCCCTAGTCACAATCCCAACGCATGGTGAGGTGGTCGACATGTTAGAGAAATGCATAATTTACCATGAAAGCCAGCCTGATTGTGACACAGTGCAGGTAATGTTGCTCAGAAAAATGAAGCAACGCGCTGCACGCAGACAAGTCGAGTACTACAAGCAGTGAGCAATGACTGATTTTTTTTAAATAATTTCTTTTTTCCACTTAATGGAGCATTACAATTGATTTTTAAAGTATACAATACAGGTGTAAATAATATCAGTTAAACTGTTAACATTCAGACTTGCATTGCATTGTTTTTTGATTTTTGAGTAAATGGTACAGTTATCTTCCTCTTATCCGACCTCCCATTTATCCGAACTATTTTAGTGTCCCCCAGGCAGTTTGGATAAACAGGGTTGGACTGTACTAGAAAGACTACTGCACAGCATTGGATCAGTGATACACCATTCACCACAGCACATTGGCTCAACAGCCTAGTTTTGTGTAGGAAGTTTGAGAAATGTCGGTTAAGTGCCAATAGACAGGAGAAGCAATTTTATAATATTTGGGTCCCACTTTTGAGGGAAATTGAGGATGACCTGATAAATATATGAGCCACTATTCCGAAATAAAGGCACAGATGTATTCCATTACATGTTAATTGATTTTGTTTATTGTACATATATATCCCAAATAAATGTGTTACCAATGCACAATTGATGTGAGCCTATGTACTGTTACATTAGAGCTACTGACGCCTTACAAAAACTTTGAAACACATGATAATTAGGTACAATTCAGCTTCCATTCCATACATATTCTAAAGATTCCTTCTCCCCATTCTTTTCTTACTAAGAACATTTGCATGAATGCATGATCTTTATCCCTCAGAGTTTATCTACCTCTACAGCTGACTTCCTAGTTCCTCTGTTGTGACATCACAGTTTGTTGCCATGGAAGTAACTATGATGTCACAAGCAGTGCATTATGACCATAGGTAGGAAGACAGCAACAGGAATAGATGAACTCTTCAGGAGCAAAGATCCTGTTTTCATGCATATCACCTCAGTAATAAATAATAGGGAGGCAGGATACAGAACTAATGTGAAATACAAGCTGGACTGCATCTAAATATTATGTTTTGATAAAGTTCTCCTGAAGGCGTCAGCTGCTCTATAAGCAAATGACTGTATGCTTTTGATGTATTGTATGCTGATGTAGTTTTAATAAACCATGTTTACAAAAAAAAGAATGCATGAGATAAGCACAAGGGAATCACAGTGGCAAGGAAGTGGGGAGGGACAAAGAGATGTAGATCGAGCACGGTCTGTGGTAATAGTGTAGGTAGGGAGAAATGCGCAGACTGGATGGGCCAAGCAGTCCTTATCTGCCATCAAATTCTATGTTTCTATGACCTCCAGCTGGGATTTCTTATACTGTATTCCCTAAATGCCACCTTCACTGCAACTGCCTCTCTTATCTCCCTTGAGAACAAAGTCTGTCTTTTTCTCTTTTGGTTTTTTACAGTCTGCATGAGACATCCATTTGCTACTTCCATAACTCTATCCTTTATGAATTTCTCACTTTTGTCCCACCACCCACTATCAGTTGGTACCTGATCAGACTGACCATTAGATGTTCTTCTGAAATCAGGTCTCTGGAAGTCCAGCACCATCATCCTTGTAGCCTGCCTTTTAAACCTCAATCTGAGGTTTAACCACACCGTAGAGTGGTCACTCATTCTGGGTGGCACATCCACCGACAGTTGCCCCACACAATCACCACTGGTCAGGATAAGGTCCAATATGTTCCCTTTCCTAGTGTGTTCCCCTACATGCTTGGTCAGGAAACAGTTCTGCAGGAGATCCACCATCTCCTGGCTCCTGACACTCCATGCTTATAGGATGCACCAACTGACAAAAGACAGGTTGATATACTCTACCATTTCCAATTTCCCCCAGTTGCCATTCTTATCTTTGCCCCAACTCCTCATCTACCATGTCAGTTTGGATGGGGAGTCTATAGATCACCCCCATTCAGATCAGATAGATCACCCCCATTCAGATCACTTTCTTTTTCTTCATTGCCAGTTGGACCCACAATGCCTCTGCATGCCCTGCCCTATTGCCCTGCCCTCTCTGGCTCTGACATTTTTCCTTTTTTGTTTGAAATTCAGAATGCTTTATTTCTTTTCACTCAGCCCTATAAGGCAGCTTTCGTATACATACATGGCAGCATACAAGACTATGTACAACAAAACATGCCACCTCCTCCCCCCATGGTATCAGCAGTACAAAGAAAAAAAAAGGAATGGAACTAGTGTGCTCACCCAATATATAGGTGCCAACTATAGGGAATATAGTGTTTGTAATTTACTCCAATATTTCTCAAACTTAGTCTGTTATTCACACTAGCTATTATTTTCTCCACTGAAAGGTTGAGCAAAAGCTCCTGCAGCCACTTTGAGTAGGATATGGTCTCATCATCCAGCCAGTGTCTGAGGACTAATTTCTTTACAGACATTGCAATCATAGCTAGATGATACTTCCTTTCTGTGACCAATATAAGGGAGAAATCACCCAACAGACAAGCCTATGTGTTCAGCTATTCCCAATAAGGGGTCTGCTCTCTATTTGATGAGTGTCCAAAGTGGAGCCACTTTAGGGCAATCCCAGAAAATGTGATATAGTGACCCCGTTGCTTGCATGCAGGGCCTGCATGTTGGAGAGGGGGGCCTGTTCATCTTGGCCAGAGTATAGTACATGTTGTTAATGACCTGATACTGCATTAGTTTAAGTCTATCCTGAGAAATAAACCTATAGGTATCTTGCCAGATCTTCCCCCAATTAAATGTTTTCTCTGGAAATTGAGCATTCCAGTACTGGGAAGACCCATCCTGTTGTGGAAAAGTTCTTTCTAATAGTACAGAGTATGTGCCAGAGACTGCATGAGGTTGTGTGGCTATAAGACTAAGTGGCTGCAGGAACCTTCCCCCATCCCTTGCTTCCTGTTTTAGTTGAGAGTTAACCAACATATGTCTGAGTTGGAACACTTTGAAACCCACTTGGGGTCCAAGGCTGTATCTTTGGATCTGATATCCTAACTTGCCCCTCATTCCATAATTCAGCAGGAGAGATTACCGTCAGTTGAGGAATCCAGGAAGCCTTTACCATTTCCCCCCCCTATTTTTAAGTTCAGGTTACCAACTAAGGGTTGGATAGGATCCTGCGTGTTCTTGTAGGACAGGGATGTACACATCTGAATATAGGTCTTTACTGAAATTCCGATCGGTGTCTCAGCTAGGGATGAGGGGAGCAGCTTGAAGGGTATGTACAAAAGGGTAAGGGGAGATAGGCCTTGAACTAAGATGAGTTATTTTTCCAGCATGAGCCACAGGGGTCTGTATTGATCTGGGTCTAGGTCCCCTGATCTAGCTGTCCATCTCAAATATTTCACAGCATGGCTAGCCCAATAATAGAGTTTAAAGTGGGGAAGCCTCAGCCCTCCTTTAACCCTAGGGACAGTTAATTTCCCATAAGCCCTGCTGGATTGCTTATTCTTCCATATGAAGTTGATTTTCAGGGAGTGTAGTTTGGAAAACCAGGTCTGGGGCAACCATAAATTTAGCATGTTGAGGGGGGTAGAAAATGTGGGGTCGTATATTCATTTTAATTAAATTTATTCTGCCCCAGAGCGATAATGGCAGCAACGTCCACCTGTCTAAATCCTGTTGAATTTTCTGCACCAGGGCCTAGGTTACTTTCCTTTAGGGATTTAGCGTCCCGAGTCAGAACTATCCCCAGGTATTTCAGTTTTTTATTTTCCCAGCGTAAACCTAAGCCGTCAACCTCCTTCTTATAGGTGACCGAGTTCAGGGGGAATACTATAGTCTTCTCCAAGTTCAGCTTGTAATTGGATAGTAATCCAAATTCTTGGATCAGTCTTAGGGTCCCGTTAATCGAGGCCCTCAAGTTTGTTAGGTGAAGAAGTATATCGTCAGCATATGCTGACAATCTGAATTCCTGAGAGCCTACAGTTATTCCCTGAATTCCCAGGTCCCTTTTAATCCATGCCAATAGTGGTTCCAGGTATAAACTGAACAAAAGGGGAGATTAGGGAAAACCGTGTCTGGTGCCAGAGTGTAAGGGGAAGTATGGAGAGAGGGTTCTGTTACAATAGATACGGGCACTGGGTTTGGTGTATGGGACCTTAATCCGTTGCACAAAGAGGGGAGGGGTGACTCTGACATTTTTCCTAACATACAAGGCAACCCCCTTTCTCTTAACCCTATCCATTCTAAAAATGATGTACCCTCGTACTGTGAGGTCCCATTCATTAATTAACATGGCCCATGTTTCTATGAGTGCCACATTGTCCAGGTTGCCTTCCCCTATTGAGGCCTGGAGATTGCTTATCTTGTTACCAGACCTGTTTAAGCTTACTAACCTCCAGGACACAATTCTTCACTCCTACCCTCAGTCACTTCATAGCTACATCCCTGGTTATATCTAGTCTCCCTGTGACTTGCAATGCCCCCTAATCCTGCAGACCCCTCCTCTTGGGTCCCTCCTTCTCCCTTGTTTAGTGATGTGTGCAAGTCATTTCCCATCCCTCCATCCTCCCTACCCTTCTCCCCTTGGGAGAACTTGCCAGATCACCTTTTTATGCACCAGCCCCTAGGTTTTCTATACCCCAAGCCTCCCTGCTACCATTTTAAATGGTGTTCGATGTACCTTATGCATCAAATGTGTGCCCCAAGGCTCTTGTCCCAGCTCTAATGGGGTGTATGCTGTCAGTCTTAAACAGCCTCCTGTTCTCCCTGAAGTCCACCCCTGGCAGCAAAACCCTGCTTCTGCACTCCAGGCCTTTAAGCACTTACTAAATGTGGTAATTGTGAGCTTTCTCTCCTCCCCTATCCCATGTACTGTGAAAACTTCTGGAAAGGTCAACGACCTTTCCAGGCTTCTGAGTTTCTCACCAAGGTCCTTGATGTTATGCTTTACCACCCTGCAAAGTCTTAAAAAGTAGGTCAACTCATTCATACCCACAAGGATTATATTTGGCAGCCCATCTTCATCGCTAATTCCACAATTCTGTTCTATTGTTGAATGGTTCTGTTCCTATCTTAGGGGCCATCATCAGTCAGTATGGGTGGGAGGTGTTCTGTTACCTCCCCTACCCATCCAGGCTGGGGTCCCGCAAGGCTCCACCATGGGTCCCATCCTCCTCTCCATTTTTCTGAATGATCTCCCTCTCTGCCTGTGCTAAGTTACATATTCACATGTATGCAGATGATGCAGTTATTTACATCTCTGGTTATTTGACCAACATCCTGTGCTGGTTCCACTCCAACTGACTCTGGGTCAACACTAAGAATACAGTGTCTGCGAGCTTTAGTACCAGCCATAAATTGACCAGGCTATCCCCCTTTCCTGTTTTCTATACCCTGAATTGCTCTCCTCTTGAAGTGGTTTCTTCCTTCAAGTATCTCGGTGTGTGGCTTGGTGGTAAACTTGACTTCTCTGTCTATATTGATGCCATCCACTCCAAGCTCCACCCAAAACTCAGTTTCTTGTACCACAATAAAGACTGCTTGTCTCCTAAGGTTCGCCAGGAGCTTATTACCATAATGGTGCTTCCAATACTGAACTATGCGAATGTGGTCTATGGAACCACCCCCTCCTCTTCCCTTGCCCGACTGGATACCCTCTGTGATGCATTTTGTGGCTTTGTCACCAAGTCTTCCTTTCGTACTCATCACTGCTCCCTATACTCCTCTGTCCATCTTCCCCCTACCCTAATGTTGCCAGTCCCACTGCATCTCCTTCATCTCTAAATTCTGATTTTGGTCCCTGCCCTCTTACGGCCTCACTCCTTTCTCCATTCTCCTTGTCTCATATTCCCCCAGCTCCAGGGATCTTTGCACTGTCTCTCTTCCCACCCTCAATCCTCTGTTGGGCAGTGAGCATTCCTTATTGCCTTCCCTCCCTCTGGAACCTGCTCCCCTCCTCTGTCTCTCTCCTTCCCCCGTCTACCTTAGGCTCCAGCTAAAACCCCTTCCTTGCATCATTTGCTCCTGTCATTCCACTAATTCATCCCCTGTTGAAACCCCTACCATCTGTCTTGTTGGGCCTCCTCCTCCTGGATCGTACCTCAGCCTGTATCAGATTCCTTCCTTTTCTATATCTACACTGCCATTTAGTCCACCAGCTTTCGTCTCTTTATTTACACATTAAAGCTGTACATTGTACCTTTGTTTAGCTATGTTCACTTTTTATATGCATCTGTAATTTACTTACTTGTACTATCTTTGTACTTTTACTTTGTACTAATCATTAATCCGGTGTATGTTTTTGTTATTGTTTTTCCTGTTGTCTCTCCCCGGGTCACACCAGAAAATGAGCATTGGCTCAGTGTGTGCTTTTCCTGGTTAACAATTTTTAAATTAAAATAAAAAAAATTATAAACAGGCCTGCCTGGTGTCAGAGAGGGCTGAACCGTGCACCTTACCTTTTTTCACACTGGTGACCTGGGTTCAGGAATAGACTTGAGTTGCCAGGGATAGACCGGGGCAGGAGAGAACTGAGCTTCCAGTTAACTGGTCTCTTCTCTCGGAAGAAGGTGGCTGTCGACTCTGCCACTTGACTGCCACAAGGTGGCAGCCTGGTGGTAGTACAGCCAAGAGTGACACATGGGGGTGGGTGCTGCAGGATTCTGCAGAATGTGCGTGTCTCCACACACATACTCCAATGTGTGCATCACAGCATCAGGGAAGGGGAAAAATGGAAAATGGGAGGACGGACTAAATGAAGCCCTGCCCGTCTCCCTGTAGCCTGCTCCACCATGCATGGACTGGAGGCATCTGGATATGCTGCCTTGGGGTGGGAGGACAATCCTGCCCTCCTTGCCCCTCCATGTGGGTGGGCCAAATCCATGGGATGCCATCACAGGAACCTGGTGGTAATGGAAACTGGCTGCAGGTAATGGGAACAGGGTTGATAAGCTGCCTGCTCGACCAAGTAGTAGAAAAACCTATATTGCAAAAAAATAACTAACTAACTAACTGGCTTACTAAATCAGTAAATAAAAAAATCAATCAGTCAATAAATTCTGCACCTTTTCAGCTGTCAGCCCTGGGAGACAGTGAACCACCTTCCCCATATCATCCCCCTTACAAACTATGAGTTCTGTCCCTTTTTCAGAGTACCCCTCACTGAGTAACCTCCTCTCTTTGGACTTACCCTGCATGCCCCTTTCCTCCTGATATGCCTTCCCCACACACCTTGCCCTGTCCTTCCTCCTTCCTGTACACCTCTGTCCTTCACCCTGCTTATTCTCTCTCTTCCCCCTTTGCCTCCCCACCTTGCTCAAATTCAACCTTCTCTTTTATGGCCTGCCCCAGTTAGAGGCTGCGTGGAGGCAGCATCTCTCCTAGTTGAGTGGTCACACATTCCTGGCTGAAGTAACAGCTACCAAAATGACATTTTCCATAAAAATGATTTTAAGTTACAGAAATCCAGTGTTTCAAAAGGTGAGCCAAGAGTAAACTTGGTCCAAAAGAGAAGGATGGAAATGGTTAAACAAGAAATATGTTGAAAAGTGGAGAAGTGGTGCAGATCCCAAGAAAGTTGAAATGGCTGCCAAGCACAGACTGCCAGGGAAGTTGGTCTGAGCCCTGAAAAGACCAGAGTTAAAAATACTTTTAGTACCCTAGCAACAGGACAGTAAGAAGGAGTAATGTAAGTCATACTGCACTAAATAGAAACCATTTTCATTTGAAGACATATGCTTTTCTGCTAAGGAGTTAGAGACCACTAGGACTTTAATGACCTTGTAAGAAAGCTCCATAACTTGGAATTCTAATAATTTTGGGTGACATAGATACATAGATACATAGATACATAGACAGTGTCGGCAGATAAGGGCCTATGGCCCACCTAGTCTGCCCATTTGAGCTTGTAAGTTCAGTTTGTTTTCCTAGAAGTCTGTTGCCCCTTACCCCTGACCTC
Source organism: Neoceratodus forsteri (assembly GCA_016271365.2). NCBI lineage: Eukaryota > Metazoa > Chordata > Ceratodontiformes > Ceratodontidae > Neoceratodus > Neoceratodus forsteri. The sequence continues at coordinate 556,961,184 of CM057452.1, read as the reverse complement.
TAGAATTCCTTTATGTCTATCCCATGCATTCTTAAATCCGTGATTGTTTCAGCCCCCACCACTTCCTCTGGCAGGGTGTTCCACTTGTCCACCACCCGTTCTGTGAAGAAATTCTTTCTCATGTTTCCTCTGAATCGTCCTCCCTCCAACTTCATCCCATGCCCTCTAGTCCTGGAACATCTTTTCGCTTAAAAATAGTGTTTTCCTGCACCCTGTTCCTCCCTGTAAGATACTTGTATGTCTCTATCATATCCCTCTCTCCCTCCTCTCCTCCAGGGAGTACATGTTCATTTCCTTCAACCTGTCTTCATAGGTTTGTGATGCAACCCATGCACCATCTTTGTTGCCCTCCTCTGAACCTTCTCTACCCTGTCTATGTCCTTACGTAGGTATGGTCTCCAGAACTGTACACTGTACTCCAGGTGGGGCCTCACTAGTGTCTTGTATAGCGGAATTATGACCTCCTTTTCCTGCTGGTGATGCCCTGCCTATACATCCCAGCATCCTATTTGCTTTACCTGATGCCTTGTCACACTGTTTCCCTACCTTGAGGTCATCAGAGATGACAACCCCAAGATCCCTTTCCTGCTTGGTGCATGCTATATCCTCACCCCCAACTGATATATTGTGCCAGGGTTCTTGTGCCCCATATGCATTATCTTGCACTTCTTTGCATTGAATTTCAACTGCCAAACCCTTGACCATTCTTCAAGTTTCTGCAGGTCCCTTCTCATTCTGTCTACACCCTCTGGTGTGTCTACTCTGTTACAGAGCTTTGTGTCATCAGCGAACAGTGAAATTCTGCTTTCTATATCCTGTGCAATGTCACTGATGAAGATGTTGAATAGGACCGGTCCCAGCACTGATCCCTGTGGTACCCCACTAGTCACTCTTCCCTCTGTGGAGTGACAGCCATTTACCACCACCCTCTGTGTCCTGCCACCCAGCCAGTTACCTACCCACCACTCTACTGTCCTGCCCACACCCATATTCCCCAGTTTGTGTAATAGTCTTCTATGTGGCACAGTGTCAAGGCCTTGCTGAAGTCCAGATAGGCCATGTCCACTGCCCTCCCCTGATCCACCTCCTAGTCACCCAGTCAAAAAATTCAATGAGGTTGGTCTGACATGACCTCCCCCTGGTGAAACCATGCTGCCTTGGGTCCTGTAGTCCATTGACAACCAGATGTTCCACCAATCTCTCCTTCAGTAGTGCTTCCATGATCTTTCCCACTACCGAGGTGAGGCTGACAGGTCTGTAGTTCCCTGCTTCCTCTTTGTTCCCACTTTTGTATAAGGTGACCCGTAATAAACTTCCTGATGTCCCTCTATGGGTGCCTAGCTCCCGAGCTTCCATCATGGAAACAACAAACTCCCATTTCTACTAGCAGTCTGTTCTGGCCTGAGCCAGCACCCACTCTGTCCTGTCTAGTGGGCTCTAAACATTCCCTGTCCCCACTCAGTCTAGCCAGCTCACCCACCCAAACCAGCTTTCACTTTTAGTGCATGTCAAGAGTTGGAAGAATTGGCTACTGCTATAATTAGACTTTTAGAATCTTCATGTTCACCTCTTCAGGGCCAGGTAAATTATCTGGCAGTGACTGTAGAACCCCCCTCATCTGACTGTAGTCTCTTGCTGAGTGTAGGAAGCCATGTGGGGATAACCTTGCCTCATGGCTACATGCACTGATCATAGTGCTAACAAGTAAGGAAGTGTGTGGGTGGTAGCACTGGGCAAATGGTATATGTGAAAAGAGATTTTTTAACAGGTTAGCTGAAACATTTTCACTGGATACTATGTATTGTACGGTATCTGATCCAGTAAAAATGACCTTATAACTAGAGCCCTGGGTTTTTTATAAATAAGAATTAACAAGAAATAGAAATAAAATCAAAGTATAAAACAAAAACAAACGCATGAAAAAAGTGTTAAAAAATACTTGTTTTTTTGGGACAAAAACTAAATAAATGCTTACAGCAGTTCTTGTTTAGGCTCTGTTGTTACCAAAAAGACGGTCCATAAGGAAGTGGCAGCGGAATTGTCTGATTTATTAAACCGTTCAAGATCATTGCATAACGCTGCCTAATACAATGTAGTATACTAGGAATGTGATTTCTAGTGTATATAAGGTCATTTTGAAATATTTTATTAATGTACATGTGATAACAAGAAATAAAACTAAATTTTCAATGAATAAAAACAAATAACATGACATTCCAGAAAAATAAAAATAAAAAGAATTTCATGGGGCTCTACTTATAACCTGTTAGACTGAATACTGATTTTCCCTAAGTGGTGCCACCATCTGAGGGACCACTAACCAATGAGATAAAACACTGACCTTACTATAGAGCCTTGGCTGAACTGGCAATTGCAGGAAAGCTATTGTATCAGCAAAGTCTCTACATTTTTGGATCACAGGATCAGATGAACAATTCAGACTTTGCCCCGGTTCAAATTGAAATGTTTTCAATGCTAAAAGGAAAGTGTCAAACCCCTTATTTATTTATTTTTTATTTTATTTTAACATCAGTTTAACAACCTTTGAGCCAGGGGCTCATTTACAAAGGTACCTCGTCACATAGAGGACAAAGACAGAAGTACAGGAGACCTTAGGCCTTAGGCCTCAAAGTGTCCCTAGTTTTAGCTTTAAAAAACACATTTTATGATTGTTCACATTCTGTAAAGATTGCAGATATAGCTGGTTGTTTTGATTCTGGTTCTGCCAACCATACTGGTGTTAGCACACAAAAAAAGTGTTTGTATGCATTCATTGATCAACTTCCACTGCCTCTTTCCTGGACTTAGGAACATCCTACCTAGTCTAGCCACTCATGATGCAGTGGGAGGAGGGAGACTATTGCATAATGAGCGGCTGCATTGTTTGGTGGTGTTCCAAATGTTCTGGAAGTATGCAGTAAAAGCAGATCAAGGATTTGAAACAAAAAAAAGGTTGCTTATAATTACACCATTAGCATGCATTTTGGTTCAACAAAGAAAGGAAGCATATAAAACAACCAGCAATGTCAGTGAATTATGGAGCAGGTAGGCAATCATTAAATGTGTGTTTTCAACTAGAAATAATATGATACAAAAAGGGTTGACAGTGTCCTTTTAAATATTTACACAGCTCCAGTAAAAATGGTAAGCTTCCATGAAATCCATAACTAACTGCAGGATTTGGGCTGTAGTTTGAAACATTTTGGACTCCTGTGTTGGGTCTTTTTTTCTGAGTAGTTTGCTTTTTACTTCATTTTTTTTTCTCCCCTCTACTGGTTTTCTCCCTTCAGCCCTCATGGCTCCCCCAACCCCATCACCCACCATCTCTAGGATTTACCTTGGGCCACTGAGTGATCCACAGATTACCCCCTGTGGTGGGGCCATCAGGGTTCCCCCAATCCCCCAATTGGTGCCACGTTCAGATCTGTGGTCCCCATGTCCAGTAGGTGGTGTGGAGCCTGAGAGGCTTCATGGGATGGCAACATACCATCAGCAGCGATTTTCCCATTTTCTTTTCTCCCTGACCTATGGACGCTCCACAGAGATGGCAGTTGGAAGTCTGCATGTTGGACGATCTGCTCAAGTCTTCACCAGGAAGCATCCCCCACCCAGATCTGCTGCTCCAGACCGCATAACCACCCATGGTCATCTTGGTGGTGGTGTTGCAGTGGCACAGTCTGCCCTTCCTCCAGAAAGAAGAGCTAGGATGCTAAATCCTCCTCCCCCGACCAGCCCCCATTCGGCCAGGCTAGTTCCTGAACCCAGGTCTCTAGCATGATGGCAGGTGAGGCATAGGTGCTTCAGCCCTCCTTGCCACTGAGGCGACTGCTAGTCACTTCTTTTTGTTACTGTAGTTTAGACAGGTTCAGAGAAGCATTATTTTTGGTCTGTTTTGTTGGGTTTTGTGGATGCTGGTAAATGTGTTCATTGTTCTGTGTTAGTAGGGTCTATGTTTTTAGATCTGATTAACTCTTAGAACCCCATTCATTGGTCTGTGTTAGTTTAGAGAGGCCATGTGAAGCCTTCAAATCGGTCTGCATTTTGTTCTATATTAAATTTGAGGGACATGGAGACACAGTCTCATTGGTCAGTGTTAGGTATGACAAACTGGGAAATGTTTTCATTAGTCTGTGTTGTTAGGTTTGATGGATTCTGGGAAAGTTGGTCATTGGTCAATGTTTAGTACTTGCCTCCTGGAACGGTTGGTGAGTACATATGTTACCCTGCACAATTGTAAAGGATAAATTATATATGACAGTGAGTGATCTGTGATAGTGCTTTAACTGAGAATATTTGTCTTGGTGTCTGTGCTGCTGTTGAGCTCAGGTCTTTTGATGTTGTATGGGTGGAATTGCTTATTAGGCTTTCTGTAATACAACCAGGTACTTGTCTGTGTCTGTCTCCTCAGAGTAGAGTTTTGGACATCTCAGTGATTGTCTTATGACATTGCTTTTGTCTGTTCAGTGTGAAAACCAGCAATGGATTAAGCAGCCTGTGGATTTTCTATACAGTACAATATTCATCTTGCCCTTTTTAGTATGAAAAATGTGGAAGTCCCTACTGTCTCCCCCCTCAGTCAATCTGGACTCTCTCTTCTTCCCCTAATCTGTTTAGGTTCTTCCCAATTTATCTGTGAGGGATATAAACTGGGTCCATTCAGATTTCTTTCAGTGTTCATACTCCTCACATTCAGTAAGTTCATTATGAAGTTGAGAAAAACACAAAACATGGTAGCTCCCAAGTTATGCAGTGCATTATACACTGAGGTCCAGATCCAACTAAAACAACACAGAATCCTCCACTCAGTGGAGATAGGTCTGCACTTTCCAGTGAAGTAAACATAAAACAGTCTTATTGATGCAGCTTCTTTAATCAATTATTAGTTTAAAAACCATCTTGAAACAGGTTTGCTACATTGTAATGTACATAGCTGGTTTTCAGGCATGGACAGGGGGAGCAACACTATTCTCCTACTGGTATAAGCTTGGTGCTGTAATAGTGAACTACCAGCATCACAAAGCCTCCGATTTTCCACACAGCCAGAAAAAATAAACCCTATGTAGACTCCCGAACTCCAACATGCTAACCTGTGTAGAAGTGGTCAAAAACTAGTTATGTGGCCCTGTGAAAATTTTCATCCTCTTTCCCTCCTCCCTATCCTATCCAAACTCCAAGAGCACATACTGTAGTTCTATTCCAACTTTCCACCTTCCTCGACTCCTCTTCCTTTTTCACCCCTTTCCAATCAGATTTCACAAACTCCAGTCCACTATTTTCTCCCTCCTCCAACTAACGGATTCCATCCACACTGCAATGGACCAGGGCCTTCTCACTGACACCGTCTTCGTCAATTTAGTGAAAGCTTTCGACAGTGTCTCCCATCCTCTCCTACTGCATAAACTGAGATCAGTGGGCCTCTCAGTCCCTGTTGCAAATTTGTTCAACTCCTGCCTCACAGGTATCACTATCTGTGAAACTGGACGATGCCATATCCTCTCCCCTCCCCATAACCACCAGCATCCCACAAGGTTCCGTACGTGAACCCCTCCTGTTCTCTATCTTTTTAAATAACCTCCTCTCTGCCTACTCATCTGCGTCCATCCGCATGTGCACAGATGACATGGCCCTGTTTGTTTGTGGGTCCTCTCCAGCTGAGCTGAGATCCAAGCTCCAGCCTGATTTTGACTCAGTCCAGAAATTGTTTTGGTCCAGTCAGTTATCTCTAAATGCAAAAAAGACTGTTTCTGTGTGCTTTGGCACTAGACCAAGGCTCTCTAAACTCCCGTTCCTTCCTTACTTCTTTTTACACCCTAGATGGAGACACAATTGACAACGGGTCTTCTTTCAAGTACCTCAGTGTCTGGCTTGACTGTCACCTCCATTTCTCCCAGCACATAGACACCATATTCAAAAAGTTCCACCTTAAACTTGGTGCCCTCTATAGGCACAAAAGTTACATCCCCTTACCTGCCTGCCAAAACATCCTAACCAAGATGATTCTCCACATTTTTGATTATGGCAACATAGTCTGTGGAGCTGCCCCTAGGTACCACCTGGCCAGACTGGATCCCCTCTTCTACTCCTGCCATTTTGCTCTAAATTGCCCTCCCCACACCCACCACTGCACTCTTGACTCTGTTCTCTCCCTCCCTTCCCTTGAGGATCATTGTCTAATCCACTGAGCATCCTTCACTTCCAGTTTCTGACTATCCACCCTCCCCCCCATCTTGACTCCCTCTTCTTACCCTCACCTCTTACCCATACTCCCTCCAAAACTCTGGGCTTCGCTCCCTCCAGATCCCATCTCATATATCATTTGCTGATCAAGCTGCTTTCTCTTTCTGCTTTCCTAAACTTTTAACTCTCTTCCCCTATCCATTCACTCTGCCTCCTCCAAACCCTCCCGTATCTCTCTACTCAGCTCCCATACCTCTCCCATCTGTCATTGCCCTTAATGTGCCTGTCCCTTAGTCTCTTTCGGGTTACCCCCTCCTCCCAAATCCTCATGTGTGTCTCCCACTATTCTTCCTGTTCCCACTACCCAAATGGTCTACACAAGTTCTGTTCATGATTGTACTTCTGCTACCTAACCCTAAAGTCTTATATTCAGGATGTATCTGCTTTGTCTTCTATTTTTAGCTGCACTGTTACCTGACCAACTACAGTTATTTGTAAATATTGTTATATACCAACACTACTTATCTGATTTACTTTGTACATCTATATATTGTATATTACGCTGTCATTCATTGTTACCCTTTACCTCTTCTTTTATATGAATGTATATATTTTATAATATATTCTCTTAGCAAATCCCTCTTCTCCTTCCCCCCAGGATGTATCTGGAAATTAGCTGTTTGAGCTCAGCATGTCTTTCCTGGTGAAATGCTTTAATAAATAAATAACTAGTAAATAAAACACCTTCCAATCCCCACAGCAGATACAAATATTCATTAGCCACAGCAACCCCTCCCTTTAAGACCCATGACATATGCAAATATTCACCCTCCTGAATCTCCCAGCTGTCCAAACTACCTTATACCATGATCCAATCCCATGACACTAACTTATAACCTCTGAAATGCACCAAGTGCACCAACAGTCCAGCATCACCACCCAGAGTCAATTACTGGTGACTGAAGCACTGATGTTATGGCCTCTCTGACTTTTCCTGTTCTGACTTGCTGTCTGCTTCAGTCACCCCATCAGTAAGTCCAGTGCTGACCACAGTCTTCTGTTCATTTTCGCACAGAATATTGTAAAGCTGAGAAGCAGGTATTCAGCACTGAACTCACTGATGGGGGTGACACCATGATGACATTAAAAAGGTCAGGGCAGGGACAGTCAGAAAGGGCATCAGTCCTGCACTGCAGTTAGTAGTGTTGAACCCAACACAGTGGCGATGGACCGCCATTGCACCCAGTGCATATTAGAAGTTAGAATAATTATTGTCATGGGGCTGGCCCATGCGATAGGTGCGGTCAGAAGCAGCTGGAGGTATGAGAGGGTATCGTTTGTTTATTTTACTTTGGTGTGGTGGGAGAGGGTGGTTATGACTTAACTCAGGGCTGTAAGGGGTGAATACTTGCATTTTCTGTGAGTCCTGAGGTGTGGTTGTGGGCTGGGCAGCATGGGGACATGGAAGGGTCACTGCGTAAATAATAAAAATGTCAGGAAAAATCAAATGTGGAAAAATGTCTTCACTTTAAGCAATTAAAAATGTGATTGTGGATTTTGATGCTATTGAAATTTGGACAGCATATTGACTCAGGAACATCATGTGTTATCTGTTGTCTGTAAAGGTTTTTACCATCTGCATAATATTGCCTGAATTAAAACTTATTTGGCTCCCTCAGACTTGGAAACACTTGTATATGCATTTGTCACCTCCCAATTGGATTATTGCAATGCTCTGTACCTAGGACTGTCTGCAGGGCTGGTGCATCACTTGCAGAACTCAACAGCCATCCGATTGCAGGGAACTCATGGTCAGTGTATATCATGCAGGTTTTGTGTGAACTGCACTGGCTGCCAGTGAGGTGGTGCATCAGCTTAAAGATAAGTTTGTTAATCTACAAAGTCCTGCATGATTCGGGCCCTGACTACCTGAAGTACCATCTGACTGAATACACACCATCAGCCCCTTTTGTTCCTTTGAGGCTGAGCTCCTTGTGGTTCCTCATTCCTGCTTGAAATCATGGGGAGATAGGGCCTTCTGCGTTGCTGCACCCATTTTGTTGAACTCACTTCCTGCTGTCATTAGAGGGGCCCCATGACTGGGACATTTTAAGGGTTTGTTATAAAACCACTTCTTTAGCCTGACATTGGGGTCACCTAGAACTGATTTATGGGCAGCATGTGTTTTTCTTTAGGGTAACTACATGTATCCTGATCGGTTTTAAATTATGTGTATAAGATTTTCAATTGTTGCTTGTATGGTGCTCAGAGCTCTGGATGGGCGCCTAACAAATAAATTTGCCTTGCCAAAGCGTGTGATGCTATGTGTGATATTAAATACATTTTGAGAACAAAGATTGAGTGTTTTATAAAAACATCACACAGGAAGGTGTGTATGAAATTCTGTATTACACCTACCTACGAATGTTTTATTTTTTCATGATTGCTGGCCCAAGTAAAGCTGTCACCTGTCACTTGGGGGTGTCCAGTCAGGGAGGATTGCATTGTTTATGAGGAGAATAGTGCCGATTATGCACAGAGGAGTTAGGGATCTGATTCCTGTCGCGAGTGAGTGAGTGAGTGAGTGAGTGAGTATGGCCTTGACTGCCTCCTGCTAAATTTGTGCCACATGTTTGATTGATAGCTTATGATTAAACATGGCTGGTTGTAATACATAATTACAATATAGTTATTACTGATAATTATCAATGATTTATCATTTTAGGTCCTTAGAACACAGAAATAAATAACTTACTGTATCTGTAAGTGTTCATTCTAATCTACAGTGCATAAATCTAAGTATTGTATATATCTAGAAATCCCATAGCATTAAAACTCAGCACTGTACATCTGAATGATATTGCCAGGCAGAAGCATAAACACAGAGAACAGCACCAGCAACAGGGCCAACCCTTAGGGAGCATAACAGTCCAGAGTGCTCAAAAGTTTCTATTGCCAGTAACTGCTTCTGACCTGTAAGGAGTGATCAGAACCATCTAAGCATTGAACCAGTCAGTCCCTAATATTCCCCCGAGTCTCTCAGCCACTACACAGGGAGTCTGCTGGGTTAAATAATTGATTTCAGGTTGAGGAGACTCAGAACAGATTCCCCAGGGCCAGCCCTATAGCATAGAAGTATAATTACCTCTTGGCATGCCAGTGCCCAGGTTCAGGAATGAACTCAGATCACTCAGGGGTGGCTGGGGGAAGACAGCTATCCTCCTTTGGGATGGGAGCCTCTGCAATTCATTCTTGGACTGCCCTCTGTTGGAGACCAAGTGGCAGCACACATTGGGCACAGCATAGATTGGGAGAAGGGCACCTGCTGATGCCAGGCATGCATGTGTGCCTTCGTATGCCTATATGCATGTCATAAGATGCTAGTACTCTCCATGGGAAGAAAACAGAAAAATAAATTTTAGGGCCACCTGGCCATGGCTGGCACCCCCTCAGGCTCACCCATGACCAACAGGGAAGTCCGCTCACCACATTCATGGTCCTAGGTAAGTGGTGTGGCAGGAAGTCCCTGCAAAGGTCAATGTCAAGGCTGCTCTGCTGTCATGTGCATGGAGGTGGGCTGGGGGCAGGAGGATAAAGATCTATATTAAAAAAGAACAGATACCTCTTCTTGATCATTCGCAGTTAGAGGTGTTGCAAATTTAAACTTTGCTAGGAAAATGGCCACAAAGCAGCCAACATTCTCCTATGCAAGCATTCACAAAGTTTCTTCAGTTCTTAGGAAATTTGCAGTCAAAACATTGCAAATCTAGTAAATTAGCACAACACAGATTCTACAGAAGTCACACAATTTGGCCACTGCTTTCATCTCCACTTGCAAGAAGGTCACTGCACACAATGAACACAGCCATTTTAGTGTTGTGGCACTGCCTGAAGTCAGATTGGATTGGCTCAAAGATATTATTTGACTTCAAGTGATGCTCACTCAGCTGCATAGCTACCAACCTCTCAATGACTTTCACCAAAAATTGCAGATTGGACAAGAGATGATAATTCCAAAGTTTGTCCAGATCGAATGATGGCTTTTTGAGCATGAGCCTCACCACAGCCCTTTTTATTGCCATGGGGAGAAAACCTTTGCACAAAAGTGTTCATGATCCCCACAAAAACTGGAGTTCATGACACCACCTTAGCCTTGATAAGCTGAGATGGGGCTTAGTGCAACTTTGAAGTGGTATAACACACATCAGCAGGGATCCTGATCATCTCTTTTTTGCCAGCTGGTGAAAGTCACACCATAGAATTGAATATTTTGGTGGTGATGGATACTCAGTCCCTGAGGAAGGGGCACTAAGTTTGTAGGACTGGTTTCCACCCTGGGCTGCTGGTTGCAGATGCTTAGAATCTGGGGAGTTGGGTAAGGGTTGTAAGATTGATTGTTCCCAGGACTGGTGATAATGGATGCTCAGCCCCAATGAGTGGGATTAAGCTTGTAGGACTGGAGTCTATCCAGGGTTGGTGATAGTGGATAATCAGACCCCAGTGAGTGAGGTAAGGGTTGTAGAACTGATTTCTGCTCAGGGCTGGTGGTGATAGTTGAGTGTTCAGTCCCTTGGGAGGAGGGTTAGGGTTTGGGGTTTTGGTTTGTCCCCAGGGCTTGTGGAAGTAGATACCCAGTCCTAGTGATGGAGGTTAGAGTTTGGAGTTCAGTTTCCAGGGCTGGTGGTGGTAATTGCTCAGCCCTTAAGAAGTTGTGTTAATGTTTAGGGTAAAGTTTCTCAGGGCTTCAGGTGGTGAATGATTGGTTCCAGTGAGTGTCGCTAATGTCATGGGATTGTTTTTTTCCTACAGTAGGACTGGTGGTGGCAAATTCTCAGCCCTGAGAAGTGGGGTGGGTATCTCCCCATGACTGGTTGTTCAGTCCCAGCAAGAGGTGTCGGGGTTGGGTTTTGGAACTGGTTTCTCCCTGGGGCTGGTGGTGGTGGTGGTAGATGCTCAGTCCATCTGGGGGAGGGGTAAACAAGGCACATTTATTTATATAGCACCCATTACATAAGGTTCTGGGTGCTGTAAAGTCAAATACAATTAAACAAAGATAATTAGAACAACTAATTGACTTACAATACCATTTTCCATACAGCAGGAAACCAGAGACAATCCTATCCTACATCCCTGACCAATTGAAAAAATAATTGACTTCTGAAACTCTCACAGCCTAGGATTTAAAACGATGGAACCTAACTCCCTTCTGAAATGCCTCCACCAAGGGCAGCTCTAAAAACTGATTGGCAAGGCATTCCATGTAGACAGAGAGCCGAAACAGAAAAAGTACTGTCTCCTGACTGCCTTAAATTGGATGCAGAAGCAGAAAGCCTATTCACCTTAGTGAGGCAGAGGGGGTGGCCTACACAATGTAAAACTGAGATCTTTTGGGTAGTTGTGACCCAGTCTGTGAAGGGCTATGTAATTTATCAACTCAGTCTAGAAGGTGATGTATCTCCAAATTGGCATCCAGTGAAGCTCACATAGGACAGGGGTGATATGCTCCAAGACTCTAATTCTGGCACTGGGCTAGGTTTATACAATTGGTTTCTCCAAAGGATTGGTAGTGGTGGATGCTAATCCCTTGGGTGGAGTAGGGCTGTACTACTAATTTCTTCCCTAAGGCTGGTGGCATTGAATGCTAAGTCCCTGGTGCAGGGTTCTGCTTTTGGTTTCTCCCCAGGGCTAGTAGTGGGAGATACCCAATTATCTTTAAGTGGGGTTCGGACTTTAGTTTTTTTTTTTTTGTGCAGGTCTGCAGGTAACCAATGCTCAGTTTCTGGGGAGCGGATAGGACTGTGTTTTTTGGTTTCTCTCCCAAGGCTAGTGATGGGAGATGCTTAGTCCCCAGTGAGAAAGGTTAGACTTATGGAGTTGTTTCTCACCAGGGCTTGAGGTTTTGACTGTTTAGTCCCTAGAGCGGGGGGTTAGGATTGTGTTTTTTGTTTTCTCCCAAGACTGGTGGTGGGAGATCGCCAGTCCCCAGTGGGTGGTACTAAGCTGCAGTGTTGGTTTGTCCTTTAGGCAGATGGTGCTCTAGTTAGAGTCCGCAATGGGTAGTAAGGTAAATGTTTTAAGTCAGTTTCTCTTCATAGCTGGTGGAGGATATTTAGTCCTGGGGAGTGTGGTTAGGGTTGATAGATCAGTTTCTCTGTAGATCTAGTGGAGTTAGATGGATGCTAAGTCCCTGGGGAGTCTAGTTTAGGTTGTGGGTACGGTTCCCCCAAAAGCAGGTGGTGACTGATGCTTTCAGATCCCAAAGTTCCACTGTGAAACCTTTAAGCAGACCAACATTTCTAGTGAAGACATGCATGTCTGATGGAGCCTGCAACAGGTAGTGTTGTCAATCATCCTTCCACAGTTGAAGAATGGGAGTGACAGGCTGCTGAAAGAAGATCAGATGGGACCCAGGGATGCTGCTGGGTGGTGATGTAGGAGAATCTAAATATAGGAAAACCACTAGGGTTACTTTAGAGATTTGCTGTGCACAGTAAAAGGGGGAATCAAGGTAAGAATGGAAGGGCATTCCACCATATCTGTATTGTTCACAGTCACCAACAATCTCCCATAACCATGGATTTTTGTATTTATTTGTTTTACCAGGCAAGAAACTCCATTGAGCAGTGCTAATTTAAAAGGGGGTCCTACTTAGGCAGGCAACTAGCACAACAGAATCATAAGTATAGAAAGGAACATGGGTTCAAATAGTTACAGGTACAACAAAATATAAGCATAAATCAAAATATCAAGGCTAACAGGAATTTAGATATAGCAGAGATGACTGCAGAACAAGCAGTGACAAGTATCATCATGGAATAATCCCGGCTTTACTAATTTTTATTGACATTCACATGTATCCATAGTGACTTTCAAGAAGCACCTTGAATGAGTTGAGGCTGATCAGTGAGGTAAGTGTAAGAGTAATTTCTAGCTATCAGAGAGTAGGGGCAAGCCAACTAAAAGCTATTTTGCTATAGTGAGATAAATGCCAAGGGACATCGGGGACAATAACATTATTTTTCCTTAAGTGATACAGGCCTATGGATGTCTTAAAAATATGTTTCAAAGGGCTTTGTTTGACCACATATACATGTTTCTCAGCCTTCTCGTGACAAGCAGTGGTCAGCCGGTGGCAGTATAGAAGGCACAACGATGAGTCTTAGGAGGCAGGGCTAGTTATAAAATGAAGTGCTATGTGGTAAAGTACATCCAATTTGGCTAGGTGCATGACAGTTGCACTTCCATAAATCAGGTCACCTTAGTCACATAGTGGCAGAAATGTAGCTTTTGCTAGTGATTTTCGTGCATCTACAGTGAAACAGAATTGATTCTTAAAATAGAACCAGCCCGGCACTATTTTTGGGTCCACGTTTCGAAGGAGTCGTTCCACTTGTATAAAAGAGAATGGTTGAAAATGAACAAGGGCCTTACTGCTTTGGGCGTATATAGGTCACACAAGTTAGGCAAAGGAAGAAAGGAAGCAGGGGATTTATCAAATGCCAGTCCTGCAGAGGCCAGGTGGGAGTTTAGGTCTTCCAACATGAATTGTTTATCTGTGACTACTGTAGCTTGTTATTTAAAAGCTGCTTTGGCATGGATAAGGAAGCAGCCCTATCTTCCAGAATCTTAACTGACTTTCAAAACTTAGAAGAATCATTTCTCTTTACATTCCAGTAACTTCTAGTAATAAATGGCTTTAGCTGCTCAGATTAGCTTTGTACAATGATTTCTCTTTTTATGAAAATCTTCTAATCCCAGCTGAAAAGTTGATAATTTTGTAATGATGTACTATAAATTATCTTTATCAATTATATGTTTCACAGCACAGCATAAAAGCACCCATCAAGAAAGCAAGTCCACACAAAAAACAGTTTGAATCTTACCGTTTATTATTAACAAAGTGCATACAAACATTCAAGCCACATCACAGTACCAAAAGCCTCACTGACAGCATTGGCCAGCCAGTGAGGCTTTTTATACTATGGCATGGCTTGGGTGTCTGTATGTACTTTTTTAATAATAAATGATAAGATCTGAACCATTTTTGTGTGGACTTGCTTTCTTGGTGGGTGCTTTCATGCTGTGCTGTGCTTTCGTTTTTGTGGAGCACCACCATACTAGACCTGGTGCTCATTATTTTGCTTTCAGTTTTGTATCAATTATGACTAAAGATCATAGTCAAGCTTCAAAACCCTAATTGTGATCAGGACTAACAATGATCAAACACGATTGTTATATAGCCACCGATCAAAAACCATGATGTTGTGAAAATGTTGATTCTGATTAATGATGATCCCGTACCACCATGATTATTCATGATTGCTCATGGTCAAGATCACTGCAATACAGTCAACATACTGGGCTGGATTTTCAAAGGGTGACACATGGATAGCATCAAGTCCTGCATCAAACCCATTTTTTGGCACAGCTACGCCTGATTTTAGTACATCAGGTGCATTTATGGCAGTTTTTGCACTTTACGGCAGCTCATGTCAAATATTTGGTGCAAGCCCCGTGAAAAGGGTACCCAGGATTGATACAAGCTAGACCAGCAAAAAGCTGGTCTAACATGCAGCAATCGATGTATGGTATATAAAATCCTGATTGCCAGCCAGAAGAATGCTGCAAGCACTGTGCATCATATTTTGGTTCACCTGGGGCTAATGGCATTCATATGCCTTTGAAAATCTAGGCCATTGTCTTTTTCTGTACTTTTGGAACACATCTTGTCTTCTTCTTAAGCATCTTTATTGGAATAAATAGTAATGATACATTTTCTATTCAGACACATTGCACTCATTTATACTTACTCTGACACATCATTTCTCAATGGTTTAGCAAAGGCTCAAATTGGTTTATATTCATTAGCTCCATTCAGTGGTTCCTTTTAGACTTAAGCTGATCAATAGTACTATTATTCCTATAATAGACTATGGGTACCTGCTATATGTTGGGGCTACCAAAACTTTATTGAACTCCATTGACATGGTATATAACAGGCTGGCTCATTATGTTCTGGATGTACATCCTAGAATGCACCACTGTCTGATGTACCAGAAGTTGAACTGGCTGAGATTAAGCGGAAGGAGAGACTTGCATACTTCATTACTTATGGTAAGCTTTCTGAAAGGAACTGTCCCCCCAATATGTCACTGACTTTTTCTCACTTAGGTTAATACCATCAAGCTTGAGGTCTGCTGCTGGTCTGGAATTTAACATCCCTAAAGTTTGACAGACATAGGAAGACATTCAGTTAAACATGGGTGTGACAGTGTGGAATCACCTTCCCATTGAATTAAGAGACCCCTCCATAATAAATAAAAAGAAATCTATCAAGTTATGTTTAATAACCAAAGTCACATTCCTGCACTATGTTGCTTGTCAACAATACCTGGGATTTCTTAAACAATGCTCCATGGTTTGTTGGTCTTATTGTTTTAATGTAAATATTGTACATAGAAACATAGAAACATAGACTTTGACGGCAGATAAGGACCGCTAGGCCCATCTAGTCTGCCCATTTCCCCTACCTACAGGATAGGCCGCAGATCCTAGTTAACCAACAGCCTATATCTTCCTGCCCCCCACAAGAATTGCCTTATGTCTGTCCCATGCATTCTTGAATTCTCCCACAGTTTTAGACCCCACAACTTCCTCAGGAAGGCTGTTCCATGCATCCACTACCCTCTCTGTGAAATAATACTTCCTCACATTGCCCTGAACCACCTCTCCTTTATCTTTAAATTGTGTCCCTTGTTCTTGCAAGTCTCTTTTCTGAAAGATGCTACCCTCTTGGACTTTGTTGATTCCCTTGAGGTACTTGAAAGTTTCTATCATGTCCCCCCTCTCCCTTCTTTCCTCAAGGGTATACATATTAAGCTCCTTTAGTCTCTCCTCATACGGCTTCTCCTGCAGACCCTGCACCATTTTAGTTGCCCTCCTCTGGACTACTCATTGATTACATGTAAAACAGTTTTGTAATTTATGTATTATGTGCAAGGCCCCTAGAATTCTGTGGCCGCAGAATTTTGCGCAGAACTTGCAATCTACCGCAGAACTTCTGGAGTGCCACAGAATTCGCTCTTCTTGGTGATTTTTTATTAATATTTCTTTTTATCCATACAGTTTGGTTCCCTTCCCCTCTTTTTATATCCAAAACCCCCCATATTCTCAGAATGTGATGTTAGCAGTGCTATAACTTCATACATTTGCTAATGAAATGGCTCCATTCTCCCACCTAAATGAACAGTCACTTATCTACCACAGCTCCCACTACCAGAGACGGTGGCACAGCACATCATGCATGGTGATATTTGCTCAACCTGCACTACAGCCTAATACAGTTTTCAGTCTTATGTTATTGCACTAGGGCCAACTTAAACAAAACCTTGTCAATAGCACATACCTGTTAAGTCCATACCTCACTTTGTACAAACTTATTTGTGCCTTTAAGGTATAGAGAAGCCATCTGAAATGAATAACTGGTAAAATGAAATTAACTGCCATTTTTAAGAAACATAAAGTAATTATGCCCAGAAAAGTGGAATACAATAATGTGTAGACCTGTTGAAAGAATAGACCTGTTAAATAAATAATTGCACTGTGTGCATTTTTGCCAGGGTTATTGATTACATATTGTCATTGGTTGATAGAATCACCTAAAAGTTATGGAGAAATGTTGCATGCAGGGCCAGCTGTTGAGCCAGAGGGTAACATGTTATGTTTCCATGCTGGCAACTCAGGTTCAGAGATTAGCTCTGAGAGCTGACTGGGCAGCACAAGGATTGGTGGAACACATCACTGCTCAGAGCCTGGGAAGGTATGGTACAGTGTTCTGTCACATGGTGGACACATTGTGATGGGCTGGAGAGCTCTATCTCACAATCAGTTCTCATGCATGTCATGGCCTGATGGTGTTACGTAGTGTGTCAGTTGAAGCAGGTTGACATAAAAATGAGCTTTGCAATCACTCCTCTATTCCGTTTATTCCATTTCCAATGGGACCTGTATGAATGAGGATGCAATTTCATGGAAATAAAAAAATATATATATATATATATATATATATATATATATATACACACACACACACACACACACATATACAGCGTCTCTGTCTCACTCATTATATATGCACAAACACACACACACACACACACACACATATTTGTATGTATGTTAGACTGCATATAAATATATAAGTAATACACAGGAGGAACCTCATGATTGGTGTAGAAAGCACATAACCTTATTTATCACATAAGTTCCCCCCTGCATATGTCATTTATGCAATAGACTAGGACCTTAAGGGAGAGACCTTTGTTTTGCTTTTTTAGGCATAAAATTATTTCTATAAGTCTGTTATTTTTTGAACTAGTGTTACTGTACTTTCCCCCATCCTGATTGCTATAATCACTGCCATGAAAGTGAAGTCAGAATGACAAGCTGACACTGTGATGTGGTACTTTGTTAGTGCCACAGAACTTCCACAGAAATTACAAACCACGGCCGCAGAAGTTCTGCGGCAAATGGCAGTCTTGCCGCAGAACTTGGTCCCACTGTACCACAGAAAAGTAGGGGCCTTGATTATGTGTAGGTATTTATGTTGAATTTGTGTAAGGTAACTGTATGAATGTATTACTGGATCACCTTGGAAATGAGTTCGCTCAATGATGTTTTATTTTTGTCCTGAATAAAATATATTACTACTACTACTACTTTTATGGCTGTGGTTGCTTCCTTCAAGTGCTTGTTTTGTGCACCAAACCTTTTCTTGTAGTCTGCATGTTAATACTGTTGTAACCCCCACCCAGGTATGCCATTTCCATCTTGACAGCACTACCTGGTGGGCTGGGTTCAGGGAGGAATATGTCACTCGGCACACTGGCTAGGTTTGGCTACTCTGCAACAGGGGCACCCAAGTAACTCTGGACAAAGGAAGCAATAACTATAATGTCCAATACCAGAAGTAGGATTCTAAAGTGTGGCTTTTATTCACATCCAACAGAATAAACAAAGCATAGATGGACCCCCACGGGGCTACATTCCTGGTAATGCAGATTTATGGAGATCAGAACACATCCTATTCACTTTAGCCCTCAGGCTCTGAAACACACTGGGCACACAGCTCAAACTTGTACGCTGCTCTGGGTTTTCCCTGGCTCGGCTCCCTTGCCAGCCACTTGGACACTTTCCATATAGCATGGAAACATTTACTGGTGGCTCCCTAAACCACCTATGAGCACTTCTGACTCCATCAGGGAACCTTCCTCATCAATCCCACATCTGGGTACTTTCCTCAGGCACTGGCCAAGTATCTGATAGAAAGTAACAAGTGCCCCAAAGCAAACCCATAGAGGTGAATTTGGTTACTACTGATGGGGGGTCTCCCATCACTCGCTCCCATAATTCATACCCATCCATTTCTCTGGACTGTAACACCTCATCCTTTAAAACACTTTGCTGTGTAGATTCTTTTTAAATGTATTCACATTCAATCTACTGTCTTTACATCCCATTTGTGCAGAACTTGAACATACTTAATAAGAGGCTGTGTCCATTACTCTAGACCCCCCACAAAGTTCAGCAGTCCAATCCCCACATCTTCCAAACTGTACTTGGCTGTCTTTTCCTGACCCCACAGTAACAGTCCCTTAAGTTTCATCTTGTTTCAGGTGAAAACACATTGGCCCTTTAGCAGAGCAAACTCACCCCTTGTGGTTGCAGATGCCCCACAGGTGTCTTCTCCTCAAAAAAAATCTCGTTCATGACTTCTGGTGCCTCAGCACGAACTTAAATCAGGCAGCTTCTTTTTCCCTAGCCGCACCAGGGGAGTCGCCCCTGGAAGCAGGCGGATTCCTTCCCCCCCATACCTGCAGGGATGGGGCCCTGAACCACTAAAAGCAGTCTCTACCACTTCACTGTGCTCTTCTTGTGTTCCTCTTCAGGTAAGAACACACACCTATACAAAAAAAAAATAGCTCTTTGGCAGAGAGGGCCTGCTTACAGCAGAGCACCTCCTTCTTCTCTACTACAGACTGCAACAGACTCTACAAAACTGACTTCAAATTCCCCAACATTGTACTCTAACCTCCAACTGCAATATTCCAGTGTGGCTTATGCAGCTGCGACAGTTCTAAAATGATGGCATCCCTCAGTCTCAGCTGAGACTGAGAACAGAGTGAGACAGTGTGAAATCCATTTAACTGGAGTTTCACAAGCTGCCTTCCCTGCCTACCACTAGGTCTTACTGGGATTCTTGTAACCCCGGGTAACAGTGGGGGTTACACTGTCAAGGCAAAATTATTTTAAAAATGGAAATTACAATTGTTTTGGTCTCTAAACTGCATTTTTGATCTATGCAAATTAGTTATGCAAATTTATATACTATACCCAGCATATCATGTTCTGCTTTTAAAGGGATTAAAACTTGACTTTCCATGATTTATATTACAATTAATTTGCTTTTCCTGATATTCAACATTTATATTTTCATATTAGTGACAAAACATTGTTAAATACTACTCTTGTGACTTACAATTTTATAATATTGAACTGATATATTCAATGATCATCAGTGATTTTCACTTGATAATGCACTGGCCATCAACAACCATCATGCTGATTTAAGCTTACAAAAATAATAACTAATCATGAGTTGGTGACTTGAAAGTTACATATTTGATGATTAAATTATGATCTAGATGATGATGATCCTAAATCACGATCTCCCTTGATGATCATATGGTGACATTTGATGATTAACAACGATTTGTCATGACTGCCATTCAGATAACATAGTTGATAATTTACCAATTTGCCAGGGATCATGACTTAATTTAGTATATACCACACCAGTGGTGAATACATTGGGTAACTAAATCATGTTACTTTTTGGAATAAATATTTATTTTCACTTAGAACACAATTTATATAACTTAGAACATGCTATTTCCACTTAGAATCTGGAAATGGAACACAGAGAACAATGGGCCAGATAGAGAACTTACAATGGAAAGAAAGGCAGTGTTAAGTTGAAATAAAGTAAAACACCAGTAAAAGCATTACATATGGTGTGGTATATATCAAATACATAATGGGTTGCAGCAGAACAACACATTTATCTCCGTACATGAGTGGTATGACCTTTATAACTAACTCGTGGCTTCACCACTCATGAGTTAGGGTTCTTCCTACTCACTAGGGAAGATAAATGTGTTATTCCACTTCAATCTTTTATGTATCCCATATAAGCCTAGCTGCAGCCCAGTGTGTGTCTCTATCCCTCATTGCTGCTTTTATGTTATGATTAAACCAGGGGCGGCATCTCTTTTTTGCTCTGTATTTCACCAGGGGTGTAGGCCTGTTTATGACCATGAGAACTTGCTGATTAAAGATTTCAGCAGCTAGATTTATTGAGGGGGACCAGTTAAAACTTCTACCTATTTATGGCAGCTAAGTCATGTATAAAATCTGATTCATAGAAACGGGTAAGGCATCTCTTGTATACAAACAATGGTCTAGTCAGTTTCTTTGACCCCCTAACAAAGACCACCACTTTATGATCACTGAGTTTGCTTTCAAAACAGTGATGAGGAAAATTTTCTAGAGTATGTTAGTGAGGATGACATCTAGTATAAA
The DNA here is from genome assembly GCA_016271365.2 of Neoceratodus forsteri. Lineage (NCBI taxonomy): Eukaryota > Metazoa > Chordata > Ceratodontiformes > Ceratodontidae > Neoceratodus > Neoceratodus forsteri. Next base: position 556,940,367 of record CM057452.1, on the reverse strand, counting down.
AGAGTTTAATGTGCTTTTGGGGTTGAGTCTTCTGAGTTACAAGACAAGCAGGGTTAGTCCAAGCTCATTGTTTAACAGCTTAAGATCACTCAGTGGAGAGGTGAACTGGTCACAGTCTAGGTCCCCAGTGATCACAGTTTCATTTATTTATTTATTGAGTTATTTATTTATTTAAAGCGTTTCACCAGGAAAGACATACTGAGCCTTAAATTAACTTGTTTCCAGATGTGTCCTGGGGTGAGGGGGAGAGGTATCAATATAAGAATAACATTGCATATACAATACAAAACAGTGGAGTAGTTTTGCTTTGTTGCAATAAACAGTTATATACAGCATTTACAATCATATACAGATAAGATACAGGTAACAGTGCATGCAAATGCACATAGGTGAAGTAATAGGCTCAATGTAGGGTGTTAGATAAGAGATTTAGGTCTGGGACCAAGGTGAAGGTAGATGGTTTGGGGGCAGGTATAAAAGGGGAAATGAGGGGAGGGGAGAGAGGGAGGGGTTAGGAGAGCCTGAGAGAGGTGAAAGAGTGAGAAGAGCTAGGGGGTTGGGTGGGAGAGAGGGGCAGAGTGCCAGGTGGAGGTGTGAGGAAGAGGGGAGTATATGAGGAAAAGGGAGAGGGGAGAGGGTAGAGGGGAGAGACTGAGGTGGTTTGGAAAGGCCAGGAGTAGGTGGGGGGAGTGAAGAGAAGAAAGAGTTTAGAGAAACATTGGGCCAGACAACTAGGGGCAGCCACAGGAGGGGGGTGGTGTGGGTGTGGAGTAGAGAGGTTAGAGAGTGTCTGGAGGAAGAAGAGTAACTGGGAAGTGGGAAAGAATTCCAAAGTTTAGGAAAATGGAATGATAAAGCAGCTTGACCAGCAAGCAATTTACAACAGGGGTGCAGGAGGGAGTGATAGCCAGGATTTCAGAGGGAGTAGGAGAAGGGGGAGGGGTGCAGATGAGAGAATAGAGTACAGTTTGGGAGGGCGGGAGGAAGGGAAGCCTGCTAGAACATGGAAGTGAAGGTGGTGCAGTGAGTTAGGTGGAGATCCTCTAGGGAAGGGAGGGAGAGAGCAGAGTAGGGAGAACAGTGATGGGTTTGGGGAGGACAGTTCAGAACAAAATGGCAGAAGAAGAGGAAGAGGGGGTCCAGTCTGGCCAGGGTAGACCTCGGGGCAGCACCATAGACTATGTCACCATAATCAAAGATGGGGAAAATCATCTTAGTAAGGATGCCGCGGTGGGTGGGAAGAGGGATGCAACTTTTGTTCCTATAGACATCACCAAGCTTGGGGTGGATTTTTTTGTATATGGCATCTACGTGCTGTGAGAAGTTGAGGTGTTGGTCAAACCAGATGCCAAGGTACTTGAATGAGGGTACATCATCAACTGTGACCCCATCAGGGGTGTGGAAAGAGGAGAAGGATGGGAATTTAGAGAGCCTCAGCCTAGTGCCAAAGCACATAGAAACTGTTTTTTGGGGGGCATTTAGCGATAGCCGATTTGACCTGAACCATTTCTGGACTGAGCCAAAATCAGGTTGGAGTTTTGGATCTTAACTCAGCTTGAGAAGACCCAGAGACAAACTGGGCTGTGTCATCTCATACATGTAGATGGACACAGATGGGCAGGCAGCGGGAAGGTCATAGAGAAAAATGGAGAAAAGTAGGAGGCCAAGGATGGAGCCTTGTGCGATGCCCATGTTAATGGGGAGGGGTGGGGATAAGGATTCTCCAAGTTTCACTGATTGTGATCTACCCATTATGTAAGAACTGAATCAGTTTAATGTGGGGTCTGAGAGACCCGCTGACCTCAGTTTGTGCAGGAGAAGAGGGTGGGAGACAGTGTTGAAAGCTTTCGCTAGATCGACAAAGATGGTGGCAGTGAGAAGGCCCTGGTCCACTGCCATGTGAATGGCACTGGTTAGTCAGAGGAGGGAGGAAGTGGTGGTGGTGTTCATGAAAACCAGACTGGAAGGGTGTGAAGAAGGAAGAGGAGTCAAGGAAGGGGAAGCAGTGGGGAAAAAACTATGTGTTCTTGGAGCTTGGAAAGGGTTGGGAGGGGGGAGATAGGATGGAAATTGCCTGGAGAGGAGGAGTCACCTCATTTTGGCAGGGGAATAACTGTAGCATGCTTTCAGGAGTCTGGGATAGAGGCAAGAGAGAAGGACAGGTTTAGGAGACAGGAGATGGGAAAGGTGATGGCAGGGGCAGAGAGGTGAAGGAGCTTAGGGTCTAGCCTGCCAGGGTTCCCACCTTGAAGGGGGTTGAGAGCTAGAAGGGCTTTTAGAGAGGTAGATGAGGTAACTGGTGAGAAGGAGAAAGGAAGTGCAGGAGTGTGGAGGGGGGAAGGGGGCAGGTGGGAGGTGGAAGGGGGAAAGGAGGAGAAGAGTACGGAAGCACAGGTGGTAAAGTAGGTGTTAAAGGCAGAGGCCACATAGGGAGGGTCAGAGATGGTGGAGTCGCTTAACTGTCCCTCAGTATGTAAATGACCTTTTTTCACTTAGATCAATACCATCAAGTTTGAGGTCTGCTGCTGGTCTGGAATTTAACATCCCTAAAATTAGATTAGGCATAGGGAGATATTTAGTTAAATACAGGGGAGTGACAGTGTGGCATCATCTTCCCATTGAATTAAGAGACCCTTCTATAATAAATAAAAAGAAATCTATCAAGCTATGGTTTAATAACCAAAGTCACATTCCTGCACTATGTTGCTTGTTAACAACACCTGGGATTTCTTAAACGATGCTCCATGGTTTGCTGGTCTTATTGTCTTAATGTTAATTATTTTATGTATTGACTACATGTAAAATATTTTTTGTAACTTATGTATTATGTGTTAGTATTTATGTTGAATGTGTGCAAGGTAACTGTATGAATGTATTACTGGATCACCTTGAAAATGAGTTCACTCCATGGTGTTTCATCTATTTCATGGCATTGTCCTGAATAAAATGTATAGGACCAGATTTGGATAATTTGGGGGGCACTCTGGGGCGGTAGATTTTATGTACTCAGTATACCATATGGTGATCATTGAGTGCATCAAGGAGGATGGCAGCATCAATGATGCAGTGTGGGTGATTGCTGAGTACCCAACCCAGTAGTGAATGGTTCTGGGATTTAGAGTTAAGGCAGGTCGGGACTGAGATGAGTTGACTAAGGTGTAGGGATCTTACATTTTAAGAAAGTTAAGAGTTGGAGTAGGAAAGCCAGTTTATGTTGAAGTCACCCAGGATGAGAAGCTCACCAGAGGGGCATGAGAGGAGATGGAAGTTAAACGCTCAGAGACAAGAAAGGTGGGTAGGCCAGGGCTACATTAGACACCTGCCACATAGATGGGAAGGGAGCAAGGAGGGAGAGTTTGAGGATGAGGAGTTCCTAGGCAGCAGGAGAGGTGACAGACAATACCATGGTAGACAGAATAGAGGAAGAGAGGTAGATGGCGATATCTCCACCCTTTGTGATGCAGTCTTGGTGGGTGAGGGTATAACCAGGGATTGTAATAGCAGAGTTAGGAATTTTGGGGGAGAGCCAAGATTCCGATACTGTAAGGACATCTGGGTGGAGAAAAACTATGAGATGTTTTAGCTGATCGATTTTGGGCAGGAGGCTGCGGATGTTTATGTGGGCCACCCAGAGCCCTTTCGGCATGAAAGGAGGGTACAGGGCCAGGGTTAGACTCAACATCACCAGCTATAAGAAGTAGCAGACATAATAAGAGCTTGGTGGGGAGTTGGTAGCAGCAGTGGTGCAGCATTTGTGGTGCTGATGAATTTAGTACTTCAATATTTCTGTACTACCTGTGGGACATTTATAACAACCTACCAAATTTACAGATTCAACCTTAGATGGAGCTATGGTGACTACTAGGCAATGTCATTCAACTAGCTGGAAGAAGGAAGTTGTCCTAGAAGAACATAGTTTGTCTATAACATACAGTGCAGTTTCTCCTCCCCTAGTAGGACGGTCAAGTCTGTACAGCTCATAATTTGGTAACGAGACAAGACTGGGGTCTATATTACTTAGCCAAGTTTCAATTAATAACAAAATATCAGGGTTGGTATCGGCAACCCATATTGTTAAGTTTTCCAGTTTGTTAACCATACTGCTAACATTAATTGACATAGCTTAGTTAGATCAGTAAAGTCAGTGGGGGTTAGGATCAGAGTGGAATGGTTAGGGTTTAGCTCTGTGTTTCCAGGGCAGATTAACAGGAGCAAAACAATTTACTTACTTAAGCATAATGTACTTTTGTGAACCATTTGCAGTACCTAATTCTGTCACTGGATGTTGGGGAGTTACATTTTAAAGCACCATACCCTTTAGAAGAGATGCTTAGGTATATCAGAAGGAAGCGTCTATAAACCAAGTGGGCAGGACAAACCATATACATGACTAGCTGGAAACTGTTATCCATCCATAAGCAGGTCCACTCTTCAGATAAGCAGGAATTTTTGCCAGCAATATTTTGGGAGAATGGATTATTTGCTTCCGCTGTACGGGATAGCACCTGTCCAGTTGCAGTGGAGTAATATTCCCATGAATCACATTAATTTATAATAACTGGTGACCCCATATAATGACTGGAAAATGATGTAATAACCCGCAGAATTCTGTAATAACTTGATAGCGGGTTATTACGACGTTTTCCTCCTTGTGCTCTCACTTCACTGAAGTGCGAAAGAGAGCACACTGTATCTGTGCCATACAGCGGCCACTGAGGGACACACTCACTTGCACAAATACAGTTTACAGTTTTTCAGTCTGAAATCTTGCACCAGTTATTGGTCTGGCAGTATAGCCTAGAGGTTAGAGTAATGAGCTGTGAACAAGCTTGGTAGATCCAGAAGATCAGACCTGGGTTTGATTCTCAAAACCTCCCCTTGCATACTGTGTGACTCTGAACAAGTCTCTTAACCACCCAGTGCTCCCAGATCACCCCCTGAAAACAGGCACTTGTGCCTAGTGGGCCTTATCCAGTTAGTAAAGACTAAAATAAAATAAATAAATAAAAAATGTCTCTGCAAAGTTTGCTCTATGAAGATTTCTCACACACCAAAGGTGTGTGATAATCTTGTAAACCCCTCAAGCTTCATTCTTGGGGTTTATGGATTATCACACACCTCTGGTGTGTCAAAAATCCTCATAACACACACCCCTACACATGCAGTATTCTTTATATAGTAGCCAGATCAATGGACTAGTTACTATGCAAGGGCTCCTCAGAACAGGGTGTAATTTGGGTACAAACAATACTAGGCCAGAGCGCAATACCTCGACGTATAGGCCACCCAGATAGTGTATAATTAAGGAACACATAATAATTTCCAAAAGTCTGCATCTGAACAAACAGAAGCAGAAAAAATTCCTTCTTAGGTTTTGAAATGTTTTACTGCAAAATAGCAGTGGAATTTAAGTGTACAGACAGATCCAAAGTCCACTCATGGCCCCGGTGCTTAAGGTACTGAAACCCTTTGTCAGCGGGCGTGGATTATCAGACGCAGGTGACTCATTTATAAATATGTGATCAATAAATAAAAATAACATACATAGAACATTTGCATAAAATACATCTTTTTAGTTCACCGAAGTGGAGAAATTTTAACAATGTGGTGTTTTGCTCAGTTTATAAGTCAATGCGTGTCTTTAAATTATACACATTATGTGATGGTAGTGCTCTGGTACACCTCTCGGTTCTTCACTCTGAGATGTGGATGTAACTGTCCTACTACCATCACAAGTGTCACTCCCCAGCAGGTGCTGTGGCGAGGTGACATTATGCATTCCTAGCTGGGTGGAAGGAGGTGCCTGACAAGGAGAGGCAGGAGTCGTACACAGAGGTCTGATGAAATAAAGATGTTTATTTGACAGGCGGGGAAGGAGGGCATGGTCATACAGGAAAACAGCAATGGTAAAAATGACAGGGAGTATTGACAGCATTGTTATTTAAACAGTAACACATAAATATCTAACGTAAAGTCTAAATGTACTGTGAGCTCGAAAAGGTGCACTTTGGCCTAAGAGTTCTGTATATACTAGTCTTTACACCTAGAGCTTCTATGTGAACAAGGAACATTTACCAGCCCTTAAAGGGCTCTGGTAGCATTAGCTTATACAGTACAAGCTGCAACCGTAACAGTCTATGAGGAACACAAGAGTCCAGTTCCAACAGCTGAGAATGAGATGAAGAGAGCAAAGGGAATAAAGAGGGGGAAATCCTGCTGAACACAACACTGGCACCGTAGTGCAGGCCTAGGGGAGGCCACTGGGATTATGAGAGATTTGTATACAGACCATAGGTTCATCAGCATAAAACTCACTCTCACAGGCTGCCAGTATAGGGCAAGAATGTACTGAGCTAGTTTCTGGCCCCAGCCCACTGGTAGACTGCCAGGAAAATGGACAGGAAAAACAGAAAAAGGTTCTGGCATGAACCCACTGGAGGGCTGCCAGAAGACAGAAGAGCTGCAGGAGATACACAGGCACAAAACGCACGGGGGCTGCCAAGGACAAAATGATCTGCTGAAGATTCCTTGGCACAAAACCACTGGAGGGGTGCCAAGAACAAAGCAACTTGCTGAAGATTCCCTGGCACCAAACCCGCTGGAGAGCTGCCAAGGACATGATGGGCTGCTGCAGATTCTTTGGTACAGGACCCACTCGAGAGTCTCCAAGGACGGAATGAGCTGCTGTAGATTCTCTGGTACCAAACCCACTGGAGGGCTACCAAGGACGAGAACAGCTGTGGAGGAAGTCTTGTGCAAGCAGGAAGGAGCGAGGAACCAGGATGAAGCAAAGGACACCTAAAGAAAAGGAAAAGGAAAATAAGAAACAGGGTGTAGCAGGATAGGTGAAGACAGAAGATCCTGAAGAGTGTAGAACAGGGAAAGAAAATAAGATACAACGGCTGCGACTCACACCGGGTTACATCGGACTATAACTAGCAGCTGATGATAATGGGCTGTTGTTGTGGTTCTTCTGGATGGGCACCTCTGGGTGAAGAAAGATGCTGAAGGATTCTTTCTCTGGTTGGAAACTGATTCCATTGAGACTCCTGTGGGAAATACTGTAGGGCAGTGTCATGGCAAGAAGACTGAATTCATATGCACAAGTTTGTAACAATTGAGGCTGGTTGATACACTTGTTATCGCACCAGGGCAATTGTTTGGTGCAGGGGTAATTTGCCAGGAGCAGGGACAATTAACCTGGTTTGGGGCAGTTAGGTAGTTCTGGGGCAAGTATTTGGCTTCCCAGGTAACTTGCCGGGAACAGGGGCAAATGATCCCATGTGAGGCAATTGTTCGATACTGGGGCAATTTGCCAGGAGCTGGGGCAAATAACCTAAAGGCAGTCCAATAAAGTGGCCAACAATAAGACAGCATTGTTACTTTGCAACTGGCAAAACAATTCAGAAGCTTGCATACAGTAAACAGTTTAATAAATGGACAGTCAGTAAACAGTATAAAAAGATACAGGTTCGTTGCCCACTTGATGCCCAATTGCTCACTTTATCCACTTACCTTGCAGCCTAATGAAAGATATTAGCTTATTTTAAGGATCTGCTAGCCAACTCCTGCCTCAGCTTCCCTATGGAGTGGTCCAAAGGTGGGAAACATTTTAAAACCCCCTTCCCCACCTATGCGACCACAGTCACTGTCCCAGAGCCATCTTCAAACAGCAGGGGTCTTAACATACACCTTCCACCTGGCTGGTAGACTAATCCCTCTCACTGGGGCTCAGGGACTAGTGTGTGTTCCCAAAAGGATGTAGGGCACCTGGGCTGCTAGCCCTTCTTTAGATTAACCTGGCTGTGCCCCCTTATAACTTCAGTGCTGTCTTTCTGGGCCCCTTCTTTACTAGACCCCTTTTGGATCTGTGGGCCTAACCTTACTGGGCCCCTTTCTAATGACAGGGCTCTCTTGACTGATCCCCTTTAACAGCTGGGCTTTCTTTAATCTGAGGGGTGTATTTTACTGGGCCCCTCTTAGTAAGTGGGCCTACTCTATTGGGCCTCCTTCCACCAACCAGGGGCTTGACTTTCCCCCTATTTAAGGCCCCTTCAGTGTGTGGACCCTTTAAATATTTTCTCTAGGCTTACGTAGGGCCTTTCTGTCAATAACCTCCCTCTTGTTCAGCCTTAGCTCCACCCCCTTATACAAATTTATAACCTTTGCTATGGGCCTCTATGTTCTGGCCCCTTCTCTTGGGTATCGCTGTGCCTGATGCATAATTAAATATTAAAATTTCTGGTCTGCCCTGTCAACGGCACTCGGCATTTTTTCTCAAGCGCTCTGAGCACTTTAAAACAACATCCTTTTTTTAAAAATAAACTTCAGGTATTCATCACGTGGTTGTTGGTGCTGCCGCCGACTCACCGCCCAGGCCCAGGGTGAAGAAAGAGAGATCAGGAGGCTGGGATATGCTGGCAGTGGGAGGGACTACCATCGGTTCCTTGCAGGGCCTCTTTTTTTCTGGGCAGTATGCCCGACGCTGCTCCAGCTCCTCCCACAGATACAGTTCTTAAACACGCCACCACCATGGGACCGCAAAGTTTACTTTTATTTAAAATAAAAAATGGGTCTGAACAGAGCCCTCACCGTGGATGTACTCTGCCGACCACCGAAACACTTCTTACGGTGACATGACACACACCCTGGATACCCATCAGAGCTTCTGGACCGCTGGATGCCAATCTGCTGAACTGGGGCCAGGAGGCAGGTGCAGGCACGTAGAGGTGCTGACAGGACAACTTACAACAATGGTAAGTGTATGCTTCCCTTCCATGTCGCCTACCACATCCTCACCCCTCTCTTTCCCATTCGCAACTGCTCCACAGAAATCTAATTTCTTTACAAATGCTACACTCAGGGTTCTAGAACAGAACCCGGGCATGTGCCACCAGCCACTGGTCTTTTTGAAAAATGAACACACGCGCTGGACAGGGACGGCAGTCACACATGCAGAACCACAGCTCACGCTGCTTGCTTGGGGGGGGGGGAGTCTGCAGAAAGCAGGTGGCAAAAAAACAAAAGAAACTTTTTTTTTTATTTATTTAACAATAATACTACCCGAGGGGGTGAACACTAACAGGGGCCCCTGCACAGCACCCTATGTCTGTCCACCACTGGGGACCCTAAGGCACCTTTACTTTATTTAGTTCTCCGTGGTGCCCCCAATACTTTAGGGCACTACAGATATGAGCCTACCTGAAAATACATGTCCCCATGTATTCCCTCTTAACACATTATAAAAACTTTCCTTTAACTATTACTTCTATAGGTATTCATAACAGTTCTTAATACTTTAACTTTTCACGTAAATCTCTATGTAACCTTACTGAGCTCAAAAAATACTTAAAACATCTAAAACTTCTTATTCATTACTATAACATTGGTAGGAACTCTATTAACTCTGTTAACTAAGTGACTGTGTCTTGAGGCTATCCTTATTGGGACTATCTGCAAGGGAAGGTTCAACTTGAAGGGCTTCTATTACATACAGTATCTCATAGTGGGGATACCAAAAGTAGACCTCTGGGACCTACAGATCTGGGAAGCTATGGGCTTTGAGGGAATACACTCTGGTTCTGGAAAATCTAGGGGTTCAAGGTTTTCTGAAGGTACAGTTACTTGGCAGTGAAAGAAGTTTACATGGGATAAACAAACCCAAAGATCTGCACACCACTTTGTTGGTGATTCAAGTTCCATCATTCCATCTTTCTGGTACTCCTGCCTCTCTTTTGACTTAGAGTCTTTGTCAGCCCCTTCTGGCAAGACCTCTCTGAATGTGCAGGGTTTGAGGAGGTTATGGTGTACTATCTTGGTAGCACTTCCAGATGTGGTGTGATCTAGAACTCTTTGAGAGGGTGTGTCATTCAACTGGAAGGGCCCAGCTACAGGTGGTACCATATGTGACTCTGTTAGTGTCCTCTGCAGATACTTGACTGTGCACCGGAGCTCTTTAACTTCTTGGTGGAGCTGTTCCTTCTCTTTTTCATACTAGAGGAGCCATTTGATCTGTTCTTCGGCCTTTCTGCCTTGTTGCCGAAGAGCCTCCCTGAGTGATTCACACTCTTGCTCCAATTCCGTCCTATCATGTAAAAATTTCTCTGCTTGCTGTTCCAGTTTTCTGTGTGCTTTCCCAATCTCAAAGTTCAACTTGCAGTTCCGACAGCTTGCCTCAGCAATCTGCATGCCCACATACAAAGGACAATCATTAGGACTGGTATTGCAGATTGGTGGTTGGCTTCTCGTTGTCGTTCTTACTGCGGCATTGATCCGACTTACTCTTTCTATCTCCCTCTTGGTGTCTTCATACAGCTGGCACCTCACCCCTTCAGTCTCTTGTCTGTCGGCAGTTTTCCTATGGACTTGCTGCTGCTCATGTCCATTGACACTACACCTTCCATGGATGAGTCTCCTCTGGTCATCAAACTGATCCATCTGGCATCTCCCTTCACCTCTCCTAGGACAGGACTGAGTTTAATTGAACCTCCTCTTTCTCATGGCCTGGGTGTGGGATGTCTCTCTTCTCCAACCTTCCTTAAGGCTCTGCACTTCTGGGTAGACCTTCATCATCTTGCGGGTAAGGGTTGCAGTCTACTCTACCAGTTCCAGATCGGAGTTTAAGCTAGTCATCACCATCTGTAGATAGATTACATCTTCTCCCCGCCATCCCGAACTTAGGATCTTGATAGTTTTCTCCTTGAAATCAAGAAAGTTTGCATAAGGATCTTCTAACATTCTGAGCTCTCTCCTCAATGCTTCACTAGGTAACCCCTCCACAAATTTCTCTGTAAGAATGCAATCAGGGTCCCGAACTTCTCTAGGGTCTACCCTCTCGATCACCTTCAGTGCTTCCTGGAGGCTCAAAGCCTATTCTCTAAGGGTCTCCTGGGATCTCTGAGTACAGGAAAAGAACTTCATTTTGAGATCTGATATTGTACATGTGTCAAAGGTTCATTGCAGCATCAGCAAGATGTGATCTGCTGTAGCCTTCTCTTCCTCTGGCCAGGACTGGACTTCCCGATGGGCTGCTCCGTTCAATTGCCCAATCAGTATCTCCACTTCCTGTCATTCTGGGATCTGGTACAACCTGAACATCACCTGCATTTTCAAGCAGAACTCTTCCAGGTTGCTGGTTCCGCTGCCAGCTCTTTCTCTGGTAAACTGGAGAAGCCATGCACCCCAAAATAGTAGGGCATTATCAGGGTGAAGGAAGCATGAAGCTTGGGTCTCCTTCCCCAACTCCTCCAAACAATCCACATTTGCATTCTGACCCCACCGACATCTTGCTCTGAGTCTTCTCCAGCTTTGGACTCCTCGGATAGTCTATATCCTGCTGACTATGTCAGTTTCTGTGATGGTACTGCTCTGGTAGACCTCTCGGTTCTTCACTCTGAGATGTGGATGTAACTGTCCTACTACCAGCACCGCTGTCACTCCCCAGTCAAATTTGTGGCGGGGTGACACTATAGGTTACAAGCTGAGTGGATGGAGGCACCCGACAAGGAGAGGCAGGAGTCAGACACAGAGGTCTGCGGAAACAAAGATGTTTATTTGACAGGAGGGCAAGGAGAACACGGTCATACAGGAAAACATCAATGGTAAAAATGACAGGGAGTATGGACAGCATTGTTATCTAAGAGGGAAATTGTTTAATCAGGAAAGCCACACTAAGCCAGAGCTTGTTTCCAGGTGCTACCTGGAAGCACAATGAGGTTACGTGACTTGCTCAGGGTCACACAGTATGTAAGTGGGAGCTGGTGGGATTCATACCCAGTCTGCAGATTTGCAGCTCAGTACTCTTAACCACTACGCTATACTGCCTCAACAGTAAGACATAAATATCTAACATACAGCCTAAATTTACTGTAAGCTCAAAAAGGTGCACCTTGGCCTAAGACTTCTATATATACTAGTTTTACAGTTAGCACTTCTATGCATCAACAAGGAACATTTACCAGCCCTCAAAGGGCTCTGGTAGCATTAGATTGTATAGTACAAGTTGCAACCATAACATTCTATGAGGAGCACAAGAGTCCAGTTCCATTGGGAATCGTCATGCAAACAGCTAAGGATGAGACGAAGAGAGCAAAGGGAATAAAGAGGGGGAAATCCTGCTGAACACAACACTGGCACCATAGTGCAGGCCTAGGGACACCACTGGGATTATGAGAGATTTGTAAACAGACCATAGGCTCTTCGGCATAAAACCCACTCTCACAGGCTGCCAGTGTAAGGGGAAGAATGTATTGAGCTAGTTCCTGGCCCCAGCCCACTGGTAGGTTGCCAGGAAAATGGACAGGCAAAACAGAACAAGGTTCCAGCATGAACCCACTGGAGGGCTGCCAGAAGACAGAAGAGCTGCAGGAGATACCTGGGCACAAAACCCACTGGAGGACTGCCAAGGACAAGATGAGCTGCTGGAGATTCTTTGGCGCCAAACTCACTGGAGGGCTGCCAAGAACAAAGTGACTTGCTGAAGGTTTCCCGGCACCAAACCCACTGGAGAGCTGCAAAGGACACAATAAACTGCTGCATATTCTTCAGCACAGGACCCACTGGAGAGTCAGCAAGGATGGAATGAGTTGCTGTAGATTCTCTGGCACCAAACCCACTGGAGGGCTACCAAGGACGAGATGAGCTACGGAGGAAGTCTTGTGCAAGCAGGAAGGAGCGAGGAACCAGGATGAAGCAAAGGACACCTAAAGAAAAGGAAAATAACAAACAGGGCGTAGCAGGATAGGTGAAGACAGAAGATGCTGAAGAGTCTATAACAGGGGAAGAAAATAAGAAATGGCAGCCACGACTCACACCAGGCTGTGTCGGACTACGACTAGCAGCAGACAACAATGGGACATTGCTGTGGTTCTTCTGGATGAGCACCCCTGGGTGAAGAAGGATGCTGAAAGGTTTCTTCTCTGGATGGAGACTGATTCCATTGAGATACTGCTGTGGACAATACTGCAGTGTCGTAGCAGAAGACTGAGTCCACACGCACAAGTCTGTAACAATTGAGGCTGGTTGATACACTTGTAATCTGCACTGGGGCAATTCTTTGGGTACAGGGGTAATTTGCCAGGAGCAGGGGCAATTAACATGTTTCGGGGCAGTTAGGTAGTTCTGGGGCAAGTATTTGGCTTCCCAGGTAACTTGCCAGAAACAGGGGCAAATGATCCGGTGAGGGCAATTGTTCGATGCTGGGGTAGTTTGCCAGGAGCAGGGCCAAATAACCCAAAGGCAGTCCAGTAAAGTGTCCAACATTAAGATAATCTTGGTACTTTGCAATTGGTAACACAATTCAGAGGCTTGCATGCAGTAAAGAGTTCAATAAATGGACAGTTAGTAAACAGTATAAAAAGATGCAGGTTTGTTGCCCACTGGATGGCCAATTGCTCACTTTATCCACTTGTCTTGCTGCCCAATGAAAGATACTAGTTTATTTTAATGAGTCGCTAGCCAGTACCCCATCAAAAGGGTGACTGAGACTGAATGACTCAAATATGAGAGACTCAATCTCAGCACCTGTGTTTTGGGCTACCCTAAAAGGGTAGCGACGGGCAGAAAGGAAGCTGATGAGGGTGACTGGATCCATACCGTGGGGGATGGAATGGAGGGAAGGTTTCTGGGAGGCAGTGCAGCAGAAGGCTGCTGAGCTGGCCATGTAGTGTACTTGTGAGGGTGGCTGGCTACAGTTGGGAGGGTGTAAGGTTCAGGGCTGGGAAGGCACAAGTGTTTTTTGTCATTGCAGTGGTTTATGTATTTTTTATTAAAGTCCCCCCCTGACATGCACCCCACTTGGAGTTGAGAATCTTTAATTGGGGGGGGTGATGGGGGATGTGGGGGGCACAGCCTCCCACATAAATAAAGATCTGTGTCAGTGCCATTGTTTTCGCTGTGAGTGTACATCGCCATTTTTATTTTCAGCGATGTACACTTGCACTAATGGTGATCGCCACATAGAACCCCGCTAGCCAACTCCTGCCTCAGCTATCGCTATGGAGTGGTCCAAAGGTAGGAAATATTTTAAAACCCCATTCTCCACCTATGAGACCGCAGTCACTGTCCCAGAGCTCTCTTCAAGCAGCAGGGGTCTTAACATACACCTCCCACCTAGTTGGTAGACTAACCCCTCTCACCAGGGCCTGGGGACTAGGGTGTGTTCCCAAAAGGATGTAGAGCACCTTGGCTGCTAGCCCTTCTTTAGATTAACCTGGCAATCTGGCTGTGCTCCCTTATAACTGCAGGAATTTCTTGCTGTGCCCCTTCTTTACTAAATCCTTTTTGGATCTGTGGGCCTAACCTTATTGGGCCCCTTCCTAACAGCAGGGCTGTCTTGGCTGAGCCCCTTTAACAGCTGAGCTTTCTTTAATCTGAGGGGTTTATCTTACTGTGCCCCTCTTAGTAAGTGGGCCTACTCTATTGGGCCTCCTTCCACCAACCAGGGGCTTGACTTTACCCCTTTTAAGGCTTCATTGTGTGCGTGGCCACTTTAAACATTTTCTCTAGGCCTATGCCGGGCCTTTCTTTCAATAACCTTCCTCTTGCTGTGCCTTAGCTCTGCCCCTTATACATCTTTATAACCTTTACTATAGGCATCCTATGCCTGGTCCCTCCTCTTGGGCATCTCTGTGCCCGATGCATAATTAAATATTTAAATGTCAGTCCCTTCTGGCTTGCCCCCTCCATTGAGTTTGGTAATTTTTTCTCAAGCACCCTGAGCGCTTTAAAACAATTGCTTTTTTTTTTTTTTAAATAAACTTCAGGTGGTCAGCACCTGGCTGTTGGTGCTTCCACTGACTCACTGTCCCGGGCCAGGGTGAAGAAAAAGAGATTGGGAGACTGGGAGATGCTGGCAGTGGGAGGGACTATCATCAGGTTCTTGCGGCCTCTTTCTTTCTGGGTGGTCCATCCGATGCTGCTCCAGCTCCTCCCACAGATGCGGCTCTTACACACGCAGCCACTAAGGGGCCGCAAAGTTTACTTTTAATTAAAATAAAAATTGGGGCTGAACAGAGTCCTCACCATGGACGTACTCTGCCGACCACCACCACACTTCTTCCTGTTACCCGACGTACACTGGATGCCAATCAGAGCTTCTGGACCACTGGATGCTGATTTACTGAACTGGGACCAGGAGGCAGGTGCAGGTACAGACTCATAGAGGAATCAACAGGACAACTTACAACAATGGTAAGTGTACGTTTCCCGTCCCTGTCGCTCACCACATCCTCACCCCTCTCTGTCCCAGTTGCAACCACTCCACAGAAAATGAACTTCTTTACAAATGTTACACTCAGGGTTCTAGAACGTAACCCCGAGCCTGTGCCACCAGTCACTGGTCTTTTTTTTAAAAAACTAACACACGCACTGGACAGGGACAGCAGTCCCAGCACATGGGGAACCACAGTTCACGCTGCCTGCTTTTTTTTGGGGGGGGGGGGCATTCTGCAGAAAGCAGGCAGCAAAAAAAAAAGAAACTTTTTTCTTTATTTAGCAACAATGCTGCCTGGGGGGAAACATTAATAGATGCTACTCCATAGTACCCTCTGCCTGCCCACCACTGGGGACCCTGGGGCACCTTTATTTAATTCTTTGTGGTGTCCCCATACTTACGGGCACTACAGAAAAAGTTCTCTATGGTGCCCTGATGGTAGTTTGTGTGCTAGGATCTACTAAATAAAAAGGGATCTAGAGCAACAGTGTCGTGATGACCTAAATAAACCGCACACTATTTACCAACACCAGTGCCACTCCCTGCAGGTGGAATGGTGGGAGGACACTTTAGGTTCCCAAGGAGGTGAATGTTGTCACCTGACAAAGAGAGGTGGAAGTTGTGAATGAGTTTCGGATGCTTAACAGAATTTAGTGATAACCAGGCTAAGAAAGACAGTCACAGGGAAGAGGGGTCTACTTAATCTCTACGATTCCTGTAAGAGGGAAACTCTAAATGGAAATTGCTGTAACACCTAAGCTATAAGAGCTTCTTATCACTATACGGGTTATTCTACTCGAATATCTACAATTCCTTAAGGGGAAAACTCTAAGCTGGAGATTGCTGTAACAGCTAAGCTACTGCGTAAGAGCTTCTTATCACGGTACAGGTTATTCTACTCTGACTCTGAGTTGCGCCTCTACCCCAAATGGTTATCCTTGGAGTACTCCAACTGCAAGAACCAGTATTGTAACTTAGGGCCAGACTCTGCAGTGAGCACAATTCGCACTCGGAACACAGTTATCAAGTCTCTGTCCATGTGATGGCTAAAGAACGCTGAACAAAAAGGGGCAAGGAGAATCCTGGAAGGTGAAGAACAAAAAGTTGACTCGCCGGCCGGCTTGGCTACTGAAGGCTGCTGTGAGATCAAGGGGAATGGAGAGGTTTATGAACAGGCCATAGGTCCATCAGCTACACCCACCTCTCCTGGGCTGCCGGAGACAAGAATCAATCACAATAACTCTTTTGGCTCAGAACCCACTGTTGGGCCATCAGAAATGAAGGACAGCTGCAAGGAAACTTTCGACTCTGAACCCTTCTGTTTGGTTGCCAGAACGGAAAACAGATGCTGAAGATCACCCAGCCACGGTCTCTTCTCTGACCACCTGGGACACAATGCAGGAAAGACAAGATGCAGGAATTGCCCAACCACTGTCTCTTCTCCGACCGCCTGGGACACAATGCAGGAAAGGATGCAGGAACCACCCAGCCACGGTCTCTTCTCTGACCACCTGGGACACAATGCAGGAAAGACAAGATGCAGGAATTGCCCAACCACTGTCTCTTCTCCGACCGCCTGGGACACAATGCAGGAAAGGATGCAGGAACCACCCAGCCACAGTCTCTTCTCTGACCACCTGGAACATGATGGAGGGAAGGATGGGAGGACCTCACAGGAACTGAGAAGCAGGAGGAGGGTATCTTGTTCTGCTGGATGAGGGATGTAGTACTGCACATCAAGGCTGGACGAGCCAAGGTACAATGTAAAACAACAAACGTGACGTGGAATGAGACGCAGGAACCGAAGATCTTGAAGATGCTGATGAAGAACAACTAAGAAAACAAAAAAACGGCGGCTGTGAATCACATTGCACTTCATTGGACTGCGACTTGCTGTGAACAACAAGTTCTGCACTGGGCCAGGCCGTACACTAGGACTTCTGCAGAAAACAACAAATGTGACATTGCTAGGGAATGGCCATGGACATGGATCTTCAAGAGTCTTGCTTTAGACTGATTCTGGAAGTACACTTATTGAATGCTCTTAGAAGGTTGCTGAAGACTGATTTGGAAATACACCTAGCACAAGATTCTGGCACAGTGCAATGTAACTGAATCCTGGGGCAGTTACTCAGTTTGGAAAACTTGTACAATTTCAGTAGTTCAAATAAATGTCACAATTTGAACAGTTATGCTCAATATCACAGTTTCAATAGTAGTGGTCAATATCACAGTCTCTGAATGTCCAGACCACAGTAAATGAGCAGATATCTGGTTATTTCACTAGGGGCATGTCCTTAGTGGAGGCAATTTCTGGCTGTGGACTCAATTGCAGTGGGGTCCCTCTAACTGAATTAGGCTTCCCTTGGCTGAGTCCCTATTTGGAGCACACGGCTTACTAGACAGGGGTGTCTCTAACTGGCTGGACAGGCTGACCCCATGGGAAACAGAATGCTGTGCCCCTTTTACTTTGTGGATGACTTTTGGACCCTACTTGTGGGGTACACAATAGCTGGTTGTCCCCTTTAAGCTGTGGGCTGAAACTTGACTGGCTGAGCCCTTTTAACTATGGGTCTATCATGGCTGAGTTAAATGCTGGCTGGGCTAAATGCTGGCTGGCCCCTTTAACAATGGGCCTAATTTTGACTGGGCTTCTTTAAACTAAGGGCCTACTGTGGCTGGCTGGGCCCCTTCAACTATACAGGGCCTGGTTGTTGCCCCTTTAAACCATTAATTTGTGCCTTGTTGCACTTTTACACTGATGGGCCTATTGGCTGGGCCCCTTTAAACTTCCTGGGTCTTGCCTTTGCCCCTTTAAACGTTTTGGGCATGTTGCTGCTCCTTTAAATAATTATTTGGACCTTGTTGATCCTTTAAATCTATTGTTAGGACAAAGCAAGGCCTTTCTGTCACTCCCTTACCCTTACCCCACCATGTCTCCGCCTCCTAATAAATGTTTGTAAGTCTCTTTACAGGGCCTGATGCTCTGGGTCCCACCCCTGGACATCGCTACGCCTGAAGAATATTAATTTATTTAAATCAGGCCCTCTGACCTGCTCCATGGCTCTCAGCCATTCCTCTTCGCACCTAGTGCCTTTAAAAAAAATAAACTTTTATTTAACTGTTGGCGGTCAGCACTTTACAGTTGTGTAGCCGCTGACTCACCGCCCTGGCCTGGGGAGAAGAATGCTGGATCAGGAGGCTGGGAGGTGTTGCTGCAGATGGAGGGATGTATGGGCAGAGACAGGCACTCAGGAGGGACTTCAGACATGCTGGATGACCAAGGACCTTGCAAGGTCCTGACTGCTTCTCAGCGACTGACAGCTCTGTCCACAATGTGGCACAGCTTCTGCCGCCTCCGGGGGAACGGTATTAAACTTTTACAAAAGGGTTAGTTCCCCATTTTATTATTTTTTTTATATTTACATCTCAGAGTGAAGAACTAAGAGGTCTACCAGAACAGCACCATCACATAATGTGTATAATTTAAAGACACACATTGACTTATAAACTGAGCAAAATACTGAATTGTTAAAATTTCACCACGTTGTTTGTTGAACTAAAACTTTTTTTTTGTATTGTATGCAAATGTTCTATGTATGTCATGTTTATTTATCAACCAAGTGTATATACAGTACATAAATCCCCTGTCTCTCACAATCCACGCCCCCTGACGTAAGGTTTCAGTACCCGAAGCACCAGGGCCACAAGTGGACTTTGGATCGGCCTGTACACTTAAATTCCACTACTGTTTTGCATTAAAGCATATCAAAACCTAAGAATGACTTTTTGTGCTTCTGTTTGTTTGAGTGCAGACTTTTGGAAATTGTTGCTTCAGTCGGGCTAGCAGCCCTTTGTCTGCACCATCCCATTTTCAAGTTTTGCGGTCTCAACCTGCTGGATAGAAACACAATAACCAGATCAGTGAAAAAAACCCACAATGTAAGGGCCACCAAAGTAGGGAACACGCAATTAACAAGACAATGCAATAGCCACAACATAAGGAAACTGCAATAACTACAATGTAAGGGCCTCGCAGAGAGGATGTAACTAAGGCACAACAAACCAATGTCAGATCTTCCCTGTACAATACTCATCTTGTAGGCTGGACCTAGAAACAAACTCTTTTCCAAAGGTGACTGATGCATAGATACTGTAGCTAGTCAGGATATTTACAAACTGGCCAGCCTGCCAGTGCAGTGGTAGTGCTACAACTTGCAACGCAAACAACCCGGGGTCTGGAACGAGTCTGAGTTGTCAGAGGGCTGGCCAGTTGGAGGAGTATCGAGCATCCCAGAAGACGCTTTCCTCCTTGGGGAGGAAGTTCTGTCAGTCTCTGCTGTGCTACTGTCACTTGGGTGACCACAAGCAGCAGTGCAAACTGCAGACATGGGAGGACAGGAGGGAGGATGCCAACTGCCTGTGCATGCATCACCATGCACTACCATAAACATGCATGCCCTCAGGGGCTGGGCTGCATCCATAGGGAGCCTGGAGAAAAAGAGAAAACTGCTGGATGGGCAAGAAAATGCCAGTTCTGTTCCACAGGCCGACCATAACTCCCACCTCTGAACCACACTAAAATCCATCAGGGTACAGTGCCCCCTTCTGATGGCCCCACCCTTGGGGGCAAGTCAGGGAGGACTGGGTGGTGGTTATAAATACCAGGGAATATAGGTGACAGGCCTGGGAACAGGAGAACAGCTGATGGGTGCCACTGGTGATGAGAAAAAGTATAGTAAATTTAATAAAAAAAGGATATATACAAACTACTGATGGACTTTGACTAGACATACAGAGTACTATATATGTTAAAAATAATTTTACTATGTATACATTAGACCAATTCCATTTATGAATCACTGTTGGGTGGCATAATTGGCTCCCAACTGCCTCCTATGGCTGACGCCCATTATAGATACCCTTTGCACTGCAGCCGTTAGCCACAGTCCACAGTACAGAGGCCTACTAGATATACTGGTCCCTAAAAAGTGGATGATGCTCCACTCAGGAATGGTGCTGTGCTGCCCAACTGGAGGATTTACCAGGGAGGTGTGGTTTCAGTAAGGGATCCCTTGTCCCTGATGGTTCTGAGTACTGCAGGTGATCAGAAGGGGGAGGGCAAAGAAATGGCGACCCTGTTTACCCTCACAGAGCCAACTGTGTTCCTGATGGCATCCCAAGCATGGTTAAATGTCTCCTCACTGGGGCCATCTTCATGTATCTCTCCAAGGCTTTTGGCTTGGTTGATACTGCAATACTCCTGCTCAGCCTCAGGACCCTAGGTCTCAACCACTTAGCCATTAAATGGTTCAAAAACTACCTGATTAACTGAACCTGGCTAGTGTCCATATAAGGTATTAATTCTGACCTTGCTGTCTTAAATCTTGGGGTTCCTCAAGGCTCAATCTGTGGCCTTCTACTGTTCTTCATTTTTGTTAACAACCTCCCAAAGCACAGCAGAAGGTGTCATCTAATCATGCATGCAGATGCAGTGGTGCTGGAACGGTTTGAAAAGTGGTAGGGCCAAGGACGTAAGGGGTAAATTTTCCCTTATTAAATATATTACCATGACAGAAAAAAGTGATAGGGCCATTTATAAAAGTGATAGGGCCATGGCCCTAGTAGCCCCCCCGTTCCAGCACCTATGTGCAGATGACACCATACTCTACTAAGGAGTAACAACAATGTCCAAGGTTAATTAAGTACTCCAGTTGGATTTTAGCACAATCTTCTCCTGGTTCACTGTCTGATCCTTAATCCAACAAAAACTAAGTCTATGGTGTATGTATTCCAGAACCTGCTAACTCTTTCAGCTGATCCACTTTCAATTATTCTTGTATGGACAATAGGTTCTGAGGCAGATAGGAAATTTCAAGCAGACTAGATGGATTCTTCGGCTTTTTCTGCCATCATTGTCTATGTTTCTATCATAACATTAGACTGCAACACTATTGATCAAGTCAACATATCCAGGTATTTAGGAATCTAGCTTGATGTACCAGTTACATAAAGTTGGCACATTCATCACATCCTAACAAGTGTAGGGCCCAAGCTCAATTTTCTCTACAGGTCTAAACACTGCTTCAGTGCTGATGTGAAGAATCAGGTAGCTTCCCACTTCCTGCTCCATTCCATTGTCTATGGAGATGTAATAAACTGCTGTACAAACAAAACCACTTTGCTGCCCTTGGATCATCTGTATAAGTTTTGCAGGTTCATCCTCTCTTCTGGATGATCTACCTATCATTGTTTGCTGTATGACCAGCTTAATGGGACAGGTCCCTCAAGCAGGCATGACTGTCACTGGCTTTTTTTTTGTACAACTGTGCAAAAGGAAAATCCCCTGAGAATCTCCTATCCCTCCTCACACAGTCAAGCAGTGACTATTCACTCTGAGCAGTAGCAGCACTTATCTTCTCAATTCCCAGGATGAAGTGTGAGGTTGGTAGAAAGGCCTTTACATTCCCAGAACCAGACACCAGGAACAAGCTTCCTCTCCAGCTGAGGAATGCTCCTAGCTTGCAAGTGTTCAAGCCCAGTCTTACCAGATACCTTAGAATTCCATGTATTTGTTTTGTCCTGAATCCCATCTCCAAGACCATGCTGTTTAGTTCCAGAAAACTAGTTCCTGACCGAAGTAAGCTCCTACAGATCTTCACCTCCAATGGCATCCAGTTGGAAGTGGTAGACGTAATAAATCTTGGTGTCTGGCCTGACCAAGAGTTCACCTTGAAGATCCACACCAAGTGTACCACTAAGCTTCTTTCACAATTATTGGGATTGCTTTACAGGCTCAAGTCCTGTCTTACTAACAAAGCCTTTATGTCTGTAGTCAGTTGTGTCATTCTCTCTGTACAACTGTACGGAACCCCAGTCCCCTCCTTCCTGAAAGGAGCAGAGTTTACAAAGCTTAAAACTATGTATCACAAAACTGGCAGCTTTGTGTCCAGTGCAGGAAATCAAGAACACCATTGCAATGTCCTTGCCTCCCTACACTATCCCCCATTTGAAGATCATCTCCACTACCCTACCCGCTGTTTGCCGTATAAGACACTAATGAGTTATATCCCCTGTCTCAGAGATATACTGGCCTGGAAGCCACCAAGAAAGCACCTCCATTCCTCCCCTCAGCCCTTCTTGGAGGTTCCTTGGACCCAAACGACTTTTGGTATGCAGCCCTCTTACCACAAAAAAACTTGCTTTGGAATGAACCCCCTGTCCCCATCCAAGAATGCCATACCTACCAGGCCTTCAAGGGGCTACTGAAAGGTGCCCAGCCCCAAAGCTAATATGCATCTGTTTCCACTGTGTCTATCCCTGTCTCAGCAAAGCCAAATAGCAACTAAGGTGCTTATATCCCCCTCTTTCAACCTGAATTAGTCCACTGTACTTGGTTTGATGTACTGCAATATTACACATTGCTCTTTGTCTTATCAGTGTGTGTGTAGAACTTGCTATGAAGTCTTGTTAATCTTCAGTGTTGTGCCTATTGTAATCTATCATGGTCATTAAATTCTCTATGTCATTAATTCTGTACCAATGCGAGAACAAATCCTATTTTGTTTGTAACTTAACCTGTGTCACTGCTGAAAACATGACACATTTCTCAGTTAGCCAATCTGGTCAACAAAATCCAATAAGTAAATAACAATGTTAATGTTATGTCTGTGCAGTGACCCCACTTTAGTAGCTTGTTTCGATTATTGTTTAAATGCATTTAACTGTACAGTTTTTTTTCTCCTGTATATATTTCAGCATGCATATAACTGTTCCTGCTGGACCATGTTAACCTGTTGACTGCTGCTATCCTCCCTGGAACCCCCATGAAAATGACATGTTGCATCTCATGGTGTTATCCCGATTGTAGTAATTTCAAATAACTGCATAAAAAAAATTACAGTACCACCACTTCACAGTCAGTTCATGCAAGCTTAATTTATTGTACTGTGCAATCCAATGCAATCAAACAAAAGCAGTAAGATCAACACAGACAGTCAAGTAACACATTTGGATGAAGCACTATCAGTCACTAGCCCAACAAGCATCAGATGGAGACACATCTAACTGACAACCTCACCTTCTGAGGAAGTTCTAGCATGCAAAACATTGTGATTGTTAGTTGAGGTGTCTGATGTTTGTTGAACTAGAGATTGCTGGTGCTTTATCCATATGCGTTGCTTTTTACAATAAATTAAGCTTTTTATGCTCTGGCTGTGACGTGCTGCTGCCATGATTTTTTTAGCTTGGCCCTGCATACAGAACCTTGTGCTGGGGTGTTGGGCTGATGAAAATGTGGAAGGGAAGTCTTAATTGCACCAGAGAAATCATTTTGGGTTACGTTTAAGTACATTAAAATGGGAGATGCACAAATCAGTTGAGCCAAAGCTCATCCCAGTGGCATACCAATTACATGGTTACATGATAAAATAAAATAAAAATTTAAAAATAAACAATACTACAATAGCAAATTAGATAAAATTCTACCTATATATTAAATTATAACTACAAAATATAATTGTAAATGAAAGTACTATACTCAAGTTGCCCTAAAGTAGCTTATCAATTTCAGGTTGGACCAGTGGCACCTGGTGACTGCTACAGAAGCCATAATAAACAAAGTTTGCAACTCCATTGAGGAAGGTAGTGCATATTTTATTTAAACTGTGCAGGCAGGTGAGACACAAGCTTCCTAAATGTGCAGTGGTAATGTTTCTCAGTATTGACCCACAGGGACCACTGCTCAGTGGGTGAGAGGGTAATTTAGCCAGTACAGGCATTCAGTCTGTGGCCTGTACCAGGACATACCAATGTGTGCCTCTGCACCAAGTCATGTCAATATGTTTTCATTGCATCAAGTCAGACCAGTGTGTCCGCTGTGCTATGTTATGCCATTTTGTGTCTATTATAGCAAGTCATGGCAGTGTACTTGTGGTATGAAATCATGCCACTGTGTCCATTGCACCAAGTCATGCCAGTATGTGTCCATTGCAACAAGACATGCCAATGTGTTTTCTTTGTACCAAGTCATGCCAGAGAATGACCATTGTAACAAGTCATGCCAATGTGTATCTGTTTATATGAAGTTATGCCAGTGCATGTCCACTGTACCAAGTCATGCCAGTGTGTATCCATACCAAGTCATGCTAATTTGTGTCGATTGTGTCAAGTCACACCAATGTGTGAATGATAAGTCTTTCATTTTTCAGGAACTGAGCTGTTATCACCAAACTCATTTCACCTGTTGCCTGAGTCAAGGTTCAAACCCTGCCTTCACAGCTCAGAGGTTTGTTCTCAAGTTCTATGCCACATAGCTCCCAGCATTAAATTAAACTGCCTGCTCACTTGGTGCCTCTTTTTTAAATTCTGTGACATTAAAAGCCATTTTGACAAGGTTTCTCAGTGTCTCTTGTTTCCCTTACTTTAAGAACTGTTGCATTATTTAGTTGTGCCCACTTCACCACTAGGTAAGAGCCCATTCACTTCTATAAACCTTAGGCTGTATTGTGAGAGGGATCCAATTAAAGTGTTTTTGAAGCAGAAAGTGTGATGTGACAAAACGGTGTCCTTTTCTTTTCCAAGTGGTGTTCCCAGGTTGCACACCAAAAGAAAAATCAATTTGACTACTTCATTCAAAGAACAGAGTATGTCAGATCAGTTCCCAATTGTATAATTCATTTTTCTGTCAGCCTTCCAGTTGAAGTGCAGCCTTTTATTTGTGTTGGCTGTAATTTCCTTGGGCATGAGAGTCGTGTGTGTTAGTTCATTTCAATTTAAAACGTTGGCTTCTGCTGTGCTACTATTATTTCTATATCTTAATGTACTGCAGCGAGTATCAGACAATAAAGGGAAAATTGCCATATTTGCAAAAATGGTCTTGGTGGCTGCTTGCCAGACGTTCTGTTTGTGAAGTTCAAGTCTGCCACTCAGATAAATTGAATAGTTAACCTTGATCTTTTACAGAGGGTTTGCACTTGTGGAAAAATATCCTACAGAAAGTATTAGCACTGATTTAATGCCTATTTCAGTTGCTTCCCTGGTGATCTCTGGGAAACACTGGGGTTATTACAAGGTATTCAGGCACACGTTCCACATTTGTCTTGTTCGGGAACTTGAAAGCTCTGGCAACACTGGTGCTCAAGCTCAAGAACCCATACACATTGGCAAGGGACTGTCGCTTAGTGCCAGACCATCAGTCCCTTGTTTGTGTTCTGTTGAGCTATGCAAAATTGGGTCGCAAGACTTTCCTAAACAAATTTGACCGTGCATTCCTCTGGACTACTTCTGTGGTAGTGTGCTAAAACAAGTAATGAACCAATAGTCCAGAAGTCAAATTAATTTTGAGATTTTAATAAACCAAATTAATAACGCACACAAAAATTCCACACTTAATGACTTGCTGTTACAATGAATCCCACCACAGTGATGGTATGAAATAATCCTTGCCTTTTGAATCACTGCAGGCTGGTGGTAGGGGTGTCACAGTGCTGTGACCAACCTTGACAGACCTGGAGAGAGACTGTAATTGTCATGGGACCAGGTGGGAAATTCTGTCAGGTTAAGGAAGGGGTCCAATTGGATGCCAGGGTATTTCAATGGCTTGGGGATTGGTTGGGGGCACCGGACTGCTACAGATGATGAAATCACGAATGAAAAATCAAAATAGCATTAGCCCCCTAAGAAGGCTAAAAAATATGGGTTGGGGGTGAGGGAACAACTGAGGTGGTATCATCATGCCCACATCCTGTGGACATGGCAGAGTGCTATGCAATTAGACCTATACCATGCCAAGACTTTTGTTGTGGAATACATTAGTATTTTAGCAGATGAAAATTATGTTTGTAACCACTGATACCTGGCATCCATCCTTTGCATTGCAACTTGTCACCAGGGTGACTCTACTACCTGCAATTAATGTTTATTTTTGTGCGTGGCAGTTTCTGGTGCCATCACAGAGAGACCCCCCCCAAAAAAGAAGGCAGCCCAGACCCAATATGTGGATTTATGTCAATTATCAGCTTGGGGACTGCTAGGAAGAAGTGGCAGGGCTCTGTGGCCATACACAGCATGAGTTACACACAATGGAGGCCTCATTGGGGATTTTGCAAGGGGGAATCCTGGGTGGCAGTCCTACACAACCCCTAAGTAAGCCACTCCAGAGTTTTGGCAACCTAAATGGACCCTTCCAGCAAGTGCTTCTAGCTCTCTGACACAGCATAGAAGGCTGAGAGACATGACAGCAGTGGTTTTTCTTGTTTGTTTAAATTGTTGAAAAGAGGATACAGCCATCCAGATGGACAGCTGTATCCCACAATCTCTACTCAAGTGAAGCAGGGGATGTACTCAAGCAGCTGACAACAAGTCTGACCCAGTCGACCCCTGAACTGCCCACTGTGCTTACATGAATCTCTGCATGCTTGGATGGGGTAAACAAGTGATTGTGGATGCTGTCTGGTGTAGATTAGCATCCTTGTGTGGATTAATGG
Organism: Neoceratodus forsteri; assembly: GCA_016271365.2. NCBI lineage: Eukaryota > Metazoa > Chordata > Ceratodontiformes > Ceratodontidae > Neoceratodus > Neoceratodus forsteri. Next base: position 556,913,670 of record CM057452.1, on the reverse strand, counting down.
ATTGGCTATGCTTAAGTCATATGTATGCAACTGGTCTGAATTTGGATTGGTTTACAAATGACCAACTATATTTCTGTTAAAGCAGGAGCTTTGTTACTTTCATTTCGTGGACAGCTGAGGCTTATTCTGGTGCTAAATTCATAATGTGCTGGTTGTGACATAATAGTAATTTCCTTGCATAGGACTGTGATGTGACATGCAAGGAATTATGACAGCATAAGTAATGAGCCTCCAGCAGTAACTGTGGATGACATACATGTAACCCCCCTATAAATGGGGGTTCCCAAAAGTCTTCCTTGGGTGTGCTTAAATGCCCACTGCCAGGTGGGCATTCTGTATCTTTACAGGTGTAAAAGTGCTTGCATGCAAGTGCCCTGTTAGCCTTCATGCCTGTCCCTTTAAGAGACATTATTTTTGTAGTGTATAATTAATCTTAGTAGGGGCTGAGTGTTTCCAGGCTCGAGTCCCACCAAAGCTGCAATAATATTGCTCTGTTCTGTCATTGCTAATGGTGCAGAGGGAGCTCTGTTAGAACTGGTAATTGTTTGCTGATTAGCTGCTCTAATAATAATGGTATTATAGTTTGTCTAACCTGTCTTTCTTTGCAGCATGGTATTTCTGTATTGCACCAATCAGCACCTTTTGGGGACCTTAAAATGGAGTCTGTCTCCAGGGGTCTTGTGGGAGTGAATCTCTGTAGGAATTGTAGTTTTTTCATTTTGGTGCCTAAATGGATATGGAGGGGGAGCCCTTGCTTTGACAGACATATGAATCAACCAACCAAACCCTTTTTTGATCAGGAGGAAGTCCCGGTGGTACCTGCAGCAGAGAGTCAGTCTGAGTTTGGAGTGGAGAGAGTGAACTGCTCAAGACATTTGAGCAGCTGCTTCTGTGTAGTAACGCAGGAAACTGATGGGAAGGCTGTGTCTTGCCTGCCTGCTTCTCCTCCCTTCTGAGGGATCTGCTAGTGAAATTAATCGGACTGAATCTGAACTGGCTTATGACCAGAAATACCGAATTGTGACTGCCCTGATACCTGAAGAAGACCGAAGATTTACTGTGAGCGATTGGCCTGTCAGGACATCTGAATCACTACAGAGATCATGGTTTTGCTCGGGAAAACTGAAATTGTAACTGGACTGTCATCTGACCTGTGGTATTGTGTTTTGCTTTACTATAAATGTGCTGTAAGCTGTCAGTGGGTCATGATTTGATTCCCCACTACTTAAGTGTGTCACGATTGCTGGAAGCTATCTCCAGCACTTGTCGAACTGAATCCGAATTGTTCACCCGACCTGGGCCCTGCCAACTTGGCCCAGTCAGCTACTTGAGATGCAGAGATCACCATCGATGAGAAACTCACCCAGGGATCAGCTCCTTGCTCAACATCTTGAACAGGAATGACACCTCGATGAATCGTGTGGGCTTTGCTTCTCCCGGCATACCAGCTTGTCGACCTGCAGTCTCCATTTCATCCCTCCTGTGTTTCATATTGGGTAGTGTGAGTAAGCACCAGGGTAGCTCCCTGCAACATCAGCTAAATCAAAAGTGTTGTCATCTGATTAAACTGTTGTTTTCGTGTCACGAACTGAGCCTCCAAACTCCGGATTGCAAATTGTGTGTGGTTGTGCATGCTCCTTCTTTTCATCATAGGGCCCCGACCAGCTGCAACGCCGGCCTACTCCGGGCAACATGTCAGGCTAGACCACCTTTTTTCCAACTGGGTACCCAGAGTGTGTGACTGTGAATGGGCTCTAAAGTGCATGCATGATTGCCTGATTGAATCAGCTACAGAACTAATCAGCCAAATTACACCCCTCCCTTGTTCATTGCCCCTGAATAAATCAGATCTAATTCTTTTTGCATTTAACTTGACTGTGGTTCCATTTTGTACAAGAAGCACTGTAATGTTGTTACCTGCTGTGTCTAACCTTATTTTGCAGGGGGTCTCCAGGGTTGAACTGGTGGAATCAGCCCTGGTGGTAAGTGCAAACAGAGTGGGGATCTATATGCTGATTAGGGGTTATTGTAACTATGTCTGTTGTTCATTGCTTAGGCCACTAGAGGGGAAAGAGGGGGTTTACAGTGTCCTGGAGGGCTGTACCCAGGTCAGCTATGCTACCAATAACCCTGTCCTCTGGGTGGAGGCACCCACTTTCAGTATCCAGGCCCCTTAACCTGCACCTAGTCATGCAGGCAGGGGAAGTAGCCCTTGGGATAGTGCCACCTAGGGTTACATATATATATATATATATATATATATATATATATATAAATAAAATCACCAGTACAGATTGGATGATTTAGTTTCACCTGACCTAGAAAATATTGTAGGCTTCTCCTGTCAATGTGTTTTATACTGTGCAATTAATTTTACTTAATTTGCTTCTTTCAGGCATGGAGGATAATAACCCATCCCCCTGTAGTACACCATCTTCCTCTGGTTGGGAGCGCTGCAGCTTTCCTGAAGGTAATTCAGAACACACTACAATGATGTTATAGACACTGTCATGGAAAAGTATTCAGGTAACAAAGGAAATTTCAGGAGAGCTGAGCAGGCTGCTCATAGGTTTATTTCATTTATTTTGCATGCCAGCAATGATCCTTGCAAGTCTAGACAGTGATTGTCTTCCTCACTTGTCAAAGATTGATCTCTGTATTCTAGGATTTAATCATTTCACTCCAGCCTTCCCAATCCCAGAATGGAGCAACAGACCTAACAGGCTCATGCAGTCAGATTTTAGGTTTTAACCTCAAGGTGTCAGGGGTTTAAGAACATTAACTGGTGTTATCCCAACTGATGTTAAACTATAATTTGTTGTCCCTGGTCATGATGGGCATCTTATGAGTTTCAATCAACATAGTAGACAATGGGTTTCCATGTTTTCTTTTGAGACACTTAATGACGCAGTCAGCACTAAGAGCCCCACACCAAGTGTGGCACTGGTCCCAATTTGCACTTTGTGTGCAAGAACAGTATCTTTTTACTTACTGTTTACTGCAGTATTGTAGACTGTAGCAGGCTGATTCTATTGACTTCCAAGCTGACATTTGCTGTAACCAGAAATCCCAAAATCCCCTGCAGCTGACATCTGAGCAGGAAAAGGTCAGAGCCAAAAGGCTGGCCTTCAGGAAATATAAGGGAACACAGCGGGATGAAGATAGGGAGGCATACCAAACTGCCCTAAGGGAAGCAGGTAAGGCAGTAAGGCAGGCAAAGTCCCAAACTGAGGAAACACTAGCACGAACAGTAAAAGAAGTGACAAGACTTTCTATAGATACATTAGTGAAAGGAGAAAGTCCAGAGGGGTATTGCTAAGCTTACTGGAGAAAAGGGAGCATGTGAGGAGGAGGACCCTGTAAAGGCATCTATCCTAAATAGATACTTTGCTCAGTATTTACTGAAGAGAAGGTAGGCAGGCCCACAGCTCAGCATCATGGACACGGGGGGGAGGGAGGTGAGCACTACTCCCTTCACAAAAGAAAGGGTCCTACAAGAGCTTGCTAAGCTCAGGGTGGATAAGGCAATGGGACCTGATGGCATACATCCCAGGGTACTTAAGGAGCTAAAGGAGGAACTAGCAGAGCCATTAGCAGAATTGTTTAGTGAGTCTCTGAGCACAGGAGAGGTCCCAGAAGACTGGAGAAGGGCTCATGTGATCCAGCTTCACAACAGTGGTAGAAGGGAGGAGGCGGGGAACTACAGACCGGTCAGTCTTACCTCAGTAGTGGGCAAGATTATGGAGGCACTCCTTAAGGAAAGGATAGTGCAACACCTGGAATCCATAGGGGCACAGGATCCAAGACAGCATGGGTTTACAAAAGGAAGGTCCTGTCAAACTAATCTCATAGATTTCTTTGACTGGGTAACCAGAGTGGTGGACCAAGGGGGAGCAGTTGATGTCGCCTACCTTGACTTCAGCAAAGCTTTTGACACTGTTCCACATAGAAGATTGATAAATAAGCTGGGTAGGCTCGGGTGGGTCAGAAGTTGGTCAACTGGGTGGCAAACTGGTTGACGGGCAGAAAACAGAGAGTGGTGGTAAATGGTACACAGTCAGAAGAGATGCAAGTCACAAGTGGGGTACCTCAGGGATCAGTCCTGGGGCCAGTCCTCTTCAACATCTTCATTAGTGACCTTGCAGATGGACTAGAGGGTAAGGCTTGTCTGTTTGCAGATGACACCAAGATCTGCAACAGAGTAGATGATCCAGATGGGGTGGGCAGAATGAGAAGAGATCTGGATAAACTAGCAGAATGGTCAGAAGAGTGGCAACTGGGATTTAATGCAAAGAAGTGCAAAATCATGCACATAGGGAAGAGAAACCCTGAAGCCACCTATAGGCTGGGAAGGGAGTTGCTAGCAGTCACAAAGGAAGAAAGAGACTTGGGCATTATCATCACTGATGACCTAAAATCATCCAAGCAGACCTCTAAAGCAGTAGGTAAGGCTAGGGGGGTGTTAGGGTGTATTAGTAGGGGTATCACAAGTCGTAAGAGGGAGGTAATAATCCCTCTGTACAAGACACTGGTTAGACCCTATCTGGAGTACTGTGTGCAGTATTGGAGGCCACACCTTCACAAGGACATTAACCAAATTGAGGCAGTCCAGAGAAGGGCAACCAAAATGGTGTGATGATGTTGCCCAAGTCTCTTTCTTCCTTTGTGACTGCTAGCAACTCCCCTCCCAGCCTATAGGTGGCTTCAGGGTTTCTCTCCCCTATGTGCATGATTTTGCACTTCTTTGCATTAAATCCCAGTTGCCACTCTTCTGACCATTCTGCTAGTTTATCCAGATCTCTTCTCATTCTGCCCACCCCATCTGGATCATCTACTCTGTGGGGCATAACCAGTGTCTTGTAAAGAGGGATTATTATGAAGCAGTGCTTCACATGTAGCCCAGGGCCACTTGTGGAGTCCACTATATGTCCCATGCAATGTACATGATGATGCAGCTGCTTTGCCAGTGGCCCCCTGGGGGCAGCCTGTGACATGGGCTACTGAGAATCGGCTTCCCTCAGAACAGTTCTGCTACAATGTCTAATGTACTTAGAGTAACTAGGCAATTAAGGTGACTGGGCAATTAGGGTGACTGGGCAATTAGGGTGACCCTACGTGAACAGCGACCACAAATTTTCACGCATACACACACACACACACACACACACACACCCGTAATGTGGACCATCCTGCTGACAGCAGAGCCACAGCACAGGACCTCCCCCCCACCTGCCAGCACCGGTGTGAAGAAGCAACCACCACCCCCACCCACCGCCCTTGCAGCCCCGCCCCCCACATACACTGACAGGCACAGACGGGTGAAGTACATGGGTGGACAGGCTTCAGGCAAGCCACTCTCGTAGCGAGCACCTGCACAGCGTCGCCATGGGCACCTCAGTAGACAGCCACCACAGGTTCGAACACCACAGTTGGCACACACAGCTGCACAGCCTTGCAAAGTAGAACACAGCAACAGGAATCAGAGACACAGAAGTACTCACTGCACACCATCGAGGCCTTCGTCGGTTGCAGGCACCAGGGACTACGCCGCAGTCACTATGCCACCACAACATGGGTGCACCACTGGACACTGGACACCATGTCGGTCATGCGGCCGTACAATACTTCCACAACTGCTCACGCTGCACAGCATGGAGGCTGACACCCACACCATTTTGCTGCACCGCCACACAGACCGGAGTGCAGAAGGGGCGTAATGGATGGCAGAACGTGCTTATGTCACCAATGGGGGTGGGTAGTAGGCATGGCAGACAGGCACAGGACAGCACTACAAGCCCTTAAAGGGGGCTGAGGTGCAATGGACAGGTGTCACTCCAGTGAAGCCAGTGAGAGATGGATATTGCTACCTATCTCACAAGCCAAAAGGGGAGACCACTCCTATCCCACCGTGGGTACATGTACCGCAGGGCTAAGGAGAAATACAGGAAGGTGTACTGGAGGTGTGTGCAGGGCCACAGGCATGCATGCCCTGCATGGGCACACACTGTTGCCAAACATGTGGTGTACACCGGGCAACCCCCAACCATGCCCCTGATCCAGGGGAGGTCGGTATCCAGGGTGTGATGGCAGGTGTGCAGGAGCGTGCATGGATGAGCATGGAGAGCACGGCCCAGGTCATTGTGCAGGCCACTGGTGGGGTGTCGGATGCCATCACCAGCAGGCTGCCCACAGTGCCCCTGATGCACTGCATGGTGCAGCGTGTATGCCAAGCCACAAGGGGCCATCCCACTATGCCTGGCAGCATGGCCGCGCTCACCCTGCCCCAGGCATACACCATCACACCCGCCAGGGCACAGTTCCTGCAGTATGATAGTGACCCTGCAGGGGACCGCATGCTCATATTCGCCACACAGCATGATCTGACGTTCCTGTCTGGGTGCCAGAACTGGTTCCTGGATGGCACCTTTCATGCCACACCACCACTGTTCAGGCAGCTCTACTCAGTCCATGGCCTGTGGGCCAGATCGTTCCTGCCATCCATGTACTTACTGATGTGTACATGGACGGAGCGTGCCTACATGAAGGCATTCACAGAACTGTGTCAGCTACTGTGTGGTGCATGGCCACAGTCCGTGCTCATGGATTTTGAGCGTGCTGCCTGGCATGCCCTCACTAACGTCTTCAAGGGCACCGTTGTGTCGGGGTTCTTCTTTCATTTCTGCCAAGCAGTGTGGCAACGTGTGCAGGGCAGTGCAGAACTACTCGACTGGTACACCACGGATGTGAAGTGTGTATTGCAGGTCCGCGTGCTTCCTGCACTTGCCTTTGTGCCACCGGCTGAAGTGGCACTGGTGTATGGTGAGCTAGTTGACATGCCCTACTACCAGGCAAACGAGGAACTCCTGCGCCCCCTGCTGGACTACATGGAGGACACTGGGTCAGGCGCCCAGTGGGCCGTACAGCACGGTGTCACCCACTGTTCCATGTGTCCATGTGTCCATGTATGAGGTGACATGTAGCGGGCAGGTGCGTATGAACAATGCAGTGGAGTGCTGGCACCAGGTGTTTAGCATCTGGCTCGGTGTCAGTCACCCGAACATCTGGCGGTTCGTGGACTGCCTCATAGAGGAGCAGCAGCTTACCACTGTGTGCATGGAGCAGCTCATCTCCAGTGTGGGGAACAGCAAGCCAAAGAGGACCTACAGGGACCTCACACTCCACATTATGGCCATAGTGGCGGAGTATGGTTTGCACAGCAGGGCGGACCACCTATGGGGCCTTGCACACAACTTCCACATGCAGGTGTGGTCCACTGCTCCTGTCCACCCCCCATCCTGCCACATGTAGCCTACCCTGTCCACCTCTGTGCTGCGCCTCTCTCTGTCTTGCCAGTCTGTTCACCCTACACCCTGGCTGCCAGCCCTGCACCATGTCCAGTCACCGACCCCTCTTTGCCTGCACATCACTGCCTGCCCTGCATGTGTTCCCCCATGCTGTGGGCGACACTCACCTGCACATGGCCTCCTGCCCACAGCTGTGCCACGGGTGCCACCTGGCATTGCCTTACACTGCTACAGTGTTCAGTGCCCTGCTGGCCTCTTGGCCCTGCCTTGTGTGCCCATCTGTGTCTCCATCCCTTCACACACCCTGCCCTCTGCACCACTGTTGTCCCATGAGTCCGCCACCCTGTTGTGTGTGCGTGTGCTGTCACCTGCCCGTGTCCATCATCGTGCTTGCTTTCTGTGTGCCCTTCATGTCCACTGCCGGTCACCCGTGGTACATCCTCTGTTGTCCCTCATATCCCCGTGGTGGTGTGGTAGCTTTTTCTTTTTTTTTTACTGGCTGCAGTCGCCGTTCTGATGCATGCCGTCCATGCTTGGGTGCCATTCCTGTGGTCGCTCAGTTGCCATTGCCCTTGTGCGGGTCACCCTTCTGCAGTCACCTTCATCACATAAAACCCCCACAGGGACATATGAAAAGTTAGTTATTATTTTATTTTTTTTCACCAGGTAAGTGCATGAGACAAAATAAACTGTCTGTTTTGAGGCATGACCTGGGAGGTTACAATGAGATAAGAAGATTAGACAATGGCTATTTACTGTATCTCAGAAAGAAATAAAAAACTATGTTAATGCAAAAGTTACATTTTTTTTATTAAAGTGACAAAAGTATGCAAATGCACCATTTGGACATTTTGAACTCTAACTTCGCCCACTCCCATACACTACTACTGTGAACCCCACCAAACTGAATGACAAAGCACAATCCAGATTTCAACATCATAAGTAAATAATACAGTATGAAACGTATCCTGTAGTTACACCACATGATGAATACTGCACTTATTGGTGCTGCTTCAAGAGTGTCCTGCACTCACAACTACAACTCGCTACAGTTTTGGCACAGTTTGCGTGCCCATGCAACTGCTTTATGGCCACTCCTGAAGTCCATTACATGTTTGGCAGTTTGTGTGATCATGTGGGTGCTTAGCGAGCAGACCACTTGCAAAGTTTGCTGTGGCTCTTTTGCAGTTTGTGTGACCATGCAGTTGCTTCACAAGTGGCCTGACTGGCTACTTGCAAAGTGCGACCCAGATCTGGGGCAATGTGTGCTATGATGTGGGTGCTTTGTGACAAGTGGAATGTTCATCATGGGGTGTAACTGTATTCTTTGTACTATATTATTTATTTATTATATTAAAACATATGTTTGATGTCTGGGGCCCAGTATTCAAAACATTGCCTAGTGGGCAAAGTGTTTGCACCCCGTTTTCCCGGGGTGTCCACCAGAGCCCAATATTCAAAAGGGGCAGTTGACCACGCTAACAAAGTTAGTACGCATGTAAAAATAATATATGTGGGTGGGCAAAGGGAGGAGCGGGGACAGGAATGTCCATGCAACCCAATATTCAGTGCATTTGTGCTGTGCAAAAAAGGTGAGCGTGGTCACTTTGTTCATTGCAAATACTGCTGACAAAGAAGCATGACTTACTACGGGCAACCATAGAGGCCACTGGAGCAACTGCAGCTAAGAACCACATTGGTGGTGAGGGCATATACTCGCTCCCTGGTGGACAGTGACACCCCCTATCCTCTGAACCCTGGGTCCATTAAAAAAATAAGTCCCTTACGTCCAGTGGCCCCTTCCCCCTCATTCCGATCCCCAGTCACAGTATAAAAAATACTTACCTTGTGCCTAGTGGGCCACCCCCGCCCTCTGATCACCTGCCCTGGTAGTAAAATAGAAGGCTCTGGTGTATAGTGGCTCCCCCGCCCCACCCTCTGATGACCATCACTTATTCAGAAAAAAGAAATTCCATTGTGGTTCATGGTTCCCCTCTCCCTCTGATCACTATTCTTCAGAGGTAAAACCCAATCCCTGGTGGTGTGTGGTCCCCCCATCCTCTGAACGCTGTCCTGAATGTAATGATGGTAAGCCCTGGTGGTTCATGGTCTCCTCTCCCTCCAGTCACCATCCTGTACTGTATTAAGTGAAGCCCTGGTGGTCTGTGGCCCTCCCTACTTCTGATTGCCATCCCAATACCCATTCAAGGACTCTCTGGCATTTAATGATCCCCCCTCGGTATCCAGTCTCTGTCCCCATATTCAGCATCATAGTGCCTGGTGTCCAGTGTCCCCCCCAGGCCCCCAGCCCTGACCCTGCAAAGCCAGTATAGCCCCCTGTGACCAGTGTTCCCCCCAGTCTCCAAACACCAGCACCTTAATTAAACCTATAAGCTGTGGTGGCCAGTAGTCCACCCCCTCCGTACACTGTGCCCTGCACCAGTGACAATAACAATTGTCTGGTGCTTAGTGGTCCCTCCTACTCTCTGATTACTGGCCTGTGCATGAGAAATGTTGTACCTGGTGTCTAGTGTCCCTCCCCCATACTACAATCACTGGTCCTGTAGGATAACAATGAAAATAACTACTACTAATGTCTGAGGGTTACAAGAAGTACATAGAAACCAAAAAATAACAAATATTCCCTGGCATCTAGTGGTTCCTACCACCCACCAATTCCAGACCCTGTAACAACATCATCATTATTCCCTGGTGTCCAGCAGCCCTCCGCACCATGGGCATTGACCACACACTCTGCCAACCCCCCCCCAACTGATGCTGGTGCAGTGGAAGCTCATATGACGAATGGCACACACCTCCTCAGTCAGCCACTGCATGAACAGTCAGGAAGCACATGTTCTATGTATTGTGCAGGATGCATGTCCTCTGTACTGCACAGGGAACACATGCCCTGTACGATACTTAAAACATGCTCCCTGTTTGTATGGTGGCCAGTCAAGGAGGTGAGAGGAGGGCTGTGCCAGTCAATGTAATGGCTTCTGTAGCTCTGGCTTCAGGGAATGGGGGAGGGGGTTGGAAGGGTGGATGGTCAGTGCCTGCAGTGCAGGGAGGGGATACGCTGGTCACCAGTGAAAGTTAACATTGTTATGGGGTCTGGAATTGGTGGGGGGGGGACCACTAGATGCTAGAGAATATTAGTTTTTTTTTGTTTGTTTGTTGTGTATATCTTGTAGCTGTCATACATTAGCTGCAGTTATCTTCATTGCTATACTACAGGGCTGGTGATAGGATTACGGGGAAGGGGGGACCACTGTACAAAAGATACAACATTCCACATATATGGGACAGTGACCAGTGCTGGGCACAGAGGATGGGGGGACCACTGACCACCACAGATTATAGTTTTTTTTTTCTGGAGCTTGGGTTCAGAGACTGGGGGAACACTGGACACCAGAGACTACACTGGTTTTATGTGGCCGGGGACCAGGGGGACCACTAGATGCCAGGGATTATGATGCTGAATATGGGACTGGGGATTGGATACCGGGGAACCACTAGATGAAAGGGAGTCCTTGAATGGATACAGGGATGATGATCAGATGGAGGGGAGACCACAGACCACCAGAGCATCACTTAATATGGTATGGGATGGAGATCATAGGGAGGGGGGATCACTGACCATGAGGGCTTACCATCATTACATACAGACGACAATTGGAGGGAGGTGGACCATGGATCACGTGAGCTTGCCATCATTACATACAGACAGTAGTCAGAGGGAGGGAGACCATAGATTATGAGGACTTTCCATCATTACATACAGATAGCAGTTGGAGGGATGAGGGACTACGGACCACCAGGACTTACCATCATTATGTATGGGATGGTGATTGGAGGTCGGGGGGACCATGGATCACCAGGGACTGTGTTTTACCACTGTGGGACAGCAGTCAGAGGGTGGGGGACCACAGACTTCCAGAGACAATGTTTTACCACTACGGGACGGTGATTAGAGGGTGGAGGAACCATGGACCACCAGGGGGTTCCATGTCATAATAGCAATTGCAGAACAGCGATCACCATTACAGTGAGTGTACATCACTGAAAAGCACAACAGCGATGTACACTTACCCACGACACCACATCTGGCAGCTGAAAAAAGGATTTATGCAGGGGGCTGTGCCCCCCCCCCGCACCCTCCTGATTTTAGATTACTAACTCCAGGGGGTGCATGTCGGGGAGGAGCAATAAAATCTATTCAGGTCCCCAGCCCCGAACCCAGAACCTGCTGCCCCGAAGCTAGCCACCCTCACCACCACATCCCACAGCTAGCTCAGTGGCAGCATGCCACAGTACCCCCACACAAACCCTCTTTCTATCCCTCCCCTTCCGGTCACTGTCGTAACCCTCCCTCACTCATAGCTACCCTCGCTGTCCCATTCCATCGCTTCCCTTACAGGGTAGCTCACCTGTGCAGTACTGCAAATGAGTCACTCTTTTGAGAGTGACTCATTTGTAGTCGCCATTATCACTGGATATCGTACCAGGGATACTGTATATTTTTTAGATAATGGGGTGGGCGATCAGGAGGAACACTAGATGCCATGGAGACATTTTTTCAAAAACAGACCAGTTATTGGAATGAGGAGAGACAGCTGGGCATCAGGAATATATTTTCCAGATAATGGGCCACTAATCAGAGGGGGGACCACTATATAGCAGAGAATTTGGGACCAGGCAATCAAGATGGAGGAAAACTTGTCACAGGGGTGCAAATCTGCCATCGCTTCCTATGCAAAAGTGCTCATAATGGCATGCAAATTACCCCTTAGGGCATTGCATGCCCAATGGGCTCATTTGCATATGGACTTCTAAATGTTGCATCAGGAGCTACCTGCACAACCATGACTGAGGGTGCTATTTACTGCACTACAGGGATCCATATTGGGGCAGCACTATTCGACTAAGTGCTGCACCGAAATGCCCCTATATTCAATTGGATAGCACCAGTGTGCTGTCCAACTGAATATAGCATCCTCATGGTCCTGGCCAATGGGTAAGCGCAGTGCAAAACGTTGCATTCTGCTTTGACCATTTTTGAATATGGGTCCCTGGACTGGGCTTTTGCATTCAGTTCAGTGAGATTTTTGGGGGTGGTGCATGGGGTTAAAAAAAACCTGAACATTGCATTTCCTTACTTTTGTTACATGAGTAACCCTAGCATAAGGAGAAACCATAATGTGTGCATCGACATAGTTTTTTTACAATACATGTATTTTATTTATTTATTTAAATGTTGGTAACTGGAAAGGCGCACTGACCCAAGATTTGTTTCCAGGTGTGACCCGGGGTATAATATATAATATATGTAATATATGACACACTGCTTATGCTTGTTCTTGCACTTGACTACTCCCACTCCTCTGCTCATCATTTATGCTACACCAGTTTCTTAATATCTGCTCCCAGTTGTCACAGCATTTCCAACCCAACCTTTAATTTCTGATGTCCTTTCTATTTTCTACTAGCTGCTTTACATGCCCCAAATGTTTTATTTTATTTGTATTTGTAAATTCATTTAATACTAGACACAACTGTGTACCCACCCTGCTGCTGCCCTATATGGACTTTTGCATTGCCCCCGCACCTCAGTTGACACATCAGTCCTAGTTATGTTTGTTCCATTTTATCTGCTATTCACACTTTATTGTACAGCTGTCTTTATATTGTCACTCCGCTGTAACCCTTCCCCCAGGACATGTCTAGAAAGGAGTGGTTCTCAGCTCAGTAGGTCCTACTGATAACTAAGGCTGTGCAGGGGCCAAATGTTATTTCCTGAATGCCACAAATAATGGTCTAGCCTAATATTCAGAAAGAATAACTAGAGCCCTATGAAATTATTTTTAATTTTTTACAATTGTTCTTTTTATTTTTCTGGAATGTCATGTTATTTCTTTTTATTGACAAAAAAGTTAGTTTTATTTCATTATCACATTTACATTATTAAAATACCTAAAAATGACTTTATATGCACTAGAAATCACATTCCTAGTATACTAAATTGTATTAATAAGACAGCCACAAAAACAGCTCCATTACTCATAGGGGGTACAAGGAATAAAGTCAAATTATAGGTCCTCAAACACCAGCACCCTTCAGCATGAGTCTGAATCAAGGCTTGTTTATTAATACAAAAGTTTAAAACATAACACCATTCAATACATAAAGCACGCCATAGCTACAGGGAACCCTGACCACTTTTGTACGTCAGTACATCATCAGGGGGCTAGTTCCCAAGTGCATTGCAGCAGGTATAAACGGATCGGCTTTTAAAGTGACAGTGACACAATAATATATCAACAATGGAAAAAGTGCTTAGTGCATATGTTAAACATCAAGTTTGGAACGCACACCATAACCATAAGCCACAATAAATATCCTTCACCTGACTGCAGCAGATATTAGCATGGATATCTATATGAAAAAATTCTAAAATAGTTCTCCCAACTGCATGGTTCCAATTCATGGCTTCCCATACCAGAGGTAGTTCATACAAGTCCCTTAGTCCTGAAAAAGAATAATAATCAGATCATATATTTTGGAGCAAATATTTTGAATGGAGAGTGCAGTAGCTAAAGGGTCCACATAACAATTAAACCTTTAGTTACTGCACTCTTCATCCAAAACATATGCTCCAAAATGTATGATCTGACTGATTTTTATTGGGGGCTCATACCTTCAATTCCTGGTTAGCTCAGTTGGATCCCTCCCTCAGAACATAGTGCAGACTCCTGCCACCCGCTCCATAGTGTCAGCCACAGCCACCAGCCAGCCAGTGTCATAAGGGAGTGAGCAGGAGGTGCATGATTGTGATGAAGGGGTTGGGTCAGAAAAATCAAAGTGATGCTACTGACCTGCTACCTTCCTCACAATCATGCACCACTTGTGTTCATTCTCTTATGACACTGGCTGCCTGTGGCTAACGCTAGGAAGCAGGTGGCAGGAATCCATGCTACTTAGTGGGGTCTAGCTGTGCTAGCCAGGAAATAAAGGAACAATCCCCCCAATTCATCATTCAGGTCAAGGTGGGGCGGTTTTGGAACTAATATACTGCTTTGGGGAGTGTGGGGCTTGTCAGAGGAGAAAGGTCAGTGTCATCTCCTGGCGAAGCTGGCAATAATATCATTTTTTTTTATATTAGGCAGACACACAGTAAGGGGGGGGGAATTAATGTTAAAAGAACCAGAAGGGTGCCCAGGGAACTAGCTCTGATCACATGGTGAGGGAGTAGAGGATTTTTTTTAAACATCCCCAAGTTGAATACTGAATACTTGGAACCCCTGGATATAATATTCAGACAAATATTCGGAAAAGGGTATTCACACATCCATACTGGTAACACTTTTAAATAAACAAACAAATAACTAAATAAATAAAAGCAATGTAATCTAAATTGAATTTTTACAGAAATACAACCATCTGTCTTCAGTTTGTCCTCTTAAATCAGTTCATATATTATATAATATCTACCAAACAAACATTTCTATACCCTCTCATAAACTCTATTATCAAAAGAAGTATATCTATGACCTAATAGAACTACTAGTCCAAAAGCCATACTGGTGGTACTTGCATGTCACACAAACTAAAAACTAATGCAGGCAACTAATGCTGAATCTGTTTCAATGTCTTTCTTTTTTAGTGCCTCAAAGAAGCCCTTCAGTTTCCTCTGTGCAGTCCCAGCGTTCTGCGGAGAGCCTCTTTGCTGCAAGGTATGCTTAAGATGAGACAATCACATTCTTCTAAGGCTTTCAGTGAGATTGTGGGTGCTAAAGGTGTCATTCTAGTGACTATTACTGTACACCTTCACTCATTTTTATTTGATTAACTCCACTGTAGATAGCAGAAGATTGATGGAAAGCACTGTATGTGGGGAAACAGTGAGGTAGTTGTCACTTTTAGTGTGTGTGTGCGCGTGTGTGTGTGTGTGTGTGTGTGTGTTTGTTATGGGGTGACACTTAGTGATATTTATTAGGTGTTGAAGATATTCTGGGACAAATGAGATGATGCCTTGATGGCATATGTGCTTCTTAACATTAAGTATGAAGCTTGGAAACTGTGAGATACACAAGGGAAAGCTAAACACTTAAAGGAAACATAAAACCTGTTGTTTATATTTTTGAATATAGAGTAATTGCATATCTGAGTATTTGTGAAGTCTGTTTAATAATTCCAGTGCATTGTTTTAAGTGTTTATTTTGAAATAGTCCTACTTTTACTTAAATTTTTGAGTCCTTAGTTAATGCTGCCTTTTTCCCACCTAATATTCTTTCTTAATTACTTTCAGTATGCATTTTGGAACCCAGTTGCATCAGTTGAGTGGAAGACTATATAGAAACATAGAATTTGATGGCAGATAAGGGCTGCATGGCCCATTCACTCTGCCAGTTCCCTCCTACCTACACTATGGCCACAAACCCATACTCAATCTACAGCTATTTTTCCCCTCTCCCTTCCTTTCCAGTATGACTCCCCTGTGCATATCCCATGCGTTCTTGAACCTTACCACTGTTTTCACCCCCACGACCTCTGCTGGAAGGCTGTTCCAGGAATCCACCACTCTTTCTGTGAAGAAGTACTTCCTCACATCTCACCTAAATCTACCCCACCCCCACCTTCATAGCAAGTCCCCTTGTTGTTGAGTGCATTTTCTTCTGAAAAATACTTCCCTCCTGTACCTTGTTTACCCACATGAGCTATTTAAAGGTCTCTATCATATCCCCCTCTCCCTCTTCTGTTCCAGGGTGTACTTAAGTACTTGTGGTCCTTTAGTCTCTCCTCATATACCTTTTAATGCAGACCATGCACCATTTTAGTTGCCCTCCTCTGGATCTCCTCCACTCTGTCTAAGTCCTTCTGTAGGTGTCGTCTTAACATTGAAACCCAGCTGCCATGCCCTTGACCACTCCTCAAGTTTTCTCAAGTCGCTGCACATTTTTCCACCCCCTCTGGAGTGTCCGACTTATTGTACATTTTGGTGTCATCTGCAAAGAGGCAGACCTTCCCTTCCCACTCTTCTGTAATGTCACATATAAAGACATTAAACAGGACTGGTCCCAGCACTGATCCCTGAGGCACCCGACTGGCCACCCTCCCTTCTCTGATATGAACTCCATTTACCACCACCCACTGTTGTCTATTCCGTAACAAATTTCTTACCCAGCTTACCACATTGGCCCGCCCCCCAAGCTGCCCAATGTCTTTATGAGTCTCCTGTGTAGAACGGTGTAGAAAGCCTTACTGAAATGTAAGGAGGCTACATGTGCCACCCCACCCTTATCTATTTCCCTGGCCACCCAGTAAAGAAATCTATCAGATTTGTATGGCATTATCCCCTCATGGGAATCTGTGCTGCCTCTGGTCTTGTAACCTGCTGTATTCAAGATACTCCATAATCCTTTTCTTTAGCAATGTCTTCATTAACTTCATTACCACGTTCTTTGCCTCTTGCGCCCTGCCTAGTGGGGTACCGCAGGGTTCAGTACTGGGGCCGGTTCTTTTTAATGTCTTTATAAGTGACATTGCAGAGGGACTGGAAGGTAAAGTATGTCTCTTGCAGATGACACCAAGATCTGCAACAGGGTTGATATGCAAGGTGGGGTGGAAAGGATGAAAAGGGACTTGGCAAGGTTGGAGGAATGGTCAAATGTATGGCAGCTTAGATTCAACACAAAGAAGTGCAAAGTAATGCACCTGGGAAACAAAAACCCAGGAGAAGAGTACACAATGGGGGGTGA
Organism: Neoceratodus forsteri; assembly: GCA_016271365.2. Lineage (NCBI taxonomy): Eukaryota > Metazoa > Chordata > Ceratodontiformes > Ceratodontidae > Neoceratodus > Neoceratodus forsteri. Next base: position 556,896,608 of record CM057452.1, on the reverse strand, counting down.
GATACTGACAACAACAAAAATGGAACGTGACCTGGGGGTAGTCATATCAGACAACCTAATGGTGGCCCAGCAATGTGAAAAGGCAGTAAGGAGGGCTGGGGGGATACTGGGATGCATAGGGTGAGGCATCACCAGTGGAAAACAGGAAGTTGTTGGCTCTCTGTACAGACAGTTGGTAAGACCACATCTGGAGTACTGTGTACAGTTCTGGAGACCCCATCTCTGCAAAGACATAGACAAGGTGGAGGCTGTCCAGAGGAGGGCAACCAAAATGGTGCAGGGTCTGCACCAGAAGACATATGAAGAAAGACTAAAGGAGCTTAAGATGTATAGCCTCGAGGAAAGGAGGGAGAGGGGGGACATGATAGAAACTTTCAAATACCTCAAGGGAATCAACAAAGTCCAAGAGGGCAGCATCTTTCAGAAAAAGAGATGTGCAAGAACAAGGGGGCACAATTTGAAGATAGAGGGGGGGCAGCTCAGAGGCAATGTGAGGAAGTATTTCTTAACAGAGAGGGTTGTAGATGCATGGAACAGCCTTCCTGAGGAGGTCATAGCATCAAAAACAGTGGGGGAATTCACGAATGCATGGAACAGATATAAGGCATTTCTAGTGGGGCGTAGGAGGAAGTAGGCTGTTGGTTATCTAGGATCTGCAGCTAATCTGTTAGGTAGGGAAATGGGCAGACTAGGTTGGCCAAGCAGTCCTTATCTGCCATCAAATTCTATGTTTCTATGTTTCTATGTCTGACTCCCCCTCCCCCTTGCCCAACTTCCCAGTATAGCGCAGTGGGTTAAGGCTTTGAGCTGCAGATCTGGAGACCTGGGTTTGAATCCCAAAGCTGCCTAGGTGCATACTGTGTGATCCTGAGCAAGTCACTTAACTTCCTTGTGCTCCCAGGTCGCGTCTGCAAACAAGCTACAGCTTAGTGTACTACTCCTGGTTAAACAATGTTCCCTTTCTCTTTCCTTTCCCTCCTACCCAACCTGACTCCCCCCCCCGATTCCTCTTCCCCTTCCTCACCCCCCATGAGGTCTTCTCCACCATAATGTCTCTAAACCCTGCCAAATCTAGTCCTGACAGGCTCCACCCTAGAATTCTTCACATTTATAAACCTGCTATAACCACCCCACTGACCTATATTCTGAACCTCTCCCTCTCCACTGCCATGGTTCCCAAAGCCTGGAAGTCTGCAAAGATAATTCCTCTACACGAGGGTGGTGACCCCTCATCTCCCAGAAATTGCCATCCTATCTCTCTTCTTCCTTCCCCTGCCAAAGTTCAGGAGTTGCTTATCAATGCCAAACTCTCAGACTTTCTCGACTCCAGCAACTCCCTCTCCTGTGCAGTCTGGTTTCCGGAAGCACCACTCTATGGTCTCCGCCATACTGCGGGTCACTGACTCAGTTTTCTCCACTATAAACCAAAGCCAGATCATTGCTGCCATTTTATTGCCTTAGCTAAGGCTTTCGACTCCATCTCCCACCCTCTCCTTCTTCAAAAACTTGAATCCTTTGGTCTTGCTAAAGCAGTAGTTAAGTGGTTCGACAGGTAGGGCAAATGGGAAGACTGGATGGGCCAAACGGTCTTTATCTGCTGTCAACTTCTATGTTTCTATGGTTCCATTCATACCTTCATGACAGACAACAGTCTGTTCACTTTCTTCCCCTCTCCCCATGCTTTCCAGGGTTCCCCCAAGGCTCCATCCTTGGCCCTATCCTTTTCTCCTTCTATTCATTAATGACTTCCCCTCCATCTGTCATTCCTCAAATCGGCACATGTATGCTGATGACACCATCATCTATGCCACCAGCCTCACCTCCAACAGTGTACCTTCCCCACTCTAAGAGGACTTCAACAGAGTTCAGTCCTGGTTCACGACTAACCAACTGAAACTAAACGCCAAGAAAACAGTAACTGTGGTCTTTGGCTCTAAACAGAAGCTAGCCTCCCTCTCCTCGCCCCCAATTTTCACTACCCTGGATGGCTCACCTCTCAAGAGTGTCCCTGCTTTGAAATATCTAGGTGTCTGGCTGGATAGACGTCTGGACTTCTCCACCCATATCGAAGCCATCTGTTCCAGGCTTAGGCCAAAACTTGCAGTCCTCTATCGCCATAAAGATAATCTCTCTCTCACCACTCGATGTGAATTGGTGCTCAGAACAATTGTACCAGTCTTGGACTATGCCAATGCTGTTTATTGTACAGCCCCTGACTTGTCCCTCTCCAAACAGGATACGCTCACGAACTCTTTCTGTCACTTTGCAACAGCCTCTCCTCCATCTCACCCACCAGTGTCTTCTATATGCCCCGCTTTCCCTAGCTTCCTTGTTGCACACGAGAACTGTTCATGGCACTGCCGTCATTGCGAAAATACTGGTTTGGCACCCTCCCATCCTACCTCTCCACCCGCCTATCACCTGCCACATGTTATCCTTACTCTCTTCACAACAGGGGCCCACATACCTTCTCTATTCCCCGCTCTGTCTCTTCTGCTGGACAATCGGTTTTCTTCTAACGCCTCCCCCTTCTCTGGAACAATCTCTCCTCTGATCGTCGTCTTTCTTCCTCTTTCTCCTCTTTCAAAATACTCCTCAGACTTCTCCTCTCCCCAGTGTTCCCAGTGCTCTATACCCTTCCCCTCCACCCTAGTGCCTGCCTCCCTTTCAGGTGCCAGTGTCTCAGATTGATACTCTGGTGGCTAGTGGTGTGCTCCCCTGCATCAACTGAGTCTCCCCTCACTATTTTACATAGTAAATTTATATTTTATTATATTTTCTGTATATTTTGTTGTAAATTAATTTTTAAATTAACTCACTGTATTTCTTGTCTCTTACAATTTTGTATATTGCTAGCCTCTCTTTGAATTATGGGTTCTGCATTTTGTACCATTTATTCTTCTGAGTGTTACATTGTTACTCCTTTTGTTTACCTTGTCCCCAGGTTGCACCTGGAAATGAGCCTTGGTTCAGTGTGCCTTTCCCAACTACCAAATTTTAAATAAATAAAAACCTTCCTCTCCAGCAACGTCAGGCTGATAATTGCCAGCCTCCTCCTTGCTACCACTTCTGTGAAGTGGGACTACATCTGCCCCCCTCCAGCCATCCGCATCCTCTCCTGTTTCCAGTGAGTTGTTAAAAATGACTGTCAGAGGTGAAGCCAGTTCTCTGAGTTCCCTCAATACCCTTGAGTATACCTGTCTGGCCTAATAGCTTTATCCATTTTCAAAAATTTTCAATTCCCTTCAAGGCTCTGTCCTCTGTAAAATTACTAGTGTCTGCCTCCACTCTTCTAGTGCTCCTGTTCCTTTTATGTGGCCCATCCTCTTCCCCATCCTCTGAGAAAACTGAACAAAAGTATTTGTTCAGGATATCTGCTTTTCCTGATCCTCCTCTACATAGTCCCCTCCTGTCCTTCTTAACCTTACAGTCCCTCCCCTACTCTGCCTCTTTTCACTTATGTACATAAAAAAAAATGTCTTGCCCCCTTTCATTACCCCCCTGGGCAATTCTTTCCTCAGATTGTGCCTTTCTGCACCTCACTGCTTTCCTTGCCTCCCCCGCTTCTCCTGATACTTCTCACTTTCCTCTTGCTTCTGTGTCTCTTTCTATCTCCTTAATGCTATCTTTTTAGCACTGCCTTTAAGAACCACAGCAGTCTCTTTTCCCTCTTGTTTTTGCTAATTTCCTTTGCACAGAACTTTGTTGCCTTCACTATACCCTCCCTTAGCTTAGCCTACTCTTCCTCCACCCCACCCAGGTCATCCCCTCTACTAGGTCACCTCTGAAGCATTCACCTATTTTTTAAACTCTGTCTTTCTGAAGTCTAGGACCCTCAGCCTTGTGTACTACAACATAGCTTGAAGATAAATGAGGCCAAGACTCAGGTTCTTATCTTTGGGACAAAGAACAATACTAAATTGCAGAGAATAGGTGAGAAAAAGAACAGTGCAGTTAAAACAGATACTTGTCTGTGATACAGGCAGTTCTATAAAGTCATTGGTTATGACCATTAAGCCAAAGTACTATACACAAGCTCTTTTTTACTCTGAGGTTTGGGATTTGGAAAACTTTGAGAGCCTAGAGGTGCCACTAAACTAATTACTGAGATCTTCATTGGGTGTGTGTAATGCTGTCCCAGCTTCACTAATATATGTTGAGTTGGGTCTAACTAGGCTGAAGGTCTTCATGCTTGCAAAGAAAGTCAACTATTGGGTGAAATTACTAGCACTAAATCATGATAGGTTCATTTTCTTATGTCTAGAATAAAAATACAAATCGATTATACTTGGATACTTGCAGTCTAAATGGTTAACAAAGGTTTTCTTGATCATAAAGAAGTGTGGTTTGAATTTTTTCATGACTACGTCTCCAAAGGCATCAGTATCAGCCTAAAATGTAAGTCCTATATTATGCAAAAAATAATAAATCTCTGTATAAATAAGGATCTCAATCTAATACTCCAGTTTAAGATAGCTCCTTGGTTGGTAGTGAATGATATCACGTATAGTTACATGTATTACTTAGACATACTAACCAATCCTAGGCAAAGGAAACTGTTTACTAAATGTAGGTTAGAACTTTTCCCAAGCAACATTTTGTCAGCCAGATACAATAAATCAAAAATTACATCTGATAGATATTGTTCCTGTTTACAACAAAACATCTCTATCATGTAATTTTTGTGTGCCCTTGGTATAATAAACCAAGAAGCTATTGGCTTGCTCCTATATGGAACAGTATTCAGACTTCAGATAAGAATTTACTTCTGAAACTGATGTTTACAACAAATGATGAGAACACTCAATACGGTTGCTGGATTTCTTGATGCAGTTTCCCCGATTCCCTATTCAGGATGGTGACACGCCTCCCCAATGAACCTGATCCCCCAGCCAATTGTGGAGCACCACATGGGGGTGGTGCGGGGGGCAAGCCAGCACTCTGCGCATTCATGAATATGTGGAATGCTGTGCATGGGTGCTACCAGCTCTGCATCTGGAAGGCAGCCGTAATCCACTGGGGCCAGTTACTCGACCCTCAGGGAAGCTGCCTCATGATGCAGTAGACACAGCGGAGGGCATTGCCCCCCCCCAACAATGCTGCCCCTGCCGTTGAAGCATATCAGGAGGATGGGGTCAGGTGGATGGGGTACACACCCACACTGGCATGGTCAGTGCTCTGCGCACCAGCCAGCAACATGGTATCCATTGCAAGCAAGGGATCCACTGAGGGTCCCTGCCTGGGCAGCCAATTGGTTGCCCACCAGGATCTGCCGCTCTGCACATGCCTGCCCCCCACGGACCTGCATGCCAGGAAGGAGGGCCACATAAGGGAGCCAGGCAGGGGCCAGTGTTTGTGAATGCAGCCCCCATGTGGAAATCCCTTGGGTGTGCATCTGCTCCCCCCCCCGATACGTGTCTCTTGCACATTTTTTTTGTGAACAGGGGCCATTGTTTGTAACTACTTTGAATTTCTGCCCTTGTATATGGATGTGTGCTGGGTTTTGTTTTGCTATTAATGATTGTGTTTGACTACTGAATTGTTTTATATATGGTCATATGTTTATATTGTATTTAATTGTTGCTCAATGGTTTTATGAAATGGTCTTTGACCGATCAATAAAGAAAGAACTGAACAACGAAGCTGTAGCATTGCAGATGAACACTGCAAAAAGAAAATTCCTTAATTCCAGCACATAGACTCTAAATCTGAGAAGAAAAAAAGCATCTTCTTGGTTATGTTTTTCTAGGAGGCACCAGCAGGTAAGTACTAGCTACTGGTAGTATTCAGCTACAGCTGCAGCAAAGGAGTACAGCAGTCAGCTGACTTGTCATAGAAAATCAGTCACAGTGTGCTGAGACAAGTAAGCATTAATCCCCAATGAAGGTGGCATCTAATGGGGAGTTAATGCATGGTTGGGACCATTGTGGCACGAGGCCGGAGGCCAAGTGCGTACAATGGTCCAACTATGCATTAACTCCCCATTAGAGGCCACCTTCATTGGGGATTAATGCGCTTGTAACATGGCAAGTGCAGGGCGACTATTAATTACATTTTGCATTTCTTACTATGACACAGAAATGTGAAAAAATGAGTTATTTCACTGCCAAATTCCTGCTTCAGCTCTATTACTTTCTAACACTAGGTCTAAGTAGAACTATGCGCGTGCACGTTGTACAACCGACATCAAGTAATGTGATGTGTAGCAATTTCTACAAGATTACAACTTTGCTTTATATTATAACAGTTACATTGCAGATTCATCCCAGATTGAAACTTGCTACTTTTAGTCGGCTGGTGTATCGCGGGCCGTCTGTTTTCGGGTGCTATTCATGCCATGCTGCATTCTGGGGAGAGTCTCTTTGTTGCATGGCTTAATGTGCCACTACACTCCTTGCAGTTCTGTCAGCTACGTGTCATGGGTGCCTGTTACGACCAATAGGTGGTGCTGGGAAGATAGCATATCACTGTTACTGTCTATACAATTATGGTGTTTCCTTCGCTGCTACATTAGCTGTGGAATGCTCATGCCGCTAATATCATCTCATTTGGTTGGCTTGGTGCATTGCGCCAAGCTCTTTCCTACTTCTAATACATGTTTTTTTTCCTCTCCATTGTGCCCACTGCTTTGCTATTCTAGTCTAGGAGAAGACACCGCCATTTTGGGAGAAACTTTCCTTCTTTTACAGAGCAATATGTGGTGCTGTTATACAAATTATATACTCGGCTGCAGCAGGGCAACACACAGCCCTCAACTCCCTGTCTCACTCCTATTTCTTCTATTTTCTATTCTCTTGTTTGCGCCACCTATTGGTTGACAAAATTTAGTCACATTCCTACCCTCCCCCGAGCGGTACGCTCCCCATTTCTGCCCATCATGCACACACTGACCGCTGCTTTAGTGCTCCGCTGTGTGCTCTCCCGATGCCAACACGGCATTATCGTGCCATAATGCCGTGTTGCTCTTCTACCATGTGATGCTCTTCTACCAGTCCTTTTCCTTGGCTTGGGTCCTTTTATTTTAGCCATGTTACAAGAACACTATACATACTGCCAAAGTCAGGAGAAAATCAGCTGTACAGGATCTATATTTTCTGCAGGCAAGCAACAGTTACAGAATGGGTACTATTAGTAAGCAAAGTGGGTGGCAGTTGTAGATGATACACATAGCCAAAGATTGCCTTAAACAGTCTACTAAATTAGCAGAAAAAAGGCTCATATTTATTTTTTTCCAGAAGGAACTAGTAGTAGAGGTTTTATGCTACAGAAACAGGCCAACAGCTGCAGCAAAACCTTCCAGTCAGATGGCTAAAGAAAAAACAGTCACTCAGGTATGACAGTCAGTATCAGTTATACAGACACACTGACTGTCGAACAAAAAAAGTCTAAAAAGACTCTGGTCCTGATTCACAAAGGTCAGCACAAGGTGTGCAGAAGGCAGTTTGCACCAATTGTCGGTGCTCCAGGGACCCTGTGTCCGATTCACTATCAAGTAGGCTTCTGGCGGTGAAGTCTCATGCCTTGCAGCAACTATGGCCCTGTGCCAAAAAAGAGGGTGCATCTGGAAGGTGTGCAACAAGCTGTGGGGTGGCTGTGTGGCAGTAGCACCTTGAACATAAGTCACTCGTGGCTACTGGCCCCCATGCCCCGATTGCCACTTAATAAAATAAACCAATGTTCCTTCTGGTCTAGTGGAACCCACAGCCCCAATCCACCTGCATAATAACATTTCTTTCTCTGGTCTGGCAGTCCCCTCCAGCCCCGATCCTCTCATATAATAACATTTCTTTCCCTGGTGATTTGGTGGACCACTCCCCAGCCTAGATCCCCTTACAATGAATAAATGACCTCTCTGGTGGTGTAGCAAACCCCCCTCAGTCCAATCCTCCTGTATAATAAAATTTATTTCTCTGGTGGTCTAGTGGACCCCTGCCAGCCCTGATCCACTTGTATAATAAAATGTCTTGCCTCTTGGTTTAGCTAACCCCCTCAGCCCTGATCAGCCCATATAATAAAATGTATTTTCCTGGTGGTCTAGTGGACCCCCCACCTTTGCAGGCAGTGCCCAGCAATCCCGCTCCCTCATCCCATCCCAGAACCAGTGACTGGTACAGCCCTGTGCCCACCACCACAGCTGGATTCCATCTGAGCTTTCAATGAACTCATACTGTACTGTATACAGTACGCACTTATTGATTGACAGCTCATCTGAGCTGTCAATCAATGAGTGCATACTGTATACAGTACTTGTACATTGAAAGCTCAGTTGGTGGCCAGCCATGGTGGTGAGCAGAGAGCTGTGCTGGTTGCTGGCTCGGGAATGGGACAGGGATAATGGTGTGGTAGGGCACTGTCTACTGGAGTGGGGGGCTGCTAGACCACTGGGGAAATAAATTTTATTATATGGGTGGATCAGGTCTGGGGGTTTGGCTAGACCACTGGGGAAGAAAGTTTATTATTCAGGTGAATCAGGGCTAAGGGGAGCCACTAGACCACCAGGAATGTCATTTATTTACCATAAGGGGATCTGGGCTGGGGAGTCCACTAAGCCAAGGGGGACCTCATTACTTTAATAGAAGGGGATCAGGGCTGGGGAGAGTGGAACCGCAGCTCATTAGCAAGATACAAAACCCTCCCAGAGGACACTCTTCTTATTACCCTTAGACCAGCCCTGGATGGTTTAAGGGTACTTAGAAATTTGCCCTCCAGGAGGACTTTGTGAAACCCGCCTTAGAGGATATGGCATTCTGGGTCTGCCGCAAGGCCCCTAGTGCCATGCCAAAGCTGCTTTTGTGCTACAAGGATGGTGGATGCCTCCTTTGGCTCCTGCAGCCTATATTTAATGCAGGCTGCATTTGTGACATCTTTTGGCACAAGTCGCGCTTTGCACCATTCCTTGTGGCACAAGCCACTTGCCCATTCAGGGGCACTTTGTGAATCAGACCCTTTGTTTTCAGTAAGAAACAACTTCAGAGATGCACAGGTTTGAGAACATGAAGCAAAGCATAACTTCTCAGCTGGAGTGTCTTTCTGTGGACTATAACTGCAGGTGGGTAACATGGTTAAGCTCTGGAAAGCTCTCTGAGCAGCCTGAGGATTGGCTGGAGCAATCACATGCGATCTCAAAGTTTTATCAAATATGTCTGTTTAAAACATCAAATACACCCTAGTAATCGGTATTTATCGAATACTTCTGGTATTTGAGGTATTTGAAGGATGATTCAAATTTGATACACACCTCTTATGTTTTAACCCTTAGGCTGGCAATACCTTTAGAATGTCTGAAACAGCAAAAAGTGTCACTCCCTCAGGGATAGTGCTGTAGGTCCTGTATGCAACAGTGTTCATACCTGAAGGACCCAGCACTCAGTGCTAGAAAAACAGCTGCAGACTTACTGATCTATTTGCAAAGTTCAGATATTTATTGTGAGTAGTACATTCGGTGAAAAATGATGTAGCCCAGGGAGGCTACCCACAACCAATGTTTCACGCCAGCACCAGGTGGTTTGTCATGGTATAGTGCACCACCTAGTGCCTGAATTATATATATTCACATCATCACTTTTCAATTCTAAAACTCACGACAATGCTTATTTACAAACCTCAGTATTACTCTCAGCTCCAAGTAATTTGGGATGAAGTAAATTTCCCGGATAGTTGCTATGTTAGGCACTTTTTTTGTTGTTGTTGTCTGGAGATGGTAATCTTATGTCCTAGTTATTATCTTGATGAATTATCCTGGGCTCTCTGGCCAACATTTTATATTGTCCTGGGCACTTCAACTGGTCAGGGCATTTAGTAGTGAGTACAGTATCTACTCTGTAAATATGAATGCAGATTCCCCTAGTCGGGTGCTAATGTTATCCATATTTTCTGTTACCTGAATACATGGGCTCTGCATTGAGCTTACTGGATAGACTATAAAGCCTTCTTCTGCTGGCAAATTCTTATGTTCATTCCAGCCACAAATCTGGAAATTTCAGTGGATGATCAAAGCAACTCTAATTCTCATCTGTAATACTGATGAGCTAACTATGAATGTGTATACCCCTCTCCTTTGAATCTCAAGAAGCTAAGCTCTTTTTGGCTATGTGTGTGCATCTGTTTTCACTTTCTACAGATCTATCTCTGTCTCCTTCCCCACATTTCAGCCTTCTTACTAGCCCTGTTAATTAGCCTCCACTTGAGGACTCCTCAGTTCAATCACTCCTATTATGCCTTTTCATACCCGTCATCACCTTTTTGTTTTCCAGATTCTATTCTTAACTTGCCTATTATCACTTTTTCTTACAGTCTCCCCTTTTTTCTTTCCCCACATACATATCCCTAATTCCCCATTACCTCTCCACTAACTTTGTTTTTTTCTCTTTTATATAATTCCTGATGAAGACCATGGTCAAAACTTTGATTTTAACTCTATTTTCAGCCTGCATTTAATATTATTATTTTGTTTTGTTTTCAGACCACACACTGACACGCCACCTGGTTTTTAGAATCTTTTCAGTTACCTTTGTCTAAATCCCTTCAAGAAAAAGGCAACTCATCAAGTTCATGATGAATCAGTATAATGAAAATAGAAATAAATCAGTAGTATAATTGGTGATTTTAGATGTAACTTTGTAAGCAGGAAACCAGAGGTGCTCCTTCCCCTGTACAGAACAGTAGTTAGACCACACCTTGACTACAGTGCACAGCTTTTGTCATCCATATGGGAAAGAGGCATCAATCAAATTGATGGCCTATAGAGAAGGTGTATAAAGATGATCAGTGGACTAAGGGGCAAGAGTTAAGAGGACAGGCTTAATGTTCTCAGCATGTATTCACTGGAATATGTCAGGCTGTAGGGGATCATATACTAATATTAAAGGCAATCAAAAACCCAGAATACTGCACACTGTGAGTGTTATGAACCGGTTTTAGTTACCCAAATCTAAACTTGGTAGCCAAATGTGTGGGAGGCAACCTGATTTATTTTATACCAGCTCAAGAGCAAACATTAATCCCAGTTATGTGACCTCACATGAATCCCACAATGTTGTGAGTTTCACAGGACAAGCAGATAACAAGAAACCCGTACTATACCAATCGACAGGTTTTATTGTAAGGCAACAGACTTGAAAAGAAAAAGATTACATACATTTGCAACCATAGACATGGTCAGATATTTCCTGAAATTTCTGTGATATCTCTGGAGAAATTCCCTGCCTGACTGCAGTACCACTATGGGCCACCAGAGAGAATCTCTGTAGGAATATTGCAAAATATCTGGAAACATCTGGACTTATCTATAGTTGTAACCATGTAAACAAGTAGCAAGTAATTAAGCAGTAGTCTCATTCAAATGTATTTGTACCGTTGCACTCTTGTTAGAAGAATGTAACATTACTGGGTTGCTGGAAAGGTATGTTCTTTGAATGGTTCCTTTAGCGGATAACCTTAGTACAGTAGGCCCAGTTTCAGCTTGGCATGTAACCAGTCCAGACGATGACAGTTTACATAGTTGTTAGCAGAACATGCACATCCATTAGGCACTTGATGAATCCACAGCCCCCCAAGTAAAATCTCACACCCAGCCTTTTTAGTCTCTTACCAAAGATGAGACATTAGCTAGGGAGTCTATATGAGCTTACAGTCACTGGCAAATGCCCATGTTCATCTGGTCAATGAGGGGTGGGATGCGTTTGCTAGTATTCTCTGTCTCAATGGTCTGATCTCATGGCAGATGCTTGGAGCTGGTGGGAGTCTTGTTCCTGAATGACTTGTTGCATCGTGATTTTGGGGCATGGTAGATGGCACATGATTCTGTATATTGTCTCCTGAGGCCATGCAACTTTGAATTACTGCAGACAAACTTGTTGCTTACAGATGACATGATGATGGTATCAGATGTTAAGCAGTAACACATCTCTTGATGGCACTGGATGTTGAAATACCATCTTGATGGTACTGTTGTTCAGAGTACCACATCTCTTGATGGCATGAGGTGTTCAGAATGCCATAGTCCTTGATGGCATTGTTGGATGTTAAGCAGTACCATAACTCTCAAGAAATTGTTGTATTTTAATACAGTAGATTTTACATAGCAAACATTCTTCATCTCACTTCATCAGATATTAAGATGGCTAAGTTGAATTTTGCTTACATTTCAGCTAGGAACATTTGCTAAGCATGTTTTTGCATAACCTTGAAGAGTTAGAAGCTTAGCAGAAAAACAACTGTACTATACTATAGAACAAAGCTGAAACAGTAATACTTCCATTAATAGACCTATAATTTAAATTCAAACTTGACCAGAAAATATGTGACCCTATATTGCCCACAACACCCTTTAATTAAAAATTTATGTAACAATATATAACACTAGAATCCATACTGTATATATCAGTTAATAAGAGAAAATCTTAGAACCAGTAAAAGTATTTTTTTTAGTCTCAGGGTAATACAACTATGGTATAGACCTCCAGAGACTATAGTCTTCAGCCCCACAATCAATACTTTTTAAAAAATGTTGGATTGCCATCCAGTCAGTAAGGGGATCAGAGGACATAACCACTGTTGGTAGCAGACAGACTTGAAGGACTCTTTCAGCTTATTTCTGCCTGTACTTTTTCTATGTTCCTATGTTCAGCTAGCTCTTACCTGCTGTATTGTGGTCTGGGCTGAATACAGAAACTGAAAACTAAGTTAGCAGATGCACTGCAGACAAGGCTGTGAAAAATATGTCAGGAGTCCCACCTTTATATCAGTGCAATTGGTCAGTGCAAATATGGGAAGGAATACAGGAATGCCTACATGTATCAATGCTTTGTGTTGTCCGTGGGCTCCTGTGATATTATGGGCTATCTGGAGGCTGCCTCCAAACAGTCCATATTATCACAGGAGCTGGTGGTTTCAATATATATGCTGGTATTCTGTTATCATTGTTATTGATCTGTGTTTTTGTATTTGATGTATTTTATTTACTCTCAACTTGTGGCTGCCTGTACAGTGCCCATTGCCTCTGGGATGGGGCCCTAGTTAAATGATATTACTACCTACATACCAACTCTGCAAACAAAAAAAGAAAAAGCCTATGTGCAGTAAGGAAAATGTAAAGCACAGATACACTCAGCAGGATGGCTTTGATATTTAGATATATATATAGAAGACAATGAAAATACAGCTGCTTTAAGCAGGAAAATAAGCTATTCTGAAATGTGGTTCCTTATGAAGTTATTACTGTATATGGCAAAACAATATGTGTCTCAGTCTTATTCTGGGGCTTTGAGTGGCTCAGCTTTGGAATGTGGGTTTTGTTTACATCCATCAGAACAGGCATCACACAAAAATGTACTTATAATATGGTGATTGTCCTTTGTATCTTTATTTTTCTGCAAGGAATACAGGAAGGAAGGAGGGAGGGAGGGATGGGAAGTTAGTTCCCCTCCCCCTACAGTGGAAATTCTATGTCACCCCCATTTTCTTCAGAGTACCTATCCAGTCTGAGTTTGAGGATAGTTCCATACTGTAATCAGCTGATATTACCAGCTCTGTGAGTTTGTTCCACATATTCTTTACTCATTCCGCAAATTAATTCTGTTATTTTACTTGAACTTTTCTCCTTTCAGTAACATAGTATGTCCTCTTGTTCTGACATCCTTGGATATCCCAAGGAATTGTGTTTGAATACATTGAGATTATGCAGAGAAGACAAACAGTTAATATGTCATTGTCACTGATAATCCTTTCCGCATATAGAAGGCTTTCCTGTTTTATTCTTGTTATCTGTTCTATAATCACTAACTGTTATGCTAATTTACTGTTGCTGTTTGAATCGTATTGCCATGTCTGAAACTGTGTATGACTACTGCATGTAATTAATTCCGGGTCGTTCCTGAAAAAGGGACTTTTAGTCTCAATGAGCCTACACAGTTAACAAAATCCAAATAAATAAAAAAAAAACACTACTAATAAAACTTCTGAAATTCTCCATATGTGCTACATATGGAATTTATTAATTGACAGTTTGTCTCTCACTCAGAAGTGTAGCCAAAAATTTCTGTTTTGTATACGATCTCCAACAATTACACCCCCCCATAAAAAATGTACACATTCTCTCCAAATGGCATCCCCTTCCAAACAAGTCAGATTGTTGTCAGATGATTCCTCTACTCTCTAAAGAGGTTACACATGTATCTGTCTCCTAAACAACAGAAGTTTAAACAGAGACACTCCTCAGTGGCCTACACTAACCCACATACTACAGATTAGAATGAAAATGTTAACAGAAAGGTATGTGGTTTGTGACAGCCACTCAACAAAACTGTACACAAATGTGTACAGTGAGTATGCCTGTCTACACCCACAATAGTCTCAAAATGAGATGCAACATCTCCTTTTCATGAGGATCACAGGGATGACACATGCAATTGTATTCTGTTGCATCAGATATGCAGTACATGAACAAGCAAAGATATGGGGCCAGATTCATGATTGGTGATGCAGGGCTTGCACCAAGTCCTGGGTCAACCCCGTGGCCTGCACAACTTCACCAAACTCGTTGCCACAACCTGCATTGGGTGCATTTGTGACACTTTTCCCCCTTTAAGGAAGCTTACACTAAATATTTGGCACGAGACCCATAAAACTGGTACCCGAGATTGCCACAAGCTAAACCAGAAAAAGCTGGTCTATTTTGCAGCAGTTGGTGCACGGGATCAAGACTCCCGATCACCAGCCAGGGAATGCCACAAGCCCCATGTGCCTAATGTTCAGCACACCCTGGTCTTGTGATATTCCCAGAACATTTGCAGATTGACCCCATAGTATGCAAATTAAAAGATTAGACAGCTGAGAATCTGTTACGGGACTCTTTGTTGTTGCTACTTTATTTCTTTTAGTTTGTACTGACTGGAAAAGGACAGCAAGACAATGCTGCCTATTTGCTGCTTCATCCTGAGAGGCAGGGGGATTCATATGCAAACCAAGTGACACTTAACCAGATTAAGTCATGCGTGATATTATAGTGAAAGGGGGGATCTCATGGCCCACTGGGGAAATTCCCCAATTCTTTTTGAGAACTGCCATGGAATCTTTAACGTTCTCCTAACAGCCAACAAAAAAGGCAGACAGGCCCTCCATTTATGATCTCATCCGAAGGATGGTGCACCAGTATGGTATCCTTTTAGTACTGCACTCAGCTGCCAGTGTTTATTGTACAAGTTCGGTCCTGGTGCAAGACTGGACCCCATGCTATCCTGTCCCAGAGGCTGATGCTTGTTCCAGGCTCCAGCCATCTGGGTCTGAATCAGTAAAAGTCTGTCTCCCATACTCTGGAAGTTCTGAAAAGGCTTGAGTAACTATCAGCACTTTTTCACAGCTTAGAACCTCAAAACCGTTGATTTCTCCCCAATGAGACCATGGTTTCAGTTGATAAAACAAGAATCATTCAAAGTGGTGGAAGGTAAACAGTACCAGCATGTAGCCTGTCATGATGAAAGCTGTATTACAGGCAGGAAATTTGAGTCACATTTCCATGTCTGAGTAAGTAGTTTCTGAGTAGAAATGGTTGTTGGGAGACATAAAAAAAGACTAGGACTATTGGCCTTTTTCAAATCACAGTACGGACTAGTAAACATTGAAAATTTTCTTGGATTTAAGGAATCTATTCACCTTCCAGCAGAATCCTTTATGTACAATGTGGGCACAGTACAGCTTTCTAAACAGATCAACCATTTTAATGCCACTGAACATTTCTTATTCTAGCAATCACCACATGGTGGCAGTACTAACATCTAGCACAGCATTCTCATATTGTTACCTGTCCCCTTTTTAGAAGTAATAGAGTTATTTCATAAGCATATATGAATTAAGTTTTCTTTGAAACTAACTATCATGGTATACATTTATATTATTTCTGTTACAGTTAACATGCTTAACAATTTGCAGCTAAAATAATACACTACTATTACATCAGTATTTATACTATCTGGGGTGTTTGGATAGATTACCAAGTTCTTTTGGCAGGTGACAGGGTTATTCTATTTTTTTTTTTGTAATAACAGTTAGTGCCATATATGCAGGGCTGGATTTTCAAATGGCAAGAAAAATTCCTGGGGTCTGATTGGTGAATGTTGGCCTTCAGCAGTGATCTTAGCCCAGCACAACATCACACCTATTCAAAAAGCAAGTAAAAGACATTTGTTTACAAGCAAACCATTTTATAATAGCAATAATGCACCCCCAGGGTGTGTGTTGTGGGGATAACATCACTTCTTGGGTGTTGGACACACTTGACCTGTGGCCTTGTGCCCAACCACCTGAGTCATGGTGTTATCCCAGTATGACACATGCCTTATCAGGCATTATTGCTTAATTATTGGCTGCAACAGCATTAAAATAAATGTACCAAAATGTTGGATTGCTATTTTCAAACATGTTGGCACATTTGCGACAGCTTACCTTCATTATGGCAAATAAATAAATGACACATGCATCATTATTTTAATGTATGCCTCATTTTTCTGAGTGCAATTTGTGACATTTGCAACAGTACGTTAAACCATATTTTATGTGGTGTAACTTGTTGGTGCAAGTAGTGCAGTTATGTAAAAATCATAATGCTAGTTGTCACACACATCTGGAGGGTCTTTGAAAATGCAGTAGGTAGTGTCTATATCTTACTAGCATGTAGATCATTCTTCCACTAGATGTTGAGTACCCTAAAAGGTGTGTGCTTGGCTCACTGGGTTAGTATCTTTAGTTTAGTGTTCACTAAAAATACCACAGACAGCTTAATCTGGTTCAATTTCAATTGATTTCCGTCTGCATCTCCCTTAAAGTCAAGGCTGAAACTAGACAGAACTGACTAGCCCTCCTTTCTCAGCCAAAAAACCCAATAAACTAACTAACTCACTAACTACATAAATAAGTCTTCTTCAGTTAATAAATGTACATCCCCTATATCTGCTAGTGATGTTGGAGTTATTAGTCTTAAAATTATGCCTGGTAGATTCCCATCCTGCTCTTCAGCCTGACATTCTATTTTTACCTTTTCTTTTGCTTTTGTTAATTGTCACTTGAGGCAGTGGAGTGTCATTTCATTCTGTCTCTATTCTAGATAGGGTGTAGGAGTTGTTGCTGTATTATCTGACAATAGCTAGACTTCACATATCACCTGAATTACAGTGCAATCTGTATTAAACTGTCTCACTAATTAATTGGTCTTGCATTATTCTTTATAAAGTTCCCAATGTATTGGCAACACACACTGTGTTGTTTTTAAACACTTGGCTAGCTAAAAAAGCAACTTTTGTGAAATGGTTTTGCAACTTTACTGGAGTGCATCTGTAGTTCTAGCACAATGCAAAACTAAGTTGAAATTCATAGCAGCAGTTTTTGCAAGGCTTTGTGCTGGACCCAGCAGCCCTTATGCAACTCTGAAAAATGTTAAAGCAACTCATCCGCATCACAATGAATTGTACTGTACTTCGTACGTGAATGGAATCATATACATTGATCTGCAGAAGATCTTTTGCAGAATTATCATGATATGACTTTTATTTAGCCTGTAACATAAATGGATTGGGGGATCTGTTATTCTACAATGTACATGCAGACCGAGTGGTTATGGAGAAAATGCATATTGAATTTTAATCAGATCAGTACTCAAGAAGACGCAATAAACAGGTCAGGCACAATCAGTATAAAACTAATAATAGAAATGTTTTTTCTCAAAGAGTAGTGAACACTTGAAGCATTCTACCACATAACATAGTGAGCAGTAAAAATAATGACATTTAAAAAAAAATAGCTTGGATAGTTAGATGAATGGGTAATATAAAAGAATATTTTAGCAAATTTTGAGTTAGAACTGCATGAACATTTATAAATACAAAGTAAAGTATAATGTAAGTATTTACTGCTGGGTGGCTGTTTCTTAATTTCAGTGACATGTCACAAAATGCTGCATGACAAATAGGCTTAATTTTCATTGAATTACACTGTTTGCAGCAGCATAGTGTAGTGCAGCTTTTTGCTATAATTCTGCAAGGTACTGCATTGCATCCTGGGTGGCGCCACTGTATATTTAGGCTATTGTCAAGTGTATCACACATGGTAGTTTAAATTTAAATCTGGCTTGTTAGCAGTGGAATGCCGGCCCCCAACCTCTATTAAATACTCATTCTCCAGCTTTGATCCCCACCCATTGTCTCCTATATAATGAATTACCTCAGGCAGCCTATAACTCTTAAGAGGGTCTGTCATTCATATTTCCTTCTGTGCAATACCACTCACAGCTGCCCACTCACCCAGCTGTCTGCACTCTCCCAAAGCTGCTTGCTATATCTCCCCCTGAGTAATTCTACTGCCCAGAAACTTATAATTGGGCGCTCTCTGTTATCAGAAAGCCTTTTTGTCAGCCCATTATAACAGATACCCCCACAACCAAATAATTTACTATTTCAGAACACTACCACTCTGTTCTCTCACAAGGTGTTTCATTTCAGACACTCTAGTTCCCTACTGAACCCAAACCCAAAAATGTAGTCCTTAATATTAGTTCTGGGGTATCTTGCTGGCACACTCTTCTGCGTCTTAAACCCAAACTATGTATCATTATCTGCAATAACTCCCAAAGACTCAAATCTGTGCATATCTTGCCCATTACCTCCCAAGGCTGTCGTATTATTTCGTCTATAGGCTCATATTCAATTTTATGTGCATATTGGCACCTGAAGTTCCTTTTACTTGGGCTACATCTACCAGTTTGAGCACCAATACATCTCTGTTAGGGTAATGTTATATGCTTCGCCGGGTCTTTTTGGTCCTTGTTTATTGCAGTCCTTACCTGACACCTCCTGACTAGAGCTGTGCAGAATGGGAACATTTTGAATCCCTGGAATTTTTATGAAATTGTGCAAAATTCTATTATGTTTCACTTAATTTCATCAGAATTTCACAGATTTTTAAAATTTAATAATTTGATTATAACTCAACAACTGTTCATGGCAGAGCTCTGAAATTTGGAATATATACTCTTTTCATCCATGGCCATAAACGTGCTACACAGTATATAATTTGGCGGGATAGTTTCAAAATAATAGATACTCAAATGATGTCATTTTATTGTTTGTGTGAAATTTCCTGAACATTTTTTATCTGCATATACTTAACCATCTATTGGGTCAGGGATCTTAAATCTGGCATGATTTCTTGATGATATATGTTCTAACAATGAGCTAGATTTTATGACAATATGATGCATCTTCTCAAAATTATATGTTCTCAAAATCCGTCATTTTATTTTTTTTCAGGAAATTTCATGAAAAAATTTAAACTGCATATAAGTCAGGCACCTTTGGAGCTAGAAGAGTGTAAATTGGTATGGATAACCTTTTTGTAATGCTTATAGAACGTTCTAAATACGGAGAGGATTAGATAAGAGATTTTTAAGTTACAGGGGTTCACAACTTTACTATGTAAATATTTGTAAAACCTTGTGAAAACTATCAAAAATGTGGATGTTTGTAGCTTCTCTGATCTTGTATGCATAGAGTTAACATTTGACATCCATATAAATCAATCAATCAATCTTTATTTAGCCAGGTGAAACTCCATTGAGCAAGCTCATTTTCAAGGAGGGCCTGGTAGGAACAGAATAAAAAATACAGTAGCACAAGAGAACATATAGCACAAATGGGCATAGTGATACAATACATAGCAATAAAAACAAGGTACAAGGATAATCGATGAGGCCCAGTTGTAAGGTGAAGCCTCATCTCAGTAAACAGTAGAGTAGAGAGGTAAAAGCAAGTCAGCACCAATGTGCCAAACCAATGATTTTAGACACTGATAGCTCTAGTAGATCAGAGTTAATGCTAGTGACAGTGCAAGCTGGGGATTCAGCAGCAAGTAGAGATCAAGGATGAATCCAGGAACGTGGCTTAGGGTAATTCTAATGAGAGGATAGAAAGTGTAGAAGGCTGACTGTAAGAACAGCAATGTATGGCTACAGTTTAGTGACAGGGAGGGCATTGACAAGGCTCCGAGAAGTATCTCGACTAGAGTGACTTGAATTCCACAAAACCAATAGGATGCACCAATTTTATGGATTTCTGGATGTTGTTCCACAGCTGGGGCAACACATTGCTGAAGGAGGCTCTGCCAAAATGGGAAAAGAATTTAGGCACAGCTAGTGAGCTGTACGAATGGCTTCTCAAAGCATAGTTGTGTAAGGTGCAGGACAGCAGACAGTCAGAAATGTAGGAAGGTAGCATTTTGGATATAGATCTATAGGTCCTTAGAAAATGGGCCAGATACTAGAACCTCTCTGATTGCCTGAGAGCCATAACAGGGGGGTACATTAACTTTCCATAGATGCCCACAACAAAACAAGTGCTAATTCAGGGAGCCCTATTACCAACTTTATCTTTGGGCACCCTGAATCTTAAAAATCAAAATGCCATTTTTTTCCCCGCTTAGTGATCAATTGAGTAACCCCCTCGTCTCACAGACAGACACCCTGTCAACAGCTCCAATGCCACTGACTTTAAAAAAAATAACTCGATCCAGAAAATATGCCCTGTTTCTTCAGTCCATTAAAAATTGCTTCGAGAGAAGCGACGATTCCTACAGCCCTGCACTTTCGGTACTCACCAGGAACACGGCAGACATCTCAAAGCCCTCCCACTGTCCTTTGTCTCAGTACAGTCCTGGTCCCTCACTATCCGTGACAGATAGAATACTCTTCCCCACATCAGCATCTTCAATTTTTAAATATCTCCTTTTTTTTTCAGCCAACTTCTCAGTTCTGTTGTGGTTGCCTTTCTGATCAGCTAATGGAGCTTCCCATTCTCGCGCCTTCCATTTTCCACAGCTGAGCCTCTCAAACCAGGCTGTCTCTTTTCATATGCAGTAATTGCCTCAAACAGCAGCTGCTGTTCAGACTTTAAAAAAAAATAACTTAGTGCTGTTGTGCCACACTGTACTTATGGCTCTTAACTTTGGGGGGGAGGGGATAAGCAGAAGAGAATGGCTCAGTCGGGGGGCAGCAATGGGAGATGGAACAGCTTTGAAATGTAGGAACTATTTTATCTTTTTTTCTAATTTTTATATTTGTTTCAACTTATTTCCTCACTCATTTGATCAATTAATTAACATTTACACAGAAGCACATTTTCTAAGTGCAATAATACCCTCCAGGGTGGGCAGTATGGGCAATACTGGACCTTCCAGGGGCTATAAGGCCCTCCACTTGTGGTGTCAGGCCTCATTACACTGCTGGGCAGTCCAGTATTGCCCAATGCTGCCCACCCTGTTGGGTATTATAGCTTGCATAGTATAGCATTCCTTTTCCTCCTGAATGTAAGTGAGGTCCATCCTACCATGGAATAGAGTGATGGGTATTATATGCTGCACCTGAGATGAAATATAAGACCCTATGATAAAGGGTGTCAAGCTTGGATAGGGTGGTTTTTGGGACTTGGCCATACAGGGAGTCTGCATAGTCCAAGATAGCTAGGAACGTGGTTTGTACTAAGCTTTTTCTGGCCTCCTGGGTAAGCAGATGCTTGATTCTAAAAAAAAGTTCAAGTCTCTGTCTAAGTTTTTTTGAGAGCTCGTCTATATGATCAGCAAAAGAGTCTGTTATCAATCCACATACCTAGGTATTTGAACTTGGTCACATAGTTAAGTGACTTGCCAAGCAGGGTGGTGACAGGGGGAATATCGTCATGCTTAAGGTAGATTATGGACTTGGTCGTTGGGGATAACAGCATAGCCTTGGTCTTCTTGGCATGCAAGAGGAGCTTTTGACTCAGGAGGTTTTGTTGCAGCGTAAGGAAATCTGCTTGTAAGTCCGAGTAGGCGCTTTCGGGAGTAGGCCTGGCAGTGTAAAGGACCATGTCATCTGCAAAGAGATGAACACTGGAAAGTTTGATTCTATGTTTCATGTTGCTGATATAAAGTGAGGAAAGTAAGGGCCCCAAGATGGAGCCTTGAGATATGCCTCTGCTAAGCTGTTTTAGAGTGGAGAGATCTCCTACTACTTTTACTTGCTGCATCCATGCTGCCAGGTAACATGAGAACCATTTTAGGGAAGGTGCATCCAGACCAATGTTGCAGAGAGTAACTAAGAGCAATGCATGATCAACGATATTGAAGGCCTTGCTTTAGTCGAGAAATACCATGCATACGTGATTCGTTAAGTCATGGGTTCTCAGCCAGTCATTTGTGACTTTAGCCAGAGCTGTGATTGTGCTATGGCATGGCCTAATGCCTGATTGCATAGGGATTAGCAGGATTTGAGGCATCAATGTAGTTTTAAGTTGGCAATTCACTAATTTCTCTAGCAGGCTTGATAGAGTGGGGAGTAAGGAGATTGGCTTGTAGTTATTTGGGTCTCTAGGGTCTCCTGATTTGAAGAGTGGTAAAACTTGGGCAGTCTTCCAGACAGAAGGGAGTTTACCCAAGCTGAGGGACATATTAAAGATATGTGTGTTAATGGAGCTGCTAGCACTTGGTGACCGAACTTTAGGAAAAAAGGGCCAATGAGGTCTAATTCTGCACTTTTTCTGGCATCCAGCTGAAGAAGCAGGTCATCCACTTCCTTGTAAGTTACCAGTTGGAAGGAGAAACCTGTGACAGGAGTACTTTGGAGAGGGGGAGGGCTTGCTGGTCCTTGTGATGAGAACTGGGTAAGTAGATTATTCGCAGGTGAAATGTCAAAGGCCATACCTGTGGTAATAAAATGATTACCAAAGCAGTCAAGGATTTCTACCTTCTCGGTAATGAGGGATCCTTCGTATAAGATCTTAGTAGGGAGAGAACCTGAGGAAGCATGATCTTGAATATCTCTAAGAGTTTGCCAGAATTTGTCCGGGTCCTTGGTGGAGGAGTCCAGAGCTGACTGGAAGTAGTTAGCCTTAGTGTTTCTGACAAGCTGTGTGCAAAGGTTTCAAGCTGCCCTAAAATCAGCCCAATCTAACTGAAGCTTTAATTTATTATATACTTTCTTCCAGATCTTGTCCCTGTTGAGCAAAGCTGACTTCAGTTGACATGTAAACCAAGGGAGAGTCCTTTCTCTTGGTATGTGCTTTGATCAAGGGGGCATGTCTGTCAATAGCTCCATGGACAATAGTATGGAAGGTCTTGTATGCTGTCTCTACTGTCTTGGCTATGTATCCATATCCATAGTCCATGTATCCTGGTGTCTAACACAACTGGATAAATTGCTTAAGCAGTTTTAATTTTGCAGATGAAAAAAATAAGTAACATTTTTTCACATATTTATGATAGCATATTCTGTAGACGAAACATCCAGAATTTTTTTTTGTGGAATTTAACATTAACAATGCACATAATCACTACTTCATTTGATAAGTTGGACTGAGCTTTTTGCAGTCCTGCTGTTCCTCACTGGGTGACTATTCCCTCTCCCTCTTTTGGCATAGCCAGATTGACTCAGTAGAACTACTGATCCCACTGATATCCTCTTTGTTCTTTACAGTGACAAACTCCCTTAAAACATGAGTCACCTACTCCTTTTCCTATCGACCTACCCTGTTGGAATAGCCAGATTTATTTCTTCCTGCTGCCCAAGACATTGTCTTCCCCCTCTACATCTTTTTGAGTACCTCTAAGTCCTAGACTTGCATGTACACCAGGCTCCCTGGATCTTAAATTTACTGCATGTGATCCTTAAATATCCTGCATTCATTTTGGAATCGTTGACACTCTGTACTTTTTTGCTCCAACCTGGGGGTCTACCACTGTTGTGCTACCCAGCTCAGCTGTCCATTTCTTGGTGAAACATAGAAACACAGAATTTGACAGCAGATAAGGACCGCTTGGCCCACCCAGTCTGCCCATTTCCCTACCTAATGGAAAAGCTGCAGATCCTAGTTAACCAGCAGCCTACTTCTTTCTACCCCAACCCCCTATAATTGCCTTATGGCTGTCCCATGCATGCTTGAATTCAACCACTGTTTTTGACTCCACAACCTCCTCCAGAAGGCTGTTCCATGCATCCACGACCCTCTCTGTGAAAAAATATTTCCTTACATTACCTCTGAGCCACCCCGCCCTCTATCTTCAAATTGTGCCCCTTGTTCTTGCACACCTCTTTTTTTGAAAGATGCTGCCCTCTTGGACTTTGTTGATTCCCTTGAGGTACTTTAAAGTTTCTATCATGTCCCCCCTCTCCCTCCTTTCCTTGAGGCTATACATATTAAGCTTCTTTAGTCTCTCTTCATATGTCTTCCGGTGCAGACCCTGCACCATTTTAGTTGCCCTCCTCTGGACAGCTTCCATCTTGTCTATGTCCTTGCAGAGATTGGGTCTCCAGAACTGCACACAGTACTCCAGATGGGGTCTCACCAGCTGTCTGTACAGAGGGATAACAACTTCCTGTTTTCTACTGGTGATGCCTCTCCCTATGCATTCCAGTATCCCCCAGCCCTCCTTACTGCCCTCTCACATTGCTTGCCCACCTTTAAGTCATCTAATATGACTACCCCCAGGTCCCTTTCCATTTTTGTTGTTGTTAGTATCTGTACATCTAACTCCAGAACCTGGAGACCCCTGCACTACTTGTCTCTTATACCCCTATACTTTAATTAGAACCCCCCCCAGAGAAGGCTGAGTGAAATTAGAAAATTCCACTTTTATGGAATTTTTCACGAAATTCTGCAATTTTCACAAAGACTCATGGGATCTGACTTTAAGTAGAGATGTTATTTTGCAATTTCTTGCAGCAAACAATTAATAAAATTGGCACACACAGTCTCCTTGTAAAGTCTAAGAACCTGCCAAATTTAATGGTAGTGCATTCTCTAGTTTTAAAGTTTCTGGGGTTTATATATTTGTAGTTTACATTCTTGCAAAATTACATTTTTAAATGTTGTGAAAGTTTGACTACTTGTAATTCAGCCCCATTTAAAGCTGAAAATATGAACTTTTTCAGAAATTACCATGTGGAATAGTAGCTAAAATGTTTCAACTCTGGTTAAATTCAGATACGTTGTTTAAACATTAGAGGGAACTAACCGAAAATTAAATGTTGGCAACATGTTTGGCAGGCTATAATACAGTCCAGTTTAAAGCTAGAATTCTGAATCTATGTGCATATATAAATGTAGTGGTAACCTGTACACCTGGCAATTTTTGTAATATTTCAATTAATACTATTAAAGTTATACTAACATTACAGAAATCCAAATTTTGGCAAAATATTTGGCTACCTGTAACTCAACTCCCATTAATGTTTGAGACTTAAAACATGGTGCATATATGTATTCTATGTGCATCTCTAAATCCTGATATTGTAGAGAAATTTTGATAAGAAATTTGTAAATTATCTCAAAATAACTGAAAATGAAATTTTGATTAAATGTGTGGCCACCCATAACTCTATCCCCTTTTACTCTACAATTCTGAAATTTGGTACCCTTTTGCAAGCCTTGGGGTACTGCTAACATTCCAAATTTGGTCTATTTAGACATGTACATTTAAAAGTATAGTGAAATAACTAACATTTAAAAGTTGCAAAATTCTGCTGAATTTTCATGAAAATTCTATGGAATTCCATGGAATTGGAATGGACAATCCAATGGCATGCTGCGGGTGGAATTTTATATTCTGCACAACTCTACTTCTGACACTTTAAAAGGGGAAGGATTCATCTCGTAAGGCTATTACTAAATGACATTAAAAAAAACTTCTTCTGTTGCTGCTTGGTTTTGCAGGCAATGTCAAATTAAACCCTGGTCCTGCTCTTCCTGTTTCTGCTCCGACTGAACTGGCCTAATTAAAAAGGATGAGTTTCTTACATAAAAATGCATGTAGTCTGCTAAGGAAATTCGATGCCATGCAAACCTGGATTTGTCACTCATAGCCAGATGTCCTGGTGGTTACAGAAACATGGCTGAGACCCTCTACTCAGGACCATGAAATTAATATTCCAGTTTACAGTGTCCATAGGGCTGACAGGCATACCACTCAAGTGTCCCTGATTTTCAGGGATGTCCCTGATTTTGCCTCAAAATTTTACTCTGTCCCTCCTAAAATTTGTCTTTTTGTGGCTTAACAGTGGGGACTGTAAGCACAAAACAATGTCAAGCATTAAAGTTACAGACTTGTTCTTCTTTAGAAAATGCATTTTGCACTAAGCCCCATATTCTACCAGCTTTCTTGGTGGATATCTCTAATTTTGAAGATGTGTCCCTGATTTTGATCCTTTGTCCCTGATACTTTTAAGCCTTGTCCCTGATTTATGAGGCAGGAGGTTGAGAGGTATGCTGACAGGCACACTTGGGGGGGGGGGCAGCTGTTTACATTAGTAACAAATTTAGTGCCTCTCTAATTGATTCTATTACAGTGCCCAAAGATTTTGAAAGTGTCACCTTAAAGGTTCAACTTTCTCAGTTGGTCCCCTTTCATATCATTGGATGTTACAGACCTCCCTCCATTGGAGTTAAAGGTGATAAACTATTTATGTGAGATATTAGATACATTATCCTCCAAGGTAATTATTATGGGTGACTTCAACATGGGCTGGTTAGCTGCCACATCCAGACCCCTAAAAGAAGCCTGTGATACATTTGGACCTACTCAACTTTTTAAGGAAATTACCCGTCCTAGCAGTAAAAACCCAGAACACAATACACTACTGAACTTGATCTGATTTTAGTGAATAAACCACACCTCTTTTCCCATTCTGGTGTTCTTTTTAATGACCTCAGTGATCATTGTGCCATACATCGAAATCGTGGTGTCACACCCCTGAGGAAGACTCGCGAGGAGTCGAAGTGCTGGGTGGTCTGGAGGGAGTCATATATGTTGCTGGTACTCTCTGCCTGTAATAAATAATTTTTTGAATGCAACTGAACTTTCTTGGATTCTATTGGATCAAAGGACAGGAGACCTGAGTGACACCACGATTTGAATGTGTGATTAAAGTGTTATGAGCTGGCTGCTCGTTGTGGTGAGCACCGATGTGACTTTCTCTAGTTGCAGCACTTTCTGTTTTTTCTATCATTGTGCCATAGCCTGTGTGAGGTTGGTCCCCAAAGCCAAATCCACCTTCAGGTACATCTTTAAGAGAAGTCACCAGAACTTTGATCCTAACGCTTTCCTTTCTGTTCTTCAATTCTCTAATTAGCAGGATTTGTACCCGGCCACTACAGTAGATAAAGCTTATGAGATATTTCAAACCACTGTCCTCGAGGTTATAAACAGACACTCTCCACTAGTTAAAATTCAGACTAAAATGAAATCCTGCCCCTGGTTCACTGTCAGTCTCAGATCTGCACTGCTAGATAGAAATGCCATTTGGAAAAAGGCAAGAAAAATTAAACAGCCAGCCAAATGGTCAGCCTTTAGAGTTGTTAGAAATCAGTGCACCAAAACTAATTAGGGACGAGAAAGCAAAATGTTTCCATACTGAGCATGAATCCTGATCCAACTGCTCTGCAAAATTTTGTAAAATGCTTAAGGACTTAGAAGGTTACAGTCCAGCCAGCTAGCTCCCTCCCAAAATCACTTCTGGTGGTACCTTCCACAATGGATAAACTTAAGATCCTGGAACTCCTTAACAACCATTTTGCGATGGCAGGTCTAGCATTTGATGCCTCACCAGCCAATAACCTGCTGACTCAGCTGTGCAGCCTAGACTCTGCATGCCTAACTTTAGCTGTCCCCACACAAGAAGCTGTCTTCTCCTTCTGTCCCATCTCCTTGAAACAAGTGGAGTATTTACTATTGGACTTAGATGTTAGAAAGACTGCAGGCGCTGACCATATTGAGCAGTACTATTTAAAACTAGGTTATTACATATTGCCTCTCTGATCATTCACCTTTTTAACATGTCCCTTGCCCAGGGCGTACTCCCTCCAATCTGGAAACTGCCCATGTCATTCCCCTATTTAAATCTGGTGACTCCAGTGATCTAAATAATTACCAACCAATATCGCGTCTGCCTATGTTGTCAAAATTGTTTGAAAAGGTTGTCAGTGCACAACTTAGGTGGCATCTGGAGACCTTCTACCTGCTCAGTCCAGTACAGTCAGGTTTTAGACCTTGCTATAGTACAATATCTGCACTTGCCAAGGTTTCAAATGACTGGCAAATTGCATTGGATGCAAAGAACTATGTGTGTGCTTTGTTCCTTGATTTGAGCAAAGCTTTTGATATTGTGGACCATGACCGCCTCCTGGCTGTGCTAAAAAATACTGGGGTGGACCAATCGGCCCTGAAATGGTTTATTAATTACCTTACTGATCGGCATCAGCTGGCTAAGGCAAATGGGAACCTCTCTCCTCTGAAAACCCTATTAAGCGGTGTACCTCAAGGGTCTATTTTAGGCCCTTTACTTTTTGCTATTTATATCAGCAACATTAACAATGGTTTCGAGTCAGCAAACATCAATCTGTTTGCTGATGATACAGTTCTCTACATAGATAGACCTACCCTGGAACTTGCCTGTAGGGATCTCCAACGTGATTTTAACCACTTACAAAAAAATCTACTGCAACTAATGCTCCTTCTAAATGCCACAATAACTAAGGCCATGGTCCTTGCCCCATTTGCCAATGCATATAAACACTGCACTTCTGGAACAATTTCTCTAGTATCTACACTTCTGGGTGAGCCCCTGGAGTTTGTAATGAAATTTAAGTATCTCAGTTTCTGGACAGATCATAAACTGTCCTTTGTTGATCACATCGACACACTATCTAAAAAACTAAAACAGAGACTTGGACTCTTTTTTCGGATTAGGAACTTATTTACTCTGGAAGTGAAAACTAGGCTGGTCCAGACTACCTTTATGCCCTTTCTGGACTATGCTGATTCCTGTATGGCCAAGGCCCGATCACTTCTCTGTCCATACTGGACACTCTTTATCACCAAGCTATTAGATTAATTATTGGCTTGCTGTACACTACCCACCACTGCAATCTCTATGCCAAGGTAGGCTGGAGCTCATTAAGCTTCAGACAGCAAAAAACAGTCTTCTGGACTTACAGCGCCATGATTAACAAGCTCTCCCAGTATATTGTGGGCTGCCTACCTTTCTGTAGTGCTGGAAACTACCCCTTGAGAAGTTTCTCTTATATTTCACTTCTAATCCCAAAGGCCAGAACACGAGATGGTAAATCAGCAATAAGCCACACCCTTCCGTCCTTATGGAATACCATACAGAAAACCCTGAAGCTTGCAATCCCTGTGAAGCTGACCTTCTTCAAAACCCTGTACTTACATGTGTTCAAGGAGACCTGTGATTGTTCCCACTGATGGCACTTGTATCCTGTGATTTTTGACTAATACTCTCATGGCTGTTCTCCTTACTTTAGCCTTACCCTCTGTTCATCCTCAAGCCTAATGCATTCCTGCCTTACCCTAACTTCCCCTGGCTGTCCCTCTGCCTCTTGGCTCCCTGGCTGTTACTCCCCTCCTGTCTAATTCCTGCTCTTGAAGCATATCTTGGATATAATGTTTATAGGTTTTTACTTTTGTTACTTAATACCGAGAGCTGTATTGAGTATTACTTCCTTATTATTTTCCTTATTATGTGTCTATGAATGGTTATGTTATCACTATACATACTCTTTTTATATTTACAATATCACTGTATATACTATTTTTTGTACTCAATTTTTTTTCCCTTGTGACTGCCCAGGTCCATCTTGTAGATAAGTTTACCTCAATGGTGTTTCACCTGGTAAAATATAGATTGATTAATTGATTGATTGATTGAATGGGTGAGGCTCATTTTTTATGTCAGAGTACACCTGTATTCCAGGATAGTTAAGTATGGACAGTACCTTGTTTGCTGGCACCTGATGAAAGGCCTAGGAGTACCTGGTCGGTACTTCCCTCCATAGAAAAGCTTATTGGCTTCCTCCAATTATGCTAGCTTACTGGCTACTTAGGAAGCCAGTAAGCTAGCATACTTGGTTGTCTCAAGGGAGCTGTGTATGGCAGCACTGCACTGAATTTTGGATTATTCACTGTGGATTTACTGTGGCTTTTCTATGGATTTTACTCTACTATTTCAATAAACAGAAAATTGAGTGGAGATTCCTAGCTGTGGAGTGTTATTTGCTGCTGCCACGGAGAGAAGAACTGACCAGGTACTCCTAGGCCTTTCAGTAGGTGCCTGCAAACAAGGTTCTGTGCATATTCTTTTCAATATTGCTAGGCACTGCTAGTCCGTGGTATAGTTACATGTTCTTTTCCAATTTGTAGTTAAGTATGGACCATTTTCCTCCACTTTGGCTTTTTCTAGCAAATGCTAGGTATTCTGAAACTATAGCTATCATAGGTATTATAGGTATTTTCAGAGCCAGTTAGACAATTGGTCCATAATGCTTGCCAGTATTTAAGATCGATAGCCCCCAATTTTATTTCTAATGCAGAAGGTGCCTAATCAATGTTTAAATTCCTGCATATGTGTGCCTCCTCACCGCTATGCTAGTTATTTGTACTTTGAGTAGTTAACTAAGTTTAAAAAAAAAAAAAATATATATATATATATATATATATATGTTTACACACATGTATGATCCAAAGAAACGACAAAGAGAATCACGTTACTTCTTCAGACTATAAATAAAAAAATACAAGAAAGTAATGGAATATAGATTTTCAACATTAAGAAATGACTAGTTAATTTTAATGCGAGGTAGTTACTTACATAATTACATTATAATTATAGAAAGCATATTGGACTGGTTACTGCAATGTCCATAATTGAAACCTATTAATTAGAACTTTAAAGTAGGGGTGGGTGACCTGGTTCTGCAAAAATCCAAACCGACATGAACAAGCCAAACAGTTTGGAAATGAACAGCTTCGGAACACTTTCAGCTGTTGGGATCAGTTCAGGTGGCTCCCCATTGCAGGAATTAGGCATGAGAAGCATGAAAGCACTGGAGGGACCAGAAACAAAACTGGTTCCTCATTGGGAGGGCAAGTTGTCCATCTTTCTAAGGTGGCACCTGATTGGGTTTGCTCTGTAGCAACCCACATGATCCACCTTAGGGAGCTGACGCAGAGGAACACAGAATAGAGAAGGAGCAGCAGCAT
Organism: Neoceratodus forsteri; assembly: GCA_016271365.2. Taxonomy (NCBI): domain Eukaryota; kingdom Metazoa; phylum Chordata; order Ceratodontiformes; family Ceratodontidae; genus Neoceratodus; species Neoceratodus forsteri. The sequence continues at coordinate 556,865,543 of CM057452.1, read as the reverse complement.
TTACTGGCTGCTCCAAGTGTGCTGAATGTTCCGTAGCTGATGAAGTGCAACTTGCTTGTTGCCTTGTTTTGCTGGTTGGGCTGGGTAGTTGGGAGTCGGGAGGAACTTGTCAGACTCTCAAAAAAAAAAAATTGAAAAGAAATAATTTTTTTTTGAAAAACGAACAAGAGACTCAGAAAATGGACTAGGGGACTGGGTCTGGGAGTCGGAAAGTGGGCATTGGGGAGATCCTCCGAGGTTAGAGGTAGGTGGAGAAGTGGGGTGTGCCTACGTGTCTCCCAAATGAGCGGGGCTCTAGGGCTGGGAGTATAAATAAAGAGTAAAAAAAGAAAGAAAGTGGGCATTGGGGAGTCGGACACTCGGGGGGGGGGCAGGGGGAAGAGAGTGAGTGCCAATTTTTTATTCTTTTATTTTGGCAGCAGAGAGGGTGACCTGTGCCACCCATCTGGGAGACTAGCCAACCAGTGCCACTTCTTGCTGTGTGCCCCCGAAGAAGTCAATCAGCTTTCATCTCTTGCCTGTGCTACGTAGTGTATCTACAAGCTTTGGCTCAGTGGACATTTCATCACATGGAATAATACTTCAAGGAATGACTGTGTCAGAGAGGGTTAGGGCCGGGTCCCTGAATCTCTGAGGGCAGCAGCACCTGCTTATAGCCTAGGTGCAGTATGTGAACTACTGTGTTTGTGTGAAATAAAATCTGACAGCCAGCCACCAGTGCCACTTCTTGCATATTGTCTGTGTGACCCCCCCCCCCAAACACGTCAGTCAGCTCTCATCTCTTCCTCCCTGTGCTCCGTGAAGTAAATTGACAAGCTTTGGCTCAGTGGGCAGGACATTCCATCCCATCACATGGAATAAATAAAAATAAATTCTTGAAGGAAAAGTACTGTGTCAGAGAGGGTAAGGCCATATCCCCGAATCTATGTGGGTAGCAGCACCTGCGCATCAGCCCTTATAGCCCTGGTGCAGTGTGAACTACTGTGTGTGTGAAATAAAGTCTGACAGCCAGCCACCAGTGCCACTTCTTGCATACTGTCTGTGTAGCCCCCCCCTCCCACCGCAAACAAGTCAGTTAGCTCTCATCTGTTTCTCCATTTGCTCCGTGGGGTAAATTGACAAGCTTTGGCTCAGTGGGCAGGGCATTCTGACATATCACATGAAATAAATAAAAAAAAGTAATCCTTGAAGGAAAAGTACTGTGTCAGAGAGGGTTAGGTCAGATCCCTTAATCGCTGTGGGTAGCAGTGCCTGCAGCATCAGCCCTTATAGCCTAGGTGCAGTGTGTGAACTACTGTGTGTGTGTGTGTGTGAAATAAAATCTGACAGCCAGCCACCAGTGCCACTTCTCACTTCTTGCATACTGTCTGTATGACTCCCCCCCCCAAACAAGTCAGTCAGCTCTCATCTCTTCTTTTCTGTGCTCTGTGGGGTAAATTGACAAGCTTTGGCTTAGTGGGCATTCTGTCACGTGGAATAAATAAAAAAATAATTCTTGATGGAAAAGTACTGTGTCAGAGAGGATTAGGCCAGGTCCCTGAATCTCCGTGGGTAGCAGTGGCTACAGAATCAGCCCTTATAGCCTAGGTGCAGTGTGTGAAATAAAATCTGCAGCCAGCCACCAGTGCCACTTTTTACATACTGTCTGTGTGAACCCCCCCTCCAAACAAGCCAGTTAGCTGTGATCCCCTCCCTGTGCTCTGTGAGGTGAATCTGCAAGCTTTGGCTCAGTGGGCATTCCGTCAGGTGGAATAAATAATATTAAAAATAAATAATCCTTGAAGGAAAGGAAAGTTCTGTTTCAGAGAGTGTTAGACCAGGGTCCCTGAATCTCTGGGTGGCAGCTGCAGCACCAGCCCTTGTAGACTATCCCAGTGTGTGTGAACTATTGTGTGTGTGAAAGTGACAGACCTGCGTGTGAATTAATCTGACAGCCACCACCACTTGCTTTTGACCCTGAATAAGCTACAGACTGATATTATGAATACTCCAAAAAATAGTAAAGCAAAAGCCAGGGACAAAGGAAGTAAACATAAAAGTTTATTCAAGAGCCCAGAAAGAAGTGGCCCAAAAAGTAAAGTAAAAGCCCCACAGTCTGTTAGGGGCTGAGCTACTATAAATGCTACTACTATCGATGTGTCGGCTAACTCTCAAAATACTGAAAACTCGGCAAGGGAGGCTGGACTGTCTATGTCAGAAGGGCTCAGTACAGCATACAAATTTTTGAAAGATAGTAGCAAGTTATCTGTAAAAAGTGCAAAAACAAACAGTATTCAAATTGCACATAAAGTTAAAGCACTTACAGGTACAACTCGCAGTGGAGTTGCTCGACTTGCAACACATGCATATCGAATAACTCAATCTGTGTCTGAAAGCGTTAGCTCTACTGAATCTGATGATGAAGATGATGAGCTTGAGACTTCACCTTTAGCTATGTCTCATTCTGGTTCTGACAGTGACAATGTGGCTAAAGATAAAAAAGACAGGGTTCCATGTCATTTCAGCGAATCTGTTGTAGCGAATGCGATTAAAGCGCATCAATAATAGTGCACGCATTTATATCAACAGGTCATTTCAGCGCATGTCTATTCAGCTACTAAAATCGCTGCTGCAGCTGAAAATTATATGCCAAGCCCCTTAGATAATCTAAATGAGATCTAAATGCATATTCAGTGACTACCTGCTCCAGTCACTCTGTCAGATCCCGGTAGCGTCGTCGTCTCATACCTGCAGCAGCTCCCAAAACAATCTGCTCCAGATGCACCTCTGACATCCTCTGTTCCTTCTGTAGGCACCCAAGAAAGGTAGGACTGGTGGGCTTATTACTGGTGAGCAACATTTGTTCTATTGTTTTGCGGGGGTCTTCACCCTAACCCCCCATCTACTTTATTCTAACTCTAAGTCACACATTGACTCAGAGTATCCCTGAAAACACACAGTCACACCTATTAGCGGTTGCTGAAAAGACAATCACCATATTGGAGTCGCCCAAATTAACTAGCTGAATAGACTTTGGTACTTTGTCGTGCTACATAAAGACAGTAGTAGAGTGTCAAAAGGGAAAAAGCAGAAGTAAAAGGCACAAGCCACACAAAGTGAAACAAAGTCTGACAGTAGTGATGATGATGATGATGGCAGTGGTGCTGCAGAGGATTCTATGATTGTCTCACCTGACGAACTTTAATTCTCAACTGATATGTCTTCCCACGTAAATCCACCCACTTGACTCCTGCTGTGCTTGTTACTGACATTGGCAGTCTACCTCTACTGTTTGGAATAATTTTCACGTAAACCCCAAGGATGCTTGCCAAGCTGCATGTGTGTGCATTGCAATACTTGTGCTAGTAGGTGGAAAAATAAAGGGCATCTTGGAACCACAACAATAATGCAACACCTTATGCGACTTCATCCCATCTTTATATATGGTTCAAATAAACAGTCTAACATTGGTGCCTGGAAATGTAGGAGGGCTTTCGCTGAACAGGAACATTCTACTGAAACAGTGGGAGACGATCACTAGCCAAGATCCAGAAGTCCACTTTCACCTCAAGATAATTCTGTAAGGTTCTCTGTCTTACCAGGCAAGGCATGTAGTTGTAGAACACCCCCAGTGAAATTTAACTTTACTTCTGATAAGAGGCAAGTTTTTTTTTTTTAAATTAGAAATATTCACAAAACCATCCCATAGCACTGGCAATAAATCGTAAAATAGTAGAAATGATTGCACATTATTTGTAGCCATACTCTGTTGTGGAAGATGTGGGTTTCAGATGGCTTATAGGATATTTAGAGCCATGATATTTAATGCCAAGTAGAAAATACTTCTCAGTAACTGCTGTGCCCAGGATGTATGACAGCTTAATACTTTAAGTAAGGCATGCTCTCCGAGAAGCTGAGGACAAGGTAGTTCACTTTACTACTGATATGTGGACCAGCACCCAAATCATTGCCTATCTTTCTCTTACTGCACACTGGGTCACTTTTGTGAGCAACTCATCATCATCCTCACGTACCAGTCTGTCTGCTACCCCTACCACTTCAACCAGTACTATTACTACCACTACTATCTCTCAGAGCTTCAAAAACCCATCACATTTCAGAAAATGGCAGTTCTCCATGTATGCCACTTTCAAGACACACACACACACACACACACACAGAGCACAGCACATTCAGCAATAACTGAAAAGACTAGTTACTGCTTGGGTCACTTCTGGTTCAAATATTAAAAAAGCACTTCATAATAACAACTATGTACATACAGTATATGCTGTTTTGCACATTGTCTTAACCTAATTGTTCTAAGCCTCCTGGATAATGACCAGAAAGTATCGACCACTGTGGGAACAGTGCACAAAGTGTGTGGCCACTTCAACCATCCAGTAAAAATCTGTGACATCCTTGCTGATAGCCAGAAGGACAAAGGTCTTCCTCATCTCCAGCTTGTTCAGGATGTACCAACAAGGTGGAATTCAACTTACTTTATGATTGAACGCATCCTTGAGCAAAAGCTGGCTAGCATTGAGTACATCATGTACAATGATATTAGGGAGGCATTGTACTCCATTCTACTCAGTGGTCTTTGCTGAAACAGTTGTGTCACATTCTGAAACCATTCATGGGTGCTACAAAATAGGTCAGTGCAGATAAGGCATCCCTTACCAAGTTATTCCACTCATTCTACTTCTCAAAAAAAGGTTGGATAAAATGAGGAACAACTTAGATATGAACCAGTCTAGTCAATAACATGCTTACCAGACTTAGCAATGATGAGAAATTATCAGCCATGACTCGGAACAAGGAGTGTCTCTTCGCAACATTGCTAGATCCACAATTCCAGAACAGACAGCTTCCTGATGTGGTTTCTGAGGATAAGGAGGAGGTGAACTACAAGCAACTTTTGAATATTTCAGTACATGAGGTTTCATTAGGAGGATTAGGAAGCAGTACTACAATGACACCTCCTCAAATTCAAAAGAGTGCTCCAAAAAAACAGTACTGAAGCAGACAATGAGTAGGACGACATTTGGTACCAGCTGCAGGACATTGAAATTCCACATGGAGAAAATGAATGCTCAATAGTAAGCATGGTAGATGCATATCTGTCTGAGCCCAATGTTAGTATTAAGGATGACCCTTTAGCTTACTGGCAACAGAAATAATCATGCTGGCCAAAGCTGGCTACCCTTGCTTGTAAGTATATTGGATGTCCACCCTCCAGTGTCAGTTGCAAATGTTTATTTAGCTCTGCTGCAGATGTTGTGACTGATAAATGAAGATTAACAACAGACAATGTGGAGAAACTAATGTTCTTGAAGGTTAACTTGCCAAACTTTGGCTACATATGTTATTCTAATCTTGAAGAAGATGACACTGACAGCAGTACCTGTGCTGCATCTGTGGATTAAGTGACACATCAGCTTCAGTTTTGAGGCTAGACTGATTAAAAGTAGAGATCTTTCATCATTCTGGGGGTAGGTGGGAGGTACTGCCAGCCCAATACATCACATGATTGTACTGGTAGCGACTGCAGCAGACAAGTCCCTGATCTCATACACAGTCGCTTTCTTATTCTGAGGAAATCATTTAGCTAAATGCACCTAAGAATAATTATCATAACCATGTTGGCAATATGGTACATGCTGCTAGTTCTATTTTTTCCCCTGATAGTAGTGGTAGTAGTAGTGGTAAAGTATTCACTTTAGACTGCCTGGTGCTCTTCTTTCAAATTGCTTTGCACTGTGTTCCATACCAAGAGCCATTGCTAAACATAATTGCTGGCAAACAAACACACTGTCCCCTTCTACAAAAAGTCAGACTCAGGAGACTGGTTTAAAAAAAATAGAGATCTGGGACTTGACTGCCTTTGGACCCTTTCATAGTCATCCTGGGGGTGAGTGGGAGGTGCAGCCAGTACATCACATGATTGTACTGGTAGCGACTGTGGCAGACAGGTCCCTGATCTCACACACAGTCGCTTTCTCAGTCTGAGAAGATCATTTAGCTAAATGCACCTAAGAATAATTATTATAACCATAATGGCAATTTGATACATTCTGCTACTGTAGCTCTGTTTTTTCCTCTGATAGTAGTGGTAGTAGCAGTGATAAAGTATGCATTCCATACTGAGAGCCATTGCTAAACATAATTGCTGGCAAATAAACATACTGTCCCATTGTACAAAAAGTCAGACTCAGGAGACTGGTTTAAAAAAATAGAGATCTGGAACCTGCCATTCTTATCCTGGGGGTGGATGGGAGGTGCAGCCAGTGCATGACAGGATTGTATTGGTAGCAACTGTAGTGGACAAGTCCCTGTTCTCACACAGTCACTTTCTCATTCTGAAGAGATCATTTAGCTAAATGTGCCTTAACGAAACTGATTAAAATGTAAAAATGTTGCTTAGCTCTGTTTTTCACCCTGATAGTAGTGGTAGTAGCAATAGTGAAATGGTGACCTTCGGACTACCTGGTGCTCTGTCTACTCCCATGTTGCTTCACATTGCATTCCATACCTAGAGCCATTGCTAAACAAAAGTGATGCCAAACATATCTCTTCTAAAAAAATGTCAGACTCAGGATACTGGTTGAAAAATAGAGATCTGGGACTTGCCTGCCTTTGGACCAAATAATCACCATCCTCCAGTAGGCACATTCACAATCACGTTATTCACTCCTCATGTCATTTCACTAATCATGCTGTTTATTACTACTTTTTTTTTCCTATGGATATGTTGATTAAAAGCTGTTTAAAATGATTTCTTCATATACAGTTTCCATAAAACAATAAAAGCTATAAAAGGTTCAGATAAGATTCAGATAGGCATCAAAACCTTTTTTTGCTTATCAGAATCTTTTAGAACCTCAGACCCTTTTCAGGTTCTCCCATCCTTACTTTAAAGTAACTCCCCACTACCACTTAAATTAACCTAATAACATTAAAGTATTCAAAATCATATTCAGGTTTATATTTGCTTATTTTCCAGATTAGAACTCACTACAACCCATGTTTTATTCATCAATGGTCCGTCTTCTCCATACTCTCAGGAATGTCTCTCTCTGACTCTGCGGTTGAAGAAGTCGAATCTTGCTCTGAATAGTGTGAACAAAAAAAACAACAAAATGCTACCAGATCATCGACTTAAAAACAATAACAAAACATTCATTTTATTGTCCTTAACCACCCTCATTTTCGTGGGTGGAAGCAGCAAAAATTGGGCTCCAATATCAAGGACCTCTTGGTGATGTATTTCTTTGCTATATCGTGTAACTAATTTAAATTTTTTTATTTATTATTCATTTAGATCTCAGAATACAAATACCTTTGCGCTTAGAGCTCTTTTACAAAAGTTCCACGTTTCTAAATTGTCTATGTATGTATTCATAGTCTTGTATGATATTGTATATCTATATTATTTACTGTATGTAACTAATCCCATGGTTGCCCCTGAAAAAGGGATATCTCATCTCAGAGGGCTTACCTGGTCACCAAAATTCAAAAATTAAATAAATCACGTGCCAGGAATTTACATCACCTTTGCTGTGTCTTGTCACAAATATCTGGGAAAATAAAATAACAATGATTTTTATATTCAAAATTGCCCTATATTTGTCAACTTAAATATGAAATCTCAGTCTGATTCGAAGGCAGAAGTGCAACAATTGTAGATTTTGTTGAGGAATTTATTTTTCTGGGAGTTTTTCAGGACTCTGAAGGCTTGGACTAATAAAGAGGGGTTATTGGATGGTAGATCAAAAGTAGATATTAAAATTTATTCAACTATGTCCCAAGTATTTGCAACTTCAGAATCAAGTAAATCAGGTACTCCCACCAATCAAATATTTTGAAAATGTAATTGGTGTTCATTGGCTTCTAGTTTACGTGACATGTTATAATTTTTCTGTTTGATCCCATGTAATATAACTTCAGGAGCCTGTACGTTTCCTTCGTTTCTGTTTTGAACATACATTTAGATAGCCTTTTATCTGCTGTTGCCACCTCAGTTTTTAATGCTTTAACTACTGCTGGTATGAAGTCAGTCTTTTGGTTTATGGCATCAAAGCAGCAGTCACATTTTTCAGTCCATAGCAATAATTCGATCAATCACCCTCAACAGAGAGTCAATAAAATATTATGAACTGAGGATCATATATAGAGGAATCTGATTGGCCGAGAGCTCTTTGAAGCCATGATGAGATCAGGCTACATCATCACAGCTTCAAAAAGCTCCAGCACCACAAGCCTCCTTGCTCTCTACTGTCTGAGAACTATTTGTTCAAAATGTACTCCTACACCACCCAAAAACTCACTCATAAAACGTATTAAAACTGTTTTTTTTTTTTTAATTTGTTTTATTTATAAAACTTCAAACTCAGCTCATAATAGCTATAAGTCACTCCAGGGTGTGGTATATCATGGGATATCATCACTTTTCTGGTGGTTGGATGCACTCGGCCTGTGGGCTCATGTCCAACCACCCAAGCCGTGACGATATCCCACAATATACCACACCCTGTCGTGCCTTATTTCTTAATTGTTTACCAGGCAATGGTGAAGACTGCATTTGTTGGGGGAGAGTTTCAAAACCCCCAGAAGGAGCCTGATGTGAAAATGCTAGTGTGGTCTTGGGTCTCACAGCGGTGTGAGAAGCTGCAAATGCGGTAGTCGATCGTGTGGATGGCATACTTGAGATTCCCCTACCTCTATTCTCTGTCCTTATTTTAGCCAGGTATATTCTTTGATCCAGTGGGACCATTTTGGGTGAAACAAGTTCTTCAGCCATCATGACACCAGCTAATCTTTGCTTAGCAGGTTTCAGAGCTGTCATTTTGTAATTGTTTTCAATGTGCTTAGCTTATTTTAAATCTGTTTATAGAAAACAATATAACGGTGGGTCTCATAAAAATTACCAAAATATCCCCAACTGGTGTAGGAGTTAGAATCCAAACTGCAACCCATTCCACTATCATGATTACCTTTTTATGTAGTTGCTTGTGAATTTCTTGGTGGACCAAAAGTGAGTTGGACATCCCATGCTTAAATAAACTTAAGGAAAGCTTCACTTTTGTACTGCGGTCCATTGTTCATACTAATTTTATCTGAAACATAGAAACATAAAATTTGATAACAGATACATAGATACATAGACAATGCTGGCAGATAGGGACCTACAACCCACCCAGTCTGCCCATTTGAGCGTGTAAGTTCATTTTGTTTTCCTACAAGTCTGTTGCTCCTTACCCCTGACTTCCAGAATTCCCTTATGTCTATCCCATGCATGATTGTTTCAGCTCCCACTACTTCCTCTGGCAGAGTGTTCCACTTGTCCACCACTCATTCAGTGAAGAAATTCTTCCTCATGTTTCCTCTGAATCATCCTCCCTCCAACTTCATTCCATGTCCTCTAGTTCTGGAACATCTTTTTTGTTGAAAAATAGTGTATTCTTGCCTCCCTGTAAGATACTTGTATGTCTCTATCATATCCTCTCTCTCTCTCCAGCCTTTCCTCCAGGGAGTACATATTCAAGTCCTTCAACCTGTCCTCATAGGACTTGTGATGCAATCCATGTACCATCTTTGTTGCCCTCTTCTGAACCTTCTTTACCCTGTCCATGTCCTTATGTAGGTAAGGTTTCCAGAACCGTACACTGTACTCCAGGTGGGGCCTCACTAGTGTCTTGTATAGTGGAATTATGACCTCCCTTTTCCTGCTGGTGATGTCCCTGCCTATGCATCTCAGCATCGTATTTGTTTTACCTGCTGCCTTGTCGCACTGTTTCCCTACCTTGAGGTCATCAGAGATGAAAACCCCAAGATCCCTTTCCTGCTTGGTGCATGCTATATCCTCAACCCCCCAACTGATATGTTGTTCCAAGGTTTTTGTGCCCTGTATGCATTATCTTGCACTTCTTTGCATTGAATTTCAACTGCCAAACCCCTGACCATTTTTCAAGTTTCTGCAGATCCCTCCTCATTCTGTCTACATCCTCTGGTGTGTCCACTTTGTTACAGAGCTTTGTGTAATCAGCAAACAGGGAGATTCTGCCTTCTAGGTCCTGCGTAATGTCACTGATGAAGATGTTGAATAGAACTGGTCCCAGCACTGATCCCTGTGGTACTCCACTGGTCACTCTTCCCTCTGTGGAGTGACAGCCATTTACCATCACCCTCTGTGTCCTGCAGCCGAGCCAGTTGCCTACCCACTGCACTACTGTCCAGCCCACACCCATATTCCCAAGTTTGTTTAATAGCCTTCTGTGTGACACAGTGTCAAAGGCCTTGCTAAAGTCCAGATAGACCATGTCCACTGCCCTTCCCTGATCCACCTCCCTTGTCACCCAGTTGAAACATTCAATGAGGTTGGTCTGACATGACCTCCCCCTGGTGAAACCATGCTGCCTTGGGTCTTGTAGTCTGTTAGCAACCAGATGTTCCACCAATCTCTCCTTCAGTAGTGCTTCCATAGTCTTCCCCACTACCAAGGTGAGGATGACTGGTCTGAAGTTCCTTGCTTCCTCTTTGTTCCCGCTTTTGTATAAGGGGACTATATCTGCTGACTTCCAGTCTTTGGGTACCTCCCCTGTCTCCACTGATTGGCTAAACAGGATTGCCAGAGGTTCAGCCACCACTTCTCTTAGTTCATTTAGGACCCTTGGGTGCACCCTATCTGGCCCCACTGTTTTATCAACTCTTATTCCTTCCAGTTATTTCAGGAACCTTTCTTGTGTAAAGGAACGTGTGTCCATTTCTGCACTGTTCCCACCCCTTGTACTCCCTTCAGGCCCATTAAACTCCTCTTCCTCAGTAAAAACTTGGGCAAAAATGCCTGTTCAATATGTCAGCTTTACTATTGTCATTCTTCACGTGGCCCCCATCCTCCCCCTTCTGTCTCACTATTCCTCCCTCTGCCTTTCTTTTTTCACTTATGTACCTGTAAAAGGTTTTGTCCCTTCTACCCACTGATTTTGCAATGTGCTCTTCTGTCTGAGCTTTGGCTTCTCTTACTGACCTCCCTGCCTCCATTTGCATCTCCTGGTACTTCTTCCTATTCCTTTCTGCCTACGTCTTTTTGTATTGCCTGAATGCAATCTTTTTGCCTTTTACTTTCTCTACTACCTCCTTGGAAAACCATAATGGCCTCCTTTTCCTTTTCCCCTTGCTAACCTGCTTAATGCATAATTCTGTTGCTCTTGTAATCCCTATTTTAAATATTGCCCACTGTTCCTCAACCCCTGATTCATGCCCCATTCCCATTAATACCTCTTTCAAGCATTTCCCCATTTTCCCAAAGTCTGCCCTCCTAAAATCCAGGATATGTGTTTTTGTGTGGTTTGATTCTGCTCCTTCTGTGATTTCAAACCACAATGACTGGTGGTCACTGTTCCCCAGGTGCTCCCCCACTGTTATCCTCATCACACCATTCCCATTTGTGAGCACATGGTCCAGTATTGTCTTCTGCTGAGTTGGTTCTGTCACCAGTTGCTTGAGGAAGGCACCTTGAAGGGAGTCCAGGATAAATTGGCTTCTGGTTGATGCTGCTGCTGGGAGGCTCCCTCCAGTCCATATGTGGAATATTGAGATCTCCAACCAGCACCACCTCACCCTTGTCTGCCACCCTCTGAATGGCTAGCATCAATTCCCTGTCCATTTCTTCCTCTTGGGCTGGTGGTCTATAGACCACCCTTGTGCAGATGGCTGGCCTCATTTTCCTTTCCAGCGTAACCCACAGTATCTCTCCCCCATTTTGTTCTCCCTGGATCTTTGTGGCCTTTATGGATCATTTGGCCCACCTAGACTAGTATGCCAGTCTGGTATGTCATGGATGGCAAAAATTGGCTTGGTTTGATTAATTACTGCTTGACTTTTTTTTTTTAATAGTTCAAACAGTCTTGAATAGGAATCTACTTCAACCAAGAAGAAATAGTACTAGTAATAATAGTAGTATAAGTAGTAGTAGGCTCCAATTCAGTCCCACAGCCTTGGGTGCCACCTAGTGGCACCCAAGGCTGTGGGGCTGGATTGAACACCTTATTTAATTGTGCCTTATGAGCAGTACAAGAGATTACGCACCTTCTCAGGAGCCATTCTCACTCCCAGTGGAGAAGATGATTATGAGAGTTGGATGAGCCAAGCTACATAGATGGAACAAGTGTGGAAGTGACCTGATGTTGAGACATGTAAAAGAATTGTGGAAAGTTTGACAGGAATGGCTTTGGATGTAATTTGTTCCTTGTGGGCAAGTCAGCCTAAATGTACTGCAAGTGATCATCTGGCTATGCTCAAAAGTAAGAAACATAGAAACATAGACTTTGATGGCAGATAAGGACCGCTTGGCCCACCAAGTCTGCCCATTTCCCTACCTACAGGATAGGCCACAGATCCTAGTTAACCAACAGCCTATTTCTTCCTACCCCTCAGAAGAACTGCCTTTTGTTTGTCTCATGCATTCTTGAATTCTTCCACAGTTTTAGACCCCACAACCTCCTCAGGAAGGCTGTTCCATGCATTCACTACCCTCTCTGTGAAAAAATACTTCCTCACATTGTCTCAGAACTGCCCCCTCTATCTTTAAATTGTGTCCCCTTGTTCTTGCACATCTCTTTTTCTGAAAGATGCTACCCTCTTGGACTTTGTTGATTCCACTGAGGTACTTAAAAGTTTCTATCATGTCCCCCTCCTCCTTCTTTCCTCAAGGGTATACATATTAAGCTCCTTTAGTCTCTCCTCATATGGCTTCTCTTACAGACCCTGCACCATTTTAGTTGCCCTCCTCTGGACTGCCTCTATCCTGTCTATATCCTTGTGGAGAGGGGGTCTCCAGAACTAGACGCAGTACTCCAGATGGGGTCTCACCAACTGTCTGTACAGAGGGATAACAACTTCCTGTTTTCTGCTGGTGATGCCTCTCCCTATGAATCCCAGTATCCCCTCAACCCTCCCTACTGCCTTCACACATTGCTTGCTAACCTTAAGGTCATCTGATAAGATTACCCCCAGGTCCCTTTCCTTTTTTGTTGTTGTTACTACCTCCCCCCCATTGTGTAATCTTCCCCTGGGTTCTTGCTTCCCAGGTGCATTATTTTGCACTGCTTTGCATTGAATCCTAGGTTCCATGCTTCTGACCATTCCTCCAACCTTGCCAAGTCCATTCTCATCCTTTCCATGCCTCCTTGTGTATCCACCCTGTTGCAGATCTTTGTGTCATCTGCAAAGAGGCATACTTTTCCTTCCAGTCCCTCTGCAATGTCACTTATAAAGACAGTAAAAAGGACTGGACCCAGTACTGAACCCTACGGTACCCCACTAGTAACCCCTCTTTCTTCAGAGTGGACTCCATTTACAATTACCTTCTGTGTCCTGTTGTCCTGCAAATGTTTTACCCAGGCTACCACCCTGGGACCCACTCCCAGGCTGGTTAATTTGACTATTAATCTTTTGTGTGGGACTGTGTCAAATGCCTTGCTAAAGTCTAGGTAGCCCATGTCCACAGCCCCTCCCTGGTCTAAGTACATTTGGAACAGTAGAGAGGAAAGAGGACCTCATCTTCCAATTGAAGAGAGTGGGTCACAAGTTATCATTTTCCACCATACTTTCTACAATTGCTACTTGAGCCTGCTACTCCAGCCATTGAAAGGAATCTCACTGTGGGGTCAGAATGACTCCATCTATCCCTATGATGGTTACTGTGTTGTACAATTTGAGTTCCCTGGAATGGGTAGGGAAGTGTCACACAGAATGAATGCTCTAGCACTGATCTGACTGGAGTCCAAAGGGAAACGGGGATTGGGGGGGTATTTTATTAACATAATGAGTATTGGGACTGGGGAGGGGGGACCGCTAGACTGCCAGGGAAATGGTGATGTGGGGATTTTAATAAGATAATGTGGATCAAGACTGATGGGGGCCACTAAACTACCCCGGAAACAGAGATCACAGATGTATTGCATTAACATAGCATGGATTGAGATTGGGGGGACTAGCCCGACTCACTCCACAGCAGCGAATGCATGCAGATAAGCCCATAATGGGCATGCAAATGGCCCCATTGCACCATGCATGCCCAATGGGCTCATATGCATATTTTGTCTGAATATCACAAAAGAGGGCCATGATGCAAGGCAGCGTGCACTACACTGTAGCTCTATGGGTGGTCATCAGCCCTGCACCCTGGTCACACTGTGCTGAACATGATGACCCCCTGCTGTGAGCCGTTCAACCAGGGTTCAATATTCAAACAGATTTTGTGGTCAGTTCGGATTGTGCATTCTGTTTGAATATGGTGCCAGAGCCAGCCAGCCTATTATTTTGTGTGGCACACCGTTTTGTATACTCAGCTGGCTGGCTCTGAACATGGGGCCAAAAATTTCTATAAATGCCTGCTTAAAATATTAGACTGGGTCAGTTCCTTCTTCTCCTTCAGCTACTTCTGCTATTTTTAAATTACCCCTCCTAGCCCTCACCTCCAGTTCCTCCATTCTGTTCTGTAACAATTCCACCTCCTTCAGCATTGATTTGATATCCCCATCCATTGGCTTTGTCCCACCTCCTCGGTTAAACATTCTCTGCTACATCTCTTTATTAGAAGCAGTTTATCAATTTTGCTTGTAAGATCTGAAAATGTATCACTCATTTTTTTCCAATGACATTTATATGCTGGAAAAACCCTGCCTCATCTCTGTAAGCAGTGTTTCTTGCTGTTCTTCAAGTTTGGCATCAATGTTTGCCTCTGTTTTTATTCCTTTGCTGTTTGCCATAGTGCTTATACTGTATTATCTATCAGAATATCTATCAGGTCTCTATCAATTTCTGGCTCTCTGTTTTTATTTTTAAGCTGATTTATTGTTAACTAGTGTTGTCCTTCTACAGTATGTCCTCTCTGCTGTTCTTACTATCAAAATGGGGGGGGGGGGTAGTCAGCACCTGTTTCAAAACAAAATGGTGGTGTTTTAAGTCTGTTTGCCTTAGTTTTGTTTTTCTAGTATCATAAAATAATGTTTCTCTTGTATATTTAATAAATCTAAAGTTCTTAGACATCACCCACCAAAACAAACAAGGTTAGTGAATGGCAAATGGTGCTGACTGCTAAAAAGGTAAGAGAAGTCCCCCACTACACCTTCAGTTTAACTTAATCCATTTGAGTCACTTACCTCCATCCAACAAACTCCCTGGTACCACTGTGCTGTCCAGTGTCTCCAAGCTTCAAATCATCAGCATTTCTACTTCAGCAATATCCATCCACCAAGTAGTATTAACAATATTTACCATAGGTGAGTGAAGGAAGAGAAAAAAAAAGCAAGCATTAAGTAAGCCATCATGCGTTGAATACAAGAAACGTATAATCTCTCCCTTACTTGTTTGAATTCATACTTTCATCTTTTCATAGCTTCCTGCAACTACCTGTAGTATAAGCACCTTCATGCTTCATTTCCAGACCCAGCAGAACTCACATTTAGAGTATCAGAAGGAGAAAAGAAAAAACAGGAAAGAAAAAATACTAGCCAGTAGCCAATATCTTACATATAAATGAGAAATTCCAGGTTCCTTAAGTCCCCAGATCTGTTGTTCATCCAGTATACTTTCTCTTGCAGATGTCTGCCTCAGATGTTAACATTTTACTGATCCACCCATAGCTGCTACCGCTATAACTATAGCTGGTTGTGATCCAGTTCAGTTTGTAGTACTAATAACAGGAGACAAACAGCAAATACAATACGTCAAACCACATGCAATCCTCAAATACGAGTCCCAGGTTGCACCTTCTCCATGATAGCGGCTTAAACTTTCTGCTCTCTGCTTCTGTCCCAGAAAACCTCCCTGAAAACCACTACATTGCTGATAAACTACTATTTTTCAGTTTTGAATGAGCAGGAATTTTGCAAACTGCTCCTGAAGGTCAAAAAAAGTAACAACTTACTTCACACAATGAAGGAGGATCAGCAGCAGTATGCCAACAAGGCATTTGAGTCCGAACAACAGCAGACCTCATTAGACTCAGTTGACCCTTCCATAGCATCCACACAAATGGCAGGCTCCAAGCTACCCAAAATTAAAAAAAATGAAGCTTGAAATTATTTACGAGGAGCTACTCTCATTTTGCACAGAAGTCAAACAACTGTGTATGGAACTTCACACAGGGATGTAGCCACCCTGCTGTGCGGGACGATACTGAGTGCCAGGTTACGTGTGGAGAACAGGGTCAATGACTTGGAGAAGGAAATCCAAAAACTGAAAGATCAACAAGAACAATTACAGGCCCGACAGAAGGACTCAAAAAATTGGATGAGATGCAAAAACATTAATATATATACTGTATCCCTGAGGGATCAGAGGGACAGAATATATCCGACTTTATGAAAACACTTCTCTATACTGCCCTTGAACTCCCTTCTGACCTCCCTGTTGAGCCTGATCAGGTCCACAGTGCATTAGGATCGAAACCTGCAGAGCCGACAACCCATCTGAGGTCAATAATTGCCCAGTTCCTTAACTATGTAGTAAAAGAAAGAATCTTACTTACTGAGTGGCTCCAGCAAAAAGTATTCTATGGCCAGACTCAAATTTATCTTGATAACGACCATGCACCTGAAACTATGAAGAGAAGGTGGACTTATGCAGATATTTTTCTAATTCTATGGGAGAAGGGGTATAAATGTATTACACCCTACCCTGCTTGACTTATAGTTCATCTTCCTGGGGGCTGCAAGGAGTTTTCATCAGCCGAGGAAGCCAGAGAAGAACTAAATAAACTTGGCCTTCAGATTCCCAGTAAGGATGTATGTCCAGTAGCAGCAAACCCTCATCCTCCTAGATGGCAAACTGCTTCTTTGGCCAAATCAACTCGGGAGATCCCGTCTTCACCTACCTCTCAGATCTCCACCCGTTTAGCAACTTTCAGATGACTGGCCTGAGGCAGAACCTGGCTGAACAACTTTAAATCTTCAGAGTAAGTTAATTTTGGCTGCTTTCTGCTTCTACAGATGTTGACTTTGATGGGGATCTGAGAAATGGTTTGTATGTCTCTCTCTTTTGGAACTCAATTTTGTTTCACCCCATGGCCTGGCTATCAGTGAGCCCTCCTCAGACTTTACTGCCAGCCATGACTGCTATAAGTGTGAGTCTGCTTCATCGTTTTGTGGCTGAGGTCCAGGTGATGTGTCTCCCCTGCCCTAAGAATCAATTGGACAAGGCAATCCAACTTGTAGGTTTTACATTTAAGGGCATCAGAGATTCTCTCCTCAGGACTACTGCTCTGATGGACTAAGATGGTCATTCTTTGTGAATACAACATTTCCCTTTATTTAGATTTTTTTTTTTTGGAACAGTAAGTACATTGGACTAAGATAATGTTGTAGCCAGGCATTGCCCATAGGACTTTTATATGCAAACATTATTCGGTGCACTGCTTTCTTTAATTGCTTGTTATGGAGGCAGATTGAGAGATTGGAGCTCACAACTAATTATATTGCAGATAATACATCAGAGGTTATTAATGGTCTCTGCCTTGATTTTAAGTTACTGCACAGATAATAGGACATGTTTAGGGCAAGATAAACAGAATTGCCAATGCATTAGTGATATGCCTGTACAATTTTGTCTTTCTTTTTTTGCAAGGTGGAGCTGTTTATTTTATTCTGGAAGTTTCTATGGGAATGGATATGTGTAGGGAATGGTCATAAAAAGGTGTAGCTTTAGTAGGGCAGTGGCCCTGAATGATTTTATATTTTGGTTTAACTCTATTTTGAGGTTAAGGGAGATTGTTAGCAACAGTATTGCAGGTGATATGTACCTGGTTCTCCTGTTTAAGTATGTTTTACCTCCCCCCTATACTATAAGATTAATGGGGAGCCTGCACAATGTTAAGCTGTGGATACAGGTGCAGTTCTGATGGGGGAGGAGTAGCTGACTGCCATCTGCCGGATGTATTTCTACCCCTCGATACTGGGACCTTTTATATTGCTTTTAATTTTGGATTGTTATGTTTGGTCCCAACCCTACCCCTTTTTTAGTGGGGCTGATCACCTCTGGGAGGCCCAGATTCAAGTTGTTTCTGGTTTATCTCCTAAACTCAACCATAGTGTGTTGGCCGCGAATTTGCAGGGAGATGGGGAAAGATCTCTCCTACCTCGAGAGTACTTCATGTTGATCCCAGACACCAACTTTGGGATTTTGAATTTATTAGATTACCTGGTGTCTAGGAAAGGAGGTTCACAGTACATAGTTTTACCGTTGGAAGCGGTTACAATTCTTATTGGTTTATTTCAACTTCATTAAGGGAGTTGACAGTTGTTATACTCACTGGATTTTACATACTAGTGTTAATTATTTTATACCTTTCTTTACAGTATTTAAATAAATGGTTGCGGTATGGAGGGGCTCCATTTCAGATCTTAATTGCTTGGGGGTCATATAAATTCTGTTTGTGGAGGGGGGGATTTTGGGGGGAGGGAGGTTGGGATGCTTTTTTTATGACAAATGAAGAAAGGTTGCATAAGTTATTCTTTACCCCAAGTGTACAGACTTATGCCCTGACACTGAGGCTTATCCAGGCCTCAATAAGTTTGGTTAAGGTGAGCAATATAAGGTTAGTTTTAACTATAACCCTTTCATGGCATTATCCTTAGTAAAGATACTATCACTCAATATTAATGGGTTGACTAATCCAATCAAGAGGGCAAGAGTAGTTTACTATTTGAGAAAGCAAAATTTAGATTTTATTTCTTTACAAGAACCACACTTAACTTTGATCAAACATGCAAAGTTAAGTTGGGGAGGGAAGATATCAAGTTTTTATTTCTTCATATTCAGGGGGCAGATAAAAGTGAACAGCTATCATAATCCTAGCCACTACCCCATTTTTAATCTATAAAGAATACATTGACCCCTTGGGATGCTATGTAATCTTAACCAGACATCTCTGTGGAAAGGAGGTCACCTTGGTAAATGTTTATTTTCCTCCATAAGCGCCTCCTGCAAAATTTGGAAGTTTCTTTAGCAAACTTATGGAGCTCTTCCAAGGCTGTCTTATAATGGGCAGGGACTTAAACTAAACATTATCTCCTCAACTTGATTCCTCCATCCCAGCTACTCATCGTTTGACATCCTCACAGAAATATTTTAAGGATCAGCAAGAAATATTGGGCTTGACAGATGTGTGGCGTTTTTTTTTACCCACTACTAGAGCCTACACATTTTACTCACCTCAGCATCACTCATATTCTTGTTAGATTATTTTTTTTATCTCCTAGGAACACCATGATTGACTACATGATTTATCCTTGTATCCATGATTCATATCAGATCATTCTCCATTGTTATTGAAGCTTAACCTCGGTAGACCTTGCAAGATTACATCTTGGCACTTAAATTTAGCACATCTACAAGATGAAGACTTAAAACAATTAATGACAACTAAAATACCACATATTTTATCAGAAAATACCTCCCCAGATATCTCAGATAGTATAATCTGGGATACTTTAAAAGCAGTTGTACAAGGAGAAATTATAGCGTATTCTGCTTTTAAACAGAAACAGTGAGAAGTAAAATATTATTCATTGCAGTCTGAACTCCAACAACTACAATCTCTACCGCCTCCTGTACCACCAGAGACCCAGGTTTGAATGCGGTAGATTAAAGCTGAGTTATAAAAGTTATTTGATGATAGGGTTCAACAAGCATTGTTCTATTTAAAACAAATGTCATTAGGGTGGTCTGAAGGTGCCAGGAACCTGGCCAGATGGATACATGGCCATAAGGCCACTTCTTGTATTGCACAAATAGATTCCCAACAACAGGGCAGGTCCACTTGATTTACCTCTGAAATTTTAGAGGAATTTCGGACTTATTATGCAAAACTTTATGAGGCTTCCCCTCCTCAAGACGAAGCCCAATGTGATGTTTTTTTTTATTGGTTTTCCCTTCCAGTTCTCTCAATACATCAGTGTGAGGCTCTACTGGCTCCAATTACAGTTGTGGAAATAAAGTCTGCCATAACCAAAAGTAAAACATTGAAATGCCCAGGCCTGGATGGGTTACCATCTGAATGGTACAAGGCCTTCTATAAGATTTTGGCTCCTTCCTTACTCACCACTTTCGGGGAGGTGCAGGAGGGTGGAGCTCCCCCCTCCTTGTGGACACATGCCACTATTTCCCCAATCTTTAAACCAGGCAGAAACCCCAAGATAGTATCATCCTATAGACCTATTTCCATATTAAATATGGATTACAAAATCTTTATGACCATATGTGCAACTAGCTTGGAAGGGATGTTAACGAGTATTATACATCCCAACAAGTAAGGATGTATACGTTCTCAACAGATGGTGGACAACATTCACTGAATGATTCACTTAATGGATAGTATAAACCAGAGATCTATCCTGGCAGCCTTGATCAGCTTAGATGCTGACAAGGCATTTGACAGGGTTTCCTGGTTATTTTTGTGGAAGACCTTTACCAGGTTTGCTTTTCTGGCCAGTTTTGTCTCCCTTATTTAATGTATATATCCGGCTCCACAGGCCTTTATTATGGTGAATGGCCAACTCTCTGCCCTGATTCCCCTATTATGGGGAACCAGACAGGGGTGTCCCCTCTCTCTCCTTCTCTTTGCTGTACATATTGAGCCCTTCATGGAGTTGATAAGGACACAAGTAGATATACAGGGTGTTCCCCTGGGAGGGCGTCTATTTAAAACTTCACTATATGCAGATGACATGCTTTTGACTGTATTGGATTCAGAACAATTGGTCCCAGCAGTTGTGTAGCTACTGCAGTCATTTGCTATTCTTTCTGGATATGTGACCAATGTGCAAAAAACAGAGGTCCTAGCGCTCAATTTTTCTCTCTCACAAAGGTTAAAATATATATTTCCTTCTCAGTGAAGATGCACTAAGATTAAATATTTGGGGGTTTATTTACCTCAAAACTTAATACATTTAGAACTTACAAACTATGAGCCCCTGTCCCAAGTGGTGGAGGTGGAGTTGAGTAGATGGATCTTGATGCATTTGTCTTTTTTCTCCAGTACTGAAGCAATTCGTATGATAATTTTAACTAATTTCGTTTACTTATATCAAACCCTTCTGGTGACACCATCTTCATATTATTTTACTTCATGGAATTTAACCCTTTCTAGATTTGTCTGGGCATGACGGCGACCTTGGGTCCATTGGTTGATATTACAGCTGTCAATTGAAAGAGGGGGACTTAATCTCTCTAACATAGCCAAATATTATAAGGCAGTAGTCCTGAAAATAGTCTTGTTATGGTTGAACCCTCTCTATCATGCTACCTGGAAGTATGTTGAGTTGCTCTTGAATGACTTATTTGACATACAGCTAATACTGTTTGCACCGGCTACCACCCCTCCTAAATTTAGAACATTCACTTTTGGTACAAGAGACACCCTATGTACTTGGTTCTGTTTTCAGACTCAATCTACCCTAGAGAAAATTTTTTAATTTTTTTGACTGGTAATGTTCGAGTGGATTTTCTTCTGACCCTTTTGGATTTAACATTCCGTAGGTGACATAGACTAGGTTATCCTTTATATATCAATTTTTGTATTCTAATGGATTTCTCCCATCAAATGCAGTTACAGATGGCATACCAATTGCCTCATAGTGGCCATTTCAGATATTGACAGGTCTGTACTTTTCTGATGCAAAAGGACCCCCCCCACCGGAATGTCCTCCCTACCCCCAATGTCTCAATTACTGAAACTGTTAATTGATACTATGCAAAGTCAACTGTATCCACATTTGATAGGCCTGGTTTACAAAGCAGTTAGAGACAACTGGCAGGAGCCTACTCAGGCCACCCTCCAGACTTGGAATTTAGATTTAACAACAGGCGTTTCATATGACCGATGGCTGGAACTGATTTCTACAAATAGATGAAGCATTTGTGCCCTGAGTGTGATGGGCCTTGTATTTGGAGAATCCTCCCTTCTTCATTTTCCCTCCCCCTCTCCATCTTTCATTAATTTTAATGTGACTGTTAGGATTACGTAAATGTTTGCATGATGCTGGAATTGTGATTGTAACTCCCTCCTACTGTAAATAAATAAAGAGTATATAAAAATATATAAAAATGAGCCCCGCTGTTACCTTTTTACCAAAAAACATGGAAGAGACACAGGAAAGGCTAGCTAGACCATAGGGGCATTAAACATTTAATGCCAGTGCAAAAAAATTCTCCATGTTGGAAGACACTGTCAGGAGCAGATTAAAATTAAAAAATCTTGTTCACCTGCTTTGGGTCCTGCTTGCTCCTACTAGTTAATTACTGCTTCCATCCATAAGCATTTTCACAGCTGTTCCACATGCTCTTTCCTGACATAACCATTTCCAAATGTTCTGGCATAACCCAGCATGTATGTTCAGTCTTGGTGAGACCGTGAAACTCCAGAGGACCATTAGATCTCTGCTAGTGTCTCCCGACCTTACTCATACACGACAAAAATTACACTGTCCACACCAAACACTCTAAGCACTGCACTGCACTAAGGAAAAGAAAAGCACATAACCTCTGATTGACAGCTAATACATTTTAAAGTTCACTCAAAAAGAAAAGGAGACAAATATATAAGACATGCAAGATAGGGAAGAGTGCCCCTATCCTGACTGCATGCTCTCTGCCATCTTGATCCCTGGCAGATGTAATCCTTCATCTTCACCACAGTCAGATTCAATTGGAAAATAAGTGTGACAACATAGAGGGTAGAATAAGGTGGAAAAATATGCAGCTGTATGGCCTCCAGAAGGAATATGAGGGGACACGGATTTTGCAGTTTGTTAAATTGTTGCATGACTCTCTCAATATACCTGAATGAAACACCCTACAGATTGAATGATTCCATCATGCTCTCAGGCCTAAACCAGCACCAAATGAACATCCTAGGTCCATTAGTGTGGTTTCAGAGTTATGGAATGAAGGAGTGTGTACTGATATTTGCATGGCAAAACAAGAAACTTTTTGGGGAAACAGAATTTATGTAGATCATGACTATGCTACTCAAATACAGGTCGAGAGGGCAGCTTACAGCCCATGTTTAAAAGCACATCATCAGGCTGGTATTAAGCTCCAGATGCCATTTCTGTCAAAACTGAAGTTTCACTTTCCAGATGGGCCTATTTTTCACCACACGGTTGCAGAAGCTATGGCAGATTTCATATGTCACAGACTAAATGTGCCACAACCACTACACTCTCAGACTCAACGCCAAGGTACCAGGGTACAGTCAGCACCTACTGTACTTGGTCCTCACTTGCTGTGACTTCTTCTAGATTTACCAAATCCTTGGCTATAGCAGTGAGACAGCAAGCACCCACCCGCCACTATCGAAACCATCAAGGGATTGTTGCAGCATTTTGAGAGAGTTACCAAATGCTGACTTCTGTTTTATGCTTTCACTTATTTGATTAATCCCTCGATGTGCACCCACCATCATAGGATGTCAGCTTTGCCTTGAACAAAGTGTAGTTATTTAACCTTATCATACTTACCAACTGAAGCGGAGTTGGGCTGGGGCCTGGGGTTAGTCAGGGGGCAATTCCTGACATCTTCTGTATTGCTGAGGATAGAGACCATTGGTTTGGTTTTTCATTCCTAGAGAGAGGACATCAAGTGGACGTATTGCAGGACAAAAGGACACAGCATGAGATTAGAGGAAGGCTGATTAAGGGGTAACGTGAGGAAGTTATTTTTCACAGAAAGGGTGGTGGATGCATGGAACAGCCTACCTCAGGAAGTGAATGCAGTGCAGGGCTTCAAACAGGTATGGGATAGGCATAAGGAAGCAATACAGATGAGTATGAATAGATAGGCCATTGACAGAGCAAAGGCTGATAGCATATTAATAAGGTAGAAAAAGAAATGGGCAGACCGGATGGGCTTTGCGGTCCTTATCTGTCGTCAACTTATATGTTTCTATGTTTCTGTGTTTCTATTGGTCTCTTGGCCTTAAGCTCCAGCAGCAAGCCTTGTTTTTGGAGACCCAGGCCACACTGATACCTATGGCTACTCCCCTGATCAAGCATAAATTATGCCACAGTGAGCTATGGGATGGAGGCATTGGAGTGGGGTTGTCAGCCCTGGACCCTGTGCACATCCTGATGGTCAAGGATATTACAGCTTCTCAGTCAGGTCTGAAAACCCTACACATGTTTGGAGCTCACGGTGTAGAACTCACCCTGCACTTCTTATCTTATGCTAATTGTTTTACTATAGGGTTGGTTGGAAAGGCAGCTGATCACCATGATCTCTCCCTTTTTAACATATTTAGAATGGTTTCTCTCCCTGTATGGGTCATGTTCCCTGAAATTGGTCTCAGTTTTATTTTGAGTGTTGGAGGTCACTCTCCCTTCTGTTCCTGGCTGCCCTGGGGTCTTGGGCTAGGGCCCCTGCTTTTTTCCTCTGAGTAACTTGCAGTCAAGGAACTGCCTACAACCTTAAAGCTATACAGAATGGATAATGGTATATTTTCCACATGTCCCCTCTGGAGGGGGATACTCAATTTTAATACCACACTTAAGGTTTAACTACTTGAGTGATAACTTCAGGTTATGGATATTTGACCTACCATGCCCCTAGAGTGTTATTCATATTATTTTCGTGGGTGGTAGTTGCCCCCAGATGGTCATGTTATTCATTTGTTTATTTCCCCTTACAGGTTACCTGTATTGGGGGCTTGAATATCCTTTAAATAACCCATATTCAATGTGATAGCATCATATGCTGATTAGGAAGGATCATCATCATTCCTTCCCTATCTTGGAAGTTCAACAGTGTTATATTTATGTTCCAGTTTTGTTCTTACTAGTATTTTATGTGTAGTACTGTTTTTCAGCCCAGGGTACTTTTATGATTATTAAACTATTTCATGCTACTGTGTTTTCTCTATATTGTATGGCTGTAATCTCCTATGAGCTCTATTGGCAATTTTCACTGTGGTTTCTATTGCCCTTTTGACATGTTATACTTGTTTCTCCTACAGCTGGAATAGATGCTGCAGGGATAGCAGGGAATTTTCATGAGATATATTCTATTTTAAACATTATTTGTGCAGTTTCATTTTTAACTCAAATGTACAGTATTATATCTTGCTACCTTCCATCCTGGAATGTTATGGATTTACCTACTAAAATACTTTCTTACAATGGTCATGGGATCCATGATCCTATAAAATGATATAAACTGCTGCAGATGTTCTGATAGGAAAAACCAGAGGTGATATTATTATAGGACATGCTTCTCCCTACATCTGTACATTAAAAATTGCTCTGTTTTGGGTATGATATGGTGAAGGCCTCATCTCAACATTGAAGTAGGACAAGGGTACTGCAATTCTTATTTCTCAGGAGTTCCCATTTGGTTTTACAGGGCAGACTTATAAATTCTGAAGGTAGATTTGTCATTCTTATGGGGCACCCCATGAGGAATTGGTCACAGTAGTCAGTGTCTATTTTCCACCTGCGTCGGATAAACAGGTTGTGCAAACTTTTTTTGACAAGTTATTTACCATTTACAAGGGACATTTGATTATGGGAAGGACTCTTAATATGATTCTGAATGCTTCTGTGGATACCAATGCCCCAGATAGCTATTGGGTACCAGCAATTTAAAAATACTTTAGGGCTATGGTAGCCTGCATTGGTTTTATTGACATTTGGAGGCAGATGTTTAACATTAGATGGGAATATAGTCATAAATCTCCCCATTACAATATCTTAGCCCAACAGGCCTATATTTATACCTCCACTGCACATCTGGAGGAAGTCCAAGACATCTACTGTGGACCATGCTTCTTTCAGATCATGCCCCAGTTTTCTTGAAACTGAATATGGGGAAAACACAAAAAGTTAATATGTGGAGAATAGATTAATCTCTGCTTTGGGGAGAAGAATTTGCAGATCTAATGGAAGCACATATTTTGATTATTTCACATGATAATAACAAAGGTTATGTTACCCCTGCATTGTAATGGAACATGCTTAAATTCTGATTTAAGGGGCCTTTAGTAGCATATGCTATATGAAAGAAGAAACAGAGAGAACAGAAATGTAAAGACTTGCAAGGTAAGTTAAGCACTCTCCAGTTGTAGTATTCTCCAGGTGATATAGCAGTAACTTACCATATTGTACAAGCTGAACAGGAACTACAGCAAATGTTTGTTAGCTTGGCAGTTATGAATAAAAAAGAAATAGCGTTGTATTTGACAACTACTAAACACTCATACTGGTCAACTTGCTAAAGACAATACTGCCATATGTCAAGTTTTAGCAGATTACAATTTGAATTTATATTCTCAGAACATGACCACCCAGCCTTCATCTAACAAGGCATTTTTGGACCATTAACACCTCCCTCAACTTTCCTCTGAAAAAATCCCAACTCCTTGTGCCTATTACAGTTCATGAAATCCTAGAGGATATAAAAAATACTAACACTAGAAAATGTCCAGAACCAGACAGTTTCCAGACAGAATTCTAAAAAAATGTCATGAATTATTAATCCCATTATTACATTGTACCTTCTGACATGATGCAGGAGGGAGGTACCCTCCTAGAATAATGCCACAATCTCTGCTCTGGTGAAACCTGGGAAAGATCCCACAAACCCTACCTCATACTGTCCTATTTCAATATTAAATCTTAATTACAAGTTTTTCACAGGGCTATGGGCCTGTACACTAGATAGCATTTTACCAACTTTACTAGATAGTGAGCAGGCAAGTTTTGTGCAGAAAATACATGTGTATTATAATGTGCATCTCACCCTGCATCTGGTGGATTATGCACTTTGTTCCCTTCACCTGGTCATTGTCAGTCTGGACAGTGAAAAGGCATTTGACAGGGTGTCCTGAGCTTTTAATGGAACACCTTGTCAACATTTGCCTTCAGGGAATACATTATTGCAATATTGCAAACAAGAAATCGTGCACTCAACGCCATGTTTCCAAAGCAGAAAGTGGCTCTCAGCTTTTCAAAAAAGTGGCCATTTATTTAAGATGCAGGTACAGACAAAAAACACACCTTGATGTATTTCAGAAAAATTTCCTTTCTCAAAATGCATGTTAAATTGATGGAATTGTTAATTTATATACTGATCATAGTGACATCATGAATGACATCATTAGTGACATCGGAAAAAAGTGCATGAAGTGAATAAACATATATATATATATATAATTTAAAAGCAGTGCAATTCACAGATGTCTATATATACCACACCAGTGGTGAATAAATTGGGTAAATAAATTATGTTATTCTGGGATAAATATTTATTTTCACTTAGACCACCATTTATACAACTTAGAACACCATTTATACAACTTAGCACATGTTGTTTCCACTTAGAATCTGGAAATGGAACACAGAGAACAATGGTCCAGATAGGGAATTTACAACGGAAAGAAAGGCAGTTTTAAGCTAAAACAAAGTAAAACACCAGTAAAAATACTACATATAGTGTGGTATATATCATATACATGAGGGACTGCACTGCAGTAGAATAACACATTTATCTTCACACGAGTGGTAAGACCTTTATAACTAACTTGTGGCTTCACCACTCATGAGTTATGGGTCTTACCACTCACTAGTGGAGATAAATGTGTTATTCCACTGCAGGCCATTATGTATTCCATATATACAAACTTCTATACATAAAATTTCTCTATACTTAATTTACCTATAAAGCAGGTCTGTTACATTTATATTAAGTTAGTATTTTTTTTATTATTAACTTCAATCACGTTTTTCTTTTTAAGTAATGCAAAGTTGAATTTGTGCTGTCTCTTTGTAGACACTGGAATCTTTATTTCCAATTCCACAGGATACTGCCGTTCAAAAAACCTGGAACTTCACTGTATCTCCTAAAAAAGTAATAGAGTAAAGTAAGATAAGTTTTTTACATGTTTTTTTCATATGTGTATGCAGCAACAGGTCACTATGTATTTTTACTGTGCCTTTCAATAATAATGAGTTTGGACTTGTAGCCTCCCACCAGCATAACCTGTAATGTAAAAACTCAGTTTGCAAGAAAAATCCACTTTTAAGTTATCCAATTTTCAAATAGACAGTAAACATATTATTTAATCTCTTATCTGTAAATCCTTGTGCCATTTTTATGTCCATTATGGTCATTCATAGCTTTTACCATTTTATTACTATATTTCTATTTTGTATTTCTTTCAAATGACAACTGGTGGTATAGAAAATGAATACTTTAATTCTTTATAAAACTAAAGGATACTATTTCTATACATTTCCAGATTTAGTGTTGTTAAAGAGCCAAGGCTTTCTTTTCATGGCATAAGATCATTTTCTCCCTAGATTTACTTACTATTTACATGCTCTGTAGTATAGCAAGAAAGTCTTGGCGATTTCACCAACTCATATCTTGCTATATTACCTAAAGACTCCATAGTGTGTTAGTATAACATGCATAGGTTTTGTTTAGTAACTATATATATGTCTTCTATATTCTTTTCACTACCTCTCTTCCTTGTGAGACCAAATGGAAACATTCCCCCAGGATTTAAGTATTTCCACAAACTAAATATCCTGCATGCATTTGACTGTGCTATCCCACTCCCTTATGAGTCTGTAACATCCTCTAGCCCTTTCAATATGAATCCCTTACTTCCTAATTGTGTTTTCATACTCATTTCCCCATTAACATGAGTGATCCAATTCTACATTCGTGGAATGTTAAGGGACTCAACTCTCCTTGTAAACTAAAGCAACTACTTTCTTACCTCAAAAAGCATAAAACTCATATTGCTTTCTTACAAGAAACAAAACTTTTAATAGAGGATGTCGACAGACTCAGAAGGGATTGGGTCAGTCAAGTATATGCGTTCTCCTCTACTTCTAAAAAATGGGGGGTTGCCATTCTATTACATAAATTCCTTAACTGGACCCTTATCAAATCCATCTCCAATTCAGATGGCAGATGGATTATAGCCCACTTAAATACCCCTGCAGGCCCCCTTATGTTAGTGAACATTTATGCCCCTGACTCTGATTCACCTGAATTCTTTCATAATATGGCCCAACAAATTATGAACAGTCTTTAACAATTTTCCTATACTTGTAGGAGGGGATTTCAATTTAGCTTTGGAAGCACATTTAGACAGAAGTAACTATTCATGTGATTCCTACCCCAGAAGTATTTCTGCATTCAATGCTAATAAAAGACATTGGTCTCACTGATATTTGGAGACTGCACCATCCTAGACAGCATGACTATACTTTTTACAAACTGCTTCATAAATCTTATAGCAGAATTGACTACTGGTTTTCTTCCCCATTCATCACTGAAAAAATTATTGAAACAACTATCCTCCCGATTACTATATCGGACCATTCTCCTGTAAAATTACATCTTATTTGGGGCCCACCCCCATCTAAATCCCCCTCCTGGTGTGTAGACCTGTTCTTATTGAAAGACCCCAATTTCTTAACTAGGATTAGATCCCAAATCCAATAATTTATTTCCTTTAACAACACTCCTGATGTACCTCAAGGTACCATCTGAGAAGCACTTAAAGCAACAGTTAGAGGAAAAATTATAAGCTATGCAGCACACAAGAAAAAACTAAGGGAACAGCAATTGCCGATTTAGAGAAATCTCTTAAAGAAAAAGCAACCCAATATTATAAAACAAAAAATCCAGATAATAACTCACAACATCACCTTGATATTCTTCAGCTTAGAATTAAAATCAACAAATTAATATCCAGGAAAGCTGAACTCACCCTCCTTAGACTTAAACACTGTTATTGGGAACAAGGGGATAAATGTGGGAAGCTGCCTGCTTATCAACTCAAGAATCAACAGATGGAGAGACATGTTGCTGTTTTGAAAGATCCTTCAAGCAAAATCCATACAGATAATCCCTCAATTAACCATATTATGTAATCCTTCTACCAACAATTATACTCTCACCCCACTCCCCCACAACCTGAATATATACAACAATTTCTGGAAAATTTACAGTTACCACACCTCTCCCAAAAAGATATGGCTTTGCTAGATGAACCCTTTTCCCTAAAAGAGATACAAGTAGCGCTAAATTCCCTTAAATTTGGAAAAGCTCCTGGGAGTGATGGTTTTTCCATAGACTTTTATAAACCTCTAGCTGACATATTATGCCCCTTACTGTTTAAGGTCTTCAAAGAGGCATCTTCACAAGGTAAACTTCCCTATTCTATAACAGAAGCCATTATAACCATCCTACCAAAGAAAGATAAAGACCCTTCTCTCCCATCCAGTTACAGACCAATATCATTACTTAATACGGATGGGAACATTTTTGCCAAAATATTAAATACTCATTTAGAATCAATAATTTTGAAACTTGTCCACACCTCCCAAGCTGGATTTATCAAAAATAGAACTGGTTCTGATTATCTCCACTCATTATTTAATTTAATTTTACAAAGCTAAACCTCTTAAATCACCTGCTGCAGCTATAGCCATTGACTTTGAAAAGGCATTCAATTCTCTCAACTGGACTTATTTGTATCATGTTCTATCCCACTTTGGTGTCACTAATAAATTTAGTACATGGATTCAATTACTATACACCATCCCCTCTGCCTGGGTTCTTACTAACTCTACTCTGTCCTCTTCCTTTTATCTGGCAAGAGGTACCAGGCAAGGGTGCCCCTTATCTCCCACTTTTTTTATTCTAGCTATAGAACCCCTATCAGCTGCTCTTAGTCAATCCTCCATGATCCAAGGTATCCGTATCGGTAATTCCCACTATACTTCACTATCCTACGCTGATGACCTCCTCATTCTACTCAAGAATCTTGAAATTTTGGGACCACCCTTAATTAAGTTACTTAGCAACTTTACTTCACTTTCTGGGCTCACACTGAATCTAAACAAATCAGAAACGATGCCATTGAACAATGTTTGTAACTTTTCTATGAATACAATATTAGGTTTTTGTTGGGCCCCTCAAGGTATCTCGTACCTTGTAATACAGATCACCTCTAAATTAGATAAGATATGGGATGCAAATCTTTCCCCATTATTACCAAATATTAAAAACACTCTCAACAGATGGAAACAGCATAACTTCTCTTTTAATGGGAAAATCTCCGCTATCAAGAAGTCAATAGCTCCCAAAATACTGTATCTATTTTCTAATATCTATTTAACCCTCCCTACTTTTTTTTTGTCAGAATTGATGATATCATTGGAAATTTTTTATGGGAAGGCAAAATTCCCAGATTTAGTCATAACAAACTGTGTTCCCACTGGTCCAAAGGGGGCTTCAGGCTCCCTTGGTTCCAAGCATATTTTTGGGCCTTCGGCACTGCCCAAACTGTAAAATGGTTTAATAAACCCAGCAATAAATCACCATTGTGGGTCAATATGGAAACATCTCTATGTCTGGGCAATGTCACCACTTCCTTCATTTATAACCCTCTCCCCCAATTTAAAATCTCACCCTACTGTAGCATCATCCATATAAAACTGGAAAATAATTAATAAATGCCTTAAATCCACCCAACCCCTCTCATATATGCCCCCGTTTAGGTGAACTGCAACATCACTTTTGATAATCACCCAATTTTTTGTTGTAATTGGAAAAACAGGGGCATTTTTTTCCTTGGAGGACATACTTATACCTCAGACTCTCAAATTAAAATCCTTTTCTGACCTGTGTAAACAATGGAATCTTCCCCAGCACGATTTCTGGAAATAGTTACAGTTCCGCATGGCATGGAACCTTTATCTTCCTACTAGTCCTCATCAATCCATATATGATACTTTTATTTATAAATGGATCAAAACAAACTCTAAATTAAATAGTATAATTTACAAACATATCAGAAATACAATTCCAGATCCGTCTATCATTGCAAAAAATAAATTGAGTACCCTTTTAAATTATAACATAACCAATTTACAATGGCATAACTGCTAGCTATCCTGCCATAAATCTTCCAAGGATAATCGCAGTTCACTCATACAAACCAAAATTCTGCATCTATGGTACAGAACTCCTGAGATTTTGCAAAAAATAGACTTAATGAACAACAATAAATGTTGGAGCTGTAACTCCCCCAATGGCAATTTGCTACATATTTTATGACATTGTCCTCCCATACGCAATCTTTGGCGTCATATTCATTTCTTTGCAATGAAAGTGATTGGTATATCCTTTGCACTAGATCTAAAACATTGCATACTTGGTATTTTCAATGCTCATGCATACAAAATATTCAATTCTCAGAATAGGTGGTTATCCCTACTATTCCTTCAAGTTAAATGCCTTATACTAATGCATTGGAGATCCAACATCATTCCCACCCTCCCAGATATTCTCAAACAACTATCTCAATACGCCATCCTTGATCGTATGTCACACTTAGCCTCTGACCAACTTAATTTATATAATAAATGATGGCAGTACTATTTTAAATATTTAAACACATCTACGTATATTGTCACTTAATCCATGGGTTGTTATATGTTCACATTGGAATCTCACTTCTAGCTCTTTCGTTCCTTTTTCATCTCCTCTCTCTCTATCTTTTTATCTACTTTTCTAATTCCCTTTCCCTCTTCATTCTTGTTCACTTTCTTAGATATTTTTCTCTTTTTTATGTTCTTCCTTTATACAATCTTACACATACTTGTATTAAATTACAGCATAATAGAAGTACAATCACAATTGCTCATATTTCTTGTTTGTATCTACTCCTTTTACCCCTTGAAGCATAAATTGCCATATTTTCTCTCTATCATACAGATTGCACTGCTGCATATTGTTTTCTCAACATCTGTTTTCCCCTTTAACATCATTGTATAATACTTCAGACATCATGTTTTTTTCCTTCTCCTATTAAGAATTTATATAAGTGTATACTGGAGAATGTAGTGTATTTGCATGTATAATCACAATAATTACAATAAAAAGATTAACTGCAAAAAATATTTTCCTTGTGAAGCCATTATCTGATTTAGGTTCCTGGCATTTGTCTCAGTCTTTCCACCTAATTCCTTGGATGCTTGGCTTCACACTTGGGGGGATAGAAATTTTAAATACTTGTACCAGATGTATACAAAGTAAGGCTTCCAAAGTTTTCAGAACCTACAACATGAGTTTACCTTGCTCAGCACTGCACATTTTAGATGTTTACAACTTAGATCCTACTTACTGTATACTGTATATCATTGAAACAACTACCAGAAAAGGTTGATTCCCTTTATGGGACAATCTGGGATCACATGTGCTACGCAGATGGAATGTGGAGTTAGATTTCAACTGTACACTGGATACCTGGTTGAAGTATGCTGTCACCAAATACTGGGTTACCTCATCTGTACATTGGAGGAATTTCTCCAGGAAATGTAGAATAAAGGGACACTGTTGTCAGCCCTTTTAGCATCATATTTTTTCTAGTTGAAAACCCACAGTTTATGATTCCTTGCCTTTTCTAAAATTCATGGATGTTACTGGTGGTTTTATCTGTTTCTTTTTTTAGTCAAACTGATATGCATGCTAATGGTGTAATATAGGAAACCTTGTTTTGTTTCAAATCCTTGATCTACTTTGATTGCATAATTTGTCAACATTAAGAACATACCCAAACAGTGCAGCCAGTCACACTGCACTAGTTTTCCCTCCTCCCATTGCATCTTAAATGGCTAGACTAAGTTGCGGATTTCCCAAGTCCAGGAAAGATGCAGTGGGAGTTGATCAAAGAATGTAAACAAACATGTTTTTGAGTGGTAATACCAGTTAAGTGGACAGTCTGTTTTTCACTTTCTAAGAGAAAAAATAAATCAGAATCTGACTACCAGCTGCATCAATACATTCAACAGAATTTAAGCAATCAATAAATATGCTGTTTAAACTAGGGACAGTTGGAGGCCCAAGAGAGTTGACAGTGTCCGTTTAAGCTACTTCAGGAAACCAACAATTCAAGAAAAATACATGGGACTCCATATACCGTTGTAGCAGCAATGCTGTTACAATGAATTCTCCACAGCAATTTAATTCATTCAACACCTCTAGTGTTGAATGGTTTGTGGGAGCAATGAATGGATTCATTGACTCCTGGGTTCTGCCGCTCTCCCCCAACATCTACCCCCCCCAGAGTTAGGAATCTAAAAGTCTTGATGATGCTGGGGGCATAGCTCCCCACAAGCAGTACATGACTGCGGCCCCTGTTGGGTCCGTTGGCACTTTGCCACGGCGATATGATCACCATCAGCGATCTCACATGGGAGTGTGTTGGAGAGGGTGCAGGGAATTAAATGTTAGTCACAGACACATCTTCTGGTCCTGCTCACCTCTGACTACATATTGGACAGATATAAGTATGGCAGCTGACCACAATTTGCTTACCTAGTTCTTGGTGTTATTATCTATCCCCTCCGGGGTATCAGATGTAAAACTCTTAAATGATTACTAATATTAGGGCCAATGCATGATTGTGAGGAGTGGCTATGTGCCGAATATCCATGGATCATAGCCACTTCGCATCCATTGTGCCCCCCCGTGCAGGATGCACTAACCGGGGCATACAGCCCCTATGCACTCAATCACCTGGTCACATGGACAGCAATGCACTGGGGGTGGGCAGGGAACATGCCAGCACTACACACCATGCACCAAGACATGTAGTGCTCTCCGCAGAGGGGCACATAGTCGAGCAGGTTATGGCAGTTGGGACCCTGCCATAACTCCCTGTGCACCCCCTCTGACATGGCCCACTGGTCATAGTCGAATAAGGAAACTGACCCTCATGATGCCCCAGCCCACTATGCTGATAAGGGCCAGGGCAGCTGATGGGGTGACTGCCTGGACAATGTAGAGCCAGGTCCCATACCAGCAGTGCCACTACATTCCCCCCCAACAGGCCAGCCCTGACCCTGTAGTGCCAGGCATACTCCACACACACACACACACACACACACACACAGAGGGTATGGCTGGGATAGCCAAGCAACCCCAACCCCAGTATCACCAGTGGTGGCCAGTGCCCACCCCCACCCCTGTGCTGCACTGTCAACACCTACCCCCACTTCCTGGTATCTTCCAGATGGTGCCGTGACTCAGGACCACTGGTGGCACTGCACACCTCCACAGCTGCCAGCAGTCCATCATCCACAGAAGGGTGCAGCCTATGCACATCCTGCCACCTAAAGGATCCACTGAGGGACTCAGGATGGGCATCCAATTGAATGCCTGCCTGGGTTCACGGCTCTGCCCCCATCTGCCCTGTACATACCTGTGCACCGGGGAAGCAGGGCCATGGACAGGTGACTGGCAGTCATGCATGCTGTCAGGTGCAGAGCTTCACGAGTGGGATACATGCCTCTGGCATGTAATTCCCACCCGTTTGTGCAGAGGGCCCATTGGTATTAGCAGCTAAAAAGGTAATTACTTGTTTATGATTATCAAACAAAATTCCAACAAAAGCACATTGGCATGAGACAGTTAATTCAATCTAGAGCGCTGAAACTTTGACATTAACCCTTCAAGTACATCAGAAGCATTGTGAGGAGTGCTGGTGCTATTGGGTTATCTATCAGTTGGATGTGGATCAGGAGCTTTTCTCTTAAAGGGGGCTTGAGACAGAAGTTTAACCAATACAACTGCAATAAGGAGAAGAAACACTTTGTTAGTAAAACTGTTTTGATTATAACATTTCATTTTACAGCTATATTTGTCTACCCATGAGGATTTCAGCTTACAAGATTAGTTCCATATAGACGGCTGCCTCCTTCATTCAATTTCTAGTACTCATTCTGGGACACTGTACTTTTAGCCTTTAAAGCGATGTGAATATGTTGTTCTAGTCACACTTTCTGGTAGATTGCCTTTCCCTTTAAGGGTGGCCAGAACGTCTTCAAGCTGGCTCCTCTCACCCACCCGGGTGGTATAACCCTTGGCTCTGCCACATGATACCAGATCTTCCTTTCCACTGCAAGGTTCAGGTTCCCTCCTTAGCACTCCCGCATGTGGTAGGCCCTGGCTCTCGAATCTTTGGATTTGCTTCCAAAACTTACCTTAAAACTCGTTTGAGTTTTGTCTGTTCCTTCTTCTCTCACTTCCGCAATGGAAGAGAAAACCATTCCCAGGTTTTGCTGGTGCCCCTGCATGCAGAAGATCTCGCGCACTGACCCACACACCACATGTGTGTACTGTTTGGGGCATGACCATGATCCACAGGTTTGCGATCTCTGTCGTTCCTTTCACCCATCAGTTCTGGAAGACCGCTCTGCCCAACTTCAGCTGGGGTGACCGGCAAAATGTTACCCGCCAGTTAAATCCAAAGATGCCCATTGGGTGGTCTCCATGGCTGCAGGGTACACTGAGTAGCTTGAACAGCTCAAGACCTTTTAGGAGGAAGTGGCTCAGGCCACAGCTAGTTCCTCTTCAGCTTCGGCCTTCATTCCACTCCAAGTGGACTCCACTTATTCATCTTCCTTCAAAGAGCTGTGCCAATCTCTCTTGACTAAGGGAGAGGGCCCTTCTGGGTTGCACATTTCACACTCTCACAAGAAGGAGTCAAAGAAAGAAAACACTCAACGTCAACACTCATGGGATCGGGAGTTGTCCTGCTCTCAGGAGACTCCAGTTTCGACTTCGGTCAAAATTGCAGCCGAGGCCACTGGTTTCACAGAGTCCCCATCAGGCCACTTGGCTGAGACACCTGTCAAAGGAGGCTGAGATTTTTCTCAAACTGACAGGTTGTTGGCAGATGAGGCTGACAATTCTCTCTTTCAGACTCTGGTGCTTCCGCTGTCTTCGGCCGGGTCAGCTCAGCCCACTGGGTTGAATCCACCCACTCAGGATCCTGACCTGGAGGAGCCGTGGGGGTCTCTGGCTCCTTCCAATGTCCCCCCATTGGCCCTGCTGATGGTCAAGGTCGAGGTCTTGATTCTCTTTTACTGGGTTGGACAGATCTCACCATCACTGGCGATCTCGTTTCTGACATCATGGTAAGTGGAGGTGCTGCTACTCTTCTTCTTCCTGCTTGGATGAGAAGAGACTCCGGCACAAATTGCATAGGTGCTACGATGTGGCAGCAGCTGACCTTGACTGGTACGAAGCCGACCCTGTTTCTACCCCGGCTATCAAGTGGTTGTCACCCGAATGGCCAACGTCGGCTCCCGCCACAGTCACCTCTGCAGAGGCACCGGCTCAGGCTCAGTCAACTCAGCCGAAGCAGGTTTCTCTGCTAATTGTGGTGGAGTCACCACCCAAACAGCTGAAGTCCAGGGCCCCAACCAAGGATTCTCATTCGGCAAAAGGGTTGCTCCATCAGCTATCAGTCACCCTCACTCCTGATAGCCCAAAGCAGGCTTAGGGTGACTCAGGTGGATGCCCACTTTATCCAGACTCCTCATTGCACTTACGTCCCATCTACATGGAGTCCTCGGGGGGTCTCTCCATACACGAGGGACCCACCTCATTCAGGGGTATTCTTTGGCTCATTTCCGAGTCCACAGGGATGGAGCTCAAACTGGTTAAGAAATGGACCAGGTATCCCCTAACAGAGATTCTGGAAAAAAGGAGATTCTCCTATGGAGGTTTTCCCTGTGGTCAAAGTCATTGTTGGCCCCGGCTCTGGATATTTGGCAGTTTTCTACATCTTGCCCTGCTCCCTCGACCCAGATGGCCCACAAACACATGGTCCCAACTGGTTCCCTTTGGGGTTTTTTGGAGCATCCCTCTGCTGAGGGTCTGGTGGCTGACTCCGTCTTTTGGCATTTGGGCAAAGCAGGTGACATGGATAGACCGCTGGACAAGGAGTCCAAGAAATTGGATCATTCAGTGAAGAAAGTCTACGCTGCTTCCTCACTTGGCCTTCATCAGGCTAGCTCGGCCGTGCTGATAGCACATTTTTCCCATGACCTTTTGGGCTCCCTGGATGAGGTCATTCCTCACCTCCCGGCAGACCTTCAGACCAAGGTCAAGCAGGTCTGGGACCAGGAAAGGGCAGCGGCCCAACAGCAATTCCAGACTGCTCTGGATATTGGTGATTCTTGTGCCTGCTCAGTAGTGGCCACAGTAGCCATGCACCACAGGGCTTAGTTGAAGATCTCAACCTTCACAGCTGACACTCAACACAAGCTGGCAGATGTATTCTTTTTGGGCACCGACCTGTTTGGGCCCAGAGTGGAGGGTCACTGCCAAGGTATTGAGAAGTCCAATGCCACCCTGGAATCTGTGACATCTGCCCAGATGAGCCCTTTCACTCTTCCACTTCTGTGGCCAGGTGATTCAGTTCATCGGGGCAGAGCTCAACTTTTGTTGAGCCATAGCTCAGCTCCCAGTGGACAGGAAGAGGTTCTCGCCTCCTTTGCCCAATCATTTCTGGTTGGACAATTGCACCCTTCCTGGGACTTCCTGCTTCTTCTGGGCTACATGGCAGCCTGCACCAGCATGGTCCGATGGGCCCACTGGCATATGTGTTCCCTTAAATGGGAACTGGCCAGCCAGTAGTCTCAGCGCTCAGGTCACCTTGACCAGCTGGTCACCATAACCCAGAGGATGTGGGATGGCCTCCAGTGGTGGCTTGTCCCAGCTCACCTGCAAGAAGGTATCCCATTTGTCCACCCTGAGCCAATGGTCATCCTGATGACTGATGCCTCACTGATGGGTTGGGGTGCCCATCTGTGGGAGCACAGAGCCCATGGGCTCTAGTCCCTTCAGGAGTCCCAGTGTCACATCAACCTGCTGGAGCTCTGTGCAGTTTGGCTAGCCCTGACCACCTTCGCTCTGTTCATTCGGGGTCAAGTGTTTCAGGTCCAGATGGACAATACCATGACCATGTACCATCTCAAAAAAGAGGGTGGGGCGCATTTCTTGCCTCTTTGCAAGGAAGCTCTTCACACATGGACCCTCATGCTCAGCCTGGAGGAGGATCTCCTAGCCATTCATGTGGCAGGATCCTCGAATCTGCTGGCCAGTGCTCTCAGCTGGATGGGCAAAGCATCTCACAAGTGGTCAGTCCACCAGGAGGTAGTACAAGACCAGTTCTACCACTGGGGCACTCCTCAGGTGGATCTGTTCACCTCCAGGAAGAATGTGAAGCAGAGGCTGTTTCATGCCTGCCCCTCTTAGCAGGGCTTGCTGCAGGGGGATGTCTTCTTGAGGCCATAGACCCCAGGCTTCTTCTGTGCCTTCCCTCCACTTCCCTTGATCCACAAGGTGCTCCTCAAGGCCAGGAGGGACAAGGCAGAGGTGATCCTGGTAGCCCCAGACTGGCCACGCCAGTTCTGGTACCCAGATCTCCTCAGCCTCAGCTCCAGGCTCCTGAGGCATCTTCCAGCATGCTCAGACCTGCTCTCCATCAATCAGAGAAGATACTCCATCTGGACCTTCAATCCCTGCACCTGATAGCCTAGTTCCTGAGTGGCTAGAGTTTCAGGTTTTGGGTGTCTCCGGGAGGTTGTCATGGTTGTTGAGGCATCCCGTAAGGAATCGACCAGAAAATGCTATGCCTTCAAATGGCAGAGATTTTCCATTTGGTGCCAGGGCAAGGGGTTGGACCCCTCATCCTGTCCAGTGGCTAGCATTTTGGACTACCTATGGTCCCTCTCCCAGCTGGGGCTTCAGTTGATGACCCCTAAGGTGCACCTGGCAGCCATCTCTGCCTACTGGGTGTGGGCCGGTATGCAGTCAGTGGCACAGGAGAAGGTGGTCTGGTACTTTTTCAATGACCTAGATCACATATCCCCTCCGGTGTGTGAACCTCCACCTCCATTGGATTTACTGCTGGTTTTGGCAAAGCTCATGGGCAAGCTATTCAAACCTATGCACAAGTGTGACATGTCACATATGTCATGGAAGACCACCTTCTTGGTGTCTGTCACATCAGCCAGAAGGACTGGGGAACTACAGGCACTCTCTGTTGAGTCATAACTATCTGGTCTTCCACAGGGACAAGGTTGTCCTGTGCCCCATCCAAAATTCCTTCCCAAGGTGGTGTCAGAGTTTCACCTTAATCAGGTGTTGGCTCTGCTGGTGTTCTACCCCAACTACACCTCGGAGGCTGAGTACAGGCTCCATACTTTGGACCTGAGATGAGCTCTCACCTATTATATAGAGCGTACGGTGGAAGTTTGGGAGAGGTTCACCAGCTGCTTGTCACCTACACTGAAGCTGCACCTGGCAGACCTGCAGCCAAATGGATGACTGGCAGGTGGATCACTTCCTGCATTGATCTCAGCTATATGTTGGTGGCTAGGGAGCCTCCCGTAGGGCTAAGAACTCATTCCACCCACCATACTGCTGCATTGGTGGCTGCTTCTAGGGATGTCCCTATCCAGGAAATCTGCAGGGCTGCTACCTGGAAATCAGCACATACCTTCATTTACCATTACCACATCGACTTCGAGTCACGCCGGGATGCTGGTTTTGGGGCCTCAGTTCTCCAGTCCCTGTTCCCTAAGTAGAGGGTGTGCACCTTGCCTCCCTCCTCCCAGAGAACTGCTAGGAGTCTTCCAGAAAGTGTGGCTAGAACAACATATCCACATCCCTAGAAAATTAGGTTACTCACCTGTAACAGTAGTTCTAGGAGTGGTATATGTGGTTCATCCACACTGACCCACCCGACCTCCATGGCTTTGATGCATACCTCTGCTTCCAGCTGGCTAGATCTGGCATTATGGAGCAGAGCTGAGGGTTATATCACCTGGGTGGGAGGAGCCAGATTGAAGACATTCCAGTGACCCTTAAAGGGAAACGCGATCTGCCAGAAGGTGTGGATGAACAACATGTACCACTGCTTGAACTACTGTTACAGGTGAGTAACTTGTTTTTTAACCTGCATTTCCTTGCTTACTTAGTTATTCTGCTATGTACTTCTTCATTTTTGTACTGTATCCCTTAAGGGTTACTGTACATAGTGCTAGGAATAGGCACTGCTGAGAGTGGTTACCCATTCGGAGGATAGGACCCCTAGTTCCAAGTGAAGAAAGGTGAAAGGGACAGGGGCTTCCCACATTGACTGTAAAGTTCTGCATATCTGTGCCTAGTAAGGCTGCAGAGTTGAGCAGTCGGAAGCAGCAAACAAATGCTCAAGCCACACTCAGGGTGCAAGGCTCAATACAAAACAAGCAAAGAAAGTCAAAGAGCCAGCACTATTCCAGACTGTAGTGTTTAATAAATGCCACCATGGAGCAGTTCAGTGGACACAAGACACACAAATTCCCTGACTGGTTTTGAATGGTTGTTCATCCTCAGATGGTGAACAACAGTTTGAAACTGGTCAAGGAGTTTGTGTGTCTTGTGTCCATTAAGCTGTTCCATGGTGGCGTCTACAAAGCACTACAGTCTGGAATAGTTCTGGCTTTTCGAATTTCTTTGATAGTTGAGCAGTCCCAGAAGATATGAAAATGAGAGCCCAACCCCCATGCCCCATCCAGCACAGGTCTGTGAACCCCATGTTGAAATGGAATGTAGCAGGTCTGGTGGCACTGAGGTTTGAGGTGCTGGATGCCACACCTTGCACCTTGCTGGTGACCCGGGTTTGGAAATGAACTTGGGCTGCTGGGGATTGGCAGGAAGGGAAGGGATTGAGCGTCTGGAGTACTACTCTGCCTTTTCTGGCTGGGGGTAGTAGGATTTGCATCACTCCTCAGTGGCCTCCAGTGTAGATCAGGGGTCCTGCAGGTAGCAATGCCAAAACAAGGGGTGGAGCGGTGGCGGACATCAGCATGTCACATGCACAGATGTCATTGCACAGCTGCACTCTGGGGGAAAGGTAAGTAAAATCTCTGGTGGACTTAGGGAGGCGACAGAGGCTCCAGGAACCAAGGTCCACATCCCAATGCTGGACCAGTCTTTCACCAGCTCTCCCCAGCCCTTCAACTCGGCCCAGGACCATCCCTCTAATTCTAGAAAGGCCTCCAGACTGGTGAGGTGGGCCCTTCCCCAGGGGTGATCCAGGGGGCTGGACAGGTCTGTAAGTCTGAGGAGGGGTACTCAGCAATGTGGGTTCTCCTAGGGAACATGGTTTCAGTCTGGGAGTAGAGGAAGCAGCTGTGAGGGC
This sequence comes from Neoceratodus forsteri, assembly GCA_016271365.2. Lineage (NCBI taxonomy): Eukaryota > Metazoa > Chordata > Ceratodontiformes > Ceratodontidae > Neoceratodus > Neoceratodus forsteri. The sequence goes on along the minus strand of CM057452.1, from coordinate 556,823,503 downwards.
ACTCCTGAGAGATGCCCTGGTTCCCCAGTGCATAAAGAGAACATACAAAAAAAATGGAATGTGATGGTTAACATCTGAAAGAAGTGGACTACAAATTTCCAGTGGGATTCCTACCACCTGGTGAGGCTACAATCCTCCACCCCACCCCCTGTATGACTTTCCAATCTGCCTCTGAGATGGGAACTCCCACAGTCCCCTTCCCATTGCATTCTTCATCTTTCCAGTTCTGGATGTGTGTAGTGCATGAAAACCTCTTATCCTCTGCTTTCTGTGCCTCCTTTTCCTGTTAATAGTGCCACCAAATATAAAAATTCTTTTGTGTAGTTAGGTCTCTGCCTACCTGAGTTAACAAATAATTTGAGGTCAGGTAATGCCTGACTTGCATGTATCTACAGTATATAAATCTTGTTTTGGCAGCCCATACCTTTGCTGTAGACCAAGGAAAGAAAAACAGTGGACACCGTGTACCACATGTCAGTATCTAGTTAGGGTGAGAGGGTTGCACCTACAGAAACCTGGCTCTATGCTCTGAGGGAAGAATTCCAGGTCTCCAATGATATAAGATTGGGGACCCAGGGCATTGGGGGTACCCGTTAGTATTTTGGCCTTCAGGAGCATCCTTAGGGTATGCCCAGTCCATGGGTTTGAGACATTAGATATCACTCAGCTTGTGAGAGGAATGTCTGACAATTCAAATAATGGTACTGGCAAAGAGGTGTCCACCTCCATCTCCAACCAACCTGAGTTCCTTCTTTGTTTTGTCCACATAACTATTGGGGAGAGCTGGGATGCTGCATAGTAAAGTTGGAAATCTGGCATAGTCAGTCCACCTCTTTCTGTAGGCAGAGTTAAGAGTCTTTTACTTATTCTGTGCCTTCCAGCTACCCAGATTAAGGTAAGTAGCAGCTTCTGCAGCCACGTCCAGAATTCCACTGGGCTCTGGATTGGCAATGCCTACAAGAAAAATAGGAATCATGGGAACACATTCATTTTTAGGGTAGCTATCCAGCCACCTATGCTCAGTGGCAGCAACTCCCATCTGCTGATGTCTATTTTACCTCCTGAAATACTTTCTTATAGTTAAGGGTGAATAGTGCGGTCAGATTGGGAGAAATCCTCACCCCCCAGGTAGCAGACCGTGTCGTTGGAGGCCCACTGAAATGGACAACATAATATTCCTTAAAATCGGGTGGAGAGCTGCTCCCCATATGTATTGTCTTTGAAATCATAATTTATCTTTTAGCCAGATAAGGTGCCATATTCTTCCAGCTCCTTCAGCAGGGCCGGAGTTGATGTCTCAGGGCAGGAGAGGTAGAACAGAGAATCATCTACATATTGGGAGATTTTCTGCTCACTGCCTGCCACCCTTGACCCTTTATATGTTGGTTTTCATGAACTGCCACCACCAGTGGTTCAGTGCATAGAGCAAAGAGTTATACTGAGCTTGGGTAGCCCTTTCTAGTACCCCTAGCCAAACTGATCTGCTTCAAGAGGAGTCCAGTCACTCAGATCCATGCTAGAGGAGCTGCATAATGTAGTCTGACACAGGTCCAAAAGAGGGTCCCATAGGCATTTCCTCCACTGTTTGGTGCAGGAGTCCCCAGTTCACAACGTCAGATGCCTTCTTGACATCCATAAATATGAACATCATGAATTCTGGGAAATGCTGCTGTGTTGACATAATGTTCAGAAGTCTCCTGATTTTGTCATGTAATAACCATCCATTAATAAAAACCCATCTGATTAAGGTGAACCAGGAACCCCACAGAGCTCTGTAGTCTGAGCACCAGGACAGAGGTGAACACCTTGAGGTCAACATTTAAGAGGAAGACATGTTGGTATGAGCTGGACAGGATCTTGTCTTTACCTGGCTTTGAGAGGACTGTTGTATGCACATGATGCCAAGATAGTGGTACACCCCCACCTGTCTGTACCTTCCCCGCATATGTCTCTCAGCAATTGTGAGAGGGTTTCTGAGAAAATTTTATAAAACTCCACAACTACCCCATCAGGGCCTAGAGATTTTCCTGCTATAAGGCACTTTAGGGCCTCTTGAATTTCTTCCTGAGAGACTGGTGCCTCCAGGGCATCCTCAGCCTCCTCTGTGAGCTTCCTGACTTATACCCTATGAAAGAAGGTATCAAGTTTGTCTGAGTAGTCCTCTATCATGCCTCTGGAGTACAGTTCTTTGTAGAACTGTCCAAACTGATTGGCAAGCTTTCTGGGGTCAGTCTTGAACTGTTGGTGAGGGTCTGTCTTGCAAACCCATTAACACCACCCTGCTGGCCACCTCCTTACTCAAATGCCATATCAGGAGGTGTCCTGCTCTGTTTCCTGACTTGAAGAAGCACTGATGGGAGTGCCATAATGCCCCCTCCACCAAGGCTTCTAGAAGTCTGTTAAGTTTTGCCCTACACCTCTCCAGCTGCCTCTTAACTTCCTCATTGAGGACTATTTTGTGTTCTGTTTCTAGGTCATATAACTTGGCCTCTGGTTCAAGCCTCTCCTTCATTTTTTCCTTCTTGATGCCAGAGGCAAAGCTAATTGTGTGACCTGTGAGGACTGCCTTCTGGCCATCCCACCAAGCTGCATCTTAGGTCTGCTTTTTAGGGTGCAATGCCTTATATTCCACCACCACTGCCTCCACTATTGCAGTATCTTCTGTCTTGGCCAACAAGGAAACATTAAGGCACCAACTGGGTGTTTTCATGACTATGGCAGTTGATGAGTCTAGTACTACTGGTGACAAGTTGTGTGGTTTTATGTTACAGGAGCCTGCAATGTAAACCCAGGAGGACAAAAGCAGGAAAAAATCTAAATGGGAGTATGCTTCATGTGGTGAGGACCAACAGGTATAATCACTTGCTCTGAGATGGAGGAATCTCCACTAAATGTCTCCACTAAACCCAGTTCCTGGGTGAGATGTCTGAAGCAATCTCCTACCTTGTTACCTGATCCTCCTCTCCACAGTCAGTCCACAGAGGGTTTCAAATTCCCATTGAAGTCACCCCCATTAGATACATGTCCCCAGTGGGGGAAGTGGGGTATGTCAAAATGTGTTTTTTCAGGAAGACCACCATTTCTTTGTCTACATTGGGGTCATCATGTTTAGCAGCATGCATACCATGGATCTCTAAAGTCTCTTGGTGCCAGTATAGCAGCCTTCAGGATTGTTTATTGTTTATTGTTTATTGAATATAATCAGAATTACAAACCTTTGAGTCACAGACTCTTTTGCAAAGGCTCCACGTCGGTTACAGGGGGGTGGAGGAGGACATATACAGATTAAGACAAACAAAACAGGTAGTATATACATTTTCAGTACTGTCAAACGCAGTACAGGTTTGCTCTTATTAAAACAGAGGGACAGATTAATCAACATTCTAGATATCCTATGTCAGAAACTAGTAGGGTGCAGGTACTTGGGGTCAAGAGAGGCCCTGTGTCAGAAGATGTGGGGTGCAAAATTAGCCACAGGTGCACTTAGCACTTTCAAGTATTAGAGCTTTGAGACCCGTTTTGAAAAGAGAGATGCTGTGGGTCTGTGAGAGAGGGGGTGGTAATGTATTGAGCCAGAGAGGGGCACGGTGACGGAATGATCTCTGCCATAGGGAGGTTCGACAAAGGGGGACTCGACAAGAAGGGATAGTTGTGAGTCTTGTGGTGTGCTTAGGGGTGCAGCACTGATAATGGGGAGTAGGCCTTGGGGCTATCTGGAGTTGTATTTTTTGCTAGGATGCATGTGTGGTACCTTAGTCTTGCTGGAAGTTTAGCCAACCAGTCAAAGAATAAAGATCTCAGGTGTGGTAAGCGCCGCTGCCTGTTACTAGCCGGCATGCTTAGTTCACGGCTACATTTATACTGCTTAGCATGGTGGGTCCAGCGGAGCCGTATATAACAATCCATAGTCAACGAGGGAGAGGATGGAGGAGTTGACTGCAAGAAGCATAGCCTGTGGCGGTAGGCAGTGCTTGAGACGGTAGAGTATGCCCACTCTCGAGTTGACAGCGGAGGAGAGGAGTTGGGTGTGACTATGGTAGGAGAGGGAGGTGTCTAATGTGATGCCCAGGTATTTGAAGCTTGATACGTGTTCCAGCGGGTCGCCTAGAGAGTTCTTAATAAGTAGTGCCATCTGACTATGTGGGCTTTAACGATGAGAAAAGATCATGGATTTTGGTTTTTTATAGTTGATGATCAGGCGTGGTCCTGAAACAGTACTCTAGTTCACAAAAAGCCCTGTAAGGCCAATTGAGGGCGCTTTGGTTGAGAATGTTTCCAATAGTATAGCTGTCGCTCATGATAGCAGTAGATGACCACTACACGCTCTTCAGGAGAGAGTTAAGGAAGAGAGTAAAGAGCAGGGGGCCCAGAATAGACCCCTGGGGGACCCCAGCGCATACTGTTTTGGGGGCGGAGAGGGTGATGTTTATCCTGACTAGTTGCGACCATCCCGAGAGGTAGTCTCTGAACCAGGCCATAGCCTCAGGGGACACATTAAGCTGTGGAAGGACCCTGAGCAGTAGCTCGTGACTGACCGTGTCAAATGCCTTGGTCAGATCCACGTAGACCACCCCTGCGATTGAGCCTTGGTCGAGGGCCTCATGGAGGAATGAGGTGAACTCCGCAAGTGCAGTGATGGTACTATGGCCAGTCCGGAAACCATGCTGTTCCTGGCTGAGCAGGTTATATTTAGAAAGGTATTCAGTTATCTGGTCAGAGACTATTTTTTACAGCGCTTTGGAGAGGGGTGGCAGTATAGAAATAGGTCTGTAGTTGTTGGTGTTGGTAGGGTCATCACTCTTAAGAATGGGGGTGATAATGGCTCTTTTCCAGGTAGAGGGGAATTGACCAAGGCATAGCAAAAGGTTGAGGATTTTTGTAAGGTGGGGAAGAGTGACATCCAGAGTAAGCCAAATGAGTTTGAGATCAAGGGAGTCATTGCTGTAACGGGTGTTGGCTATGGCTTTGGTGATGTAGAGTTTGGCCTCACTGCACGAGATGACTCAGCAGCCGAAAGGGAGGCAAGTTGACACTGCTCGGGTCGGGGAGGGTGGGGCCAGGTGGAGACATTAGGTGGGAGGATATGGAGAGGTCCGAAAGGAGGAGTTGAGGGCTCCAGCGATAGTGGCAGGATCCTGAGAGTCAACCCCATTAAGTTTAAGTTGGGTGGGGTAGGGGAGCAGGATTTTCCACTGAGTTCTTTTATGTTGTTCCAGAATTTTTTCCCATCGCCCCAGGAGGAGGTGAGGGTTTGCCGGTAGAAGTTCGCTTTAGCCTGCCACAAGGCCCAGGTACATTTGTTGCGTGTCTCCCGGTAGAGTTGTCTATCCTGGGTGCACTGGGAGTTGAGAGCCTTGTGCCAAAGGTTGTCTCTATGTTGTAGCAGGTTTAGAAGCGATGGTGAGATCCAGGGGGTGGTTCTGGTTTTCATAACTTGCTTAGAGAGGGGAGCGAATATATCACATGCTTCACTGAAGGTGGTTATAAAGTGGGCAAGCGCAGTGTCAACTGACTGCATGTTGTAAATGGGGAGCCAGTTGCTGTGATAGAGGTGTGCTTTGAGGTACTCAAGGCCTCCTCTTTTGAGCCTTCTCTGCCAAGAGATTTTTTGGGGGGCAGGGGGTAATTTACCAGACCACCTGCAAGTTACTGGCGAGTGGTCACTGATAGAGTCAGATAGCACGGTGGCGTGGGAGAGGTTACGTGGCCTGTTGATGAAAATGAGGTCTAACAATGTGGAGGTCCTGGATTTAAGGTCCCTCCTGGTAGGGGATGTGACCATTTGGGTTAGATCGAGAGCACGGGTGGAGTCTTTAAAGCTGGCAGAAGCTGGGGATAGCCAGTTAACATTGAAGTCACCCATTAGGATGATTTCACTTGTATTAGGTAGGTGGGAGATAATGCGGAGGATGGAGTCAAACGTGGGTTTTTGGTTTCAAGGGGGGATGTAGGCTGATATGATGTGAGAGTTTTAGTACCCAGCCTGAGTTTGACTGTTAGCATCTGGCTCCAAATTAAAAGGGGGTGTCACTTCAGTGGCATTGAGCGAGGATTTAACATAAACAGCACAGCCACCACCTCTCTTGCTGGTTCTGTCAGTCCGAAGAAGGTATAATTACTGAGGGAGACAGCAGTAATGGGAATTTTATCAGAGAGCCAGGTCTCAGATAGGGCTAGTATGTCTGGGGTGTGCTGGGCAATCCAGCCTTGGAGAGGGGTGTGTTTTTTAGGTAGGCTGCATATGTTAAGAGTGGCAAGCAACAAACTCCTATGTGGCTGTTTAGGAGAGGCCATAGAGCAGGGTGGTCCTGGGTTTGGGTGGATGTTGCCAGATAATAATAGGAGTAGGAGGGTGCTCCGCAGCAGGGTGTACCTGCAAAGTCTGGATGCTTGACAGTGGGCCTGGTAGTCAGTCAGGCTTTTAGTGCTGGTGGTGGGGACTGGGAGAGTAGGAATGATGCTGGAAAGAAAGGTAAGGGTCGTGAGAGGAACGTTAGTGGGGCTTATATGGGAGGTGGGGAGTTGGGGTCTGTGGGGTGGGAGAGCTGAGGTACAGTGTATAGCATGAGTGAGTGGAATGGTTAGCATGCTCGTATGTGGGTATAGGCCATCAGGATCAATTTGGTATGAGTGTGAGGGTTTGTCGTGGAGGGGTCTGTAATAATCAAATATAGCAGAAGAAGAGTTGCTAGCATTATAGTGTAGAGGTCTAGGTGGCTCGGGGGGGAGGTTGGAGAGCAGGGTGTAAGAACCTGGATATCAGTAGGGAAAAAAACAGAAGGGATATCATTATGAGATAAGAGAGTGAGAGGTATGTTACAGTGGCCACTAGTGTTCAGTTGGTATAACCTGCTGATGGAAGAATGGGTTGATAGGTTATTTTAAGGCAGGTCAAGGTCACCTGACAAATTATCGCTATAAATTGAGAAGCCGACCAAGGGTGGTGGTGGGGGCGGTGGGGAGCCGAATGCAAAGTGTTCGGCGGGGTTAATCCTGAGCTGCAGCTGTCTGGACACTGTCGCGGAAAACCACGCTACGAGAAGGAGAGCTGGTGGCCGTTGCAGAAAAAGGTGCCAGGAACCCAAACGGTCGCGACTGCTGCCAGCAGCAAGGTAGAAATTACCTGGGCTTTCTTGCTTTCATGGAGAGCTGCGAGCAGGGAGGGCTTCCGTACTGGCCCTCGCGACTCCTCTGGTCCTCCGGGAGGGGTGGTATCTGGGCTTTCTTTGCGTGAGAGCTGCGAGCAGGGAGGGCTTCCATACTGGCTCCCTTGCGACCTCCTCCGGTCTCCTCGGGAGGGGGTGGTATCTGGGCTTTAAGCTGGGAGAGCTGCAGCAGGGAGGGCTTCCGTGCTGGCCCTGGTGACCTCCTCCAGTCTCCTCAGGGAAGGGGGTGGTATCTGGGCTTGCTTTTGGAGAGCTGCGAGCAGGGAGGGCTTCTGTGCTGGCCCTCGTGACCTCCTCCGGTCTCCTTGGGGAGGGTGGTATCTGGGCTTTCTTGCTGGGAGATCTACGCAGCAGCAGGGCTGGCCCTCGCAACCTGCTCCGGTCTCCTCGGGGGAGAGGGTGGTATCTGGGATTTCTTGCTTTTGGGGAGAGCTGCGAGCAGGAAGGGCTGCTGTGCTGGCCCTCGCAACCTCCTCCGGTCTCCTTGGGGGATCTGTTACTGATGTGGTGACCTCCAGAAGGTATGAGTTATGTACCAGGATGGTTACCCCTCGGTGGTATAGATTTACTTCCTGAGTGGAGGAGTAAACTGCCCCAGCCCAGGAACATTTTAGTTAGGCATATTCCACCACCAAGAGATGGGTCTCCTGTACCATAGCTATGGTTGCCTTGTGACTTTATTTTAATGTTTGGCCAGGAAAGAAACACTGAACTAAGGCTTATTTCCAGGTGTGCACTGGGAGCACAGGAAATAAGTGTCAGTGGCTCAGCAGGTTGCACACTTGCCTCTGAGGCTGAAAGATCGAAAGCTTATGGGTTCTAGCCCCACATCAGGCACATGGAGTAAATCCCAGTACTAACACTGTAGTGCATCATGAGTGGGGATGCTGCACTCCTGAGGTGCTGTCTTTTGGATGAGACATTAAACCGAGGTCCTGTCTGCCTGTTCTTGTGGTTGTTCAGGTGGACATTAAAGATCCCATGGCACTTCTCAAAAAGAGTAGGATAATTTTTTTATTAAATGAATGAATAAATGAAATCATATACATATTGTAACAGAAAATGAGATTCACAATAATAATCAAAAAAGGAAAAAACGCTTATTTACAGATATCATATGCCTTTACAAGTAATAATTAGTTCCAATACCTCCTAATTCTTCTTAGCGTATCTATCTATTTATTTTCCTAATGGAACCATTAAAATGCTCCCCACCACTCTAAATATATTTTCTTCCCATATGTTTCATTCTCTTGTTCTTGTATTTCAGTGGTACTGTACATAATAGATTGTAAAAATTGTTCCTGTTAAATGTTTATTTGTTGTAGTGTAAGTCTGCACCTTACTTGCCAAATCCAATATTTCATCAGACTGATATTACTTATACTGTACTATGGTTATATGATGTTCCTCATGAATTGGGAATTCCTAAAAAATAGGTGTCTGGTGGAATATTATGAAAAGGTGAATGTATCCATTTTGTTTTAATCAGAGCCCACTCAGAATTTCTGGATAAAAGGAAATTCAAAATATAAATGATCCATTGTTTCTAAGGAGTCTTAGCAAGAATCTCTGAAACAATATCTTTCTTTTTTATCTTTGTATTTAAGGTTATTCTTAACATTGAGTTTTCCATGCGTATATAACCACCTAACAGCCCACATTTTGGGTGGAATATGGGGGTCTATAAGCACTTGGCTAATTTATTTTGTTTCTTGAAGTGGTCTTTCTAAAAATTGTGGAGTAACATGGTCATGGCTCACCATTATGGTATCATAGAATTTTTTCCTTGTTGTATTAATTATAATTTGTTTGAGGATATTCCACTATTTAATTTTCTCAAAACGAGTTTGAAAATAAATTGGTAAGTTTGCTAGTTTTTTTATTTTGTTTAAGAATTGGAGTATGTAGTGACCAATCTTGAAGAATGGGCATAATCTCATCTTGTACCCATGGGATCCATAAAGTCTGAAATTCTGTTATAATTGGTTTAGTGTTCACATATAAGAAAATGCTGTGGAAAAAGGCTTAGGGATTTATCATCTTAGGGCCTCCTTGTGATAGCTCTAGGTAGGTGATGCCTCTTTTAATTGGGTTCAGTCTACTACCCCATACACATTGAAAGGAGCAACTGAGGAGTTTTGTTTCTAGTTGTTTTGGGGAGGGGGAGTAGATATGGCTGAGGTGTAAAAACATTGGTATAAGGTAGGTTTTAACCATATAGATTCTTTGTTCTTCTTACTCATAAGCCAGTTGTTCCATTGGGCGATTCTGTCCAGAGCTATCTTCAATAAAATATCCCAGTTAATATGGGCTAAGTCTCCTGTTCTGAAGTAAATATCTAAAATTTTTATGTGTCCTTATGAGATGGGTATTCCTATTAGATCTGTGTGACTAGAATTTAATGAACCTATTGGTATACACTGGCTCTTTTGATAGTTGATGGATGAACCCTGTCATTTGTGAAAATGTCTGTATTATTGACTGTGTATAAATTCCAGATTGAGAGTCTGCCAGTGTTAGGCAGATGTCATATGCATGTACCACTGCTTTAATTTCCACATCCTGACTGGATACTGACAATCCAGTGATATTTGGAGATGTATTTAGCAGATGTATTAATGGTTCCAGGGAAATTATATATAGTAGGGGACTAAGTGGGCAACCCTTTCTGACTCCATTCAGTATTGGACAATGTTTATCTATCCAGCCATTAGAGTAGACTGAGGCCTGTTTATAACAGCGATGAATCCAGGAAATAAAGAGTTCTGGGATCCCATATGCTCTCATGCCTTGCCACATGTATATGTGGGATACTCTGTCATAGGCCTTGGATTGGTCTAAACTTAACAAATGGCCTGATAGTTCTTTTGCTCCTTTTTCCATGATTTCTCTTAATAAAATTAATACATCTGTTTCTTTCTACCTTGAATAGAACAAGCCTGCGTAGGATGTATGGTTAAATCTAGTGTGACTGCTAATCTATTACTTAAGATTTTTGTTAGTATTTTGAAATCTAAGTTTGATAAAGTAATAGTTCTCCAACTAGAGAGTTCTTTGTTTCAGTTTTTGTGTAAGAGAATTAATAGACCTTTATATATATATCATCCAGTAATTTATTATTGTTCAATAAATAGTTATAAAACTCAATTCATTCTTCCACCATGTGTGGGAAGACTGCTTTATAAAATTCATAGGGTAGTCTATCCATCCCAGGTGCTGTGCCTGTATTTAAATTAGAAATAACTTCTAAAATTGAATTTGGTGAGATTAGTTTTATTAATGTTTAGGCATGATTTTGTGGAAGTGTATTTAGGCTGCAAGACTGTAGTCATTTTCTTAAATCTGGTGTTTCGGCAGGTAAATTTCCAAAGGTCAGATTAATATATTTTTCCACTTCTGCTAGGATCCCATATTTGTCTTTGACTAATGTTCCTTGTTTAGTTTTAATGTATTTAATAGTTTTTTTTTTTCATTCTTCTTTTGTTGCAACTATTGTATGGGTTACATTGGTAAAGATCTACAATGCTGGTTTGACAACACTTTTGTCGACCGGCATCTCAGCAACAGGATTTATGTCAACAGCAAGTTGTGGTAGACATAAATCCCGTATGTCTCCCTGTCCTGTTTTTCTACTGGAGGTCCTCACCCCCAACCCCCCTGCCCCCCCGCTCCCCCATACTATGGATTATCAACTCCAGTCAGAGTTAATTCAGGAAGGGGTGCAGTACTGGAGATAGTGTGCCCCTGTCTTGGGTGCACCGACACAGTGACCTGTTGGCAAAGTATCGATTTTGCTGACAGCGAGGTATGTCACAATGTTGGTGTCACTGTCAGGTTGGCATACCCATTGGTAGTATTTTCCCTGTGTGCCAAAGTTTTGTTCAGTTTCTAGGGATTTTTATTATATTGATATTGTGTGATTTCTTTTTTGATTGTTGAAATTCCATCTGTATAGTCCTCTGTGTTTTCTGTTTGTAGGTTGAATAGATGATATAGTTGGGAACAAAGTGCTTTATATTTATTTTTCTTTTCTGTCCCTTTAAAGTCTCCCTGATAATTTCAGAAATTCTGTAAAATCAGTTTTACAATCTTCCCACCAATTTAATGGGGAATCACAAAGAAAAAAAGACCAGTTTTCTAGCTATAATAATGTGGTGTAGACCTTGTGTAATTTCTGCATTTTCAAGAATACTGATATTTAGTCTCCAGTACCCTTTCCCTTACTGCTGCCTCCTGGGAGATTGCAATAGTAACACTTAGAAGTCCATGGTCTGAAGATGCCACTGGGGAAACTGATGTCTATCTAATAGGAAGGTTAGGTGATACAAACCAATAGTCTATTCTAGTGAATATTTCCCCTAAAATATGTGCTTTGTAGGATTTTGTTGTTATGTTGAGAAACAACAATAAGTCCTGATTGTGAGATCAATTTGTTTAAAAAGGAAGCATCACAAAAGGTTTTATCTGTTTTCAAGCCTCTGTCAGAGTGTAACCTGTTGCAATTAAAATCTCCTCCGTATAATATGCTTTAGGAAGTGAACAAATAGAGTTGGATTATTTTCAATAGGTCTACACGACCTGATTTTGTTGGGGGGGGGGGCATATAAATTAATTAAATGAAAATCTTGATTATTTAGGGAAATGTCAATCATAAGTGCCCTTCCTGGACATATGTCAACTATATGTGATATTTTCACCATGGGATTATTAATACAGATACCCAGACCACAGCATAAATCTCCCCTACTGACCAGTTTGTGGAACACCATATCCAGTCGGCACTAGCTGTCTGTATTTCATGGGTAGAACATATTCTGGTATCTTGAAAAAACAATATCATGTATGAAATTTTCAAATAAAGCATAGAAAATGTTCCTTTTTCTCTCTGTCTTTATACTGTTCACATTGAGTGATGCTCTTGTTAATTCACAAGTGTCTGGTAATATGTTATCCAGTTCAGATTTCAAGTCACTTTTTTAACTCCTGATTGGGTTTCCCATCTTCTTCTTTTAGGTTTGTATTGTATTTTGAGGGGCTGGTCTTCCCCTACTGAAATCGCCTCTTTTTTTAAAGAATGAATGGATGCTGTATCAGTTTTTTCATCAATGTCCACCTCACTCCATTGTAGAGAGGCACATTTATTTTGCAATGGTATTTGGTCTGGGTGTACATCAGCTTCTGTTTTTTTTCTCTTTTTGCTATTCCCCTTTTGCACAGGTTGGAAATCCTCTTCCTCAGGATGGGGGGGGGGCATCTTTCCAGAGTCTGAAACATTATTTACTCTGTTTTCAGATGTGTTTGGCATAGGTGCTGGTTCCTGATTTGGGGGGGGGGTGCCATGAGGTTTATTATCTTTGGGATTAACCCTTCTTCAAGTTCAGAAGGTTTGGATATGCCCTGTTTTGTAGTCTCAGTTTTTCTGCCTGGATATGCTTTTTAGGGCTGCAGTGGGTGTAGCCTTGCAGTCCTTTTAGGATCACTGAGAAAAAAGGGCTCTGCATTCCTTGTGAACCAACATGTTGTAATGTAAAAAAAAGTCACCTCCACCTCTGTGAAGTCCTCTACTCATTATCCTTGTTGGAAGTGATCTCACGGAACTATTTTTCACTCACTATCCCCCTCGATGCATTAGTTCAGCTAGCGGACTGTGAGCATATGCGCGAGGACTGGTTCATTGAAAGCTACAGCTTTTTTTTTGTCTCCATTTCCTTCCCCCCATTCACATTTACAGCCCCTTTAAGGGCTTCCACATAGCCACAGTGTGGCTCTTTTGCAACTCTTCTGTCTTCTAAGAACATTTTGTCCATGTCTGCATTTCTGCAGGCTTCATTTTCTATTTTAAAGTACCGCACCAGCCATTCCACAAGCTGCAGTGGGGCTTTTATCATGTGGCACATGCAGCTCTGATGCTGTGACTACTTTGTCTGGTTAAACACCCCCCAGGCCTTGCATTAGCCACAAAGTGGCATTACTTAAAATAGCAGCCCCTTTTGCTCCTCTAAGCCCCACCCCTGACTTCTATATTAGCCGCTGGAGTGACTTTACTACTGGAAGCTCCTGCTGCCCTGTGCACTCTCCTTCCCCACTCTCACTAATGCTGCTAGAGCCTTGCTGCTGCTCCAACCTTTGCAGTCCCTGGCTGCCTTCTGTACCCTATAACACTTTGCTGCTGCAGTGGTGATTCGCATGGCCCTGCTTCTTCCCTCTTCATTATTGGAATTGTCCCCTTTCTACAAGATGGCTTGTGTTTCAATATTCCTTATAGGCTATTTTTAAGAACATGTTGCATAAATTATGCATGGCTCATTCTTGCTGTAATTGTGTAAATTGAATGTTTTCTGTCTTTTCATGTTTTTGTATGCATTAAATGGTCGCATATGAAAACAGACAACAATTTGCTGATTGTCTTACCACTATCATCAATACATGAACCAAAACATTTGTAATGTAACCCTGCAGCCACTGTCTGACAGGACATTACTGTGAATCAGATTACAGCTCAAAGATTTATTCCGGGTTATAAGGGCGGTGAATGAAGGCAATGTATTTGTAGATGCTGTGTAGGTTTAATTGACTTTTGAAATAAAATGTTAAAAGTGTGTGTGTGTGTGTGTGTATGTGTGTTCTTTCTGTACATATGGACTAATAATCTATATCCCTTATTGTTTACTGAGTTTTCAGATAGATTGTCCCACAGACTTGTTTTGATAGGAAACATTAAGAGTTAACATTTGCCTAACAAACTAAAGACCTGTCTGTAATGGCAATTAAATCTAAATACTGTTAGGGTTGTGTTTGGGTCAGCTGATAATAGTATTAGAACCTTGGGCACCTCAGTAGTATGCAGCAGGCATGTAGCAGAAATGGTGATAGTGCTATTTGAAATAAACTGATGTTATAGAGTCAGTATTTACCGATGAGTCCAACTGAACATCCAGTCCACCTATGTTTGTATATCTGGATGCTGTCCACTGAAAGAAAAGGGAACAAAGAGGAAATGAGGGAACTTGGAAATAAACTTGCAAAATGGTTTGGCAGTGGACTGCAGTGTTGTTTCAAATGAATGTCTTATAAAACTTTATCACCTTTGTGCTCTGTTACTACTGTAAATACTTTACTACAATTATTCTGACAATAAAGTGCCCCATCCAAATTTAACCAAAGTAATAAAATAGAACACAGTGTGTGCATACATATACGTTCAAACATGCCTTTTAACACAAACTTTCAACACTTTCTGATTTCATCATTCTCCTATCACATGTTTCAGTGCAGGCATTTGCACTACATGTTTTCCTACTAATACAGTGTTTTACACCTCACACATTTCATGGTCTGCAGCTCAAGATGCAGCTGTAGCTGTTGAGTGTGGGACAGCAGGGAGAACCCTAAGAATGCATTTGTTTTCATAGTGCTCTGTGGGGAAATTGCTAGTAGTGCTGGTAAACACTGTAAGGTTGCGCTTGGGTCAGCCAGTAATAGTAGCAGAACTGCGGGCACCTCAGTAGTGTGTAACACGCATGTACTGTAGCAGAAATGGTGGCAGTGCTATTTGAAATAAACCGACATTTCATTATTAACTGATGAGCCCAGCTGAACATCCAGTCCACATATGTTTGTATACCTGGATGCTGTCCACTGAAAGAAAAGGGAACAAAGAGAAAATGAGGTAGTTCAGGAGTACTTGATTAAAATCTGTGCAAAACATGTGCAAAATTGGACTTTTGTTTTAGCACCAATACTGCCAGACAGTCCCCAATAGCTGTGAAAAAAAACTTCATCAGTCACAATGAAGGACACACAGTGGACGAAGGATAAATGAATGATATTTAACTTGGAAATAATCTTGCAAAATGGTTTTGCAGTGAACTGCAGTGTTGTTTCAAATGAACACCTTATAAAACTTCGTCATCTTTACTTTATGACTTTTGTTTTGGCTTGTTATGGCAAATATCTCTCTTGTACCTTGGCATGGTGACTTTTCCCTGTATTGCATGCTCCACCATTCACCCTTCCCAAACCAACATTTAAAACCCCAGGAATCCCTTACTTATGCTTAACAAACTGCAGTGTGGAAAGGGGCTGTACTCAAGATACTTCCTGTCCCACAAGAAAAATAGGAAAGGGGAAGTTTTTACACCATACTCTGTGTGCTGAGGAGAGGCTGATGGGAAGCCAAAGGATGTGCAGTTATTAAGCATAGTGAGGGATCCCTTTGAAAGAAATAACTTTACTGCGGCTGTGACCTGCACCACAGGACAGCACAAAAAACATTTGCATCATTTTTTTTAACTAGTGTGACCTGCATTTCCACTCCTTCATCAGTCAGAGACATATTTGGGAGGAGGTGGAGACAATGGGCCTGTAAACGAGGGAGGGAGGTGTCCTCTGTCTACCAATTAGACACCTGGGATTTGTTGTTTAATGACAATGATCCACGGGACTACCTGGGTCACTATAATGCTTCTGACCCACTGACTTACTACTTCTATTACCCCCACAGTCACACTGCTTTCTGCTCACTGCTGCTTCTGGACTACTGACACCACACCTGTATGCCAGCATGGTCACTGTACTGTAGGGGTAGGGTTGCTGCTGTCTTGATCTTGTCAGGACAGTCCTGGTGTGGTGAGCTGTGTTCTGACAAAAAAAACTGAAAATTAAAAATTAATCTGATATTAGAAGAAAAATATGTTCTTACTTTCCTTACAAAATGGGCAGAAAACTTTATCATAAATATAGCTCAACATGGATGAAGATAATGAAAATTAATATTAATAAACAAAAAATGTAGCTTAAAAAAACAGCTGTGTTTAAGAGTGAAGATGTCTGTTTCACTGGCTTAAAATTAAATATTGTCCTGCAAGTAAAAACTTTCTTTTGTTATGAAATGTCCTGATTTTGGATACTTAAAATGTGGTGACTCTGTGCAGGGGGCAGTAAGAAATCATGGAACTTTACAAACCTAGACTCATAACTGTTCTACTATTCAATATTTTTACCCCAAATTTTCAACATAGCCAACACCTCATGAATGTAACAGCTGTCATTTTTCAACTCCTGCCCAGAATGTGTTTTGCATTCTAAAACTTGATTTTGCAGTCCCTGTGCAAAATCACCTTTAGGCCTGGAGTTGAACATTTTCTCTTCCCTTTTTCATGAGGCAGGGTCAAAATAAGGCTATGTTGAAAATGTGGTGAGACAATATTCAATATTTTTTTTTAATATTTCTATCCCAAATGTCTTAGCTGCAGCTCTATCGGCTCTGGCCAGAGTTTGCTTGAGGTGTGTCTGGGCTGTTCTTGCAGCTTTGTTAATATAAAAGTCCTGCTGCCCATAATTTGCACTGGTTGTGTTTTGGGCAATTTGAAAATGTGTGGCCCTCTTCTTCATAAAGATTACACCATGGTGGAGATGAGCAATGGAAGCAAGAATGGCCCACCACACCACATTGTGTGCATTTACGTACTTCACAGTTGTTACTAATATGTCTGTGGGAGCCACATTTGTAGCATGATCTTGGCTGGTCTTGGTAGAAGAGAATTAGGCTTGCCACTAAAAGGCAGGCCAGGTTGTCCTGGGCTCCAGCCAGAGATAAAAGTGTAGGAGGAAGGGGTTGGGGAGGGGGAAGGAGGGGGGATAAGAAAGGGAAGGGGATTGCAAAGGGTAGGAGGAGGTGCCATGACCTCATTGAAGGGTCATATGACCAGGCTGTGGAGCTTGCTGCCATTGGCCAAAGGGATGGGCCAGTAGGGGTCCTAATCAGGGGTTCTGATGGGCTACTTAAGGGCATGTAGCCATAAGCTATCCCTCTTTTCTTGCTGTAAAATTCAACTCATTGGAGATACAGCACATCGCTGACAGTTTCAGGTAAGGCCCTAAAGATTGGGGCCTTACCCCTATAATGGAATTGTTGGTCATATAAGAAAGAAAGCATGTGGTTAAGCTATGGTCAAAAGCTTGGCAGCAACTGTTTATGTTATACCTGTGAGGTATGGCTAGGCAGCCTGTGTGGCTGTGTGGGCCCAGTTGGCGGTAGGCACGCAGTGCGTTCAGCTACAGATGTGGGCAAGCTAGTAGTTGTTGTTAGGCTAGATGCTGTTGCTTGACTGTGAGTGTGTAGTAAAAAAAAGGATTCGAGAGCTGTGTGGTGTGGGGAGCTCCCGAGGTGGAGTGTTAGTATGGGGCAGATGGTCGTGTTGCAAGTGAGCGAGGCAGTAAAGGAGCGGGAGTTGGCCAGATAGGTTGCCCATGAGAGAGCATTCACTGTGGTCCAGGAGGCCCGTGAGAGGCCCCACAGTGAGGAAGCATGGAGTGCCAAGTGGGTGATGTGGCTGACGGCTCCGGTCAAGACCATGCAAGGTGGCATTTTCCTGGAGTTCTTTTGGTGGTGGCCACATGGGTTTGGAGTGGGCCTGTGAGAAAGGTCACACAGCGCATGAGAATTCACTGTTGGTTGTCAGGGCGATGGAGCCCGGGAGGCCTACCGCATGTGCCACCTCAGGTTGTGGGGGGTGAACGCTCAGGGGTCATGTGGGGAGTGAGAGTGTTTCATTTTGGCATTGGTTTAGTGGTCTCCTCAGACTAGACCGGAAGGCAAAGGGTGTAGGGGGAACCAGGGAGGCATCCCACGTAGTTGCGGACTCCATGTTTGGGGAGGTACACGCTGAGCATTTTCGGATGTTGTGATGGGCAGGCCCATGGCAGTCAGTGGGCAGGGGCAGCATGTTGGTCATGGCCAGGTGGCCTTGAAGCAGAAAGGGGGCCGGAGAGGCCCGCCGCGTGGTGCGGCCACCATGTTGGGTGGGTAAAAGCGTGGGTTGTGCACGTTGGGGGCTTCAGCAGCTTGGGGAGCTGGTACATTTGGAGGTTGTATAAGGCTGCACAAACTGTATATGGCTGGGAGGAGCACATTTCTCCAGCACATGCAGCACATCTTTCCATAGATAAAGCTTGTGACCCACAGGCTATGTGTTGGGGCCTGCATCATCATTTGTTATTTGTGGTTAAAGGTCAATAAAAAGGGCAGGAGTGGCCCCCAAGGGAAAGTTGCCAGGGCTGCAAGAGGGCAGGCCTGGGAGTGGGAGGGAGACACCGTGGGCCAGGGGGGATGGCCTGGCCCACTGCCTGGAGAGGCCTAGCCACGTGGTGCAGCCACCATTTTGGTGGTAGATCACAGCCTGTTTCTGCAGGTGGGGACTGAAAGAGGGGCTGACTGGGCCAGTACTGGATGCTAGAAAGCCGGCAGTCATTTGTGGGAGTGTAGGCACAAGGGCTAACTGAGTAGGCCCTGATGGTTGGGCTACAGAAGGGTGGTATCAGGCAGGCTGATGATTGGTTGGGTTAGAGGTGGCAATAAGGGGGCCATGGAAGCTTGCTGCAGCACAGTAAGGGGGGCCCACACGCAGCCAACAATTGGTTAGTGCCTAGTGCCCTGGGGCCAGGAACCATATGTTTCTGTTTTGGGTGCACATCAGGAGCCGCTCCACTAAACTTACTATAATGGTATTATCTCCATGATGAAGGTGGGCAGTTAGCCTGGTGAAACGTAAGATTGTATTCTTCACCCTGTTTCCATTATGAGAACAGCCATGTGATTTTACACAATGGTTTATAAAATAAAATAATTTCTCTATATTTAGTTTGCTCAGGGCTGGGTGCTTAATTTCTTTTGCTTTGACTTATTATTAATAGAACACAAGCCCTTGTTACCTGGTTTATGGTGCTGGGGAGTCCAGTGGCGGGGAAGGTTATTCCGGAACAAG
This sequence comes from Neoceratodus forsteri, assembly GCA_016271365.2. NCBI lineage: Eukaryota > Metazoa > Chordata > Ceratodontiformes > Ceratodontidae > Neoceratodus > Neoceratodus forsteri. The sequence continues at coordinate 556,804,569 of CM057452.1, read as the reverse complement.
TGAGATGGAGGGGGGGCTGAATGGTGGCTGAGGTTTGCGGTATTCACATATGTTTTGTTGTGAAGCCTAGTAAAAAGAGATGGCGTCCAAAAGAGTCACAGCATCCAGAGCTACCATACGGGCAGAAGCAGCAAAGTTGATGGCGCAGATGACAGAGTTGATGGAAGTTGCAAAGAAGAGAGAGGCAGAGGAGGAGGTCCAGAAAAAATGGAGGGAGCGGGATGAGTAGGCCAGCACCAGAAGAGGCAGCAAGAGACCAAAGAGGGTGGTTGCCAGCCCCCCAGCAGCACCTAGGACAGGGATTGAGCCTGACCTGGTCCCGGCAGGGCCACAGCTGGATGGGGTAAAGATGAGGTGGACATGAACAATGAGGTGGATTTAAAAGAGTATATTGAGAGTTTGTTGGGAGACATGAGGGAGGAAGGGTGGTGAAAATGGAGAGAGCCTTACAGGCCATCAAGGAAGGCAGAAAGGGGGGCAAGGAGGGGGCAGGCACTGCAGTGGGAGTGTGGAAGCTGTATGACGGCCTGCCAGCCTTCACGCTGGGTGACCTTGTGCCAGTCTCAATAAAAGAGAAAATATGAAAGGGGGAGTACGTTGATGATTTTGGCTTGGTGGATGAGAAGACAGCCAAGAGATATGAGCAAAAGGAATCAGTAGGCGAGTCAAGGATGGCAGTGGCACTGGCGGTGGTAGGGCACAAAGCAGACAAGGCCAGGTTCAAGGGAAAAAGCATTGACATGTGCTAAGCTGGTTTCCTGATTTATAGCACACTGGTGCTGGAGAAGCAACCTGAGCTGGCAATCCCACTGCTGACATATATGGCGATCATCAGGGATGCGTACTGGGCGAAGCTAGGTTTCGGCTGGCTTAAGCACGATGAGGCATTCTGGAGGTGGATGGAGGTGAAAGGTGACTTGAGGTGGGACTGCACCCATGCAGAGTTGTGGGTCAGGACATTGTCGGGTCCGGCAGTCGGGCAAGGAGCAGAGCAGGGGAAAAGGGTAATACCGGGGCAAGGTACCAAGGCCTGCTGAGCTTTCAACAGGGCTTCGTGTAACTGGCCTAGCTGCAAGTTTAAGCACATCTGCTCATGGTGCGGGGGTCACACCTGTCAGCAACTTGCAGGCTGGGAGGGCGACAAAATGGGACAAGCAAGTGGGCAGCCCCAGGAGCAGCCCTTTCAAGGTGGTGGGGGGAGCCGGGAGGGGCCACAGGGACCCTGGGAGAGGGGGATACACATCTAATTATGGGTGGAATTAGGACGGAACACAGGGAGGGGCATTGGGGATATGCCGTGACTTGCACTCCCATCTAGCTGGGAGTGGTGGAGGTTTGGACCAAGGGCTACCCTGACAAGAGAAGGGCAGAACTGCTATGATTGGGTTTTCAGGAGGGTTTTACACTGGGCTTTGAGGGAGCATGGGTGGGGATGTGGGCCAAGAATTTGGGGTCTGTAAAAGGGAAGGAGGACATAGTCTGGGGAAAGATTCAGAAGGAGATAAGGGCAGGGCAGGTGGAGGGGCTGATGGACAAACCCACCTGCAAGAGGTTCTGGGTGTCACCCTTGGGGGTGGTACCTAAGAAGCAAGTGGGGAAGTTCCAGCTCATACATCATCTGTCCTACCTGGAGGGGGGGGTCACTGAATGGAGGGATCCCGGAAGCACTCAGCATGGTCTCTTATGCATCACTGGACCAGGCGGTGGAGTTGATATGGGTGGCTGAGGGGGGGCCTGGCTGGTGAAGACGGACATTGAATCTGCATTCCAGCTGTTTCCTGTGCACCCGGTGGACTGAGACCTACTGGGTTTCCAGTTCGAGGGCAGGTTGTACTTCAATAAGGCGATGCCCATGGGATGCTCCGTGGCCTGTTCTACATTCGAGGCTTTCAGTTCATGGGTACAATGGGTGTTTGGGTTATGGCATGGGCACAGGAGGGTTATCCATTACCTGGATGATTTCCTGTTGATCAGGACCAGCCAGGAGGAGACCCAGAGAATGTTGGCAGATTTCCAGGACATGTGCAGTGCCATAGGCATCCGCTTGGCAGCAGGTAAAACCGAGGGCACAGTGCACAGGTTGGAGTTCCTAGGGATTGAGGTGGACATGGAACAGGAGTGTTTTCACCTGCCAGGGGATAAAGTGTCACAGCTTAACGGGCTACTGGCACTAGTGGGAGGGAGGAGGAGGGTGCCACTGGTGCAGGTACAACAGCTGCTGGGGCACCTTAATTTCACCTGCAAGGCCAAAAGCCCAGGCAGGGCCTTTACTAGAAGGTTGAGGAGGGTCACGGTCAAGGCGAAGCTACCTCATCACTGGGCGGACATCAACAGAGGAGTGAAGGAGGACCTGCAGGTGTGGGAGGTTTTCCTGGAGTCCCACAATGGGATGACATTCTGGCAGGAGGAGTGGGCCTCCAGCACATACCTGGAGCTGTACATGGATGCAGCTGGGGGTCTGGAGATGGGGGCCTATTTTCAGGGCGAGTGGATTTCGGAGGCATGGCCGGTCTGATGGCAGGAGTGGGAATGGACTAAGGACATCATGTTCCTTGAGATCTTCACGATATTTGTGGCCTTGGAGGTATGGGGCACATGGAAGGCTGGGCAGCGCATTGTGTTTTGGTGTGATAACAAAGGGGTGGTTGAAGTGATCAACAGGTGGAGTGGCCGGACAGAGTCAGTAGGGTGGGTGTTGAGGTGCATGATTTTATTGGGCCTGCAGCTTAATCTGTCCTTTAAGGCAAAGCATATTGAGGGGGCATGGAATGAGATGGTTGACTGTCTTTCTCGTTTTCAGATGGAACGGTTCCAAGAGTTGGCTCCTCAGGCCACGCCTACCCAGACCATGGTCCCGGACTGGCTGTGGGTGGGTGGTTGGAGGGAGAAGGCCAGGGCCTTGTACAGAGGAGCGTGGTCGGCCAGCATCTTGAAGGCCTATGAGAGGGCGTGAGCAGGCTTCCAGGCATGTAAAACCAGGATGGGGTGGGAGACATGTAAACCAGTCCAGGAAGAGCAGGTAATGCAATACATGGTGAAGAAATGGGAGGAAGGGTTGGCTTATGCCACCATGGGGGTCCAGCTGGCAGGAATCAGCTGGAGTTGCAGGGATTGGGGTTGGGCAGATGCGGCAGCTGGCCAGGCCATCAAGCAGATGGTTGTGGGCTGGCAGAGGGGGCAAGGAAGGCAGCAGGATGGGAGACGGCCCCTGATGGGGCCTCTGCTCTCGAAGGTTCTATGGTCATTGGGCCACATCTGCAGCTACACAAATGAGGCCAGTCTGTTCAGGGCCATATTTTCTGTCACGGCAAAGTGGGCTTTCAGGGTCAGAGAAATGGTGGCACCCAGAAAGGGAGCAGTTGCTGTGGGCTTGCAGGTGGGGAGCATGAGAGTGGAATGAGAGAAGGTGGTGATTTTGCTGCGGAGGTCCAAAATGGATCAGCAGGACAAGGGAGCCACTCTGGAGCTCACAGACAGGGGGCAGCAGGGGTCTGCACAGTTCAGGCCATGGGGGGAATACACGAGGATTCGGGAGTGAGGAAGAGGGTCCTGGTTTATACATGGGGACAGGTCCCTGGTGATGGGATTTCAGGTAGGTGCAGTGCTAAAGAAAGTGGTGGCATTCATGGGGGAGAACCCCAGTAAACATGCCCCACACTCCTTCAGGATTGGTATGGCTTCTGAGTTGGCAGCTGCAGGAGCAGGAGAGAGTGAGGTCAAGAGGGTGGGGAGATGGACATCAAACTGTTATAAGTGATATGTGAGATCCTGACTGTGGCTAACTGGTGTCCCTTTTTTCTCCTCCCACAGTAGGCTCCAAGAGGCAGGTGTGGATTGTGGGGCACTCATTCATCTACTGGGCAGAGAGATTTGCAGCTGCCACAAGAATGGGGATGTAATTGTGCCTGGGAGTGAGCACACCAAAGTGGGGTGGAGGGGCCTAAGGGGCATAAGGTCGCCGCAGCTACTACCCCTGCTAGAGGAGCTGTGGGTACGATGGGCCAGTCCAGACCATATAATCATACACCTGTGGGGTAACAACTTGGGGGCCATGCCCTGGTGGTCCTTGATGAGGGACATTTTTGCAGACCTGGAGATGGTAAAGAGCTGGTGGCCAAGAGTGGTAATAGGTTAGTCCGAGGTTACTTCCCAGAGGGTATGGAGGGGAGCAAAAGGGCCTAAGGCAATAGAAGTGACACACAAGTGCCTGAACTGAAAAGTGGCCAGGGCAATGATAGAAATGGGGGGGAGGTCCACATCCAGCATGGGGACATTTCTTTTGAACAGGAGGCAGTGTACCTATCAGATGGAGTTCATCTCATTGAATTTGGCATAGGCCTGTTCCTCCGGCCTTTTGGTGAACTGGTGGTGGACATCAATAAGAGGGGTCTGAGGGGTTAGCCCACAAGGGGTGGAGCCCCATCTTCCATCACAGGTGGGAGATGGGTCAGTGGAAGAGGTTGGGGAGCAAAGGGAAAAGGGGGGCAGGGAGAAGGGGGTAGATACCACAGGCTGAGGACAAAGGAACCCAGGCATGAGAGCAATGGGGGAGGGAGGAGGGATATAGAGCTAGGGGGTGGACTGCTGTGTCCATACCTGGTGGGGGGAGTGGTCCGAGTAACATGGTACTTGATTGTGGTGATTGGAAAGGGGGACTGGATCATGGTGTCTGGACCCTGAGAAGCAATGATGTAAGATGAAGAGAACAGGATGAAGAACCACGAGAGGAAGACAGGACTGTTATGTCCTAGAAGGGATATGAGACTGTTATGTCCAAAACTGTAAATACAGATTGTTGGAAATAATTGGGATGTGATAATGAATATATAATTGTGCCTTTTTATAAATACAGTAAATGCTGCCAGCGAGCATCCAAAATTGATAAAGCATTTGGTTTGAACTATTTCTGGGTGGGTATCCAAGGACAATTCCTTTATCTCTTACTAAATAAAAAGTTTGGAAAATGTATTCCTAAATCATTGTGTCTCAATTTAATTTTAAATTTCCAACCACCTACCTAGAATCCTTCTCCATCAATAATGGGGTCTGGTGTCCAATCTCTTCGCTAACCAGTAAGTAACATCAGAAATATTGACCCCTTTTTTTTCTGGAATAGTATTGTAACAATTCTGAAAGTTGGTTTTGTGAGGGGGATACTTTGAAAGGAAATCCATAAAGGAGTAGCCTTTTGTGATGAAAACATGGTTCAAAACTGATCCAGTAATGACCTAAATGACCTAAATCTGATGTCAAACGTATTTTCACCAGATGCATGTGTAAGGGCATAAACATCACTGGGAGAAAATGTCAGAGCCTGTTTAATCAATACTTTCCCACATATAAACAATCTGGAGGTGTTTCTATGCTTCCTAGATATCTAAGCCAAACTGCATGTTTCATCTTTGCTAATCTGATGGGTTTGTGAAGTAGGCTGGCATATGTAACAGGCTGATTATTTGGGTCAGTTTTGTTTTGTGCATTAACATTTTCGGTGCATTCAGAATTATGTATTTCAACATTAGAGGTATCAGAATACCCCTTCCCCCTCAATACCCCCTCACACTCCATGCACCTCTCCTTTCCATCCGCCTCCCCTTAATCCCTTGTCATATATCACAGCCCTATACGTTATACAACCCCCCCAGTGCCACCCTCCTGCCCTCTTCATAAGGCCCACAGTTTATCCGTTCCACAGTATAGGCCCCACCATCTTCCTCTTCCCCCACCAGCCTGGCACACCACTTCCCGCTCCCCTTTCCCTCACCCCTTATTACCACGACACCTGAATTTAATGTATAGTCTGATTAGAATGTATCCTTAGACTGCGTGTATACTGAATATTCTGTGTAGTATCCTAGAGTGTGTGTATATTGAATATTTTTTATGTATCTATGTAAATTGAACCTTGACCTTACCAGGTCCATCTTGTAAATGAGCTGTGCTCAATGATGTTCGCCTGGATAAATAAAGATTTGATTGATTGATTGATTGATTGATATTGTTTCTTGTCTGATTTGTATTACCTCAGTTAAGGCTTCAAAAAATATGTCTCTTGTACTGTCTAATGGGAAGTAGGTAGGCATACCTACCATGTTTCTACCCCTGGCTCTCACTCTTTCCCTATTAACTCTTCCTGCTGCACCCACCCTTCCCTGTCCACTCCAGCCTGGCTAAAACCCCACCCCATCCATAGTAGTGTCTCAATTACCTACCCCTCCTCCGTCATTATCGTAATAAACAAATACACGATAACCATCGTCACTTTCTGTGGTTTTAGCCACATTTTTCCCCCAGTCATCAGTAGTATATCCTTCCTCTTCTTTACCTCTCTAACCTGCCACCCCATACACGGCCTCTTTCCCCTACATGTGTAGTTGCCGGCTGCTTCACCCAAAAGATCTCAGCTTATAACCCCTGTATGCCTATGGTTGATTGTACATCTACTGACTTCTTCAATTGTAAATTAATGCTGTTTTATTTTATTTCATCCTTGTACTGTACTGTATACACTGTATATACTTTTTCTTCCTTGTATATTATTGCTTTTTGTATATCTGCTTCTGTACTGTACTTTGATGTATTCATGACATGGTCCACCTTGAAAATGAGCCTTGCTCAATGGTGCCTGCCTGGATAAATAAAGATTTTGATTGATTGATTGATACCTGCTGAGGACTGAGTCTGGTGTTCGTTTGGTTTGGTTCATTTCTATCAGTAGGTCTTTCAATATTGGTATTCTGTTGTCTGTTGAGAGTTTCATAGTGCTGTCACTTGCCATTTGTTTCAAAAGGTCTGACATTCTTGGGATAGCAATCTGTGGGTCCGGAATATACTTCCTTACCTCAATAAGAATCCATTCTGCATTTTTTAGAGCCAATTCACACATCCATTGCTACTTGTAGTTGGTGTTGACTGCTGCATCTTGTTCAATAGTAGCTGGGTTCAAATCCAGGGCTATAAGTTTGGCACAGAATTTAAAAATATTTGATTTTTTTTCTGGCACTCCTGGGGGAAGCCAGTAAATCTTTTTCTTTTCTTTATTTCTTCCAATTTTGTTTTCTCCAAGAAAAAGTTTCTCTCAATTTCTGACATCTGTGTAAGCAGCTGCTCTTTTTTCTATCCGTTTCCTTCTGCAGTCTCCGTTCAGCTTGTAGCAAGTCATCATCTTCATTTTGTTCAATTTCTTTTGTCTCCATTTTATCTGTAGAAATCTCTTCTGAAATAGCTGGTATACTTTGTTCTTGAATAATCTTCGAGTTGCTTACATTTTCTCCTCCACCTCCAGTCTCCACCTCAATAGGAACCTCCATCTCTCACACACAGGAAGCAAGAGAGATCCCCTGTTGCAAGCGTAGGGGAATTTTTTTATTTGCATAATATCAACAAAAAATACATTTACAGAAAAAAACAAAAAGTCTTACAATCCAAAAATTGAGTTTATAGTACAGGTAAAACAAAAAAAAAACATATATCAAAAAAAAAAAATAAAATTCATATCAATAAACCTGGAAACATACCCCTCCATCTATTTTTCAATGTATCAGGAGGCAAGATAGATGAATCAAATTTGAATTGTGCTGCAATTTCCTTCTCAATCAGTAACAGAACCATTAAGGGTCAATTTTATTTCTGCTGGAACAAATATTTGCAGAGGACTTGCCATAGTACAAATTTAGCAATAGTAATGATGAGACTGAAAGTATTAATATCCATATGAGAAAAAACTCTAGTGTACAATATCCAGTAACTATATCCACATATGTTAAATTTTTCCAATGCACACAGTGCCACTTAGTGGCCATTACAGCCAAAACAGATTTAGTATAGGAACAAGATTCCCAAAAATGAGACATTGTTTCTTATTCTTGTAAGCATGACGGCCAAAAACAAAATCTTTCATTTTGGCATTTTTGTTTGGCATTTCCTTTCACCTCTAACCTGCCCTGGCAACATAACCAGACAATGTCCCACATTCATGGAGGTGTCCTTTTATCCATTAAATAGGATTCTATATAAGGAAAACCAGAGGGCAGTATATCAGGTTATACTGAGGAAATAGCAAAACCTTGAGCTTGAATAGTAGCATAAATGGTCTTCCTGTTAGGCACTGTAGCCTGGAGAAAGGTTAAATGCCATTTCTTAATTTTCTCTATAAGAGGAAATGCATGTGGTGGAACAGTAGAATTTTTCCTGAGTATAGTTGGCAATTGTGATCAACTTTGTATAAGGAGACCTAACCAAAATGCTGCTATTGGCTTCAAATCCAAAGAAATCAAAACAGTAAACCAATACACATTAAAATAAATAAATAGACCATAAAAAAACTGAACGGGTTCAGAAGACCATGACCTTCAGCTTTTATAGGCAGATAAAGAATTTATCTTTTAATTGGATTTAATCGACTTCCCCAAAGTAATTGGAAAAATAAACTTAACAACGCAGGTTCTAGATTTTTTGGTGGTAAGAACACCATGCTTAAATAAGTGAAATGAGGAAGCTTTTACCAGAAGCACTTTTTTCTTTTTTGTTTGTTGCCATGTCTTCCAGATCTGAACCTTCTCCATCCCTTCCTCTACTTTCTGTTGCCAGTTTACCTGAGCCATATCTCCTCTACGAAACGGAATACTGAAAAGTTTTATAGGATCATCAGAAAGTGGAATCTGTCATAATGAGGTCATAGCAGGTGTGTGGGAACTAAATATACAGCCTCTGCTTTTTGAGGGACTAATTTTAGCCCCTGATATGCTTGAAAAAATATCTATTTTACATAGGGTATATTCAGCCATCTGAGTATTAGCCATAAAGAGGCATACATCATCAGCATGAGCTACAACTGGTGGAGTATATTTATGCAATAAGGCATGACAAGGTGTGTGTTATAACGTCACTCCTGGGGTGGTGGAAGCACTAGGTGAAGCTGAGTGCTTCCACCACCCCAGGAGTGATGTTATTACATGATAACACACACCTTGGAGTGCATAATTGCAATTATACAATGGATCGATGTTATATAAAACAAAAATAAAAATAAAAATATTTTTAGTAGATTTTTAGTGAGGCAGTATATCTTTGTTTCTGAAAAAAAATCCATATCCTCCAAAAAATCAACACAGTGATGTTATTGTGTAATATCATCACTGTCTCAGGCACACACTGACCAATCAGAGTCCAGGAAATGTTCTTGCCATTGTATAATTGTCCTCATCCCACATTATTCCTGTTATCTGAGAAGCCTGATGAATGAACCACAAAAGGGAATCAATATAAAAAAACATACAATTGGGGACTTAAAGAACATCCCTGTCTCACACCCCTCTTTATTGGGATATGGGGACCCAAAAACCCATCTACTAATGGGATAGTTGAAGCAAGGGAATATAACAGTGATCACCAGGAACAGAGTTGTGGGGGTATCACATAGACCTGTAATACAGAAAGCATGTATGAATGAGAAATTTTATCAAATGCCTGTTCTTGATCAAGGGAAAAAATATAACCATTCAGTAAATTCCTGTTGCCTGTGTCAACTACTGTATATCCCTAATTAAAAGCAGATTGTCACTTATATTCCTACCTGCTATAACACAGGTCTGGCCCTCAAAAATCAGAAATGTGCAGTAGTAGCCAATCTGAAGTCAATATTTTTGTCAAGATCTTCATATCAACGTTCAGAAGGCTAATTGGGTGCCAGTTGTTTAGATTATATTTCTCACATTTCTTATATAAAAATATTTAAATAGAAGTACTAAAATAAGGATGAGCCTTATTAGAATCCAAAATGGTGTTATATACTTCTTGTAGGATTTATGACAGTATATCTACATATTTTGTATAAAAGTCTGAGGTTAACCCATCAATTCCAGGAGAAGTATTGTTTTTTTAAAGATTTAATTGCTAGAATTACTTCCTCTGCAGTGATTGGTGTAATAAGTGCGTCTAAAACAGTTTTTGGCACAGTAGGGACTTTTAGAGATTTTAAAAAGGTGGTAAGTGCCATTTCATCCAAAGAAGGGGGAGAATAAAGATTTGACACACGATCTGACACTACTTGCAGAGTTTGTTCAGAATCTGTAACAATATTTCCCTGTTGTCATAAAGCATATCCATGAATTTATTTTGTACCCTGGTTCTACAACTGGCATAAATGTCACCAGCAGCAGTTTTCCCAGGTGTGCTGATCCTACAGTATGTTTGTGCAGTAGTGAAGCAGCCCTCGAGTACTATAAAGACTCCATCTCTTTTTTAATGGAAGTAACTTGTTATAAGCAGCTCTCATGCCCTTCGCGAGCAACTGTCATGTAATGAAATAATTTAGTTCTCAGGTTAAAATTTGTTTTACTGATCTGAATGTATTTAACCTGCTAATTGTTTAAACAACATTTTTATTTCCTCCTGTGTGTCAATCCACCATTGGCTTAAATCATCAACTGAGAAAGCCATAGATTTTCTTCCATGTAATAGATCTAAGACAGAGTCTGAAATCTCTGGATGTTCTAATAGTGAAAAATTTAATTTCCAATAACCCCTACCCAAAGGCTGTTGCCCTGTAAACCCCACCTGGGTGAGTAATAACAGATAATCAGAATGTTCCATGGGAACAACAGCAGCATGTTGCAAGAGTAGGGGTGTTTATTAGGGAAAGAAAATCATACATACACATACTTTATCATACATTAAAAGAAATCAACACAAAACCATAGATGCAAATATAAGAAAACCATCCACCAAAACCCACAAATTAGAAACGTACCCCAAGTGAATACAGAAAAACGGAGAAAAAAAATCACGTTAGTCTATACAGTCTCAAATATAAACATCAATAGATGAAATCAAAACAAAAGGACAAGGGAAAAATATTAGCAAAAACTATCACAATCAAATCAGCATATGGAAATCCTCCATGATAATATTATCTCATAAGAGGCTAATTAAACTGTTAGCTAGTATAAGGAAAAAAATAAAGAAGGAAAAGATACCTTCAAATGAAAACTGAAATATAACAAAATTACAACAGAAAATCAAGTAATGGGAAATTCAGAGCTTGTTACCCAAGGAAGATTTCTCCATTTAGCTTCCATATCCTTTACATTTTTATTTTGAAGTTTCTCCCCATAAATGTGCCATAAATCAGATGTAATCTTGGCACCCAATTCTAAATAGTCTATTTGTTTTTGTTGCAATGTATACAGACATCTCAAAATCCAAATATGCCATTTGATAACTGAAAAAAGCAGTTGCAACATGCTAACATCCCAATTACTCCAGACTGGTCTGTAAGACCCATAAATTAAAACATCATAAGTAACTGTTAGGAAACACGGTGCATGCTAAGATGCAGCTAAATAAGACTAACAATTTGCTATATATGAGCACATGAAAAATAAATGATGCATGGTTTCCAAAACTTGAGGGCACTGAGGTCTGCTATAGAATTTATCCACCAACTGCTTATGTTTATGATTGGCTTTGATATTAAGTTTCTCATGACAGCAGAGTCAGTGGACATCCCACACATGGGGGTGGGGGATTCACTTATTGGATAGTTGTGATGTCAAGGAAGAAAACTGTGAGGGGGCCATATTGGAAAAACATTAGATTCAAAAAAATATGAAGAAATAACATAAGAGTACACAGTTTTCCTGTGTCCAGTCAAAACCATCCCACTGGTGAGCTTCCATGCTTTGAGTTTTAAAAAAAGATACAGCAAGTCCGGTGGCATAGAGAGTTGAGGTGCTGGACACCACACCTTGTGCCATGCCAGTGACCCGGGTTCGAGCCTGGGTTGTTGGAGTTTGGCTGGAGGGGAAGGGAGAGGACTAGAGCTGGCAGCTGACAGGTAGCCCTCTACCTTGGGGATAGAGGAAGCAGGTACCATGGAGCTTGGCTTCCCTCTTGTGGAAGCTGGAGAAGTGGTGCCTTTCCGAGGACCTTTGGTGCTAGGCCATTCAGGAGAGGGAGGAGGAGACCCCATCTGGAGCTGTGGTACACATACGTGTCTCCAAACGCATGCATTACCACTTCCAGGGGTCTCAGGAGTAGGTCCACAGGAGAAAACAAAGGAAAAAGTGGGAGTCCACCAAGGATGATACCTCTGGACTGGCTCTGGGAATCTCCAGGGGCATGCATGGCGCTACAAGCCCTCAAAAGACCCCGAGTCTGGTAGGTTGGTGGATGAGGATGTAGGACCACCATAGGAGGATAAAGAGAGTTAAAAAAAAAAGATGCCAGACATATGGAGCAGTCTGACCCACAGGCCCCATACCCCTTAACTGCCCTCTATCCCATTTACCAAACCATGGGTTACATGAAGCAAAAAATAGCTGACTCCAACATTTCCCTGTATGAAAAAGAAAAAGGCTTTAAATTAGTCATAATATAAATAGAAAAGAAAAAGACTAAAGGGTTGGTTATATTTAGACCACCCTTGGGTAGAGAAAGATACAAAAAGTACATTTTAATGGGGTTTAGGTGACTACCCCATACAGCTTGAAAAAAATTCCTGTATAGGGTAGTCTCCAAAAATCTTGGGGGAAGGAAAACATAAGTGATATACAAAAACAAAGGAATCAAAAAAGTCTTACTCAAATAGATTTGTTCCTTTTTATTTATGTTATATGAATTCCAGCGTGTAACCATATTTTTACCTTGGTCCAATTTTGGCGACCAATTCAAGGCTTCCATATGGTCCTCCTGGAATAAAATCCACAAAATTTTAATGGATGTGGAGACCAGTTGGATTCCAACTACTGATAAAGTATCTGGTACCAAAGTACCCTGACATTTACAGTGGCATTTCGAAACGTTCAAAGAGGCCCTTGAAAAACACCCAAATTCTTGATATGCCCGAATTGCCACTTCTGCAGAAGCCGCATCAGGCAGGAACAAACTTAAATTGGCTGTGACTATGAAGGGAAATTCCCCCTCTGGGCAGCTCAAGTGCTTAATTACAGGGGTACTATTCAAATGACGCAAGAGAGGATCAATACTGAAAAAATACAGCAGGGGGCTCAATGGACACCCTAGTCTGACACCTGTCTTCACTGGAATCATAGGCCCTACCCAACCATTAGCTAGAGAGAGCACCATAGCGGTTCTATACAGACAATGTAGCCACTGTATAAAAGTATGTGAAATACCACAAGACTTGAGAACCAACCAAATATACTCCTGATTAACTGCATCAAAAGCCTGTTTTTGATCAAGTGCCAGTACTATACCATTGACCTGTTTTTGTCTAGCTCTATCGAAAAGTTCCCAGATTAAAATCAAATTATCTATGATGGATCTATCTTTCATGGAACAAAACTGAGTAGGGAAGACCAGGTGAGCAGCTACTGTGGACAGGAGATTATATAGAATTTTGGTCAGAATTTTAAAGTCGCTATTAAGCAGACTAATTGGTTTCCAATTTTTAACATCCCGTTTGTCACCTTTTTTAAAGAGAAAAATCAGAGCACCTTTAGACATTGCTAGCGGCATAGTCAAGGAAGCCAGCAACTCTGTGTAAACTGAAGCCAATTCTGCAGCTAAATCAGTTTGCAACATTTTATAAATATCATTGGGAATGCCATCCAGCTACTGTGCCTTCCCTAATGACAGAGACTGTACAGCCACTTGAACTTCTGCTGGAGAAATGTCATGGTCCAATTTTATTTTTCAAATTATTTAACCAGGTGAGACACACTAAGCTGAAAGCTTGTTTACAGGTGCAACCTGGGAGCATGAGGAAGTTAAGTGACTTGCTCAGAGTCACACAGTATGCAAGTGGGGGCTGTGGGCTTCAAACACAGGTCTCCAGACTAGCAGGTCAGGGTCTTAAACCACTGCACCATACTGCTTCCTTAATTCTCTTCTGGACAGTGTGGTAGCTCCAGGCCCGGAAAAAAACTGGTCTGTCCAGAAGTATCCACCTCTTTCAATGAAAAAAGACAGGCTGCATGAGTAGAGACAACATTCAAGATATCTCTACTTGCGGTCTGCAAAACACTATTGGAGTCTAAAAGACCATCAAATGTCTTCTGGGAGTGGCAGGATCTATAGTAATCATAGGGCAGACTACTGAAGCCTTGCCGTGCATGCCAAATTCTTGCTCTTTTTTAATATGTTCAGCTTGGAGAGAGTGAAAAAGCATCACATCATCCTTTACCAGTTTGATTTGAGGAGCATAATCTAAACCAGTAGTAACACTGTACAATACCAGCTTCTGGAGCTTTTGTCTATTTTGCATGTATTTCCAGTATTGAACATCCTTAAAATGTTTACAGACTTGCCTAAGAAGGATAGCTAAATCATATTTAGTGTCTTGCCACCACTGGACCCTGGAGTCATAAAATATCAAAACAGATTTCCTGGCTACACAAAATTGCTGTACATGTTGTAAAAAAACAGAATCAGCCATGTGAGAGGGAAAAAATCTCCAAAGGCCCGGGCCGATGGATCTGGTGTTGTGGACACCGATGGGAAGGGAAAGAAGAGCATGGTCAGAGAATTCCACTGGTTCTGCCGTAATGGAGGTGGTGACTAAAGTTTGGGAAATAAAGAAAAAAATCTACCCATGTGGCCAAAGGTCCCTTATAAATGGTTGGTTCAGATTTAGAGTTTACTGAAAGGTATGCATCCTTCAGACCTGTGGTAGAAATAAAATTTTTGAGACACACCATATCACAAAAACCTTTTTGTGTTCATGCAGTCCTCTCTCTATCCACCAATGTCAATTCACAGTCAAAATCACCCCCCAAAATCAAATTATATGGGGTAGGTAAATATGGTTGTACCAGTTGAAACAGTTCTATACATTCAGCCTTAGTCTGTGCAGCATAGATATTAACGAGCCGATATAAGCGCCCAGCCATTTTGATATCCATAATGAGAAGCCGACCTGGGAATAAATCAATCAGTTTAATCAATGTAAAATCCACTGAGTTAAAAAAAAAAACAACCCCAGAGCAAACTGTTTGACCTAGTGCCCAATAGGATGGTCCCTTATACCACTCCTTTACACCCCTTGCTACATCTGCCAGTGTATTTAGTCTGGTGTTTTGCAGAAAAAAAACATCAGTACCCCTGGTCATCAATTTAGAAAAAGCAGCTGCCCTCTTTCTCTGTGACTTAATACTATTGACCTTAACCATACAGAAAAAGTGAGGGGTCAGCATAAAAAAGAGAGGGTTCAAGAGGTATCCCAACTTCATGGAGGATATTTCTGTTTGCCTTTCAGATTTCACAATTTTTTCTTTCAAAAAAGAAAGGAACACTCCTCTTGTGGTTTAAAGGGGACTGGTTTATCCAAAGAGACACCCTCCAAATCCATTCCATGATCTGGAATAGAGGAGCTGAGGGAAGACTCATCTGAGTCATCACTGGAGAGCTCAGAATGTGCGTATAAGACCTCAAATTTGTTTGTAAGAGGCAAGTCAGAGACCTTCATTTACTTTGGTGGGGGTGGGTTTCTCCCATCCCTTTTCCTTAGGACCATTCCGTCCCTGACTGGTGGAACAGGTGTGGGTGGAGGAGTAATTACCTTTACCACAGGTTGTTGTTGAGAAACCTCCATTTGGGCTAGAACTGTAACTGCAGTTTGGGTAATCTGGGAATCTGAATCAGGCCCCTGAGAGAAGGAGTCAGGCATGAAGTTCTCTGTTTCCACAATGGGGTCTACAGTTGTGGATTGGGGGGGGGGATCCATTACTTCTGTCACTATCATTGGAATAACCCTCCTTACTGCAGGCATGGGTCTCTGAACTCAAGGAACAGTGTTAGCTTTTTCCCCTTTGTGCCACAGTTATCAGTAAACATTGTTCAACCCTATCACCATTATCAAGTTGGTTATGTGCTGCCTGAGGACAAGCCACATATGAGTGACCCACCCCAGAACACAAACTACAGATTTGACCATTAGTGCAGTGACCACTAGTGCAAGAGGTACACTTCAATCTATCACACATACTACTAAGGTGATTGGCCAAACCACACCTGTAGCAGGCCTTTGGTTGGCCTGCACTGAATAGTACCCCTCTGTCCCTTCCCAAATAGAAACTATTGAGGAGGTGTTGCAACCCTGTGTCTGAGTTGTTTAAAATCACACAGACTCTCCATCCACCAGTCCAAATGTTCTCGGTGTCGAAAATCGCCTCAGGTGTCCCCTGTATAGTACACCGCTGTTCTAGCCAAAACAAAATGTCCATGACCCACTGACACCTTCATTTCTAAAAAGGATAGTAATACTACAAAATGCTGGTCTAGTCAATGGTATGTCATCAAAAGGAGCCCATAAAGGTGAACGTTTTAAGTCATGAAACTTCTGTCAAAACTTTTTCAAGCCGGAACCAGGTTTAAAAGTCACGTCAAACATCATCTCACTCCCAACGTGAATCAGTGCATAAATTTCTGTAGCCTGAAAACCCATACAGTTTTTCAACAGGGTGTGTGCCACATAAACCTGGCCAGGCAAAGTGTCAAGCCCTCCTTTGTAATGTAGTTGAACTGCATTATGTAATTTTGCAGGTGAAGTGGGGGTATGAAAAAGAGATGTGTACGGACGGGGGGGGGTCTCGGATGGTGCCCCATATTAACTGCTCCAGCTGGTGGTAGCAGAGCACCCTCAGGAAAAGGCTGATCAGTCTGTGCAGGCAGCACAGGAGCAGTAGTAGGACCCACAGTCCCTGGTGCATTATCAAGTGCTCCCTGGATGGGATGCAATAAAGGTAGCATAGAAAGATTCTGAGTAAGTAGCAATTCAGGAAGTAAGGCTAAAGGAGATGTATGCCCAATAATAATATATGTTATTTCAGTGTCAGAGGGAGCTGGTATACCAGCACACGTTTCAATCATTGGTGTGGCAATAGTCTTAGAATGAGACATAGTTAAAGAGGTCATACCTGAGATCCATTTATCAATGGAAGAATCAAAGGCCCATCCAGCACTTCGGAGCCTGTCTACCACTGGAGTCATGTAAGTAACAGCGGGAGGTATTGTCATCTTCACCTTAGGTATTTTAACTGGGCCCCAACCCGAACTAGATCCGCTCTGAATCGTTCCAGCTGGCCCACCTGAAAGGACTGTAGATGCTGCAATTCCAACAATGAAAGATTCCAGGTTCCAAGCAGCCATAGTAAAATCAAAATTACTATTTGTAGAAGGCTGCAACCCGGAAAAGGCATCACTAACAGGGGGATCCTGTTCTATCGGCCACCGTAGACAAGCGCCTCTGCCTGCAGTATTAGCAGGCGCATTCTGCATGTCTGCCAAACTTCCTTGTTGTGTTGTGTCATCTGAGCAAAGACACTTCCCACTTCGATCATAGCATCGGTAGCAGGATTCAGGAGCGATGCACCATTTACCGATGAGATCGTGGTATTGTCCAACCTTGTTTGAGATGTTTCACCGCTCATCTGCAAAATCTGTACCATCATGGGACAGGCACCGTGTGCAGGGACCACTCCATCGTGTTTGTCACGTAATAAGCTTTCCAAGGTTTTCTTCCATATTTTAAAGGCAAGCTCTTCATTTCTCAACTGCTGAAGAGAATCTTCAGTATCAGCACTGGAAACAGCATCCCGCTGCTCTGTTGCAGGTAAATCCTTAATCGGACCATTTTCTTTTTCTGAAGATACTTCTACTGACACAGATATAACCATTTCCAGATGCCCTGTGGCATCATAGAAATGTTCATTCTCTCCAGATCCAGGGGCCAGGGAGGAGATCTGCTCCCCAACCTCCCGCACATCCACCATCATCGACATCAGGAAAATGACTGAACAAATAGTCAAAAGTTCCCTCTACAGATCAGTAGGGGAGTTTTTATTGTAATAATAAACATAGAAAAACAACACAATGAAAGCATTATCCGTTCAAACCATACAATAAATAAACAGTGCAAGTAAATACAGATAATGAACAAAGGAAAAAAAAACTGATGCAAAAGTGTTAACTGATCATAAAAAGAAAAATAAGCAAAAGTAAGTAATAAAAAATAAATAAATAATAGTAACTACTGTAAGAACTAAAGATTAATGTCACCTTATTTAAACTTAATAAAATGAAGAAATCCTTTCCACCATTTTAATAGTGTAGCAGGAACTACCCTTTGTGCATCCTGAGAATAAATTCTTGAAAGTTCCTTAACAATCAAAATACTGACACAGGTGTAAGGCATTTTCCTTTGATATATGACCCATTGGCACCGAGCTTGCCATAAGTAATATCTTAAACAACCCAGAAATAATGATAGTGTCCCTTCATGTAAATGAGACAAGCTGACCGGATAACATCCTAAAATCAGAGTTTCATATGACATACACTTAAGCCACTTGAAACCCCATAAATTTGCTAAATATGCCCATAAACCCTTAGCATAAGAACACCTAAGGAAAAAATGTTCCATTGACTCTTCCACATTTATACAATCTAAATATGGACACTTCCTTTCTTCTAAGGCCTTATACTTAGCGTTGCCCCGAACATTCAAGCGGCCATAAAAAATTAACCACTGAGTTTCCCATTGCGTTTGAGGCAACCTAAGATTGTTTAACTGAACCAATACTTCAGAATTTAGAGCCGAGGGGCAATTCTTAAAACAAGGCTCAGGGGAAGTAACTGTATCATCAAATATTGATAAAATCCCTTTGTGCCATTACTCAGTATTGTGTGCTTCTGAATTTTCCATCTAAATAATTTTTAAAGCGGCAGACCTAAATATCATGGAAGATGAATATGAGGGTTTAATTTCAGCAAGAATGCACCAATTCTGAAAATATTTGCCCATTGACCTTAAATTCCAGGAATCCTCTGCCCTTAATTCAGCTACTAATCCACTTTTAACTGAACTTATAATAAATAAAGAGTGCACAAAAACTACTGGGTCTATCATTCCCAGACCTCCCAAATTCTTCTGCAAATACGTATAACCCCTCTTAACCGGATTTAACTGGTTTCCCCAAAGCATCTGGAAAAATAAACTGTACATTCTAGTTTCCAGATGAACCAGGAGGGGAAAAATCATAACAACATACTGCATACAAGGAATGAGAAACTGTTTGATCACCTGTATACGTTTCAATTTTGACAACTTCCACTGTTTCCACCTATTCACCTTTTTCTCTATCATTTGAAGAGCTGATTCTCAATTTTCTACTGGCATATTTTGGGGACCAAACTTGATCCCCAAAATTTTAAGTGGGTTTCTTGAAAGATGGATGCCCTCCTGCCACACTTCCTCGGAACCTATCGCTCCAATGAATAATCCCTTAGTCTTATGCAAATTCAACTTTGCATTTGAGACCTTAGAGAAGGCATCAAAAGCATTTACAAAACTGGGTACAGAAGCCATATCTGCGAAATACAATACTAAATAATCTGCATATGCTTGTACCAGGAGATGGGAATCATTAGGTGCATTATCTGAAATACCCTTCCATTTCTGCGAGGAAATTAAGTTTTGTAATAGTGGGTCTATTGCAAAATTATAAAGAAGAGGACTGAGAGGACACCTCTGGCGGACTCCTGTATGCAACTGAAAACCTTCTGCCTTGCAACCTTTCAAAAATGGAAACACCACATAGTTTTCATATAACCTCTCAATCATCTTCACCATTTGTAAAGAAACCCCGTAATGTGCTAGAGTTAAAAACATAAAAGGCAAATACACTCTGTCAAAGGCTTTGTCTAAATCCACAGCTACCAATTTGTCATACCAGTGTCGGTGAGATGTTCAATGACATCTCGTATCAACATAAGCGCTAATTGAACCCTTCTATCGGGTAGGCCACTAAATTGGTAAGGTGAAATGACCCATTTAGCATAGTTTTTCAAACGATTATTCAGAATACTAGTAAAGATTTTATAATCTGAATTTAAAAGGGTGATCGGCCGCCAATTAGCAATGTTTTGTCTATCCCCAGATTTAAATATATAAATTAACAACCCTTCAGAAAAGGAGGGAAAAATTGCAACATTCGTCATAAAATACTGAAATAAAATATACAAACATTGGCTCAACTCTTCTGCAAAAACTTTGTACAAATTATTAGAGAGGCCATCCGTTCCGGGGGAAATGTTTAATTTCAGTTTCCCAATTATACTTAGAATTTCCTTTTGAGAAATTGGACCCCACAACTCTGAAGCTTCTGTTAATTTAGAAGGAACTTCAATCGTACTCAAATAGGAGAGCATTGATGCATTAGGAATTAAAACAGAGGGTTCAAGAGACCGAAAATGCTCCACTATTACCTCTCTAAGCTGTACTACAGAGGTAGCCAATGTGTTGTCCGATTTCTTTAGCGCATCCATATTCGAAGAATCCCTCAGATGCTTACACATCTCAAAAGGGTCACCAATAGGTGATTTTTTTATACCATTAGTAAGGATGGCTTGCATGGTTTTGCCTCTATTGTACTGAAAAACTCTCATTTTCTCTTTTAGTATAGTAATTTGATCAGAATAATCTAACCGAGAGGTATATGCTATGGTTGTGAGTCTGTGCAGTTGTTGCCTAAGGCCCAAATAATGCAAAAAATTATGATTTTTTGTTCGAACTCCTTGTTTCTTAAACCAATTCCTTAAATCTGCCTTTGTCTCTGTCCACCAATCACCCAAATCCGAATACAAAAAGGCCACTGATAACCTAGCTTTTAAGAGATATTTAACCCCAGATTGTATATAAGGTAATTCTAAAGTGGAATTATTTAGCTTCCACCTAACTTGTCTGTATTCTTGAATGCCTGCCAGCTGAAAATTACATAGCAAAAATGAATGGTCTGAGAATTCACAGGGAAACATTTTAAAAGATTCCACTTGCATAAATGGTGAGACTAACATGTAATCGATCAAGGTGAAAAATTTTCCCTTCTTAAAGGAAAATCTAGGCCCTGGAGGCAGGTAAGTAATTACAATTCAATAGACCAGCAACTTTGATAATTTTACCTAATGCGGTAGAATCACAATATATTTTCTTGTTTTGTAAAGAGACCTGAATGGTGCAGTTAAAATCTCCTCCCCACAACACCCTAACAGTAGTCACCAAGAAGGGTTGAATAGCTTTTAGGCAAGTTACTCTACCCGCTTTTGTTTGAGGGTTATAAATGTTGATAAACCAATAACATAAGTCATGCCATTTCCCATCTACTATCAATACCCTTCCCGGTATAAGGTCAATCAAATTGTGCAGCTGAAAGAAATATGAGGTGAACACAATACCTATGCCATCTGCCGTATCCTCACCAAATGACCAAAAGGAAGGGCCCCAAACCCAATCCCTTTTAAAAGATGCAAGCTGATCTATGGAATGCATCCATGTTTCCTGTAAAAAACATACAGAAACATGTTGGTCACGTATATAATGAAAAAGGGCTTGCCTCTTAGTCACATTTAACAAACTATGGGTATTTAAGGAGCCCCAAACCAACCTCATGCCTGTGTATATTAAAGAATAAAAAAACTCTATTTTTTCCTCTTTTCTTTTTTTCTCTTTATAGTTATCCACTGGCTGTGATCTGGTGGAGAGGGAGGATTTTTGCGAATCTGAGTCCCCCAAATCCATCTCTGTATCCCCCCATGGGGTGAATAGGGCAGCATAAGAATTACTCGTTTCAATCAGAGCCACTGGAGGGGGAGTTTTGGGATCCAAGTTCCTAGAGAATCTTCATTTGGGCAAAACTGACCCGGGCCTAGCGCTTTAGAGTCATTACCTGTTACCTCCATAACCTCTTCTTTATAGCACACAGGGGGAAATTTCAAAGGATCAGGAGGGCCCATGCTGGCCTTTAAAGGTGCAACCAAGCCTGGAGCAATTCCTTGCCCTACTTTATCAGCGACCTTTAAGAGATTGCTGTTGGAAAGGACCTTGTCAGTTAAATCCCCTTTTTTTTTGTTTTGTTTTATAAATGGAGGATATATAGGCTGAATTACAGAAGAAAGAGGAGGGGTGGGGGAGGGGGTGGAAGTTCTGTGGCTTCCTGAGCTTTCTGGATGAGAAGATCTGAATTAGAGCAAGAAGATTTGTTTTTGGCCGCCCAAGGGCATACCCTAAACACATGGCCTTTTTCTTCACACAGGTCACAGTGAGACTGACTAGTACAGAACATGGTTAAATGCCCCACTTCCCCACAATTGTCACAGTGGGGTTGGTCACAAACACTGGAGAGATGTGTCCTGGCTCCACATTTGTAACACGCTCGAGGCTGTCTGCTATAGAAACACACACCCCTATCCCTTCTCAGCAGAAAGGAGTTAGGAATGTGCTCTATCCCTGCCTCAGATTGCCTCAATTTAATTTTGTACTTCCAGCCCCTTGTCCAAAATTGTTCCAAATCCAAAATGGGTTCAGGATCACTCATAACCTCACATTTTTGAGACAGCCAGAAGGAAATGTCTTCCACATGGACCCCTTCATTCCTAAACATGACCGTAACAAATTTAATCAAAGGTTTTGATAAAGGAATAACCAAAAAAGGGGTCCATGTCGGAGAGAACTTGACCTGACCATACCTATCCCAAAATAAGTCTAAAGCATGTTGTGTTCGAAAACTGATATCAAAATTGTCCTCCCCAGAGATATGAATAAAAGCATAAACATTGTGTGGAGTAAAATGCAATGAGTCCTTCAGCAGCGTTTTCCCAACATAGTGCCTGTCTGGTCTGACCTCCAACCCTCCTTTATAACACAGCTGAACAGCATTCCGTCTAGGTGCTGCTTCCCCTCTTTGAATTAGAGAATAGTTCTGACATCAGTGGCTTCTGGGGTGGGGGGGTTGATATCAATGGATCTTGTCCCATAGATAAAGGCTCCTGTGATTGATTCTCCAGGTTCGAGTGGGGTAACAAAGATAAGGGTGCTTGTTTTTCTGGCACCAGAGTTGCCAGGGGGAAGCTGTAAAACCTCGTCTGCAGCCTTTTCATCATTCAGGTTATTCTTCACCTCTAGCTGCTGAATAGCTGGTTTCCACTCTGGAGAGTGTTGAGAAAGAGTTAAATCGGTATCCCATGCTGGGTCAGGCTTCCAAACGCCTGTTTCAACCTGCTTCCAGCCTGCCTTCTGGAGGGCTTTATGTGGAGACCAGGATTCCCAAGGTCTATCCACCTGAAAGCGAGGAGGTCCAGCCCCCCTGGATTGTGTGCCAACTGGAGTCTGTCTTGGAACAGTTTTACGGGGAAAATAGAATTCCGTAACCCCCATTTGAGAGCTGGCTGAGGATTGATATATCACCTCAGACTGGACTGATGACTCTTCATTAATGTTGGTTTTGAACACAAACTGGGTTATTTTGCTCAAGGGAGCAGCCTCATTCTGAGTAAAAGTGGTAACTGGGAACCTTTGAGGAGCAGCGTTTTGACTTGTGTTTAAAATACATTCTTGTAATGGTTTGTCAGATGCAGGGCCAGGCTGTAGGCACTCACTTTGCTCTGCGATAATATTGCCAGCCTGTAAAGGAGCCGAAAAACCCTGAGTCATCCCAGGTATTAGATCGAGGCTATGCTGTGTGAGACTGCTCCCTACGGGACCTACGGCACTTGTGAGGTCTTTCGGAGAATTGTCAAACCTCCTAGAACAGCTGTCAATGCAGGGTTTACTGTGAAAGGGAGGTGCTGAGCAAGGCTGCAAAACCGCGCACTGCTGCAATGTATTTACTGGTAAGTGGGCTGCTTCTTTCTCTCCCAGTTCCGACAAGCCCATTTTAATATATAAAGAAGGCACAGTACCTGCATGCCACAAATTCTCCTGCTCCAGAGCCACTGTATGCAGTACTTGCACTCTTTGATGTTTACTCGTCCCCTCGCTGAGTCTGCGACTGTGTCGCACGTTAGCACCCCTCGGGACCCCCCGAGGGAGCTATATCTTCAGTAAATGCAGAGAAGGTAGCCGTGCTACTCTCACGGCACGGACTGCAACTGTACTGTTGTAATCTCAAAATTTCTTTACGCGGTGCTGAGTCTGTTCCATAGTTGTTAGATTCCAAGTCAGTCATTACTTTTCCAAATGTTAGTAAAGGAGTATTCACTTGATTTTTAGCTGTTTGCACTGAGTCTTCCCAGTGAACTACAGCGTCATGAAATTCAATATCGGAATCAATCTCAGCCATAGTAAAAGCTGAAGCCTCCGTGTTACTAGGAGCAGAGCTGAGCCTAGCTCTCCCACTCTGCAGACATCCTCCTCCTTCGATAGCCCACTCCGAGTGGCCATCTTGGCAATGGTCTGTCCCCCTACTGGCAGCAATGCAGCAGCAGAATAGGGGAATTTCCCCGGTGTCCTAGCCAAATTTACCCCATTCACTAAAAGTACCACCACCAACTTAATCTAGTTTAATTTCAGTTGGTTACCATCTGTATCCCCCTCCCGGTTGCCCCTGAAAAAGGGACTTCTAGTCTCAGTAAGCCTACCCAGTCACCAAAATTCAATCAATCAATAAATAAATAAATAAAGTGACTTACTCATGGTCACACAGTATGCAACTTGTGGCTATAGGATTCAAAACAAGACCTCCAGTTTTGCATCTCTGTGCTAACCACTATGATATACTGTCCCCCATTTTAGCTCTTTTTTCTTTTTTTTCTTTTTCATGAAGATTTTTAACCTCCAGAGCTGACCAGGCAGCTGTTCAGCCCTGCCCCTCAGTGCTGTAGGACATCCTTAAACCTCTCTGCTTCTGGATGGGGGGGTTCCCCTGCGGTTTTCTCCCTGTGGCAGGGCCAGCATGGAGGACCATCTTCCCCTCCCCCCAGTGTCTCTCATCCAGAAGCACCTACTCTCCTCAGAGCAGCAGGGCAAGCCATGGTGCCTCAGGAAGGGCTTCATATAGCCTGGTCCCCTGCATTTTCCACCTATTTTTCCTCCCAGATTGGAGCCATGGTGCTGCACAGAAGTGTACGCATGTGGAGGCACACATGCGCTCTGGAACCATGGCCTCCTTCCACCACTCAGATATCTGTCTGGCCCCAACTCAGCATCAGTGCTACCACCAGGCTTCCACTTGGTGGCAGCGATGAGCCAAGAAGGTGTACCTCACCTGCCTGAGAGAGGAGAGCTGCTGTCGGCTTCTCATTCCCTCTCTCAGCCCTCTCCCCTCTGCTAGCCTCCAGCAAACCAATCTCATTCTGGAACTCAGGTCGTTGGCATGTCACATGGTAAAGAACTTAGCAGCACCTTAGTCCTCTATGCCACCAGACTAGCTCCTATTTTAGTTCTTGAAAAACTCTTGCTCTCTTGAGCAGGCTATTCATGCCCCTTATGTTATATGTCAGTACTCTATCCTCCATCTTGGTTCTTTAAGGCAGGATTGCCCTCATTCCCCATGCATCACCCCCCCCCCGTAAACCAAAGCAGTGCCGAAAGGGTAAACACATGGAACAATATGAACACAACACTTAGCAAACATTTAATCAAAACTCACTGAACTTCAAATGGTCACTCAACCTTCCAGACAGTCTTGTGGTTGGCATCCGCCAGGTCACCCTCCATTCCAATTCTACCCTGGCCGAGCCCCTCATGTTTCCAAACAGAATGCATTATTACAATAAAAAGGAAATTACAGATGCTAATTGGTGTGTGCTATGCATGATTACAGCAGGGAGACCCTCCCCATCCCCAAGGCAGCCACTACTACCTAAGTGACTAGTATCTTTAATGGTCAGGTGGAGACCATGTCAGCATTCTATTTATGGCTGATGGTGGTTGCCAGTGCCCAGGCCACATCCCCATCCCTCCAGTGGAATCACCTCTCACACATACTCAGACACTGCACACTCTCTGTCCCCTGCCATGTACCCTTCCCACCCCTCAGGAGCATCTCTGGTTAGAGGGGCAAACCCTGCAGAGATACATCTCAGCCATACCCCATTTCTAGATGTAGCTGGTCAGCTAGCACACCGCCTTTCCACCTTAGTTCCAAACAAGTTTACTCACAACCAACAAGGATACAATTAGGATCTAGTAGAGAGTTGCTTGTTAAGAAACTTAATGGTGATTAAAAAATGGTTTGTCACCTCATGGCCTTAAGTTATGTGCTACAAAGACAGTCACAATGAGCATGTGGTTTGCTCCAAATCCAGGAAGTCGATCCTCCCAAGTCCCACAGCCCCTGGAGCAAAGGTTAAAACATTACCTGTTCTGCAGCAAATGGGAGTTGTGTTAGCACAGAAATTCATAGTTCACTTGTCCTCTCTGCTCCGTGGGTAGCCCTCCAGTGCTGCAGAATGACTCTTCTCTTCCAAGTAGTTACTGATAGATGGGGCCTCTGGTGTTTTCTGCTAGTGATTTTTTTCTCTAGATCCTGTTACTGTTCTTCATGGCTGGAAACCAGGCAGTGTAGTGGGCAAAGAGGTCCAGGACAGTGAACAGCTCAGCCAGTACACCCAATTTTTTCAACATCGGGCAGGCTTACGCCAATGTGTGGAAGAAGTGTAGTCCTTCTGCTGTGTAAACTTTGAACTGCGTAGTGGCAAATAACTGTATTTTAATATTTTTGGAGGCCTAGTCTTTCCAAATGGCCACCAAATTGTGCCTTTTCAATAAAGTCTGGGGGTGAAGTCATGCTTGAAATAAAAGCAAGTGTCCCTAAATACCAATTCTCTCTTTGCCCAGGCTATCTGCAAGATCTTCATTTTCACACAGTAGTCCAAATCTTTAAGGATTATAGACCTTAGGCAGGCTTTCTGTCCCAACTTTGGTCCTAAGGCTTTATAAGCACAGATGATGTTCAACGCATCAACCTCTGGCCAGCTAAATCGTTCTTTTAAGCAGGATTCTAATAAGGGCTTGAATTGACCCTGCTCAGTTCCCATTTGAAGACCATCTATGCGAATATTGTTTATTCGAGCCCTTAGTTCCATATCATTTATCGCTCACTTCCCACTCTCCAGGTTCCACTGCAATAGGTATTTTCCAACCCACAATAACTCCTTGACTAGATCCCCTGGGCTTCTTATTGCTTCTATGAATATCTGCAGTCTCCTGAAGAAATTTGACTCGCTCCAATGTTGGGTCACTGTCCACAAACCTGACATCATCTTCCTAGTCGAAACCTGGCTATCTGACTCTACCCCTGACTTCCTTGTCTCACTCCCTGGCTACTCCCACTTTTGAGAAGACCATTTAGGGAGATGAGGTGGAGGCTGTGCTATTTATATCAAAGACTCCCTTCCTGGTGTAGCCCTCTCAGCCCCTATCCTTAACCTTAGGGCCCAGGCCCTTACCCTAAAGCTTACCCCCTACCCCTCTAAATGCCCCCTCTTTCTAACCTCCGCCTATATTTCCCCGAAAAATCAAACTCAGGCCCTGGTCCCTCTAATAGAGTATCTCACCTCTCTACCACATTCCCCTGAGCATATTCTCATGGCTGATCTAAAGATCAACTGGCTTAGCCCCGCATCCTCCTCCACCTGCGACTTCTTTACTGCTATTGACCTAATGCAACTTGTTACCCAACCAACAAGAGTGAATCCCACAACAGGGTCGAGCACTCTTCTGGATGTAGTCCTCACCAACCAACCTACCCAAGTTTGCAATCTACAAGTCCTTCCAGATGGAATCAGTGACCACTCCCCTATTCTTTTCCATTGGATTATGTCCCTAACCAAACCCACTTCACAGGCCTCCCTATGGCGGCGGTTGCAACCAGGTGGGCTGAGAGGCCTGAAGCAACTTCTAGCCCAAGTTGACTGGTCTCCCATTGAGACCGCCCCCAACCTTGATTTGGCCCTGGCCTTCTTCACCTTAATGTTTAACAAAGCTTGCGATATCTTCGCACCCATAACCAAACTCCATTCCAAGGTACGCCATACTCCCTGGGTCACTCTTTCCCTACTCCAACTCCTTAGGCACAGGGATAACCTGTGGCATCTAGCCACAGAAACTGGCTGCCCTGCCAACAGACAGGCATATGCTGCGGCCCGAAATAAATGCACCTGGGCCATATGCCAAGCAAAGGCCGATCATTATCGGGCCTCACTCACCTCATCCTGGGAATGCTAGAACCTTCTGGGATAACATCAAACAACTAAATGGTGGTATACACTCTCCTCCGCCATCCCAAATCAATATTGAGGATATTATCTCTACTGATCCTACACACATTGCTAACCATCTCAATAAATCCTTTCCTGACATTAGCTCTGTACTCCCTAGCAACTTTTTTGACCCCTCCCCTCACTTTCCTGACCCTGCTCCCTCACACGCATCTTTCCACTTCCACTGGGTTACTGTCAATGAAGTCAGACCGTATCTGACCAAGGCCCTAAGAAGCAACACCACTGGCAGTGACTCCTTGGACCCCAGACTCCTCAGCCTGGCATTGGACCAGGTCATCACCCCAATCACTAGCCTCTTCAACAAATCACTCTGTCTAGGGAAATTTCCATCAGCCTGGAAAATTGCCACTGTCACTCCCATACATAAGGGTGGAGAGAGGGCTCTTTCTGGTAATTATCGTCCCATCTCAATCCTCTCACCACTCTCAAAAGCCTTAGAGAAAGTAGTATCCTCCCAAATATCTGAGTTTCTTACCAAATACAGTATCCTCTGCCCTGAACAACACAGCTTCCGTGCTGGGCACAGTACCAATACCGCCCTCATCGAGTTTTCTAACTTCTTCCATTCCTCCCTGGACTTGGGCTCTCTTGCTGGTGCAGTGTTCATTGATCTGTCAAAAGCCTTTGACACCGTATCCCATCCTCTCCTGCTGGATGCACTCAGCCACACTGGCTTTGCTGCAGGACCTGTCTCATGGTGCTCCAGCTATCTGTCTGCCCGTTCCCAGAGTGTAAAAATCAATGGCACCCTCTCTGACCTCTGCCCTATCTGATCTGGGGTTCCCCAGGGCTCTATTCTTGGGCCCTGCTCTTTTCCCTTTATCTCAACACCCTGCCAGGTGCCTGTACTGGTAAACTCCTCCTTTATGCAGATGATGCTGTTATCTTCACTTCTGACCGTAACCCCACCACCCTCCAAGATTCCCAGCAATTATCCTATAAAGACGTGGAAGCCTGATTTAAAGAACATAGACTGGTTATCAATCTTAAGAAGACCAAATCTATGATCTTCTCATGCCCCCAAAACAAAGCTCATAATTTCCAACTTCAAGTCTTCGCCAGCTCTATGTTCCCACTCAAACAAGTTTACACATACAAATACCTTGGGATAACCTTTGACCCTGCCCTCACGTTCCATTCCCATATCTCCACCTTAGCCTCCACCACCAATATTAGGTTGGGAATCCTTTACAGCCACAAACACTGTCTTCCCCTGATGCCCTCCGACTAGCAGTTATGTCCTCCATTCTGTCACTTGTTGACTATGGCTTACCAGTCTATGGGGCTGCTGACCAGACCTCGCTAAACAAAATCCACCTCACCTTAAATAAGGCCTGTTGACTAATCTTAGGTGCTCCTAGACTTACACATACCTGCCATCTTTACTCCCATGCTAATCTGCTCAGTCTTGATGAATGTCTTGGGTATCAAACCTGCATCCTTACAAAAAAAACTCTCCTTGGGCTCTCTCCTCCTGGTTTGACTGCCGTTATCCACCGTGTTAACTCACTAGCTTCAACATGGTCCTCCTGTAAAACCAAGTTGAAGGTACCTAGGGCAAGGACCTCTCATGGACAACGGGCTTTCCACTACCGTGCCCCTTCTTGGTACAATTCCCTCCCTGCCTGTATCTCAGACACCCCCACAATCTCTTACTTTAAAACTACCCTCCAGAACCACCTTTTCACCACTCACAGCTGTTGCTGTTTCTAAGCGATCTTGCTCACTCTCTGACAAAGCCCCCTGTTGGCTGCTCAAATCCTCTACCCTTGGTTCCTGTTACCTCCCTGTTGACTCCACTAAAACACACTGTATTGATATCCTATGTTTTCTGATGTTCTAGTTATTTCCCTGAACAATGTCAACTTCACCAACCCTGTGGTAAACTGCTGATCTCATTTGTCCTCCTGTATCCTCAAAAAAAAAACAAAAAACTATACACTGTTTCTCTGTACTAAGTTGTTGTCACTGTATTGTCTTCTCTGTGACGAGGTACCTTTGTAAACTGATGCTTAATAAATAAATAAATAAAATAAATAAATAAGGAACCTCAAAACTATACAATGTTGTTCCAATGTAGTGGAAGTCTCAGTCTGTCTGCTTTCCAGATATGTGGTACTATGCAGGACCTCGTGGAGGTCCCTCTTGTTGCCCCCTACTGTCTTTTTAAGATGTTCTAAGGTCAAGCCCGGCTTCCAAAGGTCACAGAACAGTTTCTTTGAGGTAATTATAAATTGTTGATCAGGTTCTTCATCAGTGTTGCAGCTTGCAGGGTTCACTGTGACAGAGGCTAAACAGCTGTGGCTGCCGGCCCAGGTGTCTGGCTGATCAGACTGGGAGGTTGTTTTCTTTGACTGTTGCTGGACATCATTCAGATTTAATTTCACCAGCATGCTGCAGAATTGTTTTCTCTGATTTTAAAAAGTCTATGGCAAGGTTGTGGGTGCCAGTTTTAAAGTATTAGACTGGCAGGGACCAGAAACCAATGAAGCCTACAGCTGCATGGGCAGGAAGCAGAACCAGAAGTCCTCAAAAATATAATTTTCAATTCTCCTGTGCATCTTCCTCTGTTAATATTTCACAGAGAAATAAAAAAGTAAAAACAAATACATTGCGTTTTTGTCACAGTTACTATATCATCTATGTCATACACTTCATCTGTGTAGTTCCAATATTCTTCCACTGCAAATAGGTATTTTCCATAGCTGTGCAGAAATCTCAAAATCTGCATCCACCGGAATTTAGCAGAATTTTAGAAATATCACTTGGTTGCTCAGAATTTTGTTAGAAACAGAATTCTAAAATCCTGAAAGTGGATTGGGTTTTCAAACTGCAATTCTCTAATCCTGTTTGCTTAATTCTGTGGTTTATGTTTTCACAAATCATGGAATAATTTTACACAGATTACATAATCCACAGAATTATATTCTGTGATTTACAGAGAACTTCTTTTTGGAATTTTGCAAAATTAAATAAATAGATTCTGAAAAGCAGTTTGGAATTGGAATTACAATTCTGCATAAATTCTGCCAGCAGAATTCCGCATTCCATAGAGCTAAAGTATTTCCTTCTTGTCCATCTTGTGTGAATTATCTCTCTTAATAGACAGTTCATCAGGTATTTACATCTTTTTCCCTATCTTTTATGCTAACTTTAGTCAGTATGGTTGTAGCTTTAAGCGGTAAGCTGACTTTGGTGGGATGGGCTACCAGGAACTGAATGCCAGTATGGATCACCATGGAGGATGAGAATACTAATTGGTGACCTACCACCCTGGAGTCTCTTTACCTCTATGATGAAATACAGTAAGGTGACTTAGTGGCATTTGTATTTTTATTGAAAAAACGAACAAATTTTGCTCCCATGTGCATGTTCCTGCTTCAAGCAATGGCTGTGCACATGCAAGACTTATGTGAATACTGTGTGGTATTCCCATGAATCCCAGCCAATCAGGAAGCTGGATTCACAAATCTAGGTTTATAATTACTAGTATGTCTGGTATCTGTGGCATTCAAATACAATAGCCAGTGTCTCCATTTCAATCTCAGCATTACAAACTTGTGCCTCTGCTAACGCCTTTTAGTTAAAATAAATTAAATAACCAATTTATATGAGCTCTGCACCCCAACGGACTGTGAAGTGTCTGCCAATAACAGGTGACATACTGGGCTGATTCTGAAAGTGGCCCAAAAGATGCAAGGAGCTTGCATCATAAAGAATGATGCACGGAGCAGCTTGCATCAGAAACTGAACCAAGAGAATTCTCAAATACAGCCTCTGGAAACCACAGGCAGTGTGTGCCAAGTGGGTCTTGCACCAGCTGTGCGACATAAAAAGGGGTGTGGGGTTGTGCAAGGAGCCTTGTGCCAAGGCAATGCTGCACCAGCCCCTTTGCTGGCATTCATAAAAGCGTACAGTGCTGCCAGAAACAAATACCCATTAGACCAGCCAGGGCTAGTCTAATGGTCTGTGTTCCACCCGCAAAGTCCAACCTGGTGGGGACGTAAATAACGGTGGACATACAGTATGTCTGCTAAATGGGTGTCTGCACAGGTATCCTCCATGGTTATAATATCATTAAGTATATATTGCATGTATATATATTCATACAGCTGCTGTGTTTCTGTTCCAATTATAGTATGAAAGGATTTATTAAGATTGGTCTGTTTCCTATGCTACCATGAAGACAACTTGTATGTTATATTATCTATACAATGTAATACTGTGTTATGTAGTATATACTACAATTTACAAGGTGGTGCATGTGAATGTGCCATGTGTGCTATGGCCCTCATGATGACTGCCACTAGACCTGCAAGTCTTGTACTGTATTTGGATATATTACTGTGCCACCCATCAGTGCTAGCAACAGTACTCATGTGTCTGTTACTCGTATGGATCTCTACCCTTCCAGGGGTGCAGCCCAACAGCTCTGCAGCTTGCAGCAAACCACACAGGCATGCCATCCATTTGGCATATGGGCACACTTTCTGCAAGCTTCAGGATTTTGCCACCAGGACCCTACCTGATAGAGAATCAGATGCAGGGTCCCTGGTGCACCAGCAATTGGCGCAAGCTACCAGTGGCACACCATGTGTTGCTCTACCGCTCCTTTGGGCCACTATCTTAGTGCTTTCTCAGTGCTCTCAAGAAGCAGTTTGTTAAAGAGCTAATAGCCTCAAAAGAAGAAGCAGAAGATATTAACTTTAAAAAAAAGTCAGTTGTTATAGTTAAATAGCAGGAGGCTGGTATCATGTAGAAGGCATATATATATTCTGCAAGCTGTTGATGAACCAGGTATAGAATATCTGGTTATTTTCTTTTTCCATTTGGTTATCAGGTTTTCTACTTGACAGGATTAGGTGTTGTGTGAAGAGTGGTACATTACCTGGAAACTGACATATCTAGTTTTGTTTCTCTTCATCCCTCATCAGCACTGTGACCTCACTCATTATGACATCACAAGTGACCAATCTGGCAGAAGGCAATTGACCCTTCTTGGTCAGTTGTTATGTCAGCGACAGTGAGGTCACAGGGCTTATGAGCTATGAGGAGGAATAGAACTAGCTAGGTCTTCTTCCAGGTAGAGAACTGCTGCATACTTAGCACCAAGTACTGCCAGGTAGAAAATTATCTAATTAGCAAAAGGAAAAAAAAAACACTTCAGATATAAAAAAGTAACAGTTCATGACTTTTGAAAGTTAATATTATTTGTTAGCAGTACACTAGGTCTTTTAGCTTCTCAAGAGAAACTGCGTGCTTTTTCTCTCTGCGCCACTGGGTCATTGTAATTGTTTTGAAATAAATTTGAATCTAAATTTAGCCTGTTTCCCAGTGACTGCAAAACTATTATAATTAAGCAATAAGACTATTAAGGTTGCTTAAGCAGGCTTGCCCATCAGTACAGCTTGGACCACCAGCAATC
The DNA here is from genome assembly GCA_016271365.2 of Neoceratodus forsteri. NCBI lineage: Eukaryota > Metazoa > Chordata > Ceratodontiformes > Ceratodontidae > Neoceratodus > Neoceratodus forsteri. The sequence goes on along the minus strand of CM057452.1, from coordinate 556,771,127 downwards.
AGAGTTTGGGAGCCAACATAGGTTATTGGAATCCTGTTTGGGAGGAGGATTGAGCATCCCCATGGGTGCACCCCTCCTCTGGGGGGCAGGGAGCTGCATCCCACAGCACTACTGCCACCTGCAGATGTACGGGTGGAAGTGCACTTGGAACACAGTGATGGAGGGATGCTATATTGTGTATCATGTGAGCATGCTGACACATGCTCACATCAGGGACCTTGTCCCAAATCCTGCATCCCTGGGGGGGGGGGGCTAAGGGCATAACATAAAGTAGGGGAAACTAAATAATAGTAAATTCTCCCTCTGACTGTATGCCTTGAAGGCCGGTAAAACCAGCCAGAAGGCGATATATATCCACCATGCCAGAGCGGGGGAATGCAGAAACAGTAAATGAAAAAAGGCTCCTTAAGCAGAAAAGTCAGAAATATGCAGTTATGAGTTAATGACATACCTGGCAGTGCAGATGTCCATACCCAGTGCATGCTCTCAGATGTCATGTGGCATTGCGGTGTGAAATGGCTATAGTGGATTGCAGCAGACACCACAAACGCAGCCATCCAGAACTGCCATACCAACTCTACCTGTCACAAGTGAGCTGGAGTAAGAAATATTTATTGCTGGCCTCAAGGTTTTTTAGGCCACTTATTTGTATTCTGTTTTACATACATGCCAATTAGTACAATGTGAATCAAATATTTTAACTTGAAGTCATGAAAGCGAATCAAAGTAAAGGTCATCAAATCTGAACTGAATTTTGCAATGGCCATTCCTCACTCATGAGAGCATTGCACATAAACTGATGGGAAAAGAAAAAGCATATTTTATATTTGACATGTGCATCTGACATTTAAACTAGGGAAGGGGGCACTAGAAGCAAAGGACCCTATCAAAGACACCCTAGAAGATAGAAACCTAGCCATAACTCCCTCAAAAACAGAAATTACTTACAGAATGCAAAAAGGGACCAGTAGAAACACAAAGGGAGGGAAACAAGCTCAAACGGAAGTGGAACATAGCAGTATGCCTACTGGAAAGGAACTAGAGGGAAAACGAGGTCAAGGGAGGAAAAAGTAAAAAAGGGGTCAAAAGAGTGTGGAAAGCCATGTGCACAAAGGCTCACAGCCTTGCAAATAAAAGCCCAGACCTAATGGCCTTGATTTCAGAGGCAGACCTTGGCATTGTTGCTGTGACTGAGACATAGTAGACAGGGAACCATGACTGGGACATAACTGTGCCAGGGTAAACTCCATTCCTAAAAGATAGGGTCAGAAATAGAGATGCCGGTGAAGTGAACATGAAGTGGGCACTTTGCATTGCCACTCTGCTATGCAGAGTGGACAATGCAAAGTGCTCACTCCGTCTTGTCATTACCACTTCAAGTTAAGGCGGAATGGCAATGCGAAGTAAGGCGAAGTCATTGTTTTTAATGGACTTCGCGTTCCTTGTTATGATTCTAAGTGATCCACTTGGTGTTTCAGATTTGGCAGCCCCCACCCACATCACATGGCTTACAGTACTCTAAGTCACATGCTCTTTAGCTAGGTAGGAAGAAAGTGAGTCATACAAGCAGACACTTTTACTTTCTCCTGTGCAGCTGGAGAGAGAGTAGTGTTTTGTGACTGCTGATACTTTGAGATGAGAGCGAGGAGGAGATTTAAACTTTGATTTAGACCCAACAGCTTTTTTAAAAGCTACATTTTTTGTATTTTCTGTACTCTTTTTTACTTAATTTGTTCTTTCTGTAAATTTTATTTTTCTTACCTTTATAATTAGTTAATTGTTTGTCTGTGTGACTGTGTGTGTGTGTTGTGTGACAGTGTGAGTAGTGATTGCTCAGACTAAGGGAGCTCAGTAGGAGAGATGGACCAGAGTGAGGGAATGTCTGGGGCAGGGGCAGCTCTGGGAGAGCGTAGTAGTGGTAAGCATCATACCGTGTGCATGTGTAGAGGAGAAGCAGGACCAGTGCCGCCTCCTGTCCTGACTCTGAAGCAGATGAACCACCACCACCACCAAGTCTGGCACCAGGTCCTCTGGAGCAGGATGTGCTTGTTCCCCCGGGCCCAGGTGTGGATCCCATCCCTGTTCAGCACCGTGCCCAGCCAGCTGCCAGTTCATCTGGCCATCCCCTGCCTGTGTTCCCCACACCTCCATTGTTTGGCAGTTTTTTGACTGTGTCGGGGTGGACAGCAGTGTGGTCAAGTGCAATCTATGTGAGATGGAGGTGCGCCGTGGTCCCCGGGGGACTCACCTGGGAACTGGGGGCCAGCACACCCATATGCTCAATCACCAACAGTTGGAGTGGCAGGTTGCCACAGAACAGACCATGCCTGCACCTGCTGGTCATTCTGTGGCAGATGGCGCAGCTGTGCATTGCGGCATCCCTAAGAAGAGGAGGGCCACAGCAGCACCTGCTGCTCCACCAGCACCCCCACCCCACCACCAGTAGATCAGCCTGTAGAATGTGTGGACCCCAGAGAACTGTTTGTAACACAGGCTGACTTGGAAGTTCTCTGGAGTGCTGTTGAGGAGAACAACGAGAGAGTGATTGCTGTGGAGCAGTGGCTGGATCACATAGAGGGACATCAGTTGCAAATTATGTCCATGCTGGAACTGCTGCTGGATCACCATGGGATCCCACATTAGTTTTTTTTTCCTCACACCATGTGCCCCCCACACCTTCCTTGCTGTGTTATAAAATGTATTGTTCCACCATCCCCAACCCTTGTATGTAATTATGTCCTTTTTTTGTTGTCTTCTGTATGCATGATACTTTGTATTCTGAGCAGTGTAAGTATACTGTGCTAAACTGCATGTGTGTAGTTAGTCTTCTTTCCAGTCTGTGTATGTACTGCAGATACTGTCCAACTCCCTGACTTAAAAACAAACATTAATGAGTACAATGGTGGGGTGGTGAAGCATGGAGAGATACTACAAAACAGGCTTACAATACATCCAAGTAACTATTAAAAAAAATTAATGTTGTGATCCGTGACATGATTGTAAATCGTGATTTGTGACTGCATTTGTGACTGTGATGTTGAAGAAATGTGAATGCCTATGGCTGTACTTCCCCGGGGCCCCACTGAGCTGTAGCTTAAAACTCCCAGACTTAAAAATGCATATCAATGAGTACAATGGTGGGGTGGTGAAGCCTGGAGAGATACTATAAAACAGGCTTACAATACATCCAAGTAACTAGAAAAAAAGTAATGTTGTGATTCGTAATGTGAATGATCATGAATCGTGATTTGTGACTGCATTTGTGACCATGATGACGGAGAACATGATTTGTATCATGAGTGACTCATGATGATGGTCTTGACTTAAAAACGCATATTAATCAGTACAATGCTCATGCAGAATTAAGCACCACACCTGTCCAGTACTCTGAAGGGAAGCAAAAGAAACAACTGTGACTTAAGTTACAGATGGAGATTGGCCCTAAAGAGATGCAAATGCACAGACAGATTAAGATTGTGCTGTGCACTGAAGAAATGCAGACACAGAGACACAACACCTAACCGGTGCTCACCATCAGAAATTCAAATCTGGAAAAGAATACCTTTGCTGGTTGGGGCGGGCCGCGGGGGAGCGCAGTGTACTGTATTGCTGCAGTAACAGTCACTAGTACTAGTACCAGTAAAGATACCACAAAGAAGTACACAGCTGCAGTGGATAGCAGCTTCACATTGCTGAAATTATTATGTGGCACAATAAAAGGTGTCTGATTTGATGACACGCGTCACACACATACTCACACATACTAAGTAATGCATAGCAAATTGGAAACTTCAGCAATATAACCACATATTTTAAACAAACTAAAATTATGCACTGCTGCACCACAACAATCAGCAAAAAAAGGCAAGAAATATTGAAAATATTACTGTGTGTGTACATTAACACAGTTATACAAGAAAAATATCACCAAAACAGAAAGCACTGTCTTTTTCTCCAAGTTAATCCTCCTACACGACAGATACACCCCTACCCCAAAGCACACTTCCACTGTCTCTCAGTACACAGACTGAATGTTGTACATTAACATTCAAAATCCATACACAAGCAATAAATGCTCGATGATATGAGCACGGGAGGGTTTCCTATAATCGATGAACTAAAGTTTCAGCAAAAAAAATGACTCAAAAAGGCTTTTTTAACAGCTTTTTGAAGGTTTGAATCGCAGAGGGCTCTCAGAGCAGATTGTCTTCTACAGCTTCCTACACACACTACCCCAAATTGAGGCTGTGCAGAACAATCTAGAGCCCATGTGACCTGAAATCCCATGAATCACTGCAAAATTGGCCTTTGGAGCTTAAAAACAAGGCGAAGTGAGGCAAAGTGGAAGGCGGAGTAACGCAAAGTCAACGTTTTCAATGGACTTCGTGTTACCCATTATAACGTGAAGTACTCCGCTTCGCATTGTGGAGCACTCCGTGAATTCACCTTCACTCCGCGAATCACTTTGTGGAGCGAATTGGGCCACTTTACCCATCACTAGTCAGAATAAAGGGAGGAGGAGTGGCTATCTACGCTAGGGAAGAAATAAAGGCTACAGAAGCACAGGTCATAAAAGAGGAAGGGGAGGCACTGTGAGGCATGCTGGAAATAGGGAATGGCACTGCCATTCAGGCAGGTGTGATCTACAGACCTCCAGCACAGGGGGAGAAGTTGGACAATGCACTGGTAGAAATCATCTGTGAAATGGTAGCAAAAGGGGAAATATTGCTGATGGAAGACTTCAGTTTGCCAGATGTCAATTGGAGGACCCATACTGCAGCCACAGCAAAGAGCAGAAACATACTGGAAGCTCTCCAGGAGGCAGGACTCAGACAGCTAGTAGTAGAACATACCTGTGAGGGGACAATATTGAACCTGGTGCTCATCAACAGGGAAAGGGTGACAGATGTAGAAGTGGGGAGTCACCTGGGGACCAGTGATCATGGTATGATATGGTTTAATGTGAGAACAGTAGAGGAAGCCAGACAGGCACGGGGCTATAATGTCGCTTGACATTTGCTGCATGGCAAAATTGCGCTGCCAAAACAGCATGATTTCTGCCATAAGGCATAAGCCTTTTTTGGGGGGGGCTCTGCCCCCACACACCCTCATTATGGGGGGCTGTGCCCCGAACCCCCCCACTAAAGATTCTTAACTCCGGGGGGGGGGTTAACTCATGGAGTGCATAAAGTCCAAAAAAATTAAAGTTTCTGCATCTGGGAATCAAACCTGGTCACAAATGCAGTGTCTGGGTTCCCGCTGCTCTGTGGAACTCAGTCCCAGCAGAGGTCTCATCCTCTGCCTGGGAAAGTGTGAATGGTTCAATACCGCATACAGCAGTATATGCAGTATTGCACAGTTTGCTCTTGTCTATGGCACGATCCCGGGTTAGCCATAATGTCGTACGCTACTAAGTGTGCAACATTAGGACCCGGTAGGAGCCAGACACACAAAGGCAAGGGTCCTGGTTTTCAGAAGGGTCCGTTTTACAAAGCTGGAGGAATGTCTGAAGAAAGTCCAAGTGGGTAGATTGGGAAAAGATGACATAGAGGAGCAATGGGCACAACTTAAGGGAGCCATAACAGAAGCCACAAGCATTTGCATTAGGCAAATAAGTAAAACAAAGAGGAAGAAAAAGCCACTCTGGTTCTCAAAGGAGGTGGCAGGTAGGGTGAGGGAAAAAAGGACAGCATTCAGAAAAGCAAAGTGACACAGGGGCAGGAAGATAGAGGAATGTATCTGGAAAAGCTAAAGGAGGTAGGGAAAACAGTCAGAAATGCCAAAGCACAGACAGAGGAAAGAATATCCAAGGCAATTAAGAAAGGAGACTAGATCTTTTTTAGATACAATAGAGAAAAGAGAAAAACCAGGGATGGGATTGTGAGACAAAATAGGGAAGGGGGGGAAGGGTCAGCTGAAAGGGACCAGGAAAAAGAAGAAATCCTGAACAAATATTTTTGTTCACTGTTCATGATAGAAAAAGAAGGGGAAGGTCCACAGCTAGGTGTAAGACGTACCAAGAGGAAGAGTTTACATACCAGTCTGTTCACTGTAGAGGGAGTCCTAAAGGAACTAGAAAAATGTAAAACTGATAAGGCAATGGGGCCAGACTGAATACATCCCAGAATTCTAAAGGGACTGAAAAAGAAGTTAGCAGAACCGTTGACAGCCTTGTTCAACAAATCATTAGAAACAAGTATGGTTCCGGCAGACTGGAAGAGGGCGAATGTTGTCCCTCTCCATAAGAGTGGAAGCAAGGAGGAGGCTAGTAACTGTAGGCCAGTCAGCCTAACTTCCGTGGTAGGAAAACTGATGGAAACATTACTCAAGGAAAGGATTGTGACATACCTTGAATCCAGCGGACAGCAGGCTCCAAGACAGCATGGTTTCATGGCAGGTAGGTCTTTCTAAACAAACTTTACAGATTTATTCATCTGGGTAACAAGAGAGCTAGATCAGGGGAGGGGTGGTAGATGTGGCCTACTTGGATTTTAGCAAGGCTTTTGATAGTGTCCTGCATAAAAGACTAATAAGCAAATTGAGAAGCCTGGGAGTCAGATCTGGGGTGCTTAACTGGGTTAGAAGTGGGAGGACACAGAGGGTGGTGGTGAACAGAGTTCAATCTGTAGAAAGGGAGGTGACCAGTGGGGTGCCTCAGAGATCAGTGCTAGGCTCAGTTCTCTTTAATGTCTTCATAAGAAACATTGTGGAAAGGCTGGAGGGGAATGTGTGCCTTTTTGCAGATACAAAGGTCTGCAATAGGGTAGACACACCAGGGGGAGTGGAAAAATTGGGAAGGGACCTGGGCAAGCTGGAGGGTTGGTCAAATATATGGTAGTTAAGATTCAATGCAAAGAAGTGCAAAATTATGCACTTAGGTCACAGGAACCAGAGAGAGTAGTACTCAGTGTAGAGGGGGAGGTACTGTTGGCCACCAAACAGGAGAGAGATCTTGGAGTAATTATATCTGAGGAACTAAAGGTGGCCTGACAGTGTGAGAAGGCAGTTAGCAGGGCAAACAGGATACAGGGAAGTATAGGGAGAGGCATCACAAGCAGAAAAAGGGAGGTGATCATTCCACTATGCAGTTCATTAGTGAGACCCCATCTAGAGTCCAGTTTTGGAGGCCACATCTCAAGAAGGACATAGGCAAAGTGGAGGTGGCCCAAAGAAGGGCTACTAAAATTGTACAGCGGCTTCACCAGAAGGCATATGAAGTGAGGCTGAAAGACCTAAATACTGTATGTATTCTTTAGAGTTGCAAAGAAAGAGGGGGGACATGATAGAGACGTATAAATACCTTAAAGGGATCAATAAGGTACGGGGAGTAGAATGTTTCAGAAAAGAGGAAGAACAAGAACTAGGGGACACGAGATGAAGTTGGAGGGAGGTAGAATCAGAGGAAAAGTGAGGAAGTATTTCTTTACAGAAAGGGTGGTGAATGCTTGGAACAGCCTCCCTGCAGTAGTGGTGGGGGCAAACATGGTGAATGAATTCAAAAATGAATCGGGCAGACGCAAGAGAATACTAGAAACAGGGAAGAGTGAGAAGGCTGCAGACATACTACAGTCTGCAATGTATATTAAAGGTAGATAAAATGGGCAGACTAGATGGGCCAGGCAATCCTTATCTGCTGACAAATTTCTATGTATTTCTATGTATTTATTTAAAGAGGACAGGAAATTATTTTTATTAGCAGCTGTGTGAAATGATTTTAGGTTCATACTGATATTCATGCCCCTAGATGATCCCTTATTTAACTGAGTCTGAACAAAATGTATGTGAAAAACTGTTTTTTGTATTGTTTTGTTTTTATGAGCAACATTCTGTACAGTTCCTTTCATGTAACAAGTAATTTAAAGTTTTAACTATGTCATGGTCTGTGTACAGAACTCTATTCGGATAGGTCTACAGCTTCCGCTTAGCATTCTGTACACAAACCGTGTACAGTAAAAACTGCAAATTTCTGGTTCCATGAAAGGAAATGAGCAAAATGTTGCCCGTAAATGTACTTAAAGTCTTGCTAATAAATGCAAGAAGTCTGAAAATAAAATGGATGAACCTAAGTACAGACTAGTGCAAGAGCATGTACAGGTCTGTGCAGTTACTGAGACATGGTTCAAGGATGGGGACTGGGGAACAGAAATACCAGGCTATAATCTCTCTCAAAAGAACTGGCAGAAAAAACGAGGTGGGGGTTTGGGAATTTATATAGCAGAACAACTTAAGGCATGTGTGATTAAGCAACAGGGTAATGGTGAAGTGGACCCTGAACTGATGTGGGTTCAAATTCAAGTGGCAACTAAACAAATCTTAGTGGGATTGGGGTACAGAGCTCCAAATCTGAATGCTGAAGAAAATGATAACTTTTTAACATCTATTGACAACATGGTTATAGAAGAAGACTGTATATATATATATATATATATATATATATATATATATATATGGGTGATTTTAATTTGCCGTCTATTAACTGGGTTACCTTGGAGGGGAACACTAATATTGAGAAAAGATTTATAGGAATAATGGCATCAAAAGGACTAGACAGTTAGTTAATGAAAATACAAGATGTAACAATATATTGGACCTAGTGTTAAGTAATTTCGAGGAGGACATTATCATTGTTAAAACATCAAACCCTACTGGGGACATTGATCATAACTCAATATTGTTCGAAATTAAAATTAATTGTGATATAGTAAATAGAATTACTACTTTAAAAGACTACTACAGGGCTGACTAAAAACAAATTAAACCATTTTTGACAGAATGGGTTTGGGAGGAGAAATTAAATGATCTTGGTGTGCATGACATCTGGACTAAGTTGAAAAATAAAATAGATTATTGCGTTAAAATATGGGTTCCTGAGGTGAAAAAGTACTGTATAACGCCTTATTTTAGCTGTCAATTAATATTCTCTTTATCCGCGGGACACAGATAATGCGTGGATATATGTTCACAGCGAGAAATTGTTGACCGCGTATAAATCATGGACGTATGTGCAAAACAAACGATGTTACAGTGTGTGCTCAGATCATACATTTATTTGAGCTTTGTGATGTTGGGGAACTAATATTAATTCCTTGGTGTTGTGGAACTAATATTCATTCATGGCATTTTTACCTTTTAAAACCTGCTTCTGCTCATATTCATCATTTGGGTTTTGTGCTTTGTGAACTTCTGCTTTGTGTTACAGTATGTTCTAGTAAAACTTAACTTTTTATTAATTTATTTGTAAAAGAAGGCTTCGGAGTTCTGAAGGTGGAGTGCTTCTTTTGTTTAGTAATTGAGACACTTAGCATGAGCTTCTGTTATCCCTGCTTGCTGGAATCCCTTCACTATATCCTCTTCTCTCTCACCGAGTGTGCTTATACTGTTTACCAACTGCTGAGCATTTTTAAATTTCAGCGAATGCATGCGGAGGTCGACGCTGATGTCACCACAAGCACGACCGTTCTGTAGTTGCTCTGACACAGTATTGGCATACCAGGTAGTGAAATTTTGCTTCAGTTGATCTTTAAAAATCTTATTTACAGTTAAATCCAGTGGCTGTAGTAAATCAGTACACAAGGCAGGAACGAAAATTGGAATTATGGCATTGTGTTCCAGAGCCTGTAGAACATCTTCAGTCGTGTGCCCTCTGAACAGATCCATAACTAGCAAGGATCTTTGTTCTTCTGGAAGGTCCATCTGTTTCTTGATTTTCTGTACATAAGGGACCAAAACCACTGAAATAAACTGCAGCATAGTAGCGTTACAAGCCCAGTGGTTCTCAGAGTGACTAATTAACCATCCCTGGGGGAATGTAAATGCAGGATGGCAGTTATTGTTTTTTCCCTTGTAGATGATCTGGGGTGGGGGGGAGTTCAGCAATCATGGAAACAGCTAGGACAACAGATACCTGCCTCTTGTCCCCTAATCCTGAGACCTCCACCTGCTTGGAGCCAGTAGCTGCCATAGTCCATTGACTACATGGCACTAACGGTACTCCGGTTTCATCCAAGTTAATAACCAGAGCTGGCGGGATAAGTTCCTGGCTACACACTGTGGAAATCCTTTGCAAAAATGTGGACTTCAGTTATGGGAAGTCAAGTGGTGTTTTACGAGCTGCTTTTGTGACCTTACATTTAGAAAACCCCATCCTGCTCAGTAGTTTCCAACACCATTGTCTACTAAAGGTTAGCTGCCCACCATTCTCTGCCAGAAGGTCTGAATTGTGTGCCTTTACCACACCAGAGGCAATTGCAGAAACAACTCTGGCATTAACAACAGCACCCTCTGACCGCAAACTCTTTATAATGTTCTGCAGCTCAAGCTCAACATCATCAAGGAGCAGGGTAGGACGTCCTCGAGGCTTAGTAGGCAACTGAGGAGTAAGTTGGGTAGGGTCAGGGATTTTTGTCAGCTGTGCAAGGTAATCTTTCTTAAAACCATGAACAGTGCTCTCATTAATGCTTACTGTGTATTTTTGGCTGTAAAACCGCACAGCATTCATAACCCCATTCTCTACTGCATACTTCAAAACCTCAAACCGTACCTCAGCAGAGTACTTACCATACTCGGTTCTACGCTTCTTCACCGGAGGCTCTGAGAGTTCTGCCACTACAGCCTCAGCGACTGTCAAAGGGACTGATGCAGTTTGACTTAAATTGACAGCACAAAGTGGCTTCCCGGACAAGTTCCTCTTCACAGCCGGCTTCTTGTTAAGCCATGACAGTAGTGACATCGTAAAGCTAGTATCTTCAGTAGTTCAATAGGCTGCTCTAATGCTCAGTTAAGTTAGAAACAAAAACAGCAATGAGCACCGGCGTCTCTGCTTCTTCGTTTTCTGCTTCTACGATTTGGATTTTTGACAGGTGACTTCCGGGTTGTAAAATGACCGACGGAGCGCTAATATAAGGTAACGCCAATTACTGTGGGGTTGTACACTGCGCTGAAATGTGTTTGCTCAGATATTTTGCGTTATACAGTATATAAAAGAGGCAGAGTTCCTGCTTGGTGGGGAAAGGCCATAAGGTGTAGTATAAATAGGAAACAGAAAAAAATGTAATAAATACAAAAAACATTCAACAGAAGAAAACTGGGCAAAGTGCAAAAAAGTAGCAAACAGGTGCAGGAGACTAATTAGAAGAGTTGAAGGAAAAGCAGAAGTCCAGATGGTATCAGCTGTTAAAGACAACAAAGAGAAATTTTATAGTTACGTTGGCTCCCTATGGGGAAATCAGAAAGGTGTGGGTCCCATACAAGGGGAGTCAGGTTTACTTACCAAAGAACATGACATGACGAATGAGCTAAACAGGTATTTTCTGAGTATATATCAACATAAAGGGAAACCATTGAGTACTAATATAGGTAGGGTAGACTATAAACCTGAATTAAAATTCATTGAGAAGATGGTTTTGGAAAAGATCAACAAATTGAAACTGAACAAATCTCAAGGGCCTGATGACATAAGCCCTAGGTTCCTTAGAGAAATGAGTACTGAACTGGTAGGACCAACAACCAAGTACTTTAATGCATCTATACAAGAAGGAGACACAGTTTTGGAATGGAGAGAGGCAGTAGTTACACCAATTCATAAAGCAGGTGATAAAAAAGAAGTAAAAAATTAAAGGCCAAATGGTAAGAACTCTGTGCTGGGTAAAATTCTTGAAGGGCTTATACAAGAAAATATCATTACTCATATAAGAAGTAAAGGTTACATTGATATCACGCAACATGGATTTAGCCCGAGTTGTTCATGTTTAACTGACCTGATATCCTTCTTTGAGCCAGTCGGTGCAGCTCTTAATGTAGGAATGCCAGTGGATGTTGTCTTTCTTGATTATGCTAAGGCTTTTCACTCCGTTTCGCATGAGATATTAATTGAACAACTAACTAGAATACAATTACACCCAAACATAATAGCATCAGTGGAATCATGGTTGACTGGTCGGAGACAAAGAGTGGGAATAAAAGGATTCTATTTGGATTGGGGGGAGGTGATGAGTGGTGTGCCCCAGGGCTTGGTTCTGAGGCCTACCTTATATATTATACTTGTGTCATCAATGCAAACATCAGGTAATACATGGCTGACTAAGTATGCAGATGACAGTAAATTAGGAGCAATCATAAACAATAAAGAAGCAGCTAATAAATTCCAGGAATATATAAATCAACTTGGACCATGGGCACAAGCAGACAAACTCAAATTTAACATAGACAAATGCAGAGTGATGCACCTTGGATGTAAAAACAAGAAATATAATTATACTTTGGATAATGTTACTATAAAAGAAACAACTAGTGAAAGGGATTTGGGGGTAGTGATAATCAATGATCTGTCCTTTAAAACACATGCAAGAACTAAAGTCAAACAGTGTAATAAAATATTGGGATACATCGTCAAGAACATCAAGAGTAGGGAACCTTCAAATATTATTCCATTGCATACAGCACTGGTTAGGCCCCATTTGGAATACTGCTCACCTGTTTGTTCACCACAAAGTATAGGGAGGAAGAAACTTGTTGAAAGAGTCCAAAGAAAAGCTACCAAAAGGATCCATATGGTACAACACAAAGCATATGGGGAGAGGCTGAGGGAATTAAATATGTATTTGATGGAATATAGACCGTTAAGAGGAGACCTATGTCTGCTGTTTGTTGCAGCAAACGGCTATACATGGGACACTACTGGACTAATGATGCAGAGACCAATCAGAAAAACGCATAGCCATAGGCTTAAACTGAAAGGTGAGGTAAATAAATGAGCAAAGAGAAACAGATGGTTTACACAAAGGGTAGTGACTATATGGAACATGTATAAACTATGAGAGGAGCTGCTTAGAAACCCAAAAAAAAGACTTCACTGTTAGGCCTTGAAAAAGCATCGGGTATGACGTGAAACACTGGCGACTGGGGGTGCTGCTGGTTTTTATGGAGAATAAACATATTTTTATCATGACCTAACAGTGAGGTCTGTTTTTTTGGCTTCCGGGAAGCTCCACTCATAGTTTGTGCCTGCTCTCTACATACGTAGTAGTTCCGGTGTATGTTTTGGGTAGCCGCCTTCTTCGTGTTTTACTATTTGGAACGTACTACCAGAAAACACAGTAGCAAGTAAAAATCTGGAAGCATTTAAAAAAAATCTCTTGACCTCTACAGTATATGGATAATATGAAATATGAGTTTGCCCACTGAAGAAGTGGCAAGTTATTATAAGGTCCACAGACCTCCTAACTCTTACAATATCTATGATTCTATGATAAAAAAATACAACATAGATTTTTTTCACATCAGTGTTTATTCAACTACAGTTGCCTATGGATCAGAAGGAGATAGGAATTTCATTTCTGTAGATAAGAACATTATAAATGGCTGCAAAGTTGTATACATTTCCTGTCCCCTTTAACTGCAAAATCAGCTGTCCCTCTATATTGCCTCTGCTCAAGTCTTTCTCAGGGATAGCCATTCCTTCACCCTAAATGAGAGTTTCCCCTGCTGGGTGCCCATAGAACAACACTAACTTTCACCACTGGGGACAGCAAGTGACCCGCCCTTCTAACCAAAGAAACAGGCACTGTTGCAGAAGCCCATGTGATGTGAAATGGGAAGGGAACTAAACTTAGATCTTAATGACCTATGATTAATTGTTATTATAAGTCTAATTAAATAGTAATGAGCCTAGCAAGGCTAGTGACTGGCTACTGCATATGTCATTAATCTCTAAGAAATGACTGCTCCAGCTGCCAATCCATGTTGTGTGTCTGCAGCGAATGCTATGTGAGATGTACATGTGCTGCGTCATTCCCTCCATACCACTCAAAAACATCAGTTGGAAGCAAAAAAAATAGCTCAAACAGTAAGTTTGTTATTGTGATTAGACTTATAATCAAAATAACAAACTCAAAGCCAGTCATTTCCTTGGATTAATGATTGTCTGGAGGGAGGAAGCTTCAGCTGTGGCCCTCTACACCCATCTCCCAAAACAATTATTAATCCCTTGGAAATGACTGGTTTCTTGGTTGTTATTGTTTAAATTTAATACGTGGGTGTGGTATCAGGTGCAAGGCACATACTCTGCAAGTTCCAATGTACCAGTTCATCAGGGTATTGAAGTTTAGCAAGGGTAATTTAGTTGAGGAATAGATGATTATGTGTTTATGTACAGCTTTATAAAGAAGTAGGACTCTACCATCTCTTGTGTTTGCTTTCACTTTCACCACTATATGTTTGGTCTCACTTTCACCACTGAGTGTACCCTCCTTTTAAATTTATGTTCTGCTTTTGTATGTGTTTTCAGACTAAGTTTCAGTAAAGCCAGATTACTGACCCGAGCTGCAAAGGGCTTCATGAGCAAGTCCCCAACTAAGACAAGTGATGTGGCCAGTGAGAGTGATCATGAGAATGAGAATATTGACTACATACCACTGGTAAGTCTCTGGAATCACATAGGTACTAAAGTGTGTAAGTACTTGCTGAGTCAGAACATATGGGAACTGTCCTGATGTTTAAAAAGTGGTGGTTTCACACACACCTTTCCTTTCTGCGTGACACAGCTTTCCAGCAGCACAGTACTATGAGTATACTGAGTTTTAGGAATCCATTAGAAACAATTCAGAAACTAAATGTCCTGGCCTCCAAAGAAACTGCCAAACCTCTGAGTCACAAGCCTCCGTGATATCTCCCAAAAAAGAGTACACCCTATGTTTAACATTATTTATTTATTTGTGTTTTTGATAACTGGGTAGGTGCACTAGATATAGAAATGCCTATTTTCAGGCATGACCTGGGAGACTACAAATGAGACAGTCAAAAATACAGATACAGTGATGTGCAAAACAAACAGTATTACTGACAGCATTAGTCAAACACATTTCAGGAATAGTACAAGCAAGCTTCAACAATCGCCTATTGAATCCTTTTTTTTTTGTTAATTTTGTTTTTACAGCTGCATAGCAGAGCAATGCTGACATATTGCAATTATGTTAGTAGAAAAAAGGGTCTCTGTAATGTTTGCAAACATGGCACAGCCTGTCTTCTTCCATGGAGTGGACCTGAGTCACATCTCTCTGTGTTCTCTCCATTCAGTACAGTGTGGCTGCTTCCTCCCTCCCACTACCCTCCCCCATGGCACTATTTTCTTGCTCCTGACTGCTCAGAATCAAACAAAAGAGTTAAGTTAAAGGGACACTGTCAGAGAGACCAGAGCTCCTATTGTAAAATGAAACTTCCTGCTCTGGAGAGGAAAAATACAGCATCCCAGGCAGCAGCCTCTGTCTCTCTGACACACACACACACACACACACACACACACACACACAGACTCACACACATAAAAAGCAAAAAGACTTTTCAAATGCTGAAAACAGCATGTTGGGCAGCTGGTGGAAAGCAAATAATTAGTCCCCTGCTCCATCAGCTAGCCAGCAGCAGTCTATGTCTTCACACACACTCACACATATAGAAAGGGAAAAGGCTTTTCAAACACTGAATGCTGCAACTGCTCAGAGTCAAACAGAAGAGTTAATTTTTTTAATTAATTTAATTTAGATGTTTAACCAGGTATAGCACACTAAGCTAAAAGCTTTTTCACAGGAGCGACCTGAAGTTAAAGGGAACATAAACCAATAGGGCAGCATGCTCCAGAGAATGCCAGGAGGTGGTGTGGAGCAAGGTGGCCAGCCTAAACAACAACAGCAAAAGCAAAGAGCTTGACAATCAAAAGCTCTTTGCTTTTCCTTAAATTAAAGGGACATTCTCAGAGATACCAGAGCTCCTGTTGCAAAATGAAACCTCCTGCTCTGGAAGTGAAAAATACAGCACTCCATACAGCAGCCTCTGTCTCTGTGACACACACACTCACACACATACAAAGTGAAAAGGCTTTCCAAATGCTGAATGCAGCATGCTAGGCAACTGATGAAAAAGCCAGTGATAATGTCCCTGCTTTATGAGCTAGATGTGGATGAAAGACATTTAGAGGGGGTAGTTATTTCACTGATCTAGTTGAGGCTTAGGCAACCAGCCTCTGTAGATACACGATTCCTAGGTTTGGACCACTTAACCTGTACTTCTGCACTTTATCCTACTGTAATCATGGAAGCAACAGAGATATGGGGAGGGATAGAGAGAGAGAGCATTGGACTGGTGAGGGTAAACTTTTGCAAGGAGTAAATGGATATTTTTCCAAAGGCAGAGTGATTTCAACACAAATGATATTAAGGCAATATGAAAATAAACTCCAAAAAGAGTTTAAAGCAAACTGACAGAAATCCTGTTTCCATGCTGGCAGTGCAGGTCCTAATGCTCAACCATCCCACCAGCCCATATCCTTCAGTCCAAAGTACAAGGTATATCTCCAAGCCAGTGCCTCATAGTGATGCACCCTTCAAAGGTAGAGAAGTATGTCTCACCACATGTTGCCAACACAATTTGTTGTAGCTTGTGTGAGATTGTTTGCTCAGGGAAAAGGATGCGCATTAGTCTTGAGAACACCAAGGAAGACCCCACCACTGATTTGCCAAGACTTCAGGAACCCAAAATCCAAATGTTTTTGCCTTTTGCTGTTTGGGCGTGGGAGTGGGGACTCTGGGGAGTTAGGATTGAAAACACTAACACCACATTTTCCTACTTTTGTGGTGCTAAGTTACCCTAACTGGTGCATTAATACATTTTTTTTTCATTTCTTTTTGAGATAATGAAGTTGTATCCTCACAGGTGTAGATATGTAGGGCCCTTTGAGCCCTGGGCCATGGGAAGACTCTGTCTGCCTACAGAAGTGCAAGGCCTGGCACCCCTCCCCCAGCCAGGGAATACAGTAGCAAGATTGTTCACACAGGCCAGGTATCATATAGTGAAGACACCTGTCCTCATTCACTCTTTGCACATTCACTGTTTACACATTCACATTTAACACATTCACTCTTTACACATTCACTCTTCACACATGCCATCTTTCTTTTAGATTTGGGAAAAGCAAATAAAGCTTCAAAATATAAACTAGCAGGAAATACACTACACTGCACTACAGTTGAAAGAGATCTAGGGGTGATGGTAACTGATGATTTAAGTTTCAGTTCACACTGTGAGCATTTAGTTAAGAAGGCAAACAAAGTATTAAATTGCATATTTAGACATATTGGGAGCAGGGATAGCAAGGTGATCCTGCCACTCTACCAGGCCTTGTTTAGACTGCATCTGGAGCATGGTGTGCAGGTATGGTCACCAGACTTAAGGTCAGACATCGGGAAGTTGGAGGGTGTACAGAGAAGAGCAACAGAAAGAATTAGAGGGATGGAGATCAAGAGTTGCCAAGAGAGACTTCAAGAATTTGGTTTATATGCATTACAGTATAGAAGGACTAGTGGGGATATGTGTATGATTTATAGTGCACTGCAGGATAAACAAATGAGCAGCAATTTCGGCCTTATAGTCAAAAGGGAATATGGTTATGGGAGCAGAAGACATAGGTTACAATTAGAAATGGACAAATGGAGGATGCTTAAACGAAAAAACTGGTTTAGTCAGAGGGGCATAACACTGTGGAACAGCTTACCAAAGGAAGAAGTAGATAGTGAAACTATGGACCTTTTTAAGATTAGGCTGGACAACTTTTACAAAAACAAATTTGATATAGTATAAAATTGGAGTTATGGCAAGCATTAAGGATGCAAGTCTAGTAGCTTGTATAAATCTATGAAATCTGAAGAGGCAAAGATATCTGAAAGAACAAACAATAATGTGTGAAGAGTTTAAGTGTAAAGAGTGACTGTGTAAAGAGTACATGTGTAAAAAGAGAATGTATAAAGAGTGAACGAGGACCGTTGTCTTCACTATATGGTACCCAGACCCGTTCAGACAACCCTGCAGCTTGCATTCCCATGCTGTGGGTGTGCTTTGCATAATATCGGCATCCCCCAACCCTCAACACATCCAACTGGGTCACTGAACTCGCCCTGAACTCATTTCACTGGCACAGGACCACAATGTATATCAGCTGGGTTCAACACTGGCATTACACATAAAATTTTATATATGTAGTTTTTCTTTTAATTTTGACCCTAAATTATCAAGATAGTCATTTTATGACTTGCTGTATAAACATGACACATAGCCTTTATAGTATATTGGCTGAAATGTCATTTTGCACCAGAAATGTAAAAACATATCTAATCCAGGTTTTAAGAAATGACACTTGTCATATTTATGAGGTGGTATGGAAAAATTGCTATGTTGAAAGTCTGGAGTCAAAATGTTAAAAATTAGCGAAGTTATGAGAGAACATTGAAATGTTTATGTTTACTCATAACCTGGGCATTTTACTGTATTTGTACACCAACTTTTCAGCATAGTCTTCTTATTACTCCACCTCATGAACCTGCTAGGTGAAAATGTTCAAATCCTTGCTTAAGTGTCATTGCGTTCCCCCGAAACATCATTCCATGCCGCAAGTTCAAAAACACATTTTGAGCAGGTTTGAAAAATGACAGCTGTCATGTTCATGAGGTGGTGTGAAAAAATGGCTATATTGAAATTTTGGGCTCAAAATATTGAAAAATACCAAAGTTATGACAGTGTGTTGCAAAAGCTTAGAATATGCATATAACTTTGTTGTTTTTCTGATACAGTATTTTTACTGCAATTTTTTCAACATAGCTTCTTATGACCCCACCTCATGAACAAGGACAGAGAAAATTTTCAAAATCCACCGGAAAGGTGATTTTTTGCAGCAACAGCTTCATTCCATGGTACAGGTGCAAAAACACATTTCAGCCAGGATTTGAAAAATGGAACTTGCCACATTCAATGGGTGATGAGAACAAATGGCTATGTTGAAAATTTTGGGTAAAAATATTTAAAATTACCAAAGTTATGAGCATGCATTTCAAAATTTCAATGTACTCTAATAAGTGTTGTTTTTTAATATTTTACCCACATTTTTATGTAGTCTTCTTATGACCTCACTTCATGAACCAGAGGGGAGACAATTTTCAAAACCCACCTTAAAGGGTATTTTGTGTAGTGACCACAAAATCATCTTGGGAGAAGGATTTGAGTAATTTTTCCACCATTGTTCATGAGGCAGGGTACTAGGAAGAAAATGTTGAAAACCTGGTGTAAAAATGTTCAAAAATGACAACGTTACTAATCAAAGTTCAAACCCTTATTGAAATACACTATACCGCACTTTACTTATTTTCTCATATTACCATCAGCGGTTCCAGCAGCAAGATGTATCTTTGATCAAAGAGTGGATCTTCACTGTGGGACATGTTCAGGTGAGTGAGGGTGTGTGGGGGTTTTGGAGTATGTGGGGTGGTGGGTGCTGAGTGGGAGGTCGTGGTGTGGGTCAGACTGGCAAGCGGTCATTTGCTTTTTTCCAGGAAAAAAAAAAACAATGAGGGACAGTTTTTTTTCTTTTAAGGGGATATGACACTGACACTGTAGTACAGCATGAGAGGGGTGCTGCACTTCTGAGGTGCCGTCTTTCAGATGAGACATTAAACTGAGGTCCCATCTGCTTGGATTGGTGATAGTTCAGATGGATGTTAAAGATTCCATGGCACTTATCAAAAAGTGTAGGGGAATTTCCCCGGTGTCCTGGCCAAATTTCCCTCATTCACTAAAAATACCACCAACAGCTTAATCTGGTTCAAGGTCAGTTGGCATTCATCTGTATCCTTCTCCCTGGGTCATGCCTGAAAATAGGCAGGATTTGTCTAGTGCACTTACCAGGTCAACAAAAACTAAAATAAATAAAACAAATAAAAAAAAATTCTGATGCTGGAGATTGAGCACCCAAGTGTCAGGTGACAGTTTAGTGGTACTGGGAGTGGCACCTTACTGCTGCCACCTACAAAATAGGAATGGGGCCTGGCAACCTGAAGGGGAGAGTGGTCAAGACAATCAATAGCAGGGATGGGCACTCCTGTCTGCTTATAAAATATATAAATATCAAAAAACATTGGGAAGGGCAGTTAGGTGACTTGGAGAGGAGGGTGGGTTAAATCAGCAATACCCAAGGTGGGCACCTTGGTCTGTTTAAAAAAGAAATAGATAGATAGATAGATAGATAGATAGATAGATAGATAGACGGACGGACGGACAGACAGACAGACATAAAGAATGTTAGATAAAGTGAGAGACAGAGACAGACAGACAGAACAGGATTGGTGGCTCATTGCTGTCAATGCAGATCATAGCACAACTTTCAGCTGTGGCTGCAGAACTCAAGAAAATCCCACTGTTGTCATACAGAGAACATGGGTCAACAGCTTCTCTTGCTAAACTGGGCATCCTGGATTTTAGGGTGCCCAGAAAAGGTATTTCTGGCATGTTTTAAAAACAGACAGCAAAATCTAGCTAAATGGATCCTGTTTAGCTAGGTTCGAGTGTTGTTTTTTAAAAGAGATAATTTTTATGTATTTTCAATGTTTGTGAGTGTAAAAAGAAAATAAAAATGGCGGCCATCTCAGCAGGTATTTTTTTCAACATGATCTTTTTTTCTCACATGATCAGTATTTTTTCCCCCACAACAAGTAAATCATGAAAAATAAGCAGTCACAATATTTTTTTTTTACCACTCGCATGTGACGGTTAACTCAAAAATCCTTATAACTCTGGAACCATATGATATTCTTTCGCAAAGTCTTCAAAAGACCCACTCTCAGCACAGGCCCCTGAAACCCTTAAAACTATCTGAAAAAATTCCACACCGTCTAGGCAGTAGATGAGAACAAAAAATACACAGTGTTAAGTATACTGTAAGTATGTGTTGTTGTTTTTTTTTGTTGTTGTTTGGAGCTCTGTGTCTCAGAAACCAAACAAGATGCCATCACAAAGCTTTTCACTACTTGAGACTATGACAGCCTGACCACACATGACAAATTTAGATTTTTTTCATCAAAGGACACCAAAGTTATTAAGGTATAAAAATTGGGGTTTGACATTAAGCAGCCTACTCAACCCTAAGTATGAGGGCTCTACCATGCCCCTATAATATATTTAGAGAGAGAAAGAGAAATCCATAGATATAGATATAGATATAGATATAGATATAGATATAGATATAATCATACACCTAGCTATAGATATAGATTATATTCGCACTAGAGTTGAGTAGGGTGTTCAATGTTAAACCCTTACCTTTGCACCTTAATAGCTTTGGCAATGTTTTACAAAATCAGCTGAAATATTTTATGTGTTGTCTAAGAGGCAAGATCTAAATCTGTGAAAAATTTTGTGACTGTAGCTGTTGCCGTTTCTGAGATCTGCATATGTCATTTTTTGTAGATGTTTAATTTTTACTATACTTAACATGGGATTTTTTTTTTTTGCTCGCACCTACAGCCTACACAGCATGGAATTTTTTTCCCAAAACTTTCATGGTTCAGGCATGACTTCCTAAGGCAGTGCCTTTGAAATGTTTTGTGAAAAAAAATTAAATGGTTTCAGAGTTATAAGGCTTTTAAAAGTTTTGTGGTTTTCTATTCTGAGCATTCTCAGTGGGGTTCTTGGATAACATCCTGATACGACACCAAAATGTCTGTGTCATGAGACCATTTTATTGGTTTCTCACCACTTGCTTCTCACAGCATGAAACATTTTTTGTGCCGTGTGAGCTGAGATCTTGTTTCTTTTCCCCTCAAACTAATAAGCATGGAAACTACATGCAAATGCCATCATTTTAGAAACCAAACACCAGAACCTAGCTACTGTACACAGGACCTGTTTAGATAGATTCTGATGTTTGTTTCTTAAATTAATGGCTAGAAATACCTTTTCTGGGTACCTCAAAATCCTGGTTCCCAGCTTAGTGAGAGGTGCAGTTGACCCATGTTCTCTGTATGAGAACTGTGGGAATTTCTTGAGTTCATTCCCATGCTGTGGGCTGCTATGGGACCAGTGAGCCACCATTTCCCTGGTGTCTAGTGGCACTTGGCTATCTCCACCACCCAGGGGAACACTCTAGATCAGGTGGAGTCCTTCAAATACTTAGGGATACAGCTTGACCCTAATCTCTCCTATGGGCTTCATGTAGATAATGTAGCTAGAGCTGCTAATACACGGCTTTTGGGCTCCTCTACAAACACAGACCACACCTCACGCCAGAAGCTTTGAAGGTTGCAGTCCTGAGCTCTGTTATCTCTGTAATAGACTATGGTCTCATCATTTATGGCTCGGCCACAACCACAACCCTTAGATGCCTCTCAACTACCTTAAATAAAGCATGTCGGCTCATCACTGGTGCTCACCGTCTCACCCACACATGTGACCTGTACACTCAGACCGGCTGGCTCCAACTATCAAACCGCATAAAGTTTCTCACCTGCTCCATGGTGAAAAAAATCTACCTTGGCCTTGCACCTTCTGGGGTCTCAACTCTGTTACAACACCAGATTAACAAATGGTGCCTTAGAAGATCCACGCTACAGCTACTGAAAGTCCCCCACTGTCACACTTCACAGGAACAATGCTCTTTTGCTTATCGAGTGCCACTCTGGTTCAATGGCCTCAGCCCAACCATCTCCTCTGCCCCAACTATTGGTATGTTCAAAACTAGGCTCCGGGACTATCTCATTACCAACAGCTCCTGTGACTGCCCAACTTAACCTTGTTTCTCCACTTCCCTTTCTGCTCTAGTTGCCCCCCCCCACTGGATTCTACCCTCACATCTTGGTAAACCCAATGCTGCACTTTTCACCCTCTTGCCACCCTTCCTACATTCCTTCTCCCCCCCACCTTCTTCCCTCTCCCTATGACTCTGGCACTTCTTATCTGTTGTCTATTTTCTCTGACAAATGAACTGGTTGCCTTGTTACAATGCTACCCTTGAACTGTATTAATCTGTACTCTGTTTGCAATGTCCACATTGTTGTAATGCCTGTCTTGATGTTCCCCATAATTTGTATTTATTTCTCTGACGTGGAACCTTTGTAAAAGAGCCATGGCTCAAAGGTATTTGTAATCCTAGACTTGATAAATAAATAAATAAACTCCTCCATCCTCCCATCTCTGTCCACTTATGTGTGTTATGATTCCCTGTGGTCTAGTGGCACCCCCCAATCACCACCCCCTTATGTGTAGTACCTTTCCCTGGTGTCTAGTGGCACCCCACTCCTCTGATTGCTGTCGCCTAATGTGTATTAGGTATCCATCATGTCCAGTGACACTCCTCCACCCTCTGATCACCATCCCATTATGCATATTACCTTTCCCTGGTGTCTAGTGGCACCCCTAACCATCTGATCACTGTTTTCTTAGGTATAGTACCTTTCCTTAGTGTCTAGTGGCACCCCCACCCTCCAGTCTCCATCCCCTTAGGTTTATTAACTTCTCCTGGTGCCTAGTGGCACTCCCTACCCTCTGATTGCCATCCCTTTAGGTGTATTATGTTTCCCTGGTGTCTAGTGGTGCCCCATAATTGAACCATGCAAGGGAGAGGGTCATGGGCTTGAGGAGGGCTGATTTTAAAAATATGGGTGAATGACTAAGGGATACCCTGGGGGGACTTGTGTGGGTGGAGGAACAATGGGAAAAGCTAAAAGGGGACATAGTGAAGGCAACAAACCTCTGTGTCAGGCAAGAAAGCAAAAGCAAGAGGAAAAGACACCCCTATGGTTCTCAAAAGAGGTGGCTTGGAAGGTAAGGGCAAAAAAGTTAGCTTCAGGAGCTATAAGGAGGCACAGAGGAAGGAGGATAGGGAGGTGTGTCAGGAGAAACAGAGGGAGGTGGGGAAAGCAGTAAGGAGCACAAAGGCACAAACGGAGGAGAGAATGGCCCAGGCAATAATGAAAGGGGACAAGACATTTTTCTTATATATAAGTGAAAAAAAGAGGAACAAAGAAGGGATTGTAAGGCTAAGAAGAGAAGGAGGGAATTGGGTGGAGGATGTGGTGAGATAATGCCATACAGTACAGTTACGTAAGAACTTACCGTAACAGTAGATCTTCGAGAACAGCTCTTGCAGCAAGTTACACCATAAGATCTGAAGCCTGCAGGTGGCAGGACCCCACAGAAAACTTCTTGCCAGCTACATACAGTGGGGAACCACCCCTGACGTCGGCCCCACCCGACATCCCATACCTCATAAACGGGGCGATCCTCCAGCATCCCTCAGTTTTCCCGCTGAAGACTCCAACATAGTGCTATAATTCTGATGGGAGACCAAGGATCCACTTCCAAAAGAAGACCAATAATCATGTTGCCAATGCAGATGACCTCCTGAGGGGAAGGTGGGTGGGAAAGTACCTACTGCAAGAGCCCATCTCGAAGATCTACTGTTACAGTAAGTTCTTACATAACTGTACTATCTTATTTTGAGATACAGCTTTTGCAGCAGGTTACACCATAAGGACTGAGTCCCAAGCAATATGCGGTAGTGCAGAAAACAGGAGGAGGTCTGGAGAAAGGGAGAAAGGGAACCCCTCATGATAGAAGCCCTTGTAGGACGGCAAGACCAAAGCCTGCTCTGCACCTAGAGGCAATATCTAGACTGTAATGACTAATGAAAGTGTACACAGTACTCCAGGTAGCTGCTGCAGATATGTCTGAAGCTGATACATTTTTCAGAGAAGCAAATGAGGCTGCCACCCACTTTGTGGAGTGACCCTCTACCGGTCCCGGTAAGGGTTTGTTTTGTTTCTGGTAACAAAACACAATGCAGTTCATCAACCATTTAGAAAGTGTCTGCTTGGCAACAGGTGCTCCTAGCACCCTGGGGCAAAAGATACAAATAACTGATCAGATTTTCTGTGTTGTCTTGTTCTAGACAGATAGTACCAGAGTATCCTGGGCACATCTAAAGTGTGCAGGAGAGCTTCTCCTCTATTGGAGTACTCAGGATAATAAACAGGATGATTAATCTCTTGGTTGAGAGTAAGCTCTTACACTACCTTTGGAAGAAACTTAGGATTAGTTTTTAGGGACACCCAGTCCCTATGAAAAACCAAATATGGCTTCTTACACATAACTGCTTGGAGCTCTCAAATTCACCTGGCAGAGGTCACTGCAACTTAAAAATAGCACCTTTCAAGACAGAAGGTGTAGCTCTCAATCAGCGTCTGGTTCAAAGGGAGGTAGTGTGAGCTATTCCAAAATGAAAAGAAGATCTGTAGGAGGGATCGTGTTCCTAATGGGTAGTTTCAAGTAGAGAATGCCATGCAGAAAGGTGTGTGACAGCTCCAGCTGGGCTAATGATTTATTCCCCGTAATGAGCATGGTATGCAGATAATGCTGAGAGATGCACCTTTAAAGAGGAATAGCTTAGCCCTAAGTCTGATAATAAAAGAACGTACTGTAGGACTGAGTTCACCGGGCAAGTCAATGGATCCAGATCATGTGCTGAGGACCAAATGCAGAAACTGTGCTATTTCATGGTGTACGTGGCCCTAGTAGAGGGTTTCCTTGCTGCCACAAGGATTTCTGCTACCTGAGTTGAGACCCCATGGTGAGAAATCGCTAGGTCTTCAGGAGCCAAGCATGCAGGTGTAAGAACCACAAGTTTGGATGGACTAGTGATCTGTTGCTCTGTGACAGTAAGTGTGAGTTGAGAGGTAGAGGGAATGGTGGCTGGCTTGTTAGATGTTGGAGTAAGGGGAACCAAATCTGTCTGGGCCAAAGTAGGGCTAGCAGAATCATGTCTGCTCCTTCTGCTTGTAATTTGAGCAGGACTCTCTGAATGAGTGGGAAAGGAGAGAAGGCATAAAGAAATCTGCCTGTCCAGGAGAGGGACAACGCATCTTGTCAGAAAACACCAGGCTCTGGATCTAATGAACAAAAATTGGGCAGTTTTGCATTATATGGGGAGGCGAACAGATCTAGCTCTGGAGTTCCCCATCTGTTGAACAGAATTTCTGCTACTCGCTGTTGAAGTTCCCACTCATGTGCATTGGATCTGGACCGGCTTAGCATATGAACTGCAGACAGAGTGATGTGGTCTATGGCCCAATGCCATACTCTCATTGCTTCCTGACAGAGTTGGTATGAATGGGTACCTCATTGTTTGTTGATGTAGAATACTACTGACATGTCTGTTTGAATCAGTAGATATCCTGGGCGTAGGTCTGTGTGCAAGGTCTGTAGGGTGCACAGAACTGCTGTCATCTCTAGGATGTTTATGTGTAGAGCTTCTTCTGAGCAGGAGCATAATCCCTGCATCCTTCTGTTGCTTAGATGGGCACCCCAACCCAATCCTGATGCATCTGTGGTCAGGATCTGAGAAGGTATGGCTAACAGGAAAGGGACTCCTGCTGCTACGTGTTCTGGAACTAGCCACTACTGAAGGACTCGGTGTATGGAGTTGGGGACCAAAACTATCAGATTGAGGTCATCCCAGCGTTGGTCCTACTGGACTTGGGGGGGTCCATTGAATGGTCCTCATATGGAGATGAGAAAGGTGTACTGTGGCTATAGCAGCTGCCATATGGCCCAACAGTCTTTGCATGGTGCTCACTGTGACCTGTTTCTGTCCCTGGATATGTCTGATCAAGCCCCTGAGGTGATCTGCCCTGTCTTCCGGTAAGAAAGCCTTCCCTCTGGTCATGTCTAAGACTGTTCCTATGAACTGTAGTCTCTGGCATGGGGTGAGGAATGATTTGGCAGGTTGACGGTGACACCTTCTTCTTTGAAGATGGAAAAGGTGTCCTGTAATGTCTGATTGTGTCACCTCCTGGACAATGCCATGAGGAGCCAGTCATCCAGGTAAGGGAAGACATAATGTCCCATTCTTCTGAGGGCTGCAGCTACTACTGCCAGGCATTTGGTAAAGACTCTGGGTGCTGATGACAGGCCAAATGGCAATGCCCAGAACTGGTAATGTTGGCCTCTGAATTCGAACCAGAGAAACCTCCAGTGGTGTTGTGCGATTGGAATGTGGAGATAAGCATCTTGCATATCCAGTGATGCTATCCAGGCATCTAGGCATAGCATCGGGATCAACCCCGGTAGAATGACCATCCTGAAATGTTTGCATGCTACAAAGGTGTTGAGATCGCTGAGATGCAGGATGGGATGTAGGTCTCCTGTCTTTTTGGGTACTGAGAAGAAGTGGGAATAGTATCCTTTCCCTCGTTGAACCCCTGGGACAGGTTCTATGGCCTCTTTCTCTAAGAGAGCTCGGATTTCCTCCTGGATGAGCATGGCATGATGGTGGGAATACTGGGATAGCAGGGGTGGCCTGGATGGTGGCTTCCTGGAGAACTCAATAGAGTGACCTCTTTGAATCAGCTGAAGAACCCATTGGTCACAGGTAATTTGCTACCACCCTTCCAGATGTTTTGAGAAGTGACCCCTGACCACCTCTTCCTCCTGAACAGGTTTGAAGAGGAGGGCTCTGCAAGGAGTCAGGCTGTGGAGGTGGGGAGGTTTACCTTGGGGGGGACTTGACATTTAGTGTGTTGAGAGGGGACTTTGCAGGGGAAACTTCCTCTCTGCTGTTGGCCAGACTGTTGTACTTGTTTTCCATGAAAATGCTGTTGCTGTCTCTGACATGGCTTTGGCTTCGGTTTGTACATGTCCTGTACTGATGAGGCTGCTTTGCCTGCATCTTGTAGTTTTCATGATAATCTTTTTGGATTCTTTGCCAAAAAGCGCTGTCCCTTTGAAGGGGACATCCAGAATGCCTGTCTGAATGTCCAGCGTGAAGCCCAAAACTCTGAGGCAAGAGTGTCTCCGAAAGCACATGCCTGCTGCTGCCCCTCTGGCAGCTGAATCAACAGAATCATAAGCCACTCTGAGTACCTGGGTGCCCACGTCAGAGCCTGTTTGTAAAAGCTTGACAAATTCCTCTTTCTGATCCCCTTCTGGCAGTTTTTTGGCCAAGTCCAGCCCCTGTTCCCACAGGGCATTTTGAAACTGGACTACATGGGTTAAGAAGTTTAAGGAGAAGATGGAGCATGTGGCAGATGCATACATCTTTCATCCTAAAGAATCAAGCTGCTTCGATTCTCAGTTTGGGAGCTGAGTGCTCAGGTGTCTCAGCCTCTGGGACCTATCATATGTGGTAGTGATAACAATGGAATCCGCCACTGGTTGCTCTCCCAGGTTGGACTCTTCCAGTGGTGCCCTATTCAGCTGATCAGCCTTTTTGGGGACCACTGAGGATGTGTAAGGAAAATGAACTTTTTGAGAAAAATAAAGAATGCTTAAGTGTGGCATTGATCGGTTGCTGAAGGCATCTGTGGAGCTAATGCTTGTGAGTTGACGGCAGGAAAAGAACTCAGGGATGCTGGGGGACTGTCCCTTTTATGAGGTAGGGATGTCAGGGGTGGGGCTGACATCAGGGGTTGTCCCCCGCTGTATGTAGCTGTTTAGAAGTTTTCCATGGGTCCTACCACCTGCCAGCTTCAGTCCTAATGGTACAACCTGCTGCAAGAGCTGTATCTCAAAGTAAGATCTTATTGTTCTAATCATATTTCATTGCATTTTATGTGAGAAATGCATCAGAGATGCCCATGGTGTCCCAATGTAAGTTGCAAGGGATCATGAGCAGAAAATCTGTCAGCTACTGGTCGGTCACGGACTGGTGTTTAAATCATTTAAAAGAAGACAAAAGAATAATTAAGCAGAGCTGGAAGCAAGGCACATCCCTTTGTGCCTATAAAAGGCCAAGACATCCAGTAGTACCATTCGGTCTGGGTTCCTCTTGTCCCTGCAATCTGCCCTGAGATAATCTCATTACTGCTGAATGGGCTACCATTTAAGTAAATGGCTCTACTGAGGTAGCTTAATTGCAGCCATTTTCAAGGAGGGAGGCTGGATTTTCCCCTAGAAGTCTGGTTTAGACTAGCTGACCTCTAAGCTTTTTTTTTCTATCATATTCAGAAATGCACATTTGTTATTTTGTAATAAAATACTAAGAGCTGATTGGTTGCATAACCATAGAGACAGAATGCTAGCCAATCACAGGGCAAACCACTGTCCTCTGGACCTGCCCTTTGAGAAGCCCATAAAACAAGAGTGCAAAGACTGTGTCAGAGCCTTTTTGCATTTGGGGACCCTGCCTGTTTAGGAGAGCAGAGACTTTTTCTTCAGGAATTCTTCTGCACTACGAGGAACCAAGATTTTCAACTGCCTTTGTAAAGACTTTGCACTTTAGAATTCAGCAACTAAGGACTTGAGGTAGACTTTCATCTCAGAGTTTTAAAGTGCAGGTTTTTGTGTATGTTTTCCATTTTATTTTCAATATCCTGTAACCAATGTCTAACATTATTTGTCTTTATGTTATTTACTGCATTTATTAATTAATTAGTAAAGCTTTTGGTTTACTTTTAAGATAATTCTACCAGTGTCATTTGTGTGTGTTGCTTTGGGGACAGTTGTTCAAACTATCCTACACCTGTGTGATTGCTTAAGGGCCAAAACACTACCAAAAGAAAGAACCTCTAGGGACTCTGTGTGATGAAAGGAGGGGAGGAAATAAAAAGGGTCTCAGAAGGAGTCTGTGGGTGTTTGAACTGAGCTCTGCATTTCGGTGAAAAGACACATAATAGGGTGTATAGGGCCATCCAAAGCATATACATGCCTGTGTTTTTTTCTGGTTCATTGTGCAGTGGCTGAAAGGGTTCTATCCCAGGAACACAGATTCAAGACTGTATTTGTACCCCCTCGCATGGAGAGAGGGTGCCCTGGGATCATCTATCATACGTTCAGTTGTGAGACAGACAGCATGCTAAAAGGACAGAGGAAGGGTATCCCTGCCCCCCATCACAAGAGGGATTCACTGTGATGCAGAGAATACTGTGCCACAGGAGTGGGCTTGTGACAAATTTAGTGAGCAGCAGTGTGACTGGCGAACTGTTTGAACAACAACGCACAAAGAGGGCAGAAATTGGAAAAGGGAAAACTGGTTACAAGAGATAGTTCCCCACCCTGTTTCTTCTTTTTTTTACTGCAAGTAAAATGCAGACTAGTGGTAGTGTAGAGAAGAAAGATGACTTCCAAGTACAGTGACTACAGTGTGGAAGAGCTAAAGCAGCTGTGCCAGGAGAGAAGGATCCAGTATAAGGGGCACAGTAAGAAGCACCTTGTGGAAGTCCTCAAGGCAGCCGATGAACAGGCAGCAACTGGGGGCACCAAGTCACAGCTGGTGACTGAAAGGGATCAGACCTTGGGCGTGGGGGTGCTGAGGGCCATCACAGTGTCTAGTCCCAGGGAGGAGGACAGAGAGACCAGAGGGAACACAGAGCCACAGTACATGGGGAAGGCCACCACAGAGCTGGAGCTGGAAGGGATTCGGCTACAATTTGAGCTGAGGAAATTGGAGCTGGAACAGAGAAAGTTCAAAGCCCAGCAAGAAAGAGAGCTGAGAAGGTTTGAACTGGAGATACAGGAAAAGCAGTGCCAGAGAGAGGCTGAGGAAAAGCAGCATCTGAAAGAGGCCAAGGAGCAGCAGCACCAGAGAGAGTTTGAACTGGAGAGGCTAAGACTCCAACGACCAGTGCCAGAGGAGGTAAGTGGCAGGGGTGAACCGGAAACTCCATGGTTAAGGTACAAATTAAATTCCAAATTAATAGCATAATTTAAAGAGGGGGAGGATATGGATGCATTTTTGAATTAGTTAGAAAAGGTCTATATCCAGGCCAAGATACCCAGGGAGACCTGGAGCTTTCGGCTATCCCTGCTGCTTACTGGAAAAGGACATGAGGCACTAGGCCAAATGGACAATGAGAAAAGCAAAGACTATGAGAAACTTAAAGCTTCTTTACTCAAAAAGTATGAACTAGCTCCTGAGACCTACAGAGTTAAATTCCATAAACTCCAAAAAAGCCCTGACATGAGATTTGAAGAACTAGCCACAAAGCGACTGCAGTTTTTAAAAAGTTGGTAGGAGAGGGTGGAAGCAAACTCTATGGGGAAAGTTGAGGAGGTTAAACTTTTAGAACAGTTTTTTGGGCTTGCCCAGTGGAGCTGAAAACCTGGCTGGAGGACCAGAATCCAAAAGCAGCACAGCAAGCTGCTGAGCTCTCAGATTGCTATGCCAGGAGCAGGCCTGCTCTGAAAGAAGTGGGGAAGCAGGTGCTGCAGGGCAAAAAGGGAATGGCATGCCTTCAGGGCAGCTAAAGCCCTCATGGCCTCTGCAGAAAAGGGGAAGTCCCAAGTTACCAAGAAGGGATGTCTTGGAAAAAAAGAATGACGAATGTTGGTTTTGCAAGCAATCATGCTAGGCAGTGTCCTAAAAAGGTACAAAATGGACAGTGTCCCTCGAAAGGAGGTGGGTGCACTGTGTATCCCTTACAGTATGCCTGTGAACATGAGGGAGCACATACACCCAGTTACTGTAAATGGGGTGCAGACCCATGGGCAAAGGGACACAGGGGGATCTTTTACCCTGGTAAAAGTGGATTTGGTTGAGCCTGAACAGCTTATACCTAATCAGTTTGTCACTGTGAGGGGATTCACAGGGGAGGAGAAAACCCTGACACTAGCTAGTGTTCTCCTGGATTGGGGTGAGACGGGAGAGAGAGTGCAAAAAGTGGCAGGGCAGACAACCTCACTCTGATGTGATTATAGGGAATAATCTACAGCAGGGGATAATGTGTGCAGTTACCCACAGTCAGATGGCTAAGGCCACTTGTAGTTCCCTGAACCCTAGGGAAGCCCCAGTGGAAGAGAATAGTAGTCTGGTTCCCTAGCCTTTGTCTTCTGACATGGAAAATAGTGACAGGGAGGTAGGACTTCCCCAAGTAGCCATTCATCAAACAGCTGTAGAAGGTTACTCTGAGGAGGGAGGGGTAACAAATGATCAGAAGGTTAGGAATGGCAGTGACTCTGAATGTACCGACGCTAGAGCTATGGATCCCAGTTTAGGAACTGAGGGGGACGTCCCATGCTTTGGGAAAATGTGAAGATTTTGCAGCTGCTCAGCGGACTGATCTTAGTTTGGAGAGGCTGAGGGTTTGTGCAAAATCTGACTGAACACCGGGAGGTGACATGAGACATGAGGTATTTTGGAACAAAGGACTGTTGTTTACACAGGACATGAGGACAGAGGAAGGGGTGATGGACAGGCAGCTTGTCATTCCCCAGCTATGTCATGAATGGTTGCTCAAGGTTGCTCATGATATCCCCATGTCTGGACATCTGGGCATCATTTGCACCATGCAGAGATTGGCCCAGAGTTTCTATTGTCCCAACTTCACCCAGCAAGTGAAGGAATATTGCAGGTCTTGTCACTGGTTCCAACAAATAGGGAAGGCAGGTAGAAAAACAAAAGCTGCCCTACTTCCCTTGCCCATTGTGGATGAACCATTCCAGAGGGTAGGAATGGATATTGTGGGACCCTTGAATACCACAAGCTCCTCCTGAAAAAGGTTTATCCCGACAGTGATCAATTACGCCACCGGATACCTGGAGGTGGGTGCCCTCTACTCAAATAGGGTAGACAAAGTGGCAAACGCCTTGCTAGGAATTTTTTCCTGGGTCAGGTTTCAGCAGGAGGTTATCTCAGATGAAGGGGTAACTTCATGCTGGACCTGATGATGTTTTTGTGGGGAAGTGTGGGGGTGGTGCAGAGATGCACGACACCTTATTACACACAAGCCAATGGGCATGTGGAAAGGTTAAATGGTACCCTAAAATTGATGCTCCAAGTGTTTGCTGAATAGTATGGGAGGGACTGGAAGAAATACCTTCCCCACTTGTTGTTCGTATGCAGGGAGGTGCCTCAAGAGTTGACAGGGTTCTCCCCCTTTAAACTCTTATATGGACATTGGGTGCGTGGGCCCCTAGACTTGATTCTAGAAGACTGGGAATGCAAGCACACCACCCAGGGGACTCCCATAGTGGAGTCTGTCTTTAAGTTTAGGGAGAAGCTGAAGGAACTTATGGGGTGGCCCAAAGCAACCTATCAGCTGCCCAGCAGAAGCAAAAAGTTTGCTATGACCACAAAGCCAGAGCTCGCTCATACAGTGCAGGCCAGGAGGTAATGATCCTCATTCCAGTCGGGAAGGGCAAGCTGCAGGCTGAGTGGGTGGGACCATACAAGGTAATCCAACTGGTAAATGACGTGAACTATATTGTGGAACTGCCTGACTGAAGACATACCCATCGAATGTACCATATCAATATGATGAAGCCATATGTAAAAAGGGCCAACATGGTGTTTGCTGTTTGTTGTCCTGGAGAGGGGAGGGAAAGGACAAAGAAGACCCCATTCTGGACTTGCTAGAGGAAAGCAAGCAAGAGTCATTGGTGGAGACAATCAAGTTGTCACCCCAGTTGACCCCAGAACAGACCCAGAAAGTGAGGAAGATTTTAGAGGACTTCACCCCTTTATTTACGGCCAAGCCCGGATGAACCCCCTTAGCAACCCATAATGTGGACATGGGGATGCACGCACCCATATGACAGATAGCTTACCAGGTGTCTAAAGGACATTGGGGGGAGAAGGAGGAAATGGTGGTGTTAGGGGTAATATAGAAATCCCACAGTCCCTGGGTCTCACCTATAGTCCTCATCCGCAAGCCAGATGGGTCTAGCTGCTTTTGTGTGAACTATAGTGGACTCAGGACAGTCACGACTGCCCCCCAATGCCCCAGACAGATGAACTGTTGGAAAAGTTGGGGGGGGAACCTACCTAACAACCATAGACCTGACAAAAGGGGTATTGGCAGGTGGAGTTACCTGCCACAACTAGGAAATGGTCAGCCTTCATCACCACAATAGGCCTCTTTGAATTTAAGGTGATGCCTTTTGGGATGAAGAACACCCTTGCCACATTCCAAAGGTTGTTCAACCAGGTGTTACAAGGTACTGAAGAGTACACAGTGGCTTATCTGGATGATATTGTCAACTTCAGTACCAGCTGAAAGGAACACCTGTCCCATCTGAAGGAAGTGTTGGGCAGGATACAGAAGGCAGGACTCACTGTTAAGGCTGAAAAGTGCCAGGCAGTCATGGCTGAAGTACCATATTTGGGACATGTAGTGGGAAGGGGACAACTACATCCAAATTAGGCCAAGATATAGGCCATTGAGGCATGGCCCATGCTGAAGACCCAGAAACAAGTCAGGAGCTTCCTTGGGACTACAGGGTACTACAGAAAATGTGCACCAAATTGCAACACCCTGGCAACTTCCCTGTCTAGCTTGTTAAAGAAAATGCAACCCATGCAAGTAAAATGGAACCCAACATGTAATAGGGCCTTCACCCAGCTAAAAGCCATGCTGTGCAGTGACCCTGTTCTGGCCAGCTCAGACAACACTAGGCCATTTGTGGTGCAGAGAGATGTCTCAGATGTGGGAATTGGTGCTATCCTCAGCCAGACATCCCAACAGGGGAAAGATCACCCAATTGAGTACTTAAGTAGGAAGCTACTTCCCTAGGAGCAGGAATACTCCACTGTGGAAAAAGAATGCCTTGCCCTGGTGTGGTTACTTAAGAAGCTAGAAGCCCTATCTCTATGGGAGGCCCTTCGAGGTACAGACAGACCACAACTCCATGGTGTGGCTAAACCAAATGGGATAGAAAAATGGGAGACTCCTTAGATGGAGCCTTGCTGTACAGGCCTATGACATGGATATTAAACATTGGTCAGGGTCTGCAAATGCCAATGCAGAAGGCCTATCTCACCAATCAGGGTAAGGGACAGAACTAGTGGAAACTCTTACGAAAAAGGGGTGTGTTTCCCCCAGGTTCTGTTAAAGATGGAAGATTGTGGTGAGATAAGGCCATACCTTATTGTTCTAATCATATTTCATGGTATTTTATGTGAGAAATGCATCATAGATGTCCATGGTGGCCCAATGTAAGTTGCAAGGGATCATGGGTACAAAGACATGGGCCCTGGGGAATGATGTTGTAGCTCTTGTTATTGGGCAGAAAGCCTGTCAGCTGCTGGTCAGGGACTGGAGTGTAATTAAATCATTTAAAAGGAAACAAAAGAATAATTAAGCAGAGCTGGAAGCAAGGCGCATCCCTTTGTGCTTGTGAAAGGAGAGGACATCCAGTAGTGCCATTCGGTCTGGGTTCCTTTTGTCTTTGCAAGTCTACCCTGAGATAATCTCATTACCGCTGAATGGGCTACCATTTAATTCAATATCTGTACTAAGGGTAGCTTAATTACAGCCAATTCCAAGGAGGGAGGCTGGATTTTCCCCTGGAATTCTGGTTTAGACTAGCTGACCGCTGGGCTTTTTTTTCTCTCTCATATTTAGAAATGCACATTTGTTGTTCTGTAATAAAATACTAAGAGCTGATTGGTTGCATAGCCATAGAGACAGAATGCTAATCAATCGCAGGGCAAGCCACTGTCCTTGGGACCTGCCCTTTAAGAAGCCCATAAAACAAGGATGCAAAGACTATATCAGAGCCTTTGGTCTTTTTAAATTTGGGAACCATGCCTGCTTAGGAGAGCAGAGACATTTTTTTCAAGAATTCTTCTGCACTACCAAGAACCAGGATTTTCATCTGCCTTTGTAAAGACTTTGCACTTTAGAATTCAGCAACTAAGGACTTGAGATAGACTTTAATCTCAGAGTTTTAAAGTGTAGGTTTTATGTATATTTTTCATTTCATTTTCAATATCCTGTAACCAAAGTCTAACATTATTTGTCTTTATGTTATTTACTGCATTTATTAATTAATTAGTAAAGCTTTTGGCTTACTTCTAACATAAGTCTGCCAGTGTCATTTGTGTGTGTTGTCTTGGGGAAAGTTGTTCAAACTATACTACGCCTGTGTGACTGCTTAAGGACCAAAACTCTACCAAAAGAAAGAACCTCTAGGGACTCTGTGTGATGAAAGAAGGGGAGAAAATACAAAGGTCTCAAGAGGAGTCTGTGGGTGTTTGAACTGAGCTCTGCATTTCAGTGGAAAGACACATAATAGGGTGTATAGGGCCCCCCAAAACCTATACATGCCTGTGGCTTTTTCTGGTTCATTGTGCAGTGGCTGAGAGGGCTCTATCCCAGGAACACAGACTCAAGACTGTATTTGTACCCCCTCGCATGGAGAAAGGCTGCCCTGGGATCCTCTGGCATACTTTCAGCTGTGAGGCAGCAAGCATAGTAAAAGAACAGAGGAAGGGTATCCCTGCCCCCATCACAAGAGGGATTCATTGTGATACAGAGAAAACTGCACCACAGGAGTGGGCTTGTGACAGAGGGGGACCAGGAAAAGCAGACATCCTGAACAAATACTTTCGTTCAGTGTTTACAGAAGAAACGGAAGGTGAGGGCCACAAAAACATAACAGGAGCATAGAAGGAAGAGAGGTGAACACTAGTCCATTTTCAGAGGAGAGATTCCTGAAGGAACTCACAAATCTGAAGGTGAACAAGGCAATGGGATCAGATGGGGTGCATCCAAGGATACTGAGGGAGCTCAGGGAGGTACTGGTTGCACCTCTGACAGTCCTGTTCAACCACTTACTGGAGACAGTAGTGGCTCTGGAGGACTGGAGGAGAGCAGATGTAGTCTCACTTCACAAAACTGGTAGCAGTGAGGAGGCTGGAAACTACAGGCCAGTCAGTCTGACTTCAGTGGTGGGGAAATTAATGGAATCACTACTGAAGGAAAGGATTGTGGAATATCTTGAATCCAGCAGCTGACAAGATTCAAGGCAGCATGGATTCATGAGGGGAGGTCATGACAAATGAATCTGATCGATCTCTTTGACTGGGTGGACAGGGAATTGGACTGGGGGGAGTGGTAGATGTGGCCTACCTAAATTTCAGTAAGGCCTTCAGAACCGTTCCTTATAGGACACTGGTAAGCAACCTGAGCAGCCTAGGAGTGGGTCCAAATGTGATAAACTGAGCAGGATAAAGGGATAAATGGTGGTGATAAACAAAGTTCACTTCAAGGAATGAAGGGTAACCAGTGGGTTGCTACAGGGATCAGTACTGGGACTGGTCCTCTTTAATGTCTGTATTAGTGACATTGCAGAGGGGCTGGAAGGGAACTTCTGCATTTTTGTGGATGACACTAAAATCTGCAATGGGGTAGACACCACAGGAGGGGTGTAAAAAATGAGTAAATGAGTAATAAGCTAAGAAAGTTATAGGAGTGGTCAAGGTAGGGGGGGCGAAAGTTACGAACTCCACTTTCGGAACTTTCACCATTGCCGAAACTGGGATTTTCCACAGATTTTCACCAGGTTCCATGGACTATTTTGTGAACTGCTGAAAAATGCATATAAACTGCGGAATTTATTCTAGCCACAGTTTAATGAACTGTTAGTGAATGAGCGCATGCTTGTACAACCACGCAGCCGTTCACTGATGGTTCAGTGGCCCTCCAGTAGTGGAGGAGAGAGGAGGGCTGCACCAGTGGCCCCCTCGGGGGAAAGGTGGGGGCAGGTTGTTGGTGAATGAACTGTTGGTTTGGGTGGTGGGGGGTCCACTAGACACCAGGGAATTGGGATTACTTTTTTTTATAAGGGATCAGGTATGAGGGGTCCACTAGACATCAGGGAATACTGGGAATAAAGAGGGGATGAGTCAGTGGACTGATGGCTGTTTTTTTGTGTGGATTAAGGGGATTCAGGATTGGGAGGGGGTCTGGAAGACATCAGGGAAATAAAATGTTTTTGGGGCCTCAACTGGTGGGTGGGAGCGGGGACCACTAGACACCAGGGAGGGATAAGAGTTTTTGTTTCTTCTTTACCAGGACCCACAGGCCATGATACCCAGGCAGAGTGGGTGTGGGAACCACTAGACACCAGGGATCAGTGATTTTTTTTACTTGGGACACATGATCAGTGGCTGGGGGGGGCACTAGACACCAAGAAGGTCCGAGGGAGGGATTGGAGGTTTTTTTATTTATTTATTTACTGGGACCCCTGATCAGCAGGGGGTAGATTAATGAATTAAACTGCAGTTCAAAAAAGCCTCAGGACTGACCACTGGCAGTGATCTGTTCTGCGGCTCTTGTTCCCTGCAGTTTATTAAATTAACCCACAGTCTGTATATTTATTCTGCAGTTTTAAGGTGGAATTTCTGTGAAAGTTGCAAAAATGATTTCTGAATTTTTGCGGAAGTGAAATTTGCATTTTCATGGAAATTCCACTGGCAGAATTTTTTTTAACACACCCCTAGATCGAGGGTTTGGCAGCTAAGTTCAATATGAAAAAGTGCAAAATCATGCACTTAGAGCACAGAAACCCAGGGGTGCAGTACAAAATGGGGGAGTGGTATTGACGACCACCAGTCAAGAAAGAGACCTGGGGCTAATCATATCTGATGACCTAAACGTGGCCAGGCAGTGTGACAAGGCAGTTGGGAGAGCTAGTGGGATGCTGGGGCGCATAGGGAGAGGTATTACCAGCAGAAGTGGGAGGTGGTGTTACCTGTGTATAGATTTCTGGTGAGACCTTACCTGGAGTACTATCTCCAATTCTGGAGACCTCATCTCCAGAAGGACACAGGCAGAATGGAGGTAGTCCAGAAGACAGCAACTAAAATGGTGCAGGGTCTGCATAATAAGCTCTATGAGGAGAGACTGAAGGACCTAAATATGAACACCCAGGAAGAAAGGAAGGATGGGAGATATAATAGAGACTTTCAAATACATCACGGGTATAAATAAGGTACAGGAGGGAAACATTTCTCAGAGAAAAAGATGCTCGAGAACAAGGGGTCATGCTGTGAACCTGGAGGGGGATATACTTGGGAGAGACGTGAGGAAGTATTTCTTCCCAGAAAGAGTGGTGGATGCCTGAAACAGCCTCCCAGCAGAGGTGGTGGTGGCAGAAACTGTGGTGGGATTCAAGAATGCATTGGATAGGCATAAGGGAACCTTAGTAATAAGGCAAGGGGGTTAGAACCAGATGTCAAGTAGGGTCTACCGTAATACAGTAGGTAGGAAAAAATGGGCAGACTTGGTGGGCCAAGTGGTCCTTATCTGCCATCATATTCTATATTTCTATGTTTCTGTGTTACCAACCAATTGCTGTCCCTGCATTACAATGTCAGCTGTAATAAAGAAAACCATCCCTCAATGTTTTTTTTATTAACCTGTAAAAAAGAAAATGGTCCCTTGCCGATCTGACCCTGCCACCCTGATCTCCCACTCAGTACTCACCACCCAACACCCCCCACATACCCTCACTCATTTGAGCATGTCCCAAGGTAAAGTTCCACTCTCCAGTCAGAGACGCAGTTTGCTGCTAGAACTGCTGACTGCAATATGAGAAACTAAGGTAAGTGGGGTTCAACATATTTCAATGGGGTATTGAACTTTGATGCATAACTTTGGCATTTTTGCATATTTACACCCCAAATTTTCAACATGGCCTTTTTGGGAGCCCACCTCATGACCAACAGCAGTGGAATTATACTAGTGAAGCTGAAAAGGTGATTATGTGGTCATTTGGCAAAATCACCTTTCAGCTGGGATCTGAAAATTTTCACTGCCATTGTTCATCATAGGTCACAAGAAGGATATGTTGAAAATTTGCACAAAAAATATGCAGAAAAGACAAAGTTATAAGCATACATTGATATTTGTCTACTCTTCCTTATAACTTCAGTAATTTAAAATAGTTGGCCCTCAGATTTAAAAAGGAACAGTCAAAGAGAAAGGAGGTAAGTTGGGAGAGAACCAAGTGTTCTTGGAGCTTAGTAAGGGTAGGAAGGAGAGAGAGATGGGTTGATAGTTGCCAGGGGAGGAAGGGTCTCCACCCTTTGTAAGAGGGAGCATCACTGCATGTTTCCGGAGTGAAGGTACTGCTAAGGATGAAAAGAAGAGGTTTAGGATTAGGGAGAGAGGATAGGCAATTGCTGGAGCAGAAAAGAAAAGGAGTTTAGGGTCAAGATCATCCGGGGATAAGCCTTTGGATGGGTTGAGAGAGAGGAGGGCAGAGAGTGTATCATCAGAGGAGACAGCAGAGAATGAGAAGGAAGGGAGGGAGGGAGGACATGTAGGACTTGTATGCTTGAGGAGGGAAGAGAAGGAGATGGGGGAGTGGAGGGAAGGGGAGGGGAGGGAGTTTAGAAGGACTGAGAAACATGAAGTGTTGTAAGAGTTAAACTCCTTGGCCACCAGACATGGGTCTGACACCAAAGTATTGTTTATTTTAAGCACGGGGAGGAGGTGCAATGGAGGGGAGAAGAGGGCATGGACTACGTTCCAGAATTTGAAGGGGGTGTTCATAATATTGAGGAAAGCCAACATAAAGTATTCAGACTTGGCTAGTCTTGTAGCTTTTGTGCAAGTATTTCTTAGCATGCAGTACTTAGCATAATCTGTTGGAAGTTGAGCAGCCTTATGTTTCCTCCATGTTTTGTCTCTCTCTCTCTGAAGCAGGTCAGTAATTCAGGAATGACCAACAGAAGATGACTACCACATACTCTAGTGCTTTTAAAAGGGGCAAAAGCATTCCAGATAGCTAGGAATCTTTTTTTGAAATAAGCGAGGGCTTGGTCTATGGACAGGACAGAAGCTAGCGGGGACCAATCAGAGACTGCAAGATCATGGAGAAGGGGATTTAGGTCAAGGGAGTTGAAGGAGTGGAGCTGTAGGATTTTGTGTGGTAGTTTGGGTCTATGGACCTTCCTGATTAGGAAGATTGGGTGATGGTTACTGAGGGTATCCAGAAGGATGCCTGGTTTAAGGACATGGTGGGGTTAAGAGGTGAGAGCCCAGCCTATCAAGGAGTGGTTTTGAGTTTTATGATTTAGGCAGGTGGGTTCATGGATGGGTTGGGTGAGATTTAGGGAAGGAATGTCATTTCGTGTCTTGGAAGTAGTAGGACAG
The DNA here is from genome assembly GCA_016271365.2 of Neoceratodus forsteri. Classification (NCBI taxonomy): domain Eukaryota; kingdom Metazoa; phylum Chordata; order Ceratodontiformes; family Ceratodontidae; genus Neoceratodus; species Neoceratodus forsteri. Next base: position 556,730,448 of record CM057452.1, on the reverse strand, counting down.
AACCAGTTTAGGTTTACATCTCCCAGTAAGTAAAGCTCACCTGTGTGTGAGAGGGACATTATTGAGGTAATGAGTTCATTTGTAGCAGAAGGTTTGATACCGGGGCAACAGTAGAGACCTGCATTGAAGATCGGCATGGAGAAGGGCAGTGGTATGCTTATAACAAGGGCTTCATAGGAAGAAGAAGAGGAGGTTGAGAGAATGTTAATGTATTGAAGTGAAGACAGGATATACATGGCAGCACCACCTCCTCTGGCAGCTCTGTCCTGCCTAATTATGGAGTAGCCTGGGATGGAGACAGAGGGATCAAGTATTTTGTCATTAAGCCATGTTTCTGTTAAAATTAGAATATCAGGAGTGAGGGAGGTAACTATTGGTTGCAAGAGGTCGATTTTGGAAATGATGCTACAGATATTTAAGTGGAGGATTTTCAGGCCATTTGGGAGGACTAGAGGGGAACTAGAATTTGGCACATCAGAGATAGGAGTTACAGGAACGGTTGAAGGCAGAAGGGTCAGGGTAAGGATATATATTACCTAATAGGTGTAAGAAGAGAGAGAGATTAAGAGGAAGTGAAGTCTGGGCTTTTGTGGTGGGACGAGTACTTGGGGGGGTATTTGGGGGAGTGGACACTAGGTGAATAGGTGATTAGGAGACAAAGGAAAGCTAGCTACCTAGCTAGGGAAAGAGGATAAAGTAACAGTAGGGATATGGGTGAAGTGGTTCCAGAGTGCTAAAGGAAGGGAAGGGAAGGAGTAATGGCCAGAATGGTGATAGGGGCTTGCAGAATGGGGGGAGGCATATTAGGCTTTTTAGGTTGGGGAGCTTGGGGAGTAGGGGCGTAAAGAAGAAATGAGAAACAACAGGAAGGAAATGAGGAGTGAAGGGTAAATATAATGGTTAGGTGGGTTGGAGGATATTACACCCCACCCTGGGCAGATATTGCATTGGGGGGTGTGCCCTGGGGTCATTGGTCCTAACGCTCACCCCATTCTCCTATGCTGCACCCATCTCAGCTTATTTACTTATGGAATAGGATGAACGTTAGGGATGATGACCCCAAGGCAGACCCTCAACACCTGTTAGTATCTTCTGGGTGGGGTTGGGGGTGTAATGGTGTGAGTGTTGGGGCTGAGGACTGCAAGGCACAACCCTGATCCCTGTCAGAGTCTGCAGTGTGGGGGTGGGGTGTTAGGGTTGGAAACCCTAACAGCTTATTTCCATGCATTTGTCTTTATAGTAGTCACTCTGATGCATTACCAAAGATTTTTGCAATGGATTTTCTTACTTTTTCATATACCTTATTTGCATGTACATAACCTAAAATGACAGTTCAAGTGGTCAATTTAAGATTTAGGAGCAAGTATTCCCTAGCTATTTATTATATGTTTTGGTTTTGGGACAGCAACAGAACTGAAATTTCTATCATGACACAACCTGGACAATCAGTATCCCTGCTCATAGACATATAACTACTGTATTAAACTCAAATTGTCTATACTTTCCCAAAGTGTAAGAAATAAATACTTCAGAGATCAAGAGATCTCTATACACTTACATACTTTATACTGTACTTCTGACATGTATTGAAAGTTACAAAATGGCACCTAATATTTTCCCATAGGATTTTTTATTCAGAACCAATGTATCTGATACATCAAATATTCACCAGTGAGACAGACAAAACTGAAATTACTTGTTTTTGGTTTCACAGTTAAAGCTGTTTTGCTTTAGAACTTGGACAAAATAAATCTGTGGGCACCGAAAAATTTATTTTAAAATTTTTAATTATTAGATAAGAAGTTGTAAAGGAAACCCCTTATGGGTTAAAAATGAAAGTGAGAATTCCAGCAGACAAGTTGCAAGTTGAGTCTCTTTCATGGTCCTCAGAGCTCCTGTCTCAAAAAAATAAATGTGAAACCTGCCTGTTCACTGGTTTCTTACTAGTTAATAACAACCTGGATAGGGTAAAACAGAACTGCAAATCACTTTTAATTATTTTTACATTTAAAAAAAAACAGGTGACTACCTGTATGCCCCCATTAAACTCCATTACGTTTTGCTCATATTTGGCAATGTGTAAAAAATAATTGTATTTTAGAAACAAACAGGAACCCAATTTTTGTATGGCTGTGGGTGGAGCCTACAGCAATCCAGTTTTAGCTTGAAAAAAGGGCTTTCTGTGGAACACATTTTTTTAGTACTTTTCAGTGTATTCTTCCATAACTGCAAATCCCTATGGCAGTTAAAAAATAGTCCCTTCTTTATTAGCTGCTTTTCTCAGAGAGCAAATGTGCACACCTTCCAAACAAATCTAAATATCTTTAAAATTATTCAGGGTACACAAAAACAACACCCATGAAAGTTGTTCAGGACAAAAACACATTTCACATGAGGGTAGCCACTAATCTGAATTCCTTATATTTTGCAAAATATGATCTTCCAAACAACCTCATTGTTTTCTCTCTGAGTAAACACAGTAGGAGTCATGCCAAACAAATGTAAATATCTTGGAAAGTATAGAAGTTACCAATATACAACCAACATGAAGGTTGTTCAGGAGAAAATGACCTTTCAAATGAGGGTAGTCACTAATCTGAATTCATTAGAGTTTTTTAAATGTAGCCATCTGAAAGGTGAAAATTGTGAAGAAAAATGAAAATTCAGGTAATTAGATGGCCATAGTTTAAAAAATATCATTAGTGCAGCTTAATGAATAGGCTCATTGGAAATGTAGTTTTGTCCTCAACAACTTTCATACAGATGGTTTATGAGTAATGTGTATACCTTTAGAGATATTTGTATTTGTTTGGCATAAGTCCTATGAAAAATGAAAATTGAGGTAATCAGATGGTCATAGTTTAAAAAATATAATTAGTGCAGCTTAATGAATAGGCTCATTTGAAAGGATTTTTCTCCTGAACAACTTTCAAAAGGTTTATTATCTATAACTTGTATACTTTTACAGATATTTACATTTGTTTGCCATAACTCCTATTGTACTTCTAAACAGCCTCAGCTTTGCAAATTACTGCACCAGCATAAGTTCCATCAATAGAAAGCTACCCAAGGTCAAATTTCACTGACATGAAAGTTCACTCCCTGAGAAAAGCTATAAACCAACTGAGCTTCATTTTAAAATTGTCTGTATGTGTCTGTGCTAGCATTAGTAAATGACAATGATTAAAAACACAAGGAAAAATAAGCTTAAAGAGCAGGTGACACCTTCAGGAGAACTTTAACAAAACAATGTTTAGATAAAGTTCAGCTTGTATTTTACATTAGTTCTTTATTCCTCCTCCCCATTATTTATTGCTGAGGTGATTTGCATGAAAACAGGATTTTTGCTCCTGAAGAGTTTATCTATTTCTATTGCTGTCTCCCTATCTTAGGTCATAATGCACTGCTTGTGGCATCATAGTTACTCTCATGACAACAGATTGTGATGTCACAACAGAGCATTATGACTTGAAGTAGGGAGTAAGTACTGTTTCCCACAAAAACATCTCTATCTCTCTTTCAAAGTGTATATCTGTGGGATATGCCACACAGTTTAAGCATTTTCCACACATTTCCATTTCCAAAATGTATATCTGTGGGATGCGCCACACACTTTAAAATCCTCCTGGTGCATGATCTTTGCCCAGGGAACATTAGTGCCCATCCATGAACCACTCAGCCCTGCCTGAAACTCCAGATGGCATCCTCCCACCCTTTTCCCCGAACAGTCTCTGCCATTCCTTCAGGGTTACAACAAATGAGTCTCCAATCCCCAATGCATTGCTGAAGATTCCCAACTTTAACTTTAAATTCAGAACAGTTGTGCTGAAAGGGTCCTGATCAGTGTGGTTTAGCCTTATCTAGGGCACGCACTCCTCAGACACCTCCCTCAGAGAACAGTCTCAGATTCTGTACTCACAGATTAGTTGTTCATTTCTCCCAGTCATGGAAAGAACAAAAGGCCCCTTTTGTTCTCTGGTAGCTGTCAGATTCTACTCATTGTTCTTCCTTAAAGTGACTGTGAACTTCAGGGGATTGCCCCTTGGATACACAAGAACTGCATTCCCTCTCACTCCCCCGGAGTGAAACTAAAGAGTCCTGCAAGCAAACTGAAGATTTTACCAAACTAGGGTGAGAAATAACAGGGTTCCCTTTGACAGAGCCCCAATGGCAGACCTCCTGCTACTCTGACTGCCACACTTGAACTTATTGATGAAAATTCTAAGCTCCCCAAGAGCAGCTGACTCTAAAATGGTTATGCTGCTGTGAGAGTTCTAAATGACATAATCATCCTTCTCTCAGGCTAGCTGAGTAAACAATGATAGCATTACGTAGAAAGCCCCTAATGAGTTCCCCTTTTCCTACCTGCCTAAGACTAGTACTAATGGGATTCTAGTAACCCGAGGGGACTGGGTTGTTACACGTAGTTATGTCAGCACTGCCATGTTGTGCAAGGCTGATTCTGGGACAAACTGCACATGTGTGAGTATCACACATGTGCAGTACTGTAATCACTGCAGTATTATGGCTGACTCCTGTGCAGCAAGAGCACAGCATATTCTGTTCACCACTCTTGTCACTCCTAAAAGCTCTCCACAGCCATATTGGCTCTGACCAGAGTTTGCTAAAATCATGGATATCTGTCATTGATTTAGAGGAGGGCATATATGCTTTTAGATTATCCAAAAGTATATAGGCTGCTGCTGACTACATATTAGACATGCACTGTCTTATGTTCTGTACTAAAAACTATCTACTCAGATTCAACAACTTTGGGCAGTATGTAGCCATGAACTTGAACCCCCTCCCCCACCATGTCCCCTTGACCTGGCTGCTATCCACCCCCTCTGGGGTCCTTTTACCAGCTGTCCTCTCCCAAGCTTCAAGGGCCAGAAATGCCAACTTTGCTCCCCATCTTCCCACTATCCCTCCTACTGATCTCTCTCTCTCTTTGGACTAAACTGTATTTATAAACAAATAAAATCATAAACAACAACTCACCATAGAGCAAAACACAAGGTCTGCAGCTGCATTTACACTGGCAACCTCAATCCTTTTCCACAGTGTAGTGGCCCCTCCCTTGAATCCAATTGCGATCACCCACCTGGTAATAAATGTAAACCTTTTCCATAGTGTAGTGGTCCCTCCCCTGTCCCTGATCGCGATCACCCACCTGGTAATAAATGTAAACCTTTTCTATAGTGTAGTGGTCCCTCCCCTGTCCCTGATCATGATCACCCACCTGGTAATAAATGTAAACCTTTTCCATATTGTAGTGGTCCTTCCCCTGTCCCCAATTGCGATTACCCACTCGGTAATAAATGTAAACCTTTTCCATAGTGCAGTGGCCCCTCCCCAATCCCTGAGTTCCAATCACCCTCTCCGTAATACAATAGAAGTTTTCCAAAGTGTAGGGTTGTTGCCTGATGACCCACCTGATATGAAAACACATATTGTTCCATAATGTAATGGTAACCCCCAACTCCTGAACCACTCAGGTAATGGCAAACCACCCCTCTCCCCTCCTGGCGCCAACATGACCAAGGGCCATTGAGCAGCACTGCCCTCCACACACCTCCATGACTGCCCACCAGACAGTGTCAACCAATGGGCCTGTAGTGTTTACTGTAAGCTGTCATTGATAGTTCAGTCAGTGGGCAGCCATGGAGGTGTGTGGATGGCTGTGCTGCTCTCCGATCCTTGGCCATGTCGGGTTTGGGGGGGGTTACCATTATCAGAGTGGATGGGGATTGGGGGGACCACTACATTATGAAACAATATGCCTTTTCATGTTGGGTTGGTGGTCAGGCAACAGTCCTACACTTTGGAAAACTTCTATTGTATTATGGGGTGGGTGATCGGAACTCATGGACAGGAGAGGGACCACTACATTATGGAAACGGTTTACATTTATTACCGGATGGATGATCACGATCGTGGACGGGGAGGAACCACTACACTATGGAAAAGGTTTACATTTATTACTGGGTGGGTGATCACGATCAGGGACAGAGGAAGGGCCACTACACTATGGAAAAAGCTAATATATATATATATATATATATTACAAAAAGCTACGTTTTTGCAAATATTAAGGTTGAAGAATGCAAAGCGCTCAAAGTAAGAAAATGAAAAAATAATTAGGGATGCCAGCCCACTGGCACTGAGGCAGGGTGTCCATCTGCAATGCCGATGACCCAGGTTCGGGAACAGACTTGGGATGTTGGAGGGCCCACCAGGGGAGAAGGATTGAGCATCCTAGGGACTGCTCTCCTTCTCCGGCGGGAGGGGGAGTGGAGTGTCCAACACACCACAGACCTCCGGAGGAGGCTGGGAGTTCCATTGTGCCGGCGCCATTACCTGAGGGGGGCAAGGCAGATGCAGGATGACATTGCACATCCCCAACCCCAGGGTTCAGCTACAAAGTCAACAAAAAAATTCCGGTCTCCTGAGCATGATGCCCTGTTCCACTGCCATCCCCACTACACCAGTGTCTGCCAGGAGGGTCCTGTTCTCATGGCCCCACCCTGGGGGAAAATCAGAGCAAGATACTGATAACCATGTGGAGGGGCACCTGCCCAATGACCCTGCCTGGGGGGTACGCCTTGGCATGGGGGAACAGCGTGCTGGCATGGGCTGAGCTCCCCTTCGGGGGAGGGGGGCCAGACCATAAATACAATTTTTTTTTAATTAGAGATTTGGGTCTCCAGAGTATTGATGAATCAGTGGTGGGGTCTTCCTTGGGGTTGTCAACCCTAATACCCACCCACTCCCCTGAGCCCGTAGCCTCTTGTCCAAAGCATGAGATACAGCTGCATGCCAGTGTCTGAAAGTGCCACACTCTTCAAAGGCAGAGAAGTATACCTTACCACATGTTGCCAACAGAATGTGTCATAGCTTAGTTCACGCACGGCCCTATGGGCCCTACATGAAGAAAAGAGATCACATTAGACCTCATCTGCTTAAGGGAGGGGGTGGGCATTAGGGTTGACAACCCCAAGGAAGACCCCACTACTGATTCACCAATACTCCAGAGACCCAAATCTCTAATGCTTTTTTTCATTTTCTTACTAGCCTGCTAAGGCTATGTCCCATTTATGGAACTCATTATGCCATGTCATGGTAATGGCAGTGTCCAGGTCAGTTTCTGCCATATTGGCAACTAGGCCCAGGATTTTATTTCCCAGACTTCAAGCATTTGTACACATGGCCTTCCAAATTCTGCTGCCACCATGCTTGTCAACCCTCCTATTCCCTATTGTGTTCTCTCCTTACTCCTTCTGACCTCATTTCCAGCTCTCTTCATTTTTACCATTTTGTTTTTCTTTCTTTCTTTCTTTCTTTCTTTCTTTCTTTCTTTCTTTCTTGAGATATTGGAATTACAAATCTTTGAGTCAGAGACACCTTTGCAAAGAGAAATGGACAATACAATGAAAGGTATTACAAATGAATGCGGAGGGTAAAACAACCCAGAGTCAATAGAAAGGCGTATGCCTGTAGTTATGGGGGGGAGAGCTCCTCCCCCACAACCTACTTAACCTACCTAACTACAGCTGCTCTGCTTAGAGCAAGTCGCACTCACCCTCCATCCTCCCCTGTCACCTCCTCCTTCTCTGGCACTCTTATCCCACCGGGGGGGGTCTCATCTTACTCAACTAAGCCTTCCTTCCTGAGGTAGGATACAGAGAAAGGCAAAAACATCAAGTTATAACAAGTTACCCACCAGTGTAAGCATCTAAGCACTTTGTACATACCATCCAGTTCACATGTACTATAATCTGACTTGCTCATGTCCATGCCGAAGTTTCTAAGCACTAATCATTCATAAGACTAATACCTCGTAAGCATTGCCCTACATACTGGTCTGGCCTCTGTATCCAAGCAACCTACATCATTCAGCTACAGTACGTAGCATAAGTACTGAGCTATGAACCACACATATGTAAGGTACTAAGGTAATGAGCAATACATTGAAAGGAATTTCATCTGAATGCGGAGGGTAAAACAACCCAGAGTCAAACATGGTACAAAGGTTTCAAGCAAATTAAGCTATTGCTTACATTCAAATTTCAAGGATGATACAAGGTTTCCTAAGCCAATAAAACAGATACTTAAGATAAAGGCACAATACATCAGAAGACTCAATCATAGTAGAGGAAGAGGAGAGAGGAGGGAGGGGGAAGAAGGCACAGAGGTACCCTATGGGATTTCTCTCCCTTAAGGTATTTCGTACTAACCACTTTAGCTTGGGGGGGGAGTTTATGTCTCCCTGCTTCCTTCCACCACCCCTCTGCAAGTTTAAATGCTCACTGATGTAACATTTTAGCCACTCTCTGAGGACTGTGGTTCCCTTCCTGGATGGATGCAGGCTATCTTCCCTTCCATAGGCCCTTATCCCTCCAGGTGAGGGCCCAGTCACCAATGAAGCCAAATCCCTCCTCTCTGCATCACTCCTTTAACCATTGGTTGAAGCTCCAAGTGCGGATTACCCTATCCTCCCTCCTGTCATAGACAGGCAGCACTTCAGAAATGGCACTGAGCATACTACCTGCCTAAGACTCCTCTCCAACTCCCTGAACTCCTCCTGTACTATCTTAATTTTGGCCCTAGCCAGGTCATTAGTCCTTAGGTGGACAATGACATTCAGCTGTCCCTCCCATCCTACTGCACTAGTGATCCTCATGATCCACTTCTCATCACTCTGAGACGGGCTCCAGATAGGCACTTAACCTCCATCCCGTCCTCCCTTCTTGCCTCCAATTCTATACCCCTAACAACAGAGTCCCTCACCAGGAACACTTCCTCCTCCTCCTCTTGGGTTCTCTGCCACCCTCCCTGGGGACTCCACTAAGGAGAACCCTACATCCTCTCTGGTCACTACTACAAGTGCCTTCATGTGATAGTCACGCTCTACCAGAGCAGTGTAAGAATTATGTAGTGGTATCATATAGGGATGTGAACCTGACCCACCACCCTCACCTTCCCCAAGCACACCGTAGTCCAGCTGCTCCTTCTCCTTGGCACCCTTTGAGGCAGTGGTGGTGGACTTGGTGGTCACTGAGTGAGGGAGAAGGCCCCCTGAATCCCACTCAGCTCTGCCTGGAATCTAGCAACCTCCTTCCTCAGCCCAGAGAGGTGCACAAAGATGGGGCAGCACCGCAGTTTTCAGAAAGCCTCCCTGAAAACTGCCACCCCACAACCACTGCACTGCACTACGCCCAGCATACCTACTTATTACCCTGCCTGTGTGTGTGTTTTTATTTACTTAAAACCTTTTTGTACTCCTACCCTAGATAGTGTTTTTTACCTAATTCCCAATTTCTGTGTGACTCTAACTCTCCTAACTCCCTTGTAGTGTGAGCTACAATGGGAGGGCTTTAAGCCCGAGGTTCGATGGGCAGAGCAACAACGTCACTCCCCTATCAAGCTTAAAAGGTCACAATGTCCTGAGCCTCACCAGGGTTCTTTTTCATTGCTGCCAGAGGCTAGACCCTCCGCATTGCCTGCATCATTTACCCTGTGTGCTTATTTTCTCTGACTACACCCCAATCCCTCTCGGTTCCCACTTCTCTACATTCACCTGCCATGGTTGCTGCTCATGCGGTTCGTTTCTCGTCTCGCTCCCTCCTGCTGTGGTGCTATGTCATGCCCGGCTTCCACTGCCAGTGCTTGTGGGGCATTTTTCTCCAGCTTTGGCAGCTATACGTGACTTCCTGTTTTCACTCTGCAACTCGATTTGGTGGTGCGCTGCACCCAGTTCCTGGCTCACTCCCTCCTTCCAGCTGCCTCCTCTACTCTGGTCCTTGTAATGGACCTATCCCACCTCCCTTGCCTGCCAATTCTCTTGGTAGTAGCAGCTGGTGAATGCTACCGGGGAGAGAGAAAGTGAGTACAGGAGGGTGCCTCTGTTTTCAATCTGCTACTCACTCTTTTCTCGCTCGCTACATGGGAGACTTTTGTCTGGGCTCCAGCTTCATTTCACACAGTTCAGGTACAGGATAACAATCATGCAAATTTTTATTTACCAATGTTTTCTTCCACCCTCCCTTTTCTGACAAGGCACAGCACACTTTGATGGCCAGATCAGATTTGGAGCAGAGCTGTTTCTCTTTTCCCTATCTATTAATGTGCTGCTCTGTTCCATAGCTTGGCAGACTTCATTTTACACAACAGTGTTTCTTTCTGTTCCCCTCTTCTGAATGCTACGCAGAGTGTTCTTTTGCACTATTGTGTAAGGGGGAACTTTTTCTAAGGAAGCAGCTTTTCAGCAGCAGCACTGCTTATTGGCAGAGTCATTAGCTTTGTCTCCTTCTCCTTCCAATAAATCTTTTCTGTCAATTTCTACAGTACAATGGGGTATGTTTGCTAGTCCTGGATCCTTGCTTGCCTGCCCTTCTGCAGTTCTCCTCCCATACTATTGCATCCATTCCTGCAGGCCCTGTCTGTGGCTGCCTTCCAGATGCTTGACTCCTCCCGCTTGCCTTAGGTTTTCCACCTGCTTCTCGGCTCCTTCCAATCGAACCAGGCCCTCCTTCACCTGGACTATGGGGAGGGGAATCCAAGCACTCAATGATAAGCTTAAATGCTACATTGACAAGCATTCAAACTAGCAAAGGGGTGGCAGGCCAGCAAGGAGGGTACCTACTTGCTCACCCCCCACAGCTAGCAGGAGACCAGGGAACCAGAGGAGTGGCTATCTCTGCAAAGCAGTGTGCAAAGATGGAGGTTAGTGTCCAAGGTGGATAAGCAGAAAAAAGGGCAAAATTCAGCAGAAGGCAGACAGCAAGGAGAACCAGGGATAAATGACAACCAAGGAAGGGCTGGAGTAGAACAGTGAAGCAGCCTAGGAGGTCAAATCATGGAAAGCATGTGCAAATGCCAGGAGCCTTAGCAACAAGATGGAAGATCTGGAGGCTGTCATGGTACAGTCAGACCTGGACATTGTGGCCATCACTGAAACCTGGTGTAATGATAACCATGACTGAGATGGCCATACCTGGCTACAACATATTCAGAAGAGACAGAGCAGGCAGGAAGGGAGGAGGTGGCACTGTATGTGAAAAATGACATAAGGGCCACACAGATCCAGGAGGAAAAAATGGGGAGAGATACTGTGGGTTAAGCTGGAAAGGAAAATGGGGCCAGCCATCCACACAGGTGTGGTCTATAGACCACCAGCCCAGGAGGAAGAAACAGATAGGGAGCTGATGCTAGCCATCCAAAGGATGGCAGACAAGGGTGAGGTAGTACTGGTTGGAGACTTCAATATTCCAGACGTGGACTGGAGCATCCCAGCAGCAGCATCAACTAGGAGCAGATTTATCCTGGACTCCCTTCAGGGTGCCTTCCTCAAGCAATTGGTCATGGAACCAACTCGGCAGAAGGCAATACTGGACCTTCTGCTCACAAACCGGGACAGTGTGATGGGGGTAACAGTGGGGGAGCACCTGGGTAACAGTGACCACCAGTCATTGTGGTTTGAAATCACAGAAAGAGCAGAACCAAACCACACAAAAACACATATCCTGGATTTTAGGGGGGCAGACTTTGGGAAAATGGGGAGATACTTGAAAGAGGCATTAAGGGGAATGGGACAGGAATCAGGGGTTGAGGAACAGTGGGCAGTATTTAAAATGGGGATTATAAGAACAACAGAATTATGCATTAAGCAGGTTAGCAAGAGGAAAAGGAAGAGGAGACCATTATGGTTTTCCAAAGAGGTAGCAAAGAAAGTGAAAGCCAAAAAGATTGCATTCAGGCAATACAAAAAGACACAGGCAGAAGGGGATAGGGAGAAGTACCAGGAGAAACAAAGGGAGGCAGGGAAGTCAGTGAGGGAAGCCAAAGCTCAGACAGAAGAACACATTGCAAAATCAGTGGGTAAAGGGGACAAACCTTTTACAGGTACATCAGTGAAAAAAAGAAAAGACAAAGGGAGGATAGTGAGACTGAAGGGGGATGAGGAGCGGGTGAAGGATGACAACAGTAAACTGACATATTGAACAGGTGTTTCTGCTCAGTCTTTACTGAGGAAGAGGGTAATGGGTCTGAAGGGTACAAGGGTGAGAATGGTGCAGAAATGGACACAAGTCCCTTTACGAGAAAGGGTCCTGAAGGAACTGGAAGTAATAAGAGTTGACAAAGCAATGGGGCCAGATGGGTGCACCCCAGGGTCCTTAAAGAACTAAAGAGGTGGTGGCTGAACCTCTGGCTATCCTGTTTAGCCAATCACTGAAACAGGGAGGTACCCAAAGACTGGAGGACAGCAGATGTAGTCCCCTTATACAAAAGTGGGAACAAAGAGGAAGCAGGGAACTACAGACCAGTCAGCCTCACCTCGGTAGTGGGGAAGATCATGGAAGCACTACTGAAGGAGAGATTGGTGGAACATCTGGTTGTCAATGGACTACAGGACCCAAGGCAGCATGGTTTCACCAGGGGGAGGTCATGTCAGACCAACCTCATTGAATTTTTTGACTGGGTGACTAGGGAGGTGGATCAGGGGAAGGCAGTGGACATGGCCTATCTGGACTTCAGCAAGGCCTTTGACACTGTGCCACATAGAAGACTATTACACAAACTGGGAATATGGGTGTGGGCAGGACAGTAGTGTGTGGGGTAGGTAACTGGCTGGGTGGCAGGACACCGAGGGTGGTGGTAAATGACTGTCACTCCACAGAGGGAAGAGTGACCAGTGGGGTACCACAGGGATCAGTGCTGGGACCGGTCCTATTCAACATCTTCATCAGTGACATTTGCAGGATCTAGAAGGCAGAATTTCACTGTTAGCTGATGACACAAGCTCTGTAACAGAGTAGACACACCAGAGGTGTAGACAGAATGAGAAGGGACCTGCAGAAACTTGAAGAATGGTCAAGGGTTTGGCAGTTGAAATTCAATGCAAAGAAGTGCAAGATAATGCATATGGGCACAAAAACCCTGGCACAATATATCAGTTGGGGTGAGAATATAGCATGCACCAAGCAGGAAAGGATCTTAGGGTTGTCATCTCCTGATGACCTCAGAGTCGGAAACAGTGTGACAAGGCATCAGGTAAAGCAAATAGGATGCTGGGATGTATAGGCAGGGGCATCACCAGCAGGAAAAGGAGGTCATAATTCTGCTATACAAGACACTAGTGAGGCCCCACCTGGAGTACAGTGTACAGTTCTGGAGACCATACCTACATAAGGACATAGACAGGGTAGAGAAGGTTCAGAGGAGGGCAACAAAGATGGTGCATGGATTGCATCACAAGTCCTATGAAGACAGGTTGAAGGAACTGAACATGTACTCCCTGGAGGAGAGGAGGAGGAGGGATATGATAGAGACATACAAGTATCTTACAGGGAGGAACAGGGTGCAGGAAAACACTATTTTTAAGCGAAAAGATGTTCCAGGACTAGAGGGCATGGGATGAAGTTGGAGGGAGGACGATTCAGAGGAAACATAAGAAAGAATTTCTTCATAGAACAGGCGGTGGACAAGTGGAACACCCTGCCAGAGGAAGTGGTGGGGGCTGAAACAATCACGGGATTTAAGAATGCATGGGATAGACATAAAGGAATTCTAGAGGTCAGGGGTAAGGGGACTTCTAGGAAAACAAACTGAACTTACAAGCTCAAATGGGCAGACTGGATGGGCCATAGGCCCTTATCTGCCGACACTGTCTATGTATGTATGTATGTATGTATCTATGCCCCCTCATTTGCCTATTAATCCATTTTCCTCCTTTGGCCGTCACTGATGGGCTTCGTTTGCCCTGTAGCCTGCATTTCATTGTGGATAAAGCTTGCTCTGCCATCCACATCATTGGGCCATCTCTGGCCACCTCAATTTGGCCTGCGATCAATAATTCTCTTTGGCATCCCTATCATGACCTATCATGACTTGTATCCCTCCTGCTGTTCTCCTCCCATACCAGCTGCAATCAATATTTCTTTTTGGGCATAGCTATCATTACTCATATGCCCACCTCATCAATCTGGTGCCCTCACGCCGCATGTAACAGATTCCTGATTCCATCAATCATCAGCCGTCAAGGATTCACTCCAGTCATGGCTTCTATATCTCATCATGCCACAGTTTTTCTATTAGCTTGCTCTACCATTCACAACGTTGGGCCATCTATGGCTGACTCCATCTGGCCTTCCATTGAACATGGCCTGCGTGCCATCTCATCCAGCTCACCCTACTGCCATTCTCATCCTGTATCAGCTGGGTCCTATGGTACCCCATTGATCTCCCTCCATCCTTTGTCCTTTCATACCTCGCTTTCCTGTACCAGCCTCCATGGCTTCAATCCATCATTGTACCTCATCCGTTTCCTAATTTTACCTTCTTTGTCCTAGTGCCTTTTCTAGTACCAGCCATCATGGCTTCACTCCTCCTCATACATCATCCAATTTTGCTCACTCCTCATTATACCTCATCCAGTTTTGCTCCTTGATTGCTCAACTTGAGTTGCCTCTGGTTCCAGATCTACCTTCTTGGCCTCGGAGTCTACCTCCTTTCGAGGAGCCTACTTCCTTTTACTTCCTTCGTACAAGTTCATTTTCGAGTTCATTCCTGTCTCCTCCTCTTCCAATTCCATACCAGCCATCTAGGATTCACTCCACTTGTGGCCTGCTCGAAATCAATATTTGTTTTTGGATGTACCCATTATGACTCCTATGTCACCTTATCAACATGCGGCCATCCTGCCGCACGTATTGAGTTCATAACTCCAGTCATCACTCACTCAGCCTTACCTCACAGTTTATATATTTACATTGCTTACTCGAACATTCCTATCATTAAATCCTTTGCTACCTCATCGATTACAACCTCAGGGTCTAATTGTTCAAAGTCTAATCGTTCACATGGCATAATCAAGCATGCCTCTTCAACCTCAGTGTCTGCTTACTCACATTGCTCAATCAAGCCAGACTGCATTGTCCTTCAGTCTTCTCATCAGCACATCTGGAATCTTCTTGTGCACACATCTGGATACCCCTTGCTCCTCTGACTTCTACATGGATTTACTCCCTCCCATTGACAAAGAAAGTATTTATTGTTGCCTCATGTTCCTTCTTCGATCTGCATGCAGCATCATGTTCTCTCTTCGATCTGTGCTCTCTTTTGGGGATTTTCCCCTATTCCATCATCATCCTCCCTCCTCGTATTCCTCTCGTTACTGAACCCTTCTTTTAACGACATACATCCTCAAATCAAATGTTGTCAGCCTGGAGGGAAGGCGACCTAGGCATTGGATCCCCAGAGGTTTCCTCCTCAAAGGGGTTTTTTCCTCTCCTCCGTTCCTATGGTCATAATATTAATTAGAGTTAGTGCTATCTTCAGTTAATTAGTTAGGTTAGTTGGTGCTTTCTTTGGTTAGTTAGTTAGGTCCCTATGTTGGATGGTGGCCCCGGCTTTCCCCTCTCTCCTTGGTAAGTCAGCCCTTCTCTTCTCAGAATTCATTCATCATCCTCGCCTCTTCAAAGCTCAACATCTTTGGGTATTCTTTTTGGTCTTCTTCCTAACCTACCTTTAGCTGATGCATTCATTCCCAGCACCTGTAGGGGGGAACCCTCCTCTAGGGTTCCTTGCATCATACCCCTACAGGGTGGTATGTCTCATGGATAGAGAGGCAGAAAGCCACAAAGCAAATCAGGTTACATGAGCATCATCTCATATTATCTCATCCAGCTGCATAAGCACATTGAATGGGAGGGCTTTAAGCCTGAGGTTCGATGGGCGGAGCAACAACGTCACTCCCCCATCGAGCTTAAAAGGTCACAACATCCTGGGCCTCGTCAGGATTCTTTTTCATTGCCCACCATCCACCCCTCCTTCTCCAGCGGCTTATCTCTTTTACCAATGGGCTTCTTCCTAACCTACCTTTAGCCGATGAATTAATTCCCGGCATCTGTAGGGGGGGAACCATCCTCTAGGGTTCCTTGCATCGTACCTCTACAGGGTGGTATATCCCACGGATAGAGAGGCAGAAAGCCACAAAGCAAATCAAGTTACACAAGCATCATCTCATATTATCTCATCCAGTTGCATAAGCACATCGAACAATAGTTAACAGGATCACACACCGAGGACTAGTACAAGGTTGGGCTGACTCCCACTACATTAATTCATTATATTACAACAGTTACACAGTTAACACTGTAACCTTTTACAATATTAATTATTTTGTGGCCTACCTTCACCTATATCTTATCAGTGAGTGCAACAACTACAGACAACAGGCATTTACCTTAGCCTCTGACAGGGTCCTCCTCTTCCTATGCTAATGCCTGCTAACGCCTAAAATGCCAGCCTTGTACCTGTTCCACACACTCGATGGGACACGAACATGTGGGACACGTGAGATGGCCCTCCTTATAACCACTACAAAAAAAATGCCCCCAAGCTAGAGGCACTGCTGATTGAGTCCTAGGGTCAGGGGGACCGAGCTACCACCAAAAAGCCCCTCTGACTAGCTGTATGAGCTGTCGATAGTCCTCTGCAATCCAATAGCAGCCTGACTGCCTCCTTCAGTTCCTGCTTGTTGTCCTTGCAGCTCTATTCAGCTACAGATGGTGATACTGTGGGATTCAGAGCTCAAGCGCTAGTTTGAAAAACTGTTAAATCAAGCCAGCTGCAGCCACTGTCAGTAAAATGGCACCAAAATATTTGTACAATCCACTAACAGGGACTATGATGTAACAATCCCCAAGTTTGACTGGCTCCTATAGTCCCTGCTTGCTGTCCTTGCAGCTCTGTTCAGCTACAGGGGGGTGATGCTCTAGAATTCGGAGCTCAAGCACTAGTTTGAAAAGCACTTCTCCGCTCCTCTCTGACACACCCTCTGCTCTGATCTGTCACTCCTCCTTAGCCAGGAACAGGATTGGACTGGCTGCTGCTGTTAAGTCCAACCAGCTGCAGCCTCTGTCAGTAAAATGGCACCAAAAGACCTGTAAAATCCACTAACAAGGACTCTGATGCAAAATTCCTCGAGCCCAACTGGCTCCTTCAGTCCCAGCTTGCTGTCCTTGTAGCTCTGAGATCACGTCTGATGTTGTTTTTCAGGGAATAGGTAGGCATTAGGGTTGACAACCCCAAGGAAGACCCCACCACTGATTCGCCAAGATTCTGGATACCAAAAACAACATTTTTTCCTTTTGCTGCTTGGGGTGGGGGTGGGGAGTTAGGGTTAGAAACCCTAACACAACATTTTCCTATTTTTGTGGCATTAACCTGAACCCTAACTGGTGCAGTAACAAAGTGTTTTACTAGTGGATTCATATCCTTATTCACGCAGGTCCCTTTGGGACCTCGGTAAACAGATGCAGATGCACAGGGCCCCTTGGACCCAGAATCAAGGGGACTCCATTTGCCTACAGAAGTGCAGGGCCCTTGTGGGCCTGCACTTCCATGAAGTGACAGACGTCAAGAATTCATAGGGCTGTCTGGTGGACTGTGGCATGGCAGGGCCCTTTCTGGGTGCAGTTACAGAGGCACAAGGAAAAGAGTCCATCTGTCAGCCATTGCACAGGACCCTTATTCACCCATGGGTGTAGAGGTGCAAATCCCTATGCCAAGATGACCGCTGTCTTCATTATATGGAACCTGGCCATGTGCAGACAACCCTTCAGCTTTCATTCCCTGGCTGAGGGGGTGTCACATAAGAGCACCACCCCTCCACCCTCACCCCCAGCTGGGTCACCAAGCTCACCCTCAAACTCAGCTCACTGGCACAGGATCACAAAGCATACTCACTGGGGTCAAGACTGACAAAACACACAAAGTTTCTCAAGAATTATAATTTTTTTTTAATTTTGACTCCATATTTTGGCTGAAACATAATTTTGCACCAGAAATGTGAAAACACATCTTATTCAGGATTTAAAAAAATGTCACCTGTCATGTTTATGAGGAGATGTGGAAAAATGGTTATGCTGAAATGTTGGAGTTAAAATATTGAAAATTAGCAAAGTTGTGAGTGAACATTGAAGTATTGAATGTTCACTCATAACTTGGTCATTTTAATATATTTGCACACCAGAGTTTCAGCATAACCTTCTCATGACCCCACCTCAGGACCCTAATAGGTGAAACTTTTGAAATCCTTGCTGAAACATTACTTAGTGCAACAGGTGCGAAAACACATTTGGGCCAGGATTTGAAAAATGACAGCTGTCACTTTCGTGAGGTGGTGTGAAAAAAATGGCTACATTAAAAATTTGGGATCATAATATTGAAAATTACCAAAGTTATGACGAGTGTAGCAAAATTTCAACATATGCTTACAACGTTGTTTTTTTAATATTGTGACATCAAATTTCCCACATAACATTCTTACGACCCCATATCATGAACAAGAGTGGTGAAAATGTTCAAATTCCATCTGAAAGGTAGTTTTCTCAAAATGACCTGTAATTGCCTCTTGGGTCAGATTTGCAAAAGTTCATCACCCTTTGTCATGGGGGGGGGGTCCCAAAAGGTCATGTTGAAAATTTAGTATAAAAATAATAAAAATGACAAAGTTATTGTAACCCCCCTTTAGGGGGCTTACCTGAAAATCTTCCCATTTTCCTGCCACCTCGGGCATCTGATATTCCCCTTGGTAGCTGCCACAGCCCAGGTTTCCCCCCAAGTTTCCTCAGGCAGCCCCTGTGTTCAGGGCAGTGCCAACAACTGTAAGGGCCCCACTGCAAAATATTGTGTGAACCACCTCTCACCAATAAGTGTAAAATAACCATTAGCACATATAATATTTTTATAGCGTGAGTTTTTTGTATCAGTCCTGCTGAACACACATAGTTTGCCCATTCTGCCCCCTGTTCCCCTTGCTGGCACCATGATCAAAGAGCTGAACAATGTAGTTTGTTCCTGCTCCTCCTGGGGACACCAGCACCAAGATTAGATGTTTGGAGTAATGGGCCCTATTGCTTCTTTGTGCTGTACTCCCCACAACCATGTGAAACTGGAGTTGACATTTTCTGACACCACTGCTGACAGGCTCAGTTTCAAATGGATAAGCAATTTCTAAAGTGAAACTTGCAAGTTTGTCTGTGAGAAAAGATTTTCTTAATGCTGACCTCTGAGGCAGTGAGCCCCCTAACAGTGTGGGCCCTACTGCAACTGCAGCTCTGGCACCCCCCCTAGTCACTGCCCTGCCTATGTTGTTGAGACCTGCGGGGCTTGTGGAGCACCTTTGCTAGTGGCCAGTGTGTTTGGTATGCTGCCGGCACTCACACCACCAAGAAGGTGCACTGCTGTTGTGACCGCCGGTTGTGGCATAAAGTCAGGAGGTGTTCCCCATGGTTTCCGGTGCCAGGTTAAATTTAAAAGGCACCGGGGACACAGCAAAGCCAGAGAAATGGTTTTAAAATAAATTATTAGGCAGATGCCGTAGGCACTGCCTCTGGGGCACCAGAGTAAAGGGCAAAGGTCAGGGCAAGAGAAGCCCTTAATGAATATTAATGAGCCACTGCTATGTTTTCTAGGGGCACTATGTTTAAAAGGTGGTGACTCAAAAACAGGGCACAGTTAATTCAAATAAATAATAGTGTGCAGGAGGGAAATGCTGAGGCTATAAGATAAAGGGGAAAATGTTTAAATATAACGTTTATTCTGGCTGCACCAGAACTCTAATCTTGGGACTGCAGTGAAATGTATGTATGGGACTATGCTTAAGCCACCATTGTGCAGCCCCGCAGTCAATCGGAAGTCTGGACCTTGGTCCAGAGATTTTTGGGGATTTAATAAAGACTTATGGGGGATATAGGAGAACTTTTCTAGGTGCCAAAAGGTGGACCAATTAACAGATTGGAACTGTTCTGGGTGGTTTTGGCAACCAATAGGATCTCTGGACCTAAGCTCCATATAAAAGGGAGTAACTGCTCAAAAAGGTCATATTTGTCTGGGAGTTCAGTGTGTGTGCCTCTGGGGAGCTGGCCAGCTCTCAAAGGTTAGGCCTAGACTTTTTCCGCCATTTAGTCCTCGGGTCTGAAGTGTCCAGCTCATGCAACTGTGGCTCTCAGGAGCAGGGGATCACGTCTACAAGCAAGCAAAAGAGGATTAGCCTGCAACCTGGCTGGAAGGACCAGAGAAGGACCAGTCTTACATATAAATGTGCATAGTTTGCTGAAGTGTTTGTGCAGCCGGTCAGTTCGAGGCATTTGACCATTTGTTCCTGCATCACCCGACCAGCTTCTCAACAAGGACCATTAGGGAAATCATCCTTCAGCTTCATGAAACATCTGCACCTGGTCTCATTTTGTTGGATCATCTTTCGTTCTGGGTACAGTGAGTAGCAATCAGGGTAGCTCCCTTCAACATATTTAAATTGTCATTGTGGTACCACTTGAGTTCAACTTCACCACTGGTTTAGGGGTTCAAGAGACTGCTCCATCCAGCCCTGGAATACAAATACATTCAATTGTGCATGACAAGTTATCATTTCTTTCTACATCAAGGGCTCCAATAACAGCTGCAACCCCTGGGCACTGTTAGACTAGCCTGTTCTTCATCTGGGTACTCAGCATGTTTATGGGACTGCAAAGGTGGGACTCTATGCATACCATTATTCATGCTCAAACCAGTACTAACTAGTCATTTAACCAGATTTTCCCCCCTCCCTTGTTATGCTCCCCCTAAATAAATCTGATTGTTGTTTCAATGTTATACTGCCTCACACATTTTTACTGATGGTCTAATTGTTACAGTGCTTGGAATATTTCTGGATGTGCATACCCATTACTGTTGTTTTGCAGGGGGTTCCCAGAGGTCTTACTGAAGCCCAGACTTCGGTAAGTGGTAAGCTTGTAAGAATATTGTTTATGTGGGGAGAAAACTGTATGGTGAATACTGCAAGTCATGTCCAGGCATTGGGCCACTAGGTGGAGTGAGGGGTGGTTATAGCATCCCAGATGGCCATACCAGAGCAGTTAAGCTACTCCAATACCATTCCTCTGGGTGGAGGCACCTGCTCGCAGACCTCAGGCCCCTCAACCTGTGCATAGCCACACAGGCAGGTATAGTAGGCCTTAGAATATGGCTTCCTTGGGGTTACAATATGAATAAAAGTTCAAACTCCATTGAAATACATTAAATTGTACTTACCTTACTTTAGAAACATAGAAGTTGACAGCAGATAAGGACCGCAAGGCCCATCCAGTCTGCCCATTTTTTCCTACCTTATGAATGTGCCATAGGCCTGTACACTGTCAATGGCCTGCCTATCCATACTCATCTGTATTGTTCCCTTACGCCTATCCCATACCTGTTTGAAGCCCTGCACTGTATTCATATCCACCACTTCCCAAGGTAGGCTGTTCCATGCATCCACCACTCTTTCTGTGAAAAAGAACTTCCTCACATTACCCCTTAATTGGCCTCCCTCTAATCTCATGCTGTGTCCTTTTGTCCTGCTATTTTTCTTATATTGAAATACGTTAGACTCTTTCACCTTGTTAATGCCCTTAAGATGTTTGAATGTTTCAATCATATCACCTCTCCCTTCCTTTGCTCTAGGGTATACATATTGAGCTTGGTTAATCTGTCCTCATATGTTTTCTGATGCAGCCCCTACACCATTTTGGTTGTCCTTCTCTGGATTGCCTCCATTTTGTTAATGTCCTTGTGCAGGTGTGGCCTCCAGTACTGTATGCAGTACTCCAGATGGGGCCTAACCAGTATCTTGTAAAGAGGGGTTATTACCTCCCTCTTATGACTTGTGATACCCCTACTAATACACCCCAACATCCCCCTAGCCTTACCTACTGCTTTAGTGGTCTGCTTGGATGATTTCAGGTCATCTGTGATGATGATGATGATGCCAAAGTCTCTTTCTTCCCTTGTGACTGCCAGCCACTCCCCTCCCAGCCTATAGGTGGCTTCAGGGTTTCTCTTCCCTATGTGCATCATCTTGCACTTCTTTGCACTAAACCCCTGTTGCCACTCTTCCGACCATTTTGCCAGTTTATCCAGATCTCTTCTCATTCTGCCCACCCCATCTGATCATCTACTCTGCTGCAGATCTTGGTGTCATCTGCAAACTTTGTCATATCATAGTTGCTGGCTCCAGCAGCAAGACCTGTGTTCAGTCAGAGAGTGGAGCTACATCGTGAGTCTGGTTCAGGTGAGTGAAGGTATGTGGAGGGGTGGATGGTGATGTGTGCGAATGGGAGGTCGGGGTGGGGTGGGATAGGTGGGAGTCTGGCAGGGCCAGATCGGCAATGGACCATTTTCATTTTTACAGGATCGTTTTCAACTAAATAAAGACATCAAGGGATGGTTTTCTATTTTGCAGGTTTAAATGAAATTAATATTGGATCTGACACTGGAAATTGGACACCCCTGAATCAGCTAAACTCCATGGTGGCACCATGGGTGGGCACTGCGGTGACCATCTATGCATTGGGGAGTGACCTGGAGGAGAGGGGGTTGGTAAGTGGTACCAGGGGTGGGCACCTCAGTCCAGTTTAGTGACTATTCAGTATCAGGGAAAACAGGACGGAGGGCTGGCTGAACTGGGATAGATACTGTAGATAGATAGATACATACATACATACATGGTTTGAAAAGTCCTTTATTAACAATTAATATACATTGGGACAGTACTATTGTAATTCAGTCACACGTGGCACGGTTGGCTTGGGGGAGCAGGTAGATGTTGTTGTGTGCATTTCCTTCTGTCAGGGTTGAGGAAAGAGAAAGGGGGTTCCCATCACACATGCTTTCTCACATCTGAAATGCTAGTTCCATGCTTTTGGCTGCATCCTTCAGCTTTCCTACCAAATCCTGTGACTGTTCCATTCTGCAACTAAAATGAATAGTCTCACCAGGCTGCTTGTTGTTGTTATCCATGTTTGGTATACCCCACCCCTCCGACAGCAACACCAACACAGCAACCTACATTGCTGTCAACAAAATCGACAGGTCACTGTGTTGGTGCACCTGAGACAGGTGCACACTGTCTCCCAGTTGCAACCCCTCCCTGAATCAACCCTGACTTGCAGCTGATTATAATGAGAACGGGTGGTTTGAGAGATTCGGGGTGCGAAGTCCCCCAGTAGAAAAACGGATCAGGATACCATCAGGATTTATGTCGACCACAACTTGTGGTCAGCATAAATTATGTTGCTGTGTTACCGGTCGATGAAATTGCTGTCGAACTGGTATTGTAGAGCCTCTGTGTTCAAAGTTATCAAGCAGGCTGATTGATCAGCCTTATGAACATGTCTATTCTTAATTTGATACTCCAAATGCCCGAAGCATCCATGATATGCAGAGGGTGTTTTCCTATGTTATGAAAACATAATATAATAGATAACACCTTCTGCTGTTCTTTCCCTTTGAATGGATAGCACTAATGGAGCACTATCTTTTTCCAATTTGGTTTTGTTCTTCTGATACTCACTACAAAATATTTCTATTCTGTCTCCATCAAATTTGCAGTCCTCCAGGCAGGTACTCACGGTGGCTTTGTCTGTATTCATTTTTCCTGCCTCCAATATATAGATAGTAGCTGCTGTCTGGTACAGTTTGAATAAGGTCAGGTCAATCTGCTACAGGTCTCGATGGTCTAAGACTGCAGCATCAGTCTGTGCAATAAATGAGCTCTCAGTCTGGATAAAAATCTGAAAAGGTCTGTGCTAAAATATAAGGGATCCTCCAAAGACTGCAACCCTTTCTGCTCATCAAATAAATAAATAAGTACAGTAGATAGATGATAGATAGATAGATAGATAGATAGATAGATAGATAGATAGATAGATAGATATCAAGCCCCAACGCAGGTCACTTCAGGCACACAACTTATCAGCAGGTCTCCATCTGCACCTGCAGATGTCAAGAAGTCCCACTCTTCTCATACAGAGAACACAGGTGAACTGGTCTTCTCACTAAGCTGGACGCCCTGGATTTTTGGGGTGCCCAGAAAAGGTATTTCTGAATAAAAAAACAGCAACAGAATCTAGCTAAATTGGTCCTGTTTATCTAGGTTTAGGTGTTTGTTTTGTTTTTTTAGAAAATAAATCATTTGTATGTATTTTCCATGTATTTTAGATTGGGGGGAAAAATGAGATGGCAGCTGTCGTGACATGAAAAACAAAAGTAATGAGAAACCAAAAACAGCCTTGCAACATTGGAATTTTTTGTGCTGTATCAGAACATTATTTAAAAAAAACCCAACTGAGTATGCTCAGAAGAGCTAAAATGCAAAACTTTAAATACTTATAGCTTTAGAACCATTTAATATGTTTTCACAAATTGTTCCACCATCAGAACGCACCCATCTGAGTGTGCTTGTCATTAGGGCACCAGGATGTTTAATTCACCACCCAGTATTTATGCAGGGGGGCTGCACCCTCCCATGCCCCCCCAACTAAATATTCTAACTCTGGTGGGGGGCGGACCTTGGGGAAGGAGCAGCGAATTTAGAATTTTGGAGCCCTGTTAACAGGTGCACTCCGACTGGTGCACAGATGGGTGGAAGGGTTCACAAAACCTTTGAAAGGCACTACCTTAGCAGAGTCTGCTTCTAACCTGAAAGATTTAGGGGAAAAAATCTATACCGTCAAGTCTGTACGTGAGAGCAAATCCAGACGTTAAGTATAGGAAAAAAATGAATGTCTACAGGAAAACGACATATGCAAATCTCAAAAAGCACACAAGCTGCTGTCATGAAAATTTCCGTATATGCAGACCTTGCCTCCTAGACAATGCATGCCAAAATTCAGGTAATTTCAATGAATGATACCAAAGATATTAAGGTGCAAAGTTAGAGGTACAACATAGAACCTGTTGGGTCACCCTAACTATACCAGCGCTACCACACCTTTATAATGACATGTAATGGTTTTACTTAAAATATTTATTTTTAGCTTAGAGAACCTAGTGACCTCATGAGTGGCATAGCCATGAGTGAGGTCATCAGGTTCTGAAAGCATGGATAAAATTAACCAGATTATTTTCAGTGAAGCGATGACATGTTCAGTTTATGCAATGGCCTCAGTTTTTCACTGTTTGTGTACTGATGCATTTACAGGCTTTATTAGAGCTAGATGTCTGTTTAGCTTTGTATTCTATAATGTGCTGTATTGTGCTGTTTGTGCTTCACCAGTACTGCACTTCCACCTTGTTGTTCTTTGTCCTGGTTGCCATGGCACTGTCAGGATGTTGACATGTAATGCTCAGTTCAGCTTGTGAATGTTTGAACAGCTAGTTTTTAAACAAGATCCAGTTGGAATAAGGTATTTTTTTTACAAGTGATGACAGGTCAACTGAGAGAATAAATACCAATGACAAGACAACTGAGAGAAAAATTGGGGATGACAAGTCAACTCAGAGAATAGTTTGTTTATTCTGTCAGTTGCCCTGCCATAAGCAGAAGGAACGTCATCTATCGAGGCAGATTTATTTACACCGCCATTGCATAAATAGGGGATGTGCAATCAGCTGATTAAAAATATGCACATTATCTTCATGTGAGATGGGTCAGGACTGTAACTCACAAGTGGCAGAGCCACACGTGAGTTATGAAAGTCCTACCCATTCATCCCAAGTGATGATAATTGCCTGTTTTGAGTCAGGCTATTTATATTCACTATATACAATGGTGGTTTACAAGTTATATCTTTTAAATTTGCATTTTTTCAAAAATTGTTGCTGTTTTTCTTGATTTGTACAGCTGGCTTCAGTGCTGCACTAGACATTATGATGTCATCATCATTGGGAAGGCTGCCATTGTGACGACAGTAAAAATATATTTTTGATATCTTGCTGTTACTGATGTCACAAGCCAAGATACCTTTTTATCTTGTCATGTGTACCCTCACTTCACTTGTGTATATTATTGTCTTTTGTTCCCAACCATGTACTGTAATACCATTGTTCTGAAACAATGAAACTGATAATACCATTGTTTTGATGTCAGAGTATAGATATTATTATAAAGAACTCTATAGCTTTATAGTCGAAGTTGTAACTGATCACTTTGTTTTCAATTATATTTTTTCATTGTCATGATTACTTTTTCGCTGTGCTTTGGTTGTCTTTCAGGTGGCTCTGCAGCTAGCCTCTGGTGCCTTTTTGCTTAATCCACCATTCTGTAAAGTGATCAATATTCCAATGGATAAACTGAAATGGACTTCCCCATTTATCAGTCACCGAACAAGTGTAAGTCCTACCACTCATGGAAGCTCTTCCAGTAACTCAAATATTAAAAGAACTCAGAGACAGACAGATTCCAAGAGCCCAGGAACCAGTAAAGACTACCTTTCTCCAGATTATATCTACCGAGAAGAAGATGATAATAAAGACCTGATGACTTGTGATTCAGATGGACTGACTGCTGAAGCCAGAGCTAGAGTTCGACCCCGCCATTTTTCAAGTAGTCTGGTTGAAAGTCAGTCTAGAAGTCAGGGATCAGAAAATGATCTTTGCCCTCCAGAAGTCACCTTCCGTCGCTATTCCTCACCAGAAAGCACACAGTCACAAATTTCTCCTGCACCACAGTCTGATAGTGGCAGAGGCTCAGAAACAGACAGCACTGACTCTCCATCTGTGGTGCAGAGTGAGGAGGTGTTGAAGTACATGGAACCAGAAGGGATGGTCTGGGCTACTGCAGTTGCATTGGCATGGCTAGAGCATAGCTCTGCTTCTTATTTTATTGAATGGGAACTGGTAGCTGCCAAGGCCAGCATGTGGCTCAGTTTGCAAGAGATACCTGAAAATCGTAACCTTGCCACTATTAAGGCTGCAGCCAGACAGCTGTTTGTGTTGCTAAGGCACTGGGATGAAAACCTTCAGTTAAACATGTTGTGTTATAACCCCAACAGTGTTTAAATGAGGAGCACATAACCTGAGCTTAATTGGCTGGATGAATGTTAATTAAGAACTGTGCCTTGGCAGTGTTGCAATCTGCTAAATGGATATAGAGGCTGGAAACACAGTGGATTCTTGGCAGAAATTATGTAAGGGATACACTACAGAGTCTGCTTGTAGGTACACATGTCTTGTGTGGTTGTTAGGCACAAAACACAAATGAATGCTTTAACCATCTGAGAAGTGTGCATATTCTCTACAGCTGCACACACCAAAGTGTTGTATCCTGGTTATAAAATGGGCACTTGCATAATTTAAATAATTTAAAAGTCATGTAGTTCATGTTAGGTGTGCCACAATAACAAAATTATGCACACTTGTGTGATCTCTCTTAACCAGTGAGGTTACAGGATTTGATTGCCCATGTTATAAACTCTGACAGCTTAATGCAATGGATGTTACAGTACAGTGTCTGGCTGGTGGCCATGTTTGCTGTTTTTGCTTCAGTAGATGTAAATCTATTGTAGATATCAAACACGTGGTGATTATTTAATCTTGATTATTTTTTTTGTTACAATTTATTTACCCAGGATATCTCAGCTGAGACACAACATCTTATTTCAAGTGAGTTCTTATATCCTACAGGAATGTAAAAAACCTATACAGTAAGATTTCCTTTAACAGTGTAAAATGCCCATATATTGCAGAACACATAATAGCAGTGCAAAAAATCATAAACCGTAAGATAACCAACAGGAAAGCACCCTCGTTCCCACATACAGCAGGATGCCTAAATGACTGAGGTAAGTTACAGTACATGTGAACACATGCACAGTACCTGCCATTGCACTATATCATCCACATAATACAAATGGGTCAACTGGTAGCACTAACAGGATGTTTGCATACATTATACTAGCTCTCCCAGATGACCCCTGTGCTTTGTGTGAATGACAAAACATGCAAGGTGATTACATGCATTCACAAATATCTAATCTCATTGCAAACCAATACAGTCAGATATACAATACAGCTGTCTCATCCACAGCAGGCACCCTTGTTCAGGAGTATTATTCTTAGGGGACACTGTCCCTTCAAATCTGAGATCATATAATGACTCTTGTCCCCCAAGTCAGTGCTCTGGAAGGGAGGTATCCTGAAAGGAATTACGCTATGTGAACGAGGAAGACTCTTTTCCTGGGTCTGATGTCATTAATTGAAATAAAATTCCTTCATTTTATGATTTGATGGTATTTTACAAGGAGGAAATGGACAGTGTTATGCTTTAGTGCAGTGTAGTTCAGCAGAGCTCAATACTGGCACCTTGGCTTTCTTTGGGATGGAGTAGGACCATGATCTGTCATGTCCATCCCCCTACTGTACTAAAGAGTTGCATTCTGTGATTGTATTTCTCTGCAGGATTTCCTCCAGTTTGAGCTTAAAGCACCTAACAGAATTTGATTTACTTTTCTTCTTTGACAGTCTACCCCACAGTCCCAGCATCCTTAGTTCTTTTCTACCTCACTTCTTCATGTTTCAGCCTATTTCCCCTTAGTCTCTTTTCCTTCTCCCTTAGTATACAGTTCTTCATGGAAGGGGCAAAAAGAGTAGAACTTAAATCTCCCTCAAATACAACTACTTCTAGAGTTAGATCAAACCTGCCAGTCACAAATGCCATAAAATAACAAACACTGGCAATTAGCATAATATGTTTATTAAGAATATTCTAATTATATGCTAATTACCTGTTCAAAGTTTGAAAATTTGGGTCCAATCCTTATTTGAGTTTGTAGGGAGGGCACAAGGATGTTTTAAATACTTTTTTTTTACCTGTACTAAATTTGTCTCCCAGTGGAGCCATGCTCAACTAAGTTACAAACTCCTCCCAGTTACCCCAAAACATAGGACCCAATATACAAAGATGGGACTGGATACACACGAACTGCAAATATCTGGTGCATATGCTGCACACTTCATGATTTGGGTGCACATTGCCAAATAGGACCCCCCCCCAGCCTCTCTACTACATTCATGTGGGAGGGGGGAGTGGTCAGAGGTCAGGACATTCTAGGAATGGAGCCAGACTAGACACTGGGCATCCAGTTGGATGCCCAGGACAGAGCTTGAGTAGATCCCCTCCTCCTTGAGGAGCAGGGTATTGTGGTATATGCCATTCTGTCATGGACTGCCAAATTCCCATAGATGGAATCATATTTTTAAATATATACAAAATGTGCATGTCCATGCTTCAGCTCTTGTGCTATATGGGAGAACAGGGGCAATAGGTGGGGGAACCATCTGCCACTGAAAAGGTCCAGGAGGACTTTTAGCATTCTGCCCACAAATCATCACTTTTTCACTGCCATAGCTGTGACTGGGAAGTTTCTCAGACCTCATATGTCTAGAATTTGAACTGATTTGAAACTCAAACCACAAAACATCTCATTTTCCACTAATGACATCACTATCCAGTCTCATCCTACAGTATGTGAGAAGCAAGAACCAACACTTACATTACCTGCTTCTGTAAATAGGTTCAGTGTCCTAGTGGTCAGGACAGGACCCACAAAGTGTGGAAGATAAGCAGAACTATATATATATGTTAATGCAAGTTACACCTGTAATAACGGCTATTCTTTAACATTTGGAAGATAATTATTTATATACCCTTTTTGCCAGATATTTTAAAGTTTATTAACTGTTTCTAGCCAGAAGAAGTGTGCATACACATGATACACTTCCCACTGACCTGCACCAAGTCCCCAGAAGTGGTGGGACCCCATTAGATTATAGCAGCAGGCTAGATACAGTGGTCCGTGATTTCTTCTTTGGGACAGCATACACAGGGTGGGCACCAGAGTAAACTTCAGTATTTGGTAAACAAGTAGAACTGTAAGTTTGGTTCTACCTAGGTTTGAGCAAGTCAAACTTTGGCTGTATGACAACTTTCGGATGAACTCTTTCTAACTAAAGTTTGACTTAGTTCAAGCTAGGAGAACTAGTTAAACCGGATCAATCTTTAAGTTGCTGTTTTGCTTGGCAGTTTGATTACAAAAATACTCCCCAGCCCCCATAAACAGCAAACAATTACATAAACAAAAGAAAGAGCCCTCCCGCCCCCTGACTCTCCACTCCATCCCCCAATCCCCATACCTTTCATATACATTAGTTGGAGGGGCATTCTGACTTAATGAATCCAGCTGTCCTGCTTCACTGCCTGGGGGGGTCCATGCCATCTGCATCAGTTACTTGGTGGAGTGCTGGTGCCATCCCTGCTGGGGATTTCCACTGTCAATGTTAGGGGGCTTCTCATTCCCCCATGCTATCCCCAATATGTCACTGCCTGCTCTAGCAGCCTGGGTCCCTTGATACTCAACTTACTGTTCAACTCTGGCTCATTCACTGGCCCAAGCCTCCCATCACCCTGCAGAGCTGACAGGGATTTGGGTAGCACTGGAGGTCCTTTCAATGGCTGTCAAGTATGGCCTGGATTTGCCACTTCCTGCTCTGGAAGGCCTGGTAGGTTCTGATTCAAGTAAGTGGCTATGAGAGAGTCAGAAGTAGGAACCCACCAGAGAGGCAAGAGAGGGCAGTGGCAGGTTCAGGCTATACTGTGGGATATCAGATGCTTCTTAATGCTATCAACACCCCTGCCATGTCATTTAGAAAAGGCAAATAGGGGCTGAGTGAGCCAGGAATGGACAGTGATTAAGAGCAGGTAGATATAGTTTAGGGGTAGCATTAATAGTCTACTGGAAGACCCTCCAATATTAATTATGAAAACCCTGACAGGAGAGATGGGGGAAGACCCCAAGGTATACAGCATGAACATTCCCCATCCATCAAGGCAGACAGCAACAGGGGGTATCTTTAAGGAGGACTTAAAGCCCCCCATCTATCTTTAAGAGATTTGCTGGATTTCATCAAATAATTCAATAGCATCAGTGGAACTAGTTTGCTCAAAATCCTCCAAATGTGATTTTTTTTTAACAGGAGAGACACACTAAGATGAAAGCTTGTTTACAGAGTGACCTGGGAGCACAAGGAAGTTAAGTGACTTGCTCAGGGTCACACAGTATGCAAGTGAGGGCTGTGGGATTCAACCCCAAGTCTCCAGGTTTGCAGCTCAAAGCCTTAAACCACTGCACTAGCTTGAGGTCCTTGGATATTTAATGCTAAAGACACTTCCATTTAATTGGGATCCTGTACCCTTGAAGTCATCTGTTTATGTTGCTTAAACTTTCTGTGAAGGCAAAATATTCTGTTTATATGACATTAGAACCTTGTGCTACATAAGGAGTTCACAAGCAGAGGATTATGACTTCAAGGAAAGAAAAGCATCAAATACAGATTAACTATAAGGGGCAAAGATCCAGGTTCCATGAAAATGTCTTTAGTAACAAAAAAAAGGATGTCCTGAAATTCAGTGATATTACAATTTTAGATCCGAATCCTACAGATGCCTACGGTCACTGTTTAAAACAGAGGTGGACCGCTCTAGCAAAATAGAAGCCCCAAGACAAATCTTGAGTACCACTGTATTTTATTTTTAACAACCCCAACATTCTGCCATTCACTGTATGGCTGTTTCCGGGAACATTGCAATTTAAAAGAAACAAACATGTAAGAATACTTTCTTTGTTGGTATACAATCAGTTCATTAACTCATAATCCCAGATCTCTATGCATCATAGCAGTACTCTTCTAGTCTTACTTGTATTCAGTAGTTTCAATACTTTTCAAAATAACCCCATTTAGCAAGAACTAATATTTTCCAGCCTTGTTATAAAGTGGGGTTATTTTGAAAAGTGCTGAAATTGCTGAACATGTCATGCCTGAAAATAGACATTTTCATGCCTAGTGCACCCAACCGGTTACCAAAAGCAAATAAACAAATAAGACAACACATAGAAGACTACTGGTATAATGCAAAGAGTATTGGCATTATGAGCTAATAAATTGATTGTACAGTATACTAGCAAAAAAAAAGTGTTCTAATATGTTTCTTTCTATTAAATTGCAGTGTCCCCTGAAGAGGCCATACAATATAGAGTGAAACGTTAGGGATTTTACAAATAAAATGCAACAGTTCTCAAAATTTATGTTGGGGCTTTTATTTTGCCCAAAGTAGCCCACATCCATTTTGACTTCTTGTATATGCTTCAGAACCAGCCTTCCAGCATACTACTGAAACTAAAGTAATTACCTGCAGTGACTTTACTATTGTACACTCATTGTTTACCGGGAACGGAAAATAATTTTTAAATAATTACTGGTGATTCCCTTTAATGCACAGAGTCAATTTGTGTTTCAAACACCATAATAATTGGTTATTACAGCATTTTGTTTAAGTCTCCCATCAGTCACAAATGTTGTGCAACCTCATTGGCTTTTATTCCTTGAGTGGATGGGCTAAAGAGTTTCACAAACATGGTAGCTCCATTTGTCGCTTAGTGACAAGGCACTACAACCTCCTAGGTAAGTTTTTTTGTGATCCGTACTAATTCCTGCCTACCGATAGCTGGACAGTCATTTTCCCATCACCGCAATACCGACGGTGCCAAAGCCCGACATGATAAATTCCCAAAGCACGTAATCCCGACACAAGCAACAAGCAAAAAGCAGCACATTTTAGGAGGTCATTGTAAGTAGCATGTGGTCATTTTAAAAATAATAAACAGCATGTTTTGTTTTGTTGGTCATTTACAAATAAGATTACCCCTAGTTACCCCTATTAGCCAGCATGAAATAAAAACCATGAAGCATCATTTTAGGAGTCAGTATTTATACTTGGCACCCCACAGTTACTCAATGTGTATTTGTACCCAGCACCCCCAGATACATAGTAAATATTTATACTTGGCCTCCCAGATACTGTCTATTTGTACTTGGCACCCTCAGATACTCAGTGAGTATTTGTATTCAAGCACCTTCAGATACTCAGTATTTGTACTTGGCACCCCATATTCTTGGTGAGCATTTGTACTCAATACCACTTGATACTCAGTGAGTATATATACTCAGCACCATCAGATACTCAGTATTTGTACTTGGCGCCTCAGATACTCAGTGAGTAGTTGTACTTATTACCTCCTGATACTCAGAGAATATTTGCACTCAGCACCCTGAGATACTCAGTAATTGTTCTTGGCACCCCAGATATTCTGTAAGCATTTGTACTTAGCACCACCTGACACTCGCTGAATAGTTGTACTTAGCACCCTCAGATATTCAATATTTGTACTTGGCACCCCAGATACTCTGTGAAAATGTGTACTTACCACCACCTAATACTCAGTCAGTATTTGACTTGGCACCCTCAGATACTCGGTGAGTAGTTGTACTCAGCACCCCAGGTACTCATTGAGTATTTGTACTTGACACCCTCAGATACTCAGCAAATATTTGTACTCAGAATCCCCAGACACTCAGTGAGTTTTTGTACATAGCACACTAAGATACTCAGTGAGCATTTATACTTAGCACCCCAGATATTCAGTCAGTATTTGTACTCAGCATTCCCAGATACTCATTTAATATTTGTACTTGGCACTCACACATATGCAATGAGTATTTGTACACCACACCCCCACATACACAGAGACTGTTTGTACTCAGCAACCCCAGATGGTCATTCAGTATTTGTACTTGGCACCCACAGATACTAAATGAGTATTTGTGCACCTCATCCCCACATACACAGAGACTGATTGTACTCCATATCACCAGATACTCAGTGGATATTTGTACTTGGCACCACCAGATATTCAGTGAGTATTTGTACTCACACCCACAGATACTCAATCAGTATTTGTACTCAGTGCCTCCAGATACACTGTGAGTATATGTGTTTATCATCCCCAGATAGTCAGTATATGTAGTTCGGCAGCCCCAGATAGGGTACTTGGTGAGTATCTGTACTTGGCACCCTCAGATACTCATAATTCATTATTCAGGCTCAATATCAGGGAAGCAAATAAAACAAATCAAGCCTTGCCTAGGTGGCCAGAGCTAGCCTTATGGTTTCCCTTGCCTCACATCCTGTCATCTCCTATACTCCACCCACACCGATTGTTTCTTTTTTAGGTAGTTGAACTTATGGCACTGTGCTGTGAGCCAACATAATCTTTTGTTATCACCCCCTCCTTATCCCAACCCACCATCCAACCCCAAATGGCCATTTATTTCAGGTTGAACCCCTTCCTGACCCCATTATCCATGTTCTGGAGGGACAACAGTGGTCAAATCAGGCAAGCTTAGTCAGTCCCCCTCCCCAACCTAAGCATTCATTTTTGTATTGAAACCAGCCAGTCATCTGACTGACTGAATCAGCACATGGCATGTATGACTGGTGGTAGGGGGCTATTACTGATGCTAGGTAGATAATCTGTCTGCCTAGCATCATTAATGACATAGACTGCTTCTCCCCCTCCCTTAGAGTTGTGGGCACCGAGCACTAGATCAGTTAGACAACTGACTGATTTCAGTACAGAAAGGCACAGTTTGAATTAAGGGGTCAGAGTAGACTAGACAGAGTTCATAAGTTAATGGAGCCTCTGTGGGTATTTTTTATGATATGAGTGGCTCCAAGAGTGAGGTTTGGGCAAGAGTACCACTAAGCAAGGCCGAGCAGTTCTGTATACCCAAACCTCATGAGAAGTCTTTCATACCAACAGAAACACCCCTTGGAGACCCTATTAAGTCATTATAAATCATTCAAGCTGGCAAGAATGATTTATAATAAGTTTAAAGTATTTATTTTTGCATTTCAAAGGTTTCTTTAGCTTTCCTTCCCTGCAGGTCTGAAATGGAGCACTCAGTTGTAGTGCTGTTCATGAGAGACCACTGGATGGAGGATAAGAGGTATGGTGGTTCTGTGCACTGATTAGATGAAATAATATAATAGATTTATAATAACTAATTTTTCCCCCCTCCCCAATCACGCATCGTTGGCCAGGTGAAGGACCTACTCTAACTTTTCATTTACTCATTATACTTCTCTTCATGAGCCCACCCACTCAGCTAACAGTACCTTTCCAATCCCACCCTCCCACTCCTCATGGAACTATGACCCCATGACATAGACCTTACAGCATGTTCCTTGGTGTAACCCAAATTTAGAGCCAGTGCTCCTGTTATGGGCAGTTGGCGGTGCTGTTCCTCATGTGGAGTATATTTGGACATGTTATAGTAATGGCAAAGCCCCAAAATGGGCAAGTTTGAATTTTGTCCAGTCAAATTATCAAACAGCTATTGCCAGACCCAGTATTTTCTTTTCCCTCTACCTTTCTTTTGAATGGTTCAGTTTTTTGATCTTTAAATTGGACTACACTGTATTCATTAAGAACAGGGTGTGTGGCTGTACTGCCCTCATTACTTGTAGACACCATCTAAGGTGGCAGTTCCAGACACTGCAGAGTTTCGCTGCACATGCAGTGCCTTTGCATGTAATAGTTTATGATGGGTTGAACACTGAATACCTAGTCCAGTAAGAAGACACAACATATATTGTAGATTTAATCATGCAGTTACATAAAGTTGTTGGTTGAAAACACAAGCTGAATTAGAGAAAAAATCCCAACTTTTGTATCTTGGTATGGAATTAGAACACTCATCAGGAGAAATAAAACTTTTTCGAGTAAAGCTGAAAAAAAATGTTATTTGCAGAAAATTATAGTTTTGAACATTCAGTGGTGTAATGTCGCCCTCTGCTGATTGTTCATAGTGCTGACAAGAAATATATGGAGCCACACATTGTGTCTATCAATATATTTCATAAAAAACTACGTCAAGATAACATTAGGGTTCATGGACATCATTGAAATGCAAATAAATTAAAAAACAGAGTTTGAAACAATCTCTGTGGCTCAGCAGGTTACATGCTAGCCTCTGGGGCTGCAAGATCAAATAGTGGTGGGCTTTAGTGCTGCCCCAAGAATTTGGGCTAATACACAATACAGACACTGTGGTGCAGAACTAGGTGTAGGCAGCCTTTGTTTATAAAAAAAAAAAAACTTCCACGGGTTCATAGAACTTTTATAACGGTAAATACAAATATATAACATTATAAAATGGGAAAGATAAAATCAAGTCAAGTAATTGGAAAGATGTGATCACATGATCATGGTTTATTCGAGCACACTGGCACAGATCACCAATAATAAATGTTCTGAACCTCAGGACTTTTTTGTTTTTGTTATAAAAATCAGTTGAATCATTTTATAATTGCAATAAGGCACTCCATGGTGTGCACTGTTGTGGGATAAAGCACTTCTTAGATGTGTAAGTCACTCGGCATTGCTTTTGTGCTTCATTTCCTGATGTATGCCATTAACCCACAAAAACGCACACCCTACCATGCCCTATTGCTTTTCTGAAACACAGAGGGGGTGGGCTTATATAGCATTATACAAAAGGTATATTTTGTAAGGCAACCAGAATAGAGGAAAACTGCCATATAATATCCCACAAACTACTGAAACCACTTCCTTGGTCAAGTATCCCAATTTTAGATATTCCCAGGGTTGCTTAGATGCATTTAAGTAGGTAATGTAAGGTAAGTAGGCATAAAATGTGCTTTTAAACAGGAACAGTACATATTTGGGCAAAATCCTATTTTCAAATGCACTCCTGTAGCATTCAAACATTCCTGTACATGCATTAACATTCTTATCCATATCAGTTAAAAAGATGAATACCTACATACAAAGACCTGCCCATGATAGTTTATCCACATTTCAGACACACTCATGAAAGTTTATCCACATCTAGTCCACAGAAAAAAGCACCTTCCATTTCAGTTACCATTTAGCTATTAAAATCAAGGTTTTAAGTCTTATTCATAGAACAGTAATAGCATTCAGTTAGTACAAGTATACTCTAAATAATTATTTGCAGTTGATTAAATGCCTCTGCCTTCAGCCTCAGGAATTTTATCACCCACGTTAGCTGGTTATTTCCTCGTGAAGTCTGGTTCATTGAATATTATCATTTTAGAAAAAAGGATTGAATATTATCATTATAGCAAAAAAGAGAAGGATTTAACATTTTTTAATATTTTTGAATATTTCACATAAACTAGTACTTATTCCTCTGGGTGTTTAAAACAATCTGATAATCCAGAACTGAGTTTACAGTTGCTGTGCCTGAGACATAATACTATGCTGTCTTGGAAAGGCCTGTAACAATACAAACTGTTATGTAATGAGATCAGAAAATGCTTTCAAACAGAGATCATAAATAAGTAAAATAACTCCTCCACATCATATCTGGAAATTGTCCAGGATTTGGGGAATTTACATTACTTTCAAGGTCATGTTATAGTGAAGCCCTACTGACAGGTGAAGCTGTGTAAGAGTGTATACGTATGTGAGTGTGTTCCTACATACATACATACATACATACATACATATGAACATACGAAGAAGCCAGCAGAAGAAGGCCATTTGGTCTATCTAGTCTGCTCATATTGCAGGGTCCACAGCTTGAGCTACTGTCCCTGCCCCCTCTCCCCACTCCTCCCATCCTCCCTACCCATGATCTTTACCTTCCTCTTTTGCCCTTCCCAGCTTCTCTTGAAGCTGCCCACTGTCTTCAACAAGACCATGTCTTCTGGCTGCGCATTCCAAGTGCCCAACACCCTCTCTGTGAAGAATTGCTTCCTGACCGCCCTCCTAAACCTCCCCCCCTCCAGCTTAAGACTGTGCCCCCTCATATTATGGTTGCCACTCCGCTTAAAGAGACCCTCCTTATCCACCTTATTTATCACTTTCAAGTACTTGAAGGTCCCAATCATGTCCCCTCTCTCTCTTCTTTCCTCCAGGAAGTACATGTTTAGTTCCCTAAACCTATCCTCGTATGCCTTACCCTGCTGACCCTTTATTATTTTTGTAACCCTTCTCTGGACCTACTCCAGCAGGTTAATGTACTTTTTGAGGTGTGAGCACCAGAACTGACCCCATATTCTAAATGTGGCCTCACCAGTGACCTGTACAGGGGTCGTATAACCTTTCTCCTACTATTGATCCCCCTAGCTATGCATCCTAGCATCTTGTTTGTCCTTGCTGCTGCTTTCTTGCACTGTGTGGAGTGCTTCAGGTCACTAGTGATCATCACTCCCAGGTCCTTCTCCTCCTCTGATGCAGATATCTGGACTGGATGTCTGGTAGAGCTGAGCAATACAAATACTTTTTAGCACAAGTACATATTGATTGATTGATTTTTATTTTGTTGTTAATCAGGAAAAGAGCACTTGAAAATGTTCTATTTTCAGCTGCAGTATAGAAGTGTTTACAGAAGTGCATAAGCAGTACACAAGTGTTTACAGAAGTGCATAAGCAGTACACAAGTGTTTACAGAAGTGCATAAGCTTAGAAATAATAAGACAATCATAATGGAGTATATAATTGCTGATTATGGGTTGATGATGCAGTATATAAATACTGATATGGGTCAATTAGAATCCAAAACCACCACTTGAAATTCTCTACTACCTACACTACATTATGCACAAGTTTGTGTAATGGAGAAAAAAATTACTTGCATTGTTGGTCAACTCTTCCTGCTTACCGGGGTTGTGTTGATCAGTAAATATATAATATAAAGTATAAGCAACAGTGAAAACTTTTTTTTACACTCTTGTATGTTATATCTGATAAAAGCACTTAACCTTTGTTCATGGTTTATGTGGTATCACATACCTTTGAGTGCGTTAAAAAAAAATAATTATAAACTGTTGCCCATACATTATCCTCTATATAATTAGAAGCTTACTTAGACATTTACAAAATATCAGATATTATGATTCATAGCAACTATATGCAAGAAATGTCATTTAGATGTGGAGCACATGACATAACATACTGCACTTAACAGTAATGTTTATAGAGTTATGTTGGCATACATTTTGCAAATATAAATTTTAATTAAGTAAATATAAATCTCCTGGGTCACCCCTGAAAATGAGACTGTCTTGTTTCAGAGGGCCTACCCGGTTACCAAAGTTCAATAAATAAATAAATAAATGTCACTGTTAAATATTTGTATTTGTGTCAGACCACATAAAGTACCAAAAAGAAGACTGAAAACATATACTGCTCACAACACGAATGCATATTTTATTAATAACTCAGAAATTCTCTGTCTTGTACAATCATTTGCAATAGAAACATGCATGTAGTGTAGTAAAAGCTATTTATAGTAAATATGAACTTGCAAATAAATAGTAATACAGATACAATTACCTGAGATTCTGAGATGCAAATGCAAAACACAAATATACAAATAACAGCCCCATGGACAGTCCTAACATGTTGGATGTGGTGTGTGTGTGTGTGTGTGTATGTGTTGGTGTGTACACTATGGATGGGTACATGTGAAGGTTGCTTACATGTTTGGGTGTGTGTAGCGTATGTGTGTGTACACCCTATGGATATGAAAGAATGTGTGTGTGCATAGAAATATATATATTTATGCAATAGAAGTGGAGATAAACGGAGTGTCATAAATCAGTTTATCTGAGTAACTGTGTGTATAAATTTCATTTAAACACACACTTATTGCATCACACTCCATTTATCTACACAGTTCTTACATCACATGTGATTACTGTATACAGTTTCTACTCCCCCACCCCACCCAGCAGCCGGCACTACTTCAAAGGTTTCAGTTTTGATAAAGCCAGTAACCTCACTGTTCAAACACACAAGACCCAGTTTCTAAATTAATCAGCTCAGTACACTGCACTCACAATAACATCCCAAACTGCACACTAAACTTTTTAAAGATTTTTTTTAACATTAAATAGCCCAAAGCACAAGCCTCCTAGACTGTAATTGGCTCACTCATACATGCTCTCTATATAACTCCACCAACTGGTTGAATCTCAACAATAGAATCTGGTTCCACACATGCCTCATGGCTAAAATGATTGCTCTGGGACTCTCCCCATCTGGCCTCACCTCTATAATCCAACTGGCCCCGACTCCTAGAAACACCCACAGCTCTAGCAAGCAGCTCCTATCAGTCCCCAGGTGCCGAACCTCCAAATTCCAAAGGTCCTTCATCTATAGGGACCCCTCCTGGGTGAACAGCCTGCCCAGCACACTCACTAATGAAAACAGAATTGGCCTCTTCAAAACCCTCCTCAGAGACCATCTCCAGGCCTCCAACCCCTGCAACTGCCTCTGACCTGTCCCGTTCTCCCCCCCCCCGACAAGGGCCTCTGGCCGGCTTCCTCTCCTCCTCCCTTCTTCTTTCTGTACCTTCCAGAGTTAACTGTCCAACTCTAAATCTAGAGCCTTTAATCTAAGCAACTTAGATCTATCCTAATATGCCTTAGGATCAGACTGCTAGCCTTATATTGTACTCCCTGTAATTAGCCTGTATGAATTCTGCTCTTGAATTTGTGATTACTGCTGTAATGTTCTATTTTATGTGACGTGGAGCCTTTGTAAATGAGTCTTGGACTCAAAAGTATTCTCTGAATATGCAAAAAATAAATACCTCTCCCCAGCACCCAATCAGGAATCTTGCAGCAACAGAACAATTCTACTCTGCTGCCCTGTCTTCAGTGGGAAAACGTCACTCTTAATGCATGCTCTTGTCACAGGTAAACACAATATTTGTTTTCATCTTCAGTCAGCAAAATGGAGGGAAATTGTGCTATGCTCTAAGCTTCCTCCACAGGCTTCTTTGATTCCCTTCAGAGCACCTCCCCAGCTTCAGTCCTGTGCTGCTCCTCTTCTGACTTTAAATCTCCTTCGGTCAGTATTTTCTTCTTCCTCCTTCATCCAGACAGTGCCTTCTTACTCCCTGTTCTGCTCATGCTAGCTCCCAAGAACTCCATTCCTGTCTTGGAAGGTCATAGATGCGAACTGCAAAACAATATTTTACTAATCTATCACCGGTACAAAGATTGAATTCTGTGGCCACTCTCAGACATCCTTGGTGCTCACTAAGTGGAGTTATCATTTTTCTGCAGTGTTATTCAAATCTCACCAATTCCCCCAATCAGGAAACACACTGTGATTTCAGGATGCAGCGTGCATAGCAACTACACTGCAACAGGGCACAGTAAAGACGTAGACACACTATTTCACTAAAAAGTCCCATAAACTTCATTAATTAAAAAAAATAAAAGCCAAAAAATAAACTAAGACAAAACAAAAGTTCCATTCCTATTGCATAAATGAAATGCGTGTGTGTGTGTGTGTGTGTGTGTGTGTGTGTGTATGGGGGAGAGGTGACAGTGTGATAAAGCATTTATCTTGTGAAGTTGCCACTGACTTCTCATAACCATCAATCGTGGCTCTGCCACCCATGAGGTTACTTGAGGTCAATGGCAACTTCACAAGCTAAATGCGTTATCATACAGTTATTCCTCACATATCCCCACATATCACTCATATATTTCAGAGATGGACAGATATCTGATCCAATACCATGATCCAGTCTGATATCTACCTTTTTAAATGAATCTGGTAGAATCAGATATTTCTCTTTGCAATGGTCAGATTAGCGCTTCACATTGAGCATCTGTGAAGCGAGTTGATCCCTGGTAATTCAATCCTTATGTTAGCCCTGCTAAGCCCTGCTATCTAGCCCTACTAAGTCCATTCTCCAGTAACTCACATCTCCTTCACTTCACTTATATATGTGCACTCACTGTACAAACAGTTGCTTTGCTCTGAACTCCTAGCAGGTGATTGTGGCTGCAGTGTACAACTAGGTCAAAGAAAGATTATGCCATGCTGAATATGGTGGTGCTACACCGGATGCCTGTGTGTGAGCACTGGTCATTGCTAGCTGCAAGCTGCAAGGGTCCCAGCTCATCCATGGTGCAGAAGCGTGACTCACAGGTTGGCTGTGGCTGCAAGGGTATCCTCTTGTGCCTCCTCTGTCACTAGGGAGTGAAGGGCGGTGTGTGAGCTGCTTCCCACCAGCAGAATGAGAAGGTAGGGTTTGCTGGCTGAGGTAGGACTTGGTGTACAGTTGGCCCACTGGGTTAGTATTGGCCATACCTCTTAGAGAAGCACAGAACTCCAAAGAATGTCTTTTTGTCTCCAGGTTTACATAGTGGTGTAAAACATTTTACAACCGAATCCACCCTGTTCCTTAGCTGCTCAAGTCCTCACTTCATTGCCCTGCACATTGCTACAACTGGTGATTATGGGCTGGTGATGGATGGGCAGATAGACAAAAAATGTCAGCACACTGTTAACTTATCTGACCTGATAAATACCCAGACCCGGTCAGATAGTACCTGGGATTATCCAGATCCGATATCTGGCAAATTTGTGATATATGCCTCACCCCTAAGATATACATATATATATATATATATATATATATATATATATATATATATATAGTATAGATATATATAATATTACTGTATTACTATATTACTGGAACAGTAGTGCCAGTATACTTAGGGTTGAGTGTAAACTTCAATGTTAAACCTGAATCTTTGAATCTTAGTAACTCTGGAGCAGTTCAATGGATTTGTACGAAATTTGCCGTGCATAATCTCTAGGGATAGTTCTGTTAATATGCTGTATTTCATGTGAATCTGTTCTGTGGTTTACGAGATACAAAAATACAGAATTTTCAATTTATTTGCCTTTATTTTTGGCAGGCATATGTCATAAACGGCTTTATGTTTTGGTCTGAAATTTTCAGGGTAGAAAGCCTTTGGGTCACAGATGTGCCTTTTGAAGGTTTGATGAAAACATATTAATCTGTTCAAACGTTATTGACGATTTTATTTTCCCATTATTTCCTATGCGAAAAGTTAAATGTCCCACACAAAAACAAGCTTGTTTTCACAGGGAGGTATCTTGTTTTTGCAGGCAGGGTTACACAGTGTCACAGAGAGCCTGGTTTATTTTTGCAGAGCTGTCTTGTATTCCTAGGAACGTAGTCTTGTTTTCTCAGCAGGGTGTGCTGTTTTTGCAGACGAGGTGACAATGTTGTAGGAGTCTGCTGTGTTTTCACAGAGCATTGCTTTTACCTCCATCTTGTTTGCTCATTAGCGAGAGACTGAAAGTAAAGAAAATGTATGTTTTCCAAGAGATGAACATCAGAATTTTGCTAAATGGGGCCTGTTTAGTCGCATTCTCATGTTTGTTTTTTACATTTTGGCTAGAAATACTTTTTTTGGCACCCGGTATCCTGGGTACTGAGGTTGGCTACAGGACTGCTTCTGCCGCATTCTCTGTATGAGAACAGCAGGATTTTTTGTCTCCTGCAGCTGTAAGTGGTGCTGCCAGCTGCAGAGTCAGCACTGAGATGTTTCTTTTCCCTGGTGTCTAGGGGCATCCCCTACCTGCCCATTATTTTCCCATATCCCTGGTGTCTAGTGGCACCCCTTCTGTTGCCCCATGTCTGTGGCACCCCCTCACCCTCCCATTCCTCTGTAAATAATATTTATTTATTTACTGTGACACCAGGATGCCCACTCCCAGTATCACATGTGTCACATAGCAGCACTCGCTTTACTTATTGATTGCACGCATCACGGGACCCAGTCCCCATGCTGGTAATGGAACCCACCACCCCAACAGTGTGGGGCAATGGGGAGCCCACTCCCAGTATCACATGTGTCACATAGCAGCACTCGCTTTACTTATTGATTGCACGCATCACGGGACCCAGTCCCCATGCTGGTAATGGAAACCCACCACCCCCCAACAGTGTGGGGCAATGGGGAGCCCACTCCCAGTATCACATGTGTCACATAGCAGTACTCGCTTTACTTATTGATTGCATGCATCAGGGGACCCAACCCCATGCTTGCAATGGAAACCCACCACCCCCCAACAGTGTGGGGCAATGGGGAGCCCACTCCCAGTATCACATGTGTCACATAGCAGCACTCGCTTTACTTATTGATTGCACGCATCAGGGGACCCAGTCCCCATGCTGGTAATGGAAACCCACCACCTCCCAACAGTGTGGGGCAATGGGGAGCCCACTCCCAGTGTCCTGACTCATGTATTCTCCACCCCCCCAGCAGTGTCAGACACTGGCCAGCCCACTTCAGTGCCCTGATCCATCTATCAACCTCCCAGTACAGTGGGACACTGAGGAGCCCACTTCCAGTGTCCCCAGTTATGTCCTACCCCCCAGTACTGTTGAACACTGGGAAGCCTTCCCCCAGTGTCCTGAAGAATTATTTAAGGAGTACCTGTAAAAAAAGAAAACAGTACCCCAACGTATTTTTTTAAATCCAGTAAAAAAAAGAAATAGTCCCTCATTGTCTCCCCCATTCCCCTTCCCATCCCAACACTCCCACTGAGCACCCCCCACCCCACCCTTGCCCTATACTTACCACTGGAGATTGTTGACTGTCATCTTCTGTGGACTGGGACATGTCTGCACTCTTCAAAGCTGAACAGCGAACTGAAGAATCAAGGTAAGTGCTGTATAATGGCTTTCAATGGTGTTTTGAAAATATGGTGATATCTCTGCCATTTTTTGGTATTTTTACACCAAATTTTCAACAAGGACTTTTTTGGGACCCCACCTCATGAACACTGTCACTGTTGTTTCATTACTCTATCCTGTAAGGTGATTTCACAGTCGCTGCATGAAATTACCTTTTGGGACTGAGTAACGAAATAAC
This sequence comes from Neoceratodus forsteri, assembly GCA_016271365.2. NCBI lineage: Eukaryota > Metazoa > Chordata > Ceratodontiformes > Ceratodontidae > Neoceratodus > Neoceratodus forsteri. The sequence goes on along the minus strand of CM057452.1, from coordinate 556,686,017 downwards.
AGTGCAAGTGTTCATGAGGCGGCATCCCAAAAAGCCCATGTTGAAAATTTGGTGCAAAAATATCAAAAAATGTCTGCGTTATGAGCGGACATTGAAATTTTTCTACACATGCATGCCTTTGCTAATTTTTAATATTTTCACTCCAAATTTTCAACATTTCAGTAGGTAGCACACTCACTTCTGATGGTGGGAGATCAGAGGGCTGTGGGTTCAGTTCCCACATCTGGCACTTGGGTTAATATCCCAATACTGACACTATAGTGCAGCATGAGAGGGGCGCTGCACTTCTGAGGTGCCGACTTTTGGATGAGATGTTAAACCGAGGTCCCATCTGCCTGGATTGGTGGTAGTTCAGGTGGATGTTAAAGATCCCATGGCACTTATCGAAAAGAGTAGGGGAAATTTTTATTGCAACACATAAACAACAGTCACAAAACAGTAAAAGCAACAGTATTCAATACAAACAAGGTCACAAAACAGCAAAAAACCAGAACTATAAACATAACCATTCCCAAAAAACCTAAGAAGAAACCCAACAAACTACACCCTGAGCAGCAGGGGAAGCAACCAATCAATTGACTGAGAAAACATGAAAAGAAAAAAATAGGCAGGCCTACATTATATTGAAGTTGAACCAGCATAATATTCTGTGGTGATTTACGTATGCAGCCCATGATGCTTTGCATTGCGGGGGCATGTGTGATTTTGTACTGCATTATGTTAACCCCTCTAAACCGGTCAATGCTCATGACATCTACCCCCTCTCACCCTGATGCCTCAGCCCACCCAATTAATCCCCTCCACAATGCATTACAAACTGACTGTCCCAAAGAGTGTACTTCGTATGTTTATGCTTTATACAGCTCTCCCTGTATTAAAAAAATTAAATCTTGCTGTGTCACCAGTACTTGACTTAAACATTGTTTACATCTAATTTGCCAAACAGCCCACTTAATAACAGTAAAAATAACATAGATAGCAGATTTCTTCCATTTACCCCAGAAAGCTGAGAGATTCCCTTAGACTAGCATATTATATGTAATTTTGCTAAAAGCTGGTTCATTCCAAAATCATGCTAAGGAATCCCAAAACCCACAGATAAATGTACAATCAAAAAATAAATGCTGCATGGTTTCCACTGCCCCAGCACAGGTTACTACTAAACACAGCCTTTCTTCCAGTCTTTTATGTTTATGATTATCTCCAACATTCAGCTTTCCATGCCCACAGACCCAAATTGTGTCTTGCATTTTGAGCGGGATTCAGGCCTCCGTCATACAGGCCAATCTAGTCTCTTCTGGTTCGTCCAGATCAATACTAAATACTGGGTCTATAAAATGAAATTTTTCAACAAATTATGCATAAAATCTCTTTTTTCTGTTTTGAGAACCTAGGTCAAATCAATTTTCCAGATTCTCAAATATTTAAGGATAGTTTGCATATACTGTAACTAGGCAATACTTTCTCCTTTGCAGACCATTTCCCTTTACCCCAAGCTGTAAAAAACAACTCTTCCCATGAGCTCATACTTATCGGGCTCATATTGGCAGTGCCCAATATCGGGTTTAATGTTGGTGAAAAAAAAATTCCCAAACAAAAAAATCAAAGCTTGCAACATACCCAGCCCTCCCTCCTTCCACCCTCTATATGTGTGGGCATGTTTAATCGGATTTAAATGACTCCTCCAAACCAAGGTAAAAATCAGACCCATAATCTTTGTATGTAATGTAAACAGAAGAGGGTATACGTGTGAAACATGTAAAAACAGAGGCATAATGTATGATCTCAACAAAAATATCCCTTGCTTTCTAGTCATTTTCCAATTACACCACTTTTGTATCGTTTGATTGGCTGCATTAAATGCAAATCCCCAATTTTCTACTGCCAAGTCCCATGGTACAAACAAAATCCTTAATAGTTTAATAGGTTCATTTGTGATTGGAAGTGGGAAATTAAGTGTGTCTAGTACCATACCCAAAAAACACATTTTACTCTTTTGCACATTTATTCACATCCCAGTACTTGGTCCTACTTCCAAAAACAGGTCCAAAGCTTTTTTCCCAGATTCTTGGTCTACCACTGTAAGTACACAATCATCTACGTATGCTATAATCTTAGGGTACGCTGTTCCCAGATGGTTAATCAGTGGTTTAATCTCTGCCGTTTGTTCTATCTGTCTCAGTATTGGGTCCAAACTAAAAACATACAATAAGGAACTTAGCGGACACCCCTGCCAAACTCCATTTTTAAGATACAGAGGGATCCCCAAGTGTCCATTCACTAATGGAGTCACCTGGGCATCCTTGTATAATAATCAAATCCATTCTTGTAACTGTACTGTAATATTATAGTGTTCCAGTACCTTCCATAGGTAATCATGTTTTACAGCATCAAATGTAGTCTGCTAATCCAAAGACAGCAAACAATCCAGTATTTCTCCCTGCCAACTTTTTTCAAAAACTTCTCTAAGAAAGCAGAGATTTTGTGGAATGGCTCTATTCGGTACTGCACAAGACTGTGTAGCTAAGATCATAATTTCTGCAGCTTTAGCCAAACAGTTTGTTAATGTCTTTTCCAAGATTTTATAGTCCATATTCAGGAGTGCAAGTGGTCTCCAATTGGTAATAAATTTTGGGTCCCCTTTTTATAGATAAAAACATCACCCCTTCCATCATGCTGAAACCCAACCTCTTTTCCCTGTATGCTGCTAGGTACACCTTGTGAAGCATTGGGGCCAAGTCCTCTATGTAATGTTTAAAACAGTCATTCGGGATCCCATCCTTCCCTGGGGAGGTGTGTGCTGACAGTTTCATAATGTCATCTTGTACTTCTGTCAATAAAATGTCCCTGCTTAATTTCACATTCTGCTCTGGTGTAAGTTGCGGAATCTCAAGCTGGGTCAAAAAAAGAGGGGGGGTATGTCCACCCACCTGAAAGATATTTTTAACATGCTCGTTGACCACTTGTTGGATAGAATCTTGTGTATTCACACTGTGCCCATCCTGGATGACAAGCGAACATATGGTTGTGTGTTCAAGTCCCATCTGATCCATGTCATATGGGTTAACCTGCTCCTTAGGCCCCCTAGTGGTGAATTGCTGTTTATTTGCTCAGGCTTTAATATGGTTCCTTGGGTAATCCATCATTTTGGCTTTGATATTTTCCAAAAGAGTTCTCATCTCCGAATTCCCCCTTCCCATGCTTGAAAGTATCTGCATGTATTGAGCTCATAGCCCCAAATAGTGAGTGTAGTTTTCCCTCCCAGTTCTTAGGGATCTGCTCTGTGTAAGAGCTTTAATATCTCATTTAGTATCCTCCCACCACTCCAGAGGGCTGTCATATAGAAATTCAATATCCCACCTTACCCCAAAGAGGGTCTTTATTCCAATTTCATACTGTTCATCCTGTAGCAGTAAGGTATTCAGTTTCCAAAAATCCCTACTCACTGCGAGATGCTGTAAGCTTCCTATCGTCATCCCAACAGCCAGATGATCTGAAGTTTCTAGGGGTATCAGATGCACCGCTTGTCCCTCCAACCTCTCAGAAACAAACCAGAAGTCAATTCTGGTTGCCAATTTACCCTTATGAAAGGTATGACCTGGTTCCACATGTAGTTTCTCATATATATCCCTCAAGTGATTATCCCTTAATACCATCCGCAAAGCATTGGTGTCACAGCAGATCTTGTCAGTTGTCCTCCCCCAGTCCCTGTACTTAAGACCACAATTAAAATCCCCACCCCACAGAATAAATTTTGAGGTATATAAATGTGGCTCTTTCTCTCGGAACACAGTAACCTAACCCGCTCCGCCTTTGATTGTGGGGCATATGTATTTATAACCCTGTAAACACCATTATTTAACAAGACATCCAATCTCATACTTCTCCCAGGGTGCAAATCAACTATTTTCAAGAACTTAACTTGCATATCCTCAAAACAGAATCCTAAGCCTGTACAAGTATCTTCCCCAATCGACCAGAGGGATGGACCCCATCTCCAGTCTTTCTGTGCCTGAGATATGTCAGCCATGGAGTGTAAGCATGTATCTTGTAAAAGGAAAACATTACCACCCCCTCCCGCCAAACTGGAAAAGTTAATCAATCTTTTCTTCTGAGATTTTATGCTATTAACATTTTCAGTGGCAAGACTGACTCCTCTATCCATTTACATAACAAGGAAAGGAAAGCAAAAGAACAAAACAACATGCACTCATTTCCATTTTTTCCGTTTCTTCTATTTAGATTTGGAAACCACAGTCCCATCTCCTGCATTGTCCTGCAAAGAAGAAGTCACAAAGGAGCCATCTAATTCACCTCCTAATTCCTCTCCTTCTACGTCCATTAATACCACATAAGAGTTAACTGAAATCTGGCCTTCCTCGGTGGTGGTGGGCAAGAGTGGGGCAAAGTCTTCTGCCCTGCTTTAGACCTTGTGACTCTTTGAAAGGGTAATTCCACAGTGTGTTCAGAAGGGGGCATATCTTGAAGTCCCCCCTCTTCCTCCCTGTGTGCTTGTCCACTCTCTGGAACCAAAAGTGTGACTCTCTGCAATCCTGTTCCCTGCTCACAAATGATAGAGGAAGGGACCCGTGATCCTGTCATAGGGAAAGGCTCCACTGGATCATCCACTGACTGCAGAGTAACATTCTGAGCAAGGTTAGGAGTAAACACCTCAACAGGGGGAGGAGATGTGACCATAGCCCTGTGTGACTCCTCCCTTTGTTTTGCTATTCTCTGTGGTTTGGGATCTGAATTGGTAGCCTCCAGTACTATATCCTGTAGCTGCATACCTTCTTTTTGGGCCATAGCCACATATACATCCTGCTCTGCCTGGATGGTTTTATCAATACTGTTGTGGGAGGCCCATTCACAGTCTTGGAAAGTGTGCCCCATGCCATCACACAGGTTGCATCTCATTGGTTGCTCACAATCTGCTCCAATATGGCCCACCTCACCACATAAGCCGCATTCTGCTTATCGCAGACTTTACGAAGATGCCCCACCTCCTGACACTTGTAGCAAGCTCTGGGTTGCCCTGGATAAAATATCACCCCCCGTCTCACCGCAAAAAGAAGCAGTAAGAAGCAGTTAGGCAGATGCAGGGGTGATCCAGTTTCTTGACGCAAAGTCACTTGCTATCTCCAGTCCCCCGTCCAAAGGTGTTCTTCATCCAAAATCGGTTCTGGGTATCCTTTTACAGTACAATACTGATTCATCCAATATGTGATGTCAGCTACATTGACCCCTTCATTTCGGAAAATAACCATGACCCATTTGTAAAGGGATTTTGTTAAGCAGATCACCAAAAAAGGCCTCCATAAGGGAGTAGCTTTAAGCTGATGGTACTGCTTCCAGAAGCGGTCCAAACCTGTGGGGTGTTTAAAACTAATGTCAAAAACCAAGTCCCCTGGCTTGTGTATCAGGGCATATATTTCATAGACATAATATTTCATGATGTCTTTTAGCAGCGCTTGACCTACAAAAATACGGTCCGGTACATCATTCATATCTCCCCGAAACTTCAGTCGAACTGCATTTCGCCTTTGCCGCTGGCTCCAATGTGGACCTTGCATGTTCTGGAAAAAGGCATTCCCAAACATTGGCTGTCCAGACATTTTGTCTAGCCCCTGAGGGACATCGAAGGCCCCTTGTCATTTCTGCTGTGGAATCCTGATCCTCACCAGCAGTATCTTCCATGCTTGACAATGGGGAAGGGGGCTGGCCCACCTCCAAACTCCTGAAGGGGAAGGAGGAGGTGGGGCGGGCATTTCTGCCACTTCATCATTGTGTTCCATTCTGTGTATACATTCCAAGAGGTCATTCCCAGACCCTTCTTCTTCGAGTGTAGGAACCATTTTCAGGCTACCCTGCCCAGGGAGGGTTGATGTGCTACAAGTAGCCATAGATCCAGCTTTGTGATTTTGGGCTTGATGCAGCAAGTCCTTGGAACTTACACCACCCAAAGATTTGGGTAAGTTGGCGTCCCATCCCTGGCCATCCAGAACTAAGGGAAGAACTAGTAACACCACTGACTACACTTTTTAATAAATCATGGGAGGGTGGTGTGGTACTGGAGGAGGACGGATGTGATTCCCCTTCACAAAAGTGGGAGCAAGACAGAGGCAGAAAACTACAGACCTGTCAGTTTGACCTCGGTGGAAGGGAAAATGATGGAATCACTGCTGAAGGAAAGAATTGTTGAGTACCTAGAGGTCAGTGGGGCACAGGACCCAAGGCAGCATGGATACACAGCAGGAAGGTCATGTCAGACAAATCTAATTGATTTCTTTGACTGGGTGACTAAAGTAGTAGACCAGGGAGGGGCTGTGGACATGGCCCACCTAGACTTTAGCAAGACATTTGAGACAGTCCTGCACAAAAGATTAATAAACAAATTAGCCAGCCTGGGAGTGGGTCCCAGAGTGGTAGCCTGGGTAAAACACTGGCTGGACAACAGAACACAGCGGGTAATAGTAAATGGAGTCCACAGTGAAGAAAGGAGGGTTACTAGTGGGGTACCACAGGGTTCAGTACTGGGGCCGGTCCTTTTTAATGTCTTTATAAGTGACATTACAGAGGGGCTAAAAGGGAAAGTACTGTATGTCTCTTTGCAGATGACACAAAGATCTGCAACAGGGTTGATATGCAAGGTGGGGTGGAAAGGATGAAAAGGGACTTGACAAGGTTGGAGGAATGGTCAAATGTACGGCAGCTTAGATTCAACACAAAGAAGTGCAAAGTTATGCACCTGGGAAACAAAAACCCAGAGGAAGAGTACACAATGGGGAGTGAGATACTGACAACAACAAAAATGGAAAGGGACCTGGGGGTAGTCATATCAGACGACCTAAAGGTGGGCCAGCAATGTGAGAAGGTAGTAAGGAGGGCTGGGGGATACTGGGATGCATAGGGAGAGGCATCCGAGGCGTCATTTCAGAAAAACCATAGGGGTTGCAAGGGAAACTGTAGTTTAGGGGGCTCCTAGGCCCCCGTAAAAAATGTTTTAAATTCAGTGCATTTTGGAGGTCATTTGAAACAAATTTTGCTACCTTGTTACCTCCACCCCATGCCCAGTAATTTGCACCCTTGTCCCTCCACAGAGTCACGATAGTCCAGAATATTGCCCACGCCACCCTCTCCATAGCATTTCACCAAAACCATAAGGGTTCCAAGACTAGTCAATAGCAATGCCCATTCTTATATAAAGTACATAAGTCCCTGGATATTTCTTTTTCAACATTAATGCTCAGCTCACTGACGCCCTATTGTTGGGTTTACCTTCATTACTCTTAGAAATATTTACTAGTGACATGTCTTACCTTGCTTGAGTCCTGTAAACTAGCCTGGAAGCTGAGTAGAGACACCGCTCGCAAACTGGACTGAAAGCTGACTGGAGACACTGCCTGCAAACTGGACTGGAAGCTACAAGCTGACTGGAGACACTGCTGGCGAACTGGACAAGTAGCTGACTGGAAACACTGCTGGAAAACTGGACTGATAGCTAGCAAGCTGACTGGAAACACTGCTGGAAAACTGGACAAGTAGCTGACTGGAGACACTGCTGGCAAACTTGACTGGTAACTAGCCACCGGGCTTTAGACTGCTGGCAAACTGGACTAGTAGCTGATTGGAGACACTACTGGCAAGCTGACTGGAGACACTGCTGGCAAACTGGACTGGTAGCTGACCTGACTGGACACACTGCTGGACTGGTAGCTGACCTGACTGGACACACTGCTGGTAGCTGACTGGAGACACTGCAGGCAAGCTGGACTGGTAGCTGGCTGCAAACATTGCTGGCAAGCTGGACTGGTAGCTGACTGGAGAAACTGCTGGCAAGCTGGACTGGAGGCTGGCTCGAGACACTGCTGGCAAGCTGGACTGGTAGCTGACTGGAGACACTGCAGGCAAGCTGGACTGTAACTGACTGGAGACACTGCTGGCAAACTAGACTGGTAGCTGACTGAAGAGACTGGTGGCAAATTGGACTGGTAGCTAGCAACCTGGCTGTAGTCACTGCTGGAAAACTGAACTGATAGCTGACTGCAAACACTGCTGGCACGTTGGACTGGTTGCTGACTGCAGACACTGTTGGAAAGCCACACTGGTAGCTGCCTGTTGACACTGCTGACAAGCTGGACTGGTGGCTGACTGGAGACACTGCTGGCAAACTAGACTTGGTAGCTAGCAACCTGACTGGAGACACTGCTGGCAAGCTGGACTGGCAGCTAACTGGAGAGTGCTGGCAAATTGGACTGGTAGCTGACCTGACTTGAGACACTGCTGGCAAGCTGGACTAGTATCTGACAAGAGACATTGCTGGCAAACTGGACTGGAAGCTCACTGAAGACACTGTGAGAAGCTAGACTGGTAGCTGACTGTAGATCCTGCAGGCAAACTGAACTGGTAGCTGACTGTAGATGCTACTGGCACACTGGACTGGTAGCTGACTGGAGAAACTGTTGGCAAACTGGATTGGTGGTTGACCTGACTGGAGACACTGCTGGCAAGCTGGACTGGTATCTGAGTGGAGACACTGCTGGGAAGCTGGACTGGTAGCTGACTGAGAGATTGGTGGCATATTGGACTGGTAGCAAACAAACCTGGCTGTAGACATTGCAGGCAAACTGGACTGGTATCTGACTGCAGACACTACTAGTAAACTAGATTGGTAGCTGACCTGACTGGAGACACTGCTGGCAAGCTGGACTAGTATCTGACTGGTGAGTGTTAGCAGTGCATTTCAACTGTCACCTGTGGCTGTGAAGAATTTCCTTTCTTGGCGTAAACACTTGATTAAATACAACATGCTCAAAGCAAACCCATCACCTTACTAAACTGCCAATCTAATGTGGAATAAATGGCTAAAATGTTGGATGCATAGATTGGAATTTCCCTGTGCCCCTGACCACTGAATCATTGACAGGCTATTTTAAATACAGACCAATATATCTCTACAGTTGCAAGCTTCTGGGTATGTTAGTATCCACCGATATACCACTTGAGAAACTCATTAAAGGAACATGTTCTGCACCATGGAAGTACACAGAACAGGCGAGGTTTGTGGCTGAAAAGTGAAAGGTTCTGAGCATAACCATGTTACAGGCCTCCAGCCTTTCCTCATAACTTTTTTCCCCAATACTTCTGATCATTTTGATGTGTCCCTGTTTTGCACTCGTTTAATTTCCTCAATATTTTTTGTATTGTTATATTTCTGTTAATCGATACATATTATATCACACTGTGGTCCCCTTTTGGCATCATGGTACCACTTACTCTGCTTTATAGACTCCAATAATGTTAAAGGGACACTGTCAATCTTTTTGTATCATATTATTTCAAGTAAAAACCCACATTTTATGATTGCTTATCTTCTCTAAAATTCATTGATGTTGCTGGTGGTTTAATCTGCTTCCTTGCTTATTAGAACTGAAATGCACAGGAATGTACAGTTATACACAACCTTGTTTTGCTTCAAATTGTTTACATAAGCTTTGCATACTTCCTGAACATTAGAAACACCCTCAAACAGTGCAGCCACTCATGATACAATGGTCTCATCTACTCCCAGTGTATAATGAGTAGCTAGATAGTGTTGGAGATGTTCCTGAGTCCAGGAAAGTTGCACTTGTAGTTGGTCAAGAAATGTAAACAAACATGTTTTGGTGTGGTAACAACAGTTTGGTTGACACTCAGTTTACTTTTTAAAGAAAAAGGAGTCTGAATCAAGCAACCAGATACATCAGTAGTCTCTATAGAATGAGAACAATCATAAATGTGTTTTTTTAACTAGGGCACTTTGAGGCCAAATGAGTTGACAGTGGCCCTTTAGTGGCTGGATCATCAAATTCCTGTTGAGGTTCATTATCCAAAGCTGAAAATAAATTATGTAATACAGTTTCTCACTGCCTCCACTCAGGGAAAGGTAAGTGGGCTAGGTGACAAGTGTAGTAATCTCCCCCTGGAAACAATACTATCCCACTATGGCCTCGCAGGCAGGTTCAACCCACCCAGCGCCCACACCATACAATGCAGTGTAAACACAAATGCAAGACAGATTCAGTACAAATGCAGTGAACACCACAGTAAAATGCCTGAAACAATAAGTGAATTTGTTGGGGAACAAGATTCAAGGATCGAGGGTGAGGGAATAAATTAGGCAATGTATTTGAAGGACTGGGTCATTCCAGTTCCTACTGTACTCATACAAAAGAGTAAGCGTGGCCATTGCTCATAGCAAAAGGCTTAAGGGATAGCCGGCCTGGAGGCGCTGAGGGTTGAGGCACTGGACGCTACACCTCACGCCATGTTGGTGACCTGGGTTCGGGAACGAGCCTGGGTCACTGGGGGTAGGCAGGGGGGGGGAAGAGCTCAAGCATCCGTAGGACTGCTTTCTCTTCCCGGGAGGACTGGAGAGATGTGATCCCTTCTGGAGCAGCCTCTGGTGGTGATCAGAGGTGCAAAGCATGGCGACATAGCGGATGCATGGGGCAGAGTTGCAGCACAGGGTTGCCTTGTAAACAGCTGCACTCCAAGGGGAACAGAAAAAGAGAAAATGGCCCAGCCTTGGTATGCGATGATGCTGTCTGGGAGCTACCCTCCCATGCCCAGCAGTCGTGTATGCCGATCGACCTCGGAGCTCTCATGGTCCAAGGATGTCCTCATGAAGAGTGGCGTTGGTGAGGTGTGGATGCCTGGAACAGTTGGAGTTGCCCCCACCGAGTGTCAGGACTGAGTCTCACATGGCAGGATGGAGGTAACCTGTGTGCCCCCATCAGAGAGAGTCCAGGGCTGAGAGAGGTGAATAAAAAAAAAGCTTCAAGGGATGGGAGATGTGGAAGGTATGGTGATACTGGAGAACATTGGACCACCACGGTCCTATGCTATTAGCATAGCATACCAGTTGTACATTGTGTGGCATAAAGTCTTGACACATGGGTCTGCCTTACAGCTTTTTTTTTTTTTTTTTCAGTTACATGTTTCTGTTATTTTCTTCTGAGTTTATCTGAGTTGGGGTGCTTCACTCCCACATCCCCCGTGTTAAAATGATAGGGTGAGTCGGGGTGGAGCCCCCCTACTCAAACAAACTGACAAAATCTAAGTCAACACCAAACACGTGACAAAAGTAGCCTAGCGCAGCTACAGCACAGCGCAACAAGCACGCAACACTGTATTCACTTTAGCTATGCTAGTTGTGGTGGTCCAGTGTTCTCCGCTATATCCAAAGTGATATGGCCCAAAAGCAGTGGATGATGTGTGAAATTTTTGTTAACAAATCTGTTAGGGCAGAAGGCGATTTATTTGTGGAGAAAGAGAGAGTAACATGTAGCAAACCTCTCCAGAACTAGCACAGTGCATATGCAAGCCAGGTTTATAGTCCTTAATTCACGTTTCTGACTGTAATGTTGTTCTCCCACCAGCCATGCAAATGAAACAGTAAGAGCAGGACTTTTAATGTGATGAGATGCCTGGGCAACTACATGCCAGTCAATCAGTATATTTTTCCTATTTGTGATCTGGTTTATACAGCAGTTAAGAGAGACCTTGGACAAGCAGTAAAGCTAACTAGGTTGATTGGAACTAGTTGATGAGCAGGAATTGTAATGAATGACAAATTCTCTGACGGGGAGAGTGTCATAAATGGTGTGCCATTGGGGTCTGTTCTGTGATCTGTTACTTTACATAAAAGCAACATTAAGGGGGCTGCAGTGCAATCCCTCCTCAATGTTACTTTTATATTGTAAAACAATAACAGCCACACTGGAGAGTAATTTTACGGTTATCAGCAGTCTCTGATGATTATACCGAAACTTTGCAGGAAAGAGCTGTTCTAACCAAGTTCAGTCCTACATTTCAAAGACTTTATTTGACTTGTATCATCCATCAGTAAATGGTGGTCCTGCCCTCTTCACTATGCTCCTCCATGTTACAACACATAAGGTTGCAAGTTAGCTTGTTTGCTATAAGGGTTCGCTTCACTGCTGTCTACTGACCTGACTGACTGCAGAAATGTAGTTCTGGCTCCTGACCCACTGCCTGGACCAGTGCCGACCAGACTGTGTCTCCATCCTGACCCGATTCCCAGTGACAGTCCTCTCTCCTTCCGACCCTGCAGCTCCAAATTAAAAGTTGAACCCGTTCCTCCTCAAGCTGACTGTGACTGCCTTCTGGACAACTAAACTGTCACTACACTCAGGCAGCGCTCCTCTTCAAGGGTCACTCACACATTAAGTGTGAAGCTGCAATGTTATGGAATTGGCCTAATGGAGCACACTCACACCATCCAATGAGGTAATGAAACGGGAAACATTTTCAAGACCACACAATTGGTTGGGACTGGGACAGGAAGGAAGAGTCTGGATGCCAGCGGAGCAAGGGAATTAATGAGGGGGCGGGAGGGTCCAGGGACCACTAATCAGACAAAAAGAAAACAGAAGCTAGAGTAAGAAAATGAGCCAGGAGCGGCAGAAGCCAGCATAGGCAGCAAAATACAGAGTTTGCAACAATGTCATAGGGTCATGAAAAAAGCATAAGCTGACGCCAACTGCGACCCCGGCCCTAAGTGATGCCTCTGCTTCATACCCTTGACAATTTTCAGCTCTGCATCTGTCTTGCAGTTCTGCTCACCTCTGGTCTCCTTCATCTTACTCTAGTACCCCCCAACCTCCCTCCCTTGATTCTTCTTGTAACTGGACAAGGCTCTGGCTCTCACCTCATCCCCTACTTCTGAGAGCCAGTTAGGTTTCTATGCTTGTTTCACATTAAAATGAGGAAGCAGTATAGCATAGTGGTTAAGTGCACTAAGCTAAAGAACCTGAGACCAGGGTTTGAATCTTACAGACCCCACTTGTATGATCCTGAGCAAGTCACTTAACTTTCTTGTGTTTCCAGGTCACATCTGAAACAAGCTTCACTTAATGGGCCGTTCCTGATTAAACAATTTCCCATTTCCCTTAAAATACAATACAAATCTTGCATAATGTGTTGGAGCTATTTCTGGACATGTAAACTATTGATTAAAACAACTTTATCAAGATAGCACTAAGCTGATAGTCCTCACTATTTTCAATCTTTTGTAGTCCGTGACATAAGAAAATGCTATGCAGCATTGGCACTAGGTCACATTGTAAAGAACAGTGCTAAACATTTTATTACTAGCAGGTTAAAGGAGACTTTATTGATGATCCAAGCTGCAACTAAATCCATTTCCACATGTTTGTCTTCGGAGCGTGTTTGGGATTTTTTTTCCAGGACATTTAGAACTGTAGCCTAACTTCTTTTCAGTTGTTTTCCTTGAAATCACTAAATGAGAGAACCAACTGGGAGATAGTGAAGGATTATGGCTAGAATCTTCCATGCGCTGCTTTCAGAGACTGCTTGGTAATGTGTCTCTTAGAGCTGCTAGGAGTGAGTACAAACAGCTGACATGCTATACACACAACATAGACTGGCAGTGAGGCAAAACACACATTTCCTACCTATTATCATTGTTTCTTTGTACTGAGACATTAAACATGGCTTAAGTCACGCATTGTTCTACATCTTCTAACTATTGTTATCACTGTTTCTTCTGTGAGGCCTTTCTCCCCACACCCCCAGGTCCTATGTACTGCATTGCACTAAAATAATTTAGTAATATTTGTTGTTGTAACAACTGTTTGAATATTTGCTGTTGCAACCACTGTTTCTTTCTTCTGTGGGGCACCTCCCCTCCACACACCCAGGTCCTATGTGGTTATTACCTTTCCTTCTCCATTGTAGCACTATTAATATTATTATTATTCTGGCTCAGGGATGTCTGTGACTCAGGCATGGACAGGAAGAGGTGTGACTAAGTAGCTTGCTTAAGACGGCAAGTCTGTTACCAGAAACCTTTCGTGTTTGCTTGCGCAACTGTCTGTAATCATTCGCTATGACCTCAACTGCTCCTTTACCTGATCAGACATGTGTTCCATGGGCTCACTGGCTTATTCCTTAGTTCCACATGCAACACACAGAAGACACTGTGAAATATTTAATGTCAAGTCCTGCAGAAGATGTATGGATGATACTGTATCATACTTAAAGTAACAGCTACTGCAATAACTGTTCACCTATTGTAATAGCTTTGGTGGTGGAGAAACTGATGGAGACCCTGCTGAAAGAGTGAAAGAAGAGACTGGTAGGCCTACAGGTTTGATTGATGACAACCAACATGGATTCATAGATGACAGGTCTTGTCAGATCAACCTGATTGAATTCTTTGAGGGGTTTCAAGTATACAATCGGGGAGGCAGTGGATGTGGCCTATCTGGATTTCAGGAAGCCGTTTGACTCCGTCCCACATAAAAGGTTGGTAAGCAAGTTGAACAGTCCTGGGTGTGGAGACTAAGGCTTACAAAGTGGGTGGAGAATTGGGTGGGTGGGAGGATCCAGAGAGTGGTAGTCAATGGGAAGGGAAGCACCCAGGAACTAGGGGTTCAGAGCGGGTGCCACAGGGTCGTTTGTCGGGCCCATACTATTTAATGTGTACATGAGGGACATAACAGAGGGTCTAAATGGAAAGGCGTGTTTGTTTGTGGATGATACAAAGATATATAACAGGGTGGATGCTCCCGGGGAGGGAGGCAGGATCTAGCCAGGCAGGAGGGTGGGCAGAAAAGTAGCAATTGCAACTCAATGCAAGTGGAAAATAATGCACATAGGACGAATAACCAAGAGCCGCCTACTGCATGGGGAGGGGCACTGCAGGTCATAGAACAAGAAAAGAACCTGTGGATTTGGATCATGGACACATTAAAAGCTAGGAGTCAGTGTGAATGAGCAGCTGGAAAAGCAACAAGAGTGTTGGCATTCATTGGGAAAGGCTTACTAGTAGGAGGAGGAGGGAGGTGATCATGCCACTATATAAAACATTGGTCAGACCACACCTGGAGTATGGAGTTCCTTTCTGGAGGCCCCATTTGCAGGATGACAAGGGATAGGATGGAAAGTGTACAGAGAAGAGCGACCAAGAGGATCCAGGAATGCAGGGGAGACCATACGGGGAGAGACTGGAGGACCTTGGACTTTATACACTGGAAATGAGACGGGAGAGGGGGGACATGGTGGAAACCTTCAAGTACATGAAGGGAATAAATAAGATTAAGAGAGATAGCAGGTTCAGACTGAGTGAAAACAAAACCACCAGAGGGCATGCATTTAAGCCTGAGGGGGCAGATTTAAAGGGGAACGTAAGGGGGCATTATTTCTCAGAGAGGGTTATATGACATGGAACAAGTTGCCGGAGTGGGTGGTGGAGATGGATACAGTGGAGAAATTCAAAGAGCATGGGATAACTACATGAGACTAGGAAGGGAGGAGAGAGGGCCAAGGGAGGGAGGTAAAAGGAGGTGGGGGCTATCTTGGGCAGACTCAATGGGTCAAATGGTATTTTTCTGCCAGCATGATTCTAGAATTCTTAGAACATGGGTTTCCCAGGCAGTTATAGTGCCAGATGAATTTTTGCTGGGTGACAAGGGAGGGGCAGGGACTGAGCTATTAATGTGGCCTATATGGACTTCATTAAAGTATTTTACACAATGCCACATGAGAGGTTGCTATAAAGTTAAGAGGCCTAGTGGTAGGTGACAAAAAACAATAGGTGGTAAATTGAAACATAGAAACATAGAAATTATCGGCACAAAGTGCCATCTGGCCACCCAGATTTTACCTGTTATTCTGTCTCTGCAGACCCAGCCTGGTGTCCATCAACCCCCAACCTGTTTATCAATATTCCCATGCCTATTCCATGCATGTTTGAAGCCCCTCACACTGTTTTTGATCCCACCAACTCTGCTGGTGGACTATCCCAGGCATCTACTACTCTTTTCGTGAAGTAGTACTTTCTTACATCCTTCTTAAACTTCCCCCATTCCAGCTTCATTGCATGCCCTCTTGTCCTGGTGTCCTCATTTGAAATAGACTCCCTCTAGTACCCTTTTCACCCCCATGAGGTGCTTGTAGGTCTGTATCATTTCCTCTCTCCATCCTCTCTTGTAGGGTTATATGTTGAGATCCCCAGCTCTCTTCATAGGGCTTTTAATGTAACCACTGCACCATTTTAGTTGCCCTGCTCTGGACTGCTTCTACCTTGTGTCTGTCTTTCTGAGATGTGGCCTCCAGAAATAGACATAGTACTCCAGGTGGGGGTCTCATGAGCTTTCGATACAGTGGCAACATCACCTCCTCTTCCTGCTGGTGATGCCTCTCCATATGCACTGCATCATCCAATCAGCTCTGCCCACTGCCTTGTCACACTGCCCTGCCAATTTGAGGTCATCAGATATGATAACCCTAAGGTCTCTTTCCTGCTTAATTTTATTTTTTTTTTTTCAAATTTTAGTCTTTGGTAACCGGGTAAGGTTAATGACTGTCAGTACTTCCCCCACCCCTCATTTATAACCAACTCCTGGATTTCTATGCCCCATGTGCATGATTTTGCATGTTTTAGCATTGAATCCCAGCTAATAATCTTAACAGAGGGTTAGCAAGTTCTACTCCAGCTCATTCATCAGATTTAATCACATTTCTTATAAATTCCTGCATTTTTCTAGGGGGTGTGCTACTGGTTTGTGGCCCATATCAAATCAATCATTATAAAATGGGCAAAGGAGTTCAAGGAACTTTATTGAGTTTAGCCATGCATTAGAAGTGTCTAATGCATGGCTAAAACTAGAAACCCTTATGTAGAATACACAGACCCATTTTATAAGCACAATAAGTCACTCTGGGGATGTGTGTTAGACAGTTCTAGGAGACTGAATGCACTTGGCCTGCAGCCTGCACTCTCACAATGCTCCATAGCCGTGCATTAGAACTGTCTAACACACACCCATCATATCTTATTGCTTACTCAGTGTTCAATTCAGTTAATTCCCCGCCAGCTGCCATGCCTCTTGACCACTCCCTCAAGTTTCCCAAAGTACCTATTCATTCTCTCCTCCCTATTACAGATTTTGATGTCATCTTCAAAAGGCATACCTTCCTCCCAGTTCTTCTGCAATGTGACTTATGAAGACATTAAAGAGGACAGGTCCCAATGGTGAGCCCTGCAACACCCAACTAGTCACTCTCCTCATTAGAATGAATGCAGTTACCATCACCTTCTGCCACTCTATCCTTAACCAATGATCCCTCAGTTGGTTAAGGAATAGAACCCAGAGGGTTGTACTAAATAGGGAAGTCTCGGGGAGATGGGGGTCATGAGTCAGTACTTTGCCTTGTTCTCTTCAATACATTCATAGGGACAGAAGGGTGAAGCATGAAGGAATAGTCTATCTATTTGCAGATGTCACCAAGATCTGCAATAGTGTGACATAATGGAGAACGGAGGCTGTGAGCAGGGACCTGGAAGACTAGAAAAGTGGTCCCAGATTTCCAGGCTGGGATTCAATGTCAAAAAGTGCAAAGCCATGCACATCAGACAAAAAAAAAAAGCCAAGTACAAAACAGGAGGAGAGCTCATGGCATATACCTCGTAGGAAAGGGACCTCAGGGTTATCAATCAGGATGATCTGAAGTAGTGGCCCAATTTTCAACAGTGGTGGGGAAAGCAAAAGGATGATGGACTGCATAGGGAGGAGGATAGCAGAAGGAGGTCGGTTATACTCAGTAGCGTTATTTCAGTAGAATCATAGGGGTTGGAAAATCCATTTCAGCAAAATCATAGGGGTTGTAAAACTCCCCCAACAACCACATCTATATAAATGAATGCTAGGGAAACCTTGTTTTAGGGTTCTTAGGGGTTGCATGGGCATCATAGGGGTTGCAAAAAAATCATAGGGGTCTCAACCGCAACCCCTGGCTACCCCTAAATGACGCCCCTGGAGGCATCACCAGTAGAAAACAGGAAGTTGTTGGCCCTCTGTACAGACAGTTGGTAAGACCGCATCTGGAGTGGGACCAAGACAGAGGCAGGAAACTACAGACCTGTCAGTTTGACCTCTGTGGTAGGGAAAGTGATGGAGTCACTTCTGAAGGAAAGAATTGTTGAGTACCTAGATGCCAATGGGGCACAGGACCCAAGCCAGCATGGGTTCACAGCGGGAAGGTCATGTCAGATGAATCCAATAGATTTCTTTGACTGGGTGACCAAAGTAGTAGACCAGAGAGGGGCTGTGGACATGGCCTACCTAGACTTTAACAAGGCATTTGACACAGTCCCACACAAAAGATTAATAGTCAAATTAACCAGCCTGGGAGTGGGTCCCAGGGTGGTAGCCTGGGTAAAACATTGGCTGGACAACAGGACATAGAAGGTAATTGTAAATTGAGTCCACTCTGAAGAAAGAGGGGTTACTAGTGGGGTACCACAGGGTTTAGTACTGGGTCCAGTCCGTTTTAATGTCTTTATAAGTGACATTGCAGAGGGACTGGAAAGAAAAGTATGCCTCTTTGCAGATGACACAAAGATCTGCAACAGGGTTGATACACAAGGAGGCGTGGATAGGATGAGAAAGGACTTGGCAAGGTTGGAGGAATGGTCAGAAGTATGGCAGCTAGGATTCAATGCAAAGAAGTGCAAAATAATTCACCTGAGAAACAAGAACCCAGGGAAAGAATGCACAATGGGGGGGAGGTAGTAACAGCAACAAAAAAGGAAAGGGACCTGGGAGTAATCATATCAGATGACCTTAAGGTTAGCAAGCAATGTGAGAAGGCAGTAGAGAGGGCTGGGGGTATCCTGGGATGCATAGGGAGAGGCATCACCAGCAGAAAACAGGAAGTTGTTATCCCTCTGTACAGACAGCTGGTGAGACCCCATCTGGAGTACTGCATCCACTTCTGGAGACCCCATCTCCACAAGGACATAGACAGGATAGAGGCATACCAGAGGAGGGCAACTAAAATGGTGCAGGGTCTGCAAGAGAAGCCGTATGAGGAGAGACTATTGGAGCTTAATATGTATACCCTTGAGGAAAGAAGGGAGAGGGGGGACATGATAGAAACTTTTAAGTGGAATCAACAAAGTCCAAGAGGGTAGCATCTTTCAGAAAAAGAGACGTGTAAGAACAAGGGGACACAATTTAAAGATAGAGGGGGGGTGGTTCAGGGGCAATGTGAGGAAGTATTTTTTCACAGAAAGGGTAGTGGATGCATGGAATAGCCTTCCTGAGGATGCTGTGGGGTCTAAAACTGGGGGAGAATTCAAGAATGCATGGGACAGACATAAGGCAATTCTTGTGGGGGGTAGGTAGAAATAGGCTGTTGCTTAACTAGGATCTGTGGCCTATCCTGTAGGTAGGGAAATGGGCAGACTAGAGGGGCCAAGCGGGCCTTATCTGCCATCAAAGTCTATGTTTCTATGGAGTACTGTGTACAGTTCTGGAGACTCCATCTCCGCAAAGACATAGACAGGGTGGAGGCTGTCCAGAGGAAGGCAACCAAAATGGTGCAGGGTCTGCACCAGAAGACATATGAAGAAAGACTAAAGGAGCTTAAGATGTATAGCCTCAAGGAAAGGGGGGGGGCATGATAGAAACTTTCAAATACCTCAAGGGAATCAACAAAGTCCAAGAGGGTAGCACCTTTCAGAAAATGAGATATGCCAGAACAAGGCTGCACAATTTGAAGATAGCTGGGGTAATGTGAGGATGTATTTCTTCACAGAGAGGGTTGTAGATGCATGGAACAGCCTTCCTGAGCAGGTCATAGAGTCAAAAACAGTGGGGGAATTCAAGAATGCATGGGACAGACATAAGGTAATTCTGCTGGGGAGTAGGAGGAAGTAGGCTGTTGGTTAACTAGGATCTGCAGCTTATACGTTAGGCAGGGAAATGGGCAGACTAGGTGGGCCATGCGGTCCTTATCTGCCATCAAATTCTATGTTTCTAAGTTTCTATGTTTCTATCCACAGTCCGCACCCATCCTGCATTCTGCAGGGAGTCCACTACCCAGTTAGGGCTATTCGGGGGTACAGTAGTCTTGTCTGCTGAAAGATCCTGTTTACTGCCTCTGATGAGCGGAGGCCCCTCCCCCTGTGGTGCAGCCCTCACTTTCTTTACTTTTTGCATCAGTTCTTTAGTCAGAGTCTTTACCCCTATTCCACCCAGAGTAGTGCCAATCATGAAGATAATATTTTGTTTTCTGTAAAATCGGGAAATCTCCCATCTTCATACTGTTTGTGGTAGAAGCAGCATCTTCAGACAAGTTTTTGACATCCATCTGTGTACCCTCTGTATCCTGCTGTTCATTAGCTGCCACACACACCTCCCTGCTCCCATCCAAAATTAAGCCAGGATTATTACTTATGTCCTGCTCCTTTGGAGAGCTCTTTCAGGTGTCATCCATGCCGTTGCCAACTGTGGAGGCATTTCTCAAAGTAAACGGAATCAGGCCCGATACTCCTGCTTGCACCTCTTGAAACACTCACTCTTGTGCCCGCTCGTGGGAGTGAAGAGCTTCCTCCAGTTCTTTTTTCCTGCGCAAAAAAGCAGCGCTCTTCCTCCTACATAAGGCGCTGTAATTCTGCAGCCCCAGGAAACCTCTCTCGCTGCACTATATGTTCCGTTGTCATTTCCGTATTATCCACATACTCCATTTCAATCTGTAGAGGCATGGCCACCTCCAGTACTCCCATCGGATCCAAAATCATAGGCAGAGCAGTCTCTGTAGTGGAAAAGGCCGAGCAGGAGACCTGCATCTTGGCCTTACTGATATCCATCTCCTGCAACATCTCAGGTCGACTGGCCATCTCAGCACCAGTCACAGCACCCTCTAGTGGCCAGAGTAGGGGAATTTCCCAGGTGTCCTGGCCAAATCTCCCTCATTCACTAAAAATACCACCAACAGCTTAATCTGGTTCAATTTCAATTGCTTACCATCTGTATCCCCCCTCCCCACCCCCTCAGTTACATTGCAGTTTAGATATGCCCGCTCGTAACTATGGACATTTTCAATATTTTGATCCCAGATTTTCAACATAGCCTTCTTATTGCCCCACCTCATGTATGTCACAGCAGTAATTTTTTTAATCCTCGCCAAAATGTGTTTTAGCACCTGTGGCAAGGAATGGCGTCGTAGTTGCGCAGAATTATGTTTTGGTGGGGATTTGAAAATTTTCTGTATCAGGTACTTTTCCTGGGGTAATCAGATAGCTATGGTGATAATTTGCTCAAGCATCTATGGAGGGATACGTGCACAGGGTCCAAAGGACCCTGCACTCCCACAATAAAATAAGGAAAATCACGGAGCATGGGAGCACAGGGCCCAAAGGGCTCTGCACTCCAACAGGGAGATTAAGGTTAATTACACTGGGCTCTATGCACAAATAAATTCATTGTATATGAGCTGCAGATCCAAGGCATGTAGGCAACCTCACAGGTGAATGTCGCACAGCATGAGTCTCACAGACCCCAAGCAGCATTCACCAAGGATGTATAAGTGCAACACAAGGCACTTACGCTCCCACTTCCAAAACCCCTCGGGGATGTCCATGCACAGGGCTTGTCAGGGGCATGCCTGCAGTATGCGGCATTCACAAAGCCATGTAGTGCCAGGCTCAGGGGATGCCAAGTACACCTGCTGAGACCAGGCGTAACCCGGGTTCTCTGGATGCCGGGTGCAGTGGCACCACAAATTGGACCTCCATGCTGCCCCAGCTCACTGTGCTGCAGGGGAGGGCTGGGGCAGTGGTGTGTGTGCCTTCTTGTTGGTGTGCAGCAATGCCACTGTACATGGCTCACCTCCTACACCCTGCACCCTCCACAAGGGTTCAAGGGATCCACTCAGGGACCCAGTGCAGCCACCCGATTGGATGCCTGCATGGGTCCACGGCTTTACCTTGATCACCTGCTTGACCATGTGCACTGTGGTGGCATGGCTGCGGACAGGCACACCGTGGGTGCTAGTAGTAGTGCATACTGCTTACCCTGCACCTGTCCTGGGCCACAGCCTCACTCACCTGAACAGGTCCCAGGACAAAGATTCACTCTCCAATTGAAGATACATCTTGCTGCTTGAACCACCAACTGCAATATGAGAAACTAACGTAAGTGCAGTTCAATGTATTTAAATGGGTTTTTAAGTTTGGTGAATAACTTTGTAATTTTTGCATATTTTGACCCCAAATTATCAACACGCCCTTTTTGGAACTCCACCACATGAACAATAGTGGTGGAATTATGCAAATCAATCCAGAAAGGTGATTTTACAGTTGCTTGGCAAAATCAACTTTCAGCAGGCTTTGAAAATGTTCACCACCCTTGTTCATGAGGTTGGGTCATAAGAAGGCTGTGTTGAAAATTTTTGGTCAAAATATGTACAAATGTAAAAGTTATGTACATCTGTTGAAATTTCACTGTTTGCTCATAACTTTGGTGATTTTATATATTTTGACCAAAAATTTTCAACATAGCCATTTTTTACACCACCTCAAGTACGTGACAGCTTTCATTTTCCAAATCCTGGTTAAAATATGTTTTCGCACCTGTGGCACGGAAGTGGTGCAGAATAACATTTCAGCAGGGATTTGAAAATCTTCAGTACTGGATTCATGAGTGGGGTAATAAGAAGGCTATGCTGACAATTTTTTTTTTTTTAGTCTTTTGGTAACCAGGTAAGGCCCACTAGACATAAGTGCCTGTTTTCAGGGGTGACCTGGGAGCACTGGGCGGTTAAGTGACTTGCTCAGAGTCACACAGTATGCAAGTGGAGGTTAGTTGCTGTTTTGCTACAAATGCAGCCACAGGGTCTGGAGGGCCCTGAGCTTTCAAAACAACATACAGGTGAGAGCAGGTGTGGAGTGTGCCTTGGGCTTCTCAAGCCTAATGCTCATCCCATTCCATCTGTAAATGAGGTCAGATGTATAGACTTTATAAGAATAGGGTGAGCGTTAGGCTTCAGAAACCCAAGGCACACCCCACACCTGCTGTCCTAACTGGGGCATTAATGGAGTTTTTTGCAACTTATTTCCTTACTTTTTGAGACAGGATAATGGTATCCTTATTTTTTCTTATCACGTAACATTTTCTCGTCTTCCACCTTGGCTAGCCCCCATCAGACCAACCCCTCCGCCCCATCCCATGGAATTACTGGGGCTTACCTTACACCCAGCCCAGGAGCAGTGCCTGTGGAGAGTTGGTCACCATCCTGCTGCTGGAGATGTTTATCCCTACCATTTTCTCCCAAGGGCCCCAGGAGTGGGTGTGCATGTGTGTGGAGGCACAGATCAATCCCACAGCCCCAGTAACAGCCCTTTTCCTCCCACCCCATTGGTCTAGTGTCTGGCTCCTCTCTTGGCCTGTGCTGTCCCAAGCCTCCACCAGGTGGCAGCCATCAGCTGAGAGAAGCCATCCCACCTCCCCGGAGAGGAGATCATGCCTGTCAGCAGCTCCATCCAGCTCCGCTCTCCACTCCTGTTGCTGACCTCCAATGGTCCGGGTTTGTTCCCGAACCCGGGTCGCCAATGTGCTGTGAGGTTAGGTGTCCAGTGTCTTAGCCCTCAGTGCCACCAGGCCAGTTATAGTATCCTTTTTTTACTGTGGGAGCACTCCCATCCCTCTATAGATGTGTATATGTATGTAGCTCTGGGCCCTGTGCTTCCATTTATAGGACAACAGTGACCAAATTGTCAGCATATCCACCTTATTACCCCACCTCATGTACTTGGTACAGAAAATTTTTGAGTCCCCGCCAAAATGTTATTCTGTGCAACTGCAATGCCATTCTACGCCATAGGTGTGAAAATATATTTTGAGCAGGATTTAAAAAATATCACCTAAGACATAAATGAGGTGGGTAATAAGAAGGCTATGTTGAAAATCTGGGGTCAAAATATTTACAATTTCCAAAGTTATGAGCGGGTGTAGCGAAATTGCAATGAATGGTCATAACATCGGCATTTTTTCATATTTTGACCCTAAATTTTCAACATAGTCCTCTTATGACCCCACCTCATAAACTCCATAGACAAAAATGTTCAAATCCATGCCAACATGCCATTCTGACCCCATAGGTTCAAAAACACATTTCAGACAGGATGTGAAAATGATAACTGTACTGTTCATGAGATGGTACGAAAAAATGGCTATGTTGAAAATTTGGAGTAAATATATTGGCAGTTACCAAAGTTATGTATGTGCATAGAAAAATTTCAATGAACGTTCATAACTCAGCTATTTTTAGGAATTTTGTCACCAAATTTTCAACATGATCTTTTTTGGACTGCAACTCATGAACACTGCTGGGATTTCATGCAGCGACTGCAGCAATCACCTTCTGTGCTCGATTAATGAAATGACAGACCAGTGTTCTTGAGGTGTGGTACCAAAAGACCATGTTGAAAATTTGGTGAAAAAATTCCTAAAAATTGCAAAATTATGAACGTAAGTTCAAAACGCCATTGAAATACATTATATAGTGCTTGCCTTAATTCCTCAGTTTATGGTTTAGCTTTGAAGAGTGCAGACGTGTCTCTGTCAACTGAAGATGACAGACAATAACCTCCAGTGGAAAGTATAGGATAAGGGGGGTGTGGGGTGGTGGGGGCTCAGTTGGAGGGTCGGGATGAGGGAGGGAGATGGCAGGGACAATGAGGACCATTTTCTTTTTTCAGGTTTAAAAAAATGGTGTGGCAGAGACTGTTTTCTCTTTACAGGATCCAAGGAAATAAATATATTGGGACACTGGGGGTGGGGCTTGTAATGCTGACATGGGGATTGGGCCCCCCTGATGTTGACACTATCAATAAAACAATGGGGTCCTGGGGAAGGGGGGCATCCAACACTGGGGGTGGGCATCCCGGTGTCATATTATATTATTGTTCATAGACCTGTCCAAAGCATTCGACACAGTCTCCCACCCTCTGCTCCTAAATACTTTCCACTGCACTGGCCTGTCCCCTGGACCCATAGCTTGGTTCACAAGCTACCTCACAGATAGGTACCAATGTGTGAAGATAAATAGCACCCTCTCACCCACTCTACCTGTCCGCTTGGGAGCCCCCCAGGGCTCCATCCTTGGCCCACTGTTATTCAGCATCTTTCTTAATACCCTGCCTAAATCCTGTCCATGTAACCTTCTACTATATGCAGATGATGTGGTAATGTGTGTCTCCCACCTGGACCCCTCAAATCTTCAATCCACCCTACAACTTGCCTTCAACCATGCTGAAAACTGGTTCACTGACCATAAACTCGTGGTCAACATAAATAACACAAAAACTATATTCTTTTCACATCAGCAGAGTAAGGACTATAATGCCCAGATAACAATCGTGTCCAAAACCCATCTCCCACTGGAACAGGTCCACACATATAAATATCTAGGCATAACCTTTGATCCTAATCTATCATTCCACACCCATATCAGTAATCCACCTCTGCCATAAACATGCGCACAGGTTTATTGTATTGTCACAAAGCCTGCCTACCGCCAGAGGCCCTACACCTTGCCGTCACCTCCTCTATCCTCTCCCTTGTAGACTATGGGCTAACTATCTACTTGGCCGCTGACCACACTGCACTAAATAAAATCCACCTAGCCATTAATAAAACCTGTAGAATCCTTGCTGGTGTGAATAAGCGTACCCACAGCTGTACCCTGCATGAGCTAACTCAAATCCTCACCTTAGATGAAAGAGTACACTACCAGACATGTCTTCTCACAAAGAAAATCCAACTAGGCCTCACTCCCACTGGAATCTCTGCCTCCCTCCACACTGCCCATACTGCAGCAAACACCCGCACTGCAGATAAACAGTCTTTTTTCCACAGAGCACCATCCTGGTACAATGAGCTCCCCCGGGCCATCACCTCTATTCCCAGATTAGGCCCCTTCAAAACAGTCCTCAAAAACCACATAATCTCTACCAGTCACTGTCATTGTCCCCAGTAAGTAAAGGAATCTGCCTACGGACGAGGAGATATTTAGGTTAGCAGATATACCCCTCACCTTGCTGCTTTATGTGTTAATGACAAAGTTGATATCCCAGCTGCTTACACTAACCTACCAGCATTCAGGCCACACCCTTATTACCGTCTGTGCTGCTCACTTACTCTCGCAAGCCCCACTTAGGACTTGTATGGCTTCCCTACTGTATAGAACTAGTAGCACTACTCTTACCCCTGGTGCTATCTTAGCTAGGTTATACTGTTAACCCTATATACTGCCAATACCATGTCTGTAGTCTCTTCTGTGTTATGAATATTTATTGTTGTGTATTGTACCTGATGTGGAGCCTTTGGAAATGAGTCCTTGACTCAAAGGTTGTAATCTGATACTCTCAATAAATAAACAAATAAAATTAAAAAATAAATAAATATTATATAAATAAATATATAAACATAAAAATAAGGGGTGCAGTGATTGGAGGGTGGAGTTACCACTAGGCACCAGGGACTAAAATAAAAATGATGGGACAGCAACTGGAGAGTGGGGGTGCCACTTGACACCAGGGAATATAAATTTATTTAGAGGGACAGTGAGCGGGGAGTGAGGGGTGCCACTAGACACTAGGCCAAGTGGGCTCTCAGCACACAATGCAGCTGACAGCACCAGTTCAGCTGCAGCTGCAGAAGTCAAGAAAATTCACAGTTCTCATACAGAGAGCATGGGGGAAGTGCTTGTCTCGCTAAGCTGGGCACCTGGGATTTCTGGTGCCCAGAAAAAGTATTTCCAGACCTAACTGTGAAAAAACAAACACCAGAATCTAACTAAACGGGGCCTCTTTAGCTGGGTTCTGGTGTTTGATTTGTAAAATGACAACATTTTTATGTATTTTCCACACATTTTAGTTTCTGGAAAAAAAATAAAAAATGATGGCTCACAAAAAAGGAATTTTTTTGGCAAAAAAGTATTGGCCCCTCATGAAAAATAATTATTTTTTGTGAGGCCAAATCCTTTGTCAAACTTTATACCTCTATCCTGGAAAGTGATCTTCCCATTGAAAACAATGGGAACTTAAAAATTGAATAACTGCAACAGATTAATATTTATTCACCAAACAAATGCATGGTAATTCTGTTACCCAAGCTGTTGCTATCATAAAAATTCACACCAAAATGTCACACCATCTGGACACAAGGCAATGAGGAGAAAAACTGCAAAAAATTGTGACTTGTAAGGTTTTTGCACTATCCAGATCTCAGAATCCATACATCCAACTAGAGTGAAACTTGCTACATCAGGAGATCTACCCCACGGGACAGCACATTACATATTTTGTGCAAATCCATTGATTGATTACAAAGTTATTAAAGCACACAATTTGAGGTTTAACATTAAACATGCCACTCAACCCTAATTATAGTGGTGCTATTGCCACTATAATACACATTATGTATACATACACCATGGGTGGGTACAGGTGAGGGTGAGGGTGTTTACTAGGGGTGTGCAAGTTATGAATAGTACTGAATAAATACCACAAATAATGTGCTATTCGTTATTCAGATCAGCTCAGATCCCTTAAAATAAACAAGCACCTTGTCCTCCAACCCTCAGTAAGAACCCCAAGCCCACCTCCCTCCAGACCACGTCCTTGCTTGATAAAAAGTATATTTTTTGTGAAAAAAAGCTCCAGTGACGGGCAACCAGCACAACCCACCCACCTCCACTGCCGGCTACCATCTTTTAGTGCTTGTTTTAAGAAAAACAGATATGTCCCCCATCCCCAACCCTGGCAGCAGCACCTTCCAGCCCCCCAGCACCCAATTCTGAAGTGGGAGCCAGCAACAAAAAGAATGAAGACAAACCAACACAGCCTGCCCTCCACCATAGCCAACCACCTTCCAGTGAACGAAAGCATTTGTGCAGTTGCTTGCACAGTAAAACCAGCTGACCATAATATCAGCCAGTCACCTTCTCCATTCTTTCATTGCCAGCTCACTGCTACAAAACTGGGTGCTATGGGGGGATGAAAGGAGGGTACAGCTACTAGGGTGGGGGAATGGGGGACTTATCTGTTTTCTTAAAACAAATGCTAAAAATGGCAGCCTGTGGAGGAAGCAGGCAGGTTGTGCCAGTCATCCATCGTTAAAGGTTTTGTCAAAAAAATGGTATCGTTTTTATCAAGCTTTGGGTGCTGGGTGGAGGATTGTGGGCTTGGGGTTGTAAGTGAAGGTGAGGGAGCAGGGACTTTTTCTATTTTAAGGGATTGGGGTTTGGAAGGAGGTGGATGGTGGCTGTTTCTTTATCTTTTTTTTAAACAACCACTGAATAAAGAATACCTAAGTATTTGGGAAGCCTGAATTGAATATTTTGTCAAATATTTAGGATAAGGTATTCACACATTCCTTGTATTT
Source organism: Neoceratodus forsteri (assembly GCA_016271365.2). NCBI lineage: Eukaryota > Metazoa > Chordata > Ceratodontiformes > Ceratodontidae > Neoceratodus > Neoceratodus forsteri. The sequence continues at coordinate 556,657,755 of CM057452.1, read as the reverse complement.
ACATGTATCAATGGGTACATGTATGTGACATTGTGTATTGATGGGTATGCATGGATATGAGTGTCGTTTATGTGGGTGCTTTTTATTATATTTTACTGTATTTTGAAAAAAACACATTACAAATTACAAATACATACAATTCAAGAAGTGGAATACTACAAATGTTAAAATCACAATGTATTAATTCCAGAGTCAAGTGAGTCTCACCTCTGGTTGTTACCTGTAGAGGGAATAGCACAATAGAAACATTGAATTTGGCAGCAGAAAAGGACCGCTTGGCCCACCGAGGCTGCCCACATGGTCCCTGCCTAGTCTATCTCTGCAGACCCTAACTGGTCTCTGGTGGCTCTCCTTACTTATTGCCTATTTAATAGTATTCTCCTATGTCTATCCCATGCATGCTTGAAGCCCCCTGCTGTTTTCACCTCCACCACTTCCATTTGCAGTGTATTCTAGATGTTTACCACTCTTTCAGTAAAGTAGTACTCCCTTACATCCCTCTTAAATTTCCACCGTCCAGCTGCATCACATTCCTTCTGGTCCTCCTGGTGCTCTTCCTCATTTGAAAGAAACTCCCCTTTTATACCCTGTTATCTGTAGGTCTGTATAATGTCCCCTCTCATTTTCCTCTCCCTGAGGGCGTACATGTTGAGATCCCTCGGTCTCTCCTCATAGCAGTGTCAGTGGCTCAGTAGGTAGCACACTCGCCTCTGAGGCCGGGAGATCAGAGGGCTGTGGGTTCAGTTCCCACATCTGGCACTTGGGTTAATATCCCAGTACTGACACAGTAGTGCAGCATGAGAGGGGTGCTGCACTTCTGAGGTGCCGTCTTTCGGATGAGACGTTAAACCGAGGTCCCATCTGCCTGGATTGGTGGTAGTTCAGGTGGATGTTAAAGATCCCATGGCACTTATCGAAGAGTAGGAAATTTCCCGGTGTCCTGGCTAAATTTCCTCATTCACTCAAAATACCACCAACAGCTTAATCTGGTTCAAGGTCAGTTGGCATTCATCTGTATCCCCCTCCCCCGGGTCGTGCCTGAAAATAGGCAGAATTTGTCTAGTGCACTTACCCGGTCAACAAAAACTAAATAAATAAAATAAATAAATAGGGCTTTTGGTTCAACCTCTGCACCATTTTAGTTGCCCTGCTCTGGCCTGCCTTTACCCTGTCTGTGTCTTTTCTGTGGTGCAGCCTCCAGAACTGGACACAATTCTCCAGGAGGGGTGTCAGCAGTGAGCAGTACAAGGGCAACACCACCTCCCTCCTCCTGCTGCAGATACCTCTCTCACTGCATACAAGCATCACACAGTCCCTGCTCACCGCTGTGTTTCACTGTCCTGCCAATTTAAGGTAATCAGATATGATAACCCCAAGGTCCTTTTCCTGCTTAGTGACTGACAGTACCCCCCTTCCCCCATCCTATACTCATTTTCTCTGTTTCTATGCGCTAGGTGCATGGTTTTGCAACTTTTGGTGTTGAATCCTAACCGCCAAGTTTTTAACCAGTTCTTGCGTTTCCCAAGATCCCTACACATTCTTTCCACCCCCCTCCTGATTGTCCACCCTAATACAGGTTTTGTTATCATCTGCAAAAAGTCATGCTTTCTCTTCCAGTTCATCTACAATGTAACTTATGAAGATGTTGAAGAAGACCTGTCCCAGTATTGAGCCCTGCGGCACCCTGCTGGTCACTTTTCCATTAATAGAGTGAGTGCTGTTAACCACCACCCTTTGTCACCTACCCATTAATCAGTTTCTAACCCAGTTCACAACTTTGGATCCCACCCCTAGGCTGACCATTTTCTTAATCAGTTTCCTATGTGGCACATTGTGAAGCCCTTGCTAAAGTCTAGATAGACCAGGTCCATTGCCCCTCTGTTCTATTTCCCTGGTCACCCAGTCAAAGAAATCAGTCAGGTTAAGTTGGCATGCCCCCCCCCCCTTGAATCCATGCTGTTTTTGTTTATGCAACCCATTGGATTCAATAAACTCTACCAACTTTTCCTTTAGCAGTGTTTCCATTAATTTCCACACCACTGAGGTGAGGCTCCCCATCCTATAGTTGCTAGCCTCTCCCCTGCTGCTGCTCTTTCATAGAGGAACCACATCTGCTCTCCTTCAGTCCTTCAGAGCCACACCTGATTCCAAGTGAGCTGTTGAATAAGGCCAACAGCAGGGCAACCAGCATGTGCCTGAGTTCTTTTAGTGCCCTCATGTGTGTTCTGTCCAGCCCCATAGCCTTGTACACTTTCAGAGCTGTAAATCCCTTCAGGACTCTTTACTCTGAAAATGGGCTTGAGTGTGCCCCTTCCCCCTTTCTTCCTGCTGCTCCCTGGTGGTCTGTCCCCCCTCTACTGTGAAGACTGAGCAGAAGTGCGTGTTCAGGATGTTGTTTTTCTCTTTGTCCCCTTGCAGCCTCCCTATGTCACTGTCCTTAACCTCTCTGTCCCTCCCATAACTTTCTTCTTCTTACTTATGTACCTGAAGAAAGTCTTATCCTCTAGCTATCCCTTTGGCTATTCTTTCTGCTGTCTGGACCATTGCCCCCACAGCTTAACCTGATTCCCTCTGTTTTACCTGGTACACCAATCTGTCTTCCTTCATTCCTCTGAATTTCTTATACCTCCCAAATACCACCCTTTTTTCCTTTAGCACCATGGCCACTTCCCTAGACTACCATAATGGCCTCTTTTTTCTTTTGCTTTTACTCAGTACCTTCATGCAGAGACTGGTTGCCTTAATTATGCCCTCCTTTATTTTTCTCCACTGTTCACCCCTCCTTGGCAATCCCCCCACAAGGCAATTTCTGAGGCAGTCTGCCATGTCTTTAAAATCTGCATACCTCCCCTGTATGGATAGCAGTCCCAGCTCCCGTCTCCAGGATGACCCACAGCACCTCCATCCCTTCCTTGTCCTCAGAATACCCCTGTAAGTATATAGCCTTGATCTTCTATAGCTGTCCCTATAAAGGGAAAGAAGTAACACATACCAAAGCTTGAAACAGTCCTGTAAATTAAAGTTATAGTCCCAAAACAGCAAACCGCCCTTCTTGGCTTAAAGTTCAATGTTTACATAGGCTGGCCATGGATTGGGCCTCCCATGTGTCTCCTGTGGACTGCTGATGTCTGCTAATATTGTGAATATAGTGTATGGTGAGGGCTTGTTGTGGATAGAAATCCATTGTAGCTGAAATGTTGTACCACACTTCAAAGGTTATGGAATGTGATTGCAGCCTACTGTGGTACACAAAATTTCTGCTCTTGTTAAAAGAGCACAAGCAACAGAAATGGCAGGCTCAACCAGATAAACAGCACAAGCCACAGAAACAGCAGGCTGAAGCAGTTAAACAGTCGCTGTAGTGGCGGCACGATCACCCTAACCCTCAACTCCAACAGATCAACCACATACCACTAAAAGAAATGTAGGATCATCCAGATATGTGAAGTTAAAAATAAATGCAGGATCAACCAGCTGTCTAGAAATTATTTACAAATTAAGTCTCTTCTTTGCAGTCCATGTCCTCTCAATAAGTAAGGAATATGGCCGCTATTTTTTTTTTAGATTAGAAAATCCCTCTCACATCCAACTGGCAACCAATAGAAGTCTGCACTACAAATGTCGGGACATCTGCTGCCAAACAACCTCACATCTCACCCTAGCAACCAGCCCTAACTACCAGAATACAATATGGAAACAAACCATTTTCGTTTTCTGTTTAAAAGTAAAAAGTACTTAAACTTTATTTATTTTGTTTAGGGGCACACCATACACTATAAAAATAGCGTGTTGTGCCATCTCGGGGTTCTAATTCCCACAGACCTCCCGAGCTTTGCTCTCAAGGTCACAGGGACTCAGAACCCCTCTGTGTCACAGCACACTGGTTGTACATAGTTGCCCATCCAATATTCTCTATATATATCAACTGTAAAAATGGAATAATGAATAAATATTGCTGTTACAGTAAATTTAGAGGCTTTAAGAATTATGCAAAGAAAAATTATATGTTTCTCACCTAACAACACATGCATGTTTAGAGGGCAATATATTAATGGTAATATCAGAAAGAGGAATTATCAGGCTAACAGCATGCTGAATGTAATGACTTCTAAGCTAGTACTGCAACCGGGAGACATCCCCTTCGGATACACAAGCTCCTCGAGTCCAGAGAGGATGACCCTATCATGTGGGTGCTTGAGCATGTGTGTGAACATGTTTGTGCCCATTTATGCAAACATAATAGTGTTCATATGGATAGTCTGAATGCTCTATATATTTTTTAAGTAGTAATGTATTACAGATACAGATTTCAGTTTGATTTGCATTGTATGGTAGTCCAATAGGACAGCTGCAAGGAGCAGTGTAACATCTAAAAATTCATGCAGAATGGCAATTCCACTTCTAAAATTCCTTTTTGGAATTTTTATTTGAATTCTGCGGAAATCTGAAAAAAACATCTATATGTAAATCATGGAATAATATGCAGTGGATTATGTAAACTGTAAAATATTATTCCAAGCTTTGCAGAAAAATAAATCAGAGGTTTTGTATAAACCACTGAATACTATTCTGTATATTATACTGTATATACTGCAGATTATCTGTCTGCAATTGAAATGATTTCCACTCTTTGAATTTCAGAATTCCACTTCCAACAGAATTCCATGGAATCAGGTGGAATTTCCAAAATTCCATGAAATTCTGGAGGAAACAAAACTTGAAAATTCTACACAGCATCAGTATTTTGATGGTCTTGTCAATAAAAGTACATGAAAATGTTTTTGCCAAGTAAAAAATACTGTTGGTTTGAATTTAGGGCCCTATATCTTTGGACCACTGCAGTCAGTTGAACATGTTTTGTGATATCTTCGTATCAGACAGCTGAGACATGATTATACAATTTAGTTTCCTCAGGTGTAATGGCATCAGGATTGAGATAATGGTTGCAGGATTACACAACTAAACACTTATGATGACATCACAGTGAGAGTGTTAGAGCACCTTACATTGGTGAGTCTTCCTATGAAGACATCATTGTAGGATAGCTCTACAACAGGATTACATAGTTGAGCCCTTCCATGGAGGCATCACTGTGGGAGACAGCTGTGACAGGATTGCGCTGAGCCCCTCCCATGATGACATCACTTTGGGAGACACCTGTGACAGCTGAGCCCCATTGAATGATGGCATTATAGTGAGACTTGGAGGGTGCTAGATAAGCTGAGTCCCTCCAACAAAAATATCACAGTAGCAAAAAGCTGTGACATGATTACCATACACATCTGAATCCCTCCCATGAAGGTATCCTTGTGGGAGAACTAAACCAGTTTCCAGATGACATAACACTGGGAATGAGATATATTTAGAGCCTGCTACATTTGCTGCAGTGTAAAGAAGGAAACATAAATATTCTGGAGGACCTGAATATTTTGCCTACTTTCTCATTTACTTGTTTAAATTATTTGGAAACATTTTGTTGCTTTTGGATCTTTTGAATTGTATGAATATCAAGTGTATCTTCTGGTGCAAAAATGTTATTTCAATGTTGGTGCTACAAACAGGCTAACAATATTTTTGTTTAAGTATTGAAAAGGTATACAATATTGTGTGTTGTACTGTTTTAGCTGGAAAGGAAAGTCCTTTTTGTTAATGACATTTTAATAAACTGAAATAATTATGTTTACAATTGCATTTTTAGTTATAAAACACAACATCAAGAGTGGAAAAACATGAACAAGAGTGTTGTTGTATCATGCATGTCTTTCTTTTGCAGTGGTATATATATTGCTTCTTTTTTGTTGTGAGTTTATTAGCACTACCCAGTACAATGTTTATTGAATTTCTTGGGTTCAATTTGTTATCTAAAAAAAGTACTGTATTGTTGCCCCATTTGACACAGCCTGAATGCTTAAAATGATATTTTGCCTGTACGCTTGAACTCTGAAAATGTCACAAGTTTGCAGTGTTGATAACAAAGGCTTTACTGCACTGGAGGTGTAGCAGTGTTTGTGAAAAGGTTGATGTTGCCAGCCTATCGGTGTAAATGTGTAAGTATGTTTTTGCAATATAAAACTTTGCATTTAAAAAACAAACATTGAGATTGTGTGATTTTGTACTCACTTATCTTATTCATTAAAGATCACGAGCATCCCTGATCAATCACAATGCTTCTTTCAGTTACACGTGAGGTACTCTTATTACCGTAAGAGTATGTCACATGCTGAGCCACTGTAACAGACTTCTCGCTGATCACTCACACTGGCAGCATTTTAAACTTAAAAAATTGTTTAATTTAAAAAAGTAAGTGATCTATAATAATTTTATGGGTCCATTTGGAGGTCCTCTTATGGATCGAACAGTGTTACCTCTTGTGTCCTTAGAACCACAGAACTTCTCACCTTCGGATTGCAGTCCTCTTGTCCTAACAACATGAAAGGCAGCACTCTTGTATCCATAAGGGGACCACCAACAGGACCCATAAATTTATGTTATAAATCATGACATCATTCTTGGCCAGTCAGGATTGTTTATTTCTAAACATTCCAGGTACTCTTTTTTTTTCCACAAGATATTTTTTCATGCAAACAGTCCGAAAATTATAGAGTTCTAAGTTCAGTTAGCATAGTCCATTTCATCACACATGTTCCTCTAAAGTCAAACACTTTTATTTTAAATTTATGTTGTATTTTGGAAAAACAGAAATCTTGAAAATTATGTGTAATTTATATATACAGTTCCTGTGTTTCTTATGGATATAAGAAATTCTTCTCAAGCCTTTTGTGTGCCAGAACTGCTCAGCTTTGCTTTTGGTTCTCTCACCCAAAGAAATGGCAGGAGGTTGAGGGGAGGAATCGGGAAGGGGTGGAGAGAGTAACTGCCAGCAGGTGTTTGATGTATAAGGAGGATGGCAGTATGTTGGGGGCTAAGAGATGGGGAAAGGGGATGATTGGAATGGGGTGGAGAGAGGCAGTGCTGCTGAGCGGCTAAAATGTACAGAAAATGGCAATGATTCAGGGGCACAGATCAGTGAGAGGAAGGATAGAGATCAAGTGGTGAACAGTAGATAATGTGAATTATCCTTATGAATATGCACTGTATACATTTTTGGAGCATATGCGTGATGAAGAAATAAAAACAAAGTAAAAATATAATGTGTGAGAATGGCAGTAGAATTCATACAATGAAGAGTTCAGTGAGAATGTACATGGTAGTGCATAAGATAGTTAGAAAGCAGAATGATGCACTTCTGTGGCCATGTAACTGATATAGTCATTATTTTTAAAATAATCAGACTGTATCCTATGAGAGGTATGCAATAGTATTATCAGTAAAACTGTGTAGTTGAGGGATTATACATCCTTGCATACAGGACATGTAAATTATAAGAAGTAATGTAGAAATGGGGGTGGCTATATGGCAGTTATGTTCAAGAACAAATATGGTAAGAATGAAGTTAGTTGAATTGGGACAGAATATTTAAAATCATGCAAAGTTAATGAACTTGTATATTGGTGTTGTGTTGCAAATTTGTTCTGGGCCACTTTTATGCAGGTTAAAGACAAACTTTGTTACAAGGAAGCATTAAGGAAGTTAATTCTTAAGGGAAGAAGAGATGGGGGGATTTTGTTGAGAAATGTGGTAGACAGTAATAGAAATTAAAATACATGTACCTCATTAATTGTTTCTTTGTTTACTGCAACTTATAGTGAAAGGGATTAGGTTGCAGGCAGAGTAATGAGCAAGATTGGTTTAGGCAAGTCAAGGCAATTTTATTTATAGGGTGCCCTTTCCCTGGGGTTTAGGGTGCTTTACAAGGTATACATATAAAACAAACAAACCATACATATTAAAACATTAAAATATAACCATAAATGCAGTATATTTAGCTAAAATACTTGCTAGCTGGGAAAAGCTTGTTCAAATAAATAAGTGTTTAATAGATTTGTAAAGACCTCCACTGTGTCCCTAGAGTGAATATTTCCCAGGAGGGAATGCCACAACATTGGGGCAGCCACCCCAAAAGTTTTGTCTCCTGATTGCTGATAGGCCAGCATCAGTGGAGTAGAGGGATTGGGTTAGGAGGTAGGAAAGAAGAAGATCTTTCAAGTAGTCCGATCCCAAACCGTACAGGGCATTGTATGTTGACAAACAAGTCTTGAAGCTTATGTGCCACTGCAAAGACACCCAGTGCAGCCCATGCAGCACCAACATGATGTGGTCCTGCCAAGAAGTTTCTGTCACCAGCCAAGCTGCAGCATTCTGGACCAGTTGCAAGCATCGCATTAAACCTCCAGATAACCCTAAGTATAGATTGTTACTGTAAACCAACCTAGAGGTATCAAAAGCATGGATGATCATTGCTAAGTCAGCAGGGGACAGATGTGGTTCGATCCTGGTGATATTTCAAAGCTAGTAAAAGCCAGATCAGATAACCACAAACACCTGCTAGTCTAGTGTCAGCCTGCAGCCAAAAAAAAACCAAGACTGGTAACCACATCTACAGCAACCTGAGGTTGGCCACCCAGCACAGGGAGGACCACCGCATCTCCTGTCACTGTCGGAACCCATTGACTTGGCTCAGTCACCATGTCCTCCATCTTCCTTGGGTTAAGACATAACCAGTTTGAGGTTATCCAATTGTTTATCTTGACAAGGCATCACTCCAACATCGAGGCCACATGATCATCGCCCAGAGAAAAGACAGGTAGAGTTGAATATCATCTGCATAGCACTGAAACTCAACCCTGTATTTTTAATGGTCTCTCCCATAGGCAATATGTACAAAGAAAACAACACAGGGGCAATGATCGAGCCTTGAGGTACCCTACAGGAGAGAGCAGAAGCCCCAGAGATGAAATTTCCTAGGGCAACCTGTTGCATTCTCCTCTTATGTAGGATTCAGTCCAGCCCCAAACCATGCTGGTGATACACAAGGGATCTGTACAAATTCCTGACATCCAGAATCCTGTCATAAATTATACCAACACCAACATTCTGAAATTATCACAAGCCCAACTTTTAAATGCCTGATTAATAGTTTCCCGACTATTGCATTCCTGACTGTCAAAATCCTGAATATGTTACAGGATAATGTGTGTCGGGCATTCATACACTTTACTTGCAGGCAGCACACCTTTTGGAACTTTTGACCAAAGAAGACAAGAATATTGCTCAAATTAAGGCACAATAGTCTGGAACCACTACTGTTCTTGTTCACAAAGCTCTTGTCTCTCTGAGGGTGCTGTCAGGGAGTTCCATGATAGCATCAAAACTCATGGCTGGGATTCTGGTGCTGCACCGAGTGCTGCAGAAATCATGGCTGATGCAGAGAAACGAACTACCATGCTGAAAGTTGGAGCTGCTCATCACAGTATTATGCAGATGGATAAGAACATTGCTGTGGTTCTAAAGACTTCCTGGAGCATGATTCTGGTAATGAGATGGCCATCAAAGTAACAAGGTTCACCAATCCACAAGCAAAATGCCACAGGACAAGCCTCTCCCACCCAGACAAAATGGAACACCTCCCGCTAATCCACCTATTTCTACTTACATCTCCATAGCTGCAGGTACTGTTAATCACTCTGAACATTCAACTGTTACTTTTATGCACTCTGAGATGCCTGACCAATAATGCTCAACAATGCCTGACACATCCCAACGCAACTAATGTCAGGCTTCTAAAATTAGACATTTTGAAGCTGTCGGCATTTTGTGTGTTGGGATTTAAAAGTCTGGTAAAGGTTTTTCGGGATTGTGTCAGTTGGGCATTCATACCTAACCCGATACGCACATAGGTCCTCAGGTGATCCAACAGCACCCTGTGGTCCACCCTGTCAAATACCAATAAGAGATCAAGAAGGACCAAGATAGAACAGAGTCCACATTCCTTCACTATAAGGAGACCATGGGTCACCTGGACAAGGGCAGTATCAGTGCTGTGGTGGGACCAAAAACCCCACTGGAGAGGTTCATAGATGTTCTAACTTTCCTGGCAATCCACAAGTTGGTCAATCACCAACTTCTCGATTACCATCCCCAGAAAGGGAAGGTTAGAAACAGGTCTGTAATTCACCAGAACTTCAGGGTCCAAGGAAGTTTTTTTAGGGAGAGGTCTAATCACTACCTTTTTAAAGCAGATGGAAAAACTCCCTCCTTCAAGGATCTACTGATAATCCAGTGATCACTGGAATCAGGGAGTCACTGTAATCCAAAGCAGCCAGGTTGGTCCTGGGTCCAATGTACAGCAGGTGGGACACAAACTAGAGATCACCTGGAGCACCTCGTCCACCAAAACTGGTCACAACTCACTCCAGGTAGGCAGATCTGCATTACCAGAAGTTAGACCACAACCAGCCCATGAAAGACCACATAAAGAGATACCAGATTTAATGGAGGACACTTTATCAGAGAAGAATTTGCCAAACTCTTCACACTTACTTGCTGAAAGGGCTCCGACGTATTGCAGACAGAGAGGATTTAACAAACTGTCTATAGTGCGAAAGTGCTGAGCTGGCCAGTTCTTCCCTGCAGCAATTGACCTTGACAGGAATTCTGTCTTTTTCATGTTGATTGCCAGTTGATACTCACCATAGTGAGTTTTCTTTTTTTTTAATTTAATATACTTTATTAAATTTAACAAATACTCCAGAATATAAAAACAGTGCAAGAAACAATACAGTAGGCAATGCCACATAGTCATTACAAGGTACAATACAGTGGATATACAACCCCATCACCTCCCTCCCTCCCGGAATCCCTCCCTCCCTTCCCCCCACTCTACCCATCCCTGAGAACCATCAAGAAGAATAAGGTCACATGAAACTAAGGGAGTCCGAGCTAAAGTGTAAAAACAATTCAGTGGTCTACCTAAAGATTACAACTAGGTATTACATGACCGAGAGATGAGATACCATATCATTGCCTTATCAGGAAGAGGAGAGCATGAGGGAAAGTCACCTTATAAATAAGGGCCTTTTACTATTGTGTGTAGGGGAGTGACACTAAAGTGTACAGTTTCTTCCACCTAGATCTAAAGCTATTTCATTTACCTGTTAGACTAGCAATGGTTTTCTCTGTCCTTAAATTATATCCGAGTTCATTTAGCCATTCTGTATAAGACAACACGGATTGATCTTTCCAATGCTTTAATACTACTTTCTTGACCGATAGAGCTATGGGGGCTATATGGAAATGCCTTTTTTTTCACAGTGATCGAGGAGTAATCACTCACTATACATATTTGTGGAGTAAATAATGACTGAAGTCCTAGGAGGGCATCTGGTCTGGCACAGATCAAGTCCCATAGGTGGGCAATCTTTGGGCATTCCCAGAAAACATGGAAAGATGAACCCTGATCTTGACCACATCTAAAACAATTAGGGCCAGGTAGCTTACCCATTTCATGCAGTTTGATAGGCAAATAATACAGATTGCGGAGTATATAGAACTAAGTAAGCCAAAGCCTATCATGTGTGGTATACACATATATGACTAGCCAGATCCTCTCCCAAGGAAAAGGTATACTGGGGAAAGTTGACAACCAATAGGAGGGGTGGCCCGTGATGTCCGGGTACATTTTGGGGAATAGACTCAGCACAAGCCTAGAAACAGCATGAGGTTGCCAGGCTACGGTTTGGAAGTTCAGAATGGTATCTGTGTAGTTAGTATTTCACAGACCTGGGCCAAACCATTTGATCATCATGTGATGAATTTGATAGACTGCTAAGGTATATTTCTCTGGGAGATGGAGACATGTCAATAAATCCAATGTGGGTTTTATCTTACCGTGGGATACCAAATCCATGATTCTGACCTGCAGACCTGCGAATAGATTTCTGGGAGTGGCTAGCTGCCTACCTAACCAAAAATTGGGGTTACCAAATAGTGGTTGAGAGATATCCCTTAGGTTATCATATTTAAAAGCCTTTCATAATTGATTGTGGACCTTAAGGAATATGTAGGTAGTAGTGTTACGTAGGAAAGTTGGGAGAGTTTTAGGGGCAATGTAGAAAAGAGACATAGAAACAATTTTAGCTTTACCCAGTAGATGTCATTCAATCTGGAGCCATAAGGGGGTATATTGGGAAGTGTCCATTGGAGAAGGAGGTGCTGGCCAGTGTGGATATTTGGCCATATGGCTAGCATGGTAGTACATGAAAAAATTAGGAAGTTTCAGTCCTCCCAGTGGTTTCGGGCACTCAATCAAATGTAAGACCACCTTGGAGGTTTATAGTTCCAGAGAAACTTAGAGATAATGCTATGAATTCTCTTAACCCAGCTCAGGGCAAGATGAATGTTAAGCATATTGAGAGGATAGAAAAGATGAGGTAGTATATTCATTTTGATAACACTGATCCTCCCCAGAAGTGAGAGATAAAGAGGGTTCCATCTATCAAGGTCCTGTTTGATGGATATAAGGAGACTATCTAGGTTAAGCTTTTCGGATAGGGCATATGTAGGAGCCAAGACTATACCTAAGTATTTCAGCTGAGGGGAGCAGGACATGGAAAGTGAAGCAATGTCCAGTTGTAGCACGTAGGAGTTCAGGGGCATCACCTCTGTCTTAGTCAGATTTAGCTTATAGTTAGAAAAATGACTAAACTCTTCGATGATATATAGGGCAGCCAGGATAGAGGAAACTGGATCAGTGACATGGAGGAGAATATCATCCGCATAAGCAGACAATTTAAGATCACAGGGGCCAACTAGGATACCTTTTAGAAGAGGGGAGGTATTCAATTGTCTAAGGAGGGGTTACAGGTAAAGATTAAACAACAGGGGAGATAGAGGACAACTCTGCCTGGTGCCAAGTCACAAGGGAAAGGAAGGAGATAATACACCTTTGCAATACACTTTGGCACTAGGTTGGGAGCATAATGCATGGATCCAGTCTATGAAGACCGGAGGAAGGCCAAACTTAATGAGGGTCTCAAATAAAAATGGCCAGCTAACTCTATCAAAGACTTTCTCTGCATCCAGGGAGACCAACGCCATGGGGTGGTCGGACAACCTGGACATGGAGAAGATGTGGGAAAGATTACGTATGTGATCTGCCGAGGATCACCCTTTAACAAAACCGATTTGTTCTGGACTAATTAGGGCATCCCATATGTTCGCTAAATGGTTGGCCAAGATTTTGGTGAATAATTTTATATTGTAATTCATCAGCAAGATGGGACGGTAACTGGTCACTCTGTCTTAAGGTTTGCCGGGCTTTGGTAGCACAATTATAGTAGCTTCACAAGTGCTGGATCTGAAAGGCCGTGTTGACAAATATAACCAAGAAGATGATGAAGGGTAGGGACCAGATCTTTTTCAAAAGTCTTGTAGAAGAAAGATGGGAGCCCATCTGGGTCCGGGGCCCTACCATTAGATAAGGACCAAATAGCCTCAGTGATTTCCTGTTCTGTAATGGGTCTGACCAGGGAACTTTGTTGTATAAGGTTAAGGGAAGGAAGAGACAGGTAATTTTGTGTGTCTGCTACAAGAGGTGCTTCAGTAGAAGGACTGTAGAGCTGATGGTAATAAGATTCAAATTCCTTGGCTATCTCATTGGGAGCAGTAAGCAACATATTGGTGGCCAGAGAAGAAAAGAAAACCACCAGTTGTGATTCCTCTTGCTTCCTGAGCCTTAGGGCTAAAAGGTGGCTTGCCTTCTCCCCTTGCTCTATATATTTTGCTTGGGTTTTAAAAAGAGTATACTCTGCTTTTTCCCTTAAAATTTCCTCGTATTGGCTCCTGATGTTTACAAGTCTCAGTATATCAGCTTCTGAGGGGGAGTGAGGTATGGAGGATTTGAGTGTTTTAATGGTGTCTAATAGGGACTGGGAGAGTGCTTCCTGTTTACGTTTCCTAGTAGCAGAAATTCTAATGAACTCTTCTCTCAGGACACATTTAAGTGTGCTCCATATCTGGTCAAAGGCCAAAATGGAGCCAGTATTATGAACCATGAATTGGGAAATTAAGTCGCTCACCTGAGTGACCGTACTGGCATGGGAAAGGAGTTGTGTATTCAACTTCCAGGTAGTATCCCTCTTGAACTGTGGGTAAATGGTACCCTCAAGCCAGATAGGGAAATGATCTGAGAGGACTCTGGTGCTGTGCCACAGCCAACCAGACCAACCAACACTGGGTGATTTACCAAGAAGAAATCAATTCAGGAGGAGATCTTGTGGAATGGGGAATAAAAGGTGAAGTCTCGAGTATTAGGGTGTAAGATGTACCATGGGTCATAGAGGCCACAACTGGCCGTGAGCTCATGGAGTGAACGTTGTCCAGGTGATAGGTTATTACCTCGATGGGAAGATTTATCTAGGCGAGTGGCATAAGTAAGGTTCCAGTCCTCTACTAATAGAATGGGTAGGTGGCTAAATGGGGACAGTGTGATGGAGAGATTGGTAAAAAATTCAGGGGAGTCTTTGTTAGGACCATATACAGAGCCTAACAATATCTCTGTGTGATCTAATACCCCTCTTAATAAAACAAATCTACCCTGTGGGTCTAGAATGTTTTGCTTTACTTGAAACTGAGTTCCTTCGACAATCAAGATTGCCACTCCTCTTTGGGAGGACTAATTACCTGCAGTGTAAACAGAGCCTACAAAGCACCAACGAAATAAGGAGCTTTCAGCCTCCATTAAATGCATCTCCTGTAGGCACGCTACAGGGCATCTCAATAAGGCCAAGTGTTTAAGAATCTGGTATCTCTTAACCCGAGATTGGGCCCCTTTAACATTCCATGAGACTATTCGCATAATCTAAAAACATATATGTATTAACTAATTTAATAAAAGTTAGCAATAACAGACCCTTTGTGTTACTCATAATTAGAACAGTTCCCAGAGCATCCCTCCCAAGCCCCCTACTGACCCCCCATCCTCCCTTCCCTCCTCCCTATCATCAAAGCAACCCCTTCCCTAACCCCCACCATAAAGAACAAGCTTCCGCCCCCACTCCCCACCTGAGCCACGCCCAAGCAACCTGTAGGAAATGAATGTAATGAAAACCATAGAAGACTATGTACCCTGGTCCATACGACTGAACTCCGATCTGTCTGCTTGGTGTGATGATGACCATGCCAGCCACCAGATCCTCCCCCCTCCACCTACAACCCAGTCATAATAAGGGAACCAGTGTATTCCCACTAATTGCCAGCCATCAACAGTAATGAGCTAAATCTGGTAACACATTTAAACTGCGTGGCTCCTGTATTATTCCAGGGTGCCACAACCTAAGGCAAATAGGAAGAAAAACAGTATAATAACAAGGTATTTTCTAACTGTGCCTCTGGGTGTGCGGGTATCTCAGTACTACCAACACCAAATCATGTATTATTGTTTATGCAACATTACCTCCCTACATCCGTTTGTTGTATCTCTGCCAATGGCAGCCAGCATGACACTGGCTATCACTGCCATCCTTGTACTCTGTTTTGACCCCTTAATGTCAACTGAAATGAGTACCCTATTGTTCATTTAAGCAATATACTATGACAGTGTGTGGGTAATGCTGGGATTTACCCACACCTCTCGTGGTTTGGTCATGAGGGCACAGGCTGGGTGAGAAATCCACAACAGGCATCAGTAAATTTCACTATAACCCACACTCTGTCATGATATATTGTGATTTTTCGATGTCCTCCTTTGTAAGGTATTTTTTTTAAGCTTGAAAGGTTATACTTGCAAATAAACTCTTTATAATTGTTTTTTGTAATATCCTTCCATTATATGTTAAATAGTTTCCTCACACTGAGTAGTGCATGGTGCTGTCATTGCTGTGCACAGATAAGAGTGTGTGAGGGATTCCTTGTTTTTTGTTATTTTTTGAATCATCACCCCCACCACCACCATATATACACACACACACACACACACACACACACTCTCATCTTTCAGAACTCAGTCACTGAGGACCACCCTATACCTGCTAGAGACTGTTACCCCTAGATCCCTCTCATCCTCCGTCACCCTGACTCTCTCTCCCCTCCCAGCATGTACCCAACCATTTGGTACATGTGACCCAGATGCATATCAGCACACTTATTGGTGTTGGATTTTAGCTGCCAGGTCTCCGCCCACTCCTTCAGTACTCTCAGGTCCCTTCTCTAATCCTCCACCCCCCAGCAGTCCATTCACTTCCAGGTACTTCATTATCCTTTCACAAATTACTGACTCCATGACCACAGCAGTTAGGATGATGGTGCAGTAGTTGCCCTTCAGCTCCCTGCTTCCCCCCTTGTGGATTGGCATAACCGCCGCCTTTTGTTTGATCCTCCAGCACACTAATTGTTTCCAGGGACAAGTTGAACAGCCTTGCCTGTGGGGCAGCCAGCTCCTGTATTAGTTTCTGAATCACTGTTGGATGCAGCCCATCCAGCCCCATGGCCTTGTCCACCTTCACACTGACAAATTCCTCTCTAACTCTCTCTGTGGTGAAGGGATCCCATAACATCCCTATGCCCTTCCCTATCCTTTCCAACTGCGATCCTCTACCCCCCCTTCCTTCGTAAATGCAGAGCAGAAATACCAGTTCAGGTCTTATGTCTTCTCCCCATCCTCCTCCAAGTGTCCCCTTCCTTACCCCCTCAGCCTTTCCATCCCCTGACCACCCTATATGGTGTTGCATAGCATGAACCATGTCACATCCCTGGAATGACAGGTTTTGAATATTTATTCACAAAGTCTATCATATAGGTGTTTGTCAAAGATTTATAGCTCATAATGGGATGGTATTTGGCTTACAGTAATGTTGTTTGACTACAGTTAGTATAATGCATATGGTTGGGACCCAAGCAATAGCAATTGATGGATTTAACTTGTGCAAACTGACATTGAATCAATAATTTTTTCAGGTACACTGTTCAATGGTTCCAACACAACTTCAAAAAAAGTGCTAGTCCTGTCTATTTTTCTAATTTCTGCCTTGATTGCACTTACTCCTTGTATAAGCCTGTCATAATAGAAAAAAACTTCAGCAATAACAGTAGTAAGTCCAAATCTCAGTTCTGAAGTAACAAAATATTAGGATCCGAAATGTGTAGCAGAAAGTATGGCAGAAAAATGAGGTAAATCCTATTTATGTCATAACAGAAAACAATGTTCTTCAGACTTATGTTTACAACATCGTTTCCCTGGCTTGAGATGAAAGATCACCTGCTTCTAACCCCACCGGAGCTACAAATACGTGATGGCCCATGAGCACTTGTTTTAGACAAGGGCTACTTTTCTCATGTCACTGGATCAACAACTCAGATGCTGTCAACAGACAGAAATGGGTTGAGATCAGATCTTCTATTTACAGCAATAGTATGCAAATGGACTCACTGCCCAATTCAGGCCCAACTCAATTGCTTATCATCTGATTAAAGGTTGATACACACCTCATTAGCATATGCAGAGCTATACTTAGACTGCCCTGCACAACCACACACCACATATGACACTGAGGTACTGAAGCCTGTCTCACATCCACATATGCTGTAACTGGCACTGTCTCCCCCATCCACGGGAACTACCTCCTGCTGTGTGTTTTGGCTACAGAGCACGTTGTGTGGGCATGCTGTCCTCACACCACTCATTCTGTCCACAAATAGGACTAGACCCCCCTCAGCTTGTTCAAGAAAAGGAAGAAGAATACAACCAACCAGCAACTGTTAGCCCTCCATTACCCCCAACAACCAGTACACAGAAACCAATTGCAGTGCCAAGAATATCCATGGATGCCCACACCATATATAGAAAAGCTGTAGGACAAATGTATGCACAGCCAATGTGTTGTGCCATCTTGTGGATCCAATTCCTATGACACACTCTATCTTCGCTGACAAGATCAGAGGGACTCAGAACTCCTCAGTAAGTTGGACAACACACATGTTGTGCATAGTTTCTCACGCACTCTCATATATGAAACACATTTACTCTATTGAGATATGTGACATTCTCTGTATTATATGGTGTCTCTAAAAAAACTGGCTCCAGATTAACTGGCTGACATGATTTACAACACGTAATTCATAGTATGACCACACAGAAATACCTGCCAGCCAACCAGCTAGCCCGAAAAAAACTATTTCTTTTTTCTTTTTTTAATCACATTAAAAAAAAAAGTGAGACATTGTATAATCACAATATATACAACAGGAGTGGGGGTGAAAATGGCAAGATAAAAAATATCTCTTAGTGACATCAGTAACAGCAAGATATTAAAAAATATAATTTTTACTGTTGTCACAATGGATATTTTTTAAGTTGCTGTCATCACAGTGGAATACTGAACCAGAGAGCAGATTTCACAATGCTGATGACATCACAATGCCTAGTGCAGTACTGAGGCAAGCTGTTAAAATTAAAGAATAACAGCAACATCTTTAAATAAACTGTAGATTTCAAAGATATAACTTGTAAATTACTGTTGTATGTATCAAATATACGATAGCCTGACTCAAAATAGGCAATTTAAAATCACATGTGAGTGGTCAGGACTTTCATAACTCACTCGTGACTCTGCCACTCGTGAGTTATGGTCCTGCCCCACCACACTTGAAAATAAATTGCATATTTTGAGTCATCCCATTGTATATCCCACATATACCACTTGAGCATGTGGGTTATGCCATGATGTACCCACTTCTGGTGCATTTTCTCACTCGGCCTGCTCCTTGTGAGAAAGCGACACCAGGTGTGTAAATTCTGGCATCACCCACACCCTCTCGGGATATACCACCTATGCATTCACTCTTCTAGGGAATATATACTGACATCCTCCAGTATATTTTCAAATGACACTAATATCAGCCCATGCTCCATATTGGTTGCCATTCTATGAACCACCTATAGTCTGTAAATGACTATTCTCTCCCAAGACAAGCAGAACATGTAATGTTTGGTTACATATAATTCTCTCACACAAATTATTTTATTCTCTTTCACAGGTGATGACAAAGCTTCATGTGAAATTATTGAATGATGCTAGCTGAGATATTTGTGATGTCTTAGCCACAATGGCAGATGGTGCTTGAGCAAGATGATTATTACTCCAGATGTTGAACAGTATCTATACATTACAAGTTTTGGACACCATGATTGTTGATATTGTTGTTTGAGGTCATATGATATAATAGTAAATTAAATTTGATAGTGTTGTAGTCTTTCCAACCATCCTTCTGACACTTGATATTATAACTCATATTTCATCTCCAGTGTTTCATCTCTCCTTCCAACCTTTCAGTTCTACTCGTGGCATCCTAACTTCCACCCACCGTGACATTTCCTTAGCCTTTATCACCAGTTACCCTTCTTTCTACTGTAAAGTCATTCATATCATATGGTGGAATACATGATTGCATTGATCACAAATTCATTAACCTATCATGACATTACCTTTTTTTTTTACCACCACCATAATTCTAAAATGATTATTCTGATCATATATGATGGTTCAACTAACAAATGTCCCACACTTCAATTAACTGTCATATGGCATTACCCTCGTCTTGAAATTTACAAACACTTAGATTCATTTCTTTTTTTTTCCTTTTTTTTTTTTTATTCTATATACGTTTTTTCTGCCCAAGCTCTGACAGGTGGCTATGGCCCTCCAGATGGATGGACATTGTCTGTCTCCAGTCCCGCGGCTCCCATGCTAGGCAGACCTGGTGGTTCCCCCCCCCCAGACTGCTCACCACGGTGTGGCCAGGAGTAGGTTGCCAGCTTCTCCTCCACCCATGAGACCCCATCCAGAATCCAGAACCACTCCCAGGAGCAGCAAGCCATCACTGAGCCTGCCAGGCTTGATTTAGCTCCATTTTTACCCACCTCCTTCCCCTCTGACACAGAGATGATGGCACCAAGCCTCCCTACCCATACTGCATGCCAGCCACCATCGGAGGGCAGTCATAGAGTGGGATGACTAGCCTCCCTCTCCCCAAGAGAGGAGAGCAATCTTCCTGATGTTCAATCCTCTCTCCCCTGCCAACCCCATGGCAGACTGAGCTCATTCTCGAACCTGGGTCATCGGCATGGCGTGAGGTGTGGCATCCATCGCCTCAACCCTCAACTCCACCAGGCCTGTTACATGTAGAAGAATTTTCAAAGAAAATATCCACCCAATGCATG
This sequence comes from Neoceratodus forsteri, assembly GCA_016271365.2. Classification (NCBI taxonomy): domain Eukaryota; kingdom Metazoa; phylum Chordata; order Ceratodontiformes; family Ceratodontidae; genus Neoceratodus; species Neoceratodus forsteri. The sequence continues at coordinate 556,637,642 of CM057452.1, read as the reverse complement.
TTCTACTAACACCTTTCTGTTACCTCCACACAATCACCACAAATACCGACAATACACCTTCTCTACTCTCACTCTCAATCACTCCCTCATCTGCAACTAACTTTCATACTATCTTCCCACCCTCTCATTCTCCAGGCTCAGCTTATGCTGGATTTCTGTCCTTTTTATACAATATATTCTTGTTAAGTACTCTTCTATATGTTAATACACCCCCTGGAGCCACTCGTTGCTGTTTCAGAGTGGTTTCACACACCTTTGGCTTGAGCGAGAACAGTGAAGCAAAGCTGAGCTGTTCTGGCTCAAGCTGAAGGCAAATGAAACCACTCTGATACAGGAACAATTGGCAATGGGAACATATTAATATATTATTGATCAAGAGTGATCAATATTATATATATTTTTTTAAACTTCCTAAAATGTACCCATTTCTAGAGCATCAGCGCATGGGACACACTTCACAGAATAAGAGTGTCTCACGTGCAAGGGAAAGGAGCGCTCCGATTGGTAAGGAGCACTCCCTCAATCTACAATTTTACAAATATCTGCACATAATCTCTTTCATCTGTCTGTCTATTCCCTGATAAACCCCTCTCACTCATGTCACAGAGCATTGAACCTCTCTTTTGCCTTACAATACTCATCATTATCTGAAGCTGAGCATTTCTTTCTGCTAACCATCCCTGTTTCCACAGCAATAGCTGTGGAGTTAAAGTACTTGCACTATTGTTTTAATGTGCAGCTCTACTTTTTTCTATATAAGCAGAAAAGGTATTTATTGTAAAAAGTTATTTCTTCCTGTATATTCATAAATCTGAAATAAGTGTTCTTATTCACTTTCCTCTTTACCCTCTATGTACATCTGTCAACTAGCTTTATGGCTCATGATTTCCATCAAATTTTATAAGTTAAGAAAAAAAGTAATCAATTAATTAGTACAGTATTGTAATTTGTAGACAATGAACTACTATAAATGAAGTTTCAAATGTCTTTATTTATTTATTTATTTATTTCAGTTTAGGATTAATATCTTTGAGTCAAGGACTCGTTTTCAAAGGTTCCAAGTCAGTGGTGAACAAAAACATTACAGATAGGACAAAAAATACAGAGAAACAGTGACTCAAATTACACAGGCACGTATATAGCAATTATATACATCTTAATTACAAAGGTGCCAGAGAAGGGCTAGGATAGGAGAGGAGGGGGTACACTGTCCTAGTGACAACTGGATGGTCAATAAACCAAAAAACAGAGAGGGTAGGGTGGTCAGCCTTTATAAGGCCTTGTCAAGGAGAGGATGGGGAAGGAGGCGATCAGCCAAGGAAGGCATCGCCTGGGTGAAGCGTACCGTGGGAAAAGTAGGGGTGGTAGCAGTGATGCGGGAAGGGATGGGAATAGAGGAAAATAGGTGCTGGGGCACAACTCAACCATGTAGGCAGTACAGGTCTTGGATGTGTCCAGATAGGATCTGAGTCCAGATTTGAAAGTTCCAGTCTTGGTTGTATCAGTGAGGTCAGCTGGTAGTTCATTATATCATTTCGGTCCATTGCACAAGACGGAGTTCTGTGCAAGTTTCATACATTTGAAAGGGATCGTCAGCCTGTGGGAGGACACACTTCTAGTGTATTTAATTGGTTCTGCCAGTTTAAAGAGGCTGCCCAGAGTTGGGGACATAAGCCCAAGAAGCACTTTTTTCAGGAGAAGACAGGTTTGTTATTGTACTCTAAGCTGGAGAGGGAGCCACCCAGTTTCAGTGTAGAGGGCACAGGTGTGGGTGTCAAGAGAGGACCCCAGTGTTAGGTAGCATGCCTTGTTGAGGAGTGTACTAACCCTATTGAGTGCAGTCTTTCTGCCGGCCCCATAGATAGGCAGCCCATAGTCAATGGATGATAGTACTGAACTACCAGTATCAAGTCTGAGTGCCTCGGGAGTCATCGAGTGCCTATGTCGGAATAGGACCCCAAGCTTTATATTTGCAGACTTGACTACAGAGTCTATGTGGCTTGAGAATGTGAGTGTGTCATCAAAGGTGATACTGAGGTACTTGAACTTTGTTACTTGGTCTAGAACCTCACCCTTGTGGTTGTGTATGAGCAGAGGTTGATATTTCTTTTTGCTTTGGGTTGTAGAGAAAAGCATGCTCTTTGTTTTTTTGTGGTTTAGGAGTAGTTTATTTTGTGTGAACCAGGATTCAAGTTGGAGGAAGCTGCTTTGAAGTTCAGATGTAATGGCGTAATAGTTTTTACCAACAACCGATGTAACTGCATCATCCGCATATAGTACAGTCCGTGCTGAGCAAACAGATGGGGCTGGGTTGATGAAGAGACTGAAGAGGAGAGGTCCAAGAATGGATCCCTGTGGGACCCCAAGGGACACACCTTTAGATGCTGAAAGAGTATCTCCAATTTTGACATGCTGTGATCTGCTTGAGAGGTAACTGCCAAACCATGATATTGAGTCAGGAGATAGACCTGTTGACTGAAGGCAGCTCAACAGAAGATTGTGGTTCACTGAGTCAAAGGCCTTTGGAAGATCAATGAAGACTGAACCCACAGTCTGCCCACTATCTAAGGCATTGTATAACTGGGAGGAGTAATCAACAAGGGCAGTAAGTGTAGAGTGTTTTTTATGGAAGCCATGTTGCTACAGGCAGAGTAGATTATAGTTATCAAGATACTCTGTTAACTGCTCCGAGACCATTCTTTCTAGTACTTTAGAGAGTGGGGGCAAGATAGATATTGGCCTGTAGTTGGACGTTAATGTTTTGTCCTCAGCTTTGAAAACAGGTGTAACAATGGCTGACTTCCATGCATTCAGAAACACCACGGATTTTAGAGAGGCATTAAATACCGTGGTTAGCGGGTTGGCAAGTTCATTCAGTAGCAGACCAACAAGCTTCCAATGGATCTCAGCAGCAGATTTCAGCTCCCCCGAGGGATCACGAGGGCAAGACAGCAAAGCCCTCCCCCACAGCCTCCTCATCCTGAAAGAAGGTACGATTGCAGGAGCTCCTACGTGCTCAGCTGAAATGGCCAACAAGGACTTGTGTTTTGTCGCCATTTTTAAAAACAGAACTCTCTTCTTCTTTGTGTCGACAGAGAAGTGCAGATAGTTTTTTTCTAAGGCTAACTCTTTAAAATATGTTAAGTTTTTGCTATTCCACAGTTTACCTTAAGAGATAGGAGATAGAATTGCACTTCTCAACTGTTCTACACTTTTAGACCGGGCCCCTTAAGGGAGAAAACTTTAACTGTGCCCTTACTGTGCAAATTAATTAATGACAGCATTGAAATGTGCCCAAAGCAGTAACAGCACTGTTTCTGGCCAAATTAATTAATTACATTAAGTCTCTGGGATTGGCTTAGCTGCATCTCCTCTCAGCTGGGTCAGCGCTTTCTCCTGCAGCACAAGTATATGCTATCGCAACCCCGGATCAGCTACACCTCTAGCTGTACGTAATATAAAGCTTGCCTCTCTGTTCTCTGTCTCCTCAGGTCTTCCAATGGATCTTCGTGAGCAGATTTCATCTTCCGAGGGGTCGCGAGGGCAGGACAGCAGAGCCCTCACCCACAGCCTCCTCATCCTGAATGATGGTACAACTACAGAAGCTCATACTTGATCAGCTGAAACGGCCAACAAGGACTTGTTGTACCACGCCGACGTGGAACGCTACGTTCCTGCCACCCCCACCACCACCCTTGGTCAACACCGAGCTTTATAGCCGACACCATGTGATGGATAAAACCTATCAGGCAACTTTCTCATCCGCAGGTTACCTGATCTCGCCGCTAGTGGCCGCTGCCTCTTTTACCCAACTACATAACAGCTAAGCAAGCCACAATGCATATTCTCTTGCAAATTATACTCTTCTCTTCACTCCACTGTATCACATCCAGATAACCTGTCCCCACTCTCCCCAGAACCCCCACTCTCTCTATCTTACATGAGTCACCCCTCCACCCTGAGCTAACTCTTCTGCTCTCCCAACCCCATTCCCTTCCCTCCCGCCTCTATCCATCCCTTCACATACTCTCCTTCCACCCACCCTCTCTGCTCCACTCCACTTTCCTTAACTTGGAAGCTCTGCTACACTGCCTGAACCTTCATGCCCTTCCAAGCACCATTCTGGCACAACTAATGCTCACCTTTACTCTCCTATGCCATCCTCCTCTTGCTTTTGGCAGGCGACATACATCCCAACCCAGGCACTCAGGCACCCAGGCAATGCCCTAACTCACCCCCCAATTCTTCAGGCCCATCCTCTTGCCTCACCCCGGACCTCCATATTTTTCACCTCAATGCAAGGAGCCTCCTCCCCAAAGTTGACTCCCTAACAGTATGGGTCACCCAGTACCGCCCTGACATACTCTGTATCATGGAATCATGGCTAACTGCCAAAATTTCTAACTCATCACTTACCATTCCTGACTACAACTTGTTTCATTAGGACCGGGGCAAGCATGGGTGGGGGGTGCGGCACTATATATCAGTCAGTCCCTCTCATGTTCGATCATCTTCAGTGAATCATGCCCTTCCTCTCATGAATCCATTGTTGCTCTCATATCCTTTCCTTCCTCCACCCCTCTCTACATAGGGGCTCTATACGCCCCGCCAAAGACCCTGCCCGACTCTATAGTTCAGGCAATCTCCTCAATCTCCTCTAGAACAGCTAATGGTGAACTTCTGCTTTTAGGTAACTTCAATCTTGACTGGCTCTCCTCCGCTGCAAAGCCCACCACCCTTAAAATTGAAGCCCTAAATCTCTCCCAGCTAATCAGGGAACCCACCCACCTAAACCATCGGTCCCAAAACCACACCCTCCTGGACTGGATTTTATCCACCCATCCCCACCTTATCATGGCCTCTGGCATTTTCTCTGATGCCCTTAGTGACCACTGTGTTACTTACTGTGTCCGCAAAATCCAATCCCCACATTCTCCTCCCAAGTTCATCTGATCTCGCCCCTACACTCCTTAAATGAGAATGCCCTGAAGTTAGATCTCTACAATGCAGACTGGCACCCAGTCTTCTCTGTGTCTGAAATAGACATCACCCTTTCCCAGTTCTGAGGAATTTTCCGGTGTATCTGGGACCTACACACCCCCCTCAGGAAAAACAGGGTAAAATGCCACCATCACCCCTGGATCACACCTGACCTAATCGCCCTGGGTCATTCCAGGGAAAAGGCATGGAAACTGTACATAGCTTCCCATGCCTCATGAGACCTACAAGCATACAAACATCTCAGGAACAAATGCACCAAGGCCACTCGGCACTCCAAATCTTCCTACTTTAATGCAAAACTCACGCGGTCACAGAACCCACATGCGTCCTTTTGGAAGCTAATCAACTCCCTACTCGACTCCCCCCTACTAAACAGGCGTACCCGACCCTAATTACTGAAGGCAACACTGTCTCAGACCCAGCCTCCGTGGCTGAGCTCTTCAACAAATTCTTCATCTCCTGTGCTCGTCCTGACTCTCCCCCAGCCCCCAAATCAGCTGAACCATCCTCCCCCACCCCAGGCTTCCTCCTTCCTCCCATCACACCCCAGGAGGTATACAATGCACTCTCCTCCCTTAACACGTCCAAATCCAGTCCTGATGGAATTCACCCCATTCTGCTCCATATCTCTGCCTCTGCTATAGTGGCCCCCCTAACTCACATACTCTCTCTGTCCACTGCCACTGTCCCCAAAGCCTGGAAATTAGCCAAAATCACCCCTTTGCACAAGGGTGGAGACCCCACCCTACCGGGTAATTACAGGCCTATCTCACTCCTCCCCTCCCTTGCCAAAATCCAGGAATCCCTAATACTGGCCAAACTGTCTGACTTTCTCTCCTCCAACAACTCCCTCTCACCTGTACAGTCAGGATTCAGAAAACACCAGTCCATCATCACCTCCCTCCTATGCGTAACTGATGCCATCCTCTCTGCCATGAACAACGGCCACACCACTGCTGCCATTTTTATAGACCTGGCTAAAGCTTTTGACTCTGTCTCCCACCCGCTACTACTCTGCAAGCTTAAGTCCTTTAGCCTAGCCCACCACACTATCACCTGGTTTCACTTGTACCTCCATGACAGACAACAATCTGTTCAAATAGGTGACACTCTTTCTTCCCCTCTCCCTATCCTATCTAGAGTCCCCTAAGGCTCACTACTCAGTCCCATCCTCTTCTTCCTCTTCATAAATGACCTTCCATCCACCTGCCTCTCCTCCAATGTGCATCTATATGCAGATGACACTATAATCTCTGCCTCAGGCCCCTCCTTTGACAGTATCCTCCCAACCCTCCAAAATGACTTCAACAGAGTCCAGTTCTGGCTCCTTGAGAACCTGCTTAACCTCAATGATAAAAAAACTGTCACCATGGTCTTTGGTTCCAGGCAGAAACTTGCCACCCTTCCAGCCCCCCTAGCAATTACCACCTTGGCTGGCTCACCCCTGGAACTTGTCCCTGCTTTCAAGTACCTAGGAGTGTGGTTGGACAGCCACCTCAGCTACTCCTAGCATGTGGATGCCATCTGCACTAAACTCCGACCCAAACTCGCAATCCTGTATTGGTAGAGGGCCAGCTTACCCATCCCCACCCGTTGTGAGCTCATATGCAAAACTATCTTGCCCATTATTGACTATGCTGACATAATCTATGGTACTGCCCCAACAACCTCTCTCTCCAGACTAGACACCCTCCTCAACTCTTTTGCGCTTTGCCACTGCCTCCCCCCACTTACACACCACTGCCAACTGTACGCTAATCTCTCTACAGCCCCGCTTGCCCACAGAAGAACCATCCACAGCACCTCCTTCATAGCAAAATACTGGCTTGACTCACTACCTCTCTACCTCTCTTCCCGCCTATCCCCTGTCACCTCCCTAACTTACCCCCTTTGCCACAGAGACCCATGCATCTTCCACCTGCCCAGCCCTCAGACTCTTTCCGGCCAAGCTGCCTTCTCATATTGACTCCCCCTTCTCTGGAATAACCTTCACCCCAACCTTCACCTGGTCTCTTCCCATTCTGCCTTGATGCAACTCCTCAGGCTCCTCCCCACCCCAGCCTGCCCAAAATGCTCTAATGGCTGCAGCACCCAGCTGAAACCCCTCACACTCCCTACCAACATACCCTAGTCTGGGACTATACCTCAGCCTCTTTTACTTGCTATGCATGTTAACTCATATTTTATCATAAAGTATTAAGTTCTCTGTATAATTGTCTGTGTATACTGTGTATACTCCCCACCTTTTGTACTTGCTCTTTCAATGTACACTGTGTACCCGGGTCGCACCTGGAAATGAGCCTCGGTTCAGTGTGCCTTTCCCGGTCATCAAATTTTAAATAAAAAATAAAATAAATAAAGATCCACTCCCATCCTGGTCTTGCCTAGGGCCGTTTTAATGTGCTTGATTGTTTCAGACATGGTGACTTGTCTGAAATAGAAAGGTGGCAGATCATTCCTTGGGTGATTTTGTGGGGCAGTATAGTGCTGGTGACCTATCAAATCCTTAAGGTAGTCTCCAGAGAGTACGCTGGAGAGGTCCATGAATGTGTTATTAAGCCAACTGGTGATTTCAATGGGTTCTTGTAGGGTCCCATCCACGGTGATTATTAGGTCAGGAGGTTTCTTAAGGGAATTTCCCATCAGTGCTTTAATGGCTTTCCAAAATTATTTTCCCAAGACCCAGGTTTTGCATAGTAGCTCCTTATAGTAAGTTGCTTTGGCCAGTCATATGAGTCTGGTGCAGATGTTTCTTGCCGCCTTGTAGGCGCTATGAGAAGCAGGCGTTCCTGCTGCTTTAGCTTTGTGCCACAGATTGTCTCTGTTCTTCATAAGACCAATAAGAGAGTTGGTAAACCATGGGTTAGAGGTGCCCCTAATCTTTTTTGTTTTATAGGGTGCAAAAATATCACAGGCTCGATTGACATTCGTAATGAAGTAGGTCAGGGCCTCATTTCCATCAATATCCCCTGCCAGGGGTGACCAGTCAATTTGTACCAAATACAGCCTGAAGTGGTTGAGTAGTCCAGGCCTCAAACAGTGATTTTTGGACACGTTAGGTGAGATTTTGGTGAAGTAGTTGGACCAGGTGCACTTCACTGGGGAGTGGTCACTGAGGCTATCTGGCAGGATGGTGACATCAGAGACATGCTCGGGGTGTGATGATAGGAGCCAGTCAACTAGGGTGCTGCTCCCCATTCTGTAGTTGAGCCGAGTGTCATCAGTGACCATCTGGGTTAGGAATAGGCTGGATATTAGGTCCCTTGCTTTTGATTCCTTCTGGGAGTGCTAGTTAATGTTGAAATCACCCATTACAACCTTCTCCCATTGATTGCCTAACTGCTGTTGATTCGCTATGAAGTGGTTAAGACCAGCAGTTTGGTGCACAGGTGGTATGTAGACTGTTGAGAGCAGTAGGACTTTGTTCTGCTGACCTATACATAGCTTAAGGTTCAGAATCTGGGCCTCTTTTGAATGCAGACTGCAGTCCAGTGCCTGTACCTTAAATCCAGATCGAATATAAACTAGGCATCCACCCCCATGTTTGGTTGCTCTGTCTTGCTGGAAGGAGTTATAGCCTTCAAGGGAGATTGATGCATCCAATGTCTTTGGAGAGAGACATTTTTCAGTGAGTGTGATTATATCAGGTTTAATTACCTGCACCCAGGCCTGGAATTGCGTGAATTTGGAAAGAAGACTGTTGATATTCAGGGAGACAATACTGAGTTGTCCTTTTAGTTTAGGTGATCTCTTTACAGTGGGACCAGGGTTGGGGTGGACATTCCCAGATAGTAGCAGAAGTAGTAGAACTAGTGAGCGGAGCAGATGGCATACTGATATCACGAAAGGGCATGTGCGTTTTTTCCTAGAGAAGGGAGTTCTAATGATGGTGATGAAAATAAATGGTTAAATTTACTCAATTCTGCATAGTTAACTACTATTGTATACATACTATGTATAGTTATAGTAGCTGTATCATCACATTTTTAAACTATTTTAACTATTTCAACTGTTGCTGATAAATTTCTGTAACTGCAGTTTTCATGTTCACTGATGTTGATATCATGCATGTTCCTTATGTTTCTGCAAACCTGAAAAAAAGAAAAATAAAATCAATAATTAAATGTACATGTCACTGGCTATAGAAAGAGTAATGCAAATGAACAATCTATTAATATGCCAGTGCAAGTATGACAGCTGACATTTTCTGTTGAAACATGCTTAGCAGTACACACTTACATTCTAATTAATCCAGCAGTAACAGACATTACACTTCTCCATCTCCACCCCCCGCCAAAAAAAACGGAGGCTTTTATCACAGGTTCTGTGCAGTCACTGTAGAATGTGTAATTACACTTTACAATTTATGGAAGAAAGGTGAAGCAAATAAGGACCCTATGCTTGAGTCACAACACCACCCCAACTTCACCAGCAACGCCACCATATAAGACTCAATAGCATTAGTATTGGTTGTTGAAAAAACATCAGACATAATGATGCTGACATAAAGGGCTTGAATCGCAAAAAGGGATAAGATCGACACAATCTGTATCATACAGCAGTATGTACCGAATCAAGGTACAACATGAAGCATGCACCACTTTATGGTATAGGGTGGAACCCAGTGCCTAAGTCCCCACACTTACATAAACCCCTGCCATGCGACAAATGCCTGGCACATGGGAATGGTTTCTCATGGACAGCTATACCCTAATCACAGGAGATCCAGCAGTTCATCTCCCCTACTATACTCATAACTGTGTAGAATATTAACGAAATCCTTGGAGAGAGCTAACTGTCCTTCCCGTCAATTATTCCCATAACTGTGCTGAAGAATAAATTCAGCTATAGGGTGGTGCAGTGGTCTCACAAACAGAATGTGACTGTAACTGTGTTGAATAATAAATTAAACCCTGGGGTGTGTTAGTGGACCATCCACCTGGCACAATATGTTGGCCATGTGTATTTATATGGTATTTATACTGGTGGCATTGTTCCTTTTCCAACAAAGTTACAGGCAAAATTGAGGGGATGGACATCAATACCACAACAGGATTCTGAATAAATTTTGAGACACAATAGAGGGCTTAATCAGAAGGAAGGCTCACCGGACTACCATGTTGGGTAAGCAGCTTATTACATGAGCACATATGTCCAAGGCACACCACATTTCTTTATGAAATGGAGGTGCAAGCACCATTTGAAGCAAGATGCTTATGTGAACAGCTTATGGGAACTATTTAAGACAAGGAACCACTTGCATCAGTCCATGGTTATGAGAACTGGACCAAACATATCTACAACCATCAGTTATTCTCTGTGCATTGTATTGTACACTTAGTGGTGCTACTGAACCCCTATATTCTCTATTTTTTAATAAAATCATAATTGAATAGAGTGAGGCTAGGCAGAGGAGAGATTGGAACGTATAATTCAGACACAATATATAGGATAGTGGATGGAATTATGGGCACACCAGGCATGTTGTGCCACCAAGGGGTTCTGATTCACTGTGACCCAGAGAGTGAGAGGAATCAGATCACCAAGGTGGCACAACAAACTCTGGTTGTGCGTAGAGTTGCCCATCTGCTATTCTATATAGTGTATGGGCATCCATGCCTATTTCAGACATTGCACTTTGTTTCACCAAACTGGTGGTTTAGGGACCACTTGAAAGTGGGTGCTGGGCTCAGATTAGTGACACAGTGTGCTGCACATGTGTTTGCAAGTTCAAGTTTAAGAAACAACTTCCATCTTGATTGGATAGGGGAACTCAAGTATGTGTCAGCATTCCATGTTTTTCTGCATCAGTATTGACATCACTGCTGTAGCAGAACAACATAATGAATGTGATTGCCTATGGTAATCAGTCTCATGTGACTCCTAAAACAACGTGATATTCGTACCAACTGACAAATCATGTTTTACCACGTATTACAAAATATCAATAAGTAAAATCTAGAAATGTCAATAGACTAAATACGCCACCTCACCGTGCAGTAAAGCTCTATTAATTCATGAAGATGTGGTAAATAATTGTATTAAAAATAATATTCTACAAACCAGATAGGATATACAGTGGCAAAAGCTAATCATATAGAGTGACTATGGAGCTATTGCTCAGAGTACAAACAAAAGGGTTCCCATACAGCACAGTGAAGCAGCTGAAATTAAACAATCCTGGTACTTTTCCGATATATTTCTGGTGTCCCTTCTTAAAGAAGGACAATAGGCTGATAGACGGAGTCCAACACAGAGCAACCAGGATGCTAACATATATGGAGGGGAAACCGTACTATATAAGGCAGAGAGAACTCAATATGAACTCCCTGGAAGGGAGTAGAAATATAGAGAATACTCGATGAGTACACATGCAGCACCAGTGTGTTCTGACACAGATGGGTCTGATTCCCAGTTACCTCGATAGCAAATCTTGAGAGATCCATGTGAATTATATCCCAAGGAGGCAGAACACACAGTTCTGCACGTGGTTACCCATCCTGTGTTTTTTTATATTGTATGGTGCACTTCAAAGTATCTTTTTCGGCTTTTAAAATGTACAAAAAAGAAAATATTGAGTTGAGTGGCTGCTATGGATTGAGCATCCCTGCATAAGGAGCACACACTCCCACTGGCTTCTGTCCTACTATGGATGGGATTTACATAACAAAAATGGCAGCTACAAGTCTCACTTACCAATGAATGGAATGGACAATCTGCCAAAACTTGTGAGTTTAAACTTTTGAATATATAAAATCTGGCTGATCCAGCCTTGAATTTGTAAGGAGTTAACATATCTCTTGTATGACAAACCACCGTGGCCATTTTCAGTGTGTTTAGAAGCAAAGCGAAATAGGTGGGTAAGGGATGACAGACGTTGGAGATGGACAAGGAGAAAAATGGGGAAGCGGAGGAATGGGATAGAGATAAGGGGTGTGCTAGTGTTGGGGGATGCCATACTGAAAGGGGTCAGATGGGGCAATAAAGGGGAAAGGCATATTCTAATATAGGTTGAGTCTATTCTCAGGTTGACAGTAGGACAGAGCAGGCCATTCTCAAATGCACTGGGAGGGAATGGAAGAAACCACATGTTGTGGTGCATGAGTACAGTGGAGGTAGTAAATGAGAGATTCATGGAACCGGGAAGCTGTGTGAGTGGGAGGGGACAACAGTGGCCTTCTCGGAGCTCCCAATACCTGTGCAAGTACTGCAAGGAAAGGAAGGATAGTGGAGTTCAATGTCTGGCTGTGGGAATGGTGCCAGATCAAGAGATATGGGTTAATAGGGAGCTGGGGCATAACCTGGGAATATAATGACCTGTATGGAGGAGACAGGCTACATTTGAGTGAGTGGGGAGGGGAAGGGAGTATTGAAGCAGGGGATAGAGGAGTATATAAGGACATGGGTAGCTTTAAACTAGGTAAGGGGGGTGGAAAGTGGCCCGATGGCAGGCAGGGCAACAACAGAGCAGCTGAGTTCCAGGCTATCTTGGCAGTGGGACAGGTGGACATTGTGGCCATTGCAGAAGCTTTGGAAAACTAGTACTAGGACTGGGATATGATGATCCCTGGATACAGGCTGTTCAGAAAATAAGGGCAAACAGGAAGGGGGTGGCAATCTCTGTGAGGGAAAGAATAATGTCTAAAAGGGAAGAGGGGGAGGAAGGCAGGACAGAGGCCCTGTGGATGCAGCTTCAGGATCCAAGGGGCAGGGTGCTGAGGTTTGGGTGGTCTATAGGGCACCAACTCAAGGGGAGGAGCTGGACATGGAGCTGGCAGATCAGGTTATGAAGGTTTGCAGGAAGGGGAACATGGTTGTGGTGGGGGACTTCAACCTACCTGTGGTGGACTGCAGCACAATAACCATCAGAAGTGCTAGAGAGCAGGTTATACTGAGGGCATTTTAGGATAGCTTCCTGGTACATATGGTGCACAAGACAATTAGGCTGGGAAGTACTTTGGACCTTGCACTGTCAAATGAGGATGCCGTAAGGGACCTAGAGGTTGAGGACCCTATGGCTGGAACTGACCACCACTCTGTGTGGTTCACACTCAGTATGGGAAATCAAACGAGGGTTTCAGTTACCAGGGTGATTGATTTTAGGGGGGACAGACTATAACAAGATGAGGAAAATTCTGATAAATCATCTGGATGAAATCCCATCAAACAAGAATGCTAATCAAAAATGGGATATCATTAAGAAGGGCTGTGGAGGCCACTGGGACATGTACTAGGGTACAGAATAAGAAGAGAAAGGGCCAGGGTAGCCCAGCTGGCTGACCAAAGAGGTAATGAATGGAGTGAGAGCAAAGAGGAGAGCATTTCAAAGATTCAAGAGATCAAGGAGGGGAGAAGACAGAGGAGTATGCAGAGAAGTCCAGGAGGTTACAATACTGGTCAGAGCTGCCAAGGTGGCCAGGAGCTGAGGCTAGCACAGGGAATTAAGGATGGGGAGAAGGACCTTTAGACACATTGGGGAGAGAAGGAAGATCAGGGACCAGTGAGTGAGAATTTGGAAGGATGGGGTGGGTAGAGAAGGGGAGGAGCAGACAGAGGCACCAAACAAGTACTTGTTCTGTATTAACAGTAGATGGGGGGTCAGATACAGCATGGAAGCAGTGGAGTGGGCAAGGGAGGTGAGGGGGGTGACTGATGGGAATTAACGCAGTGGCCAGGGTACTGGAAGGAATGAGGGCACTGCGGTGGACAAGGCACAAGGGCCTGATGTCATTCACCCTAGTGTACTCAAGGACCTTGCAGTGTGCCTGGCAGGACTACTGGTTGATCTTTTCAATACCTTTCTGAACACAGGATGCATGCTAGAAGACTGGACAATTATCCATGTGTTACCCATTCACAAAGCAGGCACAAAGGATGAGCCAGATAACTACAGACCGGTGAGCCTCACATCAATTGTGGGGAAGCTCACAGAGACTGGTGACATTCTTAGAGGACTATGGTCTCCAGGACAAGCAACAACATGGGTTTGTCTCAGGCAAGTCCTGCAAGACAAACCTGATTGAGTACTACAGTTTGGTGCCCAGGGAACTGGACAGGGGTCATGCAGTGGACGTCCTGTACTTGGACTTCAGCAAGGCCTTCAGTTCCGTGCCACATGGGAGGCTAGAGAGTAAGCTGGACTATATTGGGGTGGGCACTAAGATAGTCAAATGAATCACTAATTGGCTCAAGGCAGGTGGCAAAGAGTGATGGTGGAGGGGAAACTCTTATCACCAGGGATGGTATCAAGCAGGGTGCCACAGAGATCGGTACTGGGACCAGTGTTGTTTGGAATATTCATAGCAGATATCTCACTAGGGACCCAGAGTAAGATCAGCCTGTTCTCAGATGATACCAAGATGGGAACTGTGGTGGTTCACATCGAGGGGTGGAGGGAATTGCAGGGAGACCAGAATAAACTACAGGAGTGGTTATAAACATGGCAGTTGGGGTTCAACACCATGAAGAGCAAGTACTGCACTTCAGAGCTGAAAATCTGAGGAGGAGCAATCAATTGGGAAGGGTACAGTTTGGAATTACTGAGGAGGAAAAGGACCTAGTGGTGATTATAACAGGGAATATGAACAACCTCGGTTCAGTGCAGGAGAGCAGCAGCCAAGGCTAACAAGATGACGGACTGTATAGCAAAGGGGATCTCCTCTAGAAGTAGGAAGGTGATTCTTCCCTTGTACAGATCACTGTTCAGACCTCACCTGGAAACTGCATGTAGTACTGACATCCATTCCTGAAGAAGGACATCATGCTGTTGTAAGCGGTGCAGTGCAGAGTGACTAAGATTATCCAGGATTTGGAGGGAAACTCCTACAAAGAAAGGCTGAACAGGCTTAACATGTATTACTTGGAGGAGAAGACGGATGGGGAGACATGATCGAGTCCTTCAAGTATCTGAAGGGGATAAACAAGGTGAATACAGGAGAGATATTCTGATAAGAACAAGGAGGATACTAGAGGACAACTACTGAGGTTGGAGGGAAAAATTCAGAGGGAAATCAGAAGACATTATTTCACAGAGATGGTGGTGGACAAGTGGAACAATCTAACTGAGAAAGTGGTTTCCTGTAGGATGGTGGGCTGCTTCAAGAAGGGTTGGGACACCATGAAGGGGGGGATGGCTGTGAGGATGGGGGGTGAGGGGTGGGGTAGCTGCAAGTTGAGGGGCTTGCTGCACAATCGAGCAGACTCACTAGACTGTATGGCCTGTTTCTGCTGGCATTTCTTATGTTCGTGTTTGTAAGTTACTCATTGAAAGAGCCCCTGAAAAATGGAATGGAAGATATGCAGAGGGTTGTGTTTCTAGGTAGGTTGCTCAAACATAATTAAAAGTAGAAAATGTTAGCCATTCCATCTTCAACTTACCTCAAATGCAACTATGCATCATGAAAACCTTTATAGAAGTCTGGCGATAACAATACATGAAGGAAGTATTTTGTGGTTCCTCCGACCCAGCCTTTGCCACACTCAATAGACAAAGGGCCTGATTCTCAAAAATGCCCTTAGAGCAGTGCAAAGTGTGTCAGACATAGCGTGCACCAAAGCCCCCTGTGCCATCAGCGGTGCACCCTATTCTGTAAGGAACGCACCATGCGCCAGATGCAGTGCACATGGCATATGAACACACAGTGCATCAGATAAATAGCATAGGCAACATGCAAGGTGCAGGCAGCCCCTAAACGCAAGGGTCAGAGGAATGGCCGAACCACAGAGGACGCAGCAAGGAGAGAGAGGGCAGCCAACCCCAGGGACATGGAGGAAGAAGACTGGGCACTCCAGGAAAAATAATTTCACAGACCAGGAGACAGGCATCCTCCTGGATGCAATAGAGGCCCAGGTAGGTGTGATGTGTGGCAGGAGGACATGAGCATGTGGGGCAATGGTGCAAGGCCCTGACCAGAGTGTGACACCCAACAGGTGGACCTGTTACTATCCCGGGGAGGGGACCAGAAGCTACAGGCAAAGCAACAGGAGGCATGGGTCGAGGTAGCCAGACTAGTGAATGCAGTGGCACCCAACAAGTGCAGTGTGAGGGGGCTACAGAAGCAGCACTGTGACATCAGGCACCATGCCAAGGGGAAGGCAGCCCACAACAGGTGCTGCACAAAGGCAATGGTAGGAGGACCCACACAACCACAGCCCCTCAGCAGACATGAGGAACATGTACTGGCACACATCAGCACAAGCAGCATACAGGGCGACACAGAGCTAGACCTGTATTGGCAACAACATACATAGATACATAGATACAAAGACAGTGTCAGCAGATAAGGGTCTATGGCCCACCCAGTCTGCCCATTTGAGCTTGTAAGTTCAGTTCAGCCATGGCAAACATGCACAAGGTAAGCACCGGGCATGAATGGGGCGGGTGGCACCACTGTGCAGACAGCCAATGTGGCAGCACCAGAGGAGGCTGACACACCACAGGAGCACCAGGGATCCACATTGGACAGGGATCCAGGGACAGGCAAAGAGGGACATTGTGGCCTGGGCCCCCATGCAGATGCAGGAGATGCAGGGGGTAACCCCTCCACTGGTTGCCTCAGGCTGGACATGCACCATGGCACTGGACACATAATGGCACATAGGCAACCGAGATAATGCACTGTGCACATCTGTCTGTATACCCAGCAGGTGTCAGGACTACAGCGACCAGACAACAGGCCACAGCCAAGCAGTCAATGCCACCACAATGACATGCTGTGGCCCACAGTGACAGTGAGGCATCAGAGCACAGCAGACACAGCAGCAGTGAGGAGGAACAGCAGCAGGCAACCACCAGTGACAGCACAGTGAGCCAGGCCCACGGAAGGGTGACAGATAGTGACTCAGAGGCTCAACAGGGAAGTGACACCAACAGCAATGCCACACCATCCAGCAGCAGCAGCACTGCTGGGAGGAGCAAGCCCACGTCCAGTACATCTGACCAGCGCCATACCATGGTGGACACACAGCAGCAGGGGAACAGAGGGGAAGGCCCTGTGGTGGGACAGGCAGACAATGCACCCACCACTGTAGGCTGCAAATGGCCAGGCACACCACAGTGCCACACTGACCATGGAGGTGCAGGTGGGACAGGTGAACATGGTGCAAACCCACTGCTACTGGAGGAGATGACATTGAGATGACCTGTCAGCCATGCCTCCAGGACTTCCTGCTCACACAAGAGGCAGCACAGCAGGAGCTGGCAGGGATACAAGACAGCATCCGGGAACACACCACTGCCACAGGCACACACATGGGACAGCTGCAGCTGACAGTGGCAGATATCCACGCTGCCATCACACATGAGATCAAGGAAGGGGAATGCCAAACAACAGAGACAACACGGCTACTCCAGGACATACAGTTGTGTGTCACATGCCAAATGGATGCCATAGAATGGCAGACCATACCCATGGAACGCAGCATGGGGAAGCATATATCCGAGACAGAGGCAACAATGGCAATGGCAACTGCACTGCAGGAGATTGCAAGATGCATGCAACAGCAGGCTGCCAATGTGGCACCGGTCCTACAGATATGCCTGGACTGCAATGTGTGGCAGCACAAAAGAGGGTCAGTACATGACCACCATGGCATGGAGAACACAGCCAGCAGACAGGATGTGGGACAGGGCCATAAGGGCGCACAGGGCATGGGGCAGCTGGGGATGCCCATGGGACAACAGCCAGACATAGTGCTTACACAGCACATGTCAAGCACTGCTGTGCCCGAAGACAGGGCTGTGGGCAACACGGCAGGCACACACAGCCACAGGGGAACAGCAGCCAGAAGCAGATGCCTCTGATGACAGACATGTGGGCCAAACAAACAGCAGGGTTGGGCTGGAGCCATGCAGTGATGCCAGTGTGGAGGACGGCCATGGCACAGTGGGGCACACACAGCGGGGGGACACAGCTGCACAGAGCATGGATGTCAACCGTGGTGAAACACCCAGTAACATGGCAAAGGGTGTGCACCCACACACAGGGGTACTGGACCATGATGGACACAGGGGGATGGACACCCACCCAAGTGTCAGTGATGTGAAGCAGCCTGGACAGACACAGGATGGTGCAGTGAATGCCAACAGCATGGCCATGCCATCACCCAGCACAGCACGGAGGCCGGAACAACACATTCAGCCCATTCCGGAAGCTGCAAGAGGGCCCATCCTGAGGCAGGTGGTATGGCCTGTGAAGGGTAGATGGCCAGGCAAGACACACCAGCAGCAATACCCATAGCACAGATGGCAGCTGCCAGCAGCAGTACTGAAGGTAGAGGTGACGCCAGCAGCAGGCTGCCAGGGACCGCTGCAGCACAACAGAGACCCCCGGTGACACGGCGCCAGTCACAGAGGCACAGGGTGAACACAGTGCCACCAGTGGTGGGGGTGCAGCCAGGGCGTGCCCCACAACTGGAAGCTACACAGAGCAGCAACGTGGCAGTACAGCCACCATGCACTGCACAGATTGAGCCACAGGACACTGTAGGCTGGAGGGGAAGGCCAGCACACACACACTGGTAGGGTGCATGCAGCATGCCAGACATGCACATTGGATGGGAGATCACCCCATGGTGCCGCCCACCATAATGCAATGTTCCAGTGCACCCATCTGACCATGACCAGGGACCACAGCACAACACACACCACACATGGATGTGCAGTCATCTGAGCCATGTATACCTGTGCTGCATTTACCTGTAACCCATGTCCCCTGTAGAGTGCCCATGGCCTTGGCGCTCCACACACAGCACTGCAGCATGGGACCCGCACAAGCCCTCATCCCTGACAGTGGCACACCCCCACACACTAGTGTGTGGCACTGCCACCCTGCAGGCACATACCAGACACCTGCATGGCCCCAGTGCCGGCCCCTGGACCTGTTGCATGCACCCAGGTGTGTACACTATGGCATGCCACAGACCGGTCACACAGCACTCCCACACCCATGCACCCCCTGCCACTGCCAACCAAACATCCCCCCATGTGGCCGGTGTGAGCAGTTGGTGCACACACCATGGCATGGAGCACCAGCACAGGTGCGGCCCCTGGCATACATGGTGCCATACCTGTCCATGTTGCCATGCGTGCCCCGGCACCCAGGTGTATGGCCTCTGCAGGACTGTCTCCTCCCCACCACACGGGGGCACCACAGTCCATGCATCACCAACCCATACACACAGTACCCACCGTGGGGCATTCCACCATGGCAGCCATACAGTGCTGTGCACAACAGTCCACAGAGTGGACCCTGTGGTATGCCACAAACCATGCCATACCACCCGGCCCCACACGGCTGGTAATGACACATACACGGCGACACGAGGCCCAAACTCATGTGTCCCACCTTTGTCGACTGGTGGTTGCTTTCCTGCTCCGCTGTGGCATGCCACTGTGGAACTAAGAGGACCCCTACACTGGATGGCACAGACCCACAAGGGTACAGTGTCCTGACACCGCGCCCCGCGCTGTGGGAGCAACACACCCTGTGGCACTCTGTGGTGCTGTCCACATGTTGCTGGACGGTGGTTTCCTGCACCACTAGGTGCTGCCCTGCAGAGGCCCTGTGGGCTGCTACCCACACAATGGCTGTCTCTGACTGGTGTATAGCAAGACCGTGATAGGCATGCAAAGTACAGAGAGACACAGACACAGCTTGCACATTGAAAAAATTTGTATTGGGGACACAGACATAAACATCACAAAACAGCAACAGTCAAGATGAACCAAGAGGTACACAGTGCAATGGGCACTGCCCCACAATCAGCAACAGGCATACAACAGTGCTGCACTTAACTGCAGTGCATGCACACCACCATTATCCCTGATGTCCCAGTGTCCTTTGTCCATACTACCCAGTGTGCCCCATCCTGGGTGTGTCCACTATAGCATGAGTGGGGCCAGGACCTTGATGCATGCACATGTCCACCACTCATTGTCCACCAATATGGTCCAGGTAGTCCAGCAGGTCCTGCACCACAACCTGTAGGTTGGTCAGCAGCCCCTCCATGGGCCTGATGCGCAGGCTGAGTCCCTGGGCAAAGTCACGGAGGTTGTGCGGCTGGGGCTGCATGTCACCTGCACCCTCGCATCCCTGTCTGGCAACATGTCACTGTCACCTCCTGGCTGCCATGGACCTTGGTCAGGGGTGGCATCACCACTGCCATGCATGGGGTGGACTCATCCCCAGTCAGTTTGGTGGCCTCCTGGCCAGCTGTGCATAGGCATCCCGCCTGTCACTGTGATGGCCATGTCACCCTGCCGCACACTGTCCCACAAGCACTGTCGCATGGCCCTGCACTCTGACAATGCCCCTGTCAGGCATCTTGGATACTCTCCTCCACCTCCTCCACATCTTCCTCCTCTGTTGCCTCCTCCACACCCTGCTGTGGTGCTACCTGTTGCCCGCCCTGGGCCATCATCAGGGTCCTGGCTGTGTACACCCATGCGTCACTCTGCTTCAGACATCACATCACCCTCTCCAGGGAATGCCACCGTATGTCCCAGCCCTGCTGCTCACTTCTCAAACTTCCATTGGCACCTGGAACACAAAGTGACAGCCAGGGAGTACACCACAGGCCTATGCACTACCTCCATGCATGTTATCCACACCACTGATGCAGGCCCAGCAGGCCACCACCATGCCACGGCACATGTTTCATTGGCTGTGCCATGTACTGACTATGTGTGTGGCACACACCCACATGTGTCCCTGGGGTCCCAGTGCCCCACCAGCAATCGCCATCCATGGCAACCTGTGCCGGCCCGCTGGTGCATAAGTGTGTGTGTGTGTGTGTGTGCATGTGTACCCCCCTGCCTGCTGGTCCCCACACAGTCGTCTGCACAGCTGCATAGATGACATGACCGCAGCACACCTATCTTCCTGATGCTGCTCTCTGTGGGGTCCTCCACCATGCCCATCCAGTCCAGCATCCCTGGGCCTGCCCTGGCCTTTGGCATCACTGCTGTCACCTGCGGGGACATCAAGGTGTGTGACAACATCAGTACCCCTCTGTGCAGTTGAGGTCCCTGTCGTGTACTGTGAGTTGGACATGTTACTGGTGCCACATACCTGACCGGCGTGGATGTCCACCACACATCTGGACATCAGCCTCTCATGCCATCCTCCTCAGGTATCCAAGAAGCTGCCCCTCCCTCCAAGCCAGGTCATTCCAATGGTGCCTGACCTGCCGCATTGTCCTCTTTATTTCAGACACCACCTGGAGCCTGCTGCCTATGGTGGACCACACCCTCTCCCTGTCTGCTGGGCTGGACTGCTGTGCCCCCTGTGGGAACAGTACACTGCTCCAGTGCTCTGCCAGGCTGATGAGAAGCAAAGTCTCATCGCCTGTGAAGTTCAGTGCCCTGCTCTAGCATGCCATGGCAACTTATGCTGCCACCTGCAGCTTTCTCTTGTGATTGCTGACTTCCCCTGCCTCCCTCTGCAGTGTGGCTGGGGCTGTGCCTGTGCTAAACCATCCTGTGCAGCCTAGCATAGGCTACTGAGGCCCTACACATGCTGATGGCTTGGTTCCACATGTTCCCCGATTTCTCCCACAAGTCACACATTGCGTCACACATGCTATGCAGTTTGCATCTTTGCAATGCACCATGCATTGCATACGGGATAACTCGGTATGCAGGTAGCATAGCTGTGGCTGATGCACAGTGCAACTTGTGGCTATCCACTGCCGCTGCACAGTAAACCGTGTGGAGCTGTGCTTGGCATCTCCTGTCACCGCACACTGTGCTTCTGCAGGGTACTTGGCTGTGTAGGGGGGCATGCCTCCTGTGGCACTGTGCCAGTCCACATGACATGTGCATGGTGTGCCATGACACACCCATGTCCTGCTGCTTGTGGTGCACTGCACCCACCTCTGTGCATACCCTGTGGCACTGCTTCATGGTGTGTACGGTCTCCCACCCACACAGCCCCCCATGTCCCCATTCCACCTACTCTGGTGCTCATTGTGCACTGCCATTACATGTTGGCACCAGCAACAGTGTGCTGCGTGCCACTTGTATGTGGCTCCAGCCCCAGCACGTGCAGTCCCACTGCCTAGCACCATGGCCACTGTGCGACTGCCCCACACAGTCCAACATCCTGACATCACACTGCTCGTGCACGTCACCCCTGCTAGCATTGGACACCCAGAAGCCCTTGCTGCTGTCTGTGTCATTGTGTGCTGCACCGTCTGGGTTGGCACACAGGCAATGGGCACATCTGTGTCACCTGTACTGCCACTGCCTAGGTGTTGGCCCAGGCGGTGACACTTCTGTCTTGCCACAGCTGTTCTGGTCCACCTGCTGTGTGTGATCCCTGTGGTGGACCCTGGGTTCCTGGCACTGCATTGTTGTTCCCTGCATTGGCATGGCACCGCTGCCCAGTGTGCCTGTTGTGTGCCACTGCTGCATGTGTGTGGTCTTCCCATGGTCACGGGGCTATGGTTCAGGGCCTGCACACAGCATGGAGGTGTTGGCGTACCTGTGGCCATACACAATCTGCATACTATTGTGTGCTCATCAGAAGTGTGCCGCAATTAGCTGCACTTGCATCCATTGTCCTGCTATTGTGTGTTGTGCCTGGCCTTGCTGTCACCAGTCACGGGCTGGCCCTACAGCCTTCTCCTCCTCCTCCTCCTCCTCCCCTGCAGTGTCACCATCCTCACTGGGTGCATCCTCTGCCACCGGTGTGCCATGTTCTAGTGCTATGTTGTGCAGCATACAGCATGCTATGAGCAGTTTGCATGCCATGGCCGGTGTATACTGCAGTGCACCCCCTGATGTGTCAAGGCACCGGAAGCTCATCTTGAGGATGCCAAATGTGTGTTCTATCACACTACGTGTTGCTGTGTGGGCATCAGTGTACTGTTGCTCTGCCACACTGTGTGAATGCCTCACCAGTGTCATCAGCCAGGGCTGTTGTGGGTATCTGCTGTCACCTGTGGGGAAGGAGGTTTTGGTTAGTGTTGTGCCCACATTTGTCCCATGCCCACCCACTCTGCATGTGTCCGTATGTGCCTTACCAATCAGCCAGCCATCTGTGAGTGTCCTGCTTTGGAAGGCCTCACACTCTCCACAGTTCCTGTAGATGTATGCATTATGTGTGGACCCTGGATACTGTGACACAACTTTGAGGATCCTGCACCTGCTGTCACAGATGACTTGTACATTCATGGAATGGTAGCCCTTCCGGTTGACATAGATCTCTTGTTCATCCAGTGGTGCCCTTATGGCAATATGTGTGCAGTCTACTGCACCAAGCAGATGTTGGAATCCTGCCACACTGTAGAATCCCTGCTTGATTACCAGTTGCTCCTGTGGTAGGTGGATGTGTTGGTGTGACTTGTGTATGAGGGCATCCACGACTGCCCTCAGGCACCATGATACGGGGGGGGGCTGAGAGATGACAACGGTGTCACCACTCAGTGTCTTGAATCTGCCAGTGGCCAGTACCCATAGGACTGCACATACTTTCACCTCTATTGATATGGCATGGCCTCTCCGGGTCCTGCTTCTGAGGTCGACATCAAGTTCCTAGCATAGCTCTGCTGTGGCTGCCTTGCCAAGTCAATATTGTGGGATGCACTGCTCCTTGCTCTGGTCCATGTGGGTGGTGCATGGCCAGTACACACACCTGACATGCCTCTGGTGTCTGGGTTGCTGCTGTCTGTGCACCTGCTGTGCAGCACCACCCTGTTGTGCAGTCTGGTGGGCACATCACCTAAGGAGTTGCCTGGCCAGCTGTATGCCCTGTAGGGCCTGTGGTGCTAACATCCTCCTGGCAGTCATCTATCTCTGTCCTACTGCAGTCCTGTGACTCAGTCCTGTTACACTACCCTGCCTCCTTCCTTCCTTTTTCTAAGTCCCCTTGGATCAGCTCTGTGTGGTGTAGCAGGTGTTGATATCTGCTGTTAGGTGCTCCTTTGTGAATTGCACTCCTGCATCCTACTTGTCTTAACCCTGTTACAAAGAACCATGTGTCATGGCACTAGCTGCCTTCTGACACTGTGCTGGCACATGGGATACTTGACACAGCAGGTCTTTGCCTTCACGCATGGTGCGTTTGTGAATCCCATCTTGCTTGCTTCTTGGTGCAGCTTGCTGCTTGTGTTCTGCTGTTTGATGTACACACCTTGTGTCTTGGTGCAGCATTTGAGAATAGGGCCCAAAATGTCTTTTGGCCATATGCCTAAGATGCCAGTGAAAACAGCAAAACATTAGTAACACAAACAAGGAAAGAAAATATACACATTCAGCACATGTCTTTAAAAGTGTGAATGAGTAAAATGCATGCCAGCAAGTGATGGATTCCAATGTAATGTAAAGGGGTACTAGATGATCGATGCAGGTGCAGGAAATATGTAGGAAATAAAATCAAGGATGGGCATCCTTGAACCAACAGAGGGATGAATATAGAAGGCTAAGACAAATAACTAAAGGATGACGATACAGTTGGTCAACAGGGAAGCGACGGGTTCAACATGGGATAAGATTATGCCATTCAATGAACATAAGACTACATATGAGAAGGAAGATAGTTGATACTTCAGAAAGAAACTAGGGATAACATGGTGGATATGTATGAAGGCTAAATAAGAAAAAGAGGAAATAATAGATAAGCCAGACAAATAGGGAGACTAAACATTCTTTCAGTACACTTGGGAAAAGAGAGAGGGAAGGCGGGGGATAGTTAATGGAGGGGAGGGTTGCAGGTGGAAGTTAAGTTTGAGAAAACTGAAGTTCAGAATGGATACTTGAGCTTGGTTTTCATGATAGAGCAGAAAGGAAGGGGACAAGCAGTAATTGAGACAAGAAAGGCAAAAGGAGGGTAGTGGATTCATGCCCAAATCATTGTAGATGAGATAAAGGAGAAATTACATATGCTGTGAATGATCAAGGGCATGGTCACAGATGGATGACACCCTAGAATGTGCAGAAATTTAATAGGTGTACTGCCAGTTACCTTATAGGGGTTATTTATCATCACCCTAAATATAGTGTGGGTACTGGAGAAGTGGCACACAGAAAGACATGGTGACAGTTCATGAAAATGGCAGCAGAGAGGATGCAGGCAATTATTGACTGGTCAGTCTACCATCAGTGGTGGGACAAGTAAAGAAAGCAACATTGAGCCAAAAGGAAGGAAAGCTACTTGGAAGAGGGGGAATTGTAATGTCAGGCAAAACAGATCCAAGTATTGAATGAGGACCAAAGACTTGTTGATCAGGGTTGAACAATGGACATGGCCTACCTGGTCATTGGAAATGCCTGTTACACGGTGCCTCATGGAAGACTGTAGTGATGGGACAGATAACTATGAGATGGGTTGAGAGCAGGTTGATGGGTAGAAGCCAGATGGTGAAAGTCAATGTCATGCACTCTCTGGAGTCAAATTCAAATTTGCAGACAGCTGATTCATAATACAATTATTCACAGTTGACACAGTCAATACTCAATTAATCTAAAAAATTGTGATGTTAGCAAAGCATAATAATATGTATGTGGTGCGAGTTCTAGGGACCGAACGATCAAGTGTCACCCTTGACCTAAGCTGGTAGGAAGGGCTGTCAGGGTTGAGGGGAAGAGTGAGGGCAGCAGGGGTGGCCGATCTGACTATGTTGTTGATGAAGTTCCCAACTACGAAGGTGCGGTGCTTCCCAGGAGGGAGCCACTCTAGGGGCATGTAGAGGTCACAGCGGTGCATTAGGGGAGGGGCAGAAAGCGCAAAGCGGCAGATGTTATTGTAGGCCATGTCCCATTTCAATAGGCTGGATTTAGGCACAGGGGCAAAGGTTACTAGCCTGTAGCAGAGAGAAGGGAGGAGGACCCCCTGGCTAGGGCCATTCGAGCAGCTGGAGTCAAGCAGTCCCGGCTCCTATCCTCAGGGTAGCTGACACTTCCCTGTCTGACCCCACCTCCATAGCTGCAGAGTTCAATAACTTCTTTACTACCTGCCCCTCCTCTCTCCTTTCCTCACTACAGTGATCAAGGCATTACTTGCTTTAAAGTTCATATGTTGGTTAACTAGGAGCTGGGATAGTGCATTGACCACCTTGGGGTGGGATAGTGCATTGACCACCTTCCAAAACTTGGAGGGGTGGTTATTGTTTGCATGGAAGGTTTTAGAGAAGTACTGAGATTTGGCTTGCCTAACCAGTCTTATACAGATATTGCAGAGGTGACGATAGTTTTGGTAGGCAGTGGTGGAGGGAGAGCTTTTGTAGTCTTTCCATGCTTGGTCCCAGGTCCTCAAGCAATCCAGGAGGTCCGATGTAATCCAGGGGAGATGGGATCCATGGACCCTTGTGTAGCAGAGAGGAGCATAGGGATCCCAAATATGGAGGAAGGCTGTTCTTTTTTTTAAATAATTAAGCATAGAATCAAACGGGTAAACAGAATTTGATGACAGATAAGAACTGCTTGGCCCACCTAGTCTGCCCATTTCCCTACCTAACAGATAAGCTGCAGATCCTAGTTAACCTACAGCCTACTTCCTCCTACCCCCCACTAGAATTGCCTTATGTCTGTTCCATGCATTCTTGAATTCCCCCACTATTTTTAACTCTACGACCTCCTCAGAAAGGCTATTCCATGCATCTACAACTTCTGTGAAGAAATACTTCCTCACATTACCACTGATCCATCCCCCCCATCTTCAAATTGTGCTCCCTTGTTTGTGCACATCTCTTTTTCTGAAAGATGCCACCCTCTTGGATTTTGTTGATTCCCTTGAGGCATTTGAAAGTTTCTATCATGTCCCCCACCTCCCTCCTTTCCTGGAGGCAATACATCTTAAGCTCCATTAGTCTTTCTTCATATGTCTTCCTGTGCAGACCATGCACCATTTTGGTTGTCCTCCTCTGGACAGCCTCCACCCTGTCTATGTCTTTGCAGTGATGGGATCTCCAGAACTGTACACAGTATGCAAGATGTGGTCTTACCAACTATCTGTACTTTGCACTTCTTTGTGTTGAATCTAAACTGCCAATCTAAACTAATCTGAGCTGCCAATCTAATCTAAGCTGGGTAACAGCATTTTTTTTTTAACTCTATTTATGGCACTGCCTACCCTGAACTCTCTCCAGATGGACACATGGCTTAAAGCCAGATCCCACCCCGCTGAAGTCCTCCACTCAACTCCTCTGGAGGCACATTTCTACAACCACTAGCCAGGCCACTCAACCCCCCCCCAGCTCTGAGTCCCCCGAGGCAGGACAGCAGTTACTCCTTTTTGGCACTCAGTCTTACAGTCTAGTAGAGCAACCAGGCTGGGAGGAGAACAGAGGAGCGAGTGGAGAGATCTGACACTGGGCATGGTGGCTAGCCCGGAGACCATCCTTTGCCTATCAGGAGGCTGGGATTTTTTACTTACTTTTCCCCCATTGAGATGGCATGCAATGGATGCCAGCATGGGTCCACCCACAGATGTCCTGCCAGTGCCAACTCCTCTACAGAACCATGCTACTGAACAAATGCACCCAGCCACTGCTGGGACCCTCTACTGAGCTTGGTACATCCTGCATCCCACCCCAGGAGAACAGAGCAGTCCTCCAGACACTCAATCTTCTCCTTCCTGCTGAGCCCTGATGGTTCTGGCTTGTTCCCAAACCTGGGTCACCAGTGTGGCACGAAGTGTGGCATCAAGCACCTCAACCCCAGCACCACCAGGCTGGCCTGGGTAGCAGTGTTGATGGGAGCCAATCAGTGTTGGATAGATCGAGGAGTAGTGGGGTGAAGTTTAATGATTTGAAAGAGCAGATGTGAAGAAATTTAGGTGGGGATGAAGAGATCCAAATTTTACACACACAGTATGTTATATGGTGGTCACTCAGAGCATCTGACAGGATGCCTGCATTGATAATGTGATGGGTGTATGAAGCCAGTCTATGAGGGAACAATTATGAGTTTTGTTGTGTAAACATGTAGGCTCAGTTATAAGTTGTGACAGATTTAGTGTGGAGATGTCTGCTCTGGCGGGGGAGTGGTGAGAGGTGAGCCAATTTAGATTAACGTTACCAAATATCAGCAGTTCACCTGAGATTGTGTGGGATGAAAAGGATGTCAGAAGGTCTGTGATGGAGGTAGGGGATAGTGCAGGCAGCAGTAAAGCTCCTGCAATAAAGATAGGGATTGAGGTGAGGGGAAGATTTTGACTAACAAGTGCTCATGCATAGAAGGGGTTGTAGAGGCCAGGACAGTGGTGAACTGAATGGATGAGTTGATGTACATGGCTAAACCGCTACCCTTCCTTGCTCAATCCTGGCAAATGAGGGAGAAACCAAGGATGGAGACCCATTCATTAGAAATCTTGGGGCTGAGCCAGGATTCAGACAGAATGAGGATGTCAGGACAGAGAGAGAGAGAGGAGATTAGGGGTTAAAATTGGTCAGTTTTGGTCTGAATGCTCCTAATGTTGAGGCAGATAATTTTTAGACCATGTGGTAGTTGGGAGGGATGAGAGGTGGTAGGTCTGGGGTTAACTTCGATGCCAGCAGAAAGAAGCAGTAGGAGGGCAACCAAATGGTGAGTGCATCTGTAGAGGACATTTCTTTGACCACGGAGGAGGGGATGGTAGTGGGAAATTCTGATAGAGTGGGGAATGCATACAGAAGGGTTGGATAGGGCTACTGGGGGCAGCAA
Source organism: Neoceratodus forsteri (assembly GCA_016271365.2). Taxonomy (NCBI): domain Eukaryota; kingdom Metazoa; phylum Chordata; order Ceratodontiformes; family Ceratodontidae; genus Neoceratodus; species Neoceratodus forsteri. Next base: position 556,609,000 of record CM057452.1, on the reverse strand, counting down.
GGGGTGAAATAGAGGCTCCAGGGGGCCAGAGTAGAAGAAGAAATGAAGTTTGTGGAAGAGGTAGAGGGATGTGGAGAATCTATTAGCACTGTGGGGAGAGGGGTGATTGGGGGAGATGGGTGAAGAGAGGAGGGGCAGGAGGTTATTGTGACAAGGAGTAAAAGAAGGTAGAAGAGGAAGGAAATCATAATGCTGGAAAACCAATAGTGTGAATGTGATTTTGCACTTCGGGTAACCAGCACAGCAGTACCACTGGAGACCAACAAGTTGCTATAATAATAGCTGCAATGTGAAGGTACTTTCAGTCTGGCTGAGTGGCCTAGTGGTTCAGTTGTTGCCAATGATTAGTAGCAGTCAGGAGATGGAGGCTGAAATCCTGCACCATGGTTAAAGTGCACAACTGGGGGGAGGGGAGGGAAGGGAAATATGAACTCTGGGGAATGGGAATGGGAATGGGTAGTTGGGGCTAGCAGAACAGTGCTTTAAGAAGGCAGTGGATTAGGTTATGTTTCAGCTTGGTAAGAAGTGCAGGAGCAACCTCTCCTGGACCAAGTTGATAACCTGCAGATAGAGAAATGGGGTGATTACTCAATCACTTGATGTGGGGGTGGGTGGTGGAGCAGCTGCTGTGCAGCAACGGCAGGTAACACTGTCCTAATCGCCCATACCTGTGAGACTGCAGGCATTCTGTTCAGCTGGAGGGAGGTAGGAGCAGAAAGCTCTGTTGGTGCTTGGAGTGAGTTGCTGCCTGTAAAGAAAAGAAAGGTAATTGAGAAGGGGAACACACAAAAGTTGAACAAAGGAAAAGGTCATGGCTGGAACTGGCCAGGTGGAGCGGAGGGTGGCTCCTAACCCAAAGTCGGCATGGGACAAGGCAGTCCTCAATTCTTAAGATAACAGCACAATACAGGCACTAATCACATTGTCTTTAAAAGTACCAGCTAAAGCAACCACTGAAAACAGGCTGTGACTGCCTGAAAACTGAAAGCAGACAGACTATCTACACCGTCCCTCTGACACGCATTACAGCACAGCACAGCATTCAATAAATTCAGTTTTAAACACTGTCCAAATTCTCCATGCCTGTGAGACTGCAGGGGTTCTGTTCAGCTGGAGAAAGGTAGGAACAGCAAGCCCAAATGGTGCGTGGAGCAAGTGGCTGCCTGCATGACTGCAGGCATTCTGTTCAACTGGGGGGAGGTAGGAGCAGAAAACTCCATTGGTTCTTTGAGTGAGTGCCTGCCTGCGAGTCTGCAGGTGTTCTGTTCAGCTGGAGGGATGTAGGAGCAGAGAGCTCCATTTGTGCTTGTAGTGAGTGGCTGCCTGTGAGACTACAGGAGTTCTGTTCAGCTGGAGGGAGGTAGGAGCAAAGTGCTTTGTTGGTACTTGGAGTGAGGGGCTGCCTGTGCACCCAAGCATGCCACTGGCCCTCCCTGTAGCCTTTGCACTCTGCTTAGACACCATTAGGTCATTTGAAATGATAACCTCAGATCCCTTTCTTCCTTGGTAATTGTCAGCAACTCCCCGATCATATAGCTCTCTCCACGGTTCAGTCATCTGAAGTGCATTATTTTGCACTTCAAAGAATTTAACCTCAGTTGGTAGACCTCGAACCACCTTACAAGCCTCCGTAGGTCCCTCCTCATTTTCTCCACCTTGTCTGCAGTATCCACCCTGTTACAGATCTTTGGTGTCATCTGCAAACAGACAGACCTTTCCCTCCAGAACCTTCTGCAATCTCAACAGTGAAGACATTAAACAAGACTGGTCCAAGGACTGATTGCTGAGGTACCCCACTGGTCACCCCTCTCTTCCCAGATTGGATCCCATTTATCACCACTCTCTGACTCCTGTCCATTAACTAGTTCCTAACCCAGTTTACCACCTTGTGTCCCTTGCCCAGACTTCCCATCTTATTAACCATCCATTTATGTGGGTTGGTGTCGAAGGCCTTGCTAAAACTGAGATAGGCAACATCCACTGCTCCTCCCTGATTTGCCTCCTCCATCAGCCAGTCAAAGAAATATACCAGATTTGTGTGACACATCATCCCTGCTGTGAATCCATGTTGCTTGGATCCTGGCCACCTTCAGATTCCAGCTGTGCCACTATTCTTTCTTTAAGCAGGTCCTCCATGATTTTACCGACTGCTGAGGTGAGGTTGACCAGCCTATAGTTCCCTAGCTCCTCCCTGCTACCACTTTTGTGTAGAGGGACTACATGTGCCATTCATCAGTCCTCTGGAACTACTCATGTGTTAAGAGACTCAGTGAACATGGCTGACAGAGGTGCTGTTAGCTCCTTACAGCTCCCATAATATCCTCAGGTGTACGCCATCTGGCCCTATTGCTTTGTCCACCTTCAGTTTTGAGAATTCCTCCAGGACTCTCTCTCTCTCCACCAAAAATGGACTTGTGTTTACCCCCCCCCCCTTCGTATCTATTACCCAACTGTGGTCACTGACCCATCCCCTCTTCAGTGAATACTAAACGGAAGTATTTGTTCAGTATTTCCTCCTTTTCCATGTCTCCCTCCTTACACTCCCCTGTATCCCCTCTGAGCCTTACAATTCCCCCCCAGCTTTTCTTCTTTTGTTGATGCACCTATAAAATGTCTTGTCTCCTTTCTTCACTGTCTGTGCTAATCTTTCCTCAGTCTGCACCTTTGCAATCCAAACAGCCTTCCTCACTTTCCTTAGATTCTTTAGGTACACATCCCTGTCTTCCTCCCTTTGAGTCTCCTTATATTTCCTGAATCCCGCCCTTTTAGCATTTACTTTGTCTACCACCTCTCTTGAGAACCATTGTTGTTTCCTCCTTCACTTGCCTATGTTTATCATCTTGATGTACTGGTTTGTCACCTTCTCTATGGCTCCTTTCAGATGTACCCACTGCTCCTTAACTATCCCTCCTATCTCCCTCCTCATCAAGGCTTCTCTGATACACCTCCCCATTTCAGCAAAATCTGCTCTCCTAAAATCTAAGACCTTTGCCTTTGTGTGACTGGACTGTGTTTCTGTCCCATGCTGAACCACACTGTGTTGTGGTTGTTGGATCCCAGTAGATCTTCCACCTGGACTTCTGTGATTCTGTCCCTATTGGTCAGTACTAGGTCCAAAACCACCCTGCCTCTGGTGGGATCAGTCACTAGCTGTCTGAGGCTTGCCCACTGTAAGACATCTAGGATGTCTTAGCTCCTGGTTGAAGCAGTTGCTGGGATGATCCTATCCATATCTGGGATACTGAAATCACTGAGCAGTAGTAGCTTACCTTTTATTGCCATCTCGTGGATTTGATCCACTGGACACATTTTGAATTGAAAGTATTCTATTGCCTTCTATGGCACAGACTGGTCTTTTTTATATAGTCAATTGTAAAGATCATAGTTTTTTAAATGGTTTAAGGGGCATTTAATAAAATGGTTGTGTATATCTAGATTTCCATGTTGAGTTATGTATGCATAATGTCAAAATACAACAATAAAGACTTTACCCTCTTACCTTTGCCAATCACACAATTTCAAACCTTGTGCAAAAAGGATGAAGGTACAGACTACAGTAGTCTGTTGAAAAGAAGAGAATGCTCAAAGTTATGAAATTACTAATCAAGGAGTTATATGTGGGATATAAATTCAGTTAGAGGAAACATGTTAGGGTGAAATGCCATGTTAGGGTTCTAAATAGAATGTACTTTAGTAGGGAAATCTAACTATGGGATGTCACAATGCTCCTTGGTGATAAAGTGATTTCTGCAAATGTTCTGTATCCCATTCAAAACACCAGCAGTCCTTTTAAGCTTTCAAACTAATTATAACACTAACTTCAGGTATTTTAAGGCATGGGAAATAATGTCTAAAGACTCAGAAGCATGTCATTATTCATTAAAAAAAACATCAATATAGATTATGTTTTTACCACATGAAAATCAAACCTCCAAAGTTTTCAAATGTGCTATTTTGGTTGTCAAGCAGATGTCCACAAACTTTGTAATGTGCTATTATGTTTGTCAAGTATAACACCCCCCCCCACCACCACCTCCCCTTTTTACCCAGAACCAAGCTGGGGCAATGCAACAATGGTGTGGCAACTTATACAGGACCAATAGGGAGGGTCTGGGGATAGTTAGAATTGACAACGCTAATAGCACATTTCCAAACTATCTAGGCATTGTGTTGAAAACCATAATAGTACATTTCTAAACACTGAGGGTTTGAGTTTTGTGTGATAGCAACCATGATCTGCATTAACAGTTGTTTGCAATGAATATCCTCAGTTTCTGAGACAATAGCATGGTGACTTACTTTGTGCAGGGCTCTTGAGGTGCTGTGCCAAGCAATAGGTGACTCCTAACTATCTTTGTGCTTCCTAACTTTTTTGTGTAGGGCAAGATGTACAAGGTACTTTGGTTCCCATGCATGAGTCCTAACTTTCTCTCCACAGGGCTCTGGAATGTGTGAGAATGGCAAAAGTTATTCTTTAATCTTCTGTTAGCCTCTAAATCCCAACTGAGGCACTTACTTCTTTCTCTCCTATGTCTGTATGTTTTGCATGCAATATGCACACCGCACCCATGTGATTGAAAATGTAGTAATTATTTGTATAGCACCAAGTTGTGTATTGGACAAAGAGTAATGTGTGGTCCGGGACAGCCCAGGTTCCAGTTGCTTTGTTTGCACAGCTGGTTAGCATGACTAGAACGGTATTCCAGACAACCTGGGTTCAAGTCCTAGCTGAGGAACTTACTTCTTTCTCTCCTCTGTTTGTATTTGTTCCACAAAATATGCACACTGCGCCCATGTGATTAAAAAAATTAGTAATTATTTGTGCTGCACCAGGTTATGCATTGGACAAATAGTAATTTGTGCTCAAGGACAGCCCGGGTTCCATTTGCCTTGTTGGGGCAGCTGGTTAGTGCAAGTGGAATGGTATTCTGGACAGCCTGGGTTCAGTTCCCAGCTGAAGCACTTGCTTCTTTCTCTCCTCTATTTATATGTGTCCCATAATTAATGTACACTGCACCCATGTGACTGGAAAATGTTGTAATTATTTGTGCAGCACCAGGTTGTGCATTCAAGAAAGAGTAATGTGTGCTCTGGGAGAGCTCATGTTCCAGTTGCCTTGTTGGCACAGCTGGTTAGCATAATCAGAATGATATTCCAGGGGGCCTGGGTTCAAGTCCCAGCTAAGACACTTGCTTCTTTTTCTCCCTGTTTGTATTTGTTCCACAAAATATGCACACTGCACTGATGTGATTGAAAATGTAATAATTATTTGTGCTGCACCAGGTTGTGCATTGGGCAAAGAGTAATGTGTGCTCAAGGACAGGCCAGGTTACAGTTGCCTTGGTGGTGCTGCTGCTGGTTAGCATGCCCAGAATGGTATTCCAGGTGGCCTGGGTTCAAGTCCCAGCTGATGCACTTACTTCTTTCTCTCCTCTGTTTGTAAGGTAGCATCGATGGACACACACCAAAAAAGCAGTCATGACTCTGGGAACATAGAGTCTAAAGACTATTTAGTGTAGATCCCCATTAATTTGCTGAGTATGGAAGAGATCACCAGATGGGAGTGATGACCCCAAGGGGCTACCTTCAAGAGAACTCACTGGTGGTCTTGAGATGAACAGAGGATTTAACCAGAAAAGGTGTTTTCATTTTAGAGGACATTTTGGTCCCAACTGTGATTTTGAAATGTTGCCACCTGTCAGAATATGCTGAGATATCTGTAGCAAAATCCTGAGAAACTGAAACAGGTAGGAGATAAACCTACTCTTTTTAAAGAGAATCCTGAGCTGGTGTGGATATTGGAGATGTTACCTCTGGCAGAGTGCCTGGGGAGATTGCCAGCCATAGCCCAATGGTATGCTGAGGTAGAAGCTAGTGCACTGTTGCCAAGCACACATTCTGGTTAGAGTAAAGATCTGGATAATGTCAGGTGTCTTGAGTCTGCATAAATGTTAATCAAGAGTGCCAGGGTGAATGTCCCTACAGTAGTGTTACCTCATGCAACCAGCTAAACTGACACTGCAGTGTCATTGTTATATGAACAAGTGCTGGTCAGATCTGATATGGTTGTGGAGAGCTTTTGGGATGTGTTTACCCATTATTTCAAATTAATTTGCACAATGCAGATCTGCTGAGAGGCAATTTCAATGTGGTCTTCATTTTACACATTTTTACAATGTGTTTCCTAGAATATGCCTGCTGATTGCTATATATATTTAGCCTGGATAGTACATAGAAGACATGGCATCTTATTTTCAGTGGGGCTCTACATCTACACAATAGTATGCTGCATTGCATAAAATCAGAACACACTGAAAGCAATATTTTACATCTGGACTAGGCTTCCCTGAATAAATACATTATAAAAATGGTAAAATCATGACCCCACTAAAAACAATATATTGCATCTAATCTGGGACATCCTGAGTAAATACAGTTCAAAAATGTATAAAATGAAGATCCCTATGACAACGAGCTGTAACATCTCCCCAGTGATATCCAGGATACAAAATACAGGATAAGAAATATTTAAAGGAACTCTTCTGTAAACTGAACTTCACTGTGTTCACTGATATAAACAAACAGTTTCTTTATTGTTGTATAATGTATTAGATTGCAGTATTTATTTTGAATATTGTGGCCATGAGGATGGTGTGCATACAAGTGTGTGTGTGTGCTTGCCTTAGTTCAATATATTTTTTTCCCAAAAAGCATAGTAAAAAATACCTGCTGATTGCTGTATATTTAGCCTGTATAGTTCACGGAAGATCAGGCATATGTCTGAGACAGTACTTCTCAGATAGTGTCTGAAGAGGTTAATAAAGCAGTGTAAATCTTTTAAGATTTGTTGCTGGGAAATGACATTTATGAGGTACGAACCTTTCTTGAAAGACAGTACCTGAACAACTGAAGCTAGTGGCAAGAACATGTTTACATGTTAAGTATTTAAATGTGCAGGTTGTTGTATTTTGAAGAGGGTAAACAAATCTCCAGTTTAATAGGCAACCAATATTTAACAAGCTGTTTCAGTTTATTAAGGGCCATCTGCTAAGCAGCTTGGAGTTCTGACTCAGTTATTCTAGACAGAAAAAAGGGAGTATTTTATTTCAAGTGGCATAGTGATTTGTAGGTGTGGAAGGATGCATTGAAAACTCAAAAAAATGTGTTACACGGTATTCCATTTTTCCAGTTACAGATAGCAAGAGGACTATAGGTTTCACCCACAGCCATACAAATGGGTGAACCCAAAGTGAATACCAAAGTGAGAATGCTGTTAACTTCAGAAGGTGGCATAGGAAAGGCTCTCTCTTAAGGTAAAACCTCACCCACTGATAAACTGCAGGAAACAAGAAGAGTCTTGGGGCTCCTGTAAGAGATGTGTAAAGGGGACAACCTTTTTAAGGGAGCCAAAGGTTTTGAATTCTTCAGGGTTATAACCGAACCTGTCTTACATCATTGAGAAACAGCAATTTTTTGGGCCATGCTCCAGTGTGTGTAACTGTAAAAATGTTGGCAAACAGGACAAAAAATATATATAATGCAGCAGAGTGATTCATTTCTGACATAAAAAGGACTTTGAGAAAATCTCAACAGTGAGTGAATGAATGAATGGAAAGGAAAGGAACAATAAATAGCTAGAGACAATGTGTCTGAGTGAAACTGCTGAGCTGCTATCGCCTACTATCAACATGCTAGGTACCCCTGGATCTATGCATATCTTTAGCCTCTGTCTTATGCCATAAAGCTGATAAGATGATGTCAGCCCCATGTAAAGGAGCAGACAGCAACCACAGCTAAAACAGATTTTTGGACTGCTTGCCATGTATTAAGAAAGTGAAGGGACCAGAGGGAGAGTCAGAGAAACAAACTGGTGTTACATTGCACATATATTTTGAAAGCTGTCTCATAGAATGTAGATTTTGAAAACTGCTGCTCATCATGTAGATTTTCATAACATTTGTTAAGTTTTGGGTGAGCATTTTGTGAAAACTATCGTGCAGTAAAGATTTTCAAAACCACTCTGCAGGTGCCGCACAAAGATTTTGAAAACTATTGTGCAACATAGAAATTTTGAAAACTGTCATACAGAATGAAGAAGTGTTTTAAAACCATAATATAGATGTTAAAACTATTCATGCCTCATATTTATTTCTTTTTTAAATTGATGAAGGATTCCTTTGCGAACATTTTGATTTTTCAATAGACAATAATGCACAGCTAACTGTGTCATGAGGTTTGTTATTTCAAACGAAGTGTGTTGTTATCCATAAACATCAAGCACAAAGCTCAAGAGGTTCATGAGGTTACTACACACCGGTTGTGTAATCAACCCTCATAGTCACAGTTAGTTATATTTAATTTTTTATAGCTGACTTTTTGGTATATGAAAAATATTGCACCCCTGCCCTCCCCCTCCACACACACACAATCAGCTGTACTGCTGGTACCTAGTGAAGCTACTCAGCAGAATATATTGCCTTCCACTCTCACCCCATGGCAATTCTAAATGCATTTCCACTTGTTTATTCCTACATCAACAGACTTCTTCTCAGTACCACCACCACCATCCCTCCCCCATTGTCTCTTATGGGAATGTGTTTATGCTGAAGTGAGATACAAGCAGGATTGTTAACTGTTGTGGTGTGAGCCTCATCACAGACAGCACTCTGCTATGTTGGCAGGATTTTTAATTAATTAAATCAAAATTTAAAACAAACAAACAAATAAAAAAACATAGTTACATGGTCCCAGCTGGCCAATTGACAACAGACCATTAACATAGACAGCGATGGGTGATGGTATACAAGCCTAACTATACACACAAAAATTAGGGAGCATAGCATGAGCCTGTAACTTCTGTAATAACTGTTTATGATGTCATGCCCAGTTATTACAGTATTTGAAATCATTCAAAAACAAGTTGATAAAGGGGGTTGCCAGATATTATTTATTTTAAAAGTTGTCACACAGCACATAGATTTTTAAAACTGTTGCGCAGTGCGTAGATTTTCAAGACTTTCATAAAGGAGTTTTGCATCAACATTTTGTGAAAACCTATATTCAATACATAGATTTTGAAAACCATACTGCAGTGTGTGGGTTTTAAAAATTATTGTACAGCATGCAGATTTTGAAAAATGGCATATAGAATCAGCAGTTTGAAAACTATCATAGGTAACATAGGCAAATACAAGCTGAATAGACTTTCATCCTTTGTGCTTGCCCATTTAGGTTTAAGTTGGTATATTTTTGATAGTGCAAAATTTATCAAGTCTTTTTTTAAACCGTATTGATTGTCTCACTTGTCACTACCTCCACTGGGAGACTGTTTCACAGGGGGACCACTCGCTGACTAAATCAATGTTTTCTCCTCAACAGGTTCCATCTTCCCATGATCAGTTGCAGGAGGTGCCCTCTAGGTTCAAATTTGCGCTATTTTAGGGACAACTCTTGATCTTCCCATAATGAGTTATCTTATAAGGCTCTGTACAGCATGTGCATGTCCCCTCTGATCCTCTTATAATGTAGTGTATACAGATTTAGTCTACTTAGTCTCTCTCCATATGGGACATTTTAAGTCCTGTTACCGATCTTGTGGCCCTTCTCTGTATGCTTTCTATTTTGTGAATATCCACTTTTTTATAAGGTAACCAGACCCGTGCACAATACTTCAGCTGTGGTCTTGCTAGGGACCCATACAGTGGCATCAACGCCCTACTATCTCTGCTCCCTATGTGTCCCAGTATGCAATTTAGGGTTTGATTTGCCTTTTTTACTATATTTTCACAATGTGAATGAAATTGTAGGTTGGCACTGATCATGATCTCGAGATTTCTTTCCTTTGTTGATTCAGATAGACTATGGCATCCCAAATTGCAACCATGTTTCCTGTTATGTTTCCCCATAAGCATCACTGTGCATTTCCTCAAGCTGAGTTCCAGTTTGTTTGTGACAATCCATCCGTGGATTTTTCCTAGAGCCTCTTGCAGGCTTATACTGTTGTTTTGGTTATTTACTAAAGCTCCTATCCTGCAGTCATCTGCAAATGTTGTTATCCATATGTTAGGATGGTAATTCTTGAGTGATGTAACATAAATACTAAAAAGACAGGGTCCCAGTACTGAGCCCTGGGAGACATCACATGTCACATGAGCCCAGTCCGATAGTATCTCGTTTACTAACACCCTTTGTCTTCTCTTTCCCAGCCATTCCTCCATCCAATTTGTTATGTTTCTATCCAGTTTTATCTGTCTTTGTGTGTTCAATAATGCAGCATGTGGGAGTTTGTTGAGTAAGCAATAAGCTACGACAGTGTGTGCATTAGACATTTTATCATACGGCTAGGAGGCGTAGTGAGGCACGAGGCCACTGGCCAAGTGCGTCCAGCCTCCTAGCCATGTGTTAAAGTGTCTAACGCACACCCTGGAGGGCCTTACTGTATTTATGAAATGGATATCTTTAGTGAAACTGCATTTAGAAGGTTAAGTTTCAATTTAAATTAGGAAAAAACACCTATGTTGGTATCACTTTTAATAAAATAGTTCCTCCGCCTAAGTGTCTTGTGTTTTTTTTTTCTGCACTGAAGGAATGTTGTCCTAAAAAGGCTTCTGTACTTTAGGTATTCACCCCCCACCCATGCTGTATGGAGATGAGGGAAAAAAAAGATTAAAATCCAGCTGTTTGGCTTTTTTTTATATGTATAATTTAAATTTACAATTTTAAGAGTGAGCGGGCTGGTAGAGAGACAGAGCGATTGCGCAGGCAGGCAGGCAGGTACAGACATTCAGTGAGCGTTAGTGAGATCGCGGTTGTTCCGTTTTTTTTGGTTTTTTTTTAATAGATGAACGAACAGGCAGGCTGGGAGAGACATTGCGGCTGTACCTTTGTTTTTTTATTAAATTCAAAGATGGATCTTAAGGAGCGAGTGGCCGGGCTGGTGGAGAGATCGCAGCTGTTCTGATTTTGTTTTTTTTTTATATACATTACCGAGCGGGTGGGCTGTGAGAGACATCGCAGCTTTTCCCTTCATGCTGTATCCACGGATTTCACAGACTGAGACATTGTGAACAGCAGGTCAGATGTATTTATTGCATTTTTTTGTTGGCATACTGAAAATACAGCCTGGCATGTCACTTGCAGTTGGTGAAAAGAAGATGGCTGATTTTCAGTTTGCCAACATTCTAACTGGCATCTTTACTAGAATCAGGGGCCATAGGGCACTGCTGGTCCTTCTTCCTGTGCGTAAGGCACATTATCACACAGGTATTGCCCAATCAGATTGCCTCAATTTTGATACCCATTTCATAAAAGTCTTTGAAAAATCTAAAAAGACCACATCTACTGAGGTCCTTTCATCCAGTGCCTTGCTTACTTTCTCATAAAAGACAAGCATGTTGGTTTGACATGACCTGTTTTTTGTGAAATCATGCTGTACTGGGTTTGTTAGATCATATGTCTCCAACATAGAAACATAGAATTTGATGGCAGATAAGGACCGCTTGGCCCACCTAGTCTGCCCATTTTCCTACCTAACAGATAAGCTGCAGATCCTAGTTAACCAACAGCTTACTTCCTCCTACCCCCCACCTAGGACTGCCTTATGCCTGTCCCATGCATTCTTCAATTCCCCCACTGTTCTTGACTTCACGACCTCCTCAGAGAAGCTGTTCCATGCATGCACAACCCTTTCTGTGAAACAATACTTCCTCACATTACCTCTGAGCCGTCCGCCCTCTATCTTCAAATTGTGCCCCCTTGTTCTTGCACATCTCTTTTTCTGGAAGATGCTACCCTCTTGAACTTTGTTGATTCCTTTGAGGTACTTGAAAATTTCTATCATGTCCCCTCTCTCCCTCCAAGTGTGACAATATATAATTTTTTAATATACCTTCCAGGATTTTCCCCATCACTGATGTCAGACTCACAGGTCTAAACTTTTCGGGCTTTGTTTTCAGGCATTTTTTCAATAGGGGCACTACAGTAGCTTCCCTCCATCCTGTGCTACATCCCTTCTATCCAGTGAGATCTGAAATATATAGGTGAGTGGTGGGGCTAGATATTCTGAGAGCTCCTGAAGCACCCTGGGGTGTACCGTGTCCATCCCCAGTGATTTGTTTACAATGAGTTTCTGAAGTCTATCCAACACATCCTTTTGGTTTATCTCTATTTGGTCAGGATTGATTTGATTTCCACACTTGTGATTATCTGTGATATTTTTATTGAAGACTGAACTAAAATAGTTTTTTTTTGAATATCAACCATTTCTTTACTGCCTGCAATGTTGCCTTCCTCATCAATATAGGGACCTATTTTTTCTGACCTTTTTTGTTTGCTGTTTATACATATGTAAAAAGTTTTGTAGTTGTCTTTTACTTTTGAAGCCAACAGGATCTTGTACTCAGATTTTGCTTTTCTAATTTCCTTTTTAACTTTCCTGACCACATCCCAATAAAGTATATTACCATCATGATCTTTTGTTTTTTATTTCTCTATGCATTTTGTTCTTTTTTCTGATCATTTTCTTTACGTTAGAGTTTAACCATGCTGGGGTGTTCTGCTTTTTAATGTACTTTTGTTTGATTGTTTTTTGATTTTGTACCTCTTCCTTTATTTTATTAATCATTATGTCCCACATTCTGTCTACTGACTCATTTTCAAAGTCTTTTTTCCACTCCCACTGTGAAACACTGGATTTGATGGCTAAGAAATTGGCCTGGCTGAAGTTTAATATGTTAGTTTACCTATTTTTGAAACATTTTGTACCTCTCCTATTTTGAAGTATACTATACGATGGTCACTGTTTCCAAGTGTGCTATCCAATACTACATCACTTACTGTGCCACCCATGTTAGTCAGAATAATGTCTAAGGTATTTTTCCCTCTGGTTTGTTCTTGCACCTTTTGTTCAAGACCAAGCTGGTCAAAAAATTCCAGATATGTTTTTTCCATTTTTGAGGTTCCTTTCAACTCATGCCAGTCAGTTTCAGGCAGATTAAAATCACCCATCAGTAATGTTCTATCTGCTGGGTCTATGTTTGCTATATGATTTAGTAATATGGTGTCATTTTCAGGTGAATATGAGGGGGGTCTGTACAGTAATCCAAGGTTAATTTTAGTTGCAGCATATGGTAGTGTTTTTAACCATAATAGCCCCAAATGTTCCTGGTCCACCAGAATTTCTTCACATTTAAGTGATTCATCTATATATATATATATATATATATATATATATATATATATATATATAGGCAATCCTCTCTCTCCTCTCCTGTGTATTCTGCATTTAGAAAATAAGTTGTACCCTTGGATATTCTTATCCCATAAATCATCCTTCTCCCACCAGGTTTCTGTTATTACTGCAATCTGTATATCCTGGGTGTTTAAAAGTGGTTGAAATTCCACACATTTGTTTTCCAAACTCCTTGCATTTATTAGGACTCCTTCCCATCCTTTTTTGTTGGTATTTCCTGTTTTCTTTGATGTTTTATCCTTACTGTTTAACAGACCCTCCACCCCACCCTCCAGTTTAAATGAAAATTGACCACATAAATCATTTTTTTTGCCCAATATTCTTGCTCCAGGTCTACTTAAGTGTAGTCCATCCTGTTTGAATACTGCTTTGTTTCAAAAAGTTGAAGAATTATCCCTAAACCCAATGTGATTTAATTTGCAAAAGGAACATGACCAGATGTTTGTCTTATCAATGGCTCACTTTTTATGTCCATAATGTCCATGTACTGGGAGGATGCCTGAGATGCTAATCTCACCCTTCTTTGATCTGATCTTGTTTACTACATTATATTAGCATAATCTCTATGAATGTCTTCCTCACTTCATCTACCTATATCATTTGTGCCCACATAAAGTATAATTAGTGGGTTAGTGGTATTTTCCATTAGTCCATCTAGTTACCTGTCTATATCAGCCAGCTGGACCCCTGGGAGTGTGTTCACTATAGTATCCATTTTTCTACCTTTGCATACCAGTGTGTCTATACCTCTTGTGATTGTGTCCACAATTATGAGGATATCTTTTCCCTGACCTGCCTGACTTTGATCTTGTCTGTAATCTTTTTTGGTTTTTTCTCACAAATAGTTGTCAAACCTGTACCTTTAGTCCTACTTTCTTTGGCTACTGGCACCCCCTTGATTTTATTACATTTATTTTTTCCAAGGTCTACGCTTATATTGATGCCACTTGCAGTATGCTTATCATCATTTAACATCTCTAACTTATCCAGATCTAGGTTTAGTCTGTCAAATCTGTTTTGCATTTCCATAGGTGTGCTTTTGAACATCTACCCTTCCCTGTGTTTCCTGCTATGGTTTGGAACTATGGCCCACTCTTTACCTCAGTAAACTCCACTAGGAGCTGTACTATAATCTGTTTTTCAGATGCTGTGCTGACTTTTGCTACTTGCACTTTCTTGGTACTATCCTCTGCTATAGAGTCTAAAAAATTTTCCAACTTCCCTATTTCCTTTTGCACCACCAACCTTTTGAACAATTGTTCAATTTCCCCTTGTAAGGCTGTTATGAGTAAATATTTGTTATATATAAAGTCCCAATTCCTTGCACCCTCAGTGAACATTTTACATTGAGTGCAAAGTTTTAAGCTTTTTTTTCCTTTTACTCTTATCTTGTGACATTTCTAAGCTATGTGTTTGGGTCTAATTCACAGCTATACTTTTTTGACTCTAATTGCCTCAGTGCTGGACAGAACTGTATGACTAAGTCTTCTACATCCTGGTCCCTGGCATCCCCAGCAGATACAGCAGACACATGCACACCATGCGTGTCTATGAGTGCATCTCTGTGCGTGGCGACTGCACACTCACCCATGCTTGACTATAACATATGTTAAAAATATTAATGCAACATGTAGATTTTTTTTATAAAAGCTATGTAGGATTCATGTGCAAATGTTTTCATTTTTTACTTAAAGATAACTAATTTCTAATTAATTAAAACCACACACATTGGCACTCATGTACAGTCACAGTCCTTCTGTCTGCACCAGAACAATGCTGCACTAAACATAACTCTTGGCTGCTGCAGATCAGTGTTTATATAGAGCTTGCTCTGTCTGCCCAGCATAACGGACTTTTACACCCAGCAAGCAAATTTTATTTAATACAGCTCCTCATTCCAAAGGCTTGAAGCTCTGTACATGCAATTTCATTTACTTAACTTAAAATGTTTGAAATATTTATAAAATAAAGGACAGTCTATGTATTTCAAGTAATGTTTCCGAAGTTTAATTTAATCTTCAAAGTCTGAGCTGGAGCATTTCAAGTTATCAGCAATACAGAATGTCATACCTTTCTGAAAGTCTATCATTAACATCAGCAATGACAGCAAACTATTTTTGTTTCATATTACATAAACTGTAGTGAGATAGAAAAAAAAATATTTAACTTTGGGAATTGAATCCAGGAGCTCAGTTTTAGAAAGACCGATTAGACTGACACATGGTGTACCAAACTGTCACCTACTGCAAACTGGAGAGCATCAGGGACTCTTTGCCTGATTTTAGAAAAAGTGGGGTCCCGGCATCAAAGTCCCTGGGTTTGCTGTAAGATGACAGCTGTGCTGAAGAAGTTGTTCATCAGAGGGGAATGCCACAAGCTGCAGGACAGGCTTGCAGCAGCAGCCAGCGATGGTGACTGCCAGTCAGTCGATGGTTGCCCTGGTGGCTGGTAGGTCATCCAAGAAATGCCATGGATGACAGGGGAGTGGGACAGGTCAGGCTGATGGAGGGGGTGACAACTGGCTGGCTCCATGTCATTACACCAAGGCAATTTTGATGCATGCCAGTTACAGTGATGTAATTGTAGTGCCTACAAATACAGTGACTGTACATTACAGCACTTGTATATTTCAGTAACTAATTGACTAAGTAGACATACTCACTGATCAATCAGTGATTCCTGACCCAACTGCAGCTTTCTCCTTTTTACATGTGAACTGAGACAGGTCCGAGAGTGACACATCAGGTTCCATTACTTTTCTGGGGAACATGGGAAACAGAATTCTGACTGGACTTTGGGGATCATGTGAAGGAGACAAAGCTCTGTAACTGTGCCACCAATTAACTTAACTATCATAATGCAGGGGGGGCTATGCCCCCTGCAACCCAAGCCCCCCCATCTTTTATATTCTAACACCAAGCCCCCCTTGAACTTAGGGGTTGGTGAAATGCTTGCTGTTGCACAAGTTGTCAGTCACTGAAATATAGTCACTGAACTTTATCAGTTGCTATAATTGCTTTTGCTGAAATGCTTTCACTGAAATTGACCCACTGAAATGATATGCTACCTAACTGGCCTTGACTGGACACCTACAGCAGCAGTGTGAGTACATGTGGGGGGACCAATGCAGCAATTTCACCACAAGGGGATAGGCTCACACCTGCCACATACCACTGGCCACTCCAGCAGTGGTCTGGCAGGTGTCGAAGGACTGTATGGGCACCATCCCCAGAGGATCACATGGTCAACCAAAACCCAGTGAGGGATCCAGCAGTGGCACACAGTAGGTTAGACCCGCTTTGGGCTGATCTAATGGCAGGGTCTGCATGCCCACTGGTGGGACTTGCAAAATCCTAAAGGAGGGGATACAGCAGCCCTACCATGGTGCAATCCCCCTTTTGACATGGTACACAGATGCAGCAGTTGCAAGGATGACACAAGCCTGGTTGGTGCAGGAGGTCCCCCCAGTGGTGCAGATTGCCTTAGAAAATCAAGACGGGAACAATGCATTTTGCATGAAGCCCTTTGCACCATTTCTCATCAATGCAAGCCCCTTGCATGAGTCCCAGTTATTTTAAAAATGGGTCCCAGGCACCTACTTTCTACTGATTGAGGTCCTGTAGCTCTGGAACTATACAAAACTTCCTAGAAAAGAGATGACTGTTTATGTAAAGGATGTCCAAGAATGAGTGATTGCCCCCCCACACACACACACAGCTACAATGGATTTTTGTAATTAACAGGCTGTCTATTTGATGTAATGCTTCCCACGTTGCCTATAAAGCTCAAAGTCTGAGCTGGAACTTATAAAGTTATCAGTAATACAGAACAGTATCAGCAAATACATCTAACAATTACTCTCATATTTCATAAACTGTAGTGGGAAGGAAAAAAATGTTCCACACTGGGAATCAAGCACACACCCCTTTAACTTCTACTGCTGGGTAACCTGTAACTCTAATGTTGTATTAAGATTCCTATACAGGAGATGCATGCTGTGGTAAAGAACATCCAGCAGCGAGTGCCCCACACACACACTGCTTCAGATGATGTTTGTAATTAACAGGCTCTCTATTTGAAGTTCCATTTATACCACAAAGTCTGAGCTGAAACTTTTCAAGTTATCAGCAATACAGAACTTCAATCCTTGCTGAAGGTGTATTACATATCACTGACATTAACAAAGACATTTAAACATTTATGTCACACTACATAAACTGTATTGAGAAAGAATAAAAATGTTCCACTCTGGGAATCAAATCCAGGTCTCTTGCCTGCTGCTGTTTGGTGGCCTGTAACTCTACTGCTATACTAAATTTCCTATACAGGAGATGCATGTTGTGGAAAAGTACATTCAACAGAGACTGCACCCCCCCCCACACACACACACAAAGCTGGAACCTTTCAAGTTACAATACAGAACTCCAAACCTTGCTGAAAGTCAACACTAGAAATGACATATAACAATTACTCTCATACTACATACACTGTTGTGGGAATAAAAATGCTCAACACTGGAGATGGAACTTAGACCCCCTAACTTCTACTGCTGGGTAGCCTCTAAATCTATCACTGTAGTAAGCTTCCTATAAAGGAGAAAAATAATGTGGCAAATTGCATACTGCAATGAGTGCAGATGCACCCCTCCTCCCCTCAGCTCTCCTAAGCTGTCAAGGAGGTAGACCTTGTGGCCTGCCTCTGGGGCAACTGTGGCCATGGGTTGCGGGTAGCCAGGGGTAAGGTGGTCATTCCTGCTGGTGGAAATGTGGGGGCTCACTCCGATTTCAGCTGTTGTCCATGCATAGCCTGCTGCCTTTGGCCCTTGATGCTGAGCTGAAATAAGTGACTTGGGTGATGTGCTTAATCTGGATTAAATTGAACTTTCAGGATACGATTGTTCATTTAAACAGGATAAACTGTGTTCACATGGATAAGTGTTTCACTTTCTTCACAGGATCTTAGGAGAGATGAGATCTGGTTTGGACATAAAGTTGTTATAAGGTTTAGTACTGTTATTAATTGAGTGACTTCTTTCTTGTCTTGTTTTCTGCAGACTCTCCCTCGCTACATGAGAAGTGTGGTGGGGGGGAGTGGGTCTGACCTGGTCATTTTGCCAGAGTAGTGAGAGAACTCTGGTTTCTAGAACTCAAATCCATAACTTTTTCTTGTGACTGGTGTCTGTTCGGAATACAGTACAAGTCACATTAACTGCCTCACCAATGAGTTGGTTTTGCATTGTTTTTTATAGTTGGCAATGCATTGGCAACTCATAGTGCATCATTTTTCAATGTTTAACTTCTCTGCAGCTGCTAAACAGGGTAATATGGCATAAATGTTCATGCTCCTACTTGTGCTATACATTTTAAGTCAGAATCTTGCACCTGCCATGTAGAACAGACTGTCAGTTTCCAGCTGTACCCGTGGAAGTATTCAGTGTCATGAATGCAGTTCACCCCCTATCATGGATATATAAGATAACTTTGATGCCTTTACTTGAGCCATGGTTCTGCACTAAGCAACCTGTGAATGAAATAGAATATTTGAGTGCTATCTGCCTGACACCATGTGATTACTCAGTGTCGTAAGTTATGGTGACCTAGTATCACAGGTATATCACATGCATGCTGATGCCTTTAATTGACATGTGCCTGTGGACTCAAGATCATCTTCCTGATTCACAACATGGGGGGGGGCAGTGGTATCACGATTTGGCTGTAAATAATGCAAGAACTCATGTTGATGTACTTCTATATGTAGGGTATAATCCCAACCCTAGTGGAATTCTGTTCATTGCCTCACTGCCCCCATACAGCTAATCAGACTAATAACTTGCGCCATAGATGTACACTCATGAGCCTGTCTGTCTTCTTGTTGGGTGGGGGAGTGGCACAATGCATGGCTGATGACATGCAAGTGCTCATATTTGTTACTTTTGCACTTCTCCATGTAGGTTGCAATCCTCTGACACCATGCAGCTACTCAGACTAATAACTTGTAATATAGATGCACACTGGAGTTCATACTGGAGTCAATCAGAAGGAATAAGCCCATAGAGATTGACCCCACCAGTTCAGTGGAGATAACCGAAGTTGCCAACTGTTACATACTTATCCAAATTAATGTTTAAAATTATTAAAGCTGGAGGAGTCCACTATTTCAGCAGGCAGATTGTTCTACAATCGGACCACTCTCGGTCCAAAGATATATTTTCTAAGATTTGTCATACACAGTTCTTCTTTTAGTTGATATTTATGCCCTCTCAAATTATAGCTATAATCTCTAACTTGAAGGCCAAGATCTTTTTTTAGTTTTTCTTGACTTAGAACTTTGTATAACAATAATACTGTAAGTCTCCCCTTACACGTCGAGTGTCCAGTGACCACAACCCTAGGTCCTTCAGCCTCTCCTCATATGTGTTATCTTTAACCACCTTAATCAGTTTTGTGCAAGCTCTTTGAGGTTTTCAACCATTTTTATGTCCTTTTTTAAATAGAGACTCCAAACTGTAGAGCAGTAATCCAAATGGGGTCTCACATAAATTTTGTAGCGAGGCAGTAACATCTCTTTACTTTTGGAATGGAAACTTCTTCTAATGCAATTAACCAGATGCATGGCTTTATTTGCTACTACTCTACAATGGTACCCATTTTTAAAATTAAAACTAATGTATACTCCCAGATCTTTTTCACAATCTGAATTCTTAAGTCTTACACCTTGGATGTAATAATCTTGCTCTATATTATCCTTCCCTATATGATTTATTACACATTTATTCAGATTGAAGCACATTTTATTTACATTTTCCCATTCTGCTATATAAAGCAGGTCCTGACCAAATTGTAATCTATCATTAAAGGTGTTAACAACCCCTCCCATCTTAATATCATCTGCAAATTTTACTAACTTGTTATTACCAGTTACATTTAGGTCAGAAATAAAAATACCAAACAGTAATGTTCCCAACACATACCCCTGTGGTACACCACTGGACTCCTCAACCTTGTCTGACAAAGAACCCTGAATCATAACTATTTGAGTTCTGTTCATAAGCCAATGACTAATCCATCTAATAATTTTGCTATTAATACCCAGATTTTTAAGTTTTTGAATCACTATACTATGGGGAACTGTATCAAAGGCTCTACTGAAGTCTAACATTACCATGTCCACATTATTGCCCTGGTCTATTAATTTACCAACATGTTCGTAAAAGCTGACTAGGTTAGTCTCGCAAGATCGATTTTTAACAAACCCATGGTGGGCATCATCGATCATCCCCTCACTCGAGATATGTTTTTCAATCTTTTCATAGATAATGCCTTCAATAATCTTACAGATCACCGATTGTCAGACTTATCAGTAGGTAATTTTTTGCCTCTGATCTACTTCTCCTCTTATATATCAGACTATATATGCTGTTCTCCAGTCCTTTAGTACGTATCCCTCGTCCAGGGATTTCTGAACTATTATTTGGATTGCAGGTGCCAATACATCACCTAATTCCTTTATAAATCTTGGGTGAACCCCATCTGGACCGGCAGATTTATCTATCCCAATTTTTTGTATTCATGAGCATGTACCTCTTCTTGATGGGTGAGGGGGCTGTACAATGCATGGCTGAATACATGCAACTACTCGTATTCATTACTTCTCTTCAAGTGGCATCAACAACATATCAAATAATCTGTCTATTACTGAACTTGAAATGTACATCTTACTAAGCAAATTATTCCATTTATCCAAAAGTGAAGGCCAGTACTTGCAGTACCATAGGAAGGGTGGGGCGGGTGTTGCTCCCGCCTCGAGCGCAAGCCTCCAAGGGGTGCATTTTTCCACTGAAGCTCATGTTCTAATTCACTTGTGCTGCTGCTTTAAATCTTGTTTTAAAATTTTGGTTCTGTAATTACAAATGACTGTCAGCAAGGGTGCATCTGCAGATCAAGGACCAGCAAGTGGTGGTGGTGGGGGGTCACATGGTTGCACAGTCTACTGCAGAATATAATAATCATGTTGTGCTGAGAAAGAGGAACTGTGAGTGGGCCAGCATGCTACCCATTAGTATAAAAGGTACGGGCGGAGCATTTGGCACGGAGTGAGAGGCAGTTTGTGTTGGAGACAGGGAGAGTGTTGAGCAAGTTGTTGAATGTACTAGCGTAGAGTCGTAGACAGTCACAGAGACTAAAAAAAGTGAGAGAGTCAGACAGGAGAGATGAGTCATGAAAGACAGAGAAGACAGAAGAGATCCTTGTCTTATATTTTTTGTCATCACTTGTGTAATGTAAGCATAAGCAGAATGCACACCACACTAAATACTCTGTCTGTTGTCTATGTAGACAAGACAGGTAATTGTCACTCATCAGTGACAGAGTGACTATAGTAAAAAGTGATGGCACTGCAGACAAGCAGAAGAACAGACCCGGCGAAGTGATGAATAATTCCAAATTAATTTCTGAATCCAAACTGTGAGATGATGAGATGGGATCTATGTGGTGAGAGCGCAGTGGGGGATTGATAGTCTCACTCAGGAAGTTGAGAAACAAAGATCTGCTTTCCTTGCTGTTGAATTATTGGGCCTGGGACGGACCATCTTGTAGTCTGCTCTGCTGGTGGGTGGGCAGGTGGGCAGCGACTCTGTAGTTCACTTGAACTTCATGCACTGGACTGGGAACTGGGATGGGAGTGAAGACTTTGAAGCAGTTGCCTCAGCCTTGCCTGACTGCCATGGTGTGGGCCACGGCACACCATACCTTCTGTCCACCACGTTGTTACATTTTCTTTTCTTTCCTCTTGACCCGTGTCCCTCCTGCACTCCCATTCTATTGCCTTTTTTTGTGTGTCATCTCCTTCTGATTCTCCCTAGCAGAGTCCTTGTTCCATTCTCACCCCACCACCCACACCTGTCTTACTTAGAAAATGAGGCCTTGCCTGTTAGTGCCTTGCCTAGTTGTCTTGGATGCCATGTGAGGGGATCTGTACAGTTTAGATCATAACATGTTAACAGTTACATGTATCTGGATTGGCTTGGGCTGTGGAGGGGAGCTGATGGAAATCAGGGGAATGAGGGGATTTGGAGTGGGGCTCCTTCTGGCTGCAGGATTGCTGACTGGAGCAGTTGGGCTGGCTCAGCTGTACTGGGGGTGCAGTGCAGGGGTTATTTACTGGGCAGAGGAGAGGGGCTGCACTGCTAAGGCATTCTGAAAACTGGTATAGGCTAGGCAGAATGTTTTTTCCCTAATGACACTTCTCATTGTACCAAGGGGCCCCTACACTGTCTATCACCAGGGCTATCTAAATGGGCATTTGGGGGGTCCTCAAGCTCAAGCACCTTATCATGCACTGTCAGGCCTTTTTTTTTTTTTACATGGCCCCTCCTAGACACTACAACTTGGGGACACTACTACATAATGTATTCTATCCCAATCCCACAGCAGGACCCCCCCCCACTAGACAAGCTACCCCCTGCAACTGCCCCCCCCACCAGGTCAGGAGAGGGCCAGGAAGCAGAAGATTCACTGCAGAGAACTGCTGCTGCAGTACTGTTCAATGTCCTACAGTAAAACTTCTGGCAGAAAAGGAAAGCTCACCGACTCACTAGGTCTGCTTGGCTGGCATCCATGAACATGACAGTTGTAATAATAATTTATAACACTTTGTAGACTGAGCATGTCCCCTAAATCATGGATGTCAGTTGACTGCTTCTGGATCTTGACATCTGACAGTTTCTGCAGCACTTATAAATTACATATAAAAATACCTGCCGTGTTCGTGGTTGCCAATAGAGTATATAAGTCTGAGCTGGGGAAAGAGAGAGGGAGGGAGTGGACCAGAGGAGCAGTGCAATTTTTTGTATGCCAGAAGTTATACTGTGGGACCCTGGACAGCACCATAGCAGCAGTTCTACAATGTGAATCTTACGCTCCTTGGCCCTCTCCCAACTGAGGGGAGGGTATAGGCAGATGCAGGGGTGCTTTCTATGGGGGTTCTAGCGGTTGGGGATTGGATACAGTCAGAATATTGTTTGGTGGGGGATGCCACTGCAGATAGAGTGGTCCTCTGGAGTGATGCTAGACTTGGGGCTGCTTACCTCTCAACCTTTTGCCTCATGTATCAGGGACAAGACTTAAAATAATCAGGGACAAAGACCCAAAATCTTGGACACATGTTATAAATTGACACTATTCACTCAGAAGGCTGATAGAAAAAAGGGGATTTGTGTTCATCAGCATTTTCTGAAGAAGAATAAGTCTGTAACTTTAATGTTTTACATTATTTCGTGATTTTAATCCCCCCACCCCACTGTTCTCTACCATAAAAACAAACTTTACGATGGACAAATGCAAATTCTGTTGCAAAATCAAGGACAGTTTAGAGGTATGTGCGGTTGATCTAGTTGCAGGGATTGTTCGGGTGCATGGGCACTTGTCTTGGTGTAGGGTGGTGATTCAGCTATAGGGAAGGTAGGTAGCTAAGGTGAGTGTGGTGTTGTGGAGGTGTTCAAGCCACTGTAGGATGGTTGGGGGGGTAGAGTCTGGTTATGGTCTAGAAGGGTGGTTAAGCAGCATTGAGTGCTGGAGATAGTCTAGCCAAAGGATAAAAGGATGGTCGGGGTGAGGCTTTTCTTTGTTAGGTGGTGGTGATTCTACTACAGGGGTAGTGGAGCCTGCCATCAGGGCTGAGTGAGTGGGCTCATGGGGATACATCCCCTATGTAAGGATGGGTGGTTGCAGGTGGGGCATCTCAGAGGTACATGTGTCCAGCACTCGAGGACTACATCTATGCCACTGAGATGCCTATATATGCCCCATGAGCCCTCTCGATGGAACTGTTGGTCAGACAGTTGTCCACAACAATTGCAGCTACACTGCACACTCTGATGACAGCCAGCCAGCATCTTAAACTCCCACACCTCAGATTCTATGGGAGTAAAGTTTTCCCTGAAATGAGGGGTAGGGAACATATAACAAAAGTATGTTATTCCTTCAAGAGAAGCCCCCAAACTCACTACAGAGCATGTAAACAACCTAGAGCTTCTGTGTGCCTTGTGGTCCCCAGACCACCGACTATTTTCTTGGGGGGGCACAAAATTAGTCTCTTGCCCAGGGCAACAAAATGCCTTCCTACGGCTCTGAGTACTTGTCTCAGAATTTTGAACTATTAACCATACAAATTATCCTCCTTTATGGAGATTGTAATAAGATCTACCACTAAAGTACACTTAACAATGTAACATATTGATTTGTCTAGTTTCTGTCCACATGTACTGTAACAACATCAGCATTCTGTGAGCTCTGTGGCTGTGCAGACAGGCTGGAGCCAAAGGTTGACCGCCTGCTTCAGGGAAAGGAGAAAATACTGTCTCTCTTGCAGGCACAGCAGGGGTTGGTCAGCCTTCTGCTTGAGCCTGTTAACATGGCCACAGATGCCATGGGGCAGAGCAGCACTGCCCAACTGCATGCAGCAGGATCCAGTCTCCCTGGCCAGAGCTGAATGGCCCTCCACACAGGACTGGTACCTCCTCCATGGAGCACCAGTTTGCACTTCCGGTGCGCACCCATATGGCTCCTGTCTCCAGGACTGTGCTACCTCAACCGCACAATCCACCTCCCCATGCCATACATCTTATCACAATTAAGATTTTATTTTATGTTTTTAACAATCAAAAACAAAACTATTATGTACATTTATTTTTCTAAAAATACTTTTATAAAAATACTTCTTCTAACTACAGACACAAAGTGTGTTTTATATAAGTATTCAATAGTAAACATGGTGTGGGGGTGGGGGCATTGCCTGGCTGAGGCCATACAACTCCTCAGTGTCCTAACTTGTGTGCAGCTGGTATCAGAGAGTATACCAATGATTCCATGACCTTAGTTGGGCTGTGGCTCTGCACTCAGGATCCAGTACCTGGTCTAGGGGGCATTGCCTGGCTGAGCCGTGCAACTCCTCAGTGTCAGAACTAGTGCATAGCTGGAATCACAGACGTATACCGATGATGTAGTTGAGAGGTCTAAACCTCACCTTCAGATTCTTGATGATATTGGGAATAGAAGTAATCACAAACAAGTTGCATTTAAGTAACAAATGTATTTATTACTACAAAGGATAAATCACATTGCGTAAGCAGTTCTTAGCAATACAAACTGGGAGCCAGTGCTAAGCATTCCCTATACCTCGAGGTTTTTCTGTAGTCTCTTGGGATCTCTCGGGTCTCGGAGGTGTAAAGCCTGTGCATTACATTATATACCTATGATAACTACTATTGTAACTGTAAGATAGAAACATTTCTAGTTAAAGAGATTAGCCCTATTGGCTAAATTAGAGGTGGCTCCACGGTCCAAGATAGCATTATACAATTCTGTAAAGTCATCAGTTTTAGAACAAAGAAGTTCTTATACAGAATCTTACATAACCAAGTGTAGTGGTGCACATCACCAAAGGATGGCAATGTTGCCTTACATATTATAATTAGTTCAAGGACAGGTGTCTTGGCATCTGACAAGTAAGAAATAAACAGAAAATACATGGTATAATATGTGTGCATTAGCAAGCAAAGTGGATTACAATAATATGCATTCATATCCTGGCATCTACTCTTATACAGTAGATGCCCTTAGCACTAGGTATTAGTGTAACCTATGCATAAGCATTAGCTGTCTACGGTGTACCTCTGAGGGTATCAATTAGGGTGCAGGGACCTCGTATAACAATTCCCCCCTTGTTGCCTCAAAAGGGCAACACAGGCAAAATGTAGGGAAAGGAGAGGAGCAGTGGTCGTTTACAATCCCGACGCGCGAGCCTTGTAAAGGAACTTGAGCTGCTCATGGTGTTGGCGTAGTGTACGTCATAGGCAGCAAAGCATAATAATCAAAGTGAATATCAAAAATGCTTGCATAATAACAAAACCCTTAAAAGTAATCTCTAACCACATGTTAGTTAAGGCATTATTCATATCTCCATCGTTAATCAGGTCAAGAACAGCTTCGTTGACTTTGGTAATATTATTGCTGATGTGGATGAGGTGTGTGTCCTTCCTGTCTAAAAGTGATTTCAGTGTAAGTTTAAGTGTAAGTGGGTCTATGTGTACGTTAAAGTGTGGCAAGTATTCTGACAGTGTGAGTAGATAATCTGGTTACCATCAATAATGTCTGCATCCATTAGGGGACGGGGTTATGACAGTATGTCCAATAACAGTCTTCTGGTGGGGAATAAAGCATAAGTTGGGGTAATCAAAAGCACAAGTAACAGAACCATATGTATAAGTCTTGTGATTTGTTGGAGAAGGAGTGGGTGGGATGTGCAAATCGAAGTACCATTACCCGATCTCCACCCTGCCAATCCACTTCTTGTGTGTGCTTGTCAAATTGTATTTTGGATTGTTGCTGGGCTTTGCCCATGCAGTTTGCAGCATACAAGTGTGTGTGTGTATGAGGTCTTTTCTGAGTTTTTCCACATAATGGTCCACAGACACACGGTCTGCAGTGGGGGTATGCAGGTCAAACAGTAAGTGTTCAGGTAATCTCATCTGTCTACCAGTCATCACCTCAAAGGGTGTCAGTTGGTAGTGGCTGAGGTGTGCCCTGATTGCCATAAGAGTAAAGGCAACAGGGAATCCCAGGTTTTGGGATTGTCCTCAATGAATTTGGAAAGCATTTGCTTAATCCATCTGTTGGCTCTTTCTAATTGACCTGAAGATTGAGGATGATAAGGTATGTGGAACTTTTGGTGAACTCCAAGGAGTTCAAGGGACTCTTTCATCAACTCACCTGTAAAACTAGTTCCTTTGTCAGAGTCTACCTTAAGAGGCAGACCCCACCTGGAGAAAATCTGTTCCACCAGGATTTTGGCAGTTGTCTTTGCGGTGCATGTCTTAGTGGAAAGCCTCAACCCACTTAGAAAATAGGTCAGTTACCACAAGAGCATACTTATTGTTTCTGCTGGTATTGGTCAGAGGCCAATAAAATTAATTTGGATGGCATGCCAAGGGCCAGAATGTCTTTGTGGTAAAAGTTTGGCATTTTGTTTTGTAGGTATGGGATTGTTTTGTGCACAAACAAGGCAATTGTCTAAGTATTGTTTATCGTCTTTGGTGATACCAGGCCACCAGGTGGTGGTCTTGAGTTGTTGGAGGGTGTTTTCTGCTCCTTGGTGTCCACCAGTAGGAGTATTGTTATCTATGGTGCAAAAATTCTGATCTTAGGTGTCTGGGGACTACCCACAACTTGGTGGTAGTGTCATCTGGTTGAAACCAAATGAGCTTGTTGTCAGGGGATAAATGCAACTTACCTTCATGCCTTCGGTATGGATTAAGTGTAGGTAATCTTTCTTCAGTACCCTTATCAAGGAATCTGAACACCTCTCTAAGTTCAGTGTCCAGATGTTGGGCTGCTGAGAGGTCCAAGGGGAAAAAGACTCAGATTTCTTCTTAAGGGCTGCAGCATGCACAGCTGCATTAGCTTCTGTATGGTCCATCATCCAGACATCTCCCCCCCCCTTCGAGCCCCTTCCTTAGCAAGGGTGTCTACGGTGTCATTGAAAGCATGATAGGGGTCATGAAGATAGTGCGCTTTGACCTTGTGAACATAAAGTTTGTGTGTGAACTTCTGTGTCAATGCATGTATGTATATTACCAATTCTTTGTATTTCACGGGGCTGCCGTCAGAAGAGAGGAAGGAGTTCTTCTGCCAGAAAGGAATAAATTCTGTAAGGAAACAACAAACCCAGTTAGAGTGTGTAAAGATGATAGTATCCTGAGTTCCATGTTGGATGAACTCAAGAGCACAGGCCACCGCTGCCATCTCTGCATACTGTGATGAACCTAAACTACAGCTTTTGGATATCTTGACAGTGTTTCCATAAGGGTATATTACCAAAATGCCTATCCTGCAATCTGTTCTCCCTGATAATAGGATGCCGAACCATCAGTAAAATATGGCACAAAGAGGTAATCTAGTACTTGTGGCGTGGCGGGAGGAAAAGACCAGGATCTGGAAGATCAGGTGACTGTAGTGTACAGTCATGGGGTTCTCCTGAAAAAGGAGACCATGAGCTAGCAGAGATGGAACTTTGGTCAGGTGGACCTGGATATCTCTATCCTGGAGGAGAAGTGACCAGTGTGTCAGTCTAGTGTTAGAGACATGACCCATCCTTCACTCTGTCTGAGAGCAAAAAGGTAGCTGGCGTGTGGTTAGTGTTGATGATCAATGGTGAGTACCCAATGATTTACAAGAAGTGCTTGACAGCCCAGTACGTGGCCAGAAGGTTCCCTTCACAAAGGCCATACTTCTGCTCCACTGGAGTCAAGAGCTGCGATGCATATGCAATGGGTCTCAAGGTACCATGCACCTTCTCGGCCAGCACTGCTGACATGGCAATGTCAGAGGTGGCACATTCAAGATGGAATGGTAGTGCTGGATTGGGGTTAACCAGTGCTGGGGCGGAGGCCAGAGCCTGCTTCAATGACGTCACAGCCTGGGTGTGAATAGGACCCCAAGTCCATGGAACATCCTTTTTGATTAGTTCATACAGAGCAGCGGCTTACTGAGCAAAATCACAAATTAAATCTCTTGAATAGTTTACCATACCTAGAAACCTCCGAAAAGTTGCCACACTGGTAGGCAATGGCAAGTCTTGTAATCCCTGTACCTTTTTCCAGGTAGGGCTTCGACCGTGGTCAGTTATTTTCAGACCCAGAAAGAATACTTCCTTCTGACACAATTGTGCTTTTGCGGTTTACTTTTCAGGCCTGCTCTCTGGATGAGAGTCAGTAGTTCGTCAAGCGATCCAGATGTTGTTCCTGCATGGCTGTGGCCAGCAACAGGTCATCCACATACTGTAAGAGACATTGGGGATAAAGAACTCTGGAGGTCGTCCATCATGTGGAGATGAAAGAGGGATGGACTGTTATGGAATCCTTGTGGCAAGCAAGTCCGCATGTACTGTTGTCCTTCAAAGGTGAAGGCAAACTTGTATTGACTCTTGAGGGCCAATGGCAATGACCAAAAACCATTGGAAATGTCCAGGGCACTGAACCATTTCTGATCAGGTGTTAGGAGTCGGAGAACATCTGGTTCCGATGCAACAGTTGGGGAACAACTGGGAGTGACCTGATTCAGTTTCCTGTAGTCAATAGTAAGTCTCCAGGCGCCGTGGGTTTCTTCATGGGCCTTACTGGGGGTTGCAGTAGAAACACAAGTTCTGATTACTCCTTGTTTAAGGAGTGACTTGATCATTTCTCTAAGGAAGACAAGGCCTCAGTTGGAAAAGGTATTGCCTTTGCCTTTCATGTGCCGGGCCGGGCACTTCAATGACAGTGTACATTCTACCACAGTCATGCTTGTTAACTGCAAACGCTTCCAAATGTCGTTACAGTATAGGTAAGAGTTTTGGAAAAAATTCATGATTCTTGAACAAGTCTATGACGTCATACTTTTTGTCATTGATAGATATCGTTGCCACAACATGTGAGTCGGGAATCAGGATGGCATGGTATTGACCCTGAATCCATATCAGCAGCATGTTAGCTAGATCCACCACACAGCCATGTGGTGCAGGAAATCGATTCCATGATACTAGGATGATCATGCAGTACCATCAGTTGGAAAGTATGTTAGGCCTTCAGGTGGCCCAGCTCTACCGGTAAGGGTAGAGACGTATGCAGGCAGCCTAGTACCATCAACTCCTGACATATTGGTCTTCCATCTGGTAGACCAAGGGACATATCCGGTGTTCATCATGTAGGACAGATACAGCTGCACTGTATCTAGTAAGACTACTAGTTGGCGGCCCCGACCTCGGCCTCAGTGCAGGGCCTTCCGTTTGTATCCAAGACCAGCTTGTTTACAAAACCGACTGGGGCCTGTAATTGTCAATCCGTATTGCCCAAAGCAAGCAGAGGTTGGGCTGACTTGCGTGTATGGCTTCACAGTGCTGTACTGATGTGATATAGGGAGGAGCTTCTGGGTTCCAGGCTTGATGGGCCTGAGGGCTTGTACTTCCAGCATCTCCATGGCGGTTGTGGCGTGGACCACGGTTGTACTGCCGCAAGGGTCGCGCTGGAACAGCATCTGCTACAGGCGCACTTGTCCCAGGAGCTCTCGGAATTTTTGATTTTCTTCAGCTATCTCCCTACATGAAGGACCCGTTCTCTGTGATGGTTTCCCTCTGCCCTTATGCCTCCTGTTCTTAGGCCAATTCCGTTCCCACCCCACTGCTGTTGTTGTTGTTGGGCCTGTTGGGGGTTTTGTTACTTACCAGCTGGAGGGGCTGATGGATATTTGGTCTGCTGGTGTTGGGCTTGCCCTTCCACTGTATAATGTGTTGTGGTCCCGGGGGCGGGTTCCACGGCAGCTACTTTCTTGGAACCGGAACCCAAATCATGGATGTACAATTGATACACCCTCTCGGTTTTCCAAAGAATGTCGGCAAACCTATCCGTATTTGGGTAAGTGGTTGGCTCTACCTTTTCTCTTACTGCTGTGATCATGTTCCTAAGGAACAAGGTCTTATATTCAATAAGATCTACATCCGCAGCTTCTTGTGCCAGGTGTTTTCCTGCTCGGTAGGCCATCCAGAGTCTCTGGTGGTAGGTTGCTGGGCTTTCTTTTGCATTTTGCTTTACGGGGTAAGCCAGCATCACTCCTACTACACCTGGGCTATGAGCAGAAATGAGCTCAGATGCAACCTTGTCAAAGGTAGCGTTCCCATCCTGGTGAACTGCTTGAGAATTTGGCCCATAAACCAGGATCGATGGTCTGGCGTAGTATTTGGACCTGATATTCTGCAGTGAGACTGAGCATCTCACTTTTAGAATGCACCTTTTCCAAGTGACAGCTGAGGTTGTCAGGCAGGGCTCATCCGACCGATACTGTCAGCAATTTGCTGGACAGAGTAGGCCATTTGTAGGGGATTAGTAGGTGGTCGATCAGGCAAAGGAACAGCGTCTCGCACACATCCAAGGCTGCGAGCTACAGCTTCTGCTGCAGTGCGAACAACACCTTCCTGAGTAAATCTGTCGAATCTGACTTTTAATAGTTTAATAGTTTTCATACTCCTTTCAGGAAGAGGGACATTGCCTAGTGCTCTATCAATCATGGTTTCTATCTCTTGCCTGTCTTCCACACTAATAACGGCTACCGGAGGTGCCGTCGAGACCAGGCTTGAGCCTGCTCCCCCCCATCATGGGTGCCGCCATGTTGGCATTTCCCATGATGAGCGTCACAATGTCATCGACGTGTGACCTGGGGAGTTGGGGGTGGGGACCCGCCATGCTGCGGATGGCTGGATGGGGATTCTGGGCCATAGTAGGGGTGTGACTGGGCATTGTACTGTGAGACATCATCATCAGATAACTCCCCTTCTGATGACAAGTGAAAGGCTGGGGCTACTCTTCCCATTGCCTTAACACGGCCAGCCAGAACCTCTCACTGATGGTGCAGTTTTGCCATCTTAGTTCTACATTCATCATGATTCACACTTGCAACATCCATATCAACCTGATCCTGCTTCTGTTTTGCAAAGCTCGTACGCTGAGCTCAATTTGTGATTGTCCCTATAGGCTACTTCTAAATCATTACATACCTGGTTGATCTCATCCTGAAGCTCACCCATTTTGTCACTCAACTGTGCATTCGCAGCACTCAACAAATCATTCATTTGCACAACTTGACTCTTATCCTGTCTCAAACTTTCACACTCCTGCTTCAAAGTACACATTTCTTGTTCACCAGCCTGTGCTGAATGATGCAATAGTGAATCCTTTTCATTTTGCAGAGTTTGGAGCTCAGACTCCAAGTTCTGCTGCAGTCTAATAAATTCTGTTTCCTGTAAACCCATCTCTTGCTTAAGAGATGCGATCTGCAGATCAAGGGTTTGAAACCTCGCTTCAGAGGCTTTCAAAGCAGCATAGAGAGCGGCGACCATCAACCCTTTAGCATGACGCTTATTGGTTGACTGTCGCATCTCTGCATACTGGGTTGAAATCCACAGTACAGGGTTTTTGGATTGACTTGCGTCCCGCGTGAAGTCAGCCCATCCTCCATGGGAGGCAAGGAAATTAGAGACATCGAGTCTCAGTTCTGCGCAGATATCTGATACTGTGGCCATAGAGCGGGGGGGAATGAAAATTCAAACTCTGGAAAAGATGGCGTGTTGCGTATCGATCCACAACATGAGTACTTTAAACACAGCTGGGCTACTGTATAAGTTGCAGGCTTGCAATTCAAAGCTACTATGGAGTGGGTCAAGACGGCATTGACCACACCCAAAAAGTCAGCCACACTTTGCAAGTGACTACAAACTGGATTTTAAAAACGGGAGGGGTGATACGGGAATGTACACCTACAGTCCCCGTGGAAAGGGAAAAGTGTAAGCAACAAGTGAAAACTTACAACGACCAAATATCGCCTGCACACAGTCGCCAATTTGTTGAGAGGTCTAAACCTCACCTTCAGATTCTTGACGATATTGGGAATGCAAGTAATCACAAACAAGTTGCATTTAAGTAATAAATGAGTTTATTACTACAAAAAGGATAAATCACAGTTGCCCTAAGCAGTTCTTACCAATATGAGCCAGAAGCCAGTGCTAAGCATTCCCTACACCTCGAGGTTTCTCTGTAGTCTCTTGGGATCTCTCGGGTCTCCTAGGTGTAAAGCCTGTGCATTACATTATATACCTATGATAATTACTATGGTAACTGTAAGATAGAAACATTTCTAGTTACAGAGATGAGCCCTATTGGCTAAATTAGAGGTTGCTCCACGGTCCAAGATAACATTATACAATTCTGTAAAGTCATCAGTTTTAGAACAAAGAAGTTCTTATACAGAATCTTACATAACCAAGTGTAGTGGTGCACATCACCAAAGGATGGCAATGTTGCCTTACATATTATAATTAGTTCAAGGACAGGTGTCTTGGCATCTGACAAGTAAGAAATAAACAGAAAATACATGGTATAATATGTGTGCATTAGCAAGCGAAGTGGATTACAACAATAAGCATTCATATCCTGGCATCTACTCTTATACGGTAGATGCCCTTAGCCCTAGGTATTAGTGTAACCTATGCATAAGCATTAGCTGTCTACGGTGTACCTCTGAGGGTATCAATTAGGGTGCAGAAACCTCATGTAACAATGTCCATGGCCTTATTTTGGCTGTGGTTCTGCACTCAGGATCCAATACCTGGTCGGGGGGGCATTGCCTGGCTGAGGCCGTGCAACTTCTCAGTGTCCTAACTAGTGTGCAGTTGGTATAAGAGAGGTATACCGATGATGTCCATAGCCTTACTTGGGCTGTGGCTCTGCACTCAGGATCCAGTACCTGGTCTGGGGGGGTCATTGCCTGACTGAGGCTGTGCAACTCCTCAGTGCCCGAACTAGTGTGCAGCTGGTATCAGAGATGTATACCTATGATGTCCATGGCCTTAGTTTGGCTGTGGCTCTGCACTCAGGATCCAGTACCTGGTCAGGGGGGCATTGCCTTGCTGAGGCCATGCAACTACTCATTGTCCTAACTTGTCTGCAGTTGGTATCAGAGATGTATACCAATGATGTCCGTGGCTTTACTTGGGCTGTGGCTTTGCACTCAGACTCTAGTACCTGGTCTGGGGATTCCCTGGTTAAGGCCGTGCAACTCCTCAGTGTCTAACTAGTGTGCAGTGACTAGGAGAGAGGTATACCGATGATGTACATGACTTTAGTTGGGGTGTGGCTCTGCACTCAGGATCCAGTACCGGGTCTGGGGGGAGCATTCCCTGGCTGAGTCCGTGCAACTCCTCAGCAAAGGGAGAGGCATCACAGCAGAAAACAGGAAGTTGTTATCCCTCTGTACAGACACTTGGAGAAACCCCATCTGGAGTACTGTGTCCCGTTCTGGAGACCCCATCTCTGCAAGGACATAGACAGGATGGGGTAGTCCAGAGGAGTGCAACTAAAATGGTGCAGGGTCTGCAAGAGAAGCCATATGAGGAGAGACTAAAGGAGCTTAATATGTATACCCTTGAGGAATAAAAGGGAGGGGGCATGATAGAAAATTTAAGTACCTCAGTGGAATCAACAAAGTCCAAGAGGTAGCATCTTTCAGAAAAGAGATGTGCAAGAACAAGGGGACACGATTTTAAAGATAGAAGGAGGGCAGTTCAGGGGCAATGTGAGGAAGTATTATTTCACAGAGAGGGTGGTGGATGCATAGAACAGCCTTCCTGAGGAGGTTGTGGGGTCTAAAACTGTGGAAGAATTCAAGAATGCATGGGACAGGCATAAGGCATTTCTTGTGGGGGGTAGGAAGAAATAGGCTGTTGGTTAACTAGGATCTGCGGTCTATCCTGTAGGTAGGGAAATGGGCAGACTAGATGGGTCAAGCAGTCCTTATCTGCCGTCAAAGTCTATGTTTCTATGTTTAACTCCTCAGTGTTCTGACTTGTATGCAGCTGGCATCAGAGAGGTACACCAATGGTGTCCATGGCCTTAGTTGAGCTCTGGCTCTGCACTCAGGATCCAGCACCTGGTCTGGGGGGACACTGCCTGGCTGAGACCGTGCAACCTCTCAGTGTTCTAATTTTGCAACCCATCAATTGCAGCTCTTATCAGGAGGTATACCATCCATGTGTATGCCTTTAGTTTGGCTCTGGTCTATACTCATGATCCAATGCCTGTTCTAGAAGAGTGCAGGCGTTGCCTGTCTGAGTCCATGTGACTCCTTAGTCTGCTAACTTGTGTGCAGCTGGTATAATCTCCAGGACAGCCACTCAGCATCCCCAAAGTTTCAGTAACACCAATGATAATCCCAAAGAAAACAGTAACAAAAACAGAAACATAAACGCAACCATATAAGCAAACGCAAATGGTAATGCACATGTTCACATTAATGCAATTGGAAATGCAAACACTCACAGTTACACCAACGATCACGCCAAAGGAAACAGAAATGCATACGGTAATGCACACTGAGATGCAAAGGAAATGAAACAAAAACA
This sequence comes from Neoceratodus forsteri, assembly GCA_016271365.2. Taxonomy (NCBI): domain Eukaryota; kingdom Metazoa; phylum Chordata; order Ceratodontiformes; family Ceratodontidae; genus Neoceratodus; species Neoceratodus forsteri. Next base: position 556,573,773 of record CM057452.1, on the reverse strand, counting down.
CTAATGGAAATGCAAATATTAAGAGTAACACTAACAGAAGTGCAAATGCAAACATAAAAGGGTAATGCACACGGCGACGTAGACGGGAACGGGAACACAAATGATAATGGGAACACAAGTGGAAATGCTAACTGTAACAGTAACGGAAACACACACCCTATTTTCTCACCAAAACATGCATTCAGAAGCACAGTGAATACAAAGAATGTATGCATAATAATGGGCATCAGAGCAGTAAATGAACACTTGCAATACTAAATTACCTATATCTCAGGAACCGTACGACATAGAAAAAAATAAAAAAAAACATCATATTATTTATGACTTTCCTGGATAGCTTTGTACTTAGCCCTCTAGCAGGAGGCTAAGCATTTTCAATGAAAAGTCCGTATCTGGAAGCATTTTCGAGATGGGCCCCAAAACACGGCAGATGCCGTAATGTTAGCCTATGGGAAAATAGTCAACTCAAGAGTGCTGTAACTTTGCAGCCCTCTAATATTTTGTCACCAAACTACAAAAGGTACATCTGTGGGATGTTGGCTTTCTTCCCTCCAAATTGCAGCCTAAAGACCAAACCATTCTTTAACAGCAGGGTGGCAAAGATTTCCTATTGTTTTGGGCACAGTGTAGCAAAGCAGTGTTGTGATTTGTGACACTTTTGCAAAAAAAATCATGAAAATTTCAAATGTACAACACTACTGTTTACAAAAATTTCAAAAACATATTTCTGGGGTTTTTAACCCCCAGAAAAACATGGCTAGCATCCTCAGGGCTCGACTAGGTGAACACAAAAATAATTGTGTCCCTAGAGGGTCCCAAATTTAAATGCCAAGCATTTTTGTGACCAGTAACTGAAAACATTATGGCAGATTTGTGACACTATGGGGTCATTTGCGACACTAAAAACTGCATTTGCGACACTTTCAAATATTTTGGTAACTTTTTCCATTGAATATAATGGGAAATTTGTTTTTTGAATAACTTTTGAAACATTTAATATTTTTTCAGGAAATCTTAAAAAGGCACATTGGGGACCCTGGCTGCATGTCTCCTGAAGATTTTGGACCAGTCGTGCAGACCGTGCAACCTGTAGATGTGAGCAAAGAAAGCGCAAAAAAGCGTAATTATCATAGCAACTGTATACCTGACCATTACAAAACTTGACATATCCAGAGATCTATAGTACCACTCAGTGCCTGCCAAATTTCAGGCAAATATGTCATACAGTGGCAAAGTTATTAAGCTGCCAAATTTCAGAGTTCAACCTTAAATGGGTTACTCAACCCTAACTATAGTGGCACTACTGCCACTATACTATATATATATATATATATATGTATATATGAAATTTGTTTTATATATATATATATATATATATATATATATATATTATCATTGTTTATTTTAGTCACAGGTCACATAGTGCACTTGTGTGCACATTTCTGTGCTTAATGAGGAATTGTGGTGTTGGAATATTGTCGAGCCAGTGAAGGTAAGTATTTTTTGGGGGGGCGGCATTTCATTTTCAAGAAAGTTAAATAAATAGTTGGTTTATTGTTTGATAAATTCTTCACAGGTTTTAGCTGCATCCTTCTCCAGTCCAGTACTGATGGTCATGATCGTGGATTCATACTACTTCATACTACTTGTTGCGTCATGTCTGCCAGCCTGGGGGGTATAATGTTGAACTTGTTATTTGGAGAAAGCAATAATGACAGCACACAACATCAGAAAGTTTCCTCCTAAAAGAGATGAACAAGGAGTTATTAACACTTGATTGTAGTAACACATTATGTTTGAAGTGTGACTGTTCTATCCTGTCATATATGCTGATTAACAGATAACAAGCTGTGTAACTAGACCAAAGCCACATGAACACAAAATCATCATCACAGTCACAAATTCAGTAGCTGTAATTCATACACTGTGTCGCTGTCCCTAATTATGTCTTAACTCAAGTTACATTGAAAATACATCTTGTAAATTCACGACCTGGTTCAAACTATGCTCACAGTGGCATGACTGCTGCAGCAATACAGTGTGTGATGTGCATGACAAATATATTATGTGATGTACATGTCACGACACCTACTTTATATGATTCATCAGTCAGATTTGCACTGTTTTGGAAAATGAAAAACAAAAAATGATGAAATAAAATGATATACTTACTGTTCTGGAAAAGGATTTAATCCTGTAGGTGGCTGTAGACAGTACTGCAGTACCTTTGGTGAAGGAGAGTGGTTGTTTAACCTGTAAATAAAGAAAATAAGTTGATTGTATGTGTCTGACCACTGCATCTTATAAAATCAACAGGACACATAAAACATCTAAAAAAGTTCCATAGTGAGAAACATCAGTACACATACTCACTTTAATGTATTGATAGTAAATAAGCCATGTGGCTGTGGCTGATGTGTGGTCTCTCCTGTCAGACTTTGTCTGCCATGGAATGCAGGACACAGAATAGAAAACATCGGCATACTGGTGTTGGTGGTGGGTGGTCATGGGGACACATGATTTTGACATTCCTCTCACATTTCTCTGCATCTGGTGTCTTTGGCTAACAGTGCTTTTCTGGTGGTGGTCATTGGGGAACAGCTGCAGCCTGCAACACATTCATTATCACTGTCAGACATACACAGGTGGGTGGAGGGCAGGTACTGTGTTACAAATATAATTTGAGTCATTCAGAGAGGGACACTGTTTTAACTTCCTCAAAAAAAAGTACCATAGAAAAAAATGTGAGAGCCTTTAACCACTTCACTTAAAACCTACCAACATCAACCTCATCATCATCCTCGTACAGAAAGTTGCCTCACAGTCATCAATGTCTGAATTCTGCCCAATAAGAATTCTTTCTCCATTGTGTCATCATCTACCTCACTGGTAGGCTATTTAATGCTGCCAGTGCCACCAGGATGGTCCATTTCTACAACATCAAAAGCACAATGATGACCATTTCTGGCACAAATACTGAGGTTGCAGTTCGAGCTCGTATGTGCCCCTCATTCATTTTAATGAATGTCAGCAAGCTGACATTTATGGGACAGAGGTTTGTGTGATGATCCCAAACTACAGCACCTGCTGAACTGAATACCTTCTCGACATTTACACTGGAGGGTGGGCATGTCAGTTACTTCTGTACCACTGAGATCAGCTCTGTCCATTCAGTGACTTTTCCACTCCAGTATAAAAGAGGATCATCAGTTATTAACAGGTGACTGTTTTCAGCCAAATATGAGTCAACCATTCACTGTGCTGCATGAAGTCCAGTAGTTGATGCATCATCTTGTTCTCTGGAATCATGAGGTCTTATCCCTCAGACTCACAGTTCCAGACTGACTCCCTGGTCTGGTCTCTATCTCTTTAACACCCTAGTTGCAGACTTTTATACATGTAGGTGGGGTCACCTGACCTAGCTATTATCTAATTTACAGAAATAAAACTATCTGGGTTAGTCTAGATCGCCTGGTAACCCACCATACCTGTCGAACATACTACCCCACATAGTTTTATAGCAACACCCCTCTCTTTGTATGCAACACTGAGCTAGAATAACCCAAATATACCTAATTGTATCATCATTAGGTTCAGTAAGGGATTAAGCCCCTCCCATTCTTGAGTGACTTCACATCCTTACTTCTATAAAAGCAGCCATTTCTGGGGCTGCCAGCCCTATAGACAGTCCTGACTGCAGAACCAGGTAATGACTATTACTATTCTTTATGAGATAGGCGATAGGTATTCCTGAGTTGGACAAGTGAATAGAAGAATAAGGAGCGCTCCTTATTTTCTTTCCCTTTGTCAACTTCAGAATACCAGGCAGTAACTGAAAATAAACCAAAACAAAAGGAAGGAAAATTGATTAACCAGGAGAAGCACACTAAGCTGAAGCTTGTTTCCAGGTGCAACCTGTTTGCACAAGGAAGTTAAGTGACTTGTTCAGAGTCACACAGTATGCAAGTGGGAGGGGGCTGTGATATTCAAACCTAGGTCTCCAAGTTTGCAGCTCAGAGCCTTAACCACTGTGCCATACTGCTTCAAAAGGAACAATGTTCTTTTGTACTTTTCTTTCTGTAAGGGCTTTATTTCTTTAGCCCTCACTTTGCTTATTCTAATTTTCTAATTCACAAGGGTTTTTTTTGGTAAGCTCAGGATACTTCAACTCCCTAGTAACTTGCAACTTTATATGTTTCACAAGCCAGTGGCTGAAATATCAGCCCAATGGTAAACATTTCAATTCGCCCCATTTTGACTTTGTTTAATTAACTGCATTCTGGCAAGCTGCCAGCTGCTCACTATTACAGGCGCATTGCACATTAGAGCTAGGAGTTTAGGGTTTTACATGAACCCTGCCAAGCAACTGTTTTGGCTCCTAATGCCTCTTCCATGTTTTAGGGCACTGGCATATTATAAAGAAACATGTCCTGCATTCTTTACATACTCCCTCTCAGGAGATTTTGCACCTATAGCACAACATGTGCTTCATACAGAATTAGGGCATACTTTAATGCTAGCAGTGCCAAAGGAGCTGCTAAAGACTTTTTAGAGGCTTTCCTTTTTGGATACTGGCTATTGGACAAGGAACAGAACGGAAAGGGCACAGGTAATAAAGGGGTTGCTGCTCTTGTCCTTACAAGTGTTTTGGCAGGATGCAAGGTGTCCTTCTACCATGAAAGATTGCTATTTTGTGCAGGTGGTACAGGAAGGGATGTTTCAGCACTGTTAACAGTCAAGTTACAGTCAATATCATCCCTTTATACCTAGGCACTTTATTTCTTGGGGTATTTATTAGAATAACTGGGCCTCTATTCATCATAGGAGCACCCTGTGACATTCGTCCCCACCTAAGTGGGCAATCACCTACTGGTTGTCCAAGGACCTATACCCATCCTATCTTAGGTGTGGTGGAGCTCCAGCCCACCCACACTAAAGAGCTCCACCCCAGGGTCCCTTTACAGCATATATATCATTCCTAGAAAACAATAAACAAATACTGCATATTCTTTACCCTGGGCTTCTATTCTGTTTTACCTAGTAAACCTCTAAGTAAACAGTTTCACATTAATAACCATAATGAGTCACAGCTGACTGGTAATACTCAAATTCCTTTCATTACCATATTACACATTTCACTTTAATACTATCAGGTACCCAACTAGAATATACCATCTGATAGAAAAGTCCCAGAGGTCACATTATGTTTTAGTGGAGAGAAATACATAAATCAACAGATTGAAAAATAGATCAGAGAAGAAGAGAAAAAGAGAAACAATCGCCTGAAGGTGGCCAACCCTCCAGTCGATGGAAAATATTTGGAAAGACAGAAAAGAAGATTGCTGCAGCACAGAAAAGAAATGAATAATATAGTGAAAATGCCACTGACAAACAATTCCTTAATCTGACGTTCACCCTGGAGTACCATCTAATTAACTGTAACTTGCACACTCAATTTTGATAAAAACTGAGGTTACCCTAGTACACCTCCATCATAGAACTCTCTGGGGTACTGTCTTTATCATTGTGGCAGGATATATCCACCTTTCTTTACCTGGAAGGGAATGGAGCTAGGCCCACCCTCACCAAAACTCCGTCTCAGGGACCCATAATAGTGTAACACATTTAATCTATTGTAACACTCAAAAACAACTTATTCCCTGAGACTAGTCTGTACTTCCCCCAGTACATAATCTAGAAGAAGTATCCCCCCAGCATTTTTAAGCTGCTATTTAGCTTCCTTTTGTCCCCCATCTAGTTGTTCACTTCACAACCCTTCAACCAGTTTATAGTTCTGTTTATTACTGAGACAGTCCCTTCCATACATGTGCCCAGCAGTTCCTCACTTGTATTAGTGTAACCCATCGTACACCTAATATCTATGGCTTCCTGGGGTCTCTGTCAGACAACAAGAGATAAACAACCACTCTTCTGAAATGCTTTCTTACCACCCAGTACCTCCCAATCACATTGGTGCTTCCCTTCCAAGGTTGCCATCTTTGGCCTTCCCACCTTTGATTTCACACCCTATGCGCTTGACAGACACCCTCTGGCACACTCCTCTTTTCCACATAAGTAGCTATTTGCCGGTACATTCCTGGCCCATAGAATGCTGAGGTTAACTCTGCCAGGACCTCCTCATGGCTTAATGGCTAAGAGTGGCTGGAGCAGGCATTCTCCATCACCACTTCCCTATAAGCAATTGGAATCACTAGTCTAGCACACAACCTTTTCGTATGGGGATTAGGCTTAACATAGAAAAGGGTACCCTGCCTGTCTTCAACCCACCATAATGGTTTGACCCTTGTTTGACCGGTACCCATACCCCTTCCTGATCCTTAATGTAGGAAGCTAACAGAGCAACATCAGGATCTCCCTTTTGTAGCTTTCCCCATGCTTTACTTGGGTCACTGCATTCAGATTTCGGTTTATGTTTAATAACAGTCAATGGTATACGAGTCCCTTCAGCCCCACTGGCTTCTTCTTGCTTTCCATCCTGAACTGTGACATATGCCCCTAACTTAGTGACTTCAGGATCTTCCTTTTGTTCTTTTTCCCAATTTACTCTAAATAAATCATTACATTGTGAATCAGAGAGTCCAATACATTTTGAAGTCCCTTCAGCTCCTGGAGCCTTTTCTATGTTGCTTGTAGTCTTCACCCCTAGGTCCATAAAAACAGTCTTACCTGGGGACTTCTCTAGCATTACCACTCCATTGTCCTCAATCCAATACATTCCTGGGAAAACAGGAAGGATAGGAAGTTCAGATTCTGAATGTTCCATCTGGGTTGTCTCCATGTCCATAATCCAAAGCTCATCTCTCCTGGATACATCCCAGGCCTGCTCCAATTGGATCTCCAGCTCTTGGCATCTCTGCTCTTCCTCCCTCCAGCATCGCTCTGCCTCCATCCAGCATTTGTTCATCCAACGCAACATCCTCCTCTGGTCCACCATCTGGTTTCGTGGTGCCTCGCCCAGGTCACCATTTCCACATATCCTCATCTCCAATGGCACCATGCACTTTTCTGCCTCTCCTGAGAGTACTATTTCCAGTACTCCTGACTGAGCTCTCCCATGTATCCTTCAGACACTCAGCCAGGAATCCCCCTTCTGACACCAACTGTAGTAGGGTCATTGGTTCAGGAGACAAATTGGCAGGCAGACAACAAAAATCAGTGCATAAAAAATGCCAGGATGGCATTTATCATTTTATTTTTATACTTCATGAAATGCTTCAAGTTCTTACAGAAGAGAAAAATTGTCATTAGTTCAGCTTCAAAGGAGCAACTATTCCGCCCAGCAGTACTCTGAGGTCTTATCCCTCAGACTCACAGTTCTAGACTGACTCCCTGGTCTGGTCTCTATCTCTTTTAACACCCTAGTGGCAGACTTTTATACATGTAGGTGGGGTCATCTGACCTAGCTATTATCTCGCTATAGAAATAAAACTATCTGGGTTAGTCTAGATTGCCTGGTAACCCACCATACCTGTCTAACATACTACCCCACATAGTTTTATAGCAACACCCTCTCTTTGTATGCAACTCTGAGCTAGAATAGCCCAAATATACCTAATTGTATCATCATCATTAGGTTCATTAACGGATTGCCCCTCCCATTCTGGAGTGACTTCACTTCCTTACTTCTATAAAAGCAGCCATTTCTGGGGCTGCAAGCCCTATAGACAGTCCTGACTGCAGAACCAGGTAATGACTACTACTATTCTTTATGTATAGACCATAAAATGTTGTAGGTGCCGATTGGTCCTTTTAAAACAGATCCAGAAACAAATGATTTGATACCTTTTATTGGACCAACATGGATGTTACAGAAAAGAACAAAGTGCTTTAGCTTTAACCAACCAGTTCCTTCTTCAGAAGCTTTGTGCAGTTTTTCAAATATCCCATACTATTAACACCAGATTATATAGAAAAGCAGAAATAATTCTCATTGGTTTAACATATACATTTTAAAACATAATAGAAGATTACGTCAGAGAAGCTAATTAACACCAGTATGCCTTTAACTGAGGAGCCTCAGAAGGGCAAAGGTTATCAAGAATTCTCTACAGCCAGAGAGTTCTTGTCACATAAATTTTAAAATGTCTCAGTATGCCAAGAAAGCATTCTAGTGATAAAAAAAACCTTGGAGTGGCATTCTCTCTAATACATGTAAGATGAGCTTACAACTTACATTCCAGTTGTCCTGGTATATTAAAGGACAGATAATGAGAGACAAAATCCTGAAATTAGGTATAACTGCAAGTTGAAAGCAAGCCTCAAATTAACCTACACATATAAACATGATGCATGAAAGTATCACTTGCAATTGTAAGTGCAAAAAAAAAAAAATACTTGTCAAGGACCCCCAAGAAAACGAGACCATGAGCCTGATATATGCAGATTTCAACACAGAGTCTGTGTATAACAAAAATGCACAGAATCAGTCTAAGCAATCTAAATGAAAACCCAAAGGAATTACACCTTTAATGAACCCCCAAGTAAATGAGATATGCATCTAAATATGAGCAGTTAAAAATGTGACAGTGTGAAATCCACCCACTGACAACTAATAGAAGGAAATAAATGCACACTATATGTGAAAACTAAGTGTTCTAGCCACATAACAACTGCCCCATGCCACGCTCCACCCACACATATGTGTGTACATACACCACACCACACCCCCACACACACACACACCTGCTTACCCCACACAACCACAACACACAACAAATATAGCAAACACATTCCACACACACCACACCACACCATGTACAACAAACAAAACACACATACACACCATACCCACAACACACAAAAACATAACACACACCAAACACACACAAAACACACACATGCATACATACATACATCAGTACACACACACACACACACACACACACACACTCAAACACACTCACCACAGTGTTAAGGTGAAAAGTCAACAATGTAGATAACCATAAACTTACAAAATCAAAGGCCCGCTGAAGAACTAAACTGTTTATGTCCATCTTTTAAAGTAAAGGTCTGTGTAAGTTTAAGTGGAATAATGTGTCATGTACCCAACATCAGTGTTCAATCCATCCGCCACCATATTGAGAAGTAAAATAAGTCTAATTTCAGAAGCCCGTCTCTGTTGTGTACTGTTGAAATATCCTTTTAAGACCATCACAGACATATCTGAGATTGAGTGGTCATCCTGAGGCTCCTCAGTTAAAGGCATACTGGTGTTAATTAGCTTCTCTGATGTAATCGCCTATTATGTTTTAAATGTATATGTTAAACCAATGAGAATTATTTTCTGCTTTTCTATATAATCTGGTGTTAATAGTATGGGATATTTGAAAAACTGCACAAAGCTTCTGAAGAAGGACCTGGTTGGTTCGAAAGCTAAAGCACTTTGTTCTTTTCTGTAACATCCATGTTGGTCCAATAAAAGGTATCAAATCATTTGTTTCTGGATCTGTATAGACCATAGGCATTCCTGAGTTGGACAAGTGAATAGAAGAATAAGGCACGCCTTATTTTCTTTCCTTTGTCAACTTCAGAATACCAGGCAACTGAAAATAAACCAAAACAAAAGGAAGGAAAATTGTTTAACCAGGAGAAGCACACTAGCTGAAGCTTGTTTCCAGGTGCAACCTGTTTGCACAAGGAAGTTAAGTGACTTGCTCAGAGTCACACAGTATGCAAGTGGGAGGGCTGTGATATTCAAATCTAGGTCTCCAGGTTTGCAGCTCAGAGCCTTAACCACTGTGCCATACTGCTTCAAAAGGAACAATGTTCTCTTGTACTTTTCTTTCTGTAAGGGCTTTATTTCTTTAGCCCTCACTTTGCTTATTCTAATTTTCTAATTCACAAAGGTTTTTTTGGTAAGCTCAGGATACTTCAACTCCCTAGTAACTTGCAACTTTATATGTTTCACAAGCCAGTGGCTGAAATATCAGCCCAATGGTAAACATTTCAATTCGCCCCATTTTGACTTTGTTTAATTAACTGCATTCTGGCAAGCTGCCAACTGCTCACTATCACAGGCGCATTGCATATTAGAGCTAGGAGTTTAGGGGTTTTACATGAACCCTGCCAAGCAACTGTTTGGGCTCCTAATGCTTTTTCCATGTTTTAGGGCACTGGCATATTATAAAGAAACATGTCCTGCATTCTTTACATACTCTTTCTCAGGAGATTTTGCACCTATAGCACAACATGTGCTTCTTACAGAATCAGGGCATACTTTAATGCTGGCAGTGCAATAGGAGCTGCTAAAGACTTTTAGAGGCTCTTTTTGTATACTGGCTATTGGACAAGGAACAGAATGGAAAAGGCACAGGTAATAAAGGGGTTGCTACTCTTGTCCTTATAGTGTTTGTGGCAGGATGCAAGGTGTCCTCCTACCATGAAAGATTGCTGTTTTGTGCAGGGTAGTACAGAAAGGAATGTTTCAGCACTGTTTACAGTCAAGTTACAGTCAATATCATCCCTTTATACCTAGGCACTTTATTTCTTGGGGGAGTATTTATTAGAATAACTGGCCTCTATTCATCACAGGAACACCCTGTGGCACACTCACCAAATTGTCTGCTAGAATCCTTAAATCTTGCCCAAACTAAATTTAAATGCAAAATAAATGGACGCTTAGAACAGCCCTCAAATACAATTTCAAACACACAGAAATGGCAGCTAAGAAAATATTTCAAATCTACTTACACACACAGCCACCAGCTAAAGCCTCCTTCTCCCTCTCCACTAACTGAAGACTCAACAGAGAATCATTTTATACTCACCTCACCCCAGATGTTAGACAGAAGCTGAAAATGTATTTTTCCATTTCTAAACTAAACCTCCCACCCAGCTCTCAACCCCCATCTCAGGCACAACTCCACAAATTTATAATAAAACTAATCTAGTCGATCCTACCATTTCTTTGTGATATCGCAAATGAAAACTCAGTGTTTCACACGAAACAGTGAAACAGCTTTTAAAAGCAACCAATTAAAAGTGTACCAAACTTCAAGTAACACACTGAGTTCATGAAAACAATGAAAACAAACCCCAGGATCAACCAGATAAGTTTTTAAAAAAATGAATGGCGTCGCAGCCAAGAAGGTGGTTTAAATACCGGGTAGGGTGTATGAATTTAATGAAGAAAACATTTTTTAAAAATTGGATGTGAACAGCACATGCCCAACATCTACAGTACCTTTTTTAAGGAATTGTAATGAATAAAATATGGACTGCAGTTAAACTCATTTCATTTACACACCCTAGGTTAATGTGGCATCACACACTTTGGGTGTGTAAAAGAACTCATTATACAGTGTTGTCCATACCTGATTCTATATATAGTATTAATTTTTAAATTTCTCTGGCTTGCATGCCTTTACAACATCAGTTCTGATCAGTTCATATCTTGTACATTCCCCAGCTGTAAACATCGGGAGAATGTCTGTATCTGATCCTTAATAAGTGTTTTTATTGCACATAATCTAGGTTATCTCTCTGTGAACTATTGTTGTATGCTTTATTAAAACAAACCTTAATAAATAATATATTAAAAGATGCCACTGCTGCAGGATGCAAAGGATTAGTCCAGCTTCCAAAGATTTAACAACCTCTATGTGCAATGGTTGGAAATCCCATAAGTCTGACATGAATAAAGATGTCTTGGCATGTTAGCTCAGCTTGAAGCCCAAGAGAACAACCCAGAGAAATGGGATTATGCCCAATACATTCTGTGCTTGTCAAAATATATGATTAAATAAATACATTCCCTATCAGTTCTTATTTAAAGGCTAACTCTCAAGCAGCTTCTGCCCAAATCCCACCTCCACACTTAGAATTAAACTCTACCTAGAAGTATATAGTGAATGTGATATATATATGTGTGTGCATGTGTGTGTGTGTGTGTGTGTGTTTTACAGTTTTTACATAGCTGACCTTTCCTTCCTTCTTTCATTGTTTTGCAGAGTTTTCTGCAGGTTTCCAAAGGTGACTATATTAACAAGCCATGCTGCTACTTCTGTCTCCAGTTGCTATGCAGTGAAATTCATGTTGTATGGAAGTCTCTGTGATATCTCAAACAGAGCAAACTAATTTTTGATCTACAGATTTATCTTGTATTTTTTAACACTTTCATTGCTTTCTATATCAACATATTAAGAGCATCAGCCACAAAGATCTTCTAAATGTTTACCTTATTGAAGAATACAATACAGTGCAATAACTTAGTGATTATATGGCATTTCTTAAAATGCCATTTAAACACACTTGGAAATAGTATCAGGTAAGAATAGGTAGGTTAATTCTACTAGGCCATATTGACTCAAACCCTTAAAGAACCCCAGATATCCCAAGGGATATTTAAAAAAATGTTTGGTTGTTTCCATATATATTTTCTGAATTCATCCTCTTATTTTCATGATACTAGTTTACAGTAATGCACATGAACATGAAAACAGGATCCCTTGCCCTACTGTTGATGTCACTTGCACTTGCTGGTTGTCTACTCATGGCATCACAGCCCTCTGCTTAATGCAAGTCACACTCTTTTGATGTAAAAATAATTATTATGTCATAGGCAAAGGAGTTTGATACCAAGTGTAGATATAGTCATATAGTAACTTAAGGTCAGAAGAAGGGGATGTCTCTTAATCTGTGACACTTGACCACCTTCCTTCTCTATTTCATAAACAAGTATAAATAAAAACACAAGGCAAACATGTACTGATTTGTAGGCAGTCATGTCAGATGACATGTAAGGTAAAGAAATCCAGTTCTGAAGATAATATGCATATGAAAAGGGAAGGTTGAATACAGAACGTATGCACATACTGTAGATAAATAGAATGTGTTAGCAGAAAAAGAAAAAGGGTCCATCCAGTCTGCACATTCCCCTGCCTTGCTCCATGCTCAGCCTAATGCCAGGCTTAATTTAGAAATCTGATAGCCCTAGTGGCTGATCATCACCCACTTCCTGAGGTATTACTTTACCCGTTCTGACTGTAGGTCTCACTAGTCCCCTCTGTCTGTCCCATTCGTGTTTAAACCCCATCAAAGTCTTGGTTTCAACCACCACTCTGGGCAGTCTATTCCACTGGCCTACCACCCGCTCCATGAAGAACTTCCTCATTTCATACCTGAATTTTCTCCCCCACACTAGTTTCCACCTGTGCCATCTAGTCATTGTGCCCTTATTCTTTACAAACAAGCCATTACAGTCCTCACTGTTGACTACTTGCAATAACTTAGAGGTCTCAAGAATAGCCTCACTTTCCCTCTCATTAAACAAACTACAGTATTTAAGTTTAGTCTGCCACCTTTTCACATACAATACAATCCCCCTGCTGCCCCTAGATCATCCCCATGATGGTATCCCGTGACTTTGGTGACTGCGACTGGGTACCTTCTCAAAGGGCAACTCAATCACAGTGCCTGCCATCAGGGCAATTGGGGAAGGTGAGCAACCTGATTGGGAGGGACGCCCAAAATAGCGACATCCTGATGCTACATGCCTATGTGCATGGGAGGGAGTGAGCATGCCGAGTGTGGGTGGGAGGGGACACAGAGGTTGTAGGGGGGTGGCGCAGCAGCAAGCTGCCAAGCTGCTTCCATGGTGTGGTGGGTGGGTTCAGGCCTGGGGTTTGAATGGTGTTGGTTCAGGTCCAGGCACAGGTACTTTTGTTGTGCCTGGCCTGAATTTTTATTTTTTCTGCGTCTGCACACCCCCGATATGCACCCCCCTGGAGTTGGGAATCCTTAAGTAGGGTGGTGTGGGGGGTGAATCCCCCCATGGGGGGCACAGCTACCTGCATAAAGTGGAAAATCCCAAATCCCCAGCGCCATTTTGCTGTGCACTGGGGAGTACATTGACAAAATAGTTTTCCGGTGATGTGCCATCACCTTAATGGCGATCGGAGATTGCTGTTATCACATAGATCCCCCAGTGACCCTCTTGTGTATGGTCTCTGTGTGATCCTTGTTATTTTGAGGTGTAGACTCCAGAACTGTGCACAGTACTCCAGATGTGACCATACCAAGATTTGTATATATGAACATATGAACATGCCAGCAAATAAAGGCCTTGTGGTCTATCTAGTCTGCTTGGTTGGGCATCTCCCTATGTATTTAAAAAGAGAACTGTCTCCTTACTGTTTCCCATTTTGACCTCCCTCAACTTCCTCCCTCACTCCACTCACCCCTATTCCACCAACAACTTTTTCCCCTAACCCATGTTCCACCCCCATTTGATGCAGTCCACCATTTTTAGGGATAGCATCTTCTCTGGCAGCTCATTCTATTTGGCCACTACCCTCTTGGGGAAAAAGGATCTCTTCATCTCTTTCTTGAACCAGCTTTAGGCTGTTCCCCCTAGTGGTCTTGTTCCCATTAAGGCTGAACAGGCCCTCAGTACTCACCCTGTTAATACCTCAAGGTTCCTGAAGGTCTGAGTCATATCTCCCCTCTCCCTTCTTTCCTCAGGAGAGTACATGTTGAGCTCCCTGAATCTCTCCTCATGGCTGTTACCCTGCTGACTCTGGATCATCTTGGGTGCCCTTCTCTGAACCATCTCCAGCAGGTTGATATTCTTCTTAAGATGTGGGCACCCAACCTGCACAATGTTCTCCAGGTGTGATCTTACCAGTGACTTGTGCAGCAGCAGAATGGCCTCTGCCTTCCTGGTGGTATTTTCCCTGACAATGCAGTCCAGCATCTGATTTGCTTTGGCTGCTGCTCTCTTGCAGTGTGCAGAGGGCTTCAGGTCACCTGTGATTATTACTCCCAGTTCCTTTGTGTCAGTGCATTGGCAGTATCATCGCCTTCCTCCTGCTATCAGAGCCCTTCCTATACAGCAAAGCATCCCATTTCCCTTACTATTTGCTTTGTTATACTGAGCAGTGGACTTGTGACTGTCACTAATGATGACCCCTAGCTCTGTCAACTCAGTTATCTGAATCACTCTTATTCCCTCCCCCCATCTAGTAGTGCATTTGGGCATCCTTTCTACCAGTGTGCATTACTTTGCACTTTTTTGCATTAAGCGTCAGTTGCCATATTCTGGACAACTATTCCAATCTTTCAAGGTGTCTTCTCATTTTTCTAATGCTATCCTCAATGTCCATTCTGATTTAGCTCTTGGAGTTATCTCATGTATCACAAATAAAGATGTCGGAGAGCACAGGTCCCAGAACCAATCCCCGGTGTACCCCGTTCATGACTGCTCTGACTTTTGCGTGCAAACATTAACAGCTACCCTCTACATCCTGCCCCTAGTCAGTTCCCTATCTACCTTGGCAGATTGTCTCCTATCCCTATGTCACTCAGATATATTATTATGCCTTCTGTGGGGAATGGAAACAAAGGCCTTGATAAAGTCAGAGTACACATTTATGTTGATCAGGTTCAGAAACAACACTAGACAAAAAAGTCTTTATTTTCAGCCACAACTTGTGAATTTACAATTTGGCAATCAATAACTAGACAACTGACAACAATATAAACCACTGAGCTGAAAGCAAAGATACATAGAGACACTATAAATTACAAACAATTAACTGCATAAGAATAATCTAGCCACACTGTTATTTACATTAGCACAAATTATGCAATACCATTTATAAATTATATACCATATATGGGGTTGTGTGACAGAGTGAGCCCTGTATGGGATGAATGTCCAAGTGTGGGGTGTCTGGGGCCCCCACCATTCCTTTCACTCTTTGTTTCTGTGTAACGGCCACTTGCACCAGGAATAAAAAAGAAATATGTTTGCTGTATGCCTGTCTACTTTAGGATGTCACATTTAACAATTTAATGGAAATAAAAATATATGATGAGTTCCAAGGGTTGGCAGGAGAAGGAAGAAGAGGAGCGCACCCTCGTTCTCCCATTCCCCTTGCAAAACCCAGTGGAACCCTTATCTTTTGAGATGAAACAAAATGGAAACATAAAACCCCCTTAAAAAAAAAAAAACCTTTACCAAGAAAAGAGAAGTTGAGTCTAGGCTAGAAAAGATAACATGTATGAACATGTATGTCTTTACTGTTTGATGGGGAATTCCTGAGAATAAGAGGTTTATACTAGTTTTAGTAAAAAGTGGTGGATTACCTGGCAGTGATGTCATCCATGAAAGGTATAAAAAACACCACATGGAGGAACAAAGATAGACAGGGGAATCAGCTGAATACTGACTACCAAGTGAGGAGGACCTCAGAAGTGTGTGCTTGTTTCCACACTGTTCTATTTACAAAGGCTAAAGTTAAGCCTCAGGAATTTTTGAAATTAGAAAGTTTGCTGGATACTGGATATTGAATAACCTTTTGCTTTCTGTGTGTTTATTCTTTTATTTTTTTTATTTTCTGATTTGAATAAAGTAACAACACACATTTGTGTTTTTATGCACCTGACTTCTGGTTTGTTGAGTCTGTTTTATCCCACACCTTCACAGGCTGAAATATAAGCAAAGCTGTTCCTAAACATGTTTCTCAGTGCTTCTCTTAAAATCTAAGGGGTTCTGTAAGAATCAACATGTGATCAAAGAACTATAATCATCCACTTGCACACTTCTATGCCAAGTAAATGCTAAATAGGGATTTCTGAAGTGTTCACATTTTTGGGGAGGTCAGTTCACTGAATGATGGGGGATTACTCTGGCACATGGAAAACTCAAATTCATGCTACAGGCTTGGGATATTAGGAGTGTGTGGTTCAGCAACGAGGGCTTCTGGATGTTCTTCTCCCTTGGGGAGGGAGCTCATTATACTGCTATCGTAGCGACTACTAGTGATATAGTGAAGGTGCTGTTGAAGGTAGGGGTGACCACATGCAGTCAGACACCCCCCAGGCCAGCCACAAGTGTGTGCAAACATGTGGGAGAAGGCAGAAAAAAAGTGGACAAATGCCACACTGGCACACTGGATAACAGCTCAGAAGTCCACCATGCCAACAGACCCCCACTGGTACACCACTGAAGGACCTACCTGCTGACATCCAAATGATAATGAAGTGTAATCCATCTGGGTCAAAGGAGGCCACCGGCAGGGTCTAGCTGGCCACATGGAATATTGGGGAACCTGGAGGTCAGTTAGATATTCTCTGGTGGCAGTGAGTGGGGAGTCTGGTAAGCGGCAGAACTGCAAGGCCTGAAGTAGGGGGTGCTGGTGAGCAATGAATGGAGGTGAACAGAAATGGTATAAAAACATTTTTGGCAAGCCTGCCTCTTTCTCTCAAGGTTCTCTACTGCTACCACCACCTTTTTTAACCACCTCTCCATGCTTGGACACCACCATGTTTTTCAACCGCATCTTCTTGTTTGGGCAGATTCAATGCTTTAGTGTTTACCCTGGGCAGCATTTTGTATCTGCAGCTTACTTAAATGTTTCGTTCTACCTTTACCCATGGTTTTCCTCACACTAAAGAACCACATGTAACAACCCCTTCCAACCTGTAGGGGGTGGTGGCTGTTCACCTCGAAAATAGTCAGCCAAACACCAAGTAAATTTTCAACCAACAGTTCCTTTTAATTATTTGATTGTTGCTTCAGGTTCTGAACATGATGTAAATGACCCCAACATTTCACCCTCGTAAGGGCTTCCTCAGGGAGATCATGGTCCTCTTATTTTTTCAGAAAAGATGTATGCAATTTTTTTTATAGTTCATATTCAAAACACATCTAACCTTGTCTAAGTGCTCACTGATTTAATCACATTTAAAGTGCAACAGTTATTTTATATTTTATGCTGTGTTGCTGTTAACAAATGTAATGAA
Source organism: Neoceratodus forsteri (assembly GCA_016271365.2). Taxonomy (NCBI): domain Eukaryota; kingdom Metazoa; phylum Chordata; order Ceratodontiformes; family Ceratodontidae; genus Neoceratodus; species Neoceratodus forsteri. Next base: position 556,556,007 of record CM057452.1, on the reverse strand, counting down.
TAGGCTGGTGCTTATTTTTCCAATCCCATAGAAATATTTAGATCAGTAACTGTTAATTATACATTAAGATTTCTGTCCTCTCAGTTTGTGTCTTATGATCATCTGCAAGTATCAGTTAAAAGTTTTCAGTCAGTACAAATCACCCTTCTGCAAGTTGCTTTATTTTAACCGAAATTGATTTCTCCAGTATTATTGCATCATACTGCCATATACAACACGTCATTCTTGTCCCAGAACAATCATGCCTTTAGCAATTTTTCTAATACTATTATGTACCCTTGTTGACAGAAGCAACAGAAACACTTCTGAATTAAATCCACATACTGCTCTTACTATTTCTTAAAATATTTTTGATTCAACTCAAGCTTAAAAATTTTATCTTAGCTCCCAGTCTCCATTCATTCTGTTTAAGACTTCTTACACTTTCAGGAAGCTTTGTTCAAACACATAGGCCCAGATATTCAGACTGTACTGGGCAGTGGTGCAAGCCTGGGTACAGTGAAACTGGGCTGTGCCAGGGCCAGGACCAGGTGATATTCAACGATGATGTGCCATGGTGCAGCACAGTTGAATATGGCAAGGTCGGCGCACATACTGCACATGGTGCAGTAACACAGAAACAGAAACATAGAATTTGACAGCAGATAAGGACCGCTTGGCCCACCTAGTCTGCCCATTTCCCTACCTAATGCATAGGCTGCATATTCTAGTTAACGAACAGCCTACTTCCTCCTATCCCCCCACTAGAATTGCCTTATGTCTGTCCCATGCATTCTTGAATTCCTCTACTGTTTTTGAGTCCACTACCTCCTCAGAAAGGCTGTTCCACGTATCCACAACCCTCTCTGTGAAAAAATACTTCCTCACATTACCTTTGAGCCATCGCCCCTCCATATTCAAATTGTGCCCACTTGTTCTTGCACATCTCTTTTTCTGAAAGATGCAACCATCTTGGACTCTGTTGATTCCCTTGATGTACTTGAAAGTTTCTATCATGTCTCTCCTCTCCCTCCTCTCCTCAAGTGTATACATATTAAGCTTCTTTAATCTCTCTTTGAATGTCTTCTGGTGCAGACCCTGCACCATTTTAGTTGCCGGCTTCTGGACAGCCTCCATTCTGTCTATGTCCTTGCAGAGAAGGGGTCTCCAGAACTGGACACAGAACTCCAGATGGGGTCTCACCAACTGTCTGTACAAAGGGATAACAACTTCCTGTTTTCTACTGGTGATGCCTCTCTCTGTGCATCCCAGTATCCCACCAGCTCTTCTTACTGCCTTCTCACATTGCTTGCCCACCTTAAGGGCATCTGATATGACTACCCTCAGGTCCCTTCCCATTTCTGTAGTTGTTATTATCTCACCCCCATTGTGTACTCTTCCCCAGGATTTTTGTTTCCGAGGTGCATTACTTTGCACTTCTTTGCACTGAATCTAAGCTGTCATGTATTTGACCATTCCTTGAACCTTGCGAAGTCCCTTTGCATCCTTTCCACCCCACCTTCTGTATCAACCCTGTTGCAGATCTTTGTGTCATCTGCAAAGAGACATACTTTTCCTTTCAGTCCCTCTGCAATGTCACTTATAAAGACATTAAAGAGGACCGGTCCTAGTACTGAACCTTGTGGTACCCCACTAGTAACCCCCCTTTCTTCAGAGTAAACTCCGTTTACTATTACTCTCTGTATCCTGTTTTCCAGCCAATTTTTAACCCAGGCTACCACCTTGTGACCCACTCCAAGACTGGCTAACTTGTATATTAATCTTTTGTGTGGGACTGTGTCAAATGTCTTGCTAAAGTCTAGGTAGGCCATGTCCACTGCCCTTCCCTGGTCTACCACATTGGTCACCCAGTCAAAGAACTCTATTAGATTCATCTGACATGACTTTCCTAAACACTTCCCTGGTGATCCAGTGGCACCTCCACCCCTCCCACACACACAGAACCCCATGCTCACCCTGCAGTAGCACTGTGCCAGCGCAAGCCACAGATAGGGAGCACAGGGATGCACTAGCGCAAATGCAGTTGTGCTGGGTGCATCACCCATGATATTCAGCAGAGGGCATGCAAATGAGGCCATAATATGTGCAAGGCACAACTGGGGCCATTTGCATGTCATTATGGCCCCATTTGCATGCCTTGCACCAGGCAGCCCAGCAAAGTGTGCCTGGCACCCTGCACAGAATGACCTGTGCACTGTGGGGGTTCCCGGGGCATCCCCCGGCCCCGTAGCTGCGATCATGGTAAACCCACAGTGCAACAATTCCCTGTGGTCTAGTGGCCCCCCCCCTCCGTTCCCCAGTCAGTGGTAAATGAAGATTTATTTAAGCCCTGGTGGTCTGAGTGGTACCCCCCACCCTCCTGTTGCCATGATCATGGAATGGTTCTGTAAAACACTTTCCTGGTGATCCAGTGGCACACCCCCCCATCACACAGAACCCCAGGACCACCCTGCTCCCCCAGTCTTGGCGGGTGGCTGCAACCTGCCTGTATACTGCCCAGCTGCCTGCCAATGACAGGTACAGTATGGGCTGGCCCTGGTCCATGGTGTGGACCAATGGGCATGCAGGGTATACTGTACTAGACAGTCCTCATATGTGAATGAAGTCATTCACATATTTGAGTCTGTCTAGTATAGTGTGTTATGTAGGGTCTATTGGTCCACACTGTGGACCAATGGGCTTACAGTCCATACTGTACCTGTCATTCGTGGTGGCCAGGCGGTATGTGGTGGTTGCAGCCACCCGCCAATGATGGGAGGGTAGCAGGGTGGGCATGGGGTTCTGTGTGGGTGGGAGGGTGGGAGATGCCACTGGATCACCATGAAATTGTTTTACGGAGCTGTACCATGATTATGGCAATGGGAGGGCGGGGGGTACCTCTAGACTTCCAGGGCTTAACTTAATCATCTTTAACCACTGATCAGGGACACAGGAGGGAGGGGGTACCACTAGACTACCAGGGCTTGAATAAATCTTCTTTTACCACTGATCGGGGACATGGGAGGGAGGGGGGTACCACTAGATTACCAGGGTTATGTTGGTGCTTCATGACTTTGTTCTGGGTGGGCGGGTGGCCACCCACGGCTTGCAGCTGCTGTGTTGCACCCTGCAATACAGCAGCCCACCTGTGGGTGGCCAGGAGTTGTTCCACTGTTTCACAGGCTCAACTTTGAGCCCCCCTATGTGGCGCAATGAGGGTGTGCTGGCATATGCACCACACATCCCAGGCTGAATATCGGGCCACATATGCATGGGCACGCCCCCTGCATCTGTGCCACATACAATTACATTGTGCCCCAGTGCATCGGGATTTGCACTGTGCCAGGCAGCCTTCTCAATATCCCACCATGGCGCAATGCGGGGTTGCGCTGGCACAACCCCTTTTGAATATCCCTGCCATATTGTATGGTGCTAGTCTAAAGTGACACTAAGTTTAGTACCTGTGCTCTGTCACTTTTTATGATAAGTAATTACCGCAAACTTCAAAATGTTAAGACAACTATCCCTTAATGCACAAAATAATATGCTGCTAAAAACATAAAAGCTGTTTTCCTCTTGTTGCATTCAGACAGGGAACTGGTAGAAGCCCTAAGGAGGATAAATAAGATATCAGAAGTAGGGGGTAACAGAAAAGGATTTGAAATAAAAACTTGAAAATCTCCGGAAAAAAGACTGCAGACTAGAGTGGCATGCTTTAACACCAGGTAAATACCTAAAATATAACAGGATTCCCCAGGGGCCTTTGGGTTCTGATAGAGCCAAATATGGGTACTGAATCTGAAAAACTTACTACTAGATGGGATGGCATTAAAATTAGTGTAGCAATGATTTTATGTATGCACTTACTGAGGTGGTTGTAGAAGAAAGGAATAAGCTAGCAGAGAAGATGAGAAAGATTCAGCAACAACTTCAGCAGAAGACTAAGGAAGAAGGGTTTAAAGCCACACCACAGGAAGAAGCTTGATGAATTTGAGGACTATATAAGAAAGACTTGGCCCCCATATTCAGAAGTCCCCTTGAAAATCATGCAAGTGCCTGCGTTGTGCATCTGAGATGTGCCACCCCAAGATATAGCAATATTCAGAAGAAGCACCAGAGGATGCGCCAGTGCAGACTGGGCTGAATATAGCAACAATGCATCACTGCATAACTGGACATAGGCTGCACATCAGGTCAGAACTGAAAATGGGAAACGGAGTAAGTCAGGCTGGGGCAGTGGGGCAACAGTGCTATTCTGAACATGGGAAAGAGCAGTGCACAGCAGCAGAACTTGGAAGGGCAACACCTCAAGGCATGGGGGAGGACAGATACACAAGAACAGTGGAACAGGGGTACAGGTACAGAAGCAGGCACAGTACAAAGCACCACACACTGTCCAATAGACAAGGGGAGTACAGGGCACAGTGGGCATGGCATATAGAGAGGCATGGCTGAAGTGCCACTGCAACAGCAGTGTCAATGGCAGCATAGCTTGGCAAGGTACCATGACAACTGGTCCAATCTGCCCTGCAGGTCAGCCATGGCAGCCAAACCAGAGGCAAACTGTGCCACAGGTATGCCGGCACACAGGGAGAGGGCCCATGCCACACAGGGGGCACACACCCGCAACAACACTGGGACCACAAACAGTGGGCACAGTAGCATGGGGACCAAGACAACAGCAGAGGCATGCCTAGCACAAGCCTAGAGGAACACTGGAAATGGCACCATGGTCCACCATGATGGACACCCCACAGGCAAACCAGGGAGACCATGGCGTGCAATGTGTGGGCCAACACGAGGGGGACAGAATGGCCAGGTGTGCAATGGTACAGGCACACACAGGCAGAGTGAAGTAAAGAGCAATGGGTCAACAGTGCAACAGAAGAGGTGATGGTAAGCACCCTGAAGGAAGGACTATGGACACAGACACAGGCAGGTATGCAACAATTTTAATAGAAAGGTAAACCAAAACAAGTAACATCAGTATGAAATGCAACAGAGGCAAACACAACTATGTACTGTACAATAAAATGGTGGCTTGGTGCAAGGTGGAAAAAGTAACAGGTAATGAAGTGGGGAGAACTATTTACAAGGTGGTGGAGTGAGTGGGGGTGAGAGGGAAACAGGGTTATGTACAGGTGGACCAGGCAGGTGTGAAAGTCCTAATGGCCCTGGCCACTGTCGCACTGCCGACAACTCCTGCTTCCCCTGCTGTGCAGTTCCTGGAGTATGTCCCTCACAACTCTCAGGATAACCCCTGGCACTGGAACATGGCAGTCATCAGCCTCTGTGTGTGGACAGGATTGTCCAGGATGACACTCATCCCCCTGTCTCCTCCGCTGCCGCTAGGTGCCCACCTGGGTGTGCTGATGACCGATGGGGGGGAAACACAGAACACCAGCTCAGTGCCTCAGCCCACACATAGCCTGTCCTGCCCTCCCCAGGATGGGGTGGACACGCATGCCAGTTGCTTGCCATACCACTGCACAGGGATGCAATGACACCACACACACGACATAACTGTACCATGGCCATGTAACAGTGCCATACAGTGAATGGGACATAGCATAGAAACAGGCACTCACAGCATGTACATGCAGTGGACACTGTCCCAGTACATGTGGCCATGTCTCACAGAGCACGTGACCCCTGCTACTGCTCGCACCATATGCACAGGACCTGCAGGTGTTCTGATGTGGGCACCAACAGGCACCCACAGTCCTGTAGGGACACAGTGGATAGGGAACGACACACACAGAAGCCAGGTGCACAGCATGGTCATCACACGGCGCCAGGACAGCAGTCCATGTGAGCGAGTCTGGCAACACATGGGCATGTACAACATGCAGGCCATGTCTTGCAGTGGGCAAAGTAACTGCCCTGCTACAATCCAAACAGCAGTAACATGCTGCACTAGCAGCACACTTACCTGTCACTCGGCGTGGCACAGCCTGCTGTGTGCAAGGTCCATCAGCACTTAAGGCTCCCCCATCACCTCCCCGACTGAGGGCGAGGTGTCTGGCCTCGCACCACTCCTCATGACCTGCAGTGGGGACAAAATGGGAACATTACTGTGAGCAGCATGCAACATCAACAGACCTCCCCCCCGACAGGAGCACAACAGTGGCACAATGCACCACCACACAGCACAATGTATGCAACTCCGGCAACTCACAAAGGTGTCCGACATGGATCCTGCAACAGTAGCATGGGCCACCACTGCAGCAGATGGCAGACATACAGGTGCACTGTGCCATGTGCCCCATTGTGCGCCAAGGGCCATGCCAACCAGTACGCTAGTGGTACATACCCCTGCCACACACCCACAAGCCCCGCCAGTAGCAGGTAATAGCAGCATGCACACTGCGGATATGTATCTGGGCGTGGCACCGCCCTCTGCCGGCCTGGTCCTGCAAGCATCTCAGCCTCTCCTGGTCATTCCTACATAGGTCACTTATTTGCATGTGCTGAGTCATAAATGGGCCGTCCTGCACTCCCCTCCACACAGGTGATGACAGGAAGTGCAAACTTGGAGGTGATTGTTTACATTTTCTCTGTGGTATACTTTGCTGCACTGCTTCCAGCAGGCACGTCACACCCTGGCACAACTGCATGACCTGTGATTATGTGTGTCTCTTTCTGTCAACAGGCACCAGCGTGGCAGCCGAGGACTGGAGGAAGAAGAGGCAACCAAACTTTAAAAAGGATGAGCTGCAGGCCCTCCTGGAGGTGTGCCTCCTGCAGGAGGACCCTATTTACCCACCAGACAAGCAACCAGAAGGAGAGGGTGCAGGGCTGGGTGGGGCGCAGGTGGTAAACACCCTTGGGGTGTACAATAGGACACCCCAGGAATGTGTTAAATGAATGAACAGTGAGTGCACCAGGGCCAAGGAGCAGCTTGCTGTACTCAGGGCATCCAAGAGGGCCACTGTGGGGGCCCACCACAGTACCTCCCCTGACGGCACATGAGGCCTTGGTTGCCAGCACCCTCAGCAGTGCCTCTGTAGACAGTGTCCCAGGTGATGACTTTCAGATGGGTGGTGATTCAGCGATATACTGTGAGTATGCACATGGCAGGTGCCACCATGGCAGGGCATGTGTGCCATTGTGGTGCTTGCTGTAACATGAAGGCCACGGCACCATGTACCCAGCATGCAATGGCTGAAGGCTGTCATGAGCTAACACTGGGGCATGCCTACATGCACCCTTGGATGTTGTGTCACTGACAATGTCCAGGGCAACACACTGGGGACGTCACGCCTGGCAGGTGGCCATGCGCATGTGCCAGGGCAGGGGCACATGGCCATGAGTGGTGTGTGCATGTCCACCCCTGTGGCGGTGGTAAGGGTTGTGATGGCCTGCCCTGGGGGGGGTAGCACATGGCAGGCCCTGGTGGGCACATGTGACTGTGTATACAACAATATCCCCAAGTGGCACACACACATGGTACAATGTGCATAATGCATGCCATTGTTGTGTGTGGGCATTGTGGCCCCACAGTTGCCAGTGAGCACAGTATCACCACCAGCATCACCAGGAAGCAGTATAGCATAGTGGTTAAGGGCACTGAGCTGCAAACCTGGAGACCTGGGTTTGAATCCCATCAGCCCCTACTTGCATGCTGTGTGATCCTGAGCAAGTCACTTAACTTCCTTGTGCTCCTAGGTCACACCTGGAAACAAGGTCTGGCCTAGTGTGCCTTTCCTGGTTAAACAATTTCCTCGTCTCCTTTCCTACCAGCACCCCTGTAGCACACAGATAAACCCCATGTGTGCACATGTCGCACAACACCATGGACCACTTGCACTGACCATGCACATCCTATCTCCTTTACAGCTCCAACGCACCTCAGGGTGCCACCGGGACCAGGTCCAGTGCAGATGGAAGGGAGGTGGATGGACCGATGCCTTCCATGTCTACAACAATGGTGGCTGCTGAGGAGGGGGAGGGCTGCACTTGGGCTGGTGGACATACTGGGTCTGGCTGATCCCGCCCCCCCGTCCACTCTTGACCTACTGAATGAGTTCACGGTGCTGGCACTGGTTATGGATGATAATGATGGTAATGGTGATGATACCACCCAGCTGGGGGACACCATCACAGACACAGCCACAGCCCATGGTGGCCAGGTTGCCATGCGGACAGTGGCAGTCAGTGGCAGCCATCCCAGGCACTCATATGCACCTCCCCAGTCACACCACACACCATGTGCTGCGGCACTGGCTGTGGCTGGCCTGGTGCGTGGTGCCAATGTGAGGGCTGGGGGCAGTGTCTCTGTTCTGCAGGGCATGGTGCAGCAGCAGCCTGCATGGGCATACATCATGGTCATGGCAGGGTCTGCAGTGCCTGCACATTCACAGTTCCAAGCCCAACAGCAGCCTGTTGTGCAGTGTCTGCAGATGTGGCACAGCAGGTTGGTCCACCCCCTGCCCGTCAGCATCCCCCACCAGCCATGTCCCCCACTAACTGACTGGATGAGCACACCTGGCTCCTGTGGAATTCTGTGGCGGCATAGTTGTCACTCAGGGATGTTGTACATGGTCTGCATGTGTAGGTGGGTCTCCTGGATGAGCATGCGGCCACAAGGCATGCACAAATGCTTGGCGAGTTGCGCCTTCTGTGGGAGGACATGGTTGCAGAAATGCGCCTCATGAGGATAGACATGACCACTGGCCTCAAGAGGATTGCACAGGCTATTGAGGTGGGATGTGCATCTCAGGCACCTCATTCCCACAGTAGTACCCTTTGCACCCCATGCAGTGCCACCAGCACCCCCACAACACGGCATTGCATAACCCCATTGCTAGGGATGCTATTCCCCACAACAGTGATCCCTAACACCCCTGGATCCAGTCTGTATTTCAGTACACCCAGTACACCCACCACAAGCACTCGGTCATGGTCACATGTGTCAACACCCTCAGTTTCTGAGGATTCACCCCTTGCAGCGGTTGACATCCCACAAGTGGTCAATGTACCTGTGCAAGGCCGCTCACATGTCCACAGTGGCCAACGTGGTGCACACTGGTGCTGTCCCAGCACCAATGGTCTGGACATGCTTTCCTGCAGCTGCTGCTGTCACCCCTTCCCAGCACAACCCAGGCACCTGTGTGGTGGCACTCACACCCGCAAATGCCTGTAGTGGCCTGTACATGCTGTCTGTGTGGCATCCAGGACATGGGTGTGGGCCATGTTGTCGTGTTGTATGGCATGAGCGTAATGAGTGCATCCTGTACTGTCCACTGTGCATTATGTGCCAGCCGCATTCTCTGCTCCATGCCATTCTACCACATGCACCTGTGCTCCCCCTGGCATGTGTGTCACTGTGGTATGCACCTGTGCATAACACTGTATACCCATCTGTGCATGTCCTGGCACCAGTACAGTGGCCACCAACCTGCTCATGGGACTGCCCTAGGGGCACCCCTCTGCATCTGTGTCCACCAACCCAGGCTGGTCCCCCTGTTACTCACCTGTGCTCTCCAAAGTGCTCCTCCACAATAGTGGCCCTGTGCTGCCATGTCCTAGCAGCCAACCGTGGGTCCCTCCTGGTCAGTAGCTCACCCCTGGTCTGTGGTCCCTCATCCTCCGAACTGTCACCCTCCTGTGCCTGGACAACTATTTCACTGTCAATGACCATGTTGTGGAGCATGCAACAGGCCAGGAATATGCCACAGGCCTTCTCTGGGCTGTACTGTAGGGTATCACCAGACCTGTACAGGCATCTGAACTGCATTTTCAGCATGCCGAACACATGCTTGATGATACTGTATGTTGTGATGTGTGCCTCATTGTACCTTTCCTTGGCTTCTGCTGAGGGAGGCAGTATGGGGGTGACCAGCCAAGGGCACAGGGGGTAGGTGCTGTCACCTATGGGGTGTGAAGAGAGATATGTTAGTGTCCTGTAGGTGTACACTGTGCCCTGCTGCCCACCCTGGCCTGAGTCCACTACCTGAGTCCCACTGCCCTGCTGCCCTGTCCTCTCTCCCTGCTATGTCACACCCTGCCACACCTCCCTGCACCCTCCCAGTTGTGGGTTGTGCACTGTGGCCTTCATGGCAGGCCCGCACACTACCCTGTGCTGCACAGCCTGTTGGTTGCAGCTGCCCTCCCTATCCGTGTCAGGTGGTCATCCCTGGTCTGAGCACTAGTCCCACCTCGGGGAATGTGTTGCCACATGCCCTGTCCCTGTGCTAGCTATGTGAGGATGTACCCCCTGCCCTGCTGCACCCCTAGCAGGCTTCCACCACTCCCACTGATGCCCTGTTTGTGGGCCCTGCTTGCGATAGTTCCCCCGTACAGGGTCCCTTATGCCTGTCATCTTGTGCATGGGCCATGTCCCTCCCCAGGCACTGCTGCATGCTGTGCTGAGGGTCACAGTGTGTGTTTCTCCAGTATAGGGTTACACCCCACTTACCCATTAAGCGGCCAATAGGTATCTCCCCAGTCTCAAACCAGTGGCACAGGGCTGACCGATGTTAGATGTAGGCATCATGTGCACTCCCAGGGTGTGTGGTGCAGACACTGGTGATGTGCCCTTTGGCATTGCACATCACCTTGCAGTTAATGGAATGAAACCCCTTTCAGTTCACTTATGGTCCCCATCAGGGCCAGGTGGTGCCCTGATTGCTACATGAGTGCAGCCAATGGCCCCTAGCATGCCTAGCATTTGTGTAACCTTGTGGAAGTGCTGCATTGTTTCTGTCTGCTCTGCCTATGTGCTAGGGAATGGGTAGGACTTTGTGGCATAGGGCAGCAGTGCAGTGAAGAATTATGTGAGGATCTGTGATGTGGTGGATTGGGTGATACTGGTGGTGTCAGTCACTGGCATTTGGAAGGTGCCCATGGCAAGCAAGCACAGTGCTGCTGTCACCTTTGTCTCCACTGACATGGTATGACTCGTGTGTGTTGTTGCCTGCAGATCATCATGGAGCAGCTCACAGAGCTGCCTCAGAGTTGTCCTGCTGAGATGGTACCGGCCCATAATCTCTGTGTCACTCAGCTGTTTAAAGGTGACACGGGCTCAGTACCATCAGTGGTGGGCATATCGCCTATGGGCCCTTCCACGCTCACATTTTTCCTCTCATCTCCTCACACCCCCTCATGACAGTTTCCATGAGGAAAGCACTCCCATCCACTGCTGCTGCTGCTGTTCAGTGTTCTGCTTCTGGGTGGATTGCCAAGTCAGATATCCTCATGTTATGCCTAACTTTGTGCAATGCATCTTGGTGATGTGTTGCACTTGTGCAGCCCAATTTTGGCTGAATATGCCACTGCATGGCATATTCATGGGAACACCCCCTGTAACTGCACTGCATACATTACCTTTGTTCCATGGCACCTCCTGAGATGTGTGCCACATCTCTGGCGTTTGAATATTTTGGCACATTTTTATGGATGGATGACACATCTCCTATTTGCTCTGCGCATCTGTTTTGAAAATGTGGGCCTATATTACCTAAATTTAGAGGGATGCCAATGACTATAGGTGGAATAGAGTGTACAGTTGGATAGTGCATGTACCCTTTAGGGGAAGACAGGCAATACAAACAGATTCAGACAGCAGAGGTAGCTACACTGTCCCCTCCCAAAGAGAATCATTTAGAGCAGAGCCAAAATAAGATCCAGAACAGCCTTTCTTAGAAGAAAGACAGTAGAGTTATCCCTCACAGGCCCCATTAGACCAATACAAAGAGAACCATACCCCTTAAGGAACAGATAAGACATGGGACCCTTCCCAGGTATTACTCGGAAGTACCACCCTGACAGATCAAGTAGTAGGAGGGAGAAGATGAAGAAACAGAGGGAGGAAATGAGTGGTGGGGGGGAGGGGCACAGGCTGGAAGCAGATGTGATTCCAATCTTCAACTGGAGTAACCAGATTTTGACTGACACAGAAATGACAGTGCTAAGTAAGAGTCTCTCTTTCACACCTACAACCAACATAAACCCATTTCAGATTATATGTGATCTACACAGATTTTCTAGAAACCTAAGGTTAAATTAAAACACCAGTTTCAGGGGAACCAGAACAAGATCCATATAAGAGGCAAATTAAGGAGGCTTTGAAATATAAGTCTACCTAACCCACCAAATGGTAGAAATATAGAGAATACTGGATGGGCAACTATGCAGAACCAGTGTGTTCTCCCACAGAAGGATTCTGATTCCCTCTGACCTCAAGAGCGAAGCTCGAGTGGTCCATGGGAATCAGAATCCCGAGGTGGCAAAACACACTGGTTGTACATAGAGTTGCTCATCCTGTATGTAACCCCCTTGTTACCCGGGGTTACTAGAATCCCAGTAAGACCTAGTGGTAGGCAGGGAAGGCAGCTTGTGAAACTCCAGTTAAATGGGTTTCACACTGTCTCACTCTGTTCTCAGTCTCAGCTGAGAATGAGGGATGACATCACCATAGAACTATTGCAGTTGCATGAGCCACAATGGAATCTGCAGCAGGGAGCTGGAGTAGAATGTTGGGAGGTTTGAACAGTAGTCTGTAAGTCAGTTGGAGTTTGGAGCTTGCTGAGAGAGGAGCACAGCAGCTCTGTGTAGGCTTGTGGAGCCTCAGCCCTGACATAGGGCTACATTCAGGGAAAAGGGGTGTGTTTCCACCTAAAGAGAAACACAGAAGATAGTTTTAAAGTGGTGGAGACCACTGATTTGGGTTTCAGTGCCCCATCCCTCAGGGGATGGGCCAGGAAACGTTGTCCTGCATATTCTAGGGGAAACCCCCTGGTTTACAGCTAGAGGAAAAGCTGCCTTATTTGGTCCAAGAGTTTTGGGAGACAAGAAGATTTTGTGAATCACCTGTGGGGCACCTGTAACCGGAGGGTGAGTTTCTGCTCTTTCTAAAGGGCCCATGTTTTCACCCTGGGACTTGTGTGATAGTGGGGATTGGACTACTGAAGTAGTGGGAGGCCTAGAGTAATAGGCTTAGCCAAAAGAAAAAGTATGTTCAAGTCCAGCACATATGAAAAGTCAAGACATGTAGAGGAGATGTGACATACGTCTACCCAGTAATCTACATTGCCAAGCTTTCAGAAAAGAGTTGTTTAGTTTCCAGAGAAATGGCTGGATATGGATTGTGGGAGCTGGAGGTGGGAGACCCCCCCCATCTTTAGTGACCAGGTCCACCTCTACGGATTTGCTCTGTGGATTTCTACTTTGCCTCATGCACTTGGCCAGTGATGAGGGAAGTACCCAGACATGGGATTGGAAGGAAAATTCCCTCTAGGAGTTGAAGGCTCTAAGGTGGTTTGGGGAGCCACAACAGGAAAATTGGTTCATTTCCCAAAATGGACCATGGATCAAGTGGCCGGTGAGGGAGTCGGCCAGTGGGGAAAACCCAAGTAGTGTACAATTCGGGCTGTGTACCCAAAGCTTCGTGCAAGTCCGGGCTGTGTGCCTGGTGGGTTCAGAGCCTGAGGGCTGGATATAGTGAAGAAGTATTTTGTTGCCTCTAATCTGCATTACCAGGAATGTAGCCCCATGGGGGTCCATCTATGCTTTGTTTGTTCAGCTTGGATGTGAATAAAAGCCACACTGTAGAATCCCATTCCTGGTTTTGGACATTACAGTTATTGCTTCCTGTGTTCAGATTTACTTGGGTGCCCCTGTGCAGAGTAGCCAAACCTAGGCCCCCTGTGCCGAGTAACCTAGTACTCCCCCAACCCAGTCCCCACCAGGTACTGCTGTCAGCTTCAACAACATACCACCTATCATTTGTTAAAAGGCAGGGGTCCGGGGGGTTACATATATTTTTATAGTGTATAGTACTCTGTGAAAAAATGTGTTATGTGAGATATTTTGCTTTCAAAATGAAACTGACTCATGCAGTCTCTGGAGGTTCTAGAATGCTATTCTACCACAGTAGGGCAGAACAGCATTCCACGACATTGGAACTGTGGTAGAACAGCATTTTGAAAGAGTTGGAATTCTATACAGAACTACATTCCACAATACACGATAACCAGATTGAGGCCTATGTTACTATGGTAACCAAGGAGGTGGAAGTGAACCTGAAGGAACAGACAAATTCAAAACCAAAATATAATCTAACAAAAAAAGAAATCAAAGCACTTAGAGATCTTGAGGAAGACACAAGTATACTGTAGTTCTTAGAACAGTGGATAAGGTGGGGGAATAGTGACTGTGAATGAAAAAGACTACAGAAACATTTGCCTACAATTATTACAGGATGTGAATAATTATACCCCACTCTCAGGAGACCCCCCACTGAGAATCACACTGAAAGTATTAAAGATGTACTAGGCACAGCAATGGAACTAGATCAAATAAAGGAATGGAAAGCAGATATTTTGACAGTAAAACATCCCTGTGTCCCAGTTTATTTACAGCCTTCTGAAAATGCATAAGTCTGTTAACAGTCAGCCAGAAAGATCAACAGTGTCAGGTCTAGACTCAATATTAGCATCCATGTCTAGCTTTGTAAATATGTTTACACAATCCCTGTTTGAAAATATGAAGAGCTACAGTACGTCAGGGACTCTACAGCTGTGATTAATTGGATTCTGGAAGAAAACCAGAAGGGAGTGCTAGATAATCTTTTTCTGGTAACAGTGGATATAAAAGATCTTTACACAATCATCCCCATGAATATAGTGTGAGTATACTCTGACTGCAGCTTTGGAAAAGAATCAAGAAGGACATAGGGAAGAACCTACATTGCTAACTAAACTGGCTAGATAGGTTCTTTATGACAATTACTTTAAATTTGAGAAACAGTTCTATAGACAGACAAAAAGAACAGCTGTGGGGAGCACTATGGCCCGGAAGCATTTGAGGAACAGTTTATTCGGAGTCCTTTGCATAACCCATTTTTATTGACATATTCATACGTACAAAAGGTACATTGATGATTTGTTAGAAAATTGATACAAAAATCTTTGGACTTTGATTGGCTGATAGGCCTCCCAAGGTGGTTGTCTATCAGACAACAGAGCCCTGCTTTTATAAGTGCCGATGTCAAGGAACTGGACACACATATCATAGTGCCATAGAATTTTAAAAACTGTAGCACTGCCATTTTTTTGTACTGTCCCGTCAGCTAGTAGCTACACAGCCTCTAACATTCATGCCACCCCCATACAAAACCAATAAGCCAGAATCAAGTGAAAGCTTAATATTTTTGAAAAATACGTGATATGAAATGCTATCATGCCTATAAACTCTGAAGATACATGTTTGTCTCTCCCTCCATAAAGCCAACCACTAAACTGCAAGCCCCAAGCTGGCAACATGCATCCCTCAATGGTCGAAAGTAGTCTGCAGAGTCCCCAAGGGTGCTGTATCACTGAGTATACAGTGACCAACACCACAGTATAGAGCAGGTGACTGACACATTTAGTAAAGTAGCGACCTCCACAGTAGTTCAGTAAAGAGATAGATTAGTTCAAATTGTGCTGACAAAAAGATGTATCAAATGTGGTGCTTTTCAAAGGATTTATTTCCACTGTCCCATATCCACAGAGGAATGTGCCCCAAAATGTCCATCCTCCCCGGGTCACAGCATGGCAGGAGGTGGCAACAAGTACCTCAGAGCAGGGAGGAGTGCACAAGTAAATGGCTACCCTCACTTCTGTTTTTTTGCCCTACCTGCTGCTAGCTTTCCCTTTGCGTATCTGGAAAACGCTTGACCGGCTGGAGGGGTTTTCCCATCTCTGGCATGCTACCTGTCCTGCATCAGAGAACATGCAGTGAAAAGTCTTCTTTCTGTAAAGCAAAAAGTCACTTGCCTATTTATCTCTGTGTGTGTGTCTCTTTACCTGTCACTCAGATATGACGGCTCAGCGACGAGGAACTCCACAGCTGGCGCACTTCACCGGATGCTGTGTATTTCTTGTTTTCCTAATGAATTTTGCTCACCAGTGATTCGGGGGGGGGAGTATAGGATTATTGATTTAGCATTGCAACCCCACTAAATGTCCGCGCGCATATGTGTGTGTGTGTGTGTGTGTGTGTGTGTGTATGTTTTGAAGAGGGAGGATTACAATAACAGTGAGCTCCGTAGTCCTCAAAACTGCCTAATTAAAAAAACATTCTAATGCAGGTGGAGGAACTATTTTATTATAAAATAAATGATTTAGCTTTTAAACAATCAAAAAGTTCAAACATATATTATACAATGGCCCATTTTCTAAGCGCAATAATACCCTCCAGGGAGGGCAGTATGGAGTATACGGACCTTCAGGGCTATGAGGCCCTCCACCTGTGGTGTCGGGCCTCATTATGCCCTGGAAGGGTCCTATTATAACAATACCGCCTGCCTTGTCAGGTATTTTTGCTTACTTATTCATATGGACTAGGAATGAAATCTCCTTAAAAGAATTTTCTGAGCATTTAAGTAGTGCAACTGAATATCCTCAGTTCATGCTGCAACAATATAGCCAGACAGAGCTTTCATGTCTAGATTTGTTGATATACAAAAAGAACAATGAGTTGGAGACATCAATATATAAGAAATCCACTGATTATAACACTCTGCTGTATGCGGCTAGCTTCCACCCTTACTACCTGATTAATAACACACCCTATTCTCAGATGCTGTGAGTAATCAGGAATTACAATTTACTGAGAGAGGTTATAGTCAGGGCAGACTTAGACAGACTGTTACATGGTCAAAAATAAATGGCAGGAGAGACATGTTGCAAAACAAAGGATCAGAAGGCAACTGCAAAAAAAGAAATCTGCACATAAAGCTATGAAGCATCTTCAACATTGAAGGATATATGAGGCAACTAAAAAAATGCAAATGCATGCTAAGGAAAGAAGGAAAAAATTGTAATTTAGAATAGCACACACCTAAGACAATGGTAAATCCTTTTATGTTTGTGCAAACAACAACCATGGAATGGATAAAACTACACGACCAATATTTCAAGATAAGCAGGAAATAAGGAATCCTAAGCTGTTAGTAGACTGATTTAATACATATTTATGTTCTGTCTACATGAATATCAGCATGGCAAAACTGAGCTTAGGTGCAGGAGGAGTAAGTCATCACCTGATTCTAGTTTACCAAGCAATGTCATAAGTAAATTGACAGTTAATAAATTAATTTAAAAAATTAGGATTAATACATCAGCAGGTCTGGGTATGTTACACCCAAGACTTCTAAGAGAAATGAGGGAATGGTCTGTGGAACCTTTCACTGCTCTATTCAACAAATCCATTGAGACAGGGAAGGTGGCTGGTGACTGGAAAAAGGCACTTGCGGTACCTCTTTTTAAGAAGGTGATAGGTCAGATATATGAAATTATAGGCCCATTAGTCTGATGTCAGTCCTTTGGATGCTGATGGAAAGCATTATACAGGATAAACTAGACTTTGACATTAACATAAAGAACTTAATGGATAAGAGCCAACAATGCTTAAAAAATACTGTAGGTCCTGTGCCACTAATACAGTGGTCTATTATGAAAAATCAGTGAGCCCTAAATTCCATAATCTCAGTAGACATAATCTATCTACATTTCAAAAGGCTTTTGACGGATCTCCCACAGTACATTGACTATGAAACTTAGAATTATGGGTATTAATAGTAAAATAATAGCTTCAACCAACAACTGGCTGCAGAACAGAACACCGAGGGTGAGGATAAGTGGCATTCTATCTGAGTCAGGGTAGTCTCAAGTAGGATTCCCCAGGGGTTGGAACTAGGTCCTGTACTGTTTGCAGTATGTATAAGTAACATGAACAAGGAAGTGGAGAGCTGGTTGGTTAAATTTTCCAATCATACAAAGCTGGGAGGCATGGTAGGTACCATAGAACATATTAATAAAATTGATAAAAAGATATGATGGTTGTTGAACAATGGGCATGAGGACTAGTGTATCCTTTAATAATGCAAACATGTTGTCATGCATCTGGGCCCCAAAAACAATAACCATCAGTTATGAGCAGTTGAAAGTGAAAAGGATTTGGGTGTACTTAAAAATAAAGACCTAAAATGTAATAAGCATTGCAATAATGTTAGCGCAACAGTTAACAAGTTACTAGGTAGTGTAACCCCCTTGTTACCCGGGGTTACTAGAATCCCAGTAAGACCTAGTGGTAGGCAGGGAAGGCAGCTTGTGAAACTCCAGTTAAATGGATTTCACATTGTTTCACTCTGTTCTCAGTCTCAGCTGAGACTGAGGGATGACATCACCATAGAACTGTCGCAGTTGCATGAGCCACAATGGAATCTGCAGCAGGGAGTTGGAATAGAATGTTGGGAGGTTTGAACAGTAATCTGTGGTCAGTTGGAGTTTGGAGCTTGCTGAGAGAGGAGAACAGCAGCTCTGGTTAGGCTCTTGGAGCCTTAGCCCTGACATAGGGCTACATTCAGGGCAAAAGGTGTGTGTTTCCACCAAAAGAGAGACACAGAAAAGCAGTTTTAAAGTGGTGGAGACCGCTGATTCGGGTCTCAGTGCCCCATCCTTCAGGGGATGGGGCAGGAAGGGTTTCCTGCATATTCCAGGGGCAACCCCCTGGTTTTTCTGCTAGTGGAGAAACTGCCTTATTTGGTCCAAGAGTTTTTGGGAAACAAGAAGATTTGTGAATCGCCTGTGGGGCACCTGCAACCGGAGGGTGAGTTTCTGCTTTTTCTAAAGGGCCTGTGTTTTCACCCTAGGACTTGTGTGATAGTGGGGATTGGACTACTGAAGTAGTGGGAGGCCTAGAGTAATAGGCTTAGCCAAAAGTAAAAGTATGTTCAAGTCCAGCACTTATGGGAAGTCAAGACATGTACAGGAGATGTGACATACTTCTACCCAGTAATCTACATTGCCAAGCTTTCAGAAAAAAAGTTGTTTAGTTTCCAGAGAAATGGCCAGGTATGGACTGTGGGAGCTGGAGGTGGGAGACCCCCCCATCTTTAGTGACCAGGTCCACCTCTATGGATTTGCTCTGTGGATTTCTGCTTTGCCTCATGCACTTGGCCAGTGATGAGGGAAGTACCCAGATGTGGGATTGGAAGGAAAATTACCTCTAGGAGTTGAAGGCTCTAAGGTAGTTTGGGGAGGCACAACAGGAAAACTGGTTCATTTCCCAAAATGGACCACGGATCAAGTGGTTGGCGGGGGAGCCGGGCCAGTGGGGAAAACCCAAGTAGTGTACAAGTCGGGCTGTGTACCCAAAGCTGGATGCAAGTCCAGGCTGTGTGCCTGGTGGGTTCAGAGCCTGAGGGCTGGAAATAGTGAAGAAGTGTTGTGTTGTCTCCAATCTGCATTACCAGGAATGTAGCCCTGTGGGGGTCCATCTATGCTTTGTTTGTTCAGCTTGGATGTGAATAAAAGCCACACTGTAGAATCCCATTCCTGGTTCTGGACATTACAGTTATTGCTTCCTGTGTTTGGATTTACTTGGGTACCACTGTGTAGAGTAGCCAAACTTAGGCCCCATGTGCCGAGTAACCTAATCCTCCCTGAATCCAGTCCCCACCAGGTACTGCTGTCAGCTTCAACAGCATGCCACCTGTCATTTTGCTAAAAGGCAGGGGTGAGGGGTTACAGTTATATTAGAAAATTGTTTAGAACCAGACATGACAATTGCATTATGCCACTATATAGGACCTACATAAGACCACACCTTGATTACTGTACTCCACTGTGGAGTCCATACCTCAGAGAGGATATTGTGCACGCAGAGAGAGGGTGCAACATTCTGGCTACAAAGATGATTACTAGACTAAAAGACCACACATATGAACAAATATTAAAAGAACTGGGACTCTACATCCTCAAGTGTAAGAGAATGAGGGGGATATGTTACAACTGGTTAAAATAACAAAGGACCAGGAACTGATGGAAAGTTTACGATTGTAATATCATATACTGTAAAGGGATTTCAACCTAAGATGCCACAATAGACAACTGAAAATCAATCAGTCAATCGATCACTTTTTATATAACAAGCAAAGAAAAAATGATGGAAGAGGTTTTTTTTCACCCTAACAGCAGCAAAAGTATGTAATGGATTACCAACAGAAACAAACTCTGGGACTCAGTTCAGGGTTCTCTTTACAGAGCGTGGACTTCTGCCTTGACTTTGTGTTTACATCACAGATCTCCTGCTGTTTGCATTAAATTCAGGATTCTCTTTGGAGAGTGTGGACTTCAGGCCTGACTTTTTGTTTACATCACAGAGCTCCTACTGTTAGGATTTAATTCAGGGTTCTCTTTAGAGAGTGTGGACTTCCATTCTAACTTTGTGTTTACATCACAGAGCTCCTGCTGTTTGAATTTAATTCAAGTTCTCTTTAGAGTGTGATGTGTCTGCCTGACGTTTGTACATCCACAGAGCTCCTGCTGTTTGGATTTAATTCAGGATTCTCTTTAGAGAGTGTGGACTTCTGCCCTGACTTTGTGTTTACATCACAGAGCTCCTGATGTTTGGATTTAATTCAGAATTCTCTTTAGAGAGTGTGGACTTCTGTGCTAACTTTGTGTTCTGATTGTTTTCAGAGCAAAGGACCAGGTGGTTTGCCCTACCCATCCCCATCCCCATTCCACCCACCCCCAGCTCAACTAGCTTTATAGGTTTACACAGGAAGGTGTGGCAACTTCCTGCTCTGAATCAAAACAGGGTGGGGTGAACCACAGAAGGCAGTCAGGCAGTGCTGCATAATCAAGCAGGAGATCTTGAGATTGCTATTGTATCAAAGTAAAAAAAGAAGGTGCATTGCACATCTGAGGACTGAGGTGCATCGTATGGATCTGCTTGTTATTTCATTTGCATTTAAATTGCTGGGGAATGCTGGAGGACTGTGAATTGTGTGAAGATTGTCAGGATTTGTGGGTGTCTGGTGGTGGGTGGACACTGAGCGAGGGAGGTTGAGGGAGGGATTAACAATTGGGCCTAGTACACCACATTGGTATTAGCTAGGTTGGGATAGGTGACATACAGAAAATGTGGAGGGCTAGGAATCATAACAGCCAGCAGAACAGATGGGAAGGGGAGAGGTGGAGGGAAGCAAGAAGGCAAAATAGTCAGGTCAGCAGGGGAAGCATTGTAAGCTGTAATGGATGTGGGTCGCAGTCTTCATGGAGATATTGTGGAAAACATGGGGTGCCCTGTGTGCAGAAGCCTAGAGCAATTAAGTAGAGAGAGACAGTGGCTTAGCTGGGAGTTGTGACACAGGAGAGGGGAAAGCAGAGAGGATCAGCAGGAGCTAATAGGGAAGGTAGTAGCTGTTTCAGGGCACAGTGATAGCAGGCATAGAATAGAAAATAAAGGAGTTACATAGGGGCTGAGGGCATGCCATCATCTGGGAACATACAGAACTGGCAGAACCAAGGAGGAGAATGGCAGGTGGCAAGGAGCAGGGAGGGTGAAAGGATCTACTCTAAGAAGGCAAAGGAATGGAGGATAGTTCTCTGTTGAGAATCCACATCTAGTAGATATACAGTACTGGCAGACATAGGGAAAAAGGACTATGGGAGGGAAAGGGCCAGAGAACCACAAGGACATAGACTGTAGGTGGGGACTGGAAAGGGAGTATCTCAGAAGGCCAAACAAGGAATCGAAGCCAGGGGGATGGGAGTAGCTCAAGAGGGCAAAGAGGTGGGGGGCAGAAGAGGGAGGACAATGAGGGAGGTAGAGTTACAAGAGGAATGGAGAAGGTATAATGGGAGAAAGGATGGGAACCCAGGAAGAGAGGATCAAATGAGGTGAGGAAGCAAGAGAGAGGAGCTGCTGGTACACATGGGATGACTCCAGCAAAGGAAAAGGAGGGACTGAGGAGGGGAGGCAATGACTTACGAGGAGATGAAGGGGGGTCTGGGTACAAACACACGGGCAGCAGAAAGGTAGTGGTCTTTGGGAATTCAATAATAAAGAGTATTCAGTGGGGAGAAAGGGAGACCCATAGAATAATATGCTGGTAGCTTGCATGCCAGAAATGGAGGCATGGAGAGTAACACTTAAGATCAAGGAGGTGGTATGGGAGACAGGAGGGAAGCCAGACTTGATTATACACCTTGAAACCAATGATTTAGCTGGTGAGGAGGAGGGGGTGGCTCAGAACAGATTCAAGAAAATAGCAAGATCATGCAGGAATTCTGTGAACTCACTGGCCTTTTTGGAAGTAATTCTAGTCCTCAGGCCAGTACAGTTGGAGATGGAGAATAGCAAAATTGAATGACTGGCTTGGTGTTTGGTGTAAAGAGGAGGGGTACAGTCTTGTAGGGGGTGGTGGGACACTTAGTCAAATAAGGGGCTTTATTGCCCAGACAGACTGCACCTTAGTTGGGAGGGGAGGAAAATACTAAAGGACAGGCTGGGAGAATATATGGGAAAGGAATTTGATTTAAACTGCTTATGGGGGAGCAGGGGGCCGGAAGGCCCACAGAATTCAAAAAGGGGAGGTTGGTAGACCTCCCCACAAAGGCAGTAACATCAAAAGGGGAGGGGAACAGGGGGCAGTTAATGAGTGGGGGAGGAGAGGAGGGAAGGAGGACAAGCCTGGACAAAGTTATTGAACAAAAGAGTCAAGGTATTACAGGAACAAAGTGGAGGGTGGTGTCACTGAATGCCCGCAGTCTCGGGAACAAGATGGCAGAAATGCATGCCCTCTTAGTAGAGGTTAAGGTGGGTATAGCGGCACTTACTGAGACCTTTGCTATAGCACACTATGACTGGACTCTCTCAATCCCAGAGTACACTCTTTACAGAAGGGACAGAAAGATAGGCAAAGGAGGGGGTGGCAGCATACAGTACATCATGGAGGGAACAATTTGCATGAGGGAGGAAGAAAAGGAAAAGGGGAACTTAGAAACATTGAGGCTTCAGTTGCAGGCTAGCAGAGGAAGGAAGATCAGGATGGGGGTTGTCTGTAGACCGCCCAGCTAGGGTGAAGACAAGGACAGAGAGGTCGTTTCCAGTTGAGGATCACAGTTGGAAAGGGAGGTGGCAGTGGTGGGGATTTTAACCTGCCTAAAGTGGACTGGGCTACTCCTCCACATCCTGTGCCAAAAGTCAGGCAATCCTAAATGCAATCCAGGATGGTTGCATGACTCAGTGTGTGACTGTTGCCACCAGGAGGGGCAATCCTGGACCTAGTGCTCACCAATGGGAGCATGTACAGGAGATTGAACTTAGGAAACCCCTGGGTTGAAGTGACCAGAATACAGTGTGGTTCAGTTTAGACATGGGCAAAGATGACATCCCCACTAAAACTAGAACATTGGATTTTAGGAGGGAGAGCATGGGAGTGGACCAATTATGGGCCACCAATGGGGGTCCATTCAGAAGGCCACAAGCAGTTGTATCAAAATGAGGGGGATCAAACTGAAAATCAGACCACCAAGCTGGTTTAATGGGGAGGTGGCCAGAGTGGTAAGGGAACAGAGGGCATCCTATAGAAGATTAAAAAGAACAGCAAAGGAAGAAGATAAGGAAGAATACTGGAGGCTAGCTAAGGTGACAAGATAGGAGGTGCAGCAGGCAAAGGCACAGAAAGAGCTCCAAATAGCCAAAGGAATAAAGAATGAGGAAAAGGCCTTTTGGTACATAAGTGAAAGGAGGGATAAATAGGATGTCATTGTTAGGCTGAGAAAGGGGATGGTTGGGTTGATGAAGACAGGGTAAACCAGAGGTATTAAACAAATACTTCTGCTGCTCCTTTAAAAGGAAAAGGATGGACCAGTGCCATAGGCAGGAGAAGGAGGAGGAATGAGGGAGGCTGTATGGGTAATCAGGATTGAAAGTGTGAGGGAGGGCTGATGGCCCTGAGGGTGGACAAATGCCCAGGGCCAGACGAAATACACCCCAGGGTGCTGAAAAGAGTTAGTAGAAGATCTGGCGGGCACACTGCCTGTTCTCTTCAATAGATTTCTGGAGTCGGAATGGTACCACTGGAAAGAGAACGGCACATGTGGTGCCACTCAACAAGTGGACCAAGGATGATCCAGGTAACCATAAGCCAGTCAGCCTGACCTCAACAGTATGTAAACTCGTGGAGACCATACTAAAGGAAAGGCTGGTGAGGTGCATAGAGGAAAATGGTCTACAGGACGAAAGACAGCATGGGTTAGTGGCAGGCAGATCATGTCAAACAAACCTGATTGAGTTCTTTGATTGGATCACGAGGGCAGTGCACAAAGGCCATTTGGTGGACACCATATACCTGGACTTTAGCAAGGCCTTCAATTCTGTACCACACGAAAGTTTGATAATGAAGCTAAGGGATCTAGGGTTGGGGGAGAATATGGTAATGAAACTCTCCTACAAATGGGGATTTCCTATAATGTCTTCCTAGGGGTGTCCTGTCTGCAGTAGCTTTATTTTGTCTGCATGAGAGTGCTTCAGTTAGCCTCCATGCCTGTCTCTTTAAGAGAGCACTGATGTTGTATTAGAAAATTAGTCTGGGCTGAGTCCGAGTGATTTACGGCTCATGACCAATCAGACCAGTCCATATAGAAACATAGAAACATAGACTTTGACGGCAGATAAGGACCACTTGGCCCACCCAGTCTGCATATTTCCCTACCTACCTACTGTATAAGCTGCAGATTCTAGTTAACCAACAGCCTATTTCCTGCAACCCCCCACTATAATTGCCTTTTTGCTCCATTCTGCAGTCACTACTTGCGCAGAGGAAGCCCTCTCAGGAATTGTGATGGTTTACTGTTTTCTGTTATCATAATAATAATATAGGAGTTTGTCTAACCTGCTTTTAATTTCAGCTTGAGCTTTTTATTCTGGAACTGCCAGTGCTGGAACAATTGAACCTCGGGGGACCTAAAATGGAGACTGTCCCCAGAGGTCTTGTGGGAAGAAAATTCTGTAGTGATTGTAGTTATATGGGTTTGGCACCTAAATGGACCTGGATTGGGAGCCTTTTCTGAGACAGACAGTTCCTTCAGCCTGCCGAACCCTTTGGATCTAAGAAGATATACCCAGAACTGCTGAAGCAGAGTTTCAGTGAAGAGTTGGAGTTTGGAGAGTGAACAGCTCAAGCCATCGAACAGTTGCTCCTGGTAGGAGTGTAAGAGAATTGGTGGGAAGGCTCTGCTGGCCTGTCTGTCACATCTTCAGCATTGGAGTATCATCTTGTGTGTGAAATATGGACTTTCTCCGATTGCTGGTTGAGACCTGCCTTGAGGGAGAGAGAAGAGTGTATTATTGCTAATTGTGAGTGGACTGAAGACTTGTTCCAGAAGCAATCAGCCCACCAGACCTCAGAAGTGAGCCTCAAATCGAAAAGTTTGCACAGAGAAGCTGCGATTGGCAAAGGCACTTAATCCGAGCTGTGTCTAAATAAGCTAAGTGCTACAGATGTGCTGAATGTGTTTCGTGGTTGTGATTTGGTTCCCCATGGTGAGTTCTGTTACTCCCACTGGAGGCTTTTCCAGCGCTTCACCACAGACTTTATTCAAACTGTCTGTTCTGCCTGAGCCCTGCCATCTCTGCCTAGGCCACTGCTCCAGATTCAGAGACATCTTTCGAAAAGACCTGCCGCAGGATTTGGCCCCTGCTCAACACCACTGAACAAGTAGTGACCACCAAGAGGTGAGTCATGTAGGCCCTGCTTCCCCTGGCAATCCAGTACAACACCGCAAGGTTTTCATCTCGCCTGTCCTGCATCACGGTCTGCGCAGCATGAGTATAAAACAGGGTAGCTCCCTGCAACATCAGCTACAATCATTGTGTGCCATCTGATTTTTCTTGTTTTGGGTTTATTGCAATGAACTGAGCCATCTGGCTCCAGATATTTGGGTTGAGTGCATGTTAATTGTTTTCCTTCCTAAGGGCCCCAACAACAGCTGCAATGCCGGCCTACCCCAGGCAATGCTTCAGGCTAGCCTGTTCAACATACTGGGTACCCAGGGTTGTGGGACTGTGTTAAAGGGACTTACAGTGCATGCTGAAATCAACCTGAGGCAAATCAAAGATATCAGTCACTTGCTAGATTTACACCCCACCCTTGTTCACTTCTCCTGAACAAACCAGATTATAGGTTTTCACGTCTAATCTAGCTAGTGTGTACCTTATTGATTGGGTTACTGCTGTATTATAGTATTGTTGTGTTACTGGTCTTATTTTCCAGGGGATCCCCAGGGCAGCTGCAGAAGATCCAGCCCTGGTGGTGAGTGCAAGAAGTGTGAGCATATCATTACTGTCATATGGTAAATGTGAATGTTCTGTTGCTAAATTGTTTAGGTCACTAGAAGGGTTGGTGGATGGTTATAGCATCCCGGAGGGATACACCAACAGCAGCTATGCTACCCCAACACCATTCCTCTGGGTGGAGGCAGCAATTCACCAAACTCAGGCCCCTTAACCTGTGCCCACTCACGCGAGGCAGGGTAATAGCCCATATGAGCATCACCTAGGGGTTAGCAGTAAGTTGGATTGAAAACTGGTTGAGTGGTAGAACCCAGAGAGTAGTGGTTGGGGTGAGTTCTCCAGCATCAAGGAGGTCACCAGTGGGGTCCTGCAGGGATCGGTGCTGGGGTCTGCGTTGTTCAATGTCTCCATAAGTGAGATCGGAGAAGACCTTAAAGGCAATATGTGTCCATTTGCAGATGACACCAAACACCGTGGAAGAGTGGACAGTAAGGAGGGGATACAGGACCTAAGGGAGGGCCTCACCAGACTAGAGAGATGGTAAGGAATATGTCAACTTAGTTTCAGTGCCAAAAGTGCAAAGTGATGGATGAAAGGGCCCAGAACCCTTGGACAGAGTAATAGATAGGAGGGATCAGGTAACTGCTTCCAAAGAGGAAAAGGATCTAGGAGTAGTGACTATGAGTGACTTGAAACACACCTCTCAGTGTAAAAAGGAGGTGGTGAAGGCTAACAGGATGCTGGGGTTTATTGCAAGGGATTCAGTACTAGTCTGAGTGAGCTTTACTTTACCATTGTACAGGTCATTGGTGAGACCACATTTAGAATATAGGGTGAGGTACTGGCATCCTTACCTTAAGGACATCAGCATGCTGGAGGAGTCAGAGGACAGCAAACAAGATGATCAAGGGGTTACAGGTTAGGTCCTATGAGGAGAGTCTGGGAGCCCTGGAGATATACTCTGTGGCAGAGAGGAGGCAGAAGAGTGATATGATGGAGCCCTTCAAGTACATGAAGGGGATTAACAAAGTGAAAAGGGAGGGTCTCCTTAAAATGAGTGACAACAGCATCACTAGGGGGCACAGCCTAAAACTGATGGGGAAGGGGATTCAGAAGGGATGTAAAGAAACATTTCTATACAGAGAGGTGGTGTCCACCTGGAATGATTTGACAGAGGAGGTAGCATCAGCTAGGATGGTAGGAGCATTAAAGAGAACCTGGGACAAGCACAAAGGGAACCCTTGGGACCAAGGAAGGGGAGAAGAAGGGAGTGGGAGGGACAGTTGGGGGCAGTGTCATTGGCATAAATTGTAAGGCCAGACACTGCATTACTTACCGAGTAGATACAATAGACTGGATGGTTTCTTCTGCTGACTCATTTTGTGTGTTCATAAATTGTGGCCAGAGCTGATACAACTGCAACCAAGCTCACGGAGGTCACAGCGGCACTCTACATAGTCCATTGTGTCCAAGATGGCCATTGAAGAGAATTGCATATGTGCGACTTCACTTCCGGAGTTGCAGTGAAGTTGTGCATGTTCACTGAGCTCCAGCGATCATCTTGGGCATGGCAGAATGTTCTGCCATGAGCTCAGTGTATATGCACTACTTCACTGCAACTGCAGATGTAAAGTCACACATGCACAATAAAGTTCAGCAGCCATATTGAGCACGGCACGGCACAGTGAATGACGGCATGGTGGGGGGGAGTGATTTGGAGTTGTGAAAATGTGTTCTGCAACTCCAAATTTGTGTGCCTCGGGATCACATTTTCAAAGCTACAGCAAAACGATTGCAGGCTCTGCCCTTTGCAGCCATAATACAAGAATTAGGGAGCTTGAGTGAGCCTGTTTGTGTGCAAGCATGATCACCCTGCATACTGCACTCAGTAAGCCTCGTATTTCATTGCTAAGCAACAATGTGCTGTCTGGGCAGTGGTGTGGGCAGCCTCCATTGTGACTGCATGGAGACCAACCCCTCAGCTAGCACTAAACATGCCCCTTACTCTTACACTATACAAATGAGACAGTGAAGCACACGGTGCACTACTAAATGCCACTGAAGTCAGAAGGACATAGTGCATCTCAATAAGTGTTCTTAAACTCATGTTTAACCTCCACAAAACTAATACTGTTTAGATAACATTTTCTTGCTAGTTACAGAAGCACTAAAGATATTTGTACCGGCAGATGTTGTAGGCCATAATAGCAATGGAAACATTTAAAGAGCAACTTTCTAGTATAATGGCTTGTTTTCTAGTTATCTGTAATTTCTGTTACATTCCCCTGCTGCTGGTCTGCTAAATATTGTAGATATTGCAGCAATTATTCCATTGAGTCTTTCAAAATGTATAACTTTCCCCTGCTAACCACACAATTGTTGTTTGTGACATCACAGTCTGGTGTTATGGTGAGCACTATGATGTCATAAACAAAAGCACTGTGATGTTAACGGGAGAGGCAAATGTTTTCCATACAGATGTTTTAGATGGACTACCAAGATGTGCTGCAATTCTTGGAAAGGCACATTGATAATGAAAAAAAGGTATTGTCTAGTAAATTTTAACAGCTGAAACATTTTATTTATGAAAGCACATGCTGAAGTGTGCAGTTGCTCTTTAAGAAGTTCCCTGTCTAAAAGTAACACTGGGAACACAGCAACAGTATTTACAGTACGTTTTTATCAGCATATTGTTTTGTGCATTAAAGGACAGTTGTGTAAAGGTTTTTGAAGTTTGCTGTAATTACCT
Source organism: Neoceratodus forsteri (assembly GCA_016271365.2). Taxonomy (NCBI): domain Eukaryota; kingdom Metazoa; phylum Chordata; order Ceratodontiformes; family Ceratodontidae; genus Neoceratodus; species Neoceratodus forsteri. The sequence goes on along the minus strand of CM057452.1, from coordinate 556,527,203 downwards.
ATAATGAAAAGGGTAAAAGTACAAGTACTGAATTTAGTGTTACTTTAGACTTGCACCATACAGTATGTGTCTGAACGAAGTTTCTTGAGAGTAGTTCTAAACAGAATGAATGGAATTTGGGTCAGAGATTAACTTTTGAAGTGCAAATTGAACTGAAAATTTGTTAACAAATAGTGAGAGCAGTATGATGATTTAATTCAAAATTAGTTTTGTTCCTTCCACCAGCAAGGGTACATAATGTTATTAGAAACATTGCTGAAGGCAGCATTATTCTGGGATGAGAATGGTGCGTTGTGTATGTGCAGTATGATGCAATAATACTGGAGAAATCAATTATTTAAAATAAAGCAACTTGCAGAAGGGTGATTTGCACTGACTGAAAACTTGTATCTGATACTTGAAGATGATTGTAAGAGACATACTGGGAGGACAGAAATCTTAATGTATAATTAATAGTTACTGAACTAAAAATTTCTCAATGATTTAAAAAGTAAGCACGGTTTATTCATTACATTTGTTAACAGCAACACAGCATCAAATACTAACTAACTGTTGCACTTAAAATGTGATTATATCAGTGAGCAATTAGACAAAGTTAGGTGAGTTTTGAATATGAAATATAAAAACATTGCATACATCTTTTCTAAAAAAAATAGGAGGACGATGATTTCCCTGAGGAAGCCCTTACAAGGTTAAAACATCAGGGCCATTTGCATCATTATCAGAACCAGAAGCAACGATCAAATAAATAAAAGAAAATGTGTGGGCGAACATTTAGTTGGTGTTTGTCTAACTATTTTCACATTTGATTGTAACAGGAGCCACTGTCACTGTATATACAACTTGCTATTGACTGTAAGAGTACTCAGAGGGACTACATGTTTTGTGCACCTTTTCTTCTCCAGATGGTGCCTTGTTTCAAGAAACTGGGGAGTAGAAGGAGCTTCAGAGATTACATGGATGGAGAGAGGACAGCCAGGGAGCAGTGTAGGGGTTTCCACTGGGTTGACTTGTGAAGCTTAGACTTCTATTTTAACAGTGAGTGCTCCTTTAGCTGGAATATGTAAGAGGACCACCTAGAGGGAATGGTAACAATGGAAGGTTCCCTGGGATGGGAGCAATCTAATGTCCAGCTTGAAGATGACTCCCCAAAGCCACAGAGGGGACCAGTGGTCAGGGACATGATCAGAAAGATGCCCATACTGGAAAGAAGGTACATGAATATCCAATACAGAGCATCTTCAGTACGATGTGTGACTGGCAAGGTAAGAGGTCCTGCCCTGCATAGGAGTTCATGGTATCCCAGAGAGTGTGACCCAAGGTGGAGGGGTAATCCTTGATATGCAGTTGGATTATGGTTCAGAGGTTCATGGAAGAGGTGTAGCATTGCATGGTATCAGTGGCTGAGGGAGAAGCTAGGTTTGGTGCCTGGGCTTCCTCAAGGAGAAAGTTGGTGGGGGGCCGATGTGGTGCAAATCATCTCAAGTCATAACTGCTTTGTTGTTAATGTAATGATTAATTGTCTGACAGACTTTCACAGCCAGATGTATACAGGGAATTTTAGAATTGAGATAAGCATCTTGAGGCTTACTGGAACATTATTGAATATGACAGACTATCTGGATCACTGAGGGAACGGATGGGAGGACGTGAATGTGAAGAGACAGCTATGGCAGAGCCATGGTAAATCATAAGTGGTATAGGATGATCAGAAATTTAGGGAAATAAAGCAGAAGGTTTAACCTCAAAAAATCCAACTGTCTGGTGCTATTGGAGGGAAAAGAAGCTTACTTATGTCCTGTACTGTATATGAGCTGTGGTCACTGAAGTGAGGAAATTAAACCACTTGTGTGTAACTTGCCTAACACAATTAGGCTCATGGACCTACAGGGATCTGCAAATGAATTTAGTTACTGTACATGAAAAACAAACAAACAAAAATGTACTCTACATTTGCCTTATGTAAGTCTATGTTTTCAGAAGCATCCTGGACTACAGTTCCAAATCATGTAGAAACACTTGGGTGCCCCAATTACAGTAAAAAAAGAAAAGAACTGTTGTAGGGGGCTCTTCCTGTTGAGCTGTGTCAACCTCCTAGGAAGGGAAGGATCTTGGATTGGGATAACCCCAGAGGCAGTCTGGCTGCAACAATGGTGCTCACCTGGGATATAGGTAATTTGATGAAAAAACAGTGAGTGGTCTGATTTCTGCTAAGATGTCACCTGCAGGACTAATTTGGGTGAGACAGGGCCTAGAGATGAGATTACTACTGACCAGAGCAAATGATACATAAATACACAGATACATAGATACTATTGCCAGATAAGGGCCTATGGCCCACCCAGTCTACATTTGAGCTTGTAAGATCACTTTAAGTTTTTCTAGAAGTCTGTTGCCCCTCACCCCTGACCGCCAGGATTTCCTTATGTCTATCCCATGCATTCTTAAATCCTGTGCTTGTTTCAGCCCCACCACTTCTTCAGGCAGGTGTTCCACTTGTCCACCACCCTTTCTGTGAGAATTCTTCCTCATGTTTCCTCCGATAAGCCCTCCGTCCAACTTCTGTCCATGCCCTCTAGACCTGAACATCTTTTTGCTGGAAAATAGTGTTTTCCTGCACCCTGTTCCTCCCCATAAGGCCCTTGTATGTCTCTATCATATCGCCTCTCTACCTTCTCTCCTCCAGGGAGTACATATTCAAGTCCTTCAGCCTGTCCTCACAGGACTTGTGATGCAATCCCTGTATCATCTTTGTTGCCCTCCTCTGAACCTTCTCCACCCTGTCTATGTCCTTGCATAGGTAAGGTCTCCAGAACTGTACACTGTACTCCAGGTGGGGCCTCACTAGTGTCTTGTATAGTGGAATTATGACCTCCCTTTTCCTGCTGGTGATGCCCCTGCCTATGCATCCCAGCATCCTATTTGCTTTACCTGCCACCTTGTCGCACTATTTCCCTACCTTGAGGTCATCAGAGATGAAAACCCCAAGGTCCCTTTACTGCTTGGTGCATATTATAGCCTCACCACCCAACTGATATGTTGTTCCAGGGTTTTTGTGCCCCATACAGTATGCGTTATTTTGCACTTTTTTGTGTTAAATTTCAACTGCCAAACCCTTGACCATTCTTCAAGCTTCTGCAGGTCTCTCCTCATTCTGTCTACACCCTCTGGTGTGTCAACTCTGTTTCAGAGCTTCATGTAATCAGTGAACAGGGAAATTATGCCTTCTAGGTCCTGTGCAATGTCACCAGTAAAGATGTTGAATGGGACTGGTTCCAGTACTGACCCCTGTAGCACCTCACTGGCCACTCTTCTCTCTGGGTGACAGCCATTTACCACCACCCACTGTGTCCTGCCACCCAGCCAATTACCCACCCACTGCACTACTGTTCTCTGGTTCTACTGTTAGATATGGGGGGTAGGCCATTAGGTACCCTCCTTGCTGATCTGCCCCCAGCTAGTTTAAATGTTTGTCCATGTAGCATTTAAACTTTTCATTGAGGGCTTGGATTCCCCTCCAGAATGGATGCAGGTCATCTGGCTTGAACAAGCCCCCATCCCTCCAGGTGGGTCCCCAGTCATCAATGAATCTGAACCCTTCCTAGCAGCACCAGTTCTTCAGCCATGTGTTAAGGTTCCTGTGGTCGTGTGCCTCTACTCTCCCATGCCTCTCACTGGTAGTACTTCCAAGAAGGTGGCAGATGTAGCTACTTGGAGACCCTCCCAATTTTCTAAACTCTTCCTGAACTTTCTTAGGCTCCCTGTTTGCCAGGTCATTCATTTCTAGGTGGATAAATGACATCCCGACTTCCTCCCATCTTGCCTTCCCAGTGATCCCCAGGATCTCTCTCCCAAATCCAACCATGTCATGGCACCTGGTAGGGACCTTACCTCCCTGTCCTCCCCCTCACATAGTCCTAGCTTGATCCCTCATATGATGAGAGTCCCCCATCAGGATTCACTTCCTCCTCCTCCCTGGGGTCCACTGCTCCCCCACTGAGGTCACCTCTCAGTTCACCTCCACATCTTTCCTTCCACTTCTCCTGGTTTCTCTGTCTGGTTGTCTCTGTTTGCCAGTGTGGCATATGAGTTCTGGAGTGGAACAGGATTTGGGATGTGCCTCTGCTTGACTGTCCTAACCCTCCTTTGACCCAACCACTGTTCAAGTGCTCCTTGTTCTTGGCATTCTTTGAGGCAGCATCATTAGACTGTGTGGTCTCTGGATGGGGACGAAGGTACTCCTGACCCAGATGACCTCTGCTCTAAGTCTGGCTACCTCTTCCCACTGTCCAGAGAGATGCCAGCAGACAGGGCAGCACTTCAGCATTTAGAAGGTCTGCATGAATACCACTGCCCCACATCCACTGCATTGCACCACTCCCCACATTATTCTGCATTATATAGCTATTACACTATTTGTGTAATTACACTATTACACTATTTGTCTGTTAGCTATTACACTAGTTGTCTGTTTCTGAAGCCCTCCTTCTAGTTTCCCCTAGATGCATAGTTCTCCTTCTAGGTCCCTGTATTTGGTTTGAAGTATTTTGCTTAATGTCAGTTTGTATATGTGTGTGTATGTGTATAATTTACATACAGTAGCCCCAGAGTTGACTGCAGTTCTATGTTACTGCAACTTGTGCTGAGGGTGGAGCCTCCCCCTTATTCCCTCCTACTCCACAGCTCTTGCTGTTCCTTTGCTTGGCTCCTGTCAAGCAGATTTAACAGGCATTTAATTAACAGTCAGGAGGGGTGGGGTGGGTAAATTTTGCAGCAAGTAAAACAGCAAGAAATAACAGCCCCACTTAAATCACACCAAAATAGGTTTCAAATTTTCAACAGCAAGTAAAAATAGCAGGGAAAAGGGCATGAAGGAAAAGGGCATGAAGGAGTGATGCCTGATGTATGCAAGGTGGTAGTGGCCCTGGATTCCTATAAAGGACAGTGAGTGGTTATGAGTTTCATGGAGGAGTGTCTGGCATTGAAAAGACATCCCTTTGGAAGCAATGAGAATGAAGACTGCATGTGTACCAGCTTTGTGTGAGGAAAACACACTGTGGATCATAGAATTTGCTCAGTTGAATGCTGTGGTTTGTAAGAGAGGATCACTGGGTGCGATCAGGGTAGCAGCAGTGCTCCAGATAGGTTTTTAGGTCAGGAAGTAAAAACATCCTAGTTTTCCAGCCTGGTAGTATTTTGATCTGCTAGGTAGTATTTTGTGACATGGTCACACTGTTCTGGTGGATGACATGCCTGACACACATCGAGTTTGTGTATTTTTAAAATAGTTAATGAACACTAATACATTTCTTAAGTAATGATGAAATACAAACAGTTACAGAGACAGACAGACAGAGATCACACATCACTCACAATATAGAATAATAATAATAAACTTCATTTATAGGGTGCCTTTAGAATGCCAAGGCACCTAACAAATTTAAAATCACAGAAACAAACATTTCAGCAACATATAATAAAGAGCAGATCATTAACAACATCAAACAGTTACTCACCAAATGCTTGGTGCCATAAAATGTTTTCAAGCGCTTGCTTAAAATCCCACCATCGACATGCACTCCGTAACCAATGGGGTAGAGAATCCAGAGGGTTGGGCTGCATGCATAAAACCTCTGGCCCCAGAAGATTTCAACCACACCCTTGGAATCTCCAGCAACCCCTCATCGGCTGAGCAGAGTGACCATCCAGGCGATAAGGACCCAGGAGCTCTTTTAGGTGGTCCAGGCCCTGTCCATGTAGGGCTTTAAAAGACAGAAGACCGACCTTAAAGGTGATCCACCACTGAACTGGCAGCCAGTGCAGTCCACGTAGAACTGGTGAAATATGACAGGACCAAGACAATCCCGTCAAGAGCCAGGCCGCTGTGTTCTGCACTAGCTGCAGGTGATGGATTTCCACCCCTGGTAGACCTAGGTGCAGGGAATTGCAATAATCTAAGCGCAAAGACACAACGGTGTGGATCAAAGTAGGAAGGTCGCTGAACAGAACAAGGTGCTTAATCCTCGAGATATTCCTCAGGTGGTAAAAGGAAGATTTCATGACAGCCAACACCTGAGAATGCAGGGTCAGCCCTTCATCAAAAATTACCCCCAGGTTTCGCACCTGTTCAGAGGTTGGGAGAGATACACCCCGAAGAAAAAGTCCAGAGGGTAAACCCACCCCAACCCCTATTCTGTGACCAGATCCACAACCAGCACCTCAGTCTTACCTGAGTTCAACCTCAACCAACCTGAATCCATCCACTCCTGTATTTCTGTGAGACAACTATTAAAGACCGAGAAAGCTCCATCCTGGTCGGGCGCAAAAGAAAGGTAGAGCTGGGTATCATCAGCATAGCAGTGAAACCTCAGCCCATACCTTCTTACAATATTTCCCAGGGGCAGCATATACACTGCGAACAACATAGGGGACAGCACCGACCCCTGAGAAACCCCACATGACAGAGAAACTGGATCCAAGGAATAAACCCCAGATACCACTCTCTGCATTCTTCCTATGAGGAATGATGTAAACCACCTAAGGACTGTACCAGCCAGTCCACAGATGAACCTCAGAAGGTCGAGCAGGACCCCATGGTCCACAGTGTCAAATGCTGATGAGAGATCTAGAAGAACCAAGATGGAACAGCTCTTCCAATCTCTAGCCATCAGGAGATCATTGAGCACCCGAACCAGCGTTGTCTCAGTACTATGCCTTTTTCAAAATCAAGACTAGAGGGGTTCATAGATGTCATGGATGGTCAAATGGTCCTTCAGCTGTGCAGCCACTACTTTCTCAATCACCTTCCCTAACAAGGGAAGGTTAGAGATTGGTCTGTAGTTTGCAAGGCAGTCTGGTCCAAAGAAGCTTCTTCAAGAGAGGTGTCACCACCGCCTCTTTCAGGAAGCTAGGAAACTCACCTATTTCCAAGGAGCACCAGACTATCCAAGCTAGGACTGGACTGATGGAATCAAGACAACCCAAAATCAGGGAAGTAGGTCCTGGGTCCAAACTACAGCATGTAGGGTGCACACTCTGGACAATCTGCATGACATCCATGAACGCTGGTCGGTCAAAGGTACCCCGAAAACCGAGGTGAGAGGCAAAAATAGTAAAGCATTGCAAACCATTTACAATTTAAAACACTAGTACTGTAGATAGCCTCACAATTCAAGTTCACACTATTACTGGTGTTTTGTTTTGCTTTGCTACAATTTTAGCCATAATGGTGCCCATATGTCTCCCCTTCTCCATCAGGTTCCTTTACCATGCTGTCTCTGCATTTGGTGTGGTCCCAATAATGCATTAACAATTCCCCAGCACCAATATGGCCCTTTGTTTAAAGTTTTTATTTTTCTGTCTTTTATATTGACCATTATCACCGACCCTACGTGTATCTTTCCCCATCCCCTCTCTGTCCACTTTCCCCTTTCCCACCCACTTATAGCCCTCCATGTGGTCTCAGGAATACAATAAAAATATTCCAACACATAGTCTGGACATAATTGAAATTTTCTTCTGTCCTTTTCACTGAACCCAATCAAAAACAAACAAACAAATAAATAAACACATAAACATATAATCCAGGCTAGGTGGATATTTCTCAAACATACAGACTGCGGACTTTCTACAGAATTGTAAATCTTCATAACTTCATTGCTGTATGTCTGAAAGGGCCGACTAAATACTTCCTTTACAACATTGACTCTGACAGGACCCAGGAAGCAAAAACGTAACCCCTCCCCCAAGCTAAGCTTAATGACACATATTACTCTCTGAGGAAACATCAAGCCATCTACATGACAATCTGTTGTCATGGTGACTCATTGTATACCTCTCAGTGCAGTCAAATTTCAATGGAGGCCAAAGCACTCAACAATCAGAGCACATTGTTTTTATGTATGTATGTTTGGTGGAGGGGAATCAAACTGTAGCTGTGTCCTATTTGAAGGCAGGCTCCCTGAAGTTATAATTGCAATGTAAATAATATTTAATTAACCAATTCCACTGTGTACGTTTTCTGACTAGCCCTCCTTAGGAGTGATTTTTCGATAGAAACATTGGCTTCTGCAATTATGTGCATCTGATTTTGAAAGTTGCAGCCATTGTACTTCATTACAGTCCATTTCTTGTGCAAATACAGGCAAGCAAGCTCGGGACCAGCTGCTGGAGAATCATAGCCACCAATCCAAAGTTGCTTCAGACACTATTCTGATAAGCAGGCTGCCCTAGTGTGTCATTTATCAATTTTATGCTTGCTGACTAAACATATCTGTATGTTTACAACAAACTAAATAAAGCAAATATAAATGAAGTATTTTGAAATTACTGTCTCCACCTACAAACCCAAAGCACATTTATATTACACCTTTGGCTTAAAATATTTCATTTTTCTTTTGAAATGTTTATTTTTCAAAGATCACAGATGTTATTGATGGGTGAGCCGCATTGCTCATGGGTGCTTGTGGCCCCCACCAGGCTTGCAAATCACATCAAAATTTGTAAAGGTATTAGTCCTATTAGTCAGGTCACAAACACCCCAGGGCCAGAGTTTCATCTGAGGCAACATTTTCCACATTTCATGTATTATAAGAAATGTTTTAAAATCTCTGCACTCTGTATACAGCGCATGCTTTTTTTTCCCAATTGTTTAACCAGGAGAGACACACTAAGCTGAAAGCATATGTTTACTATCTTAATTAATTTTGCTAGGATCAGTGTAACATTTTATGATCCAGGCATAGTCCCTCTTAGGTGCCCTGGCCCACTATCTCTCAGTGAAGGTCATGTTAAAACATCAATGTTATTTAAAGGTGATCGATTGTAAATGCTCAAAGAGGTAATCTTATTTGATGCCAATCTGAATTTGAAGGTTCATAAACCAGGAAAAATTGCCTGATTAGGAGATCACAAGCACATCTTTCAAGTCACATTAATTTGACCACTCTGTATACCCCAGGTAATATCAAACTGAAACAGCAACTTTTAAACCATGGCTCTAATCGCCAGATAATAGGCATATTCTGTAAGTACTGTACAGACTGGTCAGATTAATGAGATTAGAGTGATGTGCCTATGCATTTCTAATTTGGCAGTTTTTCATGTGTTTTTTTAACCTTTAAATTCAGATTGGTGTCAATTAAGGTTTGCTTTTTGAGCATTTACGAGCATATAGACCGGTATGACTCCAGAGCCGATCTGCAACTGTAATTTGGTGCAAGAATTAGGGCTCCCTTGGAAAGAGTGCCTATACTCTTCAAGAATAAGGTATGCAGCACTTGAGAGAGGTGACAGACAATTGTTATAAAGAAAAAGGTCCACCAGGAAGGTGCAAGGACTTCTTAGCAAACATGCATAAAAAAATCTACCAGTTCTGCAAATGTTGAAGATTAGTAGTACATTTACAGTATACAATAATAAAGACCGAATTAGAAGACCCAAGACTTTTATCCATGTAGATTAAACAGCAAGGTTCCAACATAATTTAGTAGCACGGACAAAAAGCCAGTTTTCTCATGAAGCAATTGAAAAAAGAGAAGAAACTGTGACAGCAGACTTGCAACAACTGTGTACTCTACTTTGGTGGGGCATTATAATTGCAGAACAGATACATCTTATTTTTATATGCAGATGTGTAAGGTACACCTTTGTTTAGAGGCATTTACACCCTCCTGTTGTCATAGGAACCGTTAACAAACTTGTATCTGTGTATAAAAATACCACCACCAGTGAAACTGCATTTTAAAACACTCCAAAGTGGGATTACTGTAATAACCACCAAATGTGATGTACAAATACAATTGGCATAAACATGGCAGACTGAAACTGAAAATGATAACTGCCATTCCTCCATGTTTTCTTTAAACTCAGATAACACACTGTATATTGTTCATGTTATTGGTCTTATTCATAGTACTGAGATCAGTAAATCATTCTGTTAAACTAGACAAGGTCTCTGTTAGGCACCAAGAATCTACATTCCCTCCCTGAACATTTGTGCCACACCTCTATGGTAATTCGAGGCATTGCTTATCATAAATCTTCAATGAGCCAATGTTTTTTGTTACAATAAAAAATGTGTACACTTTAATTGCTGCCAAATGAAGAAAACATAGACACGCTATTCTTTTCCATTTTATTCTTAACACTCAGTAAATAAGCTTGATTTTTGTCTCTTCAACCTCAACAAACATATGTTTACTATCCCAATAAATTTTGCTAGGATCATGTTATTTAAAGGCGATCACTTGTAAATGCTCAAAGAGGTAATTTTATTTGATGCCAATCTGAATTTAAAGGTTCATAAACCAGGAAAAACTGCCTAATTAGGAAATCATAAGCACATCTCTAGTCACATTAATTTGATATTAAATATACTGTATACATTGATGACCATCTAACAATAATACAAACTGTCCAATTAAATGACCGATTCCAGTGTTTTCTGATAAGGAACTGAGGCCATTTGAATTTATGTAATTTAGTTTATATAAAACCAAATTATTCATTATATATTAAACAGATTGGTAATATTTTTTTTTCTATTTATATGATTTATTCATATATGAGGAACTATAAAATGAATTAGCTTTGTGATATTACAATTTAATGTTTGACATCTGACCCCAAGCATGAGTGTATCAGCAGATGCCACAATCTGAGCCTGAATTGTTGAGTAAAATATTCCAGTTCCAAGTAATTTTACAGAAACTGATGACCACTGAGTTATAAGCACCTGATCTGAACTTGTTAAAAAACAATGAGAATAAAAACTTGCAGCATGATTGACTGCCACAGTGTGATGAGTGAGTGGCAGGTCACTGATAGTCATACTGCACTGTGTCACAAACTGATGAATGTGTTCATTTATTTGCTCAAAAAATACTGAGCCATGCTATTTTCCTTTTTCTTTTGTTTCAGTTTTATGTAGAGATCGGACACTGGATGGACTTAATCCTACAGCACACAATGCCTAAACATAGCCTCAGCTGTTTCAATTGTTTCCCTTGATAGTTACTTTTTTTTATTTTTTTCTCAAGCAAATCATGAGTTGCTGCTGTGAAAGTCTCAGAGTGAACTGAAACAAAAGAAAAAATAAATAAAACAGCTCAATAATTTTAGAGCAAATAACATGCACATATTTAGTTATGGACTGATGGCAATATCTAAATGTTGTATATCACCAAGCATGCTCACATTTACCACTAAAATTCATGATTCTGTCACAGCGGGGATCACGTGATGCAGAGCACTAGGTAGCTGCCTCTCCTTAGAGCTCCGACCTCCCGAGCCTCTTATATGTTTTAAAAGTTGGTATTTTGTTTCTTTGGACATCTCCACTACTTGATCAGATTTTAGGGAGAAGAGATACATAGGTCTGCTGTGTCTGATGGAAGTGGAAATGAAGAGCTTTACCCAGCTACACACCTGCCTCCACAGAGAGGCCTCCAAAAATCCAAGGCCTCAGCTACTCAGCAAAACCCAGTCCCCGGCTGCAGACACCGTGGCTATAGCTGAGCCGCCACTTTAGCCAGATTAAGGAATTTCAACCTTTAAGGTTGAAATGAAAGAACTTGTGGTGGAAATTAAAAGTTTAACGATGCCCTGGAAGACTTATCACAACGACGTCTGATAATGAGACCCGATTCGATCTCTAGAAGGAAGGAATGAAAATTGGAACCAGATTTAGCATCATGCAGCAGCGTATTATAAACTTGAAGTTAAGGTTGAAGACTTAGAGGGTCGCAGTCATCGCAATAATGTTGTCATTATTGGCCTTCCAGAGAAAGAAGAAGGGGGCGACCCCATTAAGTTCGCACAGAAATTTGTGGAAAAGGCCGCAGGACCCTCACCATTTGGGCATGCCTGCATAATAGAAAGAGCTCACCGGGCCTTAAGAGCTTCACCTCCTCCAGGAGCTCCCCGCACACCTTTATCTTCCGCTTCTTAAACTATCTGGAGCGCCAGCATTTTCTCCCTAAAATCAAAGATATAAAGGAGTTGCATTGTGAGGGTGCTAAACTGAGAGTGGTTCAAGACCTGCCACTGTCGATATGGCAAACAAGAGCGACTTACCATCCGATTATCAAGAAGCTAATTGCAGCGGATATTAAGTTTAGAATGGGCTACCCTGCTCGATTTCAAGTAGTGGTAGCTGGATCATGGCATGGTTACAAGAGCTTTGAATCCATGTTGGATGCTCTTAAAGTAGCATTCCCTAATCTAGTTAAAAATCCCTGAAGTTGTTGAAACAGGTGATTCTCAGCATGCTTGGGCAAACAAATCAAGCTTGTCTTGGCAAGAGTATAAATGTGCCTTTGAAAAAGCATTTTGGGAAGTGATTAGTACTTTACAAAATAATAAATGGATGCCTAGTTTGTTTCTCATCAGACTGCTCTCAATCTGGACCCTTTTCCCTGTTCTGGTTGTTTGCTCCCTTGATTCTTACCTCTCATCTACGTGTTGGATGTAAGGGAGTTCGGGATAAGCCTGCTCCTGCTCCCCAGTCTTGAAAATGTCCTGGCTTTAGAGCTTTTAGGAATCTGGTCGCAAATCTTGGCCAAAATAACCCCCGAGTTTAAAGCTTGTGCACGCTGCTATCGGGGATATGCTACAACACTATCGCTAGAGGGAGCCAGAGACTGCTAAATGGTTATGAACATTTCAGCAGACATTCAGTTAGTTCAGTGATATCAATTACTGAATAAGCAGTACGATGGAAATCTGTGAACCATTTTCTACTCTTTAGGCAGGGTGTACAAGAATTCCTACTAAGGAGAGCAACATAATTTTTGATGCCTGTTTTAGGGGGTTGATCTACTTTGAAATAATTGAGCAGGAAATGGAACAATGTAATGCTAATGTTTGGTTTAAAAGATTAGTAAGGTGGTCAATGGGGTAAAATACAATTTCTGGTTTTGATAAGCCTATGTATGTGGGTTAAAATAGTGGGAATTTTTTGTATTATTGACAATTCCCTACTAATTGTCATTACATCTGGAATAGCTTTTCTCGTTAGGGAGATTTAAAAGTAGTAAATCTCATTATTCTGCATACCCTATTATGCTATATAGTTGATTCTGGGAGGTGGGGTGGAAGGGGAGGAGGTGGTAACATCAGGTGGACTGCAGGCATGGTCATTGGTAGATCGGGAGAGATGAGGGTGGAAGGGAAAAGTGGTTTAGGGGCAAGTTATTGTTTTGGGTTTGGGGAATTTCAGGTTTTTGGATTTTCGGAACAAGAGGGGTGGATGGAATGGTGGGTTGACAGCACACATAAAGCTCTGGAAAAGGAGGTGGGCCTGGTTACAAAGATATTAGTCATTCTAGAGACAAAAGATGGTTTAAATAATGTCTAGGAATATTAACTTTGTGAGCTGAATGTTAAGAAACTCGCCATAGGTCGAAACAATACAAGATTTTAAAACATTTAGAGTATGTAAAAGCAGATATAATGTTCATTCAAGAGACCCATTTACTCAATAGTGAGAGTAACCATTTAAGTAGATTACAAATCGGTCAGGTGTTTGCCTCGGAAGGCAACACCCAGAGTAGAGGAGTGATGGTCATGATTCGTAGGTCAGTTCCATTTAAACTGGTTCAAATACTCCAAGATACTTTAGGGAGATACATTTTTATTAGGGGCACTCTGCACACTTTGGAGATTGTGTTGGGGTCGATTTATGGCCCTAATGTCGATACCCCAGGATTCTTTGTGCAGATTATGGAAGTACTCACACCTTTTCTTAATCTGCCCATCATTATAGGAGGGGATTTAAATTGGTATTGGATCCATCTGCAGACAGGTCTGGGTCTGTTAGGAAGGGGCTATCTCCTGCCCAAAGAGTGGTTAGAGAACTGATGGACCAAATAAGCCTTTGTGATGTGGAGGATCCTCCACCGAATGACCGAGAATTTACTTTCACCTCTCAAGTGCACGCCACCAGGTCCAGAATTGACTATGTTTTGATTTCAAACACTCTCATCGGTTGTACTGGATCGAATATAGCCCCTGGGCTACCTTCTGACAACTCTTTAGTTACATGCTCAATCATTTCCCCTCTCTCCTAAATTAGGGGTAGATGGAAAATTACAATCAGTTATTAAAGATTCGAAAGTGGTTGAGTTTATCTCTTCCCAGATAACAGAATTTATCTCTCTCAACCATAACTCCACCAGTCGGCCCGATATGGAGTGGGGCACTCAAGGCTTACTTGAGAGGGACCCTGATAGGGCTGGCTTCCCGGAGAAAGAAAGAGACAGAAATGGATCTCTGAATTACTCACTCAGATTCGAGAAAAGGAGACTGGGTTCTCTTCTTCCTCATCAGAAGAGTATAGGCAGGAGCTAACTCTGTTACGTGATTCATATCTTAAGATGCTAGGTGAACAGGCTAAGTGTGCGATCATTAAAACAGGGGCTGTATATACTGATCAAGGGGAAAAAGCTGGCCGAATGTTGGCTAGGCATGTAAAACAACTGGATTCTACCAGATTAGTGGCGGCCATCCATTCTTTGGAGGATGGTTCCATTAAAAGGACTCCTAAGGATATTCTGGGGGAATTCAGAAAGTATTTTAAGGAGCTATACGGAGCCATGAGTGATCCACCATCAGAGGAGAAGATGCGGTGTTACTTAGGTGGGTTGAATTTGCCTTCCTTGAGGGAGCTTAATCAGGCCAAGTTGATTGCACCCATCACAGAGAGTGAAATAGACTGGGTTATTAAGTCCCTCACCTCCGATAAAACACCAGGCCCAGATGGATTCTCCGCCAATTTTTACAAAGTCTTTTCTAAAGAGCTAACCCCTTCATTGTTGAGTTTGTTTCAATGTATTTTAAGTGGAGCCATTACAGATGTTTCTTTGTTTGAGGCTTTAATTGTACTCTTGCCCAAACCAGACAAACCCCTGAGTCGGTGTCTAGTTATAGACCATTTCGCTCTTAATCAGGATATTAAAATTCTCACCAAATTACTGGCAGATCGGGTCAATGAGGTTCTTCCTGGATTAATTGGAGCTGAACAGGTGGG
This sequence comes from Neoceratodus forsteri, assembly GCA_016271365.2. NCBI lineage: Eukaryota > Metazoa > Chordata > Ceratodontiformes > Ceratodontidae > Neoceratodus > Neoceratodus forsteri. The sequence goes on along the minus strand of CM057452.1, from coordinate 556,512,175 downwards.
ATTTATGAAGGGAGATCTTCAGTGGACCATTTGCGGACTTTGGCACACGTCTTCTCAGCCTCCAGGAAGCTGATCATCCTGATACTGGTCTCACTGGATGCTGAGAAGGCTCTGACAGGGTTCACTGGAAATACCTGTTTATGGTGATGGAGTCATTTGGTTTCCCCACACTTTTGTTCTTGGGTCAGTTCTATTTATAAGTCTGCCACATAAGAATTGCTTGTAATGGTATAATATCAGATCCCTTTAAGCTTTTGTTGGCACCAGGTAAGGTTGCCCATTGTTCCGCTCCTTTTAATTTATATATTGAACCACTTATCACGTGGATTACACAAGCACATGAGGTAGGGTATTCAAGTATGGGGGCATACCACTAAATTACTAGCGTCGCTGATGACCTACTGCTTCAGATTTCTCATCCATTCTCCTCTATTCCTGCTCTATTAGAAATGTTCCAGGGTTTTAGTGAAGTTGCCAATTATAAGCTCAATACCGGAAAACTGTGGTATTTCCTTGAATCACAAAACCTTTATACATGCTATTACCCCTTTGGGCTAACTTGGAGTGTAGATGCAATAAAATAATTAGGCCTCACACTAACAAGATCCCCTGCTCATATGGTTCAGTTAAACCTAGATTCATTATTGCACGGTATTGAGGTTGATCTTAAAAGATGGGCTCTGCTTCCACTGTCAACGTGGGGAAAAGTTAATTTAGTTAAAATGAACATATTCCCCTGTCTGTTCTACCCTATAAGTATGTTAAATGTCTGGCTCCCCTTAAAATGGCTTAAGAAAGTCCATGGTATAATTGCCAGTTTTATTTGGAATTATAAGAAACCCAGATTGGCTTATCACAAATTAGTCGCTCCCAAACTGATCGGAGGACTGAGACTTCCTCATATAGGGTTGTATTACTGGGCCAGTCATGTTAACAAATATCTTACGTGGTTGACACCGATCGATTCCCAGGAACATAGTAATTATGTTCCTTTTAGTTAAAGTTAGAGATATCTCATATACTAGAACTAGGACTCACACCCAGGGCTCTGATGTATTGCACTCCAAACTCTCTACCACATCTCTTCAACTCCCCTATTGAGCTATCCATTAGAGTCTATTCGCCGCTATGCACCTTTTTAAAATATTGTCATAATAAAGATCCATCCCAGCCACTAAAAGGCAACCTCAACCTCCTACTAGATGGCAGACCCATCTGGGGTAATTGGCTACCACAGCTAGGGGAGGGCCTGATTAAAGACTTAATATTGGCAGAGGGGCGATGGTTAACCTCAGCTGATATTTTGAATAAATTTCAAATTCCACAGGCCAATGTATTCAAAGTTTTTCAACTTCGGCATTTGTTGGTTAAAAAAGTGGGCATGATCCCCTCTATAGTTTCAGTTCCCAATTTTTATGGTGAAATGGGACCATTGGCGGGAAAGGCTCATGCAGTTTTGGCATCTATAGAGGACTTCTTAGCTGGATACATTCCCTAAATCTTGCACCGTAAATTACTGGTCTTCATATTTCCCAGAGTATGAACTCAATTGGGCATGTATCTGGAATACATGTCATAAATTCCTGTCACAAGACAGGCTTAGATTAATACAATTTAAATTATTGCACAATATTTACTCTCCCTTAAAACTGGCTAGATGAGGTATGGTGTCCTCCTCTACCTGTTATAGATGCCAGCAGGTTAGTGGAGACTTCTCCACATTTTTGGAGCTGTCCCAAGTAGCTCCACTCTGGGCTAGAATCAAGCAAAGTCTGGATCCTCTGCTGGGACTGGATGATTGTTTACAAGCGGAGATATGTGTACCCCATCTGGACTACTGTGTGCAGTTCTGGAGACCCAGTCTTCATAAAGACATAGAAAGGATGGAAGCTGTCCAGAGGAGGGCAACTAAAATGGTGCAGGGTCTGCACCAGAAGACATATGAAGAGAGACTTAAGGAGCTTAATATGTATAGCCTCGAGGAAAGGAGGGAGAGGGGGACATGATAGAAACTTTCAAGTACCTCAAGGGATTCAACAAAGTCCAAGAGGGTAGCATCTTTCAAAAAAAGAGGTGTGTAAGAACAAGGGGGCACAATTTGAAGATAGAAGGGGGGTGGCTCAGAGGTAATTTAAGGAAGTATTTTTTCACAGAGAGGGTTGTGGATGCATGGAACGACCTTCCGGAGGAGGTCATGGAGTCAAAAACAGTGGTGGAATTCAAACAAGCATGGGACAGTCATAAGGCAAGTCTAGGGGGTGGGGGTAGAAAGAAGTAGGCTGCTGGTTAACTAGGATCTGCAGCTTATCCAGTAGGCAGGGAAATGGGCAGACTGGGTGGGCCAAGCGGTCCTTATCTGCCGTCAAATTCTATGTTTCTATGTTTCTGTGTTTCTATTAGGGGATGTCTCTACTACTTGTGTACGAAGTAGGAAATATCATATTTGTCTGATATCTGCCTCTGTTAAAAAGGTGGTATTGAGGCATTGGAAGGATACCTTAGATATTACTTATGGCAAGTGGTTACAAGAATTACTTGCTAATCTCAGAACGGAAAGGATTATTGCTAGTCTTCAGAATAATCTACTCAAGTTTAACTGGATCTGGGGTCCTTTATATGCGCTCTATTCATTACCAGATAAGGAGTGATATCCAAGAGTGCTACATAACAGGATGTGTATTATGTGTGCTGTGCTGGGGGTTGGGGAGGAAGTCATGGGGGATGAGGGGATGTGGGGATGAATACATCCAGTGCCATGTCATCTTTAACTTCTGATGTAATAACTATCAGCTATTTTGAGGGTGGATGTATTCTTGTAATCTAAAATCTCAATAAAATTTGAATGGAAAAAAATGATTCTGTCACAGCATCAAATCAGTATTTGACTGAGAAAAAATAAAAACAATGGGAAAAAAAGATTGCAGTGCTCATGGGCCACTATAAATAAATTTAATGGGAAGACAATTATTCAGCAATTAGATATAAAGAAAAAAACTGCAAAATGAATGACAGACAGAGAACAAAAAGAACAATAGAAGAAGCCTCTATGAATAGCATTTCAAAACTGTTCAAATCAAAATGTGTTCTGTACCATAACAGAAACATAGGCAGACCTTCATTGTTATTATTACTAAACCCCATCCCCGATCAGTTGCATTTGTATTATGGTATAGAAAATGCATACACCAACATCAACTAAGAGGCATTCATCAGTAGGTTAGAAACACGTGTTTTTCATTTTCATTGAGAATGCCTTGTTTTAACTTAGAGCCAGCATCAATACTGAGCATATCACTGGTTTCTGGTATATCTGGCATTTTTCCCATGTTTCACTTATGACCACAATGAAGTTATTTCTTTTGTAGTAAAGTATGAGGGCATCCCTGGTTCATGGTATATCTGTGGCTATCATGCGTTACCTGTGGGGTGTGTGTGTGTGTGTGTGTGTGAAATCTATGGCTGTAATGTTGTAATTGTACTATGGTTTAAGGCTTAGTTTTGGTGCTGTGTGTTTTACTTTATATTTGCTAGCAATTAAATTCAAAACACAAACTAAGCTGGAAAAGTTAATAGCACAGGGCAATCAACTAAGATATGAGGTCTGTATCAGCATTTTCAACTAATTTTAAAGTAAATGAAAGAATACACCAGGAGGCAATAAGGGAAATTAAATTATTTATCATTTTTATTTATTAAAAAACAGGCCAAGTGTGTATTTCAACAAGCACACAAAAGACTTAGTTCAGCCTTGTGATTTCATTGGATTCCTTGCATCCATTTCCAAACTAAGAACCAGTTCTTGCTGTTGGCTCTGGTAGACCACTTGGACGTGGGGATGATTTCTTGTTCCTGTAATCCTTTTCAGACTGGCTGACCTAATGAATGCATTCATACAGATGGGGATGTGTGGTGTCTGCAATTAAAGAGCTGCTAACTTGTAGAGTTCACTTCCCTTGTTCAAGTTGGTGTTGGGGATGTGTGGTGCCTGCAAATAAAGAGCTGCAAACTTGTAGAGTTCATGTCCCTTGATCAATTTACTGAATAAAGTTGGGGTGGGGTGGGGTGGGAGGCACTCAACAAGCAGGAGAACCAATTTTCATCCCAATAGGCTATTTTTTTTCATGAATTGTTTAATTTGTAGAATGCATGCCCCCTCTTTTTACAGCCATAGACTGCAGTTTCACACAATGCTGTAACATCTGTATAAAAGGGATAAACGTAGGCTATCAGAAAAAATATGCATTCACTATTAGTTATAATTTATAATTTAATATAAAAAATATAAGGCATATAACATGAATGCAAACTGCTGGCATATACACTAATTGTGAAGAAAGCACAGCATTGCCTAGTATTATGAATTATTTATAATCTATTTTCTTTTAATATAGAAAAAATAGAAGGTCAGACCAGGCACTACAAGGGAAACCAAGACAATCAAGGGCAAGGTAATACTGTATATTGCTGCAAATGGTTCTCTGATTGCCGAAACAGTAAAACATGTTTAGATACAAACTTAAAAATACTAGCTACATTATTGCATAGTGTTTCCTTCTCATACAGAACTGATTGCTGCAATGTACATTATTACCTTTCTGTACCTGACCACTTGTATTGTTTTTATTCTTTTTACCCTTACTCAATAGGTAGCCTGTAAGGTTATTTGGGGGTAGGAATGTACTAATTCCTTCACACACCTATTGTTATGCCCTAATAGCAGTAAGTGTGTTTGAGAAAGTGCTATCCATCCTGACAACAGAAACTTCTGGTATGTGATGATTGGGGGACGAGTTTCTTTGTAGTTGTCAGTTAGCACCACCTTCTCTATAAACCTCTTCCTCACAGAACCCACAGAATTAAAAAAACAATCCCATTCTGGACTGAGCTCCTGTGAATTGAACAGTTTGGGCTTTGTTAGTGGCAAAGGGTATGCATGAAATAATGCTGTGAGCCTATGGTGACACTACACTCTTTAACAAGCAGCCAATCATGTTTCACTTTAGGATCACTTCATAATTTCATTCATACCTGTTGTGAATGAGGAGTGTGAGGGGCTTTGCATTTTGGTGACTAGCTAACAGACACTGAGCTGGAGCATCAGGACACTTTCTTTCTTTGTAATTTCAGATCCCACCACAACCACGGCACTCAATGTAAACTACACATTTTTTATATATCATAGTCAGCCAAATAACCAGTCCATCTCACACTTTGACTTTAAACAATACATTGGGTAAACAAAAATAATAATAAATTCAATTCCCTCATATCCCTATCCCCTTCTGTTTAGTGTTTCCAACACTGGTGTTTTATCAGACATGTTATAAACTCAGGCCCAGATATTCAAAAGGGTTGCATATGGCTCAACAGTGTTGCACCATGCACAACCCACTGATGCGCCCGTGATATTCAAAGGAAAGTGCACCGCAAATAATCCGGCGCGCAAGCGCATCAGTATTGCATATGCAGCACAGGAGGAGGCGGCCCATGCACAACCTGCACAGCCCGATATTCAGCCTGGGATGTGCAGAGTCATGCATGTGCAACCACTACCTGTGCTTGCACAAAGTTAAGCCAAAAAAAAAAAGGAACAAGTGATGGCCACCCACAGGTGAGCTGCTGCATTGCAGGGCACAACACGGCAGCTGCCACCTGTGGGTGGCCACCCAAGTTTCTGCCGCACCTGGTGGTGCCTCCCCATGCCCCATCACGAGCATCCATGTAGCTAAATCACCCCTCCTATATCCCTGGTGGTTCAGTGGACCGCTATGTGCCAAATCACAGGCATTTGTATATAAGAATAACCCCCCCCCCACATCCCTGGTGGTCCAGTGGACCGCTATGTGCCTGATCGCAGGCATCGGTATTATAACCCCTTCAAGTCCTGTCCTGGTGGTCCAGTGGACGATTGCTGCCCAATCACGGGCATCTATAAAGCATAAAATATTCCTAGTTACCTTGGTGGTCTGAGTGCCCCCTCCCCACCTGGCAACTGGGCCCCACCGCCCCGGTTCCCCAGTCGGCTGGTGGGCTGCAGCACCACCCACCTGCTGCCTGCCACCTACTGACTGACAGCTCGGTAGGGCTGCTGCCCATTGGTTCACAGTGTGAACCAGTGGGCGCGCAGCCTATATCGAGATTCTGGTCCAGATATGTGAATGAATTCATTCACATAACTGACTAGGAGTTGTAGTGCTGTCATGCCCATTGGCTCATGCTGTGAACCATCGGGCATTCAGCCCCTACCGAAATGTCAGTCAGTGGGTGGCGGGCGGCAGGCGGGTGGGGTTTCGTTGCCGCCCATCATTGGATCGGGGAGGGAGCGGGGCCCAGTGGGCGGGGAGGGGGCACACTAGACCTACCAGGGTAATAGGAATATTTTATACTTTCAGATGCCCGTGATTGGGCAGCGATTGGTCCACTGGACCACCAGGGATGTTGGAGGGGGGGTTATTCTTATAGACAAATGCCCATGATCAGGCTGCAGGGGGCATTGGTCCCCGACAGCTGCTGCCTCGAAGAGCACCAGGCACAAGTCGTCAGGGATCGACGCACCTGCATGCTAATGATATGCAAATAGGGCCATAATGACATGCAAATGGCCCCATGTGTGCCTTGCATAAATCATGGCCCCATTTGCATGTCCCCTTTTGAATATTGCAGGTGCTGTGCATAGCGCTATGGCACTTGCACTAGCGCATCTCCATACTCCACTCTGGCCACTTGCACTGGTGCAGTGCCACTATGCCATGCACAGTGAGGGTGGCCAGGGTGCGATATTCAAAGCTGCTGTGCCATAGTGCAACTCCGTTGAATATCGCCCAGGCCACATCCCTGTGCAACAAAGATGAGCTGCGCCCAGGCTTGTGCCACAGCCTGGCGCAGTTTGAATATCCGGGCCGCAGTGTAAATGAACAACATTGCTGATGAAACAAAGCTGTTTGTAAATACTGTAAGAAATTTCATGGAGACTGCAGATATTAAAATGAACACTGCTGAAAAAACATACAGTATTTGTTTGTAAGTGATGTAAGAAAATGTATGGAGACTGCTGTTATTACAAAAAAAGATACTCAAGAATATGCTATTGTATTTACAGATATGATTGTTCTGCAATGTTCCTTCATTTACACAAAGTTCATAATGTTTGACAAAACCCAAATGCTGGAACTGTTTTAGAGTAGGGGATAGGGATATGAAGGAATTTAATTTATTAATTTATTATTATTTTCATTTACCCACTGTATTGTTTGATGGCAAACTGTGAGATTTTTTTTAAAGTAGCAGTATAAAATCATTGTAGTACTCTGTAAGAGTAACCCAAATAGAGAAGAAATTGAAGGCTGTCTATCAAAGAAGGAGGAAAATTCCCCCATGATTTACAAATACTGTAAACTAAGAGACTGTCATGGATGAAAAGAAGTCCTACAAAATAATGAACCATTACCCATGCATCACCCTCTTGAGCTTCCTGGTTCCCTCACTCCACCCTACCCCTAATAATTCCTGTCTGTCCCTCTGTACTCCTTCCATAAAGACAATTATTCTTACCTTATAAAACAATCAACTGCATTTAATTTAAGAGCCCAATTTATTTGTTTAAAAGTATGGCAATATCTGATTAAATATGGAACAATATATACTGAGTAGGTTTTAGCTGCACTAGCAACAGTACTGCAGAGAATGTGCTGTAAATGAAATCAGAAATTGAATTTAAACTCCTGCCATCCTTACGTGAATAGTAAACAATCATTCTTCATTTTTATATCTTAATCCATCTATTTCAATAGCAATTATGCATTTATGGATCTTTTATATGATGGAATTAATTTTTCTATCAGACTGGATCACACCGGAATGAATAATAGATATTGTTTTAATTTATACTGCTGACGCCGTTTTATACTATGAACAGTACATTGGCATTTTAGGTGATTTCTTTCTAAATGAATACATTTGTTTTTAATTTGCATTCTCTGTGGTACTGTTGCTAGTGCAATAAAAACCTGCTACAGTATATGCTATTGCACATTTTATTAGAAATTGACTTACTTTTGAATTAATTAATCTTGAGAGAATAAATTAAAGTGAAGGTTTGCGTTTGTAAGAGGCAAATGAATTCAATCGGGAACTCCGGACAATGGAAGAAGGAGCCTATAAGAGACTGGAGCTAAGCCCGATAGCAATATTGTTGTAGTTAAGCCTCAATGTCACAAATGAGCTTACTGTGCTTTTACTGCAGTTGATTTTTTTTAAAAGCCCATGCTAGTTTTCTGGGAGCTGGCTGTGGTGACAGAATGGTACACTTGTACTTTTTCCCTGCTTATGGCCCATGATTTAAAATGAAGTGCAACCAATAAAGCAAGGTACTGTAACGGCCTTATTTCAGTTCTATAAGTTTCAATAAGTATGGCAGCTTCATTGCACATACTATATAAATGGGAAAATTACAGCTTTCTAGACTTGTACAAGTACTATAAGCATTATTAAAGCTAGCTCTTTAGTGGCACGATGTGCATATAGTATCTTGGTGTTCCCTAAATGAACATGTTCTAAGTCACAGCAGCTGGTTATTTTGTTTAAGTGACACTTTGTGTGGAAACCAGAAGTGTCATGCTGGACTCCTTATTATAGTTTAGAGCTGCTAGATGGCTTACTGTGGCCTTGGTTATGTTGATTTAATTTTTGCATGGACATGCTCAAAACGGTTACGCTGTTATAGGGTTGCCAAACGATGCTTTCTGATCTACTGTACAGCATACCATGGCTGAACAGAAGGAGCATAGAACATTGTTTTATATTTTCTTCAAAACATTGAAATAGGACTTTGCTATGGAGCCACTGTGATGGAAATAGGTATAGAAAATGTTATTTATTTCTACTCTGCCAAGCTTGTTGTAGAATTCATTTTAATTGACGCTGTACCATTTATTAGAAATTGTTGAACTAGTGAAATATAGTATTCATACATTGACCTGTGGACATCTTTCTGTGGTATCCTTGGTGCTGTGCACTGTGTAGGGACTGAATGTTTAAGTGTATTTTGTATATTTTAATATTTAAAACAATTTAAAATACCACTGTTCTTATTGCTCTTCTGTACCGGTTAGTGAGGGGAGATTGCTAGACTACTAGGGATATTTTTTTGTGTAAGTGAAGTATAAAGGGGAACATTTTAAGAAAATACAGAGGAAAAGTCACCAGCAATTACAGCTTGTTTTTATGTTCATTAACACTATGCTACAGTATAAACCTCTATGTACGGTAGTATAAACCTCTGTGTAGATGTGTGTAATACATCGCTCATTCTTTTCTATGTTTTATCATACAGTAGTTCCACTGACTGCATCGATACGAACCACCATGCAGCAGCAGATGTAAGTGCATAATTTCAGCTGGTGCATTGCAACAGTCTAAAACCCCATGTCCCCTAAACATCACACTTGATACAAGCACCAGAAATTGTTTATTCTTGACCTGATTAATTTAGAGAGGGCCTTCTGACACAGTACTGGCAATAGTAAACCTGTAAAACCTATCACCATCTGCCGGTTAATTGTGGGAGAGAACATCAATTACTATTCTGGCATGCAATCTTGATATTACAGCTTGTGGTAGCCATCGTGTGGCAAAGTGCAGAAGTGCATTTTTAACAACTGTTATATTTAGGCATTTGACACTGTGGTACTGTGCTACCACCTCCTTGACGCACCAAGTAAAGTGATACCGACCGGTACACCGCAGTAACACTAAACTTTTCTGTAACAGCCACTGTATATCAAAATGTCAGCATCCGGGATCAGGCCATAAACATTACACTATTTAAATATGCCAGCACTGGGGATCAGGGCATGAATATTATTGTATTGATGAATGTCTGCATCAGGGATCGGGGCATGTAAATTAATTTACTACTGTCTGCATCAGAGATTGGGTAGAGGGCAAGGGTTTATTCTTATTTACAGTAGGTATAGTTATAGTTATATGTATTATTTATAGCTTTGGCACCATCGGGGATCCTGCAGCATGTTGCCACAAACAGGCATCTCTCAAGCAGGTGATTTTTCGTACTAGACCAGCCCTGGCTGGTCTAAGGAGGCACTAATGTCATCAGAAATTCTGAAATTCCGATATCTGGAATGTGGTTGTTGCATCTGCCACATTCCCTTGCCTTATGTCACAGCTCATGTTTGGGCATACGGGTGGTCAAGCCTGATTTCTGGCAGGCAGCCTGTTTTTCTCAAAATGTTCTTGTCAATTTCCTTGCAGTGCAGGCTTGCAAATAGAACAATGTCCAAGCTGGCTCCCTGCTGACAACTCTGCAAAAGTTTGTGCTGCATGGCAAGTTTAACCTCTGGAGTTCCAAATAGCTTTTTGCAATCATTTCAACAATATAGCTATAGACATTTTCACACCAAGGGCTCTCAGTATCTCTTACAGAGTCACATGTATTTTTATAACCACAGATATGCAAGAGGGGAAGAAAAGACAGAAACATCAAGTGAATGCAGAGAGATAGCAAGAAGTGGAGAACTGCAAGACTGTGGGAGTGACGTTCCTAGGTCTCATGAGAACATTTGGTTGTACAACCAGAGAGACAAGAAACAGAAAACTAGAAGATAGAACAGATCCTTGCATTTAAATCTTTCTGAATGACAAATCAGATAGGGTTTTATTCAACCCTGTCACATTGAGGAAGGACAGGAACAGAGTGGAGGGGTAGAGAGGAGGGTAACCAAGATGATCCAGAGACAGCCAGAAAGGACTTACAAGGAGAGGTTGAAGGACCTGAACATGCTAGAGGTGAGAAGGGAGAGGGGACATGATCGAGGAACACAAATACCTCCATGAGGTGAACAAGGTGAATTGTTTAACCTGAGTGGGGACAGATGGGTAACTCCATGAAGCTGGCAAATTTAAGATGGATGTCAAGAAGTATTTTTCTCAGAAACTGTGGTGGAGGGGTGGAATAAGCTAATGAAAGGGGTGGCATGTGCTGAATCAGTGGGTGGACTCAAACACTGGTGGGGCAGGTACAGCTTGAAGACAAATTAAAGTGGAGAGGGAGAGGATGAGTGAGGCGCCAACAGGGCTTTCACATTCCACATTTGGTTGGCAAGACAGGGCAGAAATTATGGGACAACTGGCCTTTTCTGCCAGCAACTTCTATGCTTGTATGCCCCACTCTTTATAATGAACCACAGATCTTCAGAGGGAATTCATCCATGTCCATTGCCAGTTCTAGTGATACTATTGTCCCAGCTGCAGTCATGGGCAGTGATGTCAGTTTGCCCTGTGGTCCCAAGGACTTTGAAGCCTGAATACAGCCAGGCCAAGGGAAACAAACTGATCAAGTTGTGCCAGGGGATTGGATGCTTGCTTGGTGAGTGAGGAGGAAATAGGGCTATGATTGTTTGCACCTTTTGGCTACGGTGTACCACAGAAAAAAAATTGGAGGACAGGTTGTGACAGAAGACTGCTACGAAACTCTGGTATAATGATATTGCTACTGAGCAGGAGTTTGAGGAGAAACTTGAAATGATCATGAGTTGCTGAAATGTGGGCAGCAGCATTCACAAGCACAGGTTGCTCTATAAAAAGCCTATCAGAGGGTAACCCACAAGCAAGTGAATCTTTGGGATGGCAACTGCTTCATTTGTAAATGTCTCCCCAACCACTAGGCCTCACATGTAATTTGTAAAAGATGAACACAATAGGCACACAAGTGTTTCCTCCATGCAAGGGCTTATCAGTGTGCCACATCTGTATCTTGGCTCGGGAAGGGAGGCCAGCAATACGTTCTCTCTATTGGGTCACTGTGAGCCCAAAATAGTGAAGCAGTTTAAGAGGCAAACACATCAGTGCAACCATCACCCAAACAAGTGAGATCATTTGGTTGGTTTCCCCTCTGGATGCTTTGCATTAGTGGGTAAATGTAACTTTGGTTCTATAGAGGACAAAATGTTTAACTGTGTCTGCAGTTATCAGTCTTGCTTTGGTGCTTTTGATCTGGGTTTCTTATCTTTTATATTGATTTCTTCTTTTGGTCATACCATGACCCAAACAACCGAGATTATGTGGCTTGTTCCCCTGGGTTGGTTCAGGTGTGGTACACTAATGGGTCCTAGTGGGGAACTGAGGCTATGTCTGTGCCTGCTGTTTTTAGCATGTGTATGCTATTTGTGAGGCCTTTTGGCACCACTCAGTACTCCTTACAGGTCATTTCATGGTCATTTTCACATAATTCCCATAATGCTATGCATTAATAGGGTATGTGTAATTTGGTATTTCTTTGAAACTTAGCTTTATTGCCACTACCCTTCCAGGGTACTCCTTGTTTCAGTGCTTTTCCTATGAGGTCCTTGTATTTTAATTGTCTTTCCTATTTTGGACTTATCATGACCCAAACAAGTGAGATCCTGTCTCTTGTTCCCTGTTTTGTGGGTTTGATGCAGATATGACACACTGATGTTTCTTAATGGGGATGGAGTAATGTCTATGTCTGCTTATTTAAGCCTTTATAGCTTGTGAGGCCTTTGGTACCATTCAGGTTGAATGCTTTAGTCAAATCTATGTACAGTAACTTTCCTATCCTCCAATCATGAGGTAATCAAACATTTTTTTTAAATCCAATAAAGTTGTGTCGGTAGATGTCCAGGATAGAAACCATGTTGAAATGGAATAATGCACTTAGTGCTATCCAGAAATTCATATAACTGTCCATGAACCATTTTTTTGAGAGCATCTGATAAGATATGCAAAAGAGAAACTGGCCAGTAATTTGTAAAGATTGGACTACCACCTACTTTGGGGATTGGAATAACTTTGCTGGTTTTCCAGCTCTTGGAAAAAGTTCCTTGCATGAGGCTCAGTTAAACAGATAATAGAAATAGGTGTCGATTGGGGATGACCTGAAACAAGATTAATACCTCATGGGAGTCAAGAGGCTGAAACAGGATTAATACCTCCAAGCAGGAGACAAGAAATTTAAGCAGCTAGTATGGAGGTTCTGTGCGGGAGAATTAAACAGGAAACTAACGAACCACAAAATGGTGTGTTATGAAAGTGGCAATGTGGGCGGGTAGGTAGATGTAAATTCTTCCAGTTAGTGTTTGGTTTCGGAGGTTGCTTACCATGTAGTGAGGAATCATGGATGAAATAGAGTCCCAGCAAGAAAGGCCTTATATATGAATTGTAGATGCTCAGAAGTACAAAGTGAGGAGAGTACTTCAGAATAGAGAAGTAAAAGATAATATTTAGAGGAGCTCTACCCACAGTATAAGTAGTAGCTAGTCATGGTAATGAAATGTGCCCACTCAGTGAGCCGCCATAAGGTTAAGTGCCATAGGGGCTTAACAGAAGAGGGATTTGACAAGAGCGAGACGAGGCAGTGAATTTTGTTCATAGAGTGAGGCAGCAAGGAGAGGATTAGCAGGACTAGTCAGGTCTACCAGGGGTGAAAAATATATTTCTGCAGTGCTCTCCTGAGTAATTTTTTGAGGTAAGAGGACAGGTCAGGCTTCTAACATGATCCACGGTATGACCCAGCAGGAAAAGCACTGCAGAGGAAGAATAGTAAAGCACCCACTACTCAAAACTAAACATGCACAGGGAGAGGGTTGGGGAGACTGGTCTGCTGAAGAAAGTGTGGAGCAAGCATTTTCCTGAGGGTGCTCTGGAAGTTGACTTTTGTTCAGTGTGTTGGAGGTTTTGGACAATGGGTTCTGAGCTAACTGCCTCAGGGGCTGAGATATGCCTTTTGAGGAGCATACCATGGGACAAGGTTGAGAAGTCTGCAGCTCTGCTTCCCCAGAAGACACTTTGAATTTGGCATGGTGGATGGAGGATATTGCACAGGTGAAAGAAGTAAACTAGGAAAAATGAGTAAGGGGGAACCCAATGTTACTTCCAAAAACCATTTTGAATTACTTGCTGAAACAATTAAATCCATACCCTTCAATGAGAATTCAGATGCTGATGCCTCTGGAGCACAGGCTGCATGTAAAGCTGATGATCTCAGTAGGAGGGTTGCTGGTAGCAACAGGAGGAAGATGAGTAAATTGTTACTTTTAGGACAGTCAATAGTTAGAGGGACTGAATGGGTAGTGTGTGCTGTGAACCATAGTGAAGGATGGGTTTGCTGTTTCCCGGGGTAACTGCGAACAATTATTCCTAGGGGGTAGGAACTGACCAAAGTTGAGGAGGGGAAGCTGGACATTTTCTTTCACTTAGGAAAGAGTGGGAATTCAGGATGCCCTCAATTCTACAATGCATCTATATTCTATTTACTCTTGCTACACCCAATTGACTTCAGTCACAAAGCAAGACAGACATAAATGGTGCAATTCCATACCATCTCATGGAGATGGAATACGAAATTGCACTCTTTATTTTTTCATTCATTTAGGAATCAAGTACCTGGTTAGGTATAGAGAGGGTAAAGGATAGTTATCATATATTAGGAGGGAAACTGAAGGTAGTAGAAAATGGTAACCTTTCTTTGAGGTGCTACATGCCTTGTGAGAAAGAGAGGAGACAAATTAAAATTTGGGAATTTAACATGGCTAAAAGGATGGTACGGGAGCAGGGGGTTCACATGACACACAGCTTGAGACCTCTCTGGGGGGGATAGCAGGCTGTTCAGGGATGATGGACTACATCCTAACAGAAAAGCAACTAGTGCACAGAATCAGAAGATAGTTGTGGCTATCAGTATGTATTTAAATTAGCTGAGGGAGACAACTGTGGTAGGACACTCCATTGCACAAGCACCCATGAGGGAGGTTATGTTGGCTCTCCCCAAACACATAGATTTTAGAAAGCACAGTAACAGGTTGGAAGATGAGAACAGGCGGCAAGAAGGATCCAAAAGAACCCAGGAAGATAGACTACAATAAGGGAAATGTTAGGACAACAGACATGGTGAAATAGAATTCTCTATATAAATAACAGGAGCTTGTGCAATAAGATAGAGGATCATCTGCTAACAATAGCTGCAAAAGCACTAGATACTGTATTATAGCTGTCACTAAGACATAAAATTTCAGAATAATTGTTAGGATCTCACAGTCCCAGGCAACACCCTATTCAAGAAGCACAGGGGGAATGAAAGGGCAAGGATGGTATATAGGACAGGAATTCTATCAGACTAACAGAGGCTAGGACCATAACAGTTGGGTGGAGATAGAGTCTTGATAGTTGCAGGTACCAGAGGGTAGGGGTTATAGTCTGATGATTGGTGTTATCTATATAATCCCACACCAAACTTTGGATTTTGACCTAGAGTTGGAAGAAGAAATTAGAAAGGCAGCTATAAAGGGCAAAGTGGTGAACATGGGAGACTTCAATCTCCCAGATATCAACTGGGAAACTCCAGAGACCAAAAGTCAAAATAGTCAGGAGTTCTTGGTGGCAATCCAGGTCTGCTTCCTGAGTTAATGGGTGACAGACGCAACTTGGAGGAATTACCATCCTGGACCTTGTACTGTCTAATCAGGACATTATAAGTGATTTGAGGGTGAAGGACCAACTGGGACAAAGTGATCATAATACTGTGGACTCAATTTTAAAGCACCCTTAGATCAGTGCAATTTGAGCTGAACCCCCATCTGTGGCACCTCCGGGTGCACCAGGGACCCTGTGCTGGAGTTTGCAAGATATGGGGTCCCAGTGCCAAACATCTGAAGGTTGCTGCAAATTCTCCTGTGCAGAAAACTAAAGGCACATGAAGGGTTTTGACAGAGGCTGTAGCACACCCCAGGGGCAGTGATCCCAGGGGCACCTGGAGCCCACAGCAGCCCCCACATCACCTGGGGCAGCACCACATGATAATGAGCTGGCTGTGGACTGGGGAACAGCAGGATACCACATCAGGTAGGTGGAGGTAGCAGTCCATAGCACAAGGCAGCAGAAGAGCAGCAGGGTGGCTGATGGTGGGCAAGATGACAGCCATGCATCCAAGGGAGTCATATACAAGTAAGCTCAGTGGGCAACCAGCATGACAGCCACCACAGGTAGTGGACAGGATGGTGCACACTGCAGGGGGTTGGTAGGGATGCTGTGCCACTGACACATGTGAGGTGGCACAATCCACTGGTCCTGTGCACAGTTGTCAGGTCCTGCAGAGTGCTGCTGACCATCCAGGAATGCCTGCTGGCATGATTCAGGAGATTTTGATCCAGGGAGCAGGTTTGTCATGACTCTGGAGTACACATAGCTGTGGCAGAGGATCCACCAATGACAGCTCCATGGCAGGTGAGAAGGTGCCGTAGGGCAGCAGGGGCACTGAGTAGCTAACCACATACCCGCACCTACCACAAATGTTAACTCCCACACAGCTGTAGCTGTGTTCCAAAGCCATAGCCCTTGCTGGAGGTGCACCATCATATGGCTGGTGGAGGGACCTGGGGGTACTCATATCAGATGACCTAAAGGTGGGCAAGCAATGTGAGAGGGCAGTAAGGAGAGCTGGGGGATACTGGGATGCATAGCAAGAGGCATCACCAACAGAAAACAGGAAGTTGTTATCCCTCTGTACAGACAGCTGATGAGACCCCATCTGGAGTACTGCATGTATTTCTGGAGGCCCAGTCTCTGCAAGGATGTAGTCAGGATGGAGGCAGTCCAGAGGAGGGCAACTAAAATGGTGCAGGGTCTGCACGAGAAGACATATGAAGAGAGACTTAAGGAGCTTAATATGTATAACCTGAGGAAAGGAGGATGGGGACATGATAGAAACTTCAAGTACCCTCAAGGAATTAACAAAGTCCATGAGGGTAGCATCTTTCAGAAAAAAGAGGTGCAAGAATAAGAAGTGCAATCTGAAGCTAGAAGGAGGATGCATCAGAGGTAATCTGAGGAAGTATTTCTTCATGGAAGGTAGTGGATGCATGGAACAGCCTTCCTGAGGAGGTTGGGATCAAAAAGTAGTGAAATTCAAGAATGCATGGGGCAGACATAAGGCAATTCTGTGGGGGGTAGATGGAAGTAGGCTGTTGGTTAACTAGATCTGCAGCTTATCCATTAGGTAGGGAACAAGGCAGACTGGGTGTGCCAAGCGGTCCTTATCTGCCGTCCACGCTCTATGTTTCTACGATGTTGGTTTAGGTGCAGAGATATTGCAGGTGCTGCAGGGTGGCCACACTAGGAGAGGGCATTAGACACAGTGGGAGTGATGGCTCCACCAAGCAATGTGCCGGTCTGGTGCAGCCAGGGTGATCCACTGGATGGCAGTCATACTACTGACCCTGGTCAACATAGGACCCCATCCTCCCAAACCTGTTCTACAGTGTGGAACAAGGATTGCTAGACCAGCTTCCTGCTGGTCTAAATGTTGTGGCCTGTGCAGACTTTTGAGGGCATTTGAGAATCCCGATATAGGGGATATGGCTGCTAAACCAGGGCACAAGCCCTCTGCTGCCATGTCGCAGCTGCACATCTACTGCAAGTATGGTGCAAGCCGGTCTGCAGCAGGAGGCTGAGGTTGTGCCACAAGCTGCTTACAAAATCAGGACTGCTGCAAACTCAGATGCAAGGTGCTCCTTGTGTCAATTTCTATTTATGCAAGGTGCTTGCATCAGTGTCGGACCTTTGAAAATCCAGCCCTGTGTTTTAGCATAGCTTAGGAGGATCTGAACATAAACTCTAGCACCATGGTCCATAACTTCAGGATGCCAGATTTTGCTAGGATGTGGAGATACTGCAGGAAGATGAAGGAAGAAACAAAGTGGTGGGTGGAGAGTAAATAGAAAGTTATCAAAATGCAATATTGGCCACATGGTGTGAAGGTACTGTATGTTATGAAGGGCAAGAGATATAGAAAGCCCATGTGGTTCTGTGACCAGGTGAAGGCAGCAACTGGAGAAAAGTAAAAGGCTTTAGGAGATATTACATAAGGGGACCAAACTGAAGTTAATTAGGAGGATTATAAGAGGAAACCTGAAGTGGCAAAAAAAATGGTGATGAAAGCAAAGGATGTCACTGAATTGAAAATTGCAGAAGTAAAGGAGAATAATACAACACTTTTCGGATATATAAGGGAGAAAAGGCAGACAGAGGAGGGTAAGTTCACATGTGTTTTAGGTACAAGTAGGCACTCAGCCCTTCAGGTTTGCCCATTGGGTACTGAAGGTATGATTAAGGAAGGGGGGGCATGGAGGATGATGAAGGCAAGGCAAATATATGTAATAACTTCTTCAGCTCTGTGTTCATGTTAGAGGCCTCGGGTCCTGCATATGAAAGTAGGTTAATATTCAGAGGTCACTCACAACTAAGGATAGTGATGGTGGACATGTCTGTGGAAAGAGTGCACAATGGGCTGCAAAATCTAACAAACTCTAGCCAGAGCAGATAGGGCTGTGAAGGGCTACCAAATGACCAAAGTTACACATATGCATAGAAATTATTCAACACCCAGGTGTAACTTGACCATTTTTGGGAGGTGTTGCACCAAATTTTCAATATATAGCCTTTTTGGGACCCCTCCTCATGAAGAGTGCCAGTGTCATTTTGTTCATTTGTCCCTAAAGTTATTTTGTAGAGTGAATGCATATTTTGTGCCACAGGTGCAAAACATGTTTTGGGCAGGTTGTGGAAAATGACAGCTGTACTGTTTTGTGGGAGGTGCAAAATGGCAATGTTGAAAATGTGGAGTTAAAATATTACAAATTAGCAAAGTTAGGAACGTGCATAGAAACTGTGCAATGCACACTCATAATGCAGTCATTTTGTTGAACTTTTTCATCTAATTTGCAACATTGACTTTTTGGGATCCCATCTCATGAACAGTGGCACTGTCATTTCATGAATCAGTCCCAAAAGGTAATTCCATGCAGTGATGGCTAAATCACCTTTCAGGACAGAATAACAAAATGACAGTAACAGTTTTCATGAGGTGGGGTCCAAAGGACCCCATGTTGAAAATTTGGGGCACAAATTCCAAAAAATGGCTGATTTATTAGCATAAGTTGAAAAACCCATTGCATGGCATTATAGCATGCTTAGATACATAGATACATATACAATGTCAGCAGATAAGGGCCTATAGCCCACCTAGTCTGCCCATTTGAGTTTGTAACTTCAGTTTATGTTTTCCTAGATCTCTGTTGCCCCTTACCCCTGAGCTCCAGAATTCCTTTATGTCTATCCCATGTATTCTTAAATCCCATGATTGTTTCAGCCCCCACCACTTCCTCTGGTAGGGTGTTCCACTTGGCCACTACTCGTTCTGTGAAGAAATTCTTCCTCACATTTCCTCTGAATCGTCCTCCCTCCAACTTCATCCCATTCCCTCTAGTCCTGGAACATCTTTTTTGCTTAAAAATAGAGTATTCTTGCACCCTGTTCCTCCCTGTAAGATACTTGTATGTCTCTATCATGTCCCCTCTCTCCCTCCTCTCCTCCAGCGAGTACATATTCAGTTCCTTCAACCTGTCCTCATAGGACTTGTGATGCAATCCATGTACCATCTTTGTTGCCCTCTTCTGAACCTTCTCTGCCCTGTCTATGTCCTTACATAGGTAAGATCTCCAGAACTGTACACTGTACTCCAGGTGGAGCTCACTAGTGTCTTGTATAGTGGAATTATGACCTCCCTTTTCTTGCTGGTGATGCCCCTGCCTAAGCATCCCATCATCATATTTACTTTACCTGCTGCCTTGTCACACTGTTTCCCTACCTTGAGGGTCATCGAGATGAGTCTCCAGATCCCTTTCCTGCTTGGTGCATGCTATATCCTCACCCCCCAGATATATATTGTGCCAGGTTTTTGCTCATATGCATTATCTTGCACTTCTTTTGCATTGAATTTCAACTGCCAAACCCTGACCATTCTTCAAGTCTCTGCAGGTCCCTTCTCATTCTGTCTTCACCCTCTGGCGTGTCTACTCTGTTACAGAGCTTTGTGTCATCAGCGAACAGTGACATTCTGCCTTCTAGGTCCTCCGCAATGTCACTGATGAAGATGTTGAATAGGAACGGTCCCAGCACTGATCCCTGTGGTACCCCACTGGTCACTCTTCCCTCTGTGGAGTGACAGCTATTTACCACCACCCTCTGTGTCCTGCCGCCCAGCCAGTTACCTACCACCACACTACTGTCCTGCCCACACCCATATTCCTCAGTTTGTATAATAGTCTTCTATGTGGCACAGTGTCAAAGGCCTTGCTGAAGTCCAGATAGGCCATGTCCACTGCTCCTCCCTTGATCCACCTCCTAGTCACCCAGTCAAAAATTCAACAAGGTTGTTCTGACATGACCTCCCTGGTGAAACCATGCTGCCTTGGGTCCTGCAGTCCATTGACAATCAGATGTTCCACCAATCTCTCCTTCAGTAGTGCTTCCATGATCTTCCCACTACTGAGGTGAGGCTGACTGGTCTGTAGTTCCCCGCTTCCTCTTTGTTCCCACTTTTGTATAAGGGGACTACACCTGCTGTCCTCCAGTCTTTGGGTACCTCCCCTGTTTCCAGTGATCAGCTAAACAGAATAGGCAGAGGATCAGCCGCCACCTCTCTTAGTTCTTTAAGGACCTTGGGGTGCACCCCATCTTGCCCCATTGCTTTATCAACTCTTATTACTTCCAGTTCCTTCAGGACGCTTTCTCATGTAAATGGACGTGCCCATTTCTGCACTAGAGTTAGGATCTGATCCCAAAATGGCTGTAGGCTCTGCCCACAGCCCTAAAAATTAGCTAATCCTCTAGATCAGATGGGATTCACCAAAGGGTTCTGAAAGACCTTACCTTTGATTCTTGAGTTTGCGGTTTGACTTTGAAGAGTGCAGATGTGTCCTGGTCCAGAAGAACAAGACAAGTGCCAACCTCAGAGGTAAGTACGGGATAAAGGGTGTGTGTGTGTGGGGAGGTGGGTGCTCAGTGGGAGGAAGTAGGATGGGGAGGGAGAATGGAGCAATGACAAGATCATTTTCTTTTTACAGAAAAAAAGAAAACATTTGGGCACACTGGTGTGGGCTCCCAGTGTGCCACATGACTGGGAGTGGCAGTACATGATTCTGACATGGGATTGGGTACCTGATGTTGACTGGGGAGTGGAGAAGAAAAAAAAAACCTGTTAGGCACACTAGGGTGGGCTCCCAGTGTGACGCATGAGTGGGGGTGCACATAATGCCGACACAGGGATTGGGCACCCCAATGTCGGGGGTAAAAGGAAAAATCTTTGTCCACAATGTGGTGGGTTCCCAGTGTGCCACATGAGTTGGAGGGGTGCCAGAGAATGCTGCAGAGCTGATGGCAGTGATGCAACTGCACAGGCATGTCACTCACGCATGTGCAGTTGCAGTGAATGGCATTTTGCCATTCACAACATGACAGTACCAGAGGAACTGCCCATGAATGTGAGCTGTGCAGTTCATGCACTGGTATGTGAACGTAACAGCCAAAATAGTGCAGCTGTTATTCTGTAGTGGCCAATCATGATGGAGGGTTTCAAGCCCCATTGGGCATGTAGAAGGATAGAAACATAGAAACATAGAATTTGATGGCAGATAAGGACTGCTTGGCCCACCTAGTCTGCCCATTTTCCTACCTAACAGATAAGCTGCAGATCCTAGTTAACCAACAGCTTACTTCCTCCTACCCCACCACTAGGACTTTATGTCTGTCCCATGCATTCTTGAATTCCCCACTGTTCTTGACTCCATGACCTCCTCAGGCAGGCTGTTCCATGCATCCACAACCCTCTCTGTGAAAAATACTACTCATATTACCTCTGAGCCGTCCCCCTCTATCTTCCATACTTCCAAATGTCCAATGGGAGGTTCCACAATCGGCATTTTTTAGAGCTAGGATCTGATCCCAAAATGGCTGTAGGCTCCACCCACAGCCCTAAAAATTAGCTAATCCTAGATCAGATGGATTCACCAAAGGGTTCTGAAAGATACAAGCCAAGCTTTGATGGTACCTTTTGCAAAGCTGGTCCTTAGAAACAGGTGAAGTTTTGACAGATTGGAAGGTAGCAGATGTGGTACTGCTCCACAAGGAAAAGTGGCAAGGAGATCAGGACCCAGGAAACTACAGAACAGTTAGCATAACTTCATAGTGGGGAAGCTATTAGAAACTATTTTCAAAGAACACATAGAATCATAGAATCATAAAGCCTGACGGCAGAAAAGGACCATACCGGCCCATCTAGTCTGCCCTTTGTTTCTCCCTACACCTCCCCTCACTGCCAGCCCGCCTTCTCCAAATACTCAGCCACATATGCTTGTCCCATGCCCTCTTGAATTCTTCCACTGATTTAGCCCCACCACTCCATCTGGAAGTG
This sequence comes from Neoceratodus forsteri, assembly GCA_016271365.2. Lineage (NCBI taxonomy): Eukaryota > Metazoa > Chordata > Ceratodontiformes > Ceratodontidae > Neoceratodus > Neoceratodus forsteri. The sequence continues at coordinate 556,489,896 of CM057452.1, read as the reverse complement.
TGTTCCAGGGCTCCACCACCATCTCTGTGAAGAAATGCCTCTCACAGTTGCCCTGTATCTTTTTCCTTGCAGTCTGAGGCTGTGCCCTCGAGTTTTGGCCCCCTCCTCCCTCTTAAGTAAACACTCTTCTCCTACTTTATTTATTTACACATAGTGGACTTCCCAGAAGCAAATGTATTGCAGGACAAAAGGAGGCATAGATCTGTGAAGGGCAGGGCATGTGAGACAAATCTGATTTTTTCATAGAGTGGTGGACAGGGAACATGTTGTTATCCTTTACCTGCATTTTAATATGGCCTTTGATTCTGTTTCACACAAGAGTTTGGTAAAAAAAAGTGGGGAATTTGAGGCTAGAAGATAGATTAACCAGTTGGCTAGGGAACTGGTTGGCAGGACTAAGATGGTGATCTTAAACATAAGGTTATCTGGGGTGACAGAGGTTACCAGTTGCATACTTCAGGGGTATGTACTAGATCTCACCCTCTTCAATATCTACATAGATGACATAGATGAAGGGTTGCAGGGCAAGGTATGTCATTTGCAGAAGATACCAAACTCTGCAGCAGGGTGGAAGGGCAGATTTAAGGAATATGAAGGGTGATGTGAAAAGTATGGAAAATTGTGCACTGCAGCATATGTCAATTAAAATGCAATGCTGAGAAGTACAAGGTCATGCACACTGGTAGCAGGAATCCAGAAACTGAGTACTAGATTAATGATGTGAAAATGTAGCAATCTAAGGAAAAAAGGGACTTACAGATATCCCACAGTAACAGTCAGAAGGCCACCTCCCAACACATCAAGGCATGTGGGAAAGTCAATAGAATGCTGAGCTGCATAGAGCAGGGCTTTACCAACTGCAGAAAGGAAGTAATTTTTCCACTTTATCGGTCTCTGGGAGGCCACACTCAAGTATTGTGTTCAGTTCTAGAGTAACACTCAAAACAAACTCTGACAAAGCTACTCACGGCTGCAAATGCATTAACTAGATAAGGGTGTTTCATGGGTTTAAACATAAACATGAAATGCATTTAGTAAGGCCTACAAAACTGTTCCACATATGACTTGTGAACAAGCTGGGCAGCCTGAGAGTGGGTCACAAGGTGGTAAACTGGGTTAGGAACTGATTGAATGATAGAAGATAGAGAGTCATGGTGAATGGTGCTCAATGTAAGGAAAGGAGTGTGACCAGCAGGGTGCAACAGGGATCCGTCCTTGGCCCAGTCCTGTTTAATGTCTTCATAAGTGAAATTGTGGAGCGGTTGGAGGGGAAAGTGTGCTCTTTGTAAATGATACTAAGATCAGCAACAGGTAGTACACTTCCAGAAGGGTAGAAAAATGAGGGTGGGGGGCCAATGTAAACTGAAGGAATGGTCCAAAGTGTGGCAGCTGAGATTTAATGCAAAAAAAGTACAAAATCATGCATTTGGTTTGCAGAAACCCAGGGGAGCATTACGGTGGGAGAAACTGATGGTCCTCAAACAGGAAAGATATTTGAGGGCAGTCATACTGGATGACCTAAAGGTGCCTAAACAATGCACCAAGGCTATGGGAAGAGTCAGTGGGATGCTGGTGTGCATAGAGAGGGGTATCACCAGCAGAAGGAAGGAGGTGGTGATGCCACTGTGCAGATCACTGATGAGGTCTCATTTGGAATACAGTGTCCAGTTCTGGATGCTGCATCTCCGTAAGGATGTAGACAGAGTGGAGGCAGTAAAGAAGGGCAACAAAGATAGTGCAGGGCCTGCACTAAAAGTCATATGAGGAGAGACAGGGAGATCTCAATATATATACCCTGGAGAAGAGAAGAGAAGAGACAGGGGTGATAAGATAGAAATCTTCAGATATCTAAAAGGCATAAATAGGGTGCTGAAGGGTAGCATCCTTCAGAAAAGAAGATGTCCAGGAATGAGGGGGCATCACATGAAGTTGGAAGGGGGTAGACTAAGGGGTATCATGAGGAAGTACGTCTTCACAGAAAGGGTGGTCAAACCTCTGAGACCTCACAAGTCAGTTTCATTAAGAAAGAGAAAAAACACAATTCACATTTCACATAATACTACTATACATTATAAAATATATAGGATGTGCAGCTTTATTCATAACCAATGTGTTCTGTCACCTTGGGTTCTGATTCCATGGACATCTTGAGCTTCGCTCTCTAATCAGAGGGAATTAGAACCTCTGTGGCAGAAGACATTGGTTGTGCATAGTTGTCTATCCAGTGTTCTCTATATTTAGTGCTGAATTGAGGATTTCTAAGTAATAAACCTGTGTCATACAATTGCTTTACATTATACCAAGATTCTGGTCTATTCAATTTAAATTGTTAAGATAAGGAGCAAAGGTTTTGGAAGAAACCAAAAGAATAACAACCCTATAAGTCAGGAGGTAATGTCTTATAAATTATTTTCTATGTAGTTGTGAAGAGCTACCCAGTTGTCAGCTGCCAGCAATATTAGTTTTGGCATCTCTGCATCAAAGCAATAAAAAAGGCAGAAGACATTTAACAACACCTTGAAATAGAAATTGATGCCAAACTTTAGCTAGCTACTGTATATGCTGCCCAGCACAGCTTTATCAATTGCAGAATCAGTTTGTCTCATGGTTCTATGAAATGGCTACTGCCTTGATGTACGATAAGACTGATTTAGACAGGGATATGCCAGGACAGCTGACATCTAAAGGTATGTTCAATACATCATTCCTTTGCACTCTAGAAATTGAGTAGAAACATAGAAACATAGAATTTGATAGCAGATAAGGACCGCTTGGCCCACCCAGTCTGCCCATCTCCCTACTCTGATGGATAAGCTGTAGATTCTAGTTAATCAACAGCTTACTTCCTCCTGCCCCCCACTAGAATTGCCTTATGGTTGTCCCATGCAGTCTTGAATTCTCCCACTGTTTGTGACTCCAATAACCTCATCAGGAATGCTGTTCCATGCATCCACAACTCTCTCTGTGAAAAATACTTTCTAACATTACCTCTGAGCTGTCCCCTCTATCTTCAAATTATTCCCCTTGTTCTTGCACATCTCTTCTTCTGAAAGATACTACCCTCTTGCACCGTGTTAATTCCCTTGAGAGACTTGAAGGTTTCTATCATGTCTCCCGTCTCCTTCCTTTCCTCACGGGTATACATGTTAAGCTGCTTTAGTCTCTCCTCGTATGTCTTCTGGTGCAGACCTTGCACCATTTTGGTTGCCCTCCTCTGAACGGCCACCACTCTGTCTATGTCTTTGTGGAGATGAGATCTCCAGAATTGCACGCAGTACTCCAGGTGGGGTCTCACTAACTGTCTGTAGAGAGGGATAACAACTTCCTGTTTTCTACTGTTGATGCCTCTCCCTATGCATCCCAGTATCCCCCCAGCCCTCCTTACTGCCTTCTCACATTGCTTGCCCACCTTTAGGTCATCTGATATAATTACTCCTAGGTCTCTCTCAATTTTTGTTGCTGTTATTAATTCACCCCCCATTGTGTACTCTTCCCCTGGGTTTTATTTCCCAGATGCATTACTTTGCACTTCTTTGCATTGAATCTGAACTGCCATATATTTGACCATTCCTCCAACCTTGCCAAGTCCTTTTCATTCTTTCCACCCCATCTTGTGTATCAACCTTGTTGCAGATCTTTGTGTCATCTGCAAAAGAGGTCCTGTCCTTCCAGGTGCTCTCAAATGTCTCTTATAAAGATATTAAAGAGGACCAGTTCCAGTACCAAACCCTCGATACCCTGCTAGTTACCCTCCTTTCTTCACTGTGGACTTTGCTATTATTACCCTTTAAGCGCCCTGTTGTCCAGCCAGTTTTATCCAGGTTACCACCTTGGGACCCACTCCAATGCTGGCTAACTTGTATATTAATCTTTTCTGTGAGACTGTGTCAAATGCCTTGCTAAAATCTAGGTAGGCCATATCCACAGCCCCTCCCTGGTCTACTACTTTGGTCCCCCAGTCAAAGAAATCTGTTAGGTTCACCTGACATAACCTTCCTGCTGTGAAACCATGCTGCCTTGGGTCCTGTGCCCCACTGGCCTCTAGGTACTCAACAATTCTTTCCTTCAGAAGTCATTCCATAATTTTCCATAGCACTGAAGTCAAACTAACTGGTCTGTAGTTTCCTGCCTCTGCCCTGCTCCCACTTTTGTGAAGTGGAATCACATTTGCCCTCCTCCAGTCCTCAGGCACCACGCCATCCTCCTATGATTTGTTAAAGAGAGAGAAGTCAGTGGTGTTACTAGTTCTTCCCTTAGTTCTTTTAGTATTCTTGGGTGAATCCCATCAGGCCCCATTTCTTTGTCCACCCTCAGTTTCAAAAGTTCTTTCAAAACCATTTCTTCTGTGAATGGACTGGTATCAACCCCCCTATTCAGAGTTTCTCCCTTGTTTGGTTTAGGCACCTCCTCCTCCTCATCTGTTGTGAATACTGAACAGAAATATTTGTTCAGTATCCCTGCTTTTTCACTGTCATCCTCTGCCCACATTCCTTCCCTTTATTAAGTCTCTGTATCCCTCCTTGGTCTTTCTTTTCTCTCAATGTACCTATAAAGATTTTATCCCACTTCTAACATAGTTGGCTATCTTTTCCTCAGTTTGTGCCTTTGCTATTCTGACTGCCTTCCTGCCTCCTTCTACTTTAACTGATAAAGTTCTCTGTCCTGCTCCTTCTGTGTTTCTCTTATTTCCTGAATGCTATCATTTTCTCCTTAACCATCCCTGCCACCTCTTTTGAGAACCATAGTGGTTTTTTCCTTCATTTTGTTTTGTTGATTTGCTTCACACAAAGGCTTGTTGCCTCTGTGATGGCTGTTTTGATTATTTCCCATTGTTCCTCCACCCCTCCTTCTTGCCCATTGCTAGTGCTTTTCTAAGGCATGCTCTCATTTTCCCAAAGTCAACCTTCCTAAAGTCCAATGCTCTTGTTTTTGTATGGCTTGACTCTATGGCTGTGTTTATTGTGAACCACACTGTTTGGTGGTCACTTCTTCCCAGATGGCCACCCACTTCTAAATCTGAGATCCTTTCTCCTTCCCCATATGAGAGTACCAGGTCTAAGATTGCTCCCTCCCGAGTGGGTTCCAACACTAGCTGTCTGAGGCATGCCCCCTGTAGGGCATCAAGAATGACCCTGCTCTTGGATGTCTCTGCAGCAAAGGTACTCCAGTCAACATCTGGCATATTCAGGTCTCCCATCAACAGTATTGCCCCTTTTTCTGCCATTTTAAGGATGCCTTCTATCATTTCCTTGTCCATTGCCTCCCCCTGAGATGGGGGTCTATACACAACCCCCATGCGGATTGTGGTGCCATTTCCTGTCTCCAGGGTGACCCATAGTGACTCATCAACTTCCTGTTTACTCTTTAGTTCTGTTGCTTTAATCCCTTCCCTTATATAGAGAGCTACTCCTCCTCCTGTTTTACCTATCCTGTCCCTCCAGTAGACTGTGTATCCTGGTATGTTGACTTCCCACTCATGGTTCTCTGTGTATCATGTTTCAGTGACTGCCACAATATCCAGGCATCCCTCTTCCATCAAGGCTACTAGTTCAGGGAGCTTATTGCACAGACTGCGGGCATTGGTACTCATCACCTTCCATTTATTTTTTATGGCCTTACCCCTTTTAGCCCCATCCCTGTCCTTAACACCTTTTTCTGCATTTATCCCTGTCCTGCTCCCTACTGACTTCTCTGCCTTGGTGTTTACCTCTCTAACTAATGTGCTTTGTGGGGGGAGGCTGGGATTTCCCTGCTCCTTTTCAGTGCCTCCCCCCTTGGCTTTTTAAATGCTTGCCAATGAAGCATTTAAACCTGTCACCTAGGATCCTGGATCCCTCCCTGGACAGATGCAGACCATCATACCAGTATAAGCCTGCATCCTCCAGGTGGCTCCCAGTCTGCAATGAAGCAAAACCTGAGCTCCACACCAGTTTTTCAACCATTTATTGAATCCCATGGTGTGGAATACCCTAGCATCATCCTTGCTATAGACAGGCACCTCCAAGAAGGTTACTGTACATGCTACTTTTCTAAGGCCCCTCCCCAACTCCACAAACTCCTCTTGCACCACTCTGATCCCATTTACAGCCAGGTCATTTGTCCCTAGGTGGACAATGACATCCTGCTCCCTCCCTCGTGCAGCTGCTCCCGTGATCCTGAGGATTTGCTTCCTGTGCCTCCAAGCCATGGCACTAGGCAGGCACCTTACCTCCCTATCCCCTTCCTCCCCCACGTCTACCCCCTAATGATTGAGTCTACCACCAGGAGTTGTTTCCTTCCTCTGTGGGGTCTTGTGCCACCCTCCTGTGGATCTCCTTTGTGGAGGTTCCCAGCATCTTCCTTGGTCTCCACTGCAGGTGCCTCCATAGAGGAACCACTCTTTGCCAGAACAGCATATGAATTGTGGAGAGCTACAACTGGAGGAATGCTCCTCTGTTCCACCACTCTCTCCTTCCCTGAGCCCACCTTGGTCCAACCACTCCTCTTCTTGGCAACCTCTGAGGTAAGTGGTGGGCCCTGGTGGTCCCTGGGTGGGGAAGAGGTTTCACGAATCCTAGCCAGGTCAGCCTGGAGATGGGCAACCTCCTCCTCAGACCAGAGAGGTGCCTGCAAACAGGGCAGCATCGCAGCCTCCAGAATGTCTCCCGGAACACTGCTGCTCCACAGCCATTGCACTGCACCACTCCCATCTTGACTTATTTTGTGTCCCCTCTCCTGTTGCTTTGTATGTTTAGTGTCTCCTCCCTCTATGTATTTTTACACTTACTTTCCTACTGCCTATGTGCCCTTACAACTCTCACCCTTCCCATTCTGGGACATGAACTTCCTGTAGTCTTCAGTAGTCTCCTTCCTCCAAGCTTGGATTCAGACCTCCAGCAGCCGGGGGGGGGGGATAAAGAGTTTTTTTTTTTAGGTTCTTTCAAGGTTGCTGAAACTAATGTGTCTCAGTGATCCTTCCCTTCCTACTGCCAAACAGGAAGTTTCTGTTGTCAGTCAACTTCAGTGGCCATAAAACTAGAACTGGCTTTGGGTGGGAAGGAGGCAATTAGTAAACAATCTGTAGTTCTGGACTTCTGTTTCTTGCTCTGCAACCAGTTCTCTTCTGCCAGAAACAGCCAGAAGATGTGATTGGAGACAGCTGCTTTTGTACACGTAAGCTGCTAAGCCACATCCCCAATTAGATGCATTCCATCATGGAATATTTTAATAACTTTTTTTAAATTCTTTACTTCCTACCAGGTGATTAATCCACTGCACAGTATGGAGTGTTCTGCTTAGGGTAGTGTGTCTTTGTGTTGATTCAGTTGCTTGTGTCTGGGATAGAAGACAGTGCTTGTAGACAAATGTAATCATTTTGCAGCTGTGGTCATCCAATGACTAACAAAGGAATTCATGCCTCTGGATGAGTGGGGGGAGGGAATACCAGCAAAGCAAGAGTTTCTCAGTTTGCAAAAGGTAGTAAATTAAGCACTGAAACTTAACAAATAAAGAAAAAGCCCATAAAACACTTTGGAGGAAGGTTCAACTTACAAAAACAGGTATTACTGGGGAGGGCTCAATTGTTGGAGGAGGTTTCAACTTGCAAAAAAAGGCAATACTGGAGAGGACTCAATTGTTGGAGGAGGTTTCAGCTGGCAAAAAAAGGCAGTACTGGGGAGAGCTCAATTAACTTCTTAAGCCAGAGGAAAAATAGTGTTCTGCGGCTGCCATACACACAGGCAGTGTAGTAATGAGGTTTCAGTGGAGGACGGTATTTTTAACACACTATCATGTTGTTAGGAAGGTAATTTATGCAGGGAGTCCTTTTCTCAAAGCATAATGTCTGTAGGGCTATGCCTATTGCAGTCATAAAAAGGACAGGGAGATTGGAGATTATACAACAGAGAGACACTAAAATGATCCAGGGGAGGAAGAGCAGGAAAAACATTGGAGGAGTTATTGAAGAGCCTTAGTATGTACTCTCTGGAGGCAAGAAGGAATGGGTGGACATGACAGAGACCCTCAAGTTTTTTTCTGGGACATAAAAGTGTCAATAATACTGAACTTTTTCAAGTGAATAAGAATTCAACCATAAAAGAGCCATAACTTTATAATGGAGTGCGGTTAAAAAAATTGTGAGGAAGTTCTCCATCATGGAAAAAGTTGTTGATAAGAGGAATAGCTTGCCTAACATGTTAGCATATGCGGGCACCTTTGCTGGGTTCAGAGCCAGCTGGGATATAATCAAAAGCCTAATTAAATGAAAGAAATAGGAAGGGCAAAGGTTTCAAGGCAGGAAACCACAGCAGTCTATATGGACTCCATCTGCTCATACAGTTCTATGTTTCTATATCAGTTTGAGTTGCTGCCCATAGTATAACAAAGGCCTTCATTATTCCTGAATGCCCAATGGAATGTCACCTGTTTATGCAGTGGCAATGTGAATATATTTTCCATATTAATGATGTTATTTCTGCTGATGACATGGAAACTATGAGAATAAACCTGCTATCCTCACAGTTGCTTTGCCATCACAATTTATCCTCACGGTTGACCTGTCATCATGTTTATAAAAAGAAGTCCAAAATTCTAATTGGACCTTGAATTAGAACCTGCAGTACAAACACTCACAAACTGATTCTGAATATCAGTGACTCCTTTCCTTTTCAAGCATAACTATAAGAAAGGAAGTCATGTATGAAACTAATGGTGGGGACTTCCATTTTGTGGTCCCCACCGGCCTTGTTTTTCTTTCTGGATGACTATCCTTATCAAAAAGATCATGTATTTTGAACTTTCTGTACACTTTTGTAAAGTTGAGTAGAGTACCTTGAGGACAGGAAACACAATCATTGAATGTTATATCTAATAACAGTGTAGTATTATCATACCTACAGAGAAAATCTTCTGCTAGAAGAAAATTACATGCAACTGACCAAGTTCAAAATTACTAGAACAGGCACTGTGACTACCCCACCCCAAAAGCATTTATAGATGCAAAGCACCAGGGAGGAGCAGCTATTTGTAGGTAGCTGCCTCAAATAAAATGCACAGACACTTTTGCACTAGCATTTGAATAGTTTTTTATTTAAGATTTTAAACTTTGGCTTGGATGAGTAGTTTGCATTGATTTGTTTCTGCACTGTAATTCTAAACATTATATATCAACTTTCTGAAAGTACCATGGCAACTGGAACAAACAACAACAGTGGTTCAAGAAGCTATAAAAGAGTGCAAGTAATTTAAGGAAGGAGACAAGGTCCAACAAGTCCACCCACCCTGCTTTATAACCAGTGGGGATGGTGATCACCTGCCAATTGTATTTTTCCTTTGTTATGTATGCAATAAAACATAGCAGGTGTGCAATTATGAGACAGTAATTACATGTAGGGGCCAGAAGTTGCTTCCCAGTGGAATGGGGCTCGAGACCTCTAGCAATTTCAAGACCAGCCAGATGAATCTGGAAGGAGAGACAGAAGCTCACTAAGTGACCAAGATGCAACAGGTTTATTTGCAAAGGACAATAAAACAAGATAAACTGTTTATTAAAACACTACAGGGTAACGAACAACAGAAAAAATGTATAGGGATCAACAATTGGTCAAACCTGGAATGGGGTTAACCCCTTTTAGTCCAAGACCTGCGTGCACTTGGCCGAGATGATGCAACTACGGATGGAGCAAGCATGGGCCTACTCATTGGCTGATTAGCAGGTGGGCATTGACCCCACAAAGCAGCTTTTGAAAACAGACCAAAATGGGGCATCCCCCAGAAGAACAAAACACAACAAGGAACACTGCTAGTTGGAGGATGAAGAACTTGACGGTCCTCTGCGACTCCAGGCAAGAAGCTGAAGACTTCTGGTTGGCAGATGGTTCCCTGGGCAATCCACAGCAATGACCACTGGCAGATCCCTGACACCAGATGACATCTCAATAAGACAACAATCTTCGGGCAGCCTCAACAGAGCAACACAGGCATGCGCACACTTATGGACGGATGGCAAAATAAGAAAAACAATGGCATGCACGGTGTTAACTGTGATCCCTCTCACTTGAGCCAGCTTGCCCCTAAGTTGACTCACTACTGGATACCTAACTAGTGTCTCTCTAAATTACCATTGCAGGAATTGTGCTGGATCACTCTAGTGGCACTTCAAGGTCAGTGGACATCACTGGAGACAGTTCTGCTGTAGATGGAGAATGGGCCGGGGACCTCCCTGGGTCAGCGTCAGGCTTTGAAGAAGCTGGTCTGGCAAACAAAGGCAATGCTGGGAGTCAGGTCTACCTGGGTGCAATTCAATAACACAGTCTGAAAGCAAACACCCAGTTCAGATTTCTAAGTAGACAGCCTGGTTTTTGCAAAGGGTGCAGTCTCTGGGTGCTGGGCAGGCAGTAGCACAGCTCAGTATGGGTGGGGCCCAGAACACCTACAGGCAACTTTTTGGGCCACGTGAGCCCATGGGGCAATTTTCCTTCCCACCCAAGCCCAGGGCTGTACTTTTACGGATTTTCTGCTGTGGCTATTACTGCAGAGTCAACCCCTTGCTAACAATAAACTACCCCTATACTGGGATCTATGGGACCCTAACCTTGCCCCACCCTTTTATGACTTTTAATGAGGGCCAACCATGTAAAGGGCCTTACTCAGCCCTGCCCTTTTACTGATATGCATACGGGCTTATGCCCCAGCACAGAATGGTGAAAAAGGGGATTGAGGGGTCTTTAAGCTCACCCATCTTTTGTCCTCGCCTACTCTCCTCAGGGCTTTCTAGTCATGGTGCCCAGGAGTGTAGCCATAAATTTCCATTTTGTACATGAAGTCTCCAACTGCTGCCATCCATTAAAAGAAAATGTACACATGCTTTCTAAATGCTGACCACATAACAAGCAAATAAGATTGTTGTCGGATGACTCATCTAATCTCTAAACAGGTTGCACACATATCTATCCCCTAAACAGTAAAAGTTTAAACACAGACACTGCTCACTGGCCTACATTAACTTAAATAGTACAGAAAAGAATGATAATGTTAACAAAAAGGATAGGAGTTGGCACAGACTGTCAGCAAAACTGTACACAAATGTGTACACTGAGTATGCCTGCCTACACCCTTGATGGTGCCTCTCTTTCTTAGCCCAGGTACAAGCTGCTATTTAGATTAGACTGGCCATCCCCTGGATACCTTTAACCAAAATAATAAAATAAAAACAAAATACTCTGCATCTCTGGTCACATTCTTTTCTTGGCCTTGCTGGGCCCTCCGTCCACTGCTCCTTAGTTCCCTCTCCTTGAAGGCTGGCAGTTTACCCCAGGAGCCCACTGCACCCCTCCCTTTAGGTTACTAGGGTCCTGGCCCTTCAAGTATTTTTCCTTTTGGGCACTCTGCCTCTTAACTCCCCTTCCCTTCTCCACTTCCCCTAGCACCTGTGGCACGAGTGTAATCAAATTCAGTCCCATGGCCCACTCACCACCATGGCCCTGGTCTGCTGCACTGCTGAGGAGTTTCCTGGAGACAGCTGGGGAGCCAGTCTCCCACACAGCTTTTCTTTCTGGCTGTGCTGCCAGACAGCAGAACTAAAGGTCCGGGGTGCATTTTCTGCCTGGACCTATTTTAGACTGCACCACTTGGTTCGTCACCCTTTTTCTTTCCCTTCCCCCCACTGATCGGGGCTCTGCCAAGAGGGGACAAGTTACACCAGAGAGCCACACTCCACCCAACTGACCCTGCTGCTGCTGCCATGCACCCTGGATACCAACTGGAGGAGAGCGATGCTAGAGGAGCCATGGACTTAATTTAGGTAAGCTTTTGTTTGTCCATGCTCCTTGTGTCCTCCACCCTCTGAGCTCAGCCACAGACCCCCCTCTCAAGCCACTCTCTGGGCCCTTTTGTAGGGTAGTGGAGGTCCTGGCATCTGGCCAGGAGATTGGGCAGCCCAAGCCCTGCAGGGAGGGTCTCCTGCCCATGACCCCACTTCTTAGCGCCGAACGGCACAAAATTAAACTAAGGGCAATGGGAGGGGTCAATGGGACTGCAGACAAGGAGCTAGAAGGGAGGTAGATGAGGAAAAAGGAACATCTCCCAACTTCAGGATACTACAATCATATCTTGAGTGTGCTGCTAAAGTAGGCACAAGGCTCGTGGGCTGACTTCCTTTAAACACATGAGAAGACAATTCAATTACTGAGCATAAGTACACATCCCTGAAGTGTCTTATTGCACTTTGAACATGGCTTCTGCTTAACAATATTTTAAAGAAACGATTTTTACATGATTTTTAATAACTTAATATTGTTTTCTATATGGAATATGAGCAGAAGCAGAAACATCCTTCCAATTGAGGTGTATTGATATTGCAGCTTAACCTGGTACATTGGCTAAACAAGTACAGGAATGTAATTACAGCCAGATAATGACACTTTGTACTCAGCCAGGTGGCTAGAATGTTCTTATACTATATTATGGCTAGACAACGCCCTCTCCTTCACTGTTCATGTTGAAACACTTACTGAAACATTAAAAGCTACACATAGGATTCTTTTACAGATACTGTATAAACTCCTAGTTCCTGTTGACATCAGGAAAAGGCTAGTCTAAGCCACCTTTCTTCTTCTTCTGGATTATGTGGACATTTTATATACCAACTGCTCAGCTTCCTACCTTCACAGATTGGATGTTCTCTTTCACTGAGCCATTCATTTCACATTAAATGTTCCTTCCTGGACTCATCACTGCTCACTCTACTCTGCAGTAGACTGGACATCCCTTGCCACCAGATGGAAGATGCATAGCTGTATTTGGGCATATAAAGCTATGCTATTGCTGAATAAACTCCCCTCATATATCTCATCTGTATTCCACCACTCCCATAGCTGCTATTCACTTAGGAAAAACTCCATTATTTTATCAGACACACCTAAGTTCCGAACCCACTTCGGAAAAGCTGCCATTAGCTATGCAATACTGTCTGTCTGGAATAAACTCCATACCACCCTTAGACTCTCTGATTACATCTCTCTGAACATTGCCAAATCCCTAATATGTAACTCCCTAAAGGAGAGTTGCCTCTACCACATCAGGTAGCTTGACTCCTAGATTTTTTTCTACACTGCCCCTGCTGGCTATCTAGCACTTTATTATTTTTTTTTATTTATCATAACCACTTTATTAAATTCAAATCCAAAACAATAGTTCAGAATGAACAATCATTACAAAACATAATGAAACATAGGGTTAAGTACCTAATAAGCACTTTAAGAAACAAACATTTGTCAATGCTGAATGTTGTCTTGCTGGCGCTGGAATTGGTAGTGAAGGAGTTAGAGAGATGCATAATAGGAATGGCAGTGAAGTATGGAATTGACATAAACCCCACCCCACCCTGCAGAGTCTGACATGCATTAGGGTGTGCCTTTGGGTCATTGGTCATACCGCTCATGCCATCTCACCTCACCCTATCCTGCAGACACCGACAAGTGTCGAGGTGTGCCTTGGGGCATTCAAGTTTTACACTCACCCCAGTCTATAAGGAAATACACTGAAATGGGTGCAGTATAGGAGAATGGGGTGAACTTTGGGGCCGAAGAGTCCAAGGCACACCCCAATGCCTATCACTGGCTGCAGGGTGGGGGTGGAATGGCGTGAGCATTATTGTCGACAATCCCAAGTCACACCCCTGATGTCTGTCAGTCTATACAGGGTGGGGCATTATGGTGGGAAACCCCAATGCCCTGGGTGTTTGATGGTATTTTCACTCCAAGTTTTTAACATGGGCTTTTTGTGATCCCACCGCATGAACAGTGACACTATCCGTTTGTTAGCCAAAAGGTGATTTTGTACAATGACTGCCATTTGGCACCACAGGTGTGAAAATACATTTCAAACAAGATTTTAAAAATGACAGCTGTACTGTTCATGAGGAGGTGTAACAAAACGGTACTGTTGAAAATCTGGAGTGAAAATATAACAAACTGGTGAAGCCACGAGTGGGTAGAAACACTGCACAACACACCCGTAATGTAATTATTTTGGAGATTTTTACACCAGATTTCCAACATGGGCATTTTCGGACCTCTGCTCATGAACAGTGGCACTGTGATTTTCTTAATCTGTCCCAAACATTGATTTCGCATAGCGACCATGCCCACTGTGTGCCACAGGTGCAAAAACATGTTTCCATCAGGATGAGAAAAATGACAGCTGTACTGTTCATCAGGCGGTGTGCAAAAATGACAATGTTGAAAATCTGGAGTAAAAATATAAAGAATTGGCAAAAGTTACGAGCATGACTAGAAACTGCAAAACGCACGCTGGTAACGCAGTCGTTTTGAGGAATTTTTTTTACCAAATTTGCAACATGGGTTGTTTGGGACCTCTTCTTATGAACTTATGGCAGCCACTGTGATTTTCTTAATCTGCCCCAAACATTGATTTCACACAGCAACTGTGCCATTGTGCGTCACATGTGCGAAAAAACATTTGAGACCGGATGTGAAAAACGACAGCTGTACTGTTCATAAGAAGGTGTGGAAAAATGAAAATGTTTAAAATTTGGAGTGAAAATATTAAAAATTCTCAAAGTTAGGAGCATGCATGGGAACTGCGCAATGCACACTCATAACACAGTCATTTTGGGGATTTTATTCCTCAAACTTGTAACATAGGCTTTTTGTGAGCCTACCTCATTAACAGTGACACTGATATTTCATGAATCAGTCCTGGAAGGTGATTCCATGCAGTGACCACAAAATCACCTTTCAGGACCTAATAATGACATGACAGTGACTGAAGTCATGAGGTGGGGTCCAAAGAACCCCATGTAAAAAATTTGGTGCCAAAAGTCACAAAAATGGCTGAGATATCCACCTAAGTTGACCCCTCCATTTATGCCATTATACAGCTTAACGGCATTTCTTCAGATCGCAGATCAGTTTTGAAGAGTGCAGATATGTTCCCCTCCACCAAAGATCGTCACTGGGCTCTGGAGGTAAGTGTGGGTGAGGGGTGTGTGGGGAGGTGGGTGCACAGAGGGTGTGCAGATTGGGGACTGGGCACTGGAGACAACAAGGGACCATTTTCCATTTACAGCTTAAAGAAAAATTTCACAGGTGTGTCTTGGCACACTGAGGTGGGCCCCAGTCTGCCACCTGTGTTTCTTTGAGAGGGGAACTGAAGCTGACAGGGATTAGGGCTCCTGTTGGCACACAAAACGTGTCTATGTTTGGGGGGGTGCATGATGCCGAGAGGGATTGGGCACCCCCTCAGCAGTCAAATTAAAAGAGGGGGACATTACACCAATGAGGCTTGGGCTCTCCCATTGGCAAACTGTGGAGGGGGCATGCTAACAGGGGGATTGGGCACCCCCAATGTCATCTTTCAGGCAGCACTGTAA
Source organism: Neoceratodus forsteri (assembly GCA_016271365.2). NCBI lineage: Eukaryota > Metazoa > Chordata > Ceratodontiformes > Ceratodontidae > Neoceratodus > Neoceratodus forsteri. The sequence goes on along the minus strand of CM057452.1, from coordinate 556,474,526 downwards.
GAGGCAGATGACAACAGCCGCCACCGTGTTTATTGAAATGTTACACTAGGCAAGGCATGCCCTGCAATGATGGGTCTCTCCCTCATTGCAGCAGCAAAATTGTTTTAAGTTGGTGGCACGCTTTTCAACTGCTGTCATAGACAACATGCTATTTAATTCATGCCACAGAGCCCAGCCAAAAAGCAGTGGTGCCACTGGCAACAACACGCGACAAGACCTCCAAAACCCGCTGTTCCAAGCTACCACAATATGTTGTTATGCTTTTGCAAAAGAACATAAAAATCACACTAAGAAAGTAAAACCCTAAGTAGGGAGATTGATTCATTGATTGATTGATTGATTTTTTATGTCTTTAGTAACCAGGTAAGTGAGCTGATCCAAAGGATCATTTTCAGTCTAACTCGGGCCACGTGGTAACAGTCAACAAGTAGAAATACAATACAATGGTGCAGGCACACAGAAAATACATTACATTGTATAGTGCACATCTCAACATGAGGCCCAAAAAAGTACATGCAGCGTAGTTCAGTTCATATATACAGTAATGATGGAATACAGGCAAGCAGATGCAGGTAAGCAGAACTACAATAAGTGGTACAAGGCACATCTCAGCCATGGGACACAAAATCCATGCTGAGTAGTTTAGTCAGTACATACTGTAAAAATAGCATACAGGGGTAAGCAGTCATGAGACAAATCTGGCTAAAATTTGGAAGACATTGGTAGTACTGCATCACAGAAAAGCAAATGGTACAGTTAATAATGGCTGCATACTACCGGAAGTTGTAACCTGATCATACACAGTGTGACTAACAGGAGTGGAACGGTCCACTATCTGACATGAAAGCTTCATGGGCACTAGGAAATAAGGACAGGAAAGGAGAGCATATGCATAGGGGTGCTAGGGGGTAGAGGAGATAGGAGGATCACAGGAGATGGCAGGGTTATGGAAAGGGCAGGCAGCATTCAGACAACACACTAACACTCGGGAGGGAGGTGGTGGAGCATAAGGGAGAGAGGTAGGGTCAGAGGATGTGATGTGGTAGGGAGAATAGATAGGCAGCACACTGTGCAGTCAAGTAGCAAGGTGGCTTTTGGACCCTAGGGTTGTCGAAGGAAGCAGCTACAAGATGACTCAGACAGGAGCCAGGCTCTGAGGTTAGTCTTGAAAGACAGGTGGGAGGGAATAGACAGATGGATGATGGGAGCTGGTTCCAAAGAGAAGGGCAGAGACCAAGAAACTTTACTGCCCATAGCCATGGAGATGCTGAGGGACAAGAGGAGTTGGAGGAGACCCTGTAGGCTTCTCAAAACCACCCTGCCAGTAAGTAGTGAAGTATAGGGGCAGCTGGTTGTTCCTGAGAAAGTTGTCAACTAGGCATCCCATAGCATAATCAAAAAGACTCTGTAGTGGGAGCCACCCTAGGGACTGATAGCGTGCGCAGTGGTGGGTGGAGTAGGGGACCTGAAGAACAAAGCGACAGATGGAGTTATAAGTGGTACTTAGCGAAAGCATAGGGAGGAGGATACAGAGGCGTAGACAGAGGAGCAGTAGTCAAGCATGGGCAGAAGGTTACCTTGCACAACAGCTAGGAAAGTGTCAGGGGACAGGAGTTAATTAGGGCGTTATGTAGCACCTAGCTTTTGGTGAATTCTCCTCACCATGAGATTAACATGTTCATTGAAGGTAAGGGAGGGATCAAGGGTCACACGAGATATTTAAAGTGGGTGACGATTTTGAGGTGTAGGCCTGCAGATGTGAGTACAGTAAGGAAGAGTTAGATCTGGCAGTCTTGGTAAGGAATTGGTTTAGAGCGAAAGAGCATGGCTTTGATCTTTTTTTCATTTACAAGGAGTTTACTGAAGAGGAAATAATTGAATGCAGCACCACAGTTTAGGGTGAGGGTGGAAGAGTTGGATTCCAGGGATTTATCACTATGGCGGAGAACTTGATCATCTGTATAAAGGACAGCTTTACAATTTAAGCTATAGTCCAGGAGTGCATTAATGAACATAGAAAAAAGTAGAGGGCCAAGAATGGAGACCTGGGGAACCCTAGTGCATATGGGTAGAGTAGAAGAGGAAGCATTACCAATTATAATAGACTGGGACCTATTGGAGACGTAACTACAGAACCAAGCAGCTGTGTCAGGTGAGCGACCAAAGTGCAGTAGAATGGCATGGAGAACATGGTGGTCTACTAAGTCGAAGGCCTTTGATAAATCCACAAAAGCTGCACCTGTGGCCTTGCCCATGTCCATGTTACTAAGGACATGGTCCTTGAAAAAGATCAATGCAGAGGAGGTACTATGGTGTTTGTGGAAACCACGCTGAAGGGACACAGGAGTTGTATTTTTGAGATGTTTGGATAGCTGGTAATGCACAATTTTTTCAGTAGTTAAGTGTGGGAGAGGGAGATGGGTCTGTGGTTCTCAGGTGTGAGGGATCACCAGCTTTAAAATAGACACCACATGTGCATTATTCCAGGAGACAGGCACTGTGGATGTGAGTAATGCCAGACTGAATATGTGTTAGGGGCCTTATAATAGTTGGGGAGATAATCTTCAGAAAACAGGATAAAATCCATCTCTGTCAGGACTTCCTCTAGATGGAAGTGACTTCAAGAGTTTTATAGTAATATTCTGACCAATGGCCCAAGTAAAATGACTAAGGAAGGGTGGCATTAGGAGAGGAATGGGCATAGGAATCATTGTCATTCTGGTATGTGGGAGGCTGGGGTGGAAGTTTACTAAGCTACGAGGTTAGGTCAGAAAACATCAAATTGAAAGTATCTGCAATCTTAGAAGGATTGTAGATGGGACCGGAAGGCAGTGCTTGTTGCATAATTTGTTTATTAGACTTAGGATTAAGGAGGGACTCAGTGGAGGCTTAGAAACTGCAGAGATTGCCAAGGGCACATTTTTGTTGGTTGGTGAAGAAATTGCGCTTAAGCAATTGAGCCACCTGTTTACATGAGTTGTGCAGTTGTCTGTAGGCATTCCATAGCTGGGGAGAGGGGGATACTTTGTAGGCTTTCCATTTTCTGTCTCTTTCTTTCATTTGAACAGCAACTCCCTGGATAATCTATGGGTGCAGATGCCTCTGACCCTTCTGGTAGTGATGGGGAAGTATTTGTCCTGTGGCTTTTGAAGGGCATCAGTAAAGAAAGAAACTGCGTTAGAGAAGTTGTCGAGCGAGTAAAGGTGGGACCAATCTATGTACTTACCATCCTGTATGACAGTGTCATGATTCTGGCTATTAAATTTCCTGAAGGGCAGAAGTTTGGGGGGATGGCAAGATTTGGTGGTCAGGACAATAAACATCAGGGTGTGTCATTAATTGAATCAGACATAGTGCCTGCCTGAAGGATTTGATCTACCCGATTAGTGACAACCCAATCTAGGATGAAGTGGTTTAGTGAGTGAATGTTATACCTGGTAGGGGAGGAGATGACTTATTCCAGGTTATGGGCCTTCAATAAGGTTGCATAGTCAGATTCAGGAGCTGTTACCCAGTTTAGGTTAAAGTTGCTGAGTAAGATTGTGTCTCTCGATGGTGTGATGCATGTAAGCCCATCAAGAAATTTGGATAGGCCCTGGATATCTCCTGACTGTGGATTATAACAGCAGCCTAGGTAAAAAATTTTTAGACGCTCTCAGTCTTAGCTCAGTGAGAATCCACTCACTAGAGGAGGTGTGATTTGAGCAGCCAATGGTGGTAGCAGAGATGTTTTCCTGCACATACAGTGCAACACCCCACCCCTCTTTCTGCCTGGCCTGTCCAGGCAAAAAAGTGAGTAACAATGGAGTTTATATGTAGCATTGTCATGGGGGGACTTTAGCCAAGTCTCAGAGAGACCTAGCACATGGAGACTTACATGGACACCCAGGCTTCAAGCTCAGGGAACTTTGCTGGGAGACTGCAGACATTCAAATGGGCCACTCTGAGGCCAGCTTGTCTGGTACAAATAGTGTCAATGTGGTTGATGTGCATGTTTAAAGGGCCTGGGTTGCTTTCCACATTGCCAGCAAGGAGAGCGAGGAGAAGGAGGGAGAGTAGATGACAGGTAGGAGGGAGCCAGCATGATGACTGAATAGTTAAGGAGTGAACAAAAAATCCAAGTAAACAATGCTCGAGGTTTGATAATAGAGCCAATACAGTAGAGCCCATGGGGATATATTCATATCTAGCCTTGTGGGGTGAGGAGTAGGGTGGTGAGTGAGTAAAGGTACAGGAGTGCAGGCTTAGCTGATCCAGGGCAAGTAATGCTCTAGCGGTTGCTAGAGATTCTGAGGGTAAGTTTAAAATCATCTGGTGCTTGTGATTTTGGGTTTGTGGCACCTACCTGCTGGAATTCTCTGCCTTGTCATCTTAGGGAGTGTGGGACAGTGGGATGTTTTAGGCGGGCTCTTAAGACTTTCTTGTGGGGGAAAGCATATTTTGTACTGTCCTGATTTTATTGTATTTTATTGTATGCTGATTTTATTCTGACTGTACAGCACTTTGAAACATGAAAGGCACTAAACAAATACATTTTATTATTATTATTATAATAATGTTGCACAAAAGTCCATGGCCAGCAGCAAGCCTGTCATTGAGGACATCACCAGGATGATCAGCTATATATCCATAGGCCTTTGAATTCTGGCACCAGGTGACTAGAGGGACGAGAGCACAGATGGCAACTATGCTGAAAGCTCGAGTGTCACTACTAACTTTTATGTTAATAAAGTGGTAGAAGACTGGTTTGGCAACAAAGTGGGAGCTGCACTTTAAGAGGTGTTCACATTAAGGGTATATTATATTGGAGAAGCAGTATTTAAAGGGCTTGGTTAGGTTGGTGGGGCTGAATATCTGGGCTACTAGCAGCAATAAGTTACAAAAGCGCTCCAAGAGATTAGCAAAGAAAAGCACTTCTATTTTCAAATGCGGCACCAGGGTGGAGCTGATTGGCTGAGGTCGGAAGTGCCAGCCAATCAGTGTAGGAGGTGCAGACATGGCAGAGTTTCAGAGTTCAGGCTGGAAAGGGCTGCTGTAACAGCTGTAGGTTTACCTTAGTAGCCAGGAGGAGCTTCAGCAGTGGAGGAGCGGAGGCCACGGCGAGGAGAGAGAGCCGCACCACCCCAACTTCAGCAGAGTGCTTGGTTCAGGGGTGAGTAGAAGTCAAGGGAGAGAAAGAGCAAAGCAGAGCATTAGTACCACACATGAATGATAGGCAGGGAGCAGAGGAGCCAAGAATCAGTAGGGGATAGGGACAGAAACAGATCAGTAGGCTAGAAAGCATAAGGAGGAGAGAAGGAGTCAAGTGAGGGTAATTTGCAACTGAATGGAAGGCATAGACAGGGTAGTTAAGCAGCTAGGCAACAGGGCAGACAAGTGTCTTCACAGTAAATAACAATTCAGTTCACAGTTAAAGCAATTACACTAATTCATACAGTCTAAAATTACACAGTGCACAAGAAAATGCAGACAAAGAAAATTTAGGCTGCTAGCAACAAGGAGTTACAAAAGTGCTCCAAGAGATTATCAAAGAAAAGCGCAGCTATTTTCAAATGCAAAGCCAGGGAGGAGCTGATTGGCTGAGGTCGGAAGTGCCAGTGGGGTCCTTTGCACCCATTTGCTTTGTCATTACTGAGCACTTATTATTTTCACTCCTTGTTCTGCTAGTTGTGAATGACTGTCTTATAACAAATTTGTATTTGCCTTTCTAAGTTGTTATTTTGCTATTTTATCTTGACATGCCAATCTTGTTTTATCTACCTTCTTGATTTTTAATTCTGTATTGTAATTGCTATATTGCTTTGCCTGTGGTAGGACCTCCTAGGTAGGTCCGCCGGAGGTGACAGCTTTGGTGGAGCTTGCTCAATGGAGCTTTTCTGATGAAATAAACTTGATCTTGAACTTATACATGTTACAAGGGGTTCAAGAAACAGTGGAGGAAAATAATGTAAGTAATATTCAAGCCTCAGCCATTTTATAGAGTTTCTTAAAGGTAGTAAAGTAAGCAACAATACGTAAAGTGGCTGCAAACCATAGACGACCTAATGAGGGAGGGGTTATACTCTGAGAAGATCGGAGACACTAAAGATAGTATAACACATAGCCTGGTGAACAAGCTAAAACTATCTGGCTTTTTGTAAAATTGACAGAACTGATGCAAAAAAACAAATGTAGGTGGTAATGCCTTTTATTTGACTAACAGAAACTTATTACACAAGCTTTCAAAGGCACATCAGCCTCCTCATCACACACTGTGATAAAACAGAAGTAAAGGAATTTATATAGAGAACTTACTGCTAATTAGAATAATAAATTCAAGCAACTCAGATGCATATAAACCTTTGTACAAGTGTGACATGTTTGTTGATATTAAATTATCATTAAAAAGACCATATATTATTGGATGTTTACATAGACAAAAAGAGTAGTCTGTTAAATACTGATTTATAAATCAGCATGGAGATTCAGACCCTTGTCCAGAGTAAACAAACTTTTATAAAGGCATGTGATAGCAGGAGAACTACAAACTACATTATTTGGTGTTTATTTAGCAAGAGTCTCCCTAAAGCACACTGTGAAAAAGTTAAGTTCTGAATCTGTAATCTTGGAAATTACAAACCTGCAAATCGTAGTGGGTAGTGAACCCTTCATTTCTATTCTGTCCGTAGTTTGCACTTTGAACAGTGTTATGAATCTTATTGCCCAAAGTCTCTTTTCTTGAATATCTTTAAAAGCTTCCATTAGTACTGTAATTATCAAGTCCTACATGGGTGAGATTACTGAGAGAAATGCTTTCCTACTGGCACTTGTAAGTCTGGTTGTTGTCTTGGGAATCTGTGTAAATTTCACTAGGGCTGTAAGGTTCTGTTTGGTTTCACCTACTATACATATCAGGTGTAACCCCCCTTTGCAGGGTGGGCTTACTATCCTGGCTTAGGTTAGTTCCTCCTGTTCTGGTAGGGCCCCTTTTCTTAGTCAGCTAGGCGGTGATACCCATTACTGCCACCAGGGGGCAGGGCTCAATAGTATTTAAGCCATGGGTTTTCCCTGGGCAGGAGAGAGATGGGTAGATGGTAGTATTGAGGAGGCCCAGGTGACTGGAGGGGCATTACCCTCTGGCCCAAAAGAAGTCAGCTGGCAGCATCAGTGTAATGCAGGGAGGTGTCCGAGGGAGAGCTGTTAGGAGTTTAGCAGCCGTGGGGGCCGGGGATTATTTCCATCAGGTGCTGCAGGAGGTGGAAGGAGGCAAAGAGGTTGGAACCTGTTCTGGAGGTACAGTGGTCTCGGTAACCAAATTCATGTACGAGATGTCCACACAGTGGGGCTGTTGTGGTGGTGGCAGGAGCACAGCAAGGTCCGCCGGAGGTGGCAGCTCTGGTGGATCTTTTCCATGAGGCATGCTGCCAGGAAGGTAAGGCCAGGAAGGGGAGTTGCATCCTGGGATTTGCTTTTGGCCTGCAGTGCCGGTGTCTGGGCAGGCCCATCAGACTCATTAATGGACTTGACTCTTGGAATCAGTATTTGTGTAAAGAGGGGTCGTTTCAAGCTCTGGTTCAGTTCTGGGTGGGCTCAGAGGAACTGGAGGAAGTTTGGCACCATTTCTAGCTCAGTGGACGAGTGGGTAGATGGTTTGGGAGCAGCCATGGAGGCACTGGACTGCATTAACCCCGGGTTCCATTTTTTGCCCAGCTGGCAGGGAGGAGTAAGGCACTCTTCCTTTAGGAGGATCAAAGGTACATTTAAAGGAAAAGCAAGCTGCAATGTATTTTAAATCTCTGCCCAAGGGAAGTTTCAGTGTGGAGCCAGAGGGATCTTTGCATTAGGCCTTTAAAGAAAATCTTGGTAGCTGTGGCCATTTCTCATGCTCTTTAAATGTCATTTGTGCTCATGCCTAATCTCTCAGCCCCATGGAGCTGCTCCATTCAATTTATTCTTTTGGACGCAATCATTTCACATCCAAAATAAATAATTCTATGGTTTCTGTGATTTGGCTTGTGTTGTGAGGTCAATGAACTAACCCTCTGCACAATTTTTGTTCTTGCCTTTGAGTAAAGCTCCAGCCCCTCCTCCCTGTTTCAAGATCATCGGGATGCTGCTGGGTCTGAGATCTGTCTCAAAGTGAGGAAGGCCTTTGTGTTGGAAAACATCTGCCAGGTAAGGCCTTCTTATTACCTCCAATAATGTGGAAAATGCCAGGAAAGTTTCAAGTGTGTGCCCCCCCCCCCCACTATAACATCGGGACCCCTACACAAAAGATGAGGACAAGGGGGGGTTAAAGATGTGGGTGCTCATCCAGGATGTTTTGTATTTTATTCTGCAAAATTAATGGCACTGCTGATTGTGGAGGAGATGAAGTTGAGAAGGGGTCCCATTGCGATGGTAAGGCCTGCTTGATGAGGGAGCAGTTTGGTGGGCTGTTTCAGTGTGGTGGCAAGTTTCCTGTATATGTGTCACTCTCTGGCACCTTCTGTGTCTAAGGATGGGTCAGGTGAGGCAGGACAATGACTACTGTGATTGGTCTGCTCTGAGAGGCAAGCTGGAAGGGAGCAGAGTGGAGGTGCCATTTTCTGAGTGTTTAGGAAAGAGGTGACATGCTTGGAAGAGGTATTAAGCAAAAAATTGGAGAGATAGCAGAAGGATTTTCATCTGAGGATGATCCCTGTGCTACTGTACTGGTCTCCCCTGCTGGCATGGCTTTGGAATTCTGCAGGTAAGGGAAGACTGTGGAAAAATGTGTCCTGTGTGGCTATCTTGGAGAGGGGGTAGTAAAGTTGCCACTTTGTTCTATCTGTTTTAGTGCTATGGCAGGGTGACGGTTTGAAGGCATGCCATTTAGTTACCCCTGGCCCAACCCCATCAGTGCATCAGTGGGCACTGCCTCCTTACTTTCTCAGGGGAACCTGGATCAGGGAGCAGAGGCAAAATTGAAACTACCTGCTGTGGAGCCAAAGCGGGAGTCACCAGACATAAAGGTGGAAGTTGAGGAGGAGTTCTCTGAGGGAAGCGAGGTGAAGCATAGCCATCTTCCCAGTTCCATCCCATTGGCTGTCAACTATCCCCATGGCAGAGAGAGAGGTAGGGGACTGCAGATGTCAACTGGGGACACCCCAGGGCCCAGGGGGTTGCCCATGGGTTCCCTGCATGGCAACAGCAGATCCAATGGGTCTGTTAAAGGCAAGGCTCCTCCACCCTATACTCTGCAGCCTGTTGTAAAGGAAGAACATGAAGATGAACTGGCTTGGAAAGTGACTGCTCCATTGTCCCTGGGAGGACAACTTCAAAGGTACCAGTTTGCTGATCAATGGATCCAAATAAATATTCCACATGCAATCACACTGCCTGATACCAACCTGCATCTGGTGGTGCAGAGCAAAGCCTTAAGAGAGGGATAGATGGCCTACTAAAGTGACCTGCCAAATATAATTTACTGGACCCAGGTGTGGGTGGAGCTGGGGCTGCTCAGTGCACCAGTGTGAGAGATCTGCTGAAGTGTTCACAGGCGAGAAGTGGGTAGGAGGCGTATCCATGTGGAGTATCCCTCAATGGACTATCCTAAATACCAGAAAGACTCTTGGACATAATACAGGAGAAGAGAGCAGATTGGGTTTTAGGGCTCTGCTCCAGAAGATACAGCAGTGGCTGGAGCCCCAGGAAAAGCTGATCAGGCACTAATTCAGAAGCCCCACTCTCTGTGCTTCTCCACACCCTGGGCCGGTTTGATCCTCTTTAAGCACTATGCCATAATGCAGGATTTAGCAGGCTGCCTCACGAAATATTATGTTATTTCCAAATATTCTTTTGGTGAGCAAATAAAAACCTCATCCTGAATATTACTTTCCCGTGCCGGAGGCCTATTTAAAGAAAGAATGTGTTTCTCCGGTGATTTGCCAGGACTGTCCAGTTTGTTGGGAGGTTAAAAGAAAGACAGTTCAGAAGTATAAGATTTTGTGACGTATAAGTATTGTGCCCAGGGGAGAGGCAGGCACCACCTTCGCAGATCTAGGACTGTGGCTATTTACCCCCCCCCCTGAGACTCTAAAGTTTTATGATTTTAAATGGAAAAAAAAGGACTTTTATGTATGTACTTTTCTAGTTTGTTATTTTTGCTTCCATTGGAGTAACTAAGAAAATCTTTTCAACTTATACAAGCACTATCTCTGTATGAGTTGTGAGTGAATGGGTGTGAGACTGGTGCATGGGGTGTGTGTGTGTGTGTGTGCGTGGTAAGCTTAAAAGGTAAAAGTTACAGATTTAATCGGCGTGCTAGAATGTTTCCAGTTGTTGGTTAATAAGGTACTGAGACAGCCAGGCTAGAATATGAAAAAGCTTACCTTTTTTAAAAGTTTTCTAAAATTTCACCTTGAATGCAAAACAAACATTTTCTAGTGATTATTGTGTTTTGGACCAAACTTGCTCCACTGGGCAGTAGGCAGGGAGCTCTGAGGGTGGGAATTAGGCATGCCTCAGAGAACTTTGGGGCTGGGTGGGGAGCGCGCATACCCTCCCTGTCTGTGGAGGTTTCTTGTAGGTGCCCTTCTGCCCCATTGCCAGGAGGAAATGTTTTTATAAGGGTGGGGAGAGTGTAAGCCCCCCTCTCACGGGGTGTGCTTACTATCCTGGCTAAGGTTAGGTCCTCCCCTTCTGGTTTCACCAGAAGTATTTTGAGAGTCATGATTCAGGGACAGCACTTCCAATATCAAGCACTCCCATTTGGGTTGGCAACAGAACCCAGAGTGTTCTCAAACATCCTCAAAGTTCTTATGGCGCAACTGAGACAGGAGGGACATCACGTAGAGGTATATTCCTACCTGGACAACTTACTTATCTGGTGTCCTCTGCCCAGATGGTGAGAAAGTCAGTGTCCAGCACCCTGTAGATACTGGAAACTCAAGGTTGGGTAGCCAAGCAGGAGAAGAGCTCCCTCAGCTCGTCATAAGCCCTGAAATGCTTGGGTACAGTGTTCAGGATGGACAAGGGAAACTAAAGGAGACCTTGAGAAGAGGGTTTCAGTAGTTGAGAAGCCAGTTTTCAGCCTTGGCTCACAGACTACTACGACTTTTGGGGCTGATGGCTACAGTGATAGATCTAGCTCTATGGGCACACTTGCACGTAGCCACCTCAGATCAGGATGCTAGTGGTTTGGAAGCAAACCTCAGAGACTACCAAGCCTGAATGCCAATTACTTGGTTTCTTTGGCAATCACTGAATTGGTGGGAGATCTCTGAGAACCTACCCAGGGGGTTCCCTTTAGAAGCCTGCCAGGTTGCTTCTGTTGACTGATGCCAGCCTGTCGGACTGGGTGACAATCCTGGGCCAAGTACTGGTCCAGAGCATTTGGACTGAGCAGGAAAAATGACTACAGATAAATGTATTGGAGAAGATGGCAGTACAACTTACTCTCCATTTTCTCAATCGGGTTTGGGCAGAGGCAGTGAAAGTAAAGTCAGTCAGTGCCACCACAGTGGCATACATAAACAATAAAGGAGGCACAAGAGGCAAGGATCTGCTAGCAGAAGCAGCAGAAGCACTGCAGGGGGCAGAGGAAACCCTGCTATCCAAGCCGACTGGCTGAGTCAGGAGACTGTCCATCCAGAGGAATGGATGTTGAATCTGGAAGTGTTTGACTGTCTGAGCAACAGATCTGGCCTGCCTCAGATCAACTTATTCACCTCAAGTCACAGTGTTTGGGTATCGAAGCTGTTCAGTCAGTACCAGTGCTCACAGGCAGAGCAGTGTCCACCCTGTCCCAGAGGTGTTTTTTTCTACAGAACATGTCTTTCTTCCCCTGCCTCCACTTCCCAAGGTCATTCACAAAATAAGACATTCAAAATGAAGTTTTCTTCTGGTAGCAACAGAATGGCCAAAGAAGGCTGTGGTTCTCAGTCCTAGTGAATCCAGTCCAGCATGTGCCATTCTGGTTTCCTCTCTGGGGTATCTTTTTCTCCAAGGACCCATTCAACACACAGACCCAGAGGCAAGGCAGCTGGCAGCCTGGCTCCTGAGAGAAGAGTTTTTTTTTGAAAAAGTAGTGGATATCCTGATGGCTGCCAAGAAACTTTCTACGTCTAAAACTGCTTGCGACCACTATAGTTGGCTACCCAAACCCCTGGTGTCATGAGAAAAAACTTAACAGAAAACTAGCTAAAAGTCAGGCAACACAGGCACCAAAATAAACAATGACCCCAACTACGGCATAAAGTTAAAAACTATTTATTACATAAATAAATCAGTAAAAGCATATCAGTAGCATACTAACCTCACCATGCAACCTTGTGCCAACAGTTCTATGCTTGGTCACATACGCTTTCTCAAGATGTTGCCTGACTTTACCTAGTTTACTAAGTTTCTACATCTGCAGCTTATGATCAAGTGTGGAGGTGTGTGTACTTTCTCAGCCTGGGCTAGGGGAAGAAGAAGGAAAAACAAAAAAAGTATCAGGCCTCAAAAGCCACAGTTCTGCAGACCTTGGAGTTTTTTGCACACAGGAATAGACAAAGGGACTGTACTAAGCACCCTGAGAGGTTAGATGTCGGTGATAGGAGCCGCACTGGGGACCTCCAGAGGATCATCCCAGGGAACAAACCATGAGGTCATACAATTTCTAAGACCAGTCTGCAGAAGTAGACTGCTCTTTTGATTCCCAGTACCTCCATGTGACCTGAATCTGGTTTCTGAATGTTCGTTATAAAAAACCCTTTGAGCCTCTCGATCATCCCACTGTATTTTCTGTTGTACAAGGTGTGTTTTTTAATTGTATTGTGCTCAGCCAGAATTTAGTGAGATTCATGCCTTGTCACACAACGATCACTACCTTATCATTTACAAGGAAATAATGGTCCTGAGGACAGTTCTGTTTTTAGTCCAAACATGCTTACAACTTTTCACGTGAATAAGGCAATCTGTCTGCTGTCTTTCTGCCCAAAGTCAACTCATGCTAAAGAACATGAGCTGTACAATTTAGATTTGCACAGGGTAGTCAGGACATACCTCTAATGAACTGCAAAGTTCAGGAAATCTGAATGTCTGTTAGCTGGAGCAGCCAAAACAAAAAAGAAAGAAAAGAAAAGGTCAAAAAGTCCCCCCAAAAAGTCTCTCAGACCACACCAGCAAGGGACAGCTGAAAGAAGAAAGCTCTGGCTCCTTATCAAGGCTCACTCCACCAGGGCTCTGGCTACCTCCTGAGTGGGCGGGAGGGAAGCATCTGTGTTAGAACTGTGCAAGTTAGCAGAGTCCTCCATCCAACTAATTCTCTAAACACTACAGAACGGATGTTCAAAGTTCCAGCATCTGTGTTAGAATTGTGCAAGGCAGCGTGTGTGTGGTCCTCCATCTACACATTCACTAAACACTGCAGACTGAATGTTCAAAGTTATGCTGATGCAGCTTTCGGTAACAGAGTTTACATGCGGTGGTTAGCAGATAATGAAATTTCTCATCTATGTGTTATAAGAGACAATATTCTCCCCACTCAGTGGAAATGTTGTTCAAACAACATGAAGTCTTGCTGTATTATAGACATTAGCAGTTTGTTCCAGCTCTAGAACTGCCCCGGAGTGCAATGGTTAAAACCATTCCAAAATAGAATTTTGGCACGAGAGCAGCTCTATCTGTGTCATTTCAAACTTGAACTGTCAGATTCTTTACTCCGCCTCAGTGAACAGTCGCTCCGGAGATTCCTCCTTCTGCTCAGTTCATTTCTCGGTTTAAAAGTGTTTTCTCGGTTGGATTTAACCGAGAATAGTTTTATTTAACCATAAAACCGTTCAGTTCAAGCTCTATCAGTGGTAACCGTAAATAAATGAAGGTTTTGTCTGTGTGGAACTTGTAAGTTATCGGTTCGGTTTTGAACTGATCAGTGGGTTTAAAACTCATTTAAAACTAAAGTTACTATTTTAAGTGCGGTTCCCGGTTCTTATCGGTTCTAAAAAAGCAGTTTATTACGTTTCAATACCGTGACACGGTTAGGAACCGATAAAGGTGTCTTCCTGGCACTGCCGTTAAAGGGCAAGTTTTTGGTTAGGCTGGCATTATGTCTGAGAAACCCAAAAGAAAAACCGGGCCCACTGGGTTTCAACACTGTGATGTTTGTGGGGAAGTCTTTGCCAAGGCTGACCCACACACGTGTTTATTGTCTGGGGTTTGACCACCTCCAGTCAGACTGCCAGGTATGTAAGAATTTCCCTGCAGCCACCCTGGAAAAAAGATTGGGCAGGCTCAGGGAACGAGAGGCCAAAAAGTCCGCTGACCCGGATGGCCAGCCCGGTTCGGTGCCAACCGAACCAGAGAGAGTGCCCTCTGACCAGGGCCAGACTTCCTCGGGCAAAAGAAAAGCTGGTTCTGAGGAACCAATTCCAGTAAAGAAAACAAGAAAATCAGCAGGTCTGGAGTCCAAATTCCTTCTCCAACTGCTGCAGAGATACAAAGTCATACAAATTGTCCAGTCACTGTCTCAGGGTCCGTCCGAACCACCACTATCTGGTAAAGGTCGGTTTGTCCGGTCCCAGTGGTTCAGGATTATGATATTGAGGAATTTTATGAACCAGAGGAGGGAGGAGGATTATGAACAGTATGAATGTGGCTGGGAAGGTCTGGGTGTGCCCATTGAACGGACATCTCCCCAGACAGACCTTAGAATCTCCCCTATGCTGTCTGAGTCCCCATCTCATTTTATGTTTTATAAAAAGTTGCTGAAACCCTCCAGCTTCCTTTAGAAGAGGCTGTGGATGAGCAAGAGAGTCTGATTTTGTAGAAATGATGGATATTCCAGAGTCTAGGAGATTGTCTATTCCTTTACATAAGTCTTTTAGGAAACAAACAATTAAAATTTTAAAAGCTCTAATTCTGTGCCTCCTGTAGGTAAAAAGATGGACAGAAGGTATACATTGTCAGGCCCTGATACAGAATTCCTTTCTCAGCAATGCAGTCATGTTAGTAGTTCAGGCTGCTGCCTGTGATAAAGCTAATATTCCCTTGGCTTCACATCCTCCTGACAAGGATTCCAGGAAGATTGATGCCATGGCAAAAAAAAAAAAACAGTATATGGCAGCCTCTCTGGGACTCAGGCAAGCAAATTATATGGCTTATGTAGCTAGGTATCAGAAATCTAGATGGGATACTGTTATGCAATTGGCCAAGCAGGCCCATGGCCAGCTGGCTAGTGAACTAGAACAGGTGGCTGCTGATGGCATTGAAGTCTCTAAGGTTCAGTTTCATGCTGCTGTGGATGTTAATGATGTTTCCTCTAGGGTCATGGCCACATCTGTAGCTTTTCGTAGGTTGGCCTGGCTCAGGTGTACTAGTTTGTCACAGGATACCCAGACTAAGGCTATGGATTTTCCTGTGGTGGGAAATTCTCTGTTTGGAGAGCAGACAGAGAATTACATGAAGAAGATGGATGAATATAGGACTACTTACAAGAGTGCCTCAGGCTAAGGGTGGCAAGCCACTCCTCAAAGGCATGCCCCAGGGGTAGAGGTGAGCCATCTCACAGGCCTTTCTACCAGACTCAGGCCTCCTCTGCCTATGCTCAGAGGGGCTTCTTCAGAGGCAGGGGCAGACGAGGGGTGGGCAGACCTGCTCCCACCCCCCAGCCTAAAGCTCCTGCGAAACAGGCACCCTGATGGGGTGCCCAGGGCCGATTCTCCTGTACCAGTGGGGGGCAGGCTGGCTTACTTCAGTCAGAATTGGGCTTCTTTAACCTCAGACAAGTGGGTTCTGGAAGTAGTAAGCCAGGGTCTGGTTCTCAGCTTCAAAAAGTTTCCCAAGTTGAGAAGCAGACTTTTTCTACATGCAAGTGCTTCAGAGACCCTCGCTCTGGAAACAGAGGTCTCATCCCTGTTAGCTCTCAGAGCAGTAGAAAGGGTTCCTCCCCTGCATCAGGGCAGGGGTCTGTATTCCAGATAAAGTTCAAAATGGTAACTCTGGCAATGATTTTACCTTCCCTAAGGCCAGGGGACTGGCTAGCCTCCCTGGACCTCAAGGATGCCTATTTCCATGTCCTAATCAGAAGATCCCATCAAAAGTACCTCAGATTCAAACTGCCCTCAGGTCATTACCAGTTCAGAGCAATGCCCTTCGGCTCTCTGCTCCAAGGGTATTCACAAAGTGTCTAGCAGTGGCAGTGGCCCACTTAAGGAGGCAGAGGATTGCTGTTTTCCCTATCTAGATGACTGGCTCATTGTAGGCCAGTCCCCAGAACAGGTAAAATCTCACCTGCAGGTCACCCAGCAGCTTCTCACCTCCCTGGGTTTTCTGCTAAACCTACCAAAGTCGGTTCTGGAACCAGTCAGGTACTCACCTTTATAGGGGCAGAATTGGACACAAAGCTAGCCAGAGCCTTTCTTCCCCAGAAAGGGTAAGGAATTTAGTGGCTCTGGCCTCTTCCTTCACTCTGCAGGTCTCTCAACCAGCAAGACACTTTCTGCAGCTCCTGGGCACATGGCTGCATCCACAGCTGTTGTGCAGGAGCCAGATTTCAGATGAGAGACATTCAGTTTCACTTGAGAACCTTTTGGTCTCAGAAGAGACCCCTTTCAAGTTGGTCCCAGTGACTCGAACCTTGATCCTAGCTCTCCAGTGGTGGAAGGATCAGAGCAATTTAAGCGGGGGTCCCTTCATTTCCCTTCTCATGACTTGACTCTCACTACAGATGCTTCCTTCTGGGTTGGGGATCCCACAAGCGACCTTTCCACTCAGGAGTTTGGTCCCTCAGGAATCTCTGCTCCACATCAATTTGCTGGAACTCAGAGCTGTCTTTTAGCTCTTCAAGCTTTTTCTGCATCTGTCCATGACAAGGTGATACAAGTCAGAACAGACAACACCACAACAATGTGGTACATCAACAAACAGGGGGGCACTCGGTCTTCGGCCTTATGCACCGAGGCAATGAAGTTGTGGTCTCTGGTCTATTCCCTGAACACTTCCCTCATAGCAGTTCATCTTCCAGGGAAGGACAATGTCCTAGCGGATGCCCTCAGCAGGATTTCCCAGGGCCATCACGAATGGTCCCTGGATCCTCAAGTGCTGGGGATAGTTTTTGCCAGGTGGGGCATCCCTCAGATAGATCTTTTTGCAGCCCCAGTCAATCACAAACTTCCTCTGTTCTGTTGCAGGCCTCCAGTGCTGGGCTCAGTTCCCCTGGATGCCCTTCCTCTGGATTGGGAGGGGAAGTTCCTCTATGCTTACCCCCCTTTCCTCTCCTATTCAAAGTACTAGTCAAAATCAGATCTCAGCCTTGCAGGGTGATTCTGATTGCCCCGGATTGGGCCAGGCAGCCCTGGTACCCACTCCTTCTGTCTCTGACAGTCCATCTTCCCCTGTGCCTCCCCAGGAATCACAATCTGTTG
Organism: Neoceratodus forsteri; assembly: GCA_016271365.2. Lineage (NCBI taxonomy): Eukaryota > Metazoa > Chordata > Ceratodontiformes > Ceratodontidae > Neoceratodus > Neoceratodus forsteri. Next base: position 556,457,181 of record CM057452.1, on the reverse strand, counting down.
ACTTGTGCCTAGGGAAGGGTTTGGTATCCGGACCTCAAATCCCTCAACCTCAAGGCCTGGCTCTTGAGGAGTTAGAGTTTGCTGATTTACACCTCTCTCATGGTGTTCTTGAGATCCTAAAGGCTTCCAGAAAGCCTTCCACTAGAACTACTTATAGTTCTAAATGGAAAAGGTTTTCCATTTGGTGTGCTGGAAAAATATTTCCCCAGAATCTGCTGAATTGCCCATTTTGTTAGATTACGTGGTACATCTTAATTCCTTGGGTCTCAGACCAGCTACCCTGAGAGTTCATTTGGCAGCTGTGTCCGCTTTTGTGTCAGCAGGAAAGTCATCCCTCTTTCCTCTCATCCTGTGTTTTCCAAGTTTTTTAAAGGATTACTCCATACTAATCCTCCCTTTAGGAACCAGCCCTGCTTGGACCTTAATGTTTGCATTGCCCAGTTAATGCAACCCCTTTGAACCTCTGTCTTCTGCAGAGCTTAAGTACCTAACTTGGAAAACTGTTTTTCTAGTGGCTATCACTTCTGCCAGACCATAAGTGAATTGCAAGCTCATGTCAGTGGAGACTGATTTATTTCTTTCCATAGGATAAGGTAGTCCTTAGGACTAATAGGAAGTTTTGCCTAAGGTGGTTTCAGATTTCCATCTTAATCAATCTATCTCCTTCCAGTATTTTTCACTGATCACTCCTCTTGGGTGAGAGGAGGTTGCACAACCTGGATGTTAAGAGCTCTTAGTTATTATATGAGGCGTACCAAGGTCTGAGGTTGAATCCCTCAACTTTTCCTTACCTATGGTGAAGTTGGAAAAGGCAAACCTGCCACTAAGAGATCAATAGCCAGGTGGATTGTCTCTTGTATCCAATTTTGTTATCAGAAAGTGGGCAGAGCCCCCCCAGTTTGAGGGCTCATTCTACCAGGGGTACAGCTGCGTCTCTAGCTGCTGCCAGAGATATCCCCTATTAGAGATTTGCCAGGCTGCTACTTGGAAAACGGTACACACTTTTACCAAGCATTACTCCCTGGATGTCCAGGCCAGGAGAGGTGCTCGGTTTGGCACAGCTGTTCTTCAGAGCCTATTCCCTAAGTAGGTTCTGCCCCTCCTCCATGGAGGTACTGCTGTGTATTCTGCTAATGTCTATAATATAGCAAGACTTCATGTTGTTTGAAGAAAAAATTACTCACCTTAGTAATGTTGTTTCTTCTAATGGAGTCTTGCTATATTATAGACCTCCCCCCCAACCTGCCCCTCTCAGAACCTCTACTTGGTGGGGTGCGGGCAACTAGTGTGGGCACTGCTTATGTCCTGTTAGCATTTTGTCCCCTTTGGGACTTTGGGGGTGTGTGTATGCTGTGTGTGTGTGTTTATTATACTTATGTTCCATTTTCATATTATTAGAATGGTGTTAGTATTTCTGGTCCCTGACTTGAGTCTTGGGTGTTGGGACCATCAATGGTTGTTATTATTTAGGTAGCCATTTGGCTAGTGTGGTTACAGCTTCCACACAGACCTTAGTGAGTTTGGCTCGTAAAGATCTGACAGTTCAAGTTTGAAATGACACAGATAGAGCTGCTCTCCTGCCAAAATTCTATTTTGGAATGGTTTTAACCATTGCACTCCGGGGCAGTTCTAGAGCTGGAACAAACTGCTAATGTCTATAATATAGCAAGACTCCATTAGAAGAAACAACATTACTAAGGTGAGTAATTTTTTCTTACTGCTTCTTAGAACCATTATGTATTAAAATATCCCTTGACACTGTGGAGTGCTACACAAAGAAGAAATGTCTCCATATTCACTGTGATTTCCTTTTCTGTTAGCTCCAACTTTGCCAGTGAGCCTCTCCAGGTAGCCTTTGCTCCTACTGAAAAAATATTGGGTCTGCAAGAGAAGCCGTATGAGGAGAGACTAAAGGAGCTTAATATGTATACCCTTGAGGAAAGAAGGGAGAGGGGGGACATGATAGAAACTTTTAAGTACCTCAGTGGAATCAACAAAGTCCAAGACGATAGCATCTTTCAGAAAAAGAGACGTGCAAGAACAAGGGGACACAATTTAAAGATAGAAGGGGGGCGGTTCAGGAGCAATGTGAGGCAGTATTATTTCACAGAGAGGGCAGTGGATGCATGGAACAGCCTTCCTGAGGAGGTTGTGGGTTCTAAAACTGTGGGAGAATTCAAGAATGCATTGGACAGACATAAGGCAATTCTTGTGGGGGGGTAGGAAGAAATAGGCTGTTGGTTAACTAGGATCTGCGGCCTATCCTGTAGGTAAGGGAAATGGGCAGACTAGATAGGCCAAGCGGTCCTTTCTGCCATCACAGTCTATGTTTCTATGTTTCTATGTTAATGTAAGTATGGGATGTCTGTTTTCTCCAGAAATTATTCTTTGCAAATATTGTTGAGTTCCTATTCTGCTTTACCTGCTAACATGAAAACAGGATGCAATCTATTGAATTGCAGGCACTCAGGTTAACAGGTTGATGTTTCTGAACATGAGGTGGTGCTTCTCTGTTACAAGTTAGTGTGCACTCTGTTTGCAATTACCTACTGGGTCAATATGTTGTACGCTTAAGAGCATACGACACAAGTGCTAAACTGAAATAGCACTGTACTTGTAAGCAAGAGGGTACAGTAATGCCAATGCTGCTGTGCATGATACTGCACCCTCTCACTGTCCCAGACAGAAGATAAGACCTCTGCTAGGACTGGGTTCCACAGAGCAGCTGCCATGGCTTGATGGAGTGAGCCCCCAAGAACCCAGGCATTGTGTTTTGGCCCAGGTTTGATTCCTGGTCACAGATGCAAGGGAATTTTATTTTTCACACTTTGTATGCGATTTCAATGTTAAACCCTCCCCAGGGTTGAGAATCCTTATTTGGGGGTTCAGAAGCAACCCCCATAATGGGGTGCAGGGGTGGAACCCTCTGCAAAAAGGACTCATGCCACATGCAAGAAATTGCACTGTACTGGTAGCGTGCTTTTTGCATGTAGCATAATGTCTCTGACATATAACCCGTGCCTTGCAGTTACACTGCATCTTATTGTGTTTATTCCTGGTATACAATTTATGTTGACAGCCATTGCTGATTTATCTGCTACATCTGCCAAGAGGCAATTTTAAGGAAGACTGGTTCTGCACAAGACACAAAAATCACAGAGCGAGATCCTTAGGTCTAAAGGGCAAGGCAAGAGGTCGATCATTGCTTTTTCTTCAGATAAAAGTTTTCCTGCATGTGTGGTATGTGTTGTATTGATAAAAGGAGAAGACTGTATACTTTCATCTCTCCGTAGACTTTTATTTTTCATTCCTCTATTTAGGTCCTGAGAGGTCAGTAGGGGACTAAAGAGCCATTGCTATTTGGAATCTTCATGTGCCCAGGGTTCTATGCTGCTGCTACAGCTTTGGGCTGTACCATTATCCCCAGTTGGGTGCAAATTACCCATATGTATTAAATACCCATTGACAATTTTAGAGCTAACAGAAAAGGAAATTACGGTAAGTATGAAAAACTTTCTTCTTCTCCCAGGATAGAGCAGCATTGGTGCACAGTTCAGTGGGGGCTTCTGTACTGGGAGTCCTGGTTTTACACATTTTTGTGTTGCTTACATGCATGTGCAAGAAGCACATTGTGTCAGCTTCCTTCAAAGTGAGTTAAGGACGTGGCAGTGTTGTGCTGAATGGCAGCAGTCCGTTCTAGGGCTGTTCTCTGCGCAGTGAATAGAGGAGCATGCTGTCGATGACAGCATTTAATAAGCATGCCACGGAGATCACGTGATGCAGGACTACGAGTAACAGCTCTCCATTTGTTTCCCACTCACTTTGTGTTTTAAACTAAGTAAAGTTCGCTATCCTTACTTTTAATCTCAGTGAAACGAACATATTTCTAGAGTAGATCATCTCTACAAGATTTTTCTGCAGTTTGCTGGCTTATTATGGATGCAGAGATGAGGCAGGCATTGCCAAAATGTACACCTCCTACAGTGCCGAAAAACCCAGTAAAAAAACAAGGCCACGGACTACCTCTGAGGAGTGTACCTCTTCAACGTCTGACCCGAATGTCTTAACTGTAGAACGGTTCTTGCTGGAATTCAAACCGTTTCGGAGGAACTCCACTCGCTAACTACAGAGCTTAAATCGATGTCAACAGCAATGGAAAATATTTCAACGAAAGTAAGTGATAACGAAGTCCAAATTGTTTCTCTAGAAAAACATCTAGAGAGGGTAGACCCAGAACTGGCTCAGATTAGACAAAAGATGGCCTGGCTGGAATCTAAAGCAGAAGATTTGGAGGGGCACAGTAGGCGCAATAACATTGTCCTTATAGGTTTACCTGAAAAAGAAGAGGGCAAGAATACAGTTGTCTTTATTCAAAAATTAGTAACCAAGCTGCCAGGTCCCTCCCCATATGGTACCTCCTATTTGATTGAAAGAGCTCATCGCTCCTGTGACCCATCCTTAAAAAAAGTGCTCCTCCAGACCCTTAATTGCTCACTTTTGAATTTCCTAGAGAAGCAACATGTTATGACCAAGATTCGGGGTTGGATCAAGTTAAGTGGGAGAAGCTCAGTTACGTGTGACCCAAGATTTGCCAGCTACAGGTCAGACAGTGAAAACCCTATTCCATCCCTTTGTGAACAAGCTTATCCCGGCAGGAATAAAATTCAGGTTGCTTTACCCTCAAATTCCAAGTAATTATCGATGGTGCCTGGACCAGCCTAGGGACCAAAGATCGCTGAGTCTACTCTGAAAATGTCTTTCCGAACCTGTTTCAGGATCATTGAGTGGTGTGGATTTTCATAGATGCCTAACTCTGCTAAGCAGATTTGTGTAATGTGTATGATGATAGCGGATTTGGGGCAGTTTATTACTGGAATTGGCAAAGAGGCAAGGCAAGACTGACACACAGTAAAGCCTGGGAGAGTAAATCAGTTTTTTGTCTGCAGGCTATACAGTGATAGACTCTTGGTGATACCAACATTTCTGGGGTCCTTTTGTTGTTTGAGGGTTAACCAGCAGTGCTGTGGGTAAGGGCGTAAATTGGGTGATTTCTGAGCTGTAAGCGCAGCCTGTGCAAACCGATTTTGATTTCAAAGGAGGCAATAATCATCTAGGACACACAGGGTCACCCTAGGTAAAGAGATGGCACTTAGTTTCTAGTCCGTGTTAATTTCGTTTGCTATCTGAGTTAATCATAATTTTAATTTTGGCTGTATAGTGTTTACTCCAAATGAGGTAAATGTTTATATGAGATTTTGGTTTAGTGGAATTACAGTAATAGGGACTATAGGGTTCAAGTCGCTATAATCTGAGTTTAGCCTGTAAATCCAGGATTGATCAGATGTAAGAGCTACAGCTATGATAGACACAAAAGGTTATTTTCTCATGAATAACTTATGTTTGTTTCTCAAACTAACTAATATTGACTGTGACTAAACAGTCTGTTTAAATGGAGATGGTTAGTTCCAAGAAGTATTAAGACAGCTCATGGTGACACAGGTTTAGTTATTCTAGGGGACAGAAGATAGTATAACTTTAATTAGCCTATGTTTAGTAGTTATAGGGCTTTAAGGTAGGGAATAGTGCTTAAAGTAACTTAAACTCTGGTAGGAGCACTAGTGAGTGGGGGGTTTGTTAGCTCTGTTTATCATGTACCTGGTGTATATATGGGTGGTGGGTGAGGGGTACTGGAGTTGTGTTTGTTTATTAGTACAGATAAAACTGGACAAAAATCTATGTGTCAAGAATCTATATTAATGTATTTTGAGATTTGTTTTGTTTCTGCAAGGGGTTTAAAAGTGTGGGTATGGGAGGGAGGGAGGGTTGGGTGGGTAACCACAGCTTTAGTATATTATTGTTGGACTGCTGTTTGTGTATAATGTCCTTCATGGTTTTGACACAAATAATAACAGATGGCAAGTAATATAAGACTGATTACATGGAATGTTAGGGGTATAAGGAAAAAAGTTAAACGTTACCAGATATTGAAGCATGTTAATTATTTAAGGGGGACAATCACATTTTTACAAGAAACTCATTTGTTAGTTTCGGAGGGCCCACTTCTTAAAAAACAATTTATTGTGCAAGTGTTTAATGCAGGGGACAGTACCCAAAGTAGAGGAGTAGCCATATTATTTTCTCATCATGTACCCTTTATTTGTGAGGTCTGTATACAAGATCCGGGAGGGAGATACTTAATTTTAAAAGGTTTGTTGGACCATACAGAGGTGGTGTTGTGCTGTATATATGGACCAAATATGGACTCTCCGGTTTTCTTCTCTAAATTACTTATGGAGCTACTTCCCTATATTTCCTTTCCTATGATTATAGGAGGGGATTGGAACTTGCCTTTTACTCTGGATCAGGACAGATCAAGTACTAAAAAATATGGTCTCTCCCCAGCACAGAGAACTCTTAGGGACTTAACTGATCAGTTGGGATTGTTTGATCCCTGGAGGGTATTGTATCCCTCCTGAGGGAATTTACATTCCACTTCGGCAGTCCATGGTACATCTACCAGAACTGACTATTTTGCTTAGTCATAGTTTTCTGCCAGGGCTCACTGACAGTGCTATTGAGCCGGTAGTTATCTCGGATCATGCAGTGGTTTGGTGTTCACTAAATTTGATTTCTAATATTCCTAAAGAAACTAGTTGGAAGATGAACAACCAACTATTACGTGAAGAGGCAGTCATCAAAGATATTTCAAAACTAATTGACTAATATACAGAAATTAACCTTGGTTTGACAGGTAGAATTTACTTGGAATGGTGTGCCTTGAAGTGTGTTATACTTGGGGAGATGATTAAAATAGCTTCTTACAGGAAAAAAGTGAAGCAACAAAAAGCCCTTACTTAATTAAATCAGATTCATCAACTAGAAAAAGGTTTATCACCTTCCATCCCAGAAGAGGATAGAGTTAGATTAATGGGCTTAAGAACGCAATATAGCTCCATCTTACTTGGTAAAGCCGAGTACGCTATAATACGACAAAAGTCAATTATGTGGATCAGGGGGAAAAAGCCGGTAAGTTGCTGGCTTTACGGCTGAAATCCCAGGAGGCTTCCAGAATTATTAAAGGTATTCGATCTAGACAGGATAATAAGATACAGGTAAACCTTAGGAGAATACCCAGGAAGTTGTTACCTATTATCAAAACCTCTATAGCCAGATGGTTAATCCCCCCGAGAAACAGAAGTTGGATAATTATCTGTATGGCCTTTTATTGCCACAATTATCAGAAGAGCAGAAGGAAGGGCTATTGGTTCCTATAACAGAGGCAGAACTGGAAAGTATAGTGGGATCTCTCCCTTCAGATAAAGCTCCGGGGCCTGATGGGTTTTCCACTAATTTTAATAAATCCTTCAAGAAGCAGTTAATTCTGTGGTTAAGTTGGTTGTATAAGTGGTTCTTAGAGGGGAAAGAAATGGATGATAGTTTTTTAGAAGCCCATGTCATAGTTTTACATAAGTCAGGAAGGGATCCAGAAGAGGTTACTAACTACAGACCTATCTCCCTATTAAATTATGGTATGAAAATCATAGCCAAACTGCTAGCAAACAGATTGGCGGTGGTACTGCCTTCCATAATTCACCTGGATCAGGTAGGCTTCATGAAAGGGAGGAGTACCTCGGATCATTTGAAGTAATCGCATATTTTCCCGTGTATAGGGACTCTGAGGTCCCAGCTGGGTTGTTGTCCCTAGACGCGGAGAAAGCTTTTGATAGGGTTAACTGGGATTTCCTGTTCTCTACAATGAATAAGTTTGGGTCCCCCAAAGCTTTTATTGATTGGATTGGTTTGTTTTATAAGAATCCCCAAGCTCGCATTTATTGTAATGGAGTTTTTTCAAAGAGGTTCCCTCTCCACTCGGGGACGCATCAAGGGTGTCCGCTATCTCCACTTCTTTTTAACATTTATTTAGAACCTTTACTTCTTAAATTAAGGCGATCCCCTTTGATCCCTGGACTCTCTTTGTATGGGCTCAATTTTAAACTGTCTGCTTATTCAGATGATATATTGTTACACTCCATTAATCCTGATGTGGCGTTTAAAACCGCTTTGCAATTTATTTTAGAATTTGGCACTTATTCTAATTAGAAAATTAATTTGGATAAAAGTAGGGTTTTTCCCTTAAATTATAGGTTGCTGAAAATAGACATTTCACATCTAGGATTTCAGTGGTCCTCAAAATGTTTGAAATATTTAGGTATTTATCTAACTAGATCAGATTCCCTGATGAAAAAAATTAACTTCGATGATACCCTTCAGATTATTCAGCAGGATTGTTCTAGGTGGTTACCCCTCCCTATCTCCCTCTGGGGGTGCATCAATATAGCTAAAATGAATATCTTACCCAGGATATTCTATTTGTTGAATATGCTTAATGTCTGGTTACCCATGTGTTGGTTCAGGAAAGTTCACTCCATCATTTCTTCTTTTATCTTGGCTGCCAAACCCCCAAGAAGAGCTTATTTAAAACTGATGGCAACCAATATCAAGGGTGGTTTGAGACTACCACATATAGGGGGATATTATTGGGCCAGTCAGTTGGCTAAATATATGACATGGATGTCTAGTGAAGAAATACTATGCCAGCAACTATATGTACCACAATGGTTAATTCTGGAAAAGAGAATGCTGGCTATGGAGCAGTTGTCTATACCAACGGTACTACACACTACAGTTAAAAACTTACCATTAAGTATTTCCCATTCCCCTATAGGGATTTCAGTAAGAGCCCATAATCAGTTATGTGTGTATTTAAAATACTAACATACCCAAGACTGGAACCAACCTCTGATGGGGAATCCGAATTTGAAAATAGGTGGCAGGAAGATTCCTAAATCATGGGTTCCCCAGCTCCAGAATACAAAGATTAGGGACTTCATAGATCCAGTGGGAAAACTTATTGTTAACTATTGTTAATAAATATTCCCTAGGATCGGGACAGGTTTTCAAGATGTTCCAAATTTCTCATTTGCTAAGCCGACTCAATAGTCAAATTGTCATTAGGACAAATTTTCTGATTTTTTTAATGCCACGGTGGAAGTAGTACATCTCCTCAAGCAATTCCCTAGTATATGGGTCCCTTTTAGAGTTCCCTCCTATTAGCCAGGAGAATGCCCCAAATACTGGGAGGGCCAATTCCTGATTCTATTATTAACTGGAATAAGATATGGGAGAGACCTACATATATATATCTCAAGATAGATTGCAACTTACATAATTTCAATTTTACATAATTTATACTGGACACCCTTAAGACTTTTCAAAATTGGCAAGGTAGCTACTTCGGTTTGTAATAGATGTAAACAAGCCGAAGGCTCATTAAAACATATTTTTGGGGATTGTCTACTGGTCCAGTCTCTTTGGGTTGAAATTCGGAATAAAACTGATCCTTTGTTAGGTCTGGAAGACCTTTTTACTCCAGAAATATGTCTTATTGGGGACTATTCCAGGGTCAAGGTTAAGATACGTAGATATCATATAGCAATGATTGCAATGACACTGAAAAAGCTTGTATTAAGGCACTGGATAGACACATCAGAGCTCACTTATATGGAGTGACTTCAAGATCTCTTGCTCAATTTGAATGTGGAACAGTTTAAAATAGGTCCGGGTTACTCCTCTTCCAGATATAATAAAATCTGGGCTGATATGCATACAATCTACATGCTTCAAACTGCTTATCCAGATTAAGGAACCCCAAGATAATTCCCTTCTTAGTGTTTATTTTTGCGGGTAGTCAATAAGCTTGTTCTTTGGTTATCTAAGCCGTGGTGGGGTGGTAAGGACGGGGTGGAGGGAGGGAGGTGTACATGTCACTATTGCCTTTGAATTGTATGTTCGCATCTTGTTAATCTTCATGTGAGGCTTGTGCCATGTCCTGTTATAATGTTAAAATTTAATAAAGGTTAATTTAAAAAAATAAAATAAGCATGCCACAATGTGTAAAGAAATTCAGCCACGTCACTCACGCAATCAGCTGTTTTGGTGCATTATGTTGTGTTCCCATGGCGACGGCTTCTCCGTCGGCCTCTCACAGTCCCCACAAAGCCGATGGAAAGCCACTGCCTGCTGTTCAGTGTGCCATCCTGGTGAAACATTTCAATCAATAAAAAAAGCCAATGGAGGTGCCCAATCCCCCTTTAGGCATGAACCCCTCCCCAGTTAATTTGCCTACGGGGTAGCCCAATCCCTGTCAGCATGATTCACCTCCCCCATTTGTTGTGTGCTGAGGCGAGTGCCCAATCCTCCCTCGGCTCATGCACCCCCCCCGCAGCACACTGTATGGCCAACAGGGGGGCCTAATCTCTTGTCGGCTCCACTGACCCCCAAACAAACTTCCTGGTACCATGCTGGGAGCCCACCCCTGTGTGGCAAAAGTCCCCATCGTCTTTGTAAAAAACACCTAGAAGAAAAATGGTCCCTTGTTGATTCTCTTGCCCCCCAACCCCGCCCACCCTCCTCATACCCACCTCCCCACCCCCACTTCACCCCATACTTACCTCTGGAGCCCAGTGTGATGATCTTTGGTGGACCAGAAACACATCTGCACTCTTCAAAGCTGAATGCGAACTGAAGAAATGCCGGTAAAATGTATAATGGCATAAATCATTTTTTTTTCAACTCTGGTGCATATCTAAGCCATTTTTGGGAATTTGTTCACCAAATTTTCAACATGGGGCTCTTGGAACCCTACCTCATAAACACAGTCACTGTCATTTTGTTATTCAGTGCCAAAAGGTGATTTTGAGGTCACTGCATGGAACCACCTTTCGGGACTGAGTAACGTAACAACAGTGTCATAGTTCATGAGGTAGGTCCCCAAAAACCCTATGTTGAAAATTTGGTGAAACAATTCCCAGAAATGACTATTTTATGAGCATGCATTGCGCAGTTCCTACACACGCTCATAACTTCGAGCATTTTTAATATTGTCACTCCAGATTTTCAACATTGCCATTTTATCACACCTCCTTATGAATAGTACAGGTGTTATTTTCACATCTCACCCAAAATGTGTTTTTGCACATGTAGTGCACAATGACACTGTCAGTGTATGAAATCAATGTTGGGACAGATTAAGTAAATCACAGTGACACTCACTGTTCATCAGCAGAAGTCTTAAACTGGCTATATTGAAAATTTGGTGATAAAAGTCCATAAAATGACTATTCGAGCATGCATTGTGCAATTTCCACACACCCTCTTAAGTTCATGAATTCATAATATTTTCAGTCCAGATTTTCAACATTTTCTACACCTCCTTATGAACAGTACAGCTGTCATTTTTCACCCTGGCGAAATGTGTTTCACATTTCCGTGCAAAATAACATGGTCACTGTGGGAAATCAGTGTTCAGGACAGATTAAGAAAATCACAGTGACACTGTTCATGAGCGGAGGTCCCAAAATACCTATGTTGAAAATCTGCTAAAATCTCAAACTAATTACATTACGGGTGTGCATTGCACAGTTTCTCCATATACCGTGACTTCACCAGTTTTTATATTTTCACTCCAGATTTTCAACATTGCCATTTTTACACCTCTCATGAACAGTACGTTGTCATTTTCACATCCTGTTCAAAATGTTTTTCGCACCTGTGGTGCCAAATGGCATGATCGCTGTGCAAAATCACCTTTGGCTAATGAACTGATAGTGTCACTGTTAATGTGGTGGGATCACAAAAGCCCATGTTGAAAACTTGGAGGAAAAATACCAAGACATACCCATGGCATTAGGGTTTTGACCATAACGCCCGACCCTCTAGGGACTGACAGGCATCAGGAGTGTGACTTGGGATTGTTGACAGTAATGCTCATGCCATCCACCCCACCCTGCAACCAGTGACAGGCATCGAGTGCGCCTTGGACTCTTTGGCCCAAGAGTTCACCCATTCTCTTATACTGCACCCATTTCAGCATATTTCCTTACGGAATGAGGTGAGTAAATCCCAAACACCATGGCAGACCTCGACACTTCTCAGTGTCTGCAGGGTAGGTGAGGTGAAATGTCATGGCCGTTATGAGGCAATCCAAAGGCACACCCCAATGCATGTACATCTCTGCAGAGTGGGGTGGGGTTGGCGTCAGTTCAATACTTCAGTGCCATTCCTATACTTCATGGGTCTGATTCTCATGGGGCCTGCATCTGGTGCAAGCTGTGGCAAACAGAAGCTTGCATGGATGCTCCAGTTCTAGGGACCCTGCACCTGATTCAGGTACAGTGGGGTCCCAGTGGCTAAATCCTTATGCTTGTGCAGACCAGAACCCTGCAGCAAACCCCTGGTGCACCACACAGGTCCACCGCAGGCCAGCAGAGACTAACACAGTACCCCCGTCTCACCAGGTAATGGGCATGTGGACCCAACCTGGTGGGTCGGTGTCCCCCACATGTTCAGTGCACACCTGGCCATGGAGGTGAGTGGTGGGATGTTCCAGGCGCTGGGGAGCAGTTGGGACTGGTGTATAGGGGGGCACCACCTGCTGGGACATGGGTGTGCACTGTACCATCATAAGTTGGTGCTGCAGTAGTGCTGATGAGGTGGGCATTGAAGATCAGGGGAGCTGCTGCCAGTATGTCACCCAGGGGAGAATGTCTAAGTCCTCTTATGCCTGCCCTGGCTGGTCTAAGGGCACTTAGAATTTCTCACACTGGGTAATGTCTATGAATCGCAGGGTGCAGCTTGCATCATCTGCAGTCCCCCTACTGCTGTGCCGCAGTGCACAGGGCAGGTGCAAGCCCTGTTTGGGGCAGGTGGTCTGCGGTCAATGCAGGCCACCTTTGTGAATCACATGGAGGGCAGTCATGGATGCAAGGTACACCTTGAACCATATCTGTTTGGTGCAGGCACCTTGCATCTACGCAGGGCTTTGAAAATCAGGCCCCATCTGTCTAACTCCTACACTTCCACTGCTGATGCCAGCAAGCAGCCATACGGCATTGATAAATGCTTGTGTAGTGAGCTCTGGCCCATAAGAGGCTCACAGGTGACCAGTAGGAAGCTCATTAATTAGGATCAGGCTGCATCTCTCCTGTCTGCAATGCAGTATTAAGGGTTCAGCAAGCTCATCCCTGGCTAATGTACAAAGACTTTATCACATTTCTTATGAGTCTTTCTTAAACATGTTTTATCTGTTTACAGGACTGCACCTGATTTGAGGCCAAAATCAAAAGCAAATAGTTACAGTAGCAGAGCCCCCCCCCACACATATACACACTCCCCCAAAAATTGCTTAAAAGCCCGCAATTCATTCAAATCAATTCCATTTCCTTACTTAGTTGGGGGTTCAATGCCAACAAGTGTAAAATCATGTACCTAGGGCATATGAACCCTGATGCTGAGTATAGAATGGGGGGAGGTACTGATACTCACTAGACATGAAAGGATCCTTGAGGCTATTATATCAAAGGACCTCAAGGTGGCAGTTTTCATTTATGCAACTGTGTGTTCTGCTGTTTTAACAGTGGTCTGAAACTTTATTTGAAACAACAGAATTGTGATTTGAACATTGTGCTCGCTGTTTAGACATTGGAGCCCTGCTAAAACTAATTAGACAGCAGGAAGGGTAGTTGTAGTCCTTTGGTCTCCCCGAACAAAACTACAACTAGTAGCATATATTTTTTTATTTTGGATTTAGGGAGTAAAAACCAGGCAGACTACAAAATACATACATGAGTGGTATTTTATGCAACTTTGATACTTCTACACTACATAATTTGAAATTTTATGGAACATGGTAGCCTTAGCCCCTGTAGCCTACTTCCAGGTCAAGTACTCTTTAAATACAAGCCTTACTGCGAGCAGGACATCACACGGTCGCACGCAATCGCATGTATCGTGTGATCTAGGACCAAAAAAATGCTGATCGTTTGCATTATTACTAACTGTAAGTTTGAAAATATTGTGGCGTTTGTTGTAAAACAGAGCTAAATAGATACATTATAGTGTTTACTGCTTACTGTTCACGTATAAAAGCATTGTAGTAACTATGGACACTATTATGACCTTAGAAGGTGACCTTGGGGTTAAATGTTCTAATAGTAATATGTTTCTTATTATGGACACAGTCCCTAAAGAATCATTTAAATGTCATAAATGTCTACAAAATGAAGAACTTCTTAGAGAGATCAGTTTATTTAATGAACGACTAGAACACTTGGAGGCAAGCCAAAAACAAATGGCCTCAAGGTTTATGGAGGGACAAAATGTAACAATTAGTGAACCTTGTCCATCATTTGAAACAACAGCTATTATAATGCAACTTGGTAATATTGAGGTGAACGATCAACCTGCAACTGTATCTTATTCTATTGTACAGTCTGCAAAAAAAAAGGACTAGAGAGGAAGCCTTTATCCACACTTAAATGAGGAATGGTTTACAGTACAAAACTCCCAGGTCTCTAAAAAAGGAAGAAAAGCTGACACTTTTAACCTCCCTTTATACAATACTTATGATGTTTTATCCAGTGATACCCCTGAAACTGAAATAAATAGGCCTACTACATCTACTGTTCATTAAGATACTGATATAAATATCACTCCCATTGTACCCCAAACCACTGATAGAGCAAAGCAAGACACAGTAGCGCTAGGAGACTCAATCATCAAGCACTTAGAGCAGTCTGTAACCCAGATAAAACTTCTAGAGTCTTGTCGAGTTTCAGTGGAGCTAAAATAATGGATATAGTTGTAATGTTAGAAAATATATTAAGCAATGTTGGACCAAACCCTATGGTTATTATATACCTTGGAGCCAATAACATCGTTAAGGACTCAGAAGATAGCATAAAAAAGATTTTGTAGCACTCATAAATAAACTTTTAGAATTAGGCTGGATTCCTGTACTTTCTGAAATTCTACCAGTTCCAAAAGCATCTTATTTTCAAACATTAAAAATTAGAAATATAAATGACTGGATGAGAAAATGGACACTAAGACAGGAAATATCCTGTATTACACACTGGGAGGATTCTCCCATCATGAAGAATTTTATTCCTGGGATGGATTACATCTAAGCAGGAGAGGAAATCTACTACTGGCAAAGCATATAACAGATTTTATTAGTAAAACGTTAACCTAACTTCCTAGGAAGAGGGCAACCTTCTCTCTGTCCTCCTGAAACTGGTGTATTATCAGGAAATTCAATTAAAGATACTAAAAGTAATAACTCAAAAAAATTTAATTTCACAAAAAAACAAATACATAATGATACAGGATTTATTACTATATTATTAGTTAATGCTTATAGTTTGACAAAAAAAAATTGAGGAATTGAAATATACCCTAGTAATAGAAAATGTAACCATTTGTGGAGTCACTGAAACCTGGTTTACAGACCAGGAATGAAATACAGAAATTCAGGGTTATAAAAATTTTATAAAAATAGAAGTGATTCCAGAGGTGGAGGGGTTGTATTATACATTTATAATAACTATATGGCCCATAGTATAACTCCAAATGAGTCATTAGACAATAAAGTAGAAGTAATCTGGATTCAAATAAACCTACATAAGGAGTCACTAATAATGGCCCTTTGTTATAGACTCCCTAGCTTATCTCAAGCTGAAGACATGGAATTACTATCAACCTTAAATAGCATGGATACATTACATAATTATATACTTATGGGAGACTTTAACTTTCCAAAAAATAAACTGGCCTGAACTAGAGGGTCATGGTTTAGTAGAAACTGCTTTTATCGAACTTACAATTAACCAAAATTTAACCCAAACTGTAACCAAAGGGACCAGACAGAATAACATACTCAATATTATCCTAACCAATATAGAAGACAGAATGCCCACTCCAACTATTATAACACCACTGGGAGATAGTGACCATAATATGGTATCAGTAAAATTAAACTTATGTAATAACATCATTAATGGTGTGACAGTAATCAAGGATTTTAATAGGGCCAATTATAGCAAAATAACCAGATTTCTAAGCTCTTTGGAACTGGGAAAATGATCTCAAAGACTTAGATTTATATCAAATTTGGGATCATATAAATGATAAAAGTAACTATTGTTTTGACACATGGGTGCCTAATAAGCCAAAATATAATAATGGACACAGAACTCCACTATGGTGGAACAGGAATATAAATAAAGCCATTAATAAAAAAAAGGCCTATTATAAGAAATACAAAAAAAAAAAAAAACCTGTCCCCAATTACCTGGAATGCATACAAGGAAAAAACCAAAAAGTTAAAAACTATATTAGAAAAGCAAAAAGTAACTTTGAACTAAATTTACCAACTAAAACCATGGACAACCACAAATCTGTTTATAATTATATTGGATTTTTAAGGAAAAAATGTTCTACAGATGGACCAATTAACAACAGTAAGGGTCTTACTAATGATGAATTGGAAATGGCGACTGAGTTTAATAATTATTTTGTAAGTGTATTTACTCCAGCTGATACCTTACCAAAAGGTCTGGAGCAGGGTAACAACGAGTATATATCACCAATTACTATGACTGAGGTTAGAACTTTACTCCTAAAACTTAAATCCCAATCATCACCAGGACCTGACAATATACATCCAAGATTTCTAAAAGAAATAGTTAATGTTATATGTGTCCCTCTGTCAGTTTTGTTTAATGCATCACTTAATCAGGGTGAGACAATTCAAGTATGGAATAAGGCTATTGTTACCCCCATTTATAAAGCCGGTAATAAACAACTAGTATCCAGTTATAGATCTATTAGTCTCACTTCAGTTATTGGTGAACTATTCAAAAAAACCTTATTAACTAGAATCAAACAACGCATTTCTAAATATAATTTACAGGACTTAACGCAACATGGGTTTACCCAGGGCACATCATGCATGACTAACTTGTTAAATTTCTATGAGAATGTAAGTGCCTCCCTTGACCTGGGGTTACCCGTGGATGTTGTCCTAATTGATTTTTCCAAGGCTTTTGATAAAATCTCACATCAGGTTATGATAAATTATATGTGCATGTTTGGTTTTCACCCTAATATATTTAATTGGGTGAAATCATGGCTAAAGAATAGATACCAGAGAGTTACTACCAGAGGACATTTATCATCGTGGGCTAAGGTTAGTAGTGGTGTCCCGCAGGGATCAGTTCTGGGCCCTGTCTTGTTCAATTTATTAATATCAACAATGCAACCATCTAACAAGGTCTGGATGGCCAAGTATGCAGACGACTGCAAACTTGGCTGTATAGTTAATAATACACAAGCTGCAAACCATTTCCAGGAAGAACTAAATGCAATCTGCTCCTGGGCAATAAAAAATAAGATGTGTTTTAATGAACAAAAATGTGAGGTAATGCACTTTGGACATAATAACCAAAATTTCATCTATAAAATCAATAATGTTCAACTTGCAGTAACAACAAATGAGAAAGATTTAGGGGTTCTTGCTGATAATCTAACTTTCGATAATCATACTTTGGTTAAAGTAAAAAAAGTGTCATAAAATTATTGGATGCATTCTTATACATATTAAAAGCAGGGATCAAAAAGTGATTCTACCACTCTATACGAGTATAGTCAGGACCCAACCTGAATACTGTTCTTCCTTTTGCGGACCAATCGCAAAAAAGGAAAAAAAATAGTGGAGGGGGTCCAAATGAAAATAACCAATCAAATTAGAGATCTGGGACCCCTACAATATAAATCAAGACTACAAGATGTGGCCCTTTTTTCCCTAGAATATAGACAAATATGAGGAGATTTATGCTTGATATATAAAGCAACTAGTGACCAGTGTCTTTTTGAAACTTTAGGTCTGATAAAGAACAACTCCCAGACCAATACACGATCACATAATTATAAACTTAGAGGGATGAACTGTAAAACACAAAAAAGGAGCAAATGGTTTTCACAAAGGGTGGTGACTCAATGGAATGCTTTGCCAAGGAAAATTGTGGACAGCGTTAATATGGAATCCTTCAAAAAACAGTTGGATAATTATACGGGAAGTAAAAAAATATCATATTTACATTAGAATTATTCCACTACGTTGGTGGTGAGCTCCTGAAGGGCATTTTTTCTCCCGAGCCCGTATCACTCTGTGAAACTCTGTAACAGCGTGACAAGGCTATGGGTAGGGCAAATTGGATTCTGGGATGCATAAAGAGTGGCATCTCCAGTAGGAGGAGGGGGGGTGTTGTGCTGCCATTGTATCACTCCCTGGTATACCCCCAGCTGGAGTACTGTGTCCAGTTTTAGAGTCCACACTTCAGAAAGACATAGGGTTGAGGTTTTCCAGAGGAGGGCAACTAAAATGGTTTGGGATTTTCACAGGAATCCCTACAGGGAAAGGCTAAAGAATCTCAACATGTATACTCTGGAAGAGAGGAGGGCGAGAGGTGACATGATCAAGACCTACAAAGTACCTCACAGGGGTAAACTGTGTACAGTTGGGGAGTTTCCTTCAAATAAGGATGAGCACCCAAACCAAGGGGCATACAATGAAGCTGGGGGGGGAGTTCAGGATAGATGTGAAGAAATATTTCTTTGCTGAAAGGATGGAAGATGCCTTGAACAGACTGCCAGGAGAAGTGGTGGAAGCTAAAATAGTAGGGACATGAAGCATGCATGGGATAAACATAGGGCAATATTAGAAAAAGGGGAAGGAGGGGGTCAACGGAGATCAATAGGGCTATGGAGGTGGAGTAGGTTCATGTTCATTGCAGGAAAAATCCATTGAGCAAGCTCATTCACAAGGAGGTCCTGATGGACACAGACATAATAAGACATACAGTAACATATACAGGCAGGAGATACAAGTAGGTAGAGAACACTTGGGCAGACTGGATGAGCTGAGCAGTCCTTTTCTGCCAGCAAATTCTGTGTTTCTATGGCATCATGTGTTCATTCAGGTGCAGTGTTTATCTAAAGTTGGGCCTACCATACATCCAGATGTAAGGTACAGTAAATTACCGAATTAGATGCAGCCCACTTACAGTGCAATAAACAGAACCCCAGTGCTTTGAGAAGCCTTTACTCTTCTTAAGGCTGCTTAAAGAGCTGAGGTTCTATTTGCAGTGTCCACACCGGTATGCTGATCTTAAAATTGATGCTGCATCTGAATGAGTACTTGATTCTTGCTCACTCCATTTCTTCCCCACTTTGAAAGCTGCTTGTTCTGAGTTACTTTTGGGCTGGCAGCACCTCACCTGTGTTGGAAGATGACCAATAAGTGGCACTGAAAGGTGTCAGACTTCACAGACTGTGAAGGCAGCTGCTCACCCACCATCTTGGCAAGAAGAAGGCTGCAGCTGTGGCCACCGATGAATGCTGGAGTGTGGGGATGGGGGAACCAAAGGGGACAGACATGAGGTAAAATCATAATAAAAATTGTGAGTCCTTCACCAGCTTTCCAAAATGCTTACCAATAGAAGAACACACAATGAAGTTTTTCAAATGGCAACACAATCTGATGAGCCCTCTGTCTGCCGTCTGACACCAGGCATCAACCAGCGTAAAATTGCCTAAAGAAGGCAGTGTGGTCATGTGGTTACTGAAATACTGGAGATTACAGATTTATAAGAACAAAAGAATATCACACAGAAGCTGGCACATGTGCCTATAGCAGCTGTCTTCTGCATCTCAGTAGTTATTTATATCCTTGAGGTACTTGAATGTTTCTAGCATATCCCCTCTTTCCCCTTCCCTCCTCTCTTCCAGTGAGTACATATTGAGGTCCCTTAATTTCTCCTCATAAGTCTTGTGTTGCAAGCTCTGTACCATCTTATTCGCCCTTCTCTGGACCATCTCCAGCTTGTTAATATCCTTATGAAGGTGCGACCTCTAGAACTGCACACAGTAATTCATGCGAGGCCTGACCATGGTTTTATATAATGGCATCACTACCTCCCTCCTTATGCTGGTGATACCCCTGCCTATGCACCCCAGCATGTCACTGCCCTCCCAGCTGCCTTAGCACTTTGACATTTTCAGGTCATCTGAAATAAGAACTGGCCAGGTCCCTTTCCTTCTTTGTGACTGTCAGCAGCTCCCCCCCATCCTGCAGCTTTCCCCAAGGTTTCTGTGTCCCAGGTGCATAATTTTCCACTTTTTTGAACTAAACTTTAGTTGCCAGTCCTCAGATCATTTTTCAAGCTTCCCCAGGTCCCTCCTCATTTTCTCCATCCCCTCTGGAGTATCCACTGTGTTACAGATCTTGCTGCCATCTGCAAACAGGCAGACCTTTCCCTTCAGCCCTTCTGCAATGTCACTAATGAAGACATTGAACAGAACTGGCCCCAGGACTGATCCCTGTGGCACCCCACTGGTGACCCCTCTCCCCAGACTGCACCCCATTTACCATCACTCTCTGCCTCCTGTCTGTTAGACAGTTTCTAACCCAGTTTACCACCCTTTCCCTCATGCCCAGCCTACCCAGCTAGTTTATTAGCCTCCTATGTGGGACGGTGTCAAAGGCTTTGTTGAAATCAAGGTAAGAATTGTCCACTGCCCCACCCTGATTTACTTCTTTTGTCACCCAGTCAAAGAGATCAACCAGATTTGTCTGACATGACCTTCCCACTGTGAATCCATGTTGCCTATAGTCCTGGGCTCCGATGGTTTCTAGATGCCCCACTATCCTTTCTTTAAGCAATGTCTCCATGATCTTCCCCACTATTGAGGTGAGGCTGACCAGCCTATAGTTCCCTGCCTCCTCCCTGCTGCTGGATTTGTGTAGAGGGACCACATGTGCCCTCCTTCAATTCTCTGGTACCACCCCTGTGTTGAATGACTCAGTGAATATGGTTGCCAGAGGTACTGCTATCTCCCTTCACAGTTCTCTTAATATCTTTGGGTGTATGCCCTCTGGTCCCATCACTTTGTCCACCTTCAATTTAGTCAGCTCCTGCAGGATACTTTTGCCTGTGAATGGACTATTGTCCACCTCTTCTCTGCCTTGGCAACTGCTGTACTGCTGTGGCCCTTGCCCCCCCCATCTGTGAATACTGAATAGAAAGACACAGTGAATGTCTTGGGGGGGGCACATGACAGTTATTAGGCATGGTACTATCACTTCCAACTACCTAAATAGCACATATAAGCAAGCAACATTCGCACTGACAAATGCTTATTACTAAATACTTTCCCAGGACAGACCAGATGAAATACAATATCCCATTTTCAGTGACGTCCTGCTTTTGCACATTTTTAGATTGTATTTACCCAGGATAGACCAGCTGAGAGGCAATATCTAATGTCCGGTGTGCTCCCAAATTTTGACCCCACATTTCCAACATAGTCTTTTCACGTTATGCTGTTATGATCAAGACAGACAGAATTTTTTAAATCCCATTTGAAAGGTGATTTCACAGTACGACTGAAAAAACGTTTCAGTGGGGATTTGAAAAATAACACCTGTCATGTTCACGAGGTGGGGTAACACAAGGGATAGGTTGAACATTAGGGGCCACAATTGGAAAAAATAAAGCTATGAGTAAATGTAGGAATAATGCAACATTTCTTCATAAATTAGTTGTTTTTTTCACATTTTGACCCCAGATTATTCCGTATAGTCTTTTTGTGACCTGACATTATGCTCAAGACAGGTGGAATTTCTTCAATCCCATTTGAAAGGTGATTTTGCAGTGCAACTGCCAAAACATGTTTTGCAGGGGATTTGAAAAATGGCACTTGTCATGTTCATGAGGTACAGTAACTCAAGGAATATGTTGAAAATAAAATTGTGGGCCAAAAGCTGCACGCATCACAATGTTATGAGTGAACATTGAAAAAAATCAACATTCTACATAACTTCGTTGTTATGTGACATTTTGACCCCAG
Source organism: Neoceratodus forsteri (assembly GCA_016271365.2). Classification (NCBI taxonomy): domain Eukaryota; kingdom Metazoa; phylum Chordata; order Ceratodontiformes; family Ceratodontidae; genus Neoceratodus; species Neoceratodus forsteri. Next base: position 556,435,374 of record CM057452.1, on the reverse strand, counting down.
ATTTTCAACATAGCCTTTTCACATGCCTTTCTTTTAGATGTGACAGGTGTCATTTATAAAATACTGACCAAAATGTAGTTTGCTACACAAGTGCAAAAACGCATTCTGGCCAGAATTTGAGAACTGGTACTTGTCATGTTCATGAGGTGGTGTGGAAAAATGGCTATGTTGAACATTAGAGGCGATTGTGTCATGGCCCATGCCTGATACCCAGAGACAAGTCAGGAGCTTTCTTGGGTTATCAGGGAATTATAGAAAATTTGTTCCCAACTACAGCTCCCTGGCTGCTCCTTTATCGGGATTGCTGGCAAAGAATAAGCCTAGGAAAGTAAAATGAGATGCAGACTGTGAGCAGGCCTTCACACAGCTGAAAACAGCTCTGTGCAGGGCCCCAGTGCTGCTAGCCCAGACTACAATAGGCCATTTGTGGTGCAGCTGGACACCTTAGATGTGGGAATAGGGGCAGTCCTCAGCCAAGTATCCAATCAGGGTAGAGAGCACCCCATTGTATACTTAAGCAAAAAGCTGCTTCCCCGGGAACAAGTCTGTGCAACAGTAGAAAAGGAATGTCTCGCCTTAGTTTGGGCATTAAAAAAACTTGAACCATACCTTTGTGGGAGACATTTTAAGGTCCAAACAGACCACAACCAGTTAGTATGGTTAAGGCAAATGGAAAACTTCTGAGATGGATTATTGCCTTGCAGGCTTATGACATGGAGATTTCACATAGGCCTGGATCCAAGAATGGAAACGCAGACAGCCTATCCTGTATACTGGATCTATGAAAGAACTGGATGTTCCACCAAGGTTCTGTTTTAGGAGGGAGGGATGTTGCGTGGTAGGATTATATCCTTTATTTGGGTTCTTATTGTATGTGCTGTAATGGACTTTAGAGTATGACACTGTCTCTTTAAAAAGCTTTTAGGAATAAAATGCAAAGTAGCCAGAATTGCTATAGTAGGGTGGATCTGGTACATCTCTAGATAAGGGAGACAGGTTTAGGACCCAGGAAGACATAACTTATCATACAAAACTTAGCATGTAAGTTCCAGTGACAAGAGAGGGCACATCATGACTTAGGGGTCAAGCCAAATGCATGGACCAGATGTTACTGGGGTTGACATGGAACCACAGTGACACTTTCAGGAAAGGTAAACTTTACACACCATCACACTGTGGTCGGGGCTTGGAAAATGACCGGACTGTATGTATCAGACACATTTGGAACTCAGGGCAGTTGTGCAGTTTTAGCTTGGAGTCAAGTGTCTGAGCACAGGGAGAATGTCAGAGCTAAGAAAAACTCACTAATGTGGTATATACTTTTAAACCAAAAAGTATATGTGTAGGCCTGAAAAAATCTCTGTAATGAGACTTGAGTGTGTGGAAATTAGACCTTTTACATACTGAATAAAAAAGTCTGATTTTAAATCAGAATTTTGGAAACCAAAAGCATGCATGGGACAGTCATAAGGCAATTCTAGGGGGTTGGGGTAGAAAGAAGTAGGCTGCTGGTTAACTAGGATCTGCAGCTTATCCAGTAGGCAGGGAAATGGGCAGACTGGGTGGGCCAAGTGGTCCTTATCTGCCATCAAATTCTATGTTTCTATGTTTCTATTTGGGGTTAAAATATTGGAAATTACCAAAGTTATGAGCAAGCATTGAAATATTTCAGTGTACCTTCATAACTTTGTGTTTTTTAATGTTTCAGTCTCAAATTTTCAATGTAGTCTTCTTATGACCCCCACCTCATGAACCTAGTATGTGAAACTTTTCAAATCCTACTCGTAAGGTGATTTTTTAGAGTGGGTACAAAATCACGTTTGGGCCAGAGGTAAAGAAATTCACTTACCACGTTCATGAGATGGGAGTCCCAAACAGGTCAAGTTAAAAATATGGGGGAAAATTATTAAAAAATGACCAAGTTATGAATACATGTTCAAAACTCATTACAATACATTCACCGCACACCTGATTTCCTCAGTTTCCAGTCCAGTGTTGAAGAATGAAGAAATGTCTCTGCTCCAGAGATGATTATGGCGTTGGCCTCTCAGTAGATAATTAAGGTGTAAAGGTGATATGGAGTGGTGGGTGCTGAGTGGGGGCTGGTGAGGGAGGTTCCGTGGCAGGGGTGGCGGTGGCAACAGACATTGATGGACCATTTTTATTTTTACAGATTTAAAAAAAAAGAAAAAAGACTGTAAGGGACAGTTTTCTTTATTTTAGGTACCAACACTGGGGGCACATGGATGCAATGTTGCCAACAAAAATGTAGCAGCCAGAATGCCTCGGTCAAAAGGCCGTTAGGATAGTAGGTAGACGGATTAAATGTTGTTGACATAAAGCCATGAATGCTGACTGCAACATTCTGTCCCCACCCTAAGATTTGACTGGATGCACTTACTTGTTAATTGGGAACACCTGTGTGGTGTTGATCTCTTGTGCTCCAATAGTATTGGTGCCTGTAACCAGACTTTATTGAGGGTTTATAGGTGGCTGTACCTGATGCACAGTTTTATTCTGTTTTCTGTGTCGCAGTCATACAGTTCATCCTGACACAGAAAGGCAAGCTGAAACTAGCACTGGACAATCACCTCTATAGAAAGGAAAAATAAGGAGCAGACATGGAGCAGATATGACGCTGTGAGTTATGTACCTGTCAGGCAAGGCTACACACAATTGCTGAAACCGTGACACAGCCTCCGACTAATCACAACCATGTGCCTTTGCATGAGAAGGTGGAGATGGTTACAGCAAGGGCTGCGATTAAAAGCAGGGCGCACAAGACAGAGGAGCCCACTAAAATAATAATAATAATAATCTTTATTTATTTTGCACCTTTCAATTATCAAGGTGCACTATAAAACAAAACAACAAATGAAAACATGTGCACAGTAAGATCCAAATTTAATATTAATCACAATATGCTTTGCTCCATAAGTAGGTCTTCAATGCCTGTTTAACCCCCCCCCCACAGTCGCACACTCCTGCAGCCGGCAGGGTAGAGAATTCCAAAGGACTGCTGCCACATATATAAATGCACGGGCGCCTGAAGATTTCAAACTTCCCTTGGAACCTCTAGCAATCCCTCATCAGCCGAACAGAGCGGTCGCTCCTTGCAGTAAGGAGACAGAAGCTCTTTCAGGTAGTCAGGGCCAAGTCCATGTGGGGCTTTATACATCAGTAATCCGACTTTAAAGGTGATCTGCCACTGAACTGGCAGCCAGTGCAGTTCGCGCAGCACCGGTGTGATATGGGGTGTCCAAGAAGTCCCTGTCAACAACCATGCCACAGCATTCTGCACCAGCTGCAGGCAGCAGAAATCAACCCCCAAAAGCCCAAAGTACAGGGAGTTGCAGTAATCAAGGCACGAGGTCACAAAGGTGTGGATCAGCGTGGGAAGGTCACCAGATGAAACAAGGTGTTTGATCCTAGCGATGTTCCTTAGATGGTAAAAGAATGATTTAACAACAGTGGACACCTGAGATTGAAGCGTCCGCTTGTCATCAATCATCACCCCTTGGTCCCACATCAGTTCGGAGGTTAGGAGCTGGGTGCCCCCCAGAAAAATTCCTGAGGGAAGACTGGCCCCCAACCCCCATCTGGCGACCAAGATCCACAACCATCACCTCCCTCTTCCCCGTGTTCAACTTCAGCCAGCTGGAATTCATCCAATCCTGGATTTCAGCGAGGCAGTTATTAAATACTGAGAATGCTCTATCCTGGTCAGGTGCAAAATACAGGTAGAGCTGGGTATCATCAGCATAACAGTGAAACCTCAGCCCATACTGTCTTACAATGTCTCTGAGGGGCAGCATACACACCCCAAACAACATGGGGGACAGCACAGAGCCCTGAGGGACCCCACAAGACAGAGGGGAAAAAGTCAGAAGAATAAATCCCCAACACAACCCTCTGAGTTCTACCGGTGAGCAAAGACCTAAATCATCTCAGAACTGAGCCAGTTAGGCCACAAATAAGTCTCAGGCGCTCAAGCAGCACCCCATGATCCATGGTGTCAAAGGCTGAAGAGAGATAGAGAAGCACCAAGATGGAGCGTCTTTTATGATCTCTTGCCATCAGGAGATCATTGAGCACCCGAACCAGTGCAGTCTTGCTACTGTGTCTGTTATGAAAACCGAATTGGAAGGACTCATTAAAGTTATGGATGGTCAAATGGTTCTCCAGCTGTACAGCCACTACCTTCTCAATTACCTTCCTCAAAAAGGGGAGGTTAGAGATAGATCTGCAGTTTGCCAGGCAGTCTGGGTCCAGAGAAGCTTTCTTCAGGAGGGGTGTTAACACAGCCTCCTTCAGGGAGCTAGGAAACTTACCCAACTCAAGGGAGCACCAGACTATCTGCACCAAGATGGGGCAAATGACGTCACAACAACCCAAAATCTGGGTAGTTGGGCCCGGATCTAAACTACAGCAAGTAGGGCACATGCCCTGGACAATCCACATAACATCCACAATCTCCAGCCAGTCAAAGGTACTCCAAGAGAAGTGAGGGACAGTGGCTGGGCACCGATCACCAACATCTTCCATAGAGTCTGACAAAAGGATCTCCGCCCTTATGTCAGCCACCTTATCAGCAAAGAACTGAGCAAGCTCTTCACACTCCAGTTGTGAAAAAGGTCTTCGCACCTGCAGACATATTGGGTTGCACAGCCTGTCCACAGTTCGAAAAAGCTGAGCTGGTGGGTTCTGAGCAGCAGCAATCACCCCAGACAGGAACTCTGCCTTCTTACAGGCGATTGCTGACTGATAGAGTTGGTAGTGCTCGAGCAGTCTAAGATGGTCGGCCTCCAGGGCAGATTTCTGCCAACAGCGTTCGAACCTTCATCCTAGTTGCCACAACTCCCTCAAGCTCCCATCAAACCATGGAGACTGAGGGCAGAGGGGGAGAGAGGATGAACACGGATTGGAGCGATGGAATCCAGAGCTGTGACAATGACCGTATTATAGGCCAGGACCAGAACTTCAGGGTTGCTGCTTGCCACAGGAAAATCCAATAGATCAAGCACTGCAACTAGGCCTTCAGGACTTAAGCCCCATAAAGGGCAGTACCTGACCATCTCCACAGGGGTAAGCCCACACGAGGGGGAGCAAAAATTGAATCTTATGGTGTAATGGTCGGACCATCCAACAGGTTCCACTCCCTCATCAGAGGCTTTGATCCCCAGGAGGAAATACAAGTCAAGGGAGTGATCGTGTTTATGAGTAGCAGAGGTAACAATCTGTGTAAGGCCCAGTGATGTCATCAACTGGAGGAAGTGTTATCCAAATTGAGAGAGTCTGTCATTGATCCAGGCATTAAAGTCGCCCAGGACCATCAGCCTGGATGACTCAAATGCCATATCGATCATGAAGTCAACTACTTCCTGAAGGAATAGCTTCTCATCCCCGGGTGGACAGTAGATGAGAGCTATCCTACAGCCTACACCTGCTACAACAGTGCACTCAAAAGACCTGGCATCCTCAACCAGTACACTCGTGAGTCCCAATTCGGTCTTGAAACAGACCGCCACCCCCCACCCCTGGAGCGCAATCTTGAGCGGTGTATCACCAAATACCCAGCTGGAATTGCTGCCTCAAGTATGGGGCCAGCTTTTCATCCAGCCAGGTTTTGGTGATGCAAGCCAGATCGGTTGTCCCGACAAGATCTGCTGTAATTGCAGTCTTGTTCTTAACTGATCTGGCATTGCACAGCACTGCTCGAGTTGGACGGGTCTCATGGGCCGCCCTGACCACCTGCCTGCCCATAGTGGTGGTGCCCTTGGGTATGGAGACTAGGCATGATGGAACACGCTCCAGGATCCATTTCACCCCAGGGCATCTTCTGAACTTAACTACCCTGATGTGAGTGCCCCACTCATCCATCCTCCATTGTCCACCCCCACGCCCCACCCCGACCCTATGAATAATACCCAGCACTCTACAGCACTGATAGGTGGAAAATGATAGAGGTTGGGGGGAGGGCGGAGGGTGCAGAGAGCAGGGGATGAATAGCGCACAACCTGGGGGGAAGATCCACAACACATATCACAGACCAAAAACCCAACGTAAGGAGAAAAAAAACCCACAACCTCCACAACTCTCCCACAGGACAGAGATAAACACTGAACAACAAAAAATCAAAAATATACCCCCTTTTCCCAGGTCTCCTCACTCACTCTCACCAAGAGGGGAGAATCATAAAATAGAATAATTTAGTTCACACTCCCACCCACCAAGATAAAATTATACAGAAATTAATTAAAAAACAGATTAGGATCTACAGTCTCTAGCTAAATAAGTCCAAAAAGTGAAGTTAAGTCACCATAGGGAGTCACTTCAAGGAAATTAAAGTCACAGTGTAAAATCCATCCAGAGTATTCAGATGCGGGATTAACAAAAATAAAATAAATAAATAAATAAATAACTCAATTTCTGCCTCCAGCAATTAAATGAAATGAACAGTACTGTTTCAAATTCCCAGGTTCTCCCACCACCTGAGATCTAATAAAACCAGGCACTCTCACTGCTGAGAACATAAAAATGAAATAAACAGTACTGGTTTTAAATCCCCAGGCCCTCTCACTACCTGGCGGTCCGAGAGAAGTTGGCACTCTCACTGCCCAAAGCACAACAAAAAACCAAAAATTGTTTTAGTGAACTCGTTTCCGAAAAGTACACTCTGAAGGCCATTAAAAACTCCTAAAATGAAGTCATTTTGAAGGAGCAGAGCTCAATAATAATCCAGATATTTAAGGATGAGCCAGACACCTGAAAACCCTTTTGTGAGGCCTTTCCACAGGAAATGGCCCCACCACCTCGGCACCCAGTTTTATGCCTGCCCACCGGATGGCCAAAAAAGGGGCCTGGGAGAGACCTTAAGCCCATCGGCTGGCTCTCCAGTCGAATCAGACCCAGACCACCTGGACAGAAGCCAACTCTGAGGCTGGCCACCCACAATTTCAGGGTAACTGGTCCCGGTTTGGCAAATTCCACGTGTCACTGTCACATACCACAGTAGAATTAAGACAAGCAGCAAATCTTCAAAGATAAGATTCCTTTAACTTTCCATACCACACAATCTTAGCTCTCTTCTAAGAGTCCCATAAGCCATGTAAAACACGATGGTTCCTTCCAAAATGAGATATAATCCACAGTATTTCCTACAGGACGTACAACTACAAAATCCTTGACTCACTCATAGTCCCAACCTGGTCTGATCAAAGCAAGCAATATATCCCAAAAACTATCTCAACAGGGACCCAGCTCCAACGGATCACCAGGCAGCCCACTCACTCACTTGCTCCAGCAGCCTGCAAAATACTGTAATGTTGAAAACACCACGGCAAAATACCAGGAGCTGCCAGCAAAAAGCAGTGCATGCAGACAGAATTACTGGCAGACTTTGAGCAGGCAGACTAAAATCCAGCAAACCTCATACAGTCGCAACTTTCATACAGGAGTCACTAATGGTTGCACTAATAATATGTTTGGTGGATGAGAAAGAAAACCCAATTTAACAAAAAACACAAATAAAACAAAGTTAAAACCACGTAAAAATAACTAAAAATGAGCTAACACAGGTCACTGCTGTGCTACACAATGCTACAATTATGGTCAGCCCAGCACAGCTGCCATCTTACAACAAGGACTGAAAAAGGAGGCGTACCTGTGGCTGCAGAAGTGCAGGCCCCTTCTACAGCCAGAAGTTGGTGTCTTTGTCTTACACATGCAGCTGCAAAAAAACATTGTCCATAGTGGGCTACAGGAGGTTTCTGTATGCCATGCTCACCTGTTGCCTTCTCAGGGCATCCTACGATGAGATGTTTGTCACCAGAGGCAGCAGTGTGGAACAAATGATAAATAATGACATAACTATTTCTCTGGCTAAATGAGGACTTGGTTATTTTTGCCAATGACGAGGATTTAAAAGTTCTGGCAGACAACCCTCACTAGTTTTGTGATGAAAGTTTCACTGTGGCACCCAGGGAGGATGCCCAGCTTTACACTGTTCATGCCGTGGTGCACAGCATTAATTTCTCATGTGTATATGCTCTGCTGCCTGGCCACAGTGAAGCAGTGTATGTTAAATTATTCAAGCACCTCCAAGATCTAATTGGCAGTAAGTTGTGTCCCACCAGTTTCAAGACTGACTTTGAGTTGGTGGCTATTAATGTTCTGTTCTGCACCAAGCTTTGCCAACAGCAGAATTAAGTGGGTGCAACTTTCACTTGGGTCAGGCAATGTGGCACCATCTCCAAAGAGAAGGTCTTTAGCAGTGATACATTAAAGATGAGGTGTTTGCTCTCAAGGTACACTGCGTACTGGTCCTCGCATTTGTTCCCAAGGACTGTGTTGAAAAATATTTTGAGGTAATGCAAGATGATGATAGCGTTTCAGAACTTGAAATCATCCAAGATTATTTCAAAGATAACTACATCGGTATGCTGTACAGGAGCAGAAGAACGAGAAGACTGCCCAGGTTCCCAATTCTAGATTGGAGCCAGTATGAGAGGGTGATGCAGGACCTCCCTCGTAGCAGTAATGCTCTAGAAGCATTGCACCGGGCTTTTGCACAATCAGTGACTATACATCATCTAACCTGTGCAAGATTAGCCTGCAAGCTTTGATAGGAACAACATGCCATCACACTTCAAAGATGGCAAGTGGAACTGGGGCAGGAACCACCAAGGAAAAACAGTAAATATGTCCAAGTTAACAAAGTTTACAAAATGATCTGCTCGGACGTCTGTAACAGGCAGCTGAAACAGTATCTAGAGGACATAGCAAGTGTCACTGAAATAAACATGGCATACGTTTTAACCATATAATTTTAAAATAGTGTGCTTGACTGTTAATGTTATTGTTGTTAATTACTTTGCATGCCTTCTTATATACTCATTTTTACATTCGCTTGCACGCATGCGCAAGGAACATCTTGCAACAGTATGAGTTTTGGAGGTGTGTGACCCTCCTCCCCAATGCAGTGCTCAGTGTAGCAGGCATGACCCTAGGAGACCAATACATGCCAAGCTGTGTATGACAGCAGTTTGGCTGTGTTGGTATTCACATCAAAGAAAAGGTCCACTGCAATCAGCGGTGGTAGCGTGTATGCAATTAGCATACATAGCCAATCTGCTGTCATGCACAGCTCGGCAATCCCTCCCACTTCCTCCCTCTGCTAATGTCCTCCCCCTCTCCTTTTGTTCCCAGCCCCTACCTTGTATGCTGAGGGGGGTGTCCAATCCCCCTCAGCTCATGAACCCCCCTCAGCACACTGTGTGGCTGACAGGGGTGCCCAATCCCCCATTGGCTGCAGCCCCCCCAAAAAACAACAACTGGCACACTGGGAGCCCACCTCAGTGTGCTCATGCCCTCCCCAACACACACACTGTGTGGCTGGTGGGGTGCCCAATCCCCACCGGCTCCACTCCGCCCAACAAACAAGTAGGCGGCACACTGGGAGCCCACCCCAGCATGCCAAATGCATCTGTTTTGGTCACTACTACAAGTGCCTTCATGTGATAGTCACGCTCTACCAGAGCAGTGTAAGATTATGTAGTGGTATCATATGGGATGTGAACCTGACCCACCACCTCACCTTCCCCAAGCACACCGTGAGTCCAGCTGCTCCTTCTCCTTGGCACCCTTTGAGGCAGTGGTGGTGGACTTGGATGGTCACTGAGTGAGGAGAAGGCCCTGAATCCCACTCAGCTCTGCCTGGAATCTAGCAACCTCCTTCCTCAGCCCAGAGAGGTGCACAAAGATGGGGCAGCACTGCAGTTTTCAGAAAGCCTCCCTGAAAACTGCCACCCCACAACCACTGCACTGCACTACGCCCAGCATACCTACTTATTACCCTGCCTGTGTGTGTTTTATTTACTTAAAAACCTTTTGTACTCCTACCCTAGATAGTGTTTTTACCTAATTCCCAATTTCTGTGTGACTCTAACTCTCCTAACTCCTTGTAGTGAGCTACAATGGGAGGGCTTTAAGCCGAGGTTCGATGGGCAGAGCAACAACGCTACTCCCCTATCAAGCTTAAAAGGTCACAATGTCCTGAGCCTCACCAGGGTTCTTTTTCATTGCTGCCAGAGGCTAGACCCTCCGCATTGCCTGCATCATTTACCCTGTGTGCTTATTTTTCTCTGACTACACCCCAATCCCTCTCGGTTCCCACTTCTCTGCATTCACCTGCCATGGTTGCTGCTCATGCGGTTGGTTTCGTCTCGGCTCCCTCCTGCTGTGGTGCTATGTCATGCCCGGCTTCCACTGCCAGTGCTTGGGGCATTTTCTCCAGCTTTGGCAGCTATGCAGTGACCCTGTTTCACTCTGCAGCTCGGTTTGGTGGTGCGCTGCACCCAGTTCCTGGCTCACTCCCTCCTTCCAGCTGCCTCCTCTACTCTGGTCCTTGTAATGGACCTATCCCACCTCCCTTGCTGCCAATTCTCTTGGTAGTAGCAGCTGGGAATGCTACGGAGAGAGAAAGTGAGTACAGGAGGTGCCTCTGTTTTCAATCTGCTACTCACTCTTTCTCGCTCAGCTACATGGGAGACTTTTGTCTGGGCTCCAGCTTCATTTCACACAGTTCAGGTACAGGATAACAATCATGCAAATTTTATTTACCAATGTTTTCTTCCACCCTCCCTTTTCTGACAAGGCACAGTACACTTTGATGGCCAGATCAGATTTGGAGCAGAGCTGTTTCTCTTTTCCCTATCTATTAATGTGCTGCTCTGTTCCATAGCTTGGCAGACTTCATTTACACAACAGTGTTTCTTTCTGTTCCCTCTTCTGAATGCTGCTTAGAGTGTTCTTTTGCACTATTGTGTAAGGGGAACTTTTTCTAAGGAAGCAGCTTTTCAGCAGCAGCACTGCTTATTGGCAGAGTCATTAGCTTTGTCTCCTCTCCTTCCAATAAATCTTTCTGTCAATTTCTACAGTACAATGGGGTATGTTTGCTAGTCCTGGATCCTTGCTTGCCTGCCCTTCTGCAGTTCTCCTCCCATACTATTGCATCCATTCCTGCAGGCCCTGTCTGTGGCTGCCTTCCAGATGCTTGACCTCCCGCTTGCCTTAGGTTTTCCACCTGCTTCTCGGCTCCTTCCAATCGAACCAGGCCCTCCTTCACCTGGACTATGGGAGGGGAATCCAAGCACTCAATGATAAGCTTAAATGCTACATTGACAAGCATTCAAACTAGCAAAGGGGTGGCAGGCCAGCAAGGAGGGTACCTACTTGCTCACCCCCCACAGCTAGCAGGAGACCAGGGAACCAGAGGAGTGGCTATCTCTGCAAAGCAGTGTGCAAAGATGGAGGTTAGTGTCCAAGGTGGATAAGCAGAAAAAAGGGCAAAATTCAGCAGAAGGCAGACAGCAAGGAGAACCAGGGATAAATGACAACCAAGGAAGGGCTGGAGTAGAACAGTGAAGCAGCCTAGGAGGTCAAATCATGGAAAGCATGTGCAAATGCCAGGAGCCTTAGCAACAAGATGGAAGATCTGGAGGCTGTCATGGTACAGTCAGACCTGGACATTGTGGCCATCACTGAAACCTGGTGTAATGATAACCATGACTGAGATGGCCATACCTGGCTACAACATATTCAGAAGAGACAGAGCAGGCAGGAAGGGAGGAGGTGGCACTGTATGTGAAAAATGACATAAGGGCCACACAGATCCAGGAGGAAAAAATGGGGAGAGATACTGTGGGTTAAGCTGGAAAGGAAAATGGGGCCAGCCATCCACACAGGTGTGGTCTATAGACCACCAGCACAGGAGGAAGAAACAGATAGGGAGCTGATGCTAGCCATCCAAGGATGGCAGACAAGGGTGAGGTAGTACTGGTTGGAGACTTCAATATTCCAGACGTGGACTGGAGCATCCCAGCAGCAGCATCAACTAGGAGCAGATTTATCCTGGACTCCCTTCAGGGTGCCTTCCTCAAGCAATTGGTCATGGAACCAACTCGGCAGAAGGCAATACTGGACCTTCTGCTCACAAACCGGGACAGTGTGATGGGGTAACAGTGGGGGAGCACCTGGGTAACAGTGACTACCAGTCATTGTAGTTTGAAATCACAGAAAGAGCAGAACCAAACCACACAAAAACACATATCCTGGATTTTAGGGGGCAGACTTTGGGAAAATGGGGAGATACTTGAAAGAGGCATTAAGGGAATGGGACAGGAATCAGGGGTTGAGGAACAGTGGGCAGTATTAAAATGGGGATTATAAGAACAACAGAATTATGCATTAAGCAGGTTAGCAAGAGGAAAAGGAAGAGGAGCCCATTATGGTTTCCAAAGAGGTAGCAAAGAAAGTGAAAGCCAAAAGATTGCATTCAGGCAATACAAAAAGACACAGGCAGAAGGGGATAGGGAGAAGTACCAGGAGAAACAAAGGGAGGCAGGGAAGTCAGTGAGGGAAGCCAAAGCTCAGACAGAAGAACACATTGCAAAATCAGTGGGTAAAGGGGACAAACCTTTTACAGGTACATCAGTGAAAAAAAGAAAAGACAAAGGGAGGATAGTGAGACTGAAGGGGGATGAGGAGCGGGTGAAGGATGACAACAGTAAACTGACATATTGAACAGGTGTTTCTGCTCAGTCTTTACTGAGGAAGAGGGTAATGGGTCTGAAGGGTACAAGGGTGAGAATGGTGCAGAAATGGACACAAGTCCCTTTACGAGAAAGGGTCCTGAAGGAACTGGAAGTAATAAGAGTTGACAAAGCAATGGGGCCAGATGGGTGCACCCCAGGGTCCTTAAAGAACTAAAGAGGTGGTGGCTGAACCTCTGGCTATCCTGTTTAGCCAATCACTGAAACAGGGAGGTACCCAAAGACTGGAGGACAGCAGATGTAGTCCCCTTATACAAAAGTGGGAACAAAGAGGAAGCAGGGAACTACAGACCAGTCAGCCTCACCTCGGTAGTGGGAAAGATCATGGAAGCACTACTGAAGGAGAGATTGGTGGAACATCTGGTTGTCAATGGACTACAGGACCCAAGGCAGCATGGTTTCACCAGGGGAGGTCATGTCAGACCAACCTCATTGAATTTTTGATTGGGTGACTAGGAGGTGGATCAGGGGAAGGCAGTGGACATGGCCTATCTGGACTTCAGCAAGGCCTTTGACACTGTGCCACATAGAAGACTATTACACAAACTGGGAATATGGGTGTGGGCAGGACAGTAGTGTGTGGGGTAGGTAACTGGCTGGGTGGCAGGACACCGAGGGTGGTGGTAAATGACTGTCACTCCACAGAGGGAAGAGTGACCAGTGGGGTACCACAGGGATCAGTGCTGGGACCGGTCCTATTCAACATCTTCATCAGTGACATTTGCAGGATCTAGAAGGCAGAATTTCACTGTTAGCTGATGACACAAGCTCTGTAACAGAGTAGACACACCAGAGGTGTAGACAGAATGAGAAGGGACCTGCAGAAACTTGAAGAATGGTCAAGGGTTTGGCAGTTGAAATTCAATGCAAAGAAGTGCAAGATAATGCATATGGGCACAAAAACCCTGGCACAATATATCAGTTGGGGTGAGAATATAGCATGCACCAAGCAGGAAAGGATCTTAGGGTTGTCATCTCCTGATGACCTCAGAGTCGGAAACAGTGTGACAAGGCATCAGGTAAAGCAAATAGGATGCTGGGATGTATAGGCAGGGGCATCACCAGCAGGAAAAGGAGGTCATAATTCTGCTATACAAGACACTAGTGAGGCCCCACCTGGAGTACAGTGTACAGTTCTGGAGACCATACCTACATAAGGACATAGACAGGGTAGAGAAGGTTCAGAGGAGGGCAACAAAGATGGTGCATGGATTGCATCACAAGTCCTATGAAGACAGGTTGAAGGAACTGAACATGTACTCCCTGGAGGAGAGGAGGAGGAGGGATATGATAGAGACATACAAGTATCTTACAGGGAGGAACAGGGTGCAGGAAAACACTATTTTTAAGCGAAAAGATGTTCCAGGACTAGAGGGCATGGGATGAAGTTGGAGGGAGGACGATTCAGAGGAAACATAAGAAAGAATTTCTTCATAGAACAGGCGGTGGACAAGTGGAACACCCTGCCAGAGAGAAGTGGTGGGGGCTGAAACAATCACCGGGATTTAAGAATGCATGGATAGAACATAAAGGAATTCTAGAGGTCAGGGGTAAGGGGACTTCTAGGAAAACAAACTGAACTTACAAGCTCAAATGGGCAGACTGGATGGGCCATAGGCCCTTATCTGCCGACACTGTCTATGTATGTATGTATGTATGTATCTATGCCCCCTCATTTGCCTATTAATCCATTTTCCTCCTTTGGCCGTCACTGATGGGCTTCGTTTGCCCTGTAGCCTGCATTTCATTGTGGATAAAGCTTGCTCTGCCATCCACATCATTGGGCCATCTCTGGCCACCTCAATTTGGCCTCACATCAATAATTCTCTTTGGCATCCCTATCATGACCTATCATGACTTGTATCCCTCCTGCTGTTCTCCTCCCATACCAGCTGCAATCAATATTTCTTTTTGGGCATAGCTATCATTACTCATATGCCCACCTCATCAATCTGGTGCCCTCACGTCGCATGTAACAGATTCCTGATTCCATCAATCATCAGCCATCAAGGATTCACTCCAGTCATGGCTTCTATATCTCATCATGCCACAGTTTTTCTTAGCTTGCTCTACCATTCACAACGTTGGGCCATCTATGGCTGACTCCATCTGGCCTTCCATTGAACATGGCCTCGTGCCATCTCATCCAGCTCACCCTACTGCCATTCTCATCCTGTATCAGCTGGGTCCTATGGTACCCCATTGATCTCCCTCCATCCTTTGTCCTTTCATACCTCGCTTTCCTGTACCAGCCTCCATGGCTTCAATCCATCATTGTACCTCATCCGCTTCCTAATTTTACCTTCTTTGTCCTAGTGCCTTTTCTAGTACCAGCCATCATGGCTTCATCCTCCTCATACATCATCCAATTTTGCTCACTCCTCATTATACTCATCCAGTTTTGCTCCTTGATTGCTCAACTTGAGTTGCCTCTGGTTCCAGATCTACCTTCTTGGCCTCGAGTCTACCTCCTTTCGAGGAGCCTACTTCCTTTACTTCCTTCGGACAAGTTCATTTTCGAGTTCATTCCTGTCTCCTCCTCTTCCAATTCCATACCAGCCATCTAGGATTCACTCCACTTGTGGCCTGCTCGAAATCAATATTTGTTTTTGATGTACCCATTATGACTCCTATGTCACCTTATCAACATGCGCCATCCTGCCGCATGTATTGAGTTCATAACTCCAGTCATCACCACTCAGCCTTACCTCACAGTTTATATATTTACATTGCTTACTCGAACATTCCTATCATTAAATCTTTGCTACCTCATCGATTACAACCTCAGGGTCTAATTGTTCAAAGTCTAATCGTTCACATGGCATAATCAAGCATGCCTCTTCAACCTCAGTGTCTGCTTACTCACATTGCTCAATCAAGCCAGACTGCATTGTCCTTCAGTCTTCTCATCAGCACATCTGGAATCTTCTTGTGACACATCTGGATACCTTGCTCCTCTGACTTCCATGGATTTACTCCTCCCATTGACAAAGAAAGTATTTATTGTTGCCTCATGTTCCTTCTTCGATCTGCATGCAGCATCATGTTCTCTCTTCGATCTGTGCTCTCTTTGGGATTTTCCTATTCCATCATCATCCTCCTCCTCGTATTCCTCTCGTTACTGAACCCTTCTTTTAACGACATACATCCTCAAATCAAATGTTGTCAGCCTGGAGGGAAGGCGACCTAGGCATTGGATCCCCAGAGGTTTCTCCTCAAAGGGTTTTTCCTCTCCTCCGTTCCTATGGTCATATATTAATTAGAGTTAGTGCTATCTTCAGTTAATTAGTTAGGTTAGTTGCTTCTTTGGTTAGTTAGTTAGGTCCCTATGTTGGATGGTGGCCCCGGCTTTCCCCTCTCCTTGGTAAGTCAGCCCTTCTCTTCTCAGAATTCATTCATCATCCTCGCCTCTTCAAAGCTCAACATCTTTGGGTATTCTTTTGGTCTTCTTCCTAACCTACCTTTAGCTGATGCATTCATTCCCAGCACCTGTGGGAACCCTCCTCTAGGGTTCCTTGCATCATACCTCCAGGGTGGTATGTCTCATGGATAGAGAGGCAGAAAGCCACAAAGCAAATCAGGTTACATGAGCATCATCTCATATTATCTCATCCAGCTGCATAAGCACATTGAATGGGAGGGCTTTAAGCCTTGAGGTTCGATGGGGCGAGCAACAACGCTCTCCCATCGAGCTTAAAGGTCACAACATCCTGGGCCTCGTCAGGATTCTTTTCATTGCCCACCATCCACCCCTCCTTCTCCAGCGGCTTATCTCTTTTACCAATGGGCTTCTTCCTAACCTACCTTTAGCCGATGAATTAATTCCCGCATCTGTAGGGGGGAACCATCCTCTAGGGTTCCTTGCATCTGACCTTACAGGGTGGTATATCCACGGATAGAGAGGCAGAAAGCCACAAAGCAAATCAAGTTACACAAGCATCATCTCATATTATCTCATCCAGTTGCATAAGCACATCGAACAATAGTTAACAGGATCACACCGAGGACTAGTACAAGGTTGGGCTGACTCCACTACATTAATTCATTATATTACAACAGTTACACAGTTAACACTGTAACCTTTACAATATTAATTATTTTGTGGCCTACCTTCACCTATATCTTATCAGTGAGTGCAACAACTACAGACAACAGGCATTTACCTTAGCCTCTGACAGGGTCCTCCTCTTCCTATGCTAATGCCTGCTAACGCCTCAAAATGCCAGCCTTGTACCTGTTCCACACACTCGATGGGACACGAACATGTGGGACACGGAGATGGCCTCCTTATAACCACTACAAAAAATGCCCCCAAGCTAGAGGCACTGCTGATTGAGTCCTAGGGTCAGGGGACCGAGCTACCACAAAAAGCCCCTCTGACTAGCTGTGATGAGCTGTCGATAGTCCTCTGCAATCCAATAGCAGCCTGACTGCCTCCTTCAGTTCCTGCTTGTTGTCCTTGCAGCTCTATTCAGCTACAGATGGTGATACTGTGGGATTCAGAGCTCAAGCGCTAGTTTGAAAACTGTTAAATCAAGCCACTGGCAGCCACTGTCAGTAAATGGCACCAAAATATTTGTACAATCCACTAACAGGGACTATGATGTAACAATCCCCAAGTTTGACTGGCTCCTATAGTCCCTGCTTGCTGTCCTTGCAGCTCTGTTCAGCTACAGGGGGTGATGCTCTAGAATTGGAGCTCAAGCACTAGTTTGAAAAGCACTTCTCCGCCTCCTCTGACACACCCTCTGCTCTGATCTGTCACTCCTCCTTAGCCAGGAACAGGATTGGACTGGCTGCTGCTATTAAGTCCAACCAGCTGCAGCCTCTGTCAGTAAAATGGCACCAAAGACCTGTAAATCCACTAACAAGGACTCTGATGCAAAATTCTCGAGCCCAACTGGCTCCTTCAGTCCCAGCTTGCTGTCCTTGTAGCTCTGAGATCACGTCTGATGTTGTTTTTCAGGGAATAGGTAGGCATTAGGGTTGACAACCCAAGGAAGACCCCACCACTGATTCGCCAAGATTCTGGATACCAAAACAACATTTTTTCCTTTTGCTGCTTGGGGTGGTGGGAGTTAGGGTTAGAAACCCTAACACAACATTTTCCTATTTTTGTGGCATTAACCTGAACCCTAACTGGTGCAGTAACAAAGTGTTTTACTAGTGGATTCATATCCTTATTCATGAGGTCCCTTTGGGACCTCGGTAAACAGATGCAGATGCACAGGGCCCCTTGGACCCAGAATCAAGGGACTCCATTTGTTTCATACAGAAGTGCAGGGCTCTTTGTGGGCCTGCACTTCCATGAAGTGACAGACGCTAAGAATTCATAGGCTGTCTGGTGGACTGTGGCATGGCAGGGCCCTTTCTGGGTGCAGTTACAGAGGCACAAGAAAAGAGTCCATCTGTCAGCCATTGCAGGACCTTATTCACCCATGGGTGTAGAGGTGCAAATCCCTATGCCAAGATGACCGCTGTCTTCATTATATGGAACCTGGCCATGTGAGACAACCCTTCAGCTTTCATTCCTGGCTGAGGGGTGTCACATAAGAGCACCACCCTCCACCCTCACCCCCAGCTGGGTCACCAAGCTCACCTCAAACTCAGCTCACTGGCACAGGATCACAAAGCATACTCACTGGGGTCAAGACTGACAAAACACACAAAGTTTCTCAAGAATTATAATTTTTTTATTTTGACTCCATATTTTGGCTGAAACATAATTTTGCACAGAAATGTGAAAACACATCTTATTCAGGATTTAAAAATGTCACCTGTCATGTTTATGAGGAGATGTGGAAAAATGGTTATGCTGAAATGTTGGAGTTAAAATATTGAAAATTAAGAAGTTGTGAGTGAACATTGAAGTATTGAATGTTCACCATAACTTGGTCATTTTAATATATTTGCACACCAGAGTTTCAGCATAACCTTCTCATGACCCCACCTCAGGACCCTAATAGGTGAAACTTTTGAAATCCTTGCTGAAACATTACTTAGTGCAACAGGTGCGAAACACATTTGGGCCAGGATTTGAAAATGACAGCTGTCACTTTCGTGAGGTGGTGGAAAAAAAATGGCTACATTAAAAATTTGGGATCATAATATTGAAAATTACCAAAGTTATGACTAGTGTAGCAAAATTTCAACATATGCTTACAACGTTGTTTTTTAATATTGTGACATCAAATTTCCTACATAACATTCTTACGACCCATATCATGAACAAGAGTGGTGAAAATGTTCAAATTCCATCTGAAAGGTAGTTTTCTCAAAATGACCTGTAATTGCCTCTTGGGTCAGATTTGCAAAAGTTCATCACCCTTTGTCATGGGGTCCCAAAGGTCATGTTGAAAATTTAGTATAAAAATAAAAATGACAAAGTTATTGTAACCCTTTAGGGGCTTACCTGAAAATCTTCCCATTTTCCTGCCTCGGGCATCTGATATTCCCTTGGTAGCTGCCACAGCCCAGGTTTCCCCCAAGTTTCCTCAGGCAGCCCTGTGTTCAGGGCAGTGCCAACAACTGTAAGGGCCCCACTGCAAAATATTGTGTGAACCACCTCTCACCAATAAGTGTAAAATAACCATTAGCACATATAATATTTTTATAGCGTGAGTTTTTGTATCAGTCCTGCTGAACACACATAGTTTGCCCATTCTGCCCCTCTGTTCCCTTGCTGGCACCATGATCAAAGAGCTGAACAATGTAGTTTGTTCCTGCTCCTCCTGGGGACACCAGCACCAAGATTAGATGTTTGGAGTAATGGGCCTTATTGCTTCTTTGTGCTGTACTCCCACAACCATGTGAAACTGGAGTTGACATTTTCTGACACCACTGCTGACAGGCTCAGTTTCAAATGGATAAGCAATTTCTAAAGTGAAACTTGCAAGTTTGTCTGTGAGAAAAGATTTTCTTAATGCTGACCTCTGAGGCAGTGGGCCTAACAGTGTGGGCCCTACTGCAACTTCCAGCTCTGGCACCCCCTAGTCACTGCCCTGCCTATGTTGTTGAGACCCTGCAGGCTTGTGGAGCACCTTTGCTAGTGGCCAGTGTGTTTGGTATGCTGCCGGCACTCACACCACCAAGAAGGTGCACTGCTGTTGTGACCGCCGGTTGTGGCATAAAGTCAGGAGGTGTTCCCCATGGTTTCCGGTGCCAGGTTAAATTTAAAGGCACCGGGACACAGCAAAGCCAGAGAAATGGTTTTAAATAAATTATTAGGGCAGATGTCAGGCACTGCCTCTGGGGCAGCACCAGAGTAGGGCAAAGGTCAGGGCAAGAGAAGCCCTTAATGAATATTAATGAGCCACTGCTATGTTTTCTAGGGCACTATGTTTAAAAGGTGGTGACTCAAAACAGGGCACAGTTAATTCAAATAAATAATAGTGTGCAGGAGGGAATGCTGAGGCTATAAGATAAAGGGGAAATGTTTAAATATAACGTTTATTCTGGCTGCACCAGAACTCTAATCTTGGGACTGCAGTGAAATGTATGTATGGGACTATGCTTAAGCCACCATTGTGCAGCCCGCAGTCAATCGAAGTCTGGACCTTGGTCCAGAGATTTTGAGGGATTTAATAAAGACTTATGGGGATATAGGAGAACTTTTCTAGGTGCCAAAAGGTGGACCAATTAACAGATTGGAACTGTTCTGGAGTGGTTTTGGCACAATAGGATCTCTGGACCTAAGCTCCATATAAAGGGTAACTGCTCAAAAGGTCATATTTGTCTGGGAGTTCAGTGTGTGTGCCTCTGGGGGCTGGCCAGCTCTCAAAGGTTAGGCCTAGACTTTTTCCTGCCATTTAGTCCTCGGGTCTGAAGTGTCCAGCTCATGCAACTGTGGCTCTCAGGAGCAGGGATCACGTCTACAAGCAAGCAAAAGAGGATTAGCCTGCAACCTGGCTGGAAGGACCAGAGAAGGACCAGTCTTACATATAAATGTGCATAGTTTGCTGAAGTGTTTGTGCAGCCG
Source organism: Neoceratodus forsteri (assembly GCA_016271365.2). Taxonomy (NCBI): domain Eukaryota; kingdom Metazoa; phylum Chordata; order Ceratodontiformes; family Ceratodontidae; genus Neoceratodus; species Neoceratodus forsteri. The sequence goes on along the minus strand of CM057452.1, from coordinate 556,414,785 downwards.
GTCAGTTCGAGGCATTTGACCATTTGTTCCTGCATCACCCGACCAGCTTCTCAACAAGGACCATTAGGAAATCATCCTTCAGCTTCATGAAACATCTGCACCTGGTCTCATTTTGTTGGATCATCTTTCGTTCTGGGTACAGTGAGTAGCAATCAGGGTAGCTCCTTCAACATATTTAAATTGTCATTGTGGTACCACTTGAGTTCAACTTCACCACTGGTTTAGGGGTTCAGAGACTGCTCCATCCAGCCCTGGAATACAAATACATTCAATTGTGCATGACAAGTTATCATTTCTTTCTACATCAAGGGCTCCAATAACAGCTGCAACCCTGGGCACTGTTAGACTAGCCTGTTCTTCATCTGGGTACTCAGCATGTTTATGGGACTGCAAAGGTGGGACTCTATGCATACCATTATTCATGCTCAAACCAGTACTAACTAGTCATTTAACCAGATTTTCCCCCCTCCCTTGTTATGCTCCCCTAAATAAATCTGATTGTTGTTTCAATGTTATACTGCCTCACACATTTTTACTGATGGTCTAATTGTTACAGTGCTTGGAATATTTCTGGATGTGCATACCCATTACTGTTGTTTTGCAGGGGTTCCCAGAGGTCTTACTGAAGCCCAGACTTCGGTAAGTGGTAAGCTTGTAAGAATATTGTTTATGGGGAGAAAACTGTATGGTGAATACTGCAAGTCATGTCCAGGCATTGGGCCACTAGGTGGAGTGAGGGTGGTTATAGCATCCCAGATGGCCATACCAGAGCAGTTAAGCTTCCCAATACCATTCCTCTGGGTGGAGGCACTGCTCGCAGACCTCAGGCCCCTCAACCTGTGCATAGCCACACAGGCAGGTATAGTAGGCCTTAGAATATGGCTTCCTTGGGGTTACAATATGAATAAAAGTTCAAACTCCATTGAAATACATTAAATTGTACTTACCTTACTTTAGAAACATAGAAGTTGACAGCAGATAAGGACCGCAAGGCCCATCCAGTCTGCCCATTTTTCCTACCTTATGAATGTGCCATAGGCCTGTACACTGTCAATGGCCTGCCTATCCATACTCATCTGTATTGTTCCTTACGCCTATCCCATACCTGTTTGAAGCCCTGCACTGTATTCATATCCACCACTTCCCAAGGTAGGCTGTTCCATGCATCCACCACTCTTTCTGTGAAAAGAACTTCCTCACATTACCCCTTAATTGGCCTCCTCTAATCTCATGCTGTGTCCTTTTGTCCTGCTATTTTTCTTATATTGAAATACGTTAGACTCTTTCACCTTGTTAATGCCCTTAAGATGTTTGAATGTTTCAATCATATCACCTCTCCCTTCCTTTGCTCTAGGGTATACATATTGAGCTTGGTTAATCTGTCCTCATATGTTTTCTGATGCAGCCCCTACACCATTTTGGTTGTCCTTCTGGATTGCCTCCATTTTGTTAATGTCCTTGTGCAGGTGTGGCCTCCAGTACTGTATGCAGTACTCCAGATGGGGCCTAACTAGTATCTTGTAAAGAGGGGTTATTACCTCCCTCTTATGACTTGTGATACCCCTACTAATACACCCCAACATCCCCTAGCCTTACCTACTGCTTTAGTGGTCTGCTTGGATGATTTCAGGTCATCTGTGATGATGATGATGATGCCAAAGTCTCTTTCTTCCCTTGTGACTGCCAGCTACTCTCCCAGCCTATAGGTGGCTTCAGGGTTTCTCTTCCTATGTGCATCATCTTGCACTTCTTGCACTAAACCCTGTTGCCACTCTTCCGACCATTTTGCCAGTTTATCCAGATCTCTTCTCATTCTGCCCACCCCATCTGATCATCTACTCTGCTGCAGATCTTGGTGTCATCTGCAAACTTTGTCATATCATAGTTGCTGGCTCCAGCAGCAAGACCTGTGTTCAGTCAGAGAGTGGAGCTACATCGTGAGTCTGGTTCAGGTGAGTGAAGGTATGTGGAGGGGTGGATGGTGATGTGTGCGAATGGGAGGTCGGGGTGGGGTGGGATAGGTGGGAGTTCGGCAGGGCCAGATCGGCAATGGACCATTTTCATTTTTACAGGATCGTTTTCAACTAAATAAAGACATCAAGGGATGGTTTTCTATTTTGCAGGTTTAAATGAAATTAATATTGATCTGACACTGGAAATTGGACACCCTGAATCAGCTAAACTCCATGGTGGCACCATGGGTGGGCACTGGGTGACCATCTATGCATTGGGAGTGACCTGGAGGAGAGGGGGTTGGTAAGTGGTACCAGGGTGGGCACCTCAGTCCAGTTTAGTGGACTATTCAGTATCAGGGAAAACAGGACGGAGGGCTGGCTGAACTGGGATAGATACTGTAGATAGATAGATACATACATACATACATGGTTTGAAAAGTCCTTTATTAACAATTAATATACATTGGGACAGTACTATTGTAATTCAGTCACACGTGGCACGGTTGGCTTGGGGAGCAGGTAGATGTTGTTGTGTGCATTTCCTTCTGTCAGGGTTGAGGAAAGAGAAAGGGGGTTCCCATCACACATGCTTTCTCACATCTGAAATGCTAGTTCCATGCTTTGGCTGCATCCTTCAGCTTTCCTACCAAATCCTGTGACTGTTCCATTCTGCAACTAAAATGAATAGTCTCACCAGGCTGCTTGTTGTTGTTATCCATGTTTGGTATACCCCACCCTCCGACAGCAACACCAACACAGCAACCTACATTGCTGTCAACAAAATCGACAGGTCACTGTGTTGGTGCACCTGAGACAGGTGCACACTGTCTCCCAGTTGCAACCCCTCCCTGAATCAACCCTGACTTGCAGCTGATTATAATGAGAACGGGTGGTTTGAGAGATTCGGTGTAAGTCCCCAGTAGAAAACGGATCAGGATACCATCAGGATTTATGTTTACTACAACTTGTGGTCAGCATAAATTATGTTGCTGTGTTACCGGTCGATGAAATTGCTGTCGAACTGGTATTGTAGAGCCTCTGTGTTCAGTGTTATCAAGCAGGCTGATTGATCAGCCTTATGAACATGTCTATTCTTAATTTGATACTCCAAATGCCCGAAGCATCCATGATATGCAGAGGGTGTTTTCCTATGTTATGAAAACATAATATAATAGATAACACCTTCTGCTGTTCTTTCCTTTGAATGGATAGCACTAATGGAGCACTATCTTTTCCAATTTGGTTTTGTTCTTCTGATACTCACTACAAAATATTTCTATTCTGTCTCCATCAAATTTGCAGTCCTCCAGGCAGGTACTCACGGTGGCTTTGTCTGTATTCATTTTTCCTGCCTCCAATATATAGATAGTAGCTGCTGTCTGGTACAGTTTGAATAAGGTCAGGTCAATCTGCTACAGGTCTCGATGGTCTAAGACTGCAGCATCAGTCTGTGCAATAAATGAGCTCTCAGTCTGGATAAAATCTGAAAAGGTCTGTGCTAAAATATAAGGGATCCTCCAAAGACTGCAGCCCTTTCTGCTCATCAAATAAATAAATAAGTACAGTAGATAGATGATAGATAGATAGATAGATAGATAGATAGATAGATAGATAGATAGATAGATATCAAGCCCCAACGCAGGTCACTTCAGGCACACAACTTATCAGCAGGTCTCCATCTGCACCTGCAGATGTCAAGAAGTCCCACTCTTCTCATACAGAGAACACAGGTGAACTGGTCTTTCACTAAGCTGGACGCCCTGGATTTTGGGTGCCCAGAAAAGGTATTTCTGAATAAAAACAGCAACAGAATCTAGCTAAATTGGTCCTGTTTATCTAGGTTTAGGTGTTTGTTTTGTTTTTTAGAAAATAAATCATTTGTATGTATTTTCCATGTATTTTAGATTGGGGGAAAATGAGATGGCAGCTGTCGTGACATGAAAAACAAAAGTAATGAGAAACCAAAACAGCCTTGCAACATTGGAATTTTTGTGCTGTATCAGAACATTATTTAAAAAACCCAACTGAGTATGCTCAGAAGAGCTAAAATGCAAAACTTTAAATACTTATAGCTTTAGAACCATTTAATATGTTTTCACAAATTGTTCCAATCATCAGAACGCACCCATCTGAGTGTGCTTGTCATTAGGGCACCAGGATGTTTAATTCACCACCCAGTATTTATGTAGGGGCTGCACCTTCCCATGCCCCAACTAAATATTCTAACTCTGTGAAGTGACCTTGGGGAAGGAGCAGCATTTAGAATTTTGGAGCCCTGTTAACAGGTGCACCGACTGGTGCACAGATGGGTGGAAGGGTTCACAAAACCTTTGAAAGGCACTACCTTAGCAGAGTCTGCTTCTAACCTGAAAGATTTAGGGAAAAATCTATACCGCCAAGTCTGTACGTGAGAGCAAATCCAGACGTTAAGTATAGGAAAAAATGAATGTCTACAGGAAAACGACATATGCAAATCTCAAAAGCACACAAGCTGCTGTCATGAAAATTTCGTATATGCAGACCTTGCCTCCTAGACAATGCATGCCAAAATTCAGGTAATTTCAATGAATGATACCAAAGATATTAAGGTGCAAAGTTAGAGGTACAACATAGAACCTGTTGGGTCACCCTAACTATACCAGCGCTTACCACACCTTTATAATGACATGTAATGGTTTTACTTAAATATTTATTTTAGCTTAGAGAACCTAGTGACCTCATGAGTGGCATAGCATGAGTGAGGTCATCAGGTTCTGAAAGCATGGATAAAATTAACCAGATTATTTTCAGTGAAGCGATGACATGTTCAGTTTATGCAATGGCCTCAGTTTTCACTGTTTGTGTACTGATGCATTTACAGGCTTTATTAGAGCTAGATGTCTGTTTAGCTTTGTATTCTATAATGTGCTGTATTGTGTTGTTTGTGCTTCACCAGTACTGCACTTCCACCTTGTTGTTCTTTGTCCTGGTTGCCATGGCACTGTCAGGATGTTGACATGTAATGCTCAGTTCAGCTTGTGAATGTTTGAACAGCTAGTTTTAAACAAGATCCAGTTGGAATAAGGTATTTTTTACAAGTGATGACAGGTCAACTGAGAGAATAAATACCAATGACAAGACAACTGAGAGAAAATTGGGATGACAAGTCAACTCAGAGAATAGTTTGTTTATTCTGTCAGTTGCCCTGCCATAAGAACGTCATCTATCGAGGCAGATTTATTTACACCGCCATTGCATAAATAGGGGATGTGCAATCAGCTGATTAAAAATATGCACATTATCTTCATGGAGATGGGTAGGACTGTAACTCGCAAGTGGCAGAGCCACACGTGAGTTATGAAAGTCCTACCCATTCATCCTAAGTGATGATAATTGCCTGTTTTGAGTCAGGCTATTTATATTCACTATATACAATGGTGGTTTAATGTTATATCTTTTAAATTTGCATTTTTTCAAAAATTGTTGCTGTTTTTCTTGATTTGTACAGCTGGCTTCAGTGCTGCACTAGACATTATGATGTCATCATCATTGGGAAGGCTGCCATTGTGACGACAGTAAAATATATTTTGATATCTTGCTGTTACTGATGTCACAAGCCAAGATACCTTTTTATCTTGTCATGTGTACCTCACTTCACTTGTGTATATTATTGTCTTTGTTCCCAACCATGTACTGTAATACCATTGTTCTGAAACAATGAAACTGATAATACCATTGTTTTGATGTCAGAGTATAGATATTATTATAAAGAACTCTATAGCTTTATAGTCGAAGTTGTAACTGATCACTTTGTTTTCAATTATATTTTTCATTGTCATGATTACTTTTTCGCTGTGCTTTGGTTGTCTTTCAGGTGGCTCTGCAGCTAGCCTCTGGTGCCTTTTGCTTAATCCACCATTCTGTAAAGTGATCAATATTCCAATGGATAAACTGAAATGGACTTCCCATTTATCAGTCATCGAACAAGTGTAAGTCCTACCACTCATGGAAGCTCTTCCAGTAACTCAAATATTAAAAGAACTCAGAGACAGACAGATTCCAAGAGCCCAGGAACCAGTAAAGACTACCTTTCTCCAGATTATATCTACCGAGAAGAAGATGATAATAAAGACCTGATGACTTGTGATTCAGATGGACTGACTGCTGAAGCCAGAGCTAGAGTTCGACCCGCCATTTTTCAAGTAGTCTGGTTGAAAGTCAGTCTAGAAGTCAGGATCAGAAATGATCTTTGCCTCCAGAAGTCACCTTCCGCCGCTATTCCTCACCAGAAAGCACACAGTCACAAATTTCTCCTGCACCACAGTCTGATAGTGGCAGAGGCTCAGAAACAGACAGCACTGACTCTCCATCTGTGGTGCAGAGTGAGAAGGTGTTGAAGTACATGGAACCAGAAGGGATGGTCTGGGCTACTGCAGTTGCATTGGCATGGAGAGCATAGCTCTGCTTCTTATTTTATTGAATGGGAACTGGTAGCTGCCAAGGCCAGCATGTGGCTCAGTTTGCAAGAGATACCTGAAAATCGTAACCTTGCCACTATTAAGGCTGCAGCCAGACAGCTGTTTGTGTTGCTAAGGCACTGGGATGAAAACCTTCAGTTAAACATGTTGTGTTATAACCCCAACAGTGTTTAAATGAGGAGCACATAACCTGAGCTTAATTGGCTGGATGAATGTTAATTAAGAACTGTGCCTTGGCAGTGTTGCAATCTGCTAAATGGATATAGAGGCTGGAAACACAGTGGATTCTTGGCAGAAATTATGTAAGGGATACACTACAGAGTCTGCTTGTAGGTACACATGTCTTGTGTGGTTGTTAGGCACAAAACACAAATGAATGCTTTAACCATCTGAGAAGTGCATATTCTCTACAGCTGCACACACCAAAGTGTTGTATCCTGGTTATAAAATGGGCACTTGCATAATTTAAATAATTTAAAAGTCATGTAGTTCATGTTAGGTGCCACAATAACAAAATTATGCACACTTGTGTGATCTCTTAACCAGTGAGGTTACAGGATTTGATTGCCCATGTTATAAACTCTGACAGCTTAATGCAATGGATGTTACAGTACAGTGTCTGGCTGGTGGCCATGTTTGCTGTTTTGCTTCAGTAGATGTAAATCTATTGTAGATATCAAACACGTGGTGATTATTTAATCTTGATTATTTTTTGTTACAATTTATTTACCCAGGATATCTCAGCTGAGACACAACATCTTATTTCAAGTGAGTTCTTATATCCTACAGGAATGTAAAAACCTATACAGTAAGATTTCCTTTAACAGTGTAAAATGCCCATATATTGCAGAACACATAATAGCAGTGCAAAAATCATAAACCGTAAGATAACCAACAGGAAAGCACCCTGCTCCCACATACAGCAGGATGCCTAAATGACTGAGGTAAGTTACAGTACATGTGAACACATGCACAGTACCTGCCATTGCACTATATCATCCACATAATACAAATGGGTCAACTGGTAGCACTAACAGGATGTTTGCATACATTATACTAGCTCTCCCAGATGACCCCTGTGCTTTGTGTGAATGACAAAACATGCAAGGTGATTACATGCATTCACAAATATCTAATCTCATTGCAAACCAATACAGTCAGATATACAATACAGCTGTCTCATCCACAGCAGGCACCCTTGTTCAGGAGTATTATTCTTAGGGACACTGTCCCTTCAAATCTGAGATCATATAATGACTCTTGTCCCCAAGTCAGTGCTCTGGAAGGGAGGTATCCTGAAAGGAATTACTATGTGAACGAGGAAGACTCTTTTCCTGGGTCTGATGTCATTAATTGAAATAAAATTCTTCATTTTATGATTTGATGGTATTTACAAGGAGGAAATGGACAGTGTTATGCTTTAGTGCAGTGTAGTTCAGCAGAGCTCAATACTGGCACCTTTGGTTTTTGGGATGGAGTAGGACCATGATCTGTCATGTCCATCCCCTACTGTACTAAAGAGTTGCATTCTGTGATTGTATTTCTCTGCAGGATTTCTCCAGTTTGAGCTTAAAGCACCTAACAGAATTTGATTTACTTTTCTTCTTTGACAGTCTACCCCACAGTCCCAGCATCCTTAGTTCTTTTCTACCTCACTTCTTCATGTTTCAGCCTATTTCCCTTAGTCTCTTTTCTTCTCCCTTAGTATACAGTTCTTCATGGAGGGCAAAGAGTAGAACTTAAATCTCCTCAAATACAACTACTTCTAGAGTTAGATCAAACCTGCCAGTCACAAATGCCATAAAATAATAAACACTGGCAATTAGCATAATATGTTTATTAAGAATATTCTAATTATATGCTAATTACCTGTTCAAAGTTTGAAAATTTGGGTCCAACTTTATTTGAGTTTGTAGGAGGGCACAAGGATGTTTTAAATACTTTTTTTACCTGTACTAAATTTGTCTCCCAGTGGAGCCATGCTCAACTAAGTTACAAACTCCTCCCAGTTACCCCAAAACATAGGACCCAATATACAAAGATGGGACTGGATACACATTAACTGCAAATATCTGGTGCATATGCTGCACACTTCATGATTTGGGTGCACATTGTTAATAGGACCCCCCAGCCTCTCTACTACATTCATGTGGGAGGGGAGTGGTCAGAGGTCAGGACATTCTAGGAATGGAGCCAGACTAGACACTGGGCATCCAGTTGGATGCCCAGGACAGAGCTTGAGTAGATCCTCCTCCTTGAGGAGCAGGGTATTGTGGTATATGCCATTCTGTCATGGACTGCCAAATTCCCATAGATGGAATCATATTTTTAAATATATACAAAATGTGCATGTCCATGCTTCAGCTCTTGTGCTATATGGGAGAACAGGGGCAATAGGTGGGGGAACCATCTGCCACTGAAAAGGTCCAGGAGGACTTTAGCATTCTGCCCACAAATCATCACTTTTCACTGCCATAGCTGTGACTGGGAAGTTTCTCAGACCTCATATGTCTAGAATTTGAACTGATTTGAAACTCAAACCACAAAACATCTCATTTTCCACTAATGACATCACTATCCAGTCTCATCCTACAGTATGTGAGAAGCAAGAACCAACACTTACATTACCTGCTTCTGTAAATAGGTTCAGTGTCCTAGTGGTCAGGACAGGACCCACAAAGTGTGGAAGATAAGCAGAACTATATATATATGTTAATGCAAGTTACACCTGTAATAACGGCTATTCTTTAACATTTGGAAGATAATTATTTATATACCCTTTTGCCAGATATTTTAAAGTTTATTAACTGTTTCTAGCCAGAAGAAGTGTGCATACACATGATACACTTCCCACTGACCTGCACCAAGTCCCCAGAAGTGGTGGGACCCCATTAGATTATAGCAGCAGGCTAGATACAGTGGTCCGTGATTTCTTCTTTGGGACAGCATACACAGGGTGGGCACCAGAGTAAACTTCAGTATTTGGTAAACAAGTAGAACTGTAAGTTTGTTCTACCTAGGTTTGAGCAAGTCAAACTTTGGCTGTATGACAATCTTCGGATGAACTCTTTCTAACTAAAGTTTGACTTAGTTCAAGCTAGAGAACTAGTTAAACCGATCAATCTTGTTGCTGTTTTGCTTGGCAGTTTGATTACAAAAATACTCCCCAGCCCCATAAACAGCAAACAATTACATAAACAAAAGAAAGAGCCCTCCCGCCCCTGACTCTCCACTCCATCCCCAATCCCCATACCTTTCATATACATTAGTTGGAGGGCATTCTGACTTAATGAATCCAGCTGTCCTGCTTCACTGCCTGGGGGTCCATGCCATCTGCATCAGTTACTTGGTGGAGTGCTGGTGCCATCCTGCTGGGGATTTCCACTGTCAATGTTAGGGGCTTTCATTCCCCCATGCTATCCCTAATATGTCACTGCCTGCTCTAGCAGCCTGGGTCCCTTGATACTCAACTTACTGTTCAACTCTGGCTCATTCACTGGCCCAGCCTCCCATCACCCTGCAGAGCTGACAGGGATTTGGGTAGCACTGGAGGTCCTTTCAATGGCTGTCATATGGCTCTGGATTTGCCACTTCCTGCTCTGGAAGGCCTGGTAGGTTCTGGATTCAAGTAAGTGGCTATGAGAGAGTGAAGTAGGAACCCACCAGAGAGGCAAGAGAGGGCAGTGGCAGGTTCAGGCTATACTGTGGGATATCAGATGCTTCTTAATGCTATCAACACCCCTGCCATGTCATTTAGAAAAGGCAAATAGGGGCTGAGTGAGCCAGGAATGGACAGTGATTAAGAGCAGGTAGATATAGTTTAGGGTAGCATTAATAGTCTACTGGAAGACCCTCCAATATTAATTATGAAAACCCTGACAGGAGAGATGGGGAAGACCCCAAGGTATACAGCATGAACATTCCCCATCCATCAGGCAGACAGCAACAGGGGTATCTTTAAGGAGGACTTAAAGCCCCCATCTATCTTTAAGAGATTTGCTGGATTTCATCAAATAATTCAATAGCATCAGTGGAACTAGTTTGCTCAAAATCCTCCAAATGTGATTTTTTTTAACAGGAGAGACACACTAAGATGAAAGCTTGTTTACAGAGTGACCTGGGAGCACAAGGAAGTTAAGTGACTTGCTCAGGGTCACACAGTATGCAAGTGAGGGCTGTGGGATTCAACCCTAAGTCTCCAGGTTTGCAGCTCAAAGCCTTAAACCACTGCACTAGCTTGAGGTCCTTGATATTTAATGCCAAAGACACTTCCATTTAATTGGGATCCTGTACCTTGAAGTCATCTGTTTATGTTGCTTAAACTTTCTGTGAAGGCAAAATATTCTGTTTATATGACATTAGAACCTTGTGCTACATAAGGAGTTCACAAGCAGAGGATTATGACTTCAAGGAAAGAAAAGCATCAAATACAGATTAACTATAAGGGCAAAGATCCAGGTTCCATGAAAATGTCTTTAGTAACAAAAAAGGATGTCCTGAAATTCAGTGATATTACAATTTTAGATCCGAATCCTACAGATGCCTACGGTCACTGTTTAAAACAGAGGTGGACCGCTCTAGCAAATAGAAGCCCCAAGACAAATCTTGAGTACCACTGTATTTTATTTTAACAACCCCAACATTCTGCCATATTCACTGTATGGCTGTTTCCGGAACATTGCAATTTAAAAGAAACAAACATGTAAGAATACTTTCTTTGTTGGTATACAATCAGTTCATTAACTCATAATCCCAGATCTCTATGCATCATAGCAGTACTCTTCTAGTCTTACTTGTATTCAGTAGTTTCAATACTTTCAAAATAACCCCATTTAGCAAGAACTAATATTTTCCAGCCTTGTTATAAAGTGGGTTATTTTGAAAAGTGCTGAAATTGTTGAACATGTCATGCCTGAAAATAGACATTTTCATGCCTAGTGCACCCAACCGGTTACCAAAAGCAAATAAACAAATAAGACAACACATAGAAGACTACTGGTATAATGCAAAGAGTATTGGCATTATGAGCTAATAAATTGATTGTACAGTATACTAGCAAAAAAAGTGTTCTAATATGTTTCTTTTCTATTAAATTGCAGTGTCCCCTGAAGAGGCCATACAATATAGAGGAAACGTTAGGATTTTACAAATAAATGCAACAGTTCTCAAAATTTATGTTGGGCTTTTATTTTGCCCAAAGTAGCCCACATCCATTTTGACTTCTTGTATATGCTTCAGAACCAGCCTTCCAGCATACTACTGAAACTAAAGTAATTACCTGCAGTGACTTTACTATTGTACACTCATTGTTTACCGGGAACGGAAAATAATTTTTAAATAATTACTGGTGATTCCTTTAATGCACAGAGTCAATTTGTGTTTCAAACACCATAATAATTGGTTATTACAGCATTTTGTTTAAGTCTCCCATCAGTCACAAATGTTGTGCAACCTCATTGGCTTTTATTCCTTGAGTGGATGGGCTAAAGAGTTTCACAAACATGGTAGCTCCATTTGTCGCTTAGTGACAAGGCACTACAACCTCCTAGGTAAGTTTTTTGTGATCCGTACTAATTCCTGCCTACCGATAGCTGGACAGTCATTTTCCCATCACCGCAATACCGACGGTGCCAAAGCCCGACATGATAAATTCCCAAAGCACGTAATCCCGACACAAGCAACAAGCAAAAAGCAGCACATTTTAGGAGGTCATTGTAAGTAGCATGTGGTCATTTTAAAAATAATAAACAGCATGTTTTGTTTTGTTGGTCATTTACAAATAAGATTACCCTAGTTACCCCTATTAGCCAGCATGAAATAAAACCATGAAGCATCATTTTAGGAGTCAGTATTTATACTTGGCACCCCACAGTTACTCAATGTGTATTTGTACCAGCACCCCCAGATACATAGTAAATATTTATACTTGGCCTCCCAGATACTGTCTATTTGTACTTGGCACCCTCAGATACTCAGTGAGTATTTGTATTCAAGCACCTTCAGATACTCAGTATTTGTACTTGGCACCCCATATTCTTGGTGAGCATTTGTACTCAATACCACTTGATACTCAGTGAGTATATATACTCAGCACCATCAGATACTCAGTATTTGTACTTGGCGCCTCAGATACTCAGTGAGTAGTTGTACTTATTACCTCCTGATACTCAGAGAATATTTGCACTCAGCACCTGAGATACTCAGTAATTGTTCTTGGCACCCCAGATATTCTGTAAGCATTTGTACTAGCACCACCTGACACTCGCTGAATAGTTGTACTTAGCACCTCAGATATTCAATATTTGTACTTGGCACCCCAGATACTCTGTGAAAATGTGTACTACCACCACCTAATACTCAGTCAGTATTTGACTTGGCACCCCAGATACTGGTGAGTAGTTGTACTCAGCACCCCAGGTACTCATTGAGTATTTGTACTTGACACCCTCAGATACTCAGCAAATATTTGTACTCAGAATCCCCAGACTCAGTGAGTTTTGTACATAGCACACTAAGATACTCAGTGAGCATTTATACTTAGCACCCCAGATATTCAGTCAGTATTTGTACTCAGCATTCCCAGATACTCATTTAATATTTGTACTTGGCACTCACACATATGCAATGAGTATTTGTACACCACACCCCACATACACAGAGACTGTTTGTACTCAGCAACCCCAGATGGTCATTCAGTATTTGTACTTGGCACCACAGATACTAAATGAGTATTTGTGCACCTCATCCCCACATACACAGAGACTGATTGTACTCCATATCACCAGATACTCAGTGGATATTTGTACTTGGCAACACTCAGATATTCAGTGAGTATTTGTACTCACACCCACAGATACTCAATCAGCATTTGTACTCAGTGCCTCCAGATACACTCGTGAGTATATGTGTTTATCATCCCAGATAGTCAGTATATGTAGTTCGGCAGCCCCAGATAGTACTTGGTGAGTATCTGTACTTGGCACCCTCAGATACTCATAATTCATTATTCAGGCTCAATATCAGGAAGCAAATAAACAAATCAAGCCTTGCCTAGGTGGCCAGAGCTAGCCTTATGGTTTCCCTGCCTCACATCCTGTCATCTCCTATACTCCACCCACACCGATTGTTTCTTTTAGGTAGTTGAACTTATGGCACTGTGCTGTGAGCCAACATAATCTTTGTTATCACCCTCCTTATCCCAACCCACCATCCAACCCCAAATGGCCATTTATTTCAGGTTGAACCCTTCCGACCCCATTATCCATGTTCTGAGGGACAACAGTGGTCAAATCAGGCAGCTTAGTCAGTCCCTCCCCAACCTAAGCATTCATTTTGTATTGAAACCAGCCAGTCATCTGACTGACTGAATCAGCACATGGCATGTATGACTGGTGGTGGCTATTAGATGCTAGGTAGATAATCTGTCTGCCTAGCATCATTAATGACATAGACTGCTTCTCCCTCCCTTAGAGTTGTGGGCACCAGCACTAGATCAGTTAGACAACTGACTGATTTCAGTACAGAAAGGCACAGTTTGAATTAAGGGGTCAGAGTAGACTAGACAGAGTTCATAAGTTAATGGAGCCTCTGTGGGTATTTTTATGATATGAGTGGCTCCAAGAGTGAGGTTTGGGCAAGAGTACCACTAAGCAAGGCCGAGCAGTTCTGTATACCCAAACCTCATGAGAAGTCTTTCATACCAACAGAAACACCCTTGGAGACCCTATTAATCATTATAAATCATTCAAGCTGGCAAGAATGATTTATAATAAGTTTAAAGTATTTATTTTGCATTTCAAAGGTTTCTTTAGCTTTCCTTCCCTGCAGGTCTGAAATGGAGCACTCAGTTGTAGTGCTGTTCATGAGAGACCACTGGATGGAGGATAAGAGGTATGGTGGTTCTGTGCACTGATTAGATGAAATAATATAATAGATTTATAATAACTAATTTTTCCCCTCCCCAATCACGCATCGTTGGCCAGGTGAAGGACCTACTCTAACTTTTCATTTACTCATTATACTTTCTTCATGAGCCCACCCACTCAGCTAACAGTACCTTTCCAATCCCACCCTCCCACTCCTCATGGAACTATGACCCCATGACATAGACCTTACAGCATGTTCCTTGGTGTAACCCAAATTTAGAGCCAGTGCTCTGTTATGGGCAGTTGCGGTGCTGTTCCTCATGTGGAGTATATTTGGACATGTTATAGTAATGGCAAAGCCCCAAAATGGGCAAGTTTGAATTTTGTCCAGTCAAATTATCAAACAGCTATTGCCAGACCCAGTATTTTCTTTTCCCTCTACCTTTCTTTTGAATGGTTCAGTTTTTGATCTTTAAATTGGACTACACTGTATTCATTAAGAACAGGGTGTGTGGCTGTACTGCCCTCATTACTTGTAGACACCATCTAAGGTGGCAGTTCCAGACACTGCAGAGTTTCGCTGCACATGCAGTGCCTTGCATGTAATAGTTTATGATGGGTTGAACACTGAATACCTAGTCCAGTAAGAAGACACAACATATATTGTAGATTTAATCATGCAGTTACATAAAGTTGTTGGTTGAAACACAAGCTGAATTAGAGAAAAATCCCAACTTTTGTATCTTGGTATGGAATTAGAACACTCATCAGGAGAAATAAAACTTTTTCGAGTAAAGCTGAAAAAATGTTATTTGCAGAAAATTATAGTTTTGAACATTCAGTGGTGTAATGTCGCCCCTGCTGATTGTTCATAGGCTGACAAGAAATATATGGAGCCACACATTGTGTCTATCAATATATTTCATAAAAACTACGTCAAGATAACATTAGGGTTCATGGACATCATTGAAATGCAATAAATTAAAAACAGAGTTTGAAACAATCTCTGTGGCTCAGCAGGTTACATGCTAGCCTCTGGGGCTGCAAGATCAAATAGTGGTGGGCTTTAGTGCTGCCCCAAGAATTTGGGCTAATACACAATACAGACACTGTGGTGCAGAACTAGGTGTAGGCAGCCTTTGTTTATAAAAAAACTTCCACGGGTTCATAGAACTTTTATAACGGTAAATACAAATATATAACATTATAAAATGGGAAAGATAAAATCAAGTCAAGTAATTGGAAAGATGTGATCACATGATCATGGTTTATTCGAGCACACTGGCACAGATCACCAATAATAAATGTTCTGAACCTCAGGACTTTTGTTTTTGTTATAAAATCAGTTGAATCATTTTATAATTGCAATAAGGCACTCCATGGTGTGCACTGTTGTGGGATAAAGCACTTCTAGATGTGTAAGTCACTCGGCATTGCTTTTGTGCTTCATTTCCTGATGTATGCCATTAACCCACAAAAACGCACACCCTACCATGCCCTATTGCTTTTCTGAAACACAGAGGGTGGGCTTATATAGCATTATACAAAAGGTATATTTTGTAAGGCAACCAGAATAGAGGAAAACTGCCATATAATATCCCACAAACTACTGAAACCACTTCCTTGGTCAAGTATCCCAATTTTAGATATTCCCAGGGTTGCTTAGATGCATTTAAGTAGGTAATGTAAGGTAAGTAGGCATAAATGTGCTTTAAACAGGAACAGTACATATTTGGGCAAAATCCTATTTTCAAATGCACTCCTGTAGCATTCAAACATTCCGTACATGCATTAACATTCTTATCCATATCAGTTAAAAAGATGAATACCTACATACAAAGACCTGCCCATGATAGTTTATCCACATTTCAGACACACTCATGAAAGTTTATCCACATCTAGTCCACAGAAAAAGCACCTTCCATTTCAGTTACCATTTAGCTATTAAAATCAAGGTTTTAAGTCTTATTCATAGAACAGTAATAGCATTCAGTTAGTACAAGTATACTCTAAATAATTATTTGCAGTTGATTAAATGCCTCTGCCTTCAGCCTCAGGAATTTTATCACCCACGTTAGCTGGTTATTTCCTCGTGAAGTCTGGTTCATTGAATATTATCATTTTAGAAAAAGGATTGAATATTATCATTATAGCAAAAAGAGAAGGATTTAACATTTTTAATATTTTGAATATTTCACATAAACTAGTACTTATTCCTCTGGTGTTTAAAACAATCTGATAATCCAGAACTGAGTTTACAGTTGCTGTGCCTGAGACATAATACTATGCTGTCTTGGAAAGGCCTGTAACAATACAAACTGTTATGTAATGAGATCAGAAAATGCTTTCAAACAGAGATCATAAATAAGTAAAATAACTCCTCCACATCATATCTGGAAATTGTCCAGGATTTGGGGAATTTACATTACTTTCAAGGTCATGTTATAGTGAAGCCCTACTGACAGGTGAAGCTGTTATAGAGTGTATACGTATGAGTGTGTTCCTACATACATACATACATACATACATACATATGAACATACGAAGAAGCCAGCAGAAGAAGGCCATTTGGTCTATCTAGTCTGCTCATCTTGCAGGGTCCACAGCTTGAGCTACTGTCCCTGCCCCTCTCCCACTCCTCCCATCCTCCCTACCCATGATCTTTACCTTCCTCTTTTGCCCTTCCCAGCTTCTCTTGAAGCTGCCCACTGTCTTCAACAAGACCATGTCTTCTGGCTCGCATTCCAAGTGCCCAACACCCTCTCTGTGAAGAATTGCTTCCTGACCGCCCTCCTAAACCTCCCCTCCAGCTTAAGACTGTGCCCCTCATATTATGGTTGCCACTCGCTTAAGAGACCCTCCCTATCCACCTTATTTATCACTTTCAAGTACTTGAAGGTCCCAATCATGTCCCCTCTCTCTTCTTTCCTCCAGGAAGTACATGTTTAGTTCCTAAACCTATCCTCGTATGCCTTACCCTGCTGACCCTTTATTATTTTTGTAACCCTTCTCTGGACCTACTCCAGCAGGTTAATGTACTTTTGAGGTGTGAGCACCAGAACTGACCCCATATTCTAAATGTGGCCTCACCAGTGACCTGTACAGGGTCGTGATAACCTTTCTCCTACTATTGATCCCCTAGCTATGCATCCTAGCATCTTGTTTGTCCTTGCTGCTGCTTTCTTGCACTGTGTGGAGTGCTTCAGGTCACTAGTGATCATCACTCCCAGGTCCTTCTCCTCCTCTGATGCAGATATCTGGACTGGATGTCTGGTAGAGCTGAGTAATACAAATACTTTTTAGCACAAGTACATATTGATTGATTGATTTTTATTTTGTTGTTAATCAGGAAAGAGCACTTGAAAATGTTCTATTTTCAGCTGCAGTATAGAAGTGTTTACAGAAGTGCATAAGCAGTACACAAGTGTTTACAGAAGTGCATAAGCAGTACACAAGTGTTTACAGAAGTGCATAAGCTTAGAAATAATAAGACAATCATAATGGAGTATATAATTGCTGATTATGGTTGATGATGCAGTATATAAATACTGATATGGGTCAATTAGAATCCAAAACCACCACTTGAAATTTCTACTACCTACACTACATTATGCACAAGTTTGTGTAATGGAGAAAAAATTACTTGCATTGTTGGTCAACTCTTCCTGCTTACCGGGTTGTGTTGATCAGTAAATATATAATATAAAGTATAAGCAACAGTGAAAACTTTTTACACTCTTGTATGTTATATCTGATAAAAGCATTAACCTTTGTTCATGGTTTATGTGGTATCACATACCTTGAGTGCGTTAAAAAAATAATTATAAACTGTTGCCCATACATTATCCTCTATATAATTAGAAGCTTACTTAGACATTTACAAAATATCAGATATTATGATTCATAGCAACTATATGCAAGAAATGTCATTTAGATGTGGAGACATGACATAACATACTGCACTTAACAGTAATGTTTATAGAGTTATGTTGGCATACATTTTGCAAATATAAATTTTAATTAAGTAAATATAAATCTCCTGGGTCACCCTGAAAATGAGACTGTCTTGTTTCAGAGGGCCTACCCGTTACCAAAGTTCAATAAATAAATAAATAAATGTCACTGTTAAATATTTGTATTTGTGTCAGACCATAAAGTACCAAAAAGAAGACTGAAACATATACTGCTCACAACACTAATGCATATTTTATTAATAACTCAGAAATTCTCTGTCTTGTACAATCATTTGCAATAGAAACATGCATGTAGTGTAGTAAAAGCTATTTATAGTAAATATGAACTTGCAAATAAATAGTAATACAGATACAATTACCTGAGATTCTGAGATGCAAATGCAAAACACAAATATACAAATAACAGCCCCATGGACAGTCCTAACATGTTGGATGTGGTGTGTGTGTGTGTGTGTGTATGTGTTGGTGTGTACACTATGGATGGGTACATGTGAAGGTTGCTTACATGTTTGGGTGTGTGTAGTGATGTGTGTGTACACCCTATGGATATGAAAGAATGTGTGTGTCATAGAAATATATATATTTATGCAATAGAAGTGGAGATAAACGGAGTGTCATAAATCAGTTTATCTGAGTAACTGTGTGTATAAATTTCATTTAAACACACACTTATTGCATCACACTCCATTTATCTACACAGTTCTTACATCACATGTGATTACTGTATACAGTTTCTACTCCCCCACCCCACCCAGCAGCCGGCACTACTTCAAAGGTTTCAGTTTTGATAAAGCCAGTAACCTCACTGTTCAAACACACAAGACCCAGTTTCTAAATTAATCAGCTCAGTACACTGCACTCACAATAACATCCCAAACTGCACACTAAACTTTTTAAAGATTTTTTTAACATTAAATAGCCCAAAGCACAAGCCTCCTAGACTGTAATTGGCTCACTCATACATGCTCTCTATATAACTCCACCAACTGGTTGAATCTCAACAATAGAATCTGTCTCCACACATGCCTCATGGCTAAAATGATTGCTCTGGGACTCTCCCCATCTGGCCTCACCTCTATAATCCAACTGGCCCCGACTCCTAGAAACACCCACAGCTCTAGCAAGCAGTTCCTATCAGTCCCCAGGTGCCGAACCTCCAAATTCCAAAGGTCCTTCATCTATAGGGACCCTCCTGGGTGAACAGCCTGCCCAGCACACTCACTAATGAAAACAGAATTGGCCTCTTCAAACCCTCCTCAGAGACCATCTCCAGGCCTCCAACCCCTGCAACTGCCTCTGACCTGTCCTGTCCCCCGACAAGGCCTCTGGCCGCCTCTCCTCCTCCCTTCTTCTTTCTGTACCTTCCAGAGTTAACTGTCCAACTCTAAATCTAGAGCCTTTAATCTAAGCAACTTAGATCTATCCTAATATGCCTTAGGATCAGACTGCTAGCCTTATATTGTACTCCTGTAATTAGCCTGTATGAATTCTGCTCTTGAATTTGTGATTACTGCGTAATGTTCTATTTTATGTGACGTGGAGCCTTTGTAAATGAGTCTTGGACTCAAAAGTATTCTCTGAATATGCAAAAATAAATACCTCTCCCCAGCACCCAATCAGGAATCTTGCAGCAACAGAACAATTCTACTCTGCTGCCCTGTCTTCAGTGGAAAACGTCACTCTTAATGCATGCTCTTGTCACAGGTAAACACAATATTTGTTTTCATCTTCAGTCAGCAAATGGAGGGAATCAGCATGCTCTAGCTTCCTCCAGGCTTCTTTGATTCCTTCAGAGCACCTCCCAGCTTCAGTCCTGTGCTGCTCCTCTTCTGACTTTAAATCTCCTTCGGTCAGTATTTTCTTCTTCCTCCTTCATCCAGACAGTGCCTTCTTACTCCCTGTTCTGCTCATGCTAGCTCCCAAGAACTCCATTCCTGTCTTGGAAGGTCATAGATGCTGAACTGCAAAACAATATTTTACTAATCTATCACCGGTACAAAGATTGAATTCTGGCCACTCTCAGACATCCTTGGTGCTCACTAAGTGGAGTTATCATTTTCTGCAGTGTTATTCAAATCTCACCAATTCCCCAATCAGGAAACACACTGTGATTTCAGGATGCAGCGCATAGCAACTACACTGCAACAGGGCACAGTAAAGACGTAGACACACTATTTCACTAAAAGTCCCATAAACTTCATTAATTAAAAAATAAAAGCCAAAAATAAACTAAGACAAAACAAAAGTTCCATTCCTATTGCATAAATGAAATGCGTGTGTGTGTGTGTGTGTGTGTGTGTGTGTGTGTATGGGGGAGAGGTGACAGTGTGATAAGCATTTATCTTGTGAAGTTGCCACTGACTTCTCATAACCATCAATCGTGGCTCTGCCACCCATGAGGTTACTTGAGGTCAATGGCAACTTCACAAGCTAAATGCGTATCATACAGTTATTCCTCACATATCCCCACATATCACTCATATATTTCAGAGATGGACAGATATCTGATCCAATACTATGATCCAGTCTGATATCTACCTTTTAAATGAATCTGGTAGAATCAGATATTTCTTTTGCAATGGTCAGATTAGCGTTCACATTGAGCATCTGTGAAGCGAGTTGATCCCTGGTAATTCAATCCTATGTTAGCCCTGCTAAGCCCTGCTATCTAGCCCTACTAAGTCCATTCTCCAGTAACTCACATCTCCTTCACTTCACTTATATATGTGCACTCACTGTACAAACAGTTGCTTTGCTCTGAACTCCTAGCAGGTGATTGTGGCTGCAGTGTACAACTAGGTCAAAGAAAGATTATGCCATGCTGAATATGGTGGTGCTACACTGGATGCCTGTGTGTGAGCACTGGTCATTGCTAGCTGCAAGCTGCAAGGGTCCCAGCTCATCCATGGTGCAGAAGCGTGACTCACAGGTTGGCTGTGGCTGCAAGGGTATCCTCTTGTGCCTCCTCTGTCACTAGGGAGTGAAGGGGTGTGTGAGCTGCTTCCCACCAGCAGAATGAGAAGGTAGGGTTTGCTGGCTGAGGTAGGACTTGGTGTACAGTTGGCCCACTGGGTTAGTATTGGCCATACCTCTTAGAGAAGCACAGAACTCCAAAGAATGTCTTTTGTCTCCAGGTTTATATAGTGGTGTAAAACATTTTACAACCGAATCCACCCTGTTCCTTAGCTGCTCAAGTCCTCACTTCATTGCCCTGCACATTGCTACAACTGGTGATTATGGGCTGGTGATGGATGGGCAGATAGACAAAAAATGTCAGCACACTGTTAACTTATCTGACCTGATAAATACCCAGACCCGGTCAGATAGTACCTGGGATTATCCAGATCCGATATCTGGCAAATTTGTGATATATGCCTCACCCCTAAGATATACATATATATATATATATATATATATATATATATATATATATATATAGTATAGATATATATAATATTACTGTATTACTATATTACTGGAACAGTAGTGCCAGTATACTTAGGGTTGAGTGTAAACTTCAATGTTAAACCTGAATCTTTGAATCTTAGTAACTCTGGAGCAGTTCAATGGATTTGTATTAAATTTGCCGTGCATAATTCTAGGATAGTTCTGTTAATATGCTGTATTTCATGTGAATCTGTTCTGTGGTTTACTAGATACAAAATACAGAATTTTCAATTTATTTGCCTTTATTTTTGGCAGGCATATGTCATAAACGGCTTTATGTTTTGGTCTGAAATTTTCAGGGTAGAAAGCCTTTGGGTCACAGATGTGCCTTTTGAAGGTTTGATGAAAACATATTAATCTGTTCAAACGTTATTGACGATTTTATTTTCCCATTATTTCCTATGCGAAAAGTTAAATGTCCCACACAAAAACAAGCTTGTTTTCACAGGGAGGTATCTTGTTTTTGCAGGCAGGGTTACACAGTGTCACAGAGAGCCTGGTTTATTTTTGCAGAGCTGTCTTGTATTCCTAGGAACGTAGTCTTGTTTTCTCAGCAGGGTGTGCTGTTTTGCAGACGAGGTGACAATGTTGTAGGAGTCTGCTGTGTTTTCACAGAGCATTGCTTTTACCTCCATCTTGTTTGCTCATTAGCTAGAGACTGAAAGTAAAGAAAATGTATGTTTTCAAGAGATGAACATCAGAATTTTGCTAAATGGGGCCTGTTTAATGCATTCTCATGTTTGTTTTTACATTTTGGCTAGAAATACTTTTGGCACCCGGTATCCTGGGTACTGAGGTTGGCTACAGGACTGCTTCTGCCGCAGATTCTCTGTATGAGAACAGCAGGATTTTTGTCTCCTGCAGCTGTAAGTGGTGCTGCCAGCTGCAGAGTCAGCACTGAGATGTTTCTTTCCCTGGTGTCTAGGGGCATCCCCTACCTGCCCATTATTTTCCCATATCCCTGGTGTCTAGTGGCACCTCTTCTGTTGCCCCATGTCTGTGGCACCCCTCACCCTCCCATTCCTCTGTAAATAATATTTATTTATTTACTGTGACACCAGGATGCCCACTCCCAGTATCACATGTGTCACATAGCAGCACTCGCTTACTTATTGATTGCACGCATCACGGGACCCAGTCCCCATGCTGGTAATGAAACCCACCACCCCAACAGTGTGGGGCAATGGAACCCACTCCCAGTATCACATGTGTCACATAGCAGCACTTCGCTTACTTATTGATTGCACGCATCACGGACCCAGTCCCCATGCTGGTAATGGAAACCCACCACCCCCAACAGTGTGGGGCAATGGGAGCCCACTCCCAGTATCACATGTGTCACATAGCAGTACTGCTTTACTTATTGATTGCATGCATCAGGGACCCAACCCCATGCTTGCAATGGAAACCCACCACCCCAACAGTGTGGGGCAATAGAACCCACTCCCAGTATCACATGTGTCACATAGCAGCACTCGCTTTACTTATTGATTGCACGCATCAGGGGACCCAGTCCCCATGCTGGTAATGGAAACCCACCACCTCCCAACAGTGTGGGGCAATGGGGAGCCCACCCCAGTGTCCTGACTCATGTATTCTCCACCCCCAGCAGTGTCAGACACTGGCCAGCCCACTTCAGTGCCCTGATCCATCTATCAACCTCCCAGTACAGTGGGACACTGAGGAGCCCACTCCAGTGTCCCCAGTTATGTCCCACCCTCTAGTACTGTTGAACACTGGGAAGCCTCCCAGTGTCCTGAAGAATTATTTAAGGAGTACCTGTAAAAAGAAAACAGTACCCCAACGTATTTTTTTAAATCCAGTAAAAAAGAAATAGTCCCTCATTGTCTCCCATTCCCCATTCCCAACACTCCCACTGAGCACCCCCACCCCACCCTTGCCCCATACTTACCACTGGAGATTGTTGGACTGTCATCTCTGTGGATTGGGACATGCCCGCACTCTTCAAAGCTGAACAGCGAACTGAAGAATCAAGGTAAGTGCTGTATAATGGCTTTCAATGGTGTTTTGAAAATATGGTGATATCTCTGCCATTTTTGGTATTTTTACACCAAATTTTCAACAAGGATTTTTGGGACCCACCTCATGAACACTGTCACTGTTGTTTCATTACTCTATCCTGTAAGGTGATTTCACAGTCGCTGCATGGAAATTACCTTTGGGACTGAGTAATTCAAATACGCAAGTGTGTTCATGAGGCGGCATCCCAAAAGCCCATGTTGAAAATTTGGTGCAAAATATCAAAAATGTCTGTTATGAGCGGACATTGAAATTTTTCTACACATGCATGCCTTTGCTAATTTTTAATATTTTCACTCCAAATTTTCAACATTTCAGTAGGTAGCACACTCACTCTGATGGTGGGAGATCAGAGGCTGTGGGTTCAGTTCCCACATCTGGCACTTGGGTTAATATCCCAATACTGACACTAGTGCAGCATGAGAGGGGCGCTGCACTTTGAGGTGCCGACTTTTGATGAGATGTTAAACCGAGGTCCCATCTGCCTGGATTGGTGGTAGTTCAGGTGGATGTTAAAGATCCCATGGCACTTATCGAAAAGAGTAGGGAAATTTTATTGCAACACATAAACAACAGTCACAAAACAGTAAAAGCAACAGTATTCAATACAAACAAGGTCACAAAACAGAAAAAACCAGAACTATAAACATAACCATTCCCAAAAACCTAAGAAGAAACCCAACAAACTACACCCTGAGCAGCAGGGGAAGCAACAATCAATTGACTGAGAAAACATGAAAAGAAAAAATAGGCAGGCCTACATTATATTGAAGTTGAACCAGCATAATATTCTGTGGTGATTTACGTATGCAGCCCATGATGCTTTGTACATTGCGGGGGCATGTGGATTTTGTACTGCATTATGTTAACCCTCTAAACCGGTCAATGCTCATGACATCTACCCCTCTCACCCTGATGCCTCAGCCCACCCAATTAATCCTCCACAATGCATTACAAACTGACTGTCCTAAAGAGTGTACTTCAGATGTTTATGCTTTATACAGCTCTCCTGTATTAAAAATTAAATCTTGCTGTGTCACCAGTACTTGACTTAAACATTGTTTACATCTAATTTGCCAAACAGCCCACTTAATAACAGTAAAATAACATAGATAGCTAGATTTCTTCCATTTACCCCAGAAAGCTGAGAGATTCCTTAGACTAGCATATTATATGTAATTTTGCTAAAAGCTGGTTCATTCCAAAATCATGCTAAGGAATCCAAAACCCACAGATAAATGTACAATCAAAAATAAATGCTGCATGGTTTCCACTGCCCCAGCACAGGTTACTACTAAACACAGCCTTTCTTCCAGTCTTTTATGTTTATGATTATCTCCAACATCAGCTTTCCATGCCCACAGACCCAAATTGTGTCTTGCATTTTGAGCGGATTCAGGCCTCCGTATACAGGCCAATCTAGTCTCTTCTGGTTCGTCCAGATCAATACTAAATACTGGGTCTATAAAATGAAATTTTTCAACAAATTATGCATAAAATCTTTTTCTGTTTTGAGAACCTAGGTCAAATCAATTTTCCAGATTCTCAAATATTTAAGGATAGTTTGCATATACTGTAACTAGGCAATACTTTCTCCTTTGCAGACCATTTCCTTTACCCCAAGCTGTAAAAACAACTCTTCCATGAGCTCATACTTATCGGGCTCATATTGGCAGTGTCAATATCGGGTTTAATGTTGGGGAAAAAATTCCCAAACAAAAAATCAAAGCTTGCAACATACCCAGCCCTCCCTCCTTCCACTCTCTATGTGTGGGCATGTTTAATCGGATTTAAATGACTCTCCAAACCAAGGTAAAAATCAGACCCATAATCTTTGTATGTAATGTAAACAGAAGAGGGTATACGTGAAACATGTAAAACAGAGGCATAATGTATGATCTCAACAAAAATATCCCTTGCTTTCTAGTCATTTTCCAATTACACCACTTTTGTATCGTTTGATTGGCTGCATTAAATGCAAATCCCCAATTTTCTACTGCCAAGTCCCATGGTACAAACAAAACTTAATAGTTTAATAGGTTCATTTGTGATTGGAAGTGGAAATTAAGTGTGTCTAGTACCATACCCAAAAACACATTTTACTCTTTTGCACATTTATTTCACATCCCAGTACTTGGTCCTACTTCCAAAAACAGGTCCAAAGCTTTTTCCCAGATTCTTGGTCTACCACTGTAAGTACACAATCATCTACGTATGCTATAATCTTAGGGTACGCTGTTCCCAGATGGTTAATCAGTGGTTTAATCTCTGCTTTGTTCTATCTGTCTCAGTATTGGGTCCAAACTAAAACATACAATAAGGAACTTAGCGGACACCCCTGCCAAACTCCATTTTAAGATACAGAGGATCCCAAGTGTCCATTCACTAATGGAGTCACCTGGGCATCCTTGTATAATAATCAAATCCATTCTTGTAACTGTACTGTAATATTATAGTGTTCCAGTACCTTCCATAGGTAATCATGTTTTACAGCATCAAATGTAGTCTGCTAATCCAAAGACAGCAAACAATCCAGTATTTCTCCCTGCCAACTTTTTTCAAAAACTTCTCTAAGAAAGCAGAGATTTTGTGGAATGGCTTTATTCGGTACTGCACAAGACTGTGTAGCTAAGATCATAATTTCTGCAGCTTTAGCCAAACAGTTTGTTAATGTCTTTTCAAGATTTTATAGTCCATATTCAGGAGTGCAAGTGGTCTCCAATTGGTAATAAATTTTGGGTCCCCTTTATAGATAAAAACATCACCCCTTCCATCATGCTGAAACCCAACCTCTTTTCCTGTATGCTGCTAGGTACACCTTGTGAAGCATTGGGCCAAGTCCTCTATGTAATGTTTAAAACAGTCATTCGGGATCCCATCCTTCCCTGGGAGGTGTGTGCTGACAGTTTCATAATGTCATCTTGTACTTCTGTCAATAAAATGTCCCTGCTTAATTTCACATTCTGCTCTGGTGTAAGTTGTGGAATCTCAAGCTGGTCAAAAGAGGGGTATGTCCACCCACCTGAAAGATATTTTAACATGCTCGTTGACCACTTGTTGGATAGAATCTTGTGTATTCACACTGTGCCCATCCTGGATGACAAGCGAACATATGGTTGTGTGTTCAAGTCCCATCTGATCCATGTCATATGGGTTAACCTGCTCTTAGGCCCCTAGTGGTGGAATTGCTGTTTATTTGCTCAGGCTTTAATATGGTTCCTTGGGTAATCCATCATTTTGGCTTTGATATTTTCCAAAAGAGTTCTCATCTCCGAATTCCCTTCCCATGCTTGAAAGTATCTGTATGTATTGAGCTCATAGCCCCAAATAGTGAGTGTAGTTTTCCTCCCAGTTCTTAGGGATCTGCTCTGTGTAAGAGCTTTAATATCTCATTTAGTATCCTCCCACCACTCCAGAGGGCTGTCATATAGAAATTCAATATCCCACCTTACCCCAAAGAGGGTCTTTATTCCAATTTCATACTGTTCATCCTGTAGCAGTAAGGTATTCAGTTTCCAAAATCCCTACTCACTGCAGAGATGCTGTAAGCTTCCTATCGTCATCCCAACAGCCAGATGATCTGAAGTTTCTAGGGGTATCAGATGCACCGCTTGTCCCTCCAACCTCTTCAGAAACAAACCAGAAGTCAATTCTGGTTGCCAATTTACCCTTATGAAAGGTATGACCTGGTTCCATGTAGTTCTCATATATATCCTCAAGTGATTATCCCTTAATACCATCCATAAGCATTGGTGTCACAGCAGATCTTGTCAGTTGTCCTCCCCAGTCCCTGTACTTAAGACCACAATTAAAATCCCCACCCCACAGAATAAATTTTGAGGATATAAATGTGGCTCTTTCTCTCGGAACACAGTAACTCTAACCTGCCCGCTTTGATTGTGGGCATATGTATTTATAACCTTGTAAACACCATTATTTAACAAGACATCCAATCTCATACTTCTCCAGGTTGCAAATCAACTATTTTCAAGAACTTAACTTGTATATCCTCAAAACAGAATCCTAAGCCTGTACAAGTATCTTCCCAATCGACCTAGAGGGATGGACCCCATCTCCAGTCTTTCTGTGCCTGAGATATGTCAGCTCATGGAGTGTAAGCATGTATCTTGTAAAGGAAAACATTACTACCCCCTCCTGCCAAACTGGAAAAGTTAATCAATCTTTTCTTCTGAGATTTTATGCTATTAACATTTTCAGTGGTAAGACTGACTCCTCTATCCATTTACATAACAAGGAAAGGAAAGCAAAAGAACAAAACAACATGCACTCATTTCCATTTTTTCCGTTTCTTCTATTTAGATTTGGAAACCACAGTCCATCTCCTGCATTGTCCTGCAAAGAAGAAGTCACAAAGGAGCCATCTAATTCACCTCCTAATTCCTCTCCTTCTACGTCCATTAATACCACATAAGAGTTAACTGAAATCTGGCCTTCCTCGGTGGTGGTGGGCAGAGTGGGCAAAGTCTTCTGCCCTGCTTTAGACCTTGTGACTCTTTGAAAGGGTAATTCCACAGTGTGTTCAGAAGGGCATATCTTGAAGTCCCCTCTTCCTCCCTGTGTGCTTGTCCACTCTGGAACCAAAGTGTGACTCTCTGCAATCCTGTTCCCTGCTCACAAATGATAGAGGAAGGACCCTGATCCTGTCATAGGGAAAGGCTCCACTGGATCATCCACTGACTGCAGAGTAACATTCTGAGCAAGGTTAGGAGTAAACACCTCAACAGGGGAGGAGATGTGACCATAGCCCTGTGTGACTCCTCCTTTGTTTTGCTATTCTCTGTGGTTTGGGATCTGAATTGGTAGCCTCCAGTACTATATCCTGTAGCTGCATACCTTCTTTTGGGCATAGCCACATATACATCCTGCTCTGCCTGGATGGTTTTATCAATACTGTTGTGGGAGGCCCATTCACAGTCTTGGAAAGTGTGCCCATGCCATCACACAGGTTGCATCTCATTGGTTGCTCTCAATCTGCTCAATATGGCCCACCTCACCACATAAGCCGCATTCTGCTTATCGCAGACTTACGAAGATGCCCCACCTCCTGACACTTGTAGCAAGCTCTGGGTTGCCCTGGATAAAATATCACCCCCGTCTCACCGCAAAAGAAGCAGTAAGCAGTTAGGCAGATGCAGGGTGATCCAGTTTCTTGACGCAAAGTCACTTGCTATTCCAGTCCCCGTCCAAAGGTGTTCTTCATCCAAAATCGGTTCTGGGTATCCTTTTACAGTACAATACTGATTCATCCAATATGTGATGTCAGCTACATTGACCCCTTCATTTCGGAAAATAACCATGACCCATTTGTAAAGGATTTTGTTAAGCAGATCACCAAAAAGGCCTCCATAAGGGAGTAGCTTTAAGCTGATGGTACTGCTTCCAGAAGCGGTCCAAACCTGTGGGTGTTTAAAACTAATGTCAAAAACCAAGTCCCTGGCTTGTGTATCAGGGCATATATTTCATAGACATAATATTTCATGATGTCTTTTAGCAGCGCTTGACCTACAAAAATACGAGTCTGCGTACATCATTCATATCTCCCTGAAACTTCAGTCGAACTGCATTTCGCTTTGCCGCTGGTTCCAATGTGGACCTTTGCATGTTCTGAAAAAGGCATTCCCAAACATTGGCTGTCCAGACATTTTGTCTAGCCCTGAGGGACATCGAAGGCCCCTTGTCATTTCTGCTGTGAATCCTGATCCTCACCAGTATCTTCCATGCTTGACAATGGGGAGGGGCTGGCCCACCTCCAAACTCCTGAAGGGAAGGAGGAGGTGGGCGGGCATTCTGCCACTTCATCATTGTGTTCCATTCTGTGTATACATTCCAAGAGGTCATTCCCAGACCCTTCTTCTTCGAGTGTAGGAACCATTTTCAGGCTACCCTGCCCAGGGAGGGTTGATGTGCTACAAGTAGCCATAGATCCAGCTTTGTGATTTTGGGCTTGATGCAGCAAGTCCTTGAACTTACACCACCCAAAGATTTGGGTAAGTTGGCGTCCCATCCCTGGCCATCCAGAACTAAGGAAGAACTAGTAACACCACTGACTACACTTTTAATAAATCATGGGAGGGTGGTGTGGTACTGGAGGAGGACGGATGTGATTCCCTTCACAAAAGTGGGAGCAAGACAGAGGCAGAAAACTACAGACCTGTCAGTTTGACCTCGTGGAAGGAAAATGATGGAATCACTGCTGAAGGAAAGAATTGTTGAGTACCTAGAGGTCAGTGGGGCACAGGACCCAAGGCAGCATGGATACACAGCAGGAAGGTCATGTCAGACAAATCTAATTGATTTCTTTGACTGGGTGACTAAAGTAGTAGACCAGGGAGGGGCTGTGGACATGGCCCACCTAGACTTTAGCAAGACATTTGAGACAGTCCTGCACAAAAGATTAATAAACAAATTAGCCAGCCTGGGAGTGGGTCCCAGAGTGGTAGCCTGGGTAAAACACTGGCTGGACAACAGAACACAGCGGGTAATAGTAAATGGAGTCCACAGTGAAGAAAGGAGGGTTACTAGTGGGGTACCACAGGGTTCAGTATTGGGGCGGTCCTTTTTAATGTCTTTATAAGTGACATTACAGAGGGCTAAAGGGAAAGTACTGTATGTCTCTTTGCAGATGACACAAAGATCTGCAACAGGGTTGATATGCAAGGTGGGGTGGAAAGGATGAAAAGGGACTTGACAAGGTTGGAGGAATGGTCAAATGTACGGCAGCTTAGATTCAACACAAAGAAGTGCAAAGTTATGCACCTGGAAACAAAACCAGAGGAAGAGTACACAATGGGGAGTGAGATACTGACAACAACAAAAATGGAAAGGGACCTGGGGTAGTCATATCAGACGACTCAAAGGTGGGCCAGCAATGTGAGAAGGTAGTAAGGAGGGCTGGGGGATACTGGGATGCATAGGGAGAGGCATCCGAGGCGTCATTTCAGAAAAACCATAGGGGTTGCAAGGAAACTGTAGTTTAGGGGCTCCTAGGCCCCGTAAAAAATATTTTAAATTCAGTGCATTTTGGAGGTCATTTGAAACAAATTTTGCTACTTTGTTACCTCCACCCCATGCCCAGTAATTTGCACCTTGTCCCTCCACAGAGTCACGATAGTCCAGAATATTGCCCACTCCACCCTCTCCATAGCATTTCACCAAAACCATAAGGGTTCCAAGACTAGTCAATAGCAATGCCCATTCTTATATAAAGTACATAAGTCCCTGGATATTTCTTTTTCAACATTAATGCTCAGCTCACTGACGCCCTATTGTTGGGTTTACCTTCATTACTCTTAGAAATATTTACTAGTGACATGTCTTACCTTGCTTGAGTCCTGTAAACTAGCCTGGAAGCTGAGTAGAGACACCGCTCGCAAACTGGACTGAAAGCTGACTGGAGACACTGCCTGCAAACTGGACTGGAAGCTACAAGCTGACTGGAGACACTGCTGGCGAACTGGACAAGTAGCTGACTGGAAACACTGCTGGAAAACTGGACTGATAGCTAGCAAGCTGACTGGAAACACTGCTGGAAAACTGGACAAGTAGCTGACTGGAGACACTGCTGGCAAACTTGACTGGTAACTAGCCACCGGGCTTTAGACTGCTGGCAAACTGGACTAGTAGCTGATTGGAGACACTACTGGCAAGCTGACTGGAGACACTGCTGGCAAACTGGACTGGTAGCTGACCTGACTGGACACACTGCTGGACTGGTAGCTGACCTGACTGGACACACTGCTGGTAGCTGACTGGAGACACTGCAGGCAAGCTGGACTGGTAGCTGGCTGCAAACATTGCTGGCAAGCTGGACTGGTAGCTGACTGGAGAAACTGCTGGCAAGCTGGACTGGAGGCTGGCTCGAGACACTGCTGGCAAGCTGGACTGGTAGCTGACTGGAGACACTGCAGGCAAGCTGGACTGTAACTGACTGGAGACACTGCTGGCAAACTAGACTGGTAGCTGACTGAAGAGACTGGTGGCAAATTGGACTGGTAGCTAGCAACCTGGCTGTAGTCACTGCTGGAAAACTGAACTGATAGCTGACTGCAAACACTGCTGGCACGTTGGACTGGTTGCTGACTGCAGACACTGTTGGAAAGCCACACTGGTAGCTGCCTGTTGACACTGCTGACAAGCTGGACTGGTGGCTGACTGGAGACACTGCTGGCAAACTAACTTGGTAGCTAGCAACCTGACTGGAGACACTGCTGGCAAGCTGGACTGGCAGCTAACTGGAGAGTGCTGGCAAATTGGACTGGTAGCTGACCTGACTTGAGACACTGCTGGCAAGCTGGACTAGTATCTGACAAGAGACATTGCTGGCAAACTGGACTGGAAGCTCACTGAAGACACTGTGAGAAGCTAGACTGGTAGCTGACTGTAGATCCTGCAGGCAAACTGAACTGGTAGCTGACTGTAGATGCTACTGGCACACTGGACTGGTAGCTGACTGGAGAAACTGTTGGCAAACTGGATTGGTGGTTGACCTGACTGGAGACACTGCTGGCAAGCTGGACTGGTATCTGAGTGGAGACACTGCTGGGAAGCTGGACTGGTAGCTGACTGAGAGATTGGTGGCATATTGGACTGGTAGCAAACAAACCTGGCTGTAGACATTGCAGGCAAACTGGACTGGTATCTGACTGCAGACACTACTAGTAAACTAGATTGGTAGCTGACCTGACTGGAGACACTGCTGGCAAGCTGGACTAGTATCTGACTGGTGAGTGTTAGCAGTGCATTTCAACTGTCACCTGTGGCTGTGAAGAATTTCCTTTCTTGGCGTAAACACTTGATTAAATACAACATGCTCAAAGCAAACCCATCACCTTACTAAACTGCCAATCTAATGTGGAATAAAATGGCTAAAATGTTGGATGCATAGATTGGAATTTCCCTGTGCCCCTGACCACTGAATCATTGACAGGCTATTTTAAATACAGACCAATATATCTCTACAGTTGCAAGCTTCTGGGTATGTTAGTATCCACCGATATACCACTTGAGAAACTCATTAAAGGAACATGTTCTGCACCATGGAAGTACACAGAACAGGCGAGGTTTGTGGTTGAAAAGTGAAAGGTTCTGAGCATAACCATGTTACAGGCCTCCAGCCTTTCCTCATAACTTTTTCCCCAATACTTCTGATCATTTTGATGTGTCCCTGTTTTGCACTCGTTTAATTTCCTCAATATTTTTGTATTGTTATATTTCTGTTAATCGATACATATTATATCACACTGTGGTCCCTTTTGGCATCATGGTACCACTTACTCTGCTTTATAGACTCCAATAATGTTAAAGGGACACTGTCAATCTTTTTGTATCATATTATTTCAAGTAAAAACCCACATTTTATGATTGCTTATCTTCTCTAAAATTCATTGATGTTGCTGGTGGTTTAATCTGCTTCCTTGCTTATTAGAACTGAAATGCACAGGAATGTACAGTTATACACAACCTTGTTTTGCTTCAAATTGTTTACATAAGCTTTGCATACTTCCTGAACATTAGAAACACCCTCAAACAGTGCAGCCACTCATGATACAATGGTCTCATCTACTCCCAGTGTATAATGAGTAGCTAGATAGTGTTGGAGATGTTCCTGAGTCCAGGAAAGTTGCACTTGTAGTTGGTCAAGAAATGTAAACAAACATGTTTTGGTGTGGTAACAACAGTTTGGTTGACACTCAGTTTACTTTTTAAAGAAAAAGGAGTCTGAATCAAGCAACCAGATACATCAGTAGTCTCTATAGAATGAGAACAATCATAAATGTGTTTTTTTAACTAGGGCACTTTGAGGCCAAATGAGTTGACAGTGGCCCTTTAGTGGCTGGATCATCAAATTCCTGTTGAGGTTCATTATCCAAAGCTGAAAATAAATTATGTAATACAGTTTCTCACTGCCTCCACTCAGGGAAAGGTAAGTGGGCTAGGTGACAAGTGTAGTAATCTCCCCTGGAAACAATACTATCCCACTATGGCCTCAAGAGGCAGGTTCAACCCACCCAGCGCCACACCATACAATGCAGTGTAAACACAAATGCAAGACAGATTCAGTACAAATGCAGTGAACACCACAGTAAAATGCCTGAAACAATAAGTGAATTTGTTGGGGAACAAGATTCAAGGATCGGGGTGAGGGAATAAATTAGGCAATGTATTTGAAGGACTGGGTCATTCCAGTTCCTACTGTACTCATACAAAAGAGTAAGCGTGGCCATTGCTCATAGCAAAAGGCTTAAGGGATAGCCGGCCTGGGCGCTGAGGTTGAGGCACTGGGCGCTACACCTCACGCCATGTTGGTGACCTGGGTTGGGAACGAGCCTGGGTCACTGGGGGTAGGCAGGGGGAAGAGCTCAAGCATCCGTGGGACTGCTTTCTCTTCCCGGGAGGACTGGAGAGATGTGATCCCTTCTGGAGCAGCCTCTGGTGGTGATCAGAGGTGCAAAGCATGGCGACATAGCGGATGCATGGGGCAGAGTTGCAGCACAGGGTTGCCTTGTAAACAGCTGCACTCCAAGGGGAACAGAAAGAGAAAATGGCCCAGCCTTGGTATGCGATGATGCTGTCTGGGAGCTACCCTCCCATGCCCAGCAGTCGTGTATGCCGATCGACCTCGGAGCTCTCATGGTCCAAGGATGTCCTCATGAAGAGTGGCGTTGGTGAGGTGTGGATGCCTGGAACAGTTGGAGTTGCCCCCACCGAGTGTCAGGACTGAGTCTCACATGGCAGGATGGAGGTAACCTGTGTGCCCCCATCAGAGAGAGTCCAGGGCTGAGAGAGGTGAATAAAAAAAAAGCTTCAAGGGATGGGAGATGTGGAAGGTATGGTGATACTGGAGAACATTGGACCACTACGGTCCTATGCTATTAGCATAGCATACCAGTTGTACATTGTGTGGCATAAAGTCTTGACACATGGGTCTGCCTTACAGCTTTTTTTTTTTTTTTTTCAGTTACATGTTTCTGTTATTTTCTTCTGAGTTTATCTGAGTTGGGTTGTTCACTCCCACATCCCCGGCATTAAAATGATAGGGTGAGTCGGGGTGGAGCCCCTACTCAAACAAACTGACAAAATCTAAGTCAACACCAAACACGTGACAAAAGTAGCCTAAGCGCAGCTACAGCACAGCGCAACAAGCACGCAACACTGTATTCACTTTAGCTATGCTAGTTGTGGTGGTCCAGTGTTCTCCGCTATATCCAAAGTGATATGGCCCTAAAAGCAGTGGATGATGTGTGAAATTTTGTTAACAAATCTGTTAGGGCAGAAGGCGATTTATTTGTGGAGAAAGAGAGAGTAACATGTAGCAAACCTCTCCAGAACTAGCACAGTGCATATGCAAGCCAGGTTTATAGTCCTTAATTCACGTTTCTGACTGTAATGTTGTTCTCCCACCAGCCATGCAAATGAAACAGTAAGAGCAGGACTTTTAATGTGATGAGATGCCTGGGCAACTACATGCCAGTCAATCAGTATATTTTTCCTATTTGTGATCTGGTTTATACAGCAGTTAAGAGAGACCTTGGACAAGCAGTAAAGCTAACTAGGTTGATTGGAACTAGTTGATGAGCAGGAATTGTAATGAATGACAAATTCTCTGACGGGGAGAGTGTCATAAATGGTGTGCCATTGGGGTCTGTTCTGTGATCTGTTACTTTACATAAAAGCAACATTAAGGGGGCTGCAGTGCAATCCCTCCTCAATGTTACTTTTATATTGTAAAACAATAACAGCCACACTGGAGAGTAATTTTACGGTTATCAGCAGTCTCTGATGATTATACCGAAACTTTGCAGGAAAGAGCTGTTCTAACCAAGTTCAGTCCTACATTTCAAAGACTTTATTTGACTTGTATCATCCATCAGTAAATGGTGGTCCTGCCCTCTTCCTATGCTCCTCCATGTTACAACACATAAGGTTGCAAGTTAGCTTGTTTGCTATAAGGGTTCGCTTCACTGCTGTCTACTGACCTGACTGACTGCAGAAATGTAGTTCTGGCTCCTGACCCACTGCCTGGACCAGTGCCGACCAGACTGTGTCTCCATCCTGACCCGATTCCCAGTGACAGTCCTCTCTCCTTCCGACCCTGCAGCTCCAAATTAAAAGTTGAACCCGTTCCTCCTCAAGCTGACTGTGACTGCCTTCTGGACAACTAAACTGTCACTACACTCAGGCAGCGCTCCTCTTCAAGGGTCACTCACACATTAAGTGTGAAGCTGCAATGTTATGGAATTGGCCTAATGGAGCACACTCACACCATCCAATGAGGTAATGAAACGGGAAACATTTTCAAGACCACACAATTGGTTGGGACTGGGACAGGAAGGAAGAGTCTGGATGCCAGCGGAGCAAGGGAATTAATGAGGGGGCGGGAGGGTCCAGGGACCACTAATCAGACAAAAAGAAAACAGAAGCTAGAGTAAGAAAATGAGCCAGGAGCGGCAGAAGCCAGCATAGGCAGCAAAATACAGAGTTTGCAACAATGTCATAGGGTCATGAAAAAAGCATAAGCTGACGCCAACTGCGACCCCGGCCCTAAGTGATGCCTCTGCTTCATACCCTTGACAATTTTCAGCTCTGCATCTGTCTTGCAGTTCTGCTCACCTCTGGTCTCCTTCATCTTACTCTAGTACCCCCCAACCTCCCTCCCTTGATTCTTCTTGTAACTGGACAAGGCTCTGGCTCTCACCTCATCCCCTACTTCTGAGAGCCAGTTAGGTTTCTATGCTTGTTTCACATTAAAATGAGGAAGCAGTATAGCATAGTGGTTAAGTGCACTAAGCTAAAGAACCTGAGACCAGGGTTTGAATCTTACAGACCCCACTTGTATGATCCTGAGCAAGTCACTTAACTTTCTTGTGTTTCCAGGTCACATCTGAAACAAGCTTCACTTAATGGGCCGTTCCTGATTAAACAATTTCCCATTTCCTTAAAATACAATACAAATCTTGCATAATGTGTTGGAGCTATTTCTGGACATGTAAACTATTGATTAAAACAACTTTATCAAGATAGCACTAAGCTGATAGTCCTCACTATTTTCAATCTTTTGTAGTCCGTGA
Organism: Neoceratodus forsteri; assembly: GCA_016271365.2. NCBI lineage: Eukaryota > Metazoa > Chordata > Ceratodontiformes > Ceratodontidae > Neoceratodus > Neoceratodus forsteri. The sequence goes on along the minus strand of CM057452.1, from coordinate 556,377,959 downwards.
CATAAGAAAATGCTATGCAGCATTGGCACTAGGTCACATTGTAAAGAACAGTGCTAAACATTTTATTACTAGCAGGTTAAAGGAGACTTTATTGATGATCCAAGCTGCAACTAAATCCATTTCCACATGTTTGTCTTCGGAGCGTGTTTGGGATTTTTTCCAGGACATTTAGAACTGTAGCCTAACTTCTTTTCAGTTGTTTTCCTTGAAATCACTAAATGAGAGAACCAACTGGGAGATAGTGAAGGATTATGGCTAGAATCTTCCATGCGCTGCTTTCAGAGACTGCTTGGTAATGTGTCTCTTAGAGCTGCTAGGAGTGAGTACAAACAGCTGACATGCTATACACACAACATAGACTGGCAGTGAGGCAAAACACACATTTCCTACCTATTATCATTGTTTCTTTGTACTGAGACATTAAACATGGCTTAAGTCACGCATTGTTCTACATCTTCTAACTATTGTTATCACTGTTTCTTCTGTGAGGCCTTTCTCCCCACACCCCCAGGTCCTATGTACTGCATTGCACTAAAATAATTTAGTAATATTTGTTGTTGTAACAACTGTTTGAATATTTGCTGTTGCAACCACTGTTTCTTTCTTCTGTGGGGCACCTCCCCTCCACACACCCAGGTCCTATGTGGTTATTACCTTTCCTTCTCCATTGTAGCACTATTAATATTATTATTATTCTGGCTCAGGGATGTCTGTGACTCAGGCATGGACAGGAAGAGGTGTGACTAAGTAGCTTGCTTAAGACGGCAAGTCTGTTACCAGAAACCTTTCGTGTTTGCTTGCGCAACTGTCTGTAATCATTCGCTATGACCTCAACTGCTCCTTTACCTGATCAGACATGTGTTCCATGGGCTCACTGGCTTATTCCTTAGTTCCACATGCAACACACAGAAGACACTGTGAAATATTTAATGTCAAGTCCTGCAGAAGATGTATGGATGATACTGTATCATACTTAAAGTAACAGCTACTGCAATAACTGTTCACCTATTGTAATAGCTTTGGTGGTGGAGAAACTGATGGAGACCCTGCTGAAAGAGTGAAAGAAGAGACTGGTAGGCCTACAGGTTTGATTGATGACAACCAACATGGATTCATAGATGACAGGTCTTGTCAGATCAACCTGATTGAATTCTTTGAGGGGTTTCAAGTATACAATCGGGGAGGCAGTGGATGTGGCCTATCTGGATTTCAGGAAGCCGTTTGACTCCGTCCCACATAAAAGGTTGGTAAGCAAGTTGAACAGTCCTGGGTGTGGAGACTAAGGCTTACAAAGTGGGTGGAGAATTGGGTGGGTGGGAGGATCCAGAGAGTGGTAGTCAATGGGAAGGGAAGCACCCAGGAACTAGGGGTTCAGAGCGGGTGCCACAGGGTCGTTTGTCGGGCCCATACTATTTAATGTGTACATGAGGGACATAACAGAGGGTCTAAATGGAAAGGCGTGTTTGTTTGTGGATGATACAAAGATATATAACAGGGTGGATGCTCCCGGGGAGGGAGGCAGGATCTAGCCAGGCAGGAGGGTGGGCAGAAAAGTAGCAATTGCAACTCAATGCAAGTGGAAAATAATGCACATAGGACGAATAACCAAGAGCCGCCTACTGCATGGGGAGGGGCACTGCAGGTCATAGAACAAGAAAAGAACCTGTGGATTTGGATCATGGACACATTAAAAGCTAGGAGTCAGTGTGAATGAGCAGCTGGAAAAGCAACAAGAGTGTTGGCATTCATTGGGAAAGGCTTACTAGTAGGAGGAGGAGGGAGGTGATCATGCCACTATATAAAACATTGGTCAGACCACACCTGGAGTATGGAGTTCCTTTCTGGAGGCCCCATTTGCAGGATGACAAGGGATAGGATGGAAAGTGTAGAGAAGAGCGACCAAGAGGATCCAGGAATGCAGGGGAGACCATAGGGGAGAGACTGGAGGACCTTGGACTTTATACACTGGAAATGAGACGGAGAGGGGGACATGGTGGAAACCTCAAGTACATGAAGGAATAAATAAGATTAAGAGAGATAGCAGGTTCAGACTGAGGAAAACAAACCACCAGAGGGCATGCATTTAAGCCTGAGGGGGCAGATTTAAAGGGGAACGTAGGGGCATTATTTCTCAGAGAGGGTTATATGACATGGAACAAGTTGCCGGAGTGGGTGGTGGAGATGGATACAGTGGAGAAATTCAAAGAGCATGGGATAACTACATGAGACTAGGAAGGGAGGAGAGAGGGCCAAGGGAGGGAGGTAAAAGGAGGTGGGGGCTATCTTGGGCAGACTCAATGGGTCAAATGGTATTTTTCTGCCAGCATGATTCTAGAATTCTTAGAACATGGGTTTCCCAGGCAGTTATAGTGCCAGATGAATTTTTGCTGGGTGACAAGGGAGGGGCAGGGACTGAGCTATTAATGTGGCCTATATGGACTTCATTAAAGTATTTTACACAATGCCACATGAGAGGTTGCTATAAAGTTAAGAGGCCTAGTGGTAGGTGACAAAAAACAATAGGTGGTAAATTGAAACATAGAAACATAGAAATTATCGGCACAAAGTGCCATCTGGCCACCCAGATTTTACCTGTTATTCTGTCTCTGCAGACCCAGCCTGGTGTCCATCAACCCCCAACCTGTTTATCAATATTCCCATGCCTATTCCATGCATGTTTGAAGCCCCTCACACTGTTTTTGATCCCACCAACTCTGCTGGTGGACTATCCCAGGCATCTACTACTCTTTTCGTGAAGTAGTACTTTCTTACATCCTTCTTAAACTTCCCCATTCCAGCTTCATTGCATGCCCTCTTGTCCTGGTGTCCTCATTTGAAATAGACTCCCTCTAGTACCCTTTTCACCCCCATGAGGTGCTTGTAGGTCTGTATCATTTCCTCTCTCCATCCTCTCTTGTAGGGTTATATGTTGAGATCCCCAGCTCTCTTCATAGGGCTTTTAATGTAACCACTGCACCATTTTAGTTGCCCTGCTCTGGACTGCTTCTACCTTGTGTCTGTCTTTCTGAGATGTGGCCTCCAGAAATAGACATAGTACTCCAGGTGGGGGTCTCATGAGCTTTCGATACAGTGGCAACATCACCTCCTCTTCCTGCTGGTGATGCCTCTCCATATGCACTGCATCATCCAATCAGCTCTGCCCACTGCCTTGTCACACTGCCCTGCCAATTTGAGGTCATCAGATATGATAACCCTAAGGTCTCTTTCCTGCTTAATTTTATTTTTTTTTTTTTCAAATTTTAGTCTTTGGTAACGGGTAGGTTAATGACTGTCAGTACTTCCCCACCCCTCATTTATAACCAACTCCTGGATTTCTATGCCCCATGTGCATGATTTTGCATGTTTTAGCATTGAATCCCAGCTAATAATCTTAACAGAGGGTTAGCAAGTTCTACTCCAGCTCATTCATCAGATTTAATCACATTTCTTATAAATTCCTGCATTTTTCTAGGGGTGTGCTACTGGTTTGTGGCCCATATCAAATCAATCATTATAAAATGGGCAAAGGAGTTCAAGGAACTTTATTGAGTTTAGCCATGCATTAGAAGTGTCTAATGCATGGCTAAAACTAGAAACCCTTATGTAGAATACACAGACCCATTTTATAAGCACAATAAGTCACTCTGGGGATGTGTGTTAGACAGTTCTAGGAGACTGAATGCACTTGGCCTGCAGCCTGCACTCTCACAATGCTCCATAGCCGTGCATTAGAACTGTCTAACACACACCCATCATATCTTATTGCTTACTCAGTGTTCAATTCAGTTAATTCCCCGCCAGCTGCCATGCCTCTTGACCACTCCCTCAAGTTTCCCAAAGTACCTATTCATTCTCTCCTCCCTATTACAGATTTTGATGTCATCTTCAAAAGGCATACCTTCCTCCCAGTTCTTCTGCAATGTGACTTATGAAGACATTAAAGAGGACAGGTCCCAATGGTGAGCCCTGCAACACCCAACTAGTCACTCTCCTCATTAGAATGAATGCAGTTACCATCACCTTCTGCCACTCTATCCTTAACCAATGATCCCTCAGTTGGTTAAGGAATAGAACCCAGAGGGTTGTACTAAATAGGGAAGTCTCGGGGAGATGGGGGTCATGAGTCAGTACTTTGCCTTGTTCTCTTCAATACATTCATAGGGACAGAAGGGTGAAGCATGAAGGAATAGTCTATCTATTTGCAGATGTCACCAAGATCTGCAATAGTGTGACATAATGGAGAACGGAGGCTGTGAGCAGGGACCTGGAAGACTAGAAAAGTGGTCCCAGATTTCCAGGCTGGGATTCAATGTCAAAAAGTGCAAAGCCATGCACATCAGACAAAAAAAAAAAGCCAAGTACAAAACAGGAGGAGAGCTCATGGCATATACCTCGTAGGAAAGGGACCTCAGGGTTATCAATCAGGATGATCTGAAGTAGTGGCCCAATTTTCAACAGTGGTGGGGAAAGCAAAAGGATGATGGACTGCATAGGGAGGAGGATAGCAGAAGGAGGTCGGTTATACTCAGTAGCGTTATTTCAGTAGAATCATAGGGGTTGGAAAATCCATTTCAGCAAAATCATAGGGGTTGTAAAACTCCCCAACAACCACATCTATATAAATGAATGCTAGGAAACCTTGTTTTAGGGTTCTTAGGGGTTGCATGGGCATCATAGGGGTTGCAAAAATCATAGGGGTCTCAACCGCAACCCCTGGCTACCCTAAATGACGCCCTGGAGGCATCAACAGTAGAAAACAGGAAGTTGTTGGCCCTCTGTACAGACAGTTGGTAAGACCGCATCTGGAGTGGGACCAAGACAGAGGCAGGAAACTACAGACCTGTCAGTTTGACCTCTGTGGTAGGGAAAGTGATGGAGTCACTTTGAAGGAAAGAATTGTTGAGTACCTAGATGCCAATGGGGCACAGGACCCAAGCCAGCATGGGTTCACAGCGGAAGGTCATGTCAGATGAATCCAATAGATTTCTTTGACTGGGTGACCAAAGTAGTAGACCAGAGAGGGGCTGTGGACATGGCCTACCTAGACTTTAACAAGGCATTTGACACAGTCCCACACAAAAGATTAATAGTCAAATTAACCAGCCTGGGAGTGGGTCCCAGGGTGGTAGCCTAGGTAAAACATTGGCTGGACAACTGGACATAGAAGGTAATTGTAAATTGAGTCACTCTGAAGAAAGGGGTTACTAGTGGGGTACCACAGGGTTTAGTACTGGGTCCAGTCCGCTTTTAATGTCTTTATAAGTGACATTGCAGAGGGACTGAAAGAAAAGTATGCCTCTTTGCAGATGACACAAATATCTGCAACAGGGTTGATACACAAGGAGGCGTGGATGAGAGAAAGGACTTGGCAAGGTTGGAGGAATGGTCAGAAGTATGGCAGCTAGGATTCAATGCAAAGAAGTGCAAAATAATTCACCTGAGAAACAAGAACCCAGGGAAAGAATGCACAATGGGGGAGGTAGTAACAGCAACAAAAAGGAAAGGGACCTGGGAGTAATCATATCAGATGACCTTAAGGTTAGCAAGCAATGTGAGAAGGCAGTAGAGAGGGCTGGGGTATCCTGGGATGCATAGGGAGAGGCATCACCAGCAGAAAACAGGAGTTGTTATCCCTCTGTACAGACAGCTGGTGAGACCCCATCTGAGTACTGCATCCACTTCTGGAGACCCCATCTCCACAAGGACATAGACAGGATAGAGGCATACCAGAGGAGGGCAACTAAAATGGTGCAGGGTCTGCAAGAGAAGCCGTATGAGGAGAGACTATTGAGCTTAATATGTATACCCTTGAGGAAAGAAGGAGAGGGGGACAAGATAGAAACTTTTAAGTGGAATCAACAAAGTCCAAGAGGGTAGCATCTTTCAGAAAAAGAGACGGTAAGAACAAGGGGACACAATTTAAAGATAGAGGGGGTGGTTCAGGGCAATGTGAGGAAGTATTTTTCACAGAAAGGGTAGTGGATGCATGGAATAGCCTTCCTGAGGATGCTGTGGGGTCTAAAACTGGGGAGAATTCAAGAATGCATGGGACAGACATAAGGCAATTCTTGTGGGGGTAGGTAGAAATAGGCTGTTGCTTAACTAGGATCTGTGGCCTATCCTGTAGGTGGAAATGGGCAGACTAGAGGGGCCAAGCGGGCCTTATCTGCCATCAAAGTCTATGTTTCTATGGAGTACTGTGTACAGTTCTGAGACTCCATCTCCGCAAAGACATAGACAGGGTGGAGGCTGTCCAGAGGAAGGCAACAAATGGTGCAGGGTCTGCACCAGAAGACATATGAAGAAAGACTAAAGGAGCTTAAGATGTATAGCCCCAAGGAAAGGGGGGCATGATAGAAACTTTCAAATACCTCAAGGGAATCAACAAAGTCCAAGAGGGTAGCACCTTTCAGAAAATGAGATATGCCAGAACAAGGCTGCACAATTTGAAGATAGCTGGGGTAATGTGAGGATGTATTTCTTCACAGAGAGGGTTGTAGATGCATGGAACAGCCTTCCTGAGCAGGTCATAGAGTCAAAAACAGTGGGGAATTCAAGAATGCATGGGACAGACATAAGGTAATTCTGCTGGGGAGTAGGAGGAAGTAGGCTGTTGGTTAACTAGGATCTGCAGCTTATCGTTGAGGCAGGGAAATGGGCAGACTAGGTGGGCCATGCGGTCCTTATCTGCCATCAAATTCTATGTTTCTAAGTTTCTATGTTTCTATCCACAGTCCGCACTCCATCCTGCATTCTGCAGGAGTCCACTACCCAGTTAGGGCTATTCGGGGTACAGTAGTCTTGTCTGCTGAAAGATCCTGTTTACTGCCTCTGATGAGCGGAGGCCTCCCCTGTGGTGCAGCCCTCACTTTCTTTACTTTTGCATCAGTTCTTTAGTCAGAGTCTTTACCCTATTCCACCCAGAGTAGTGCCAATCATGAAGATAATATTTTGTTTTCTGTAAAATCGGAAATCTCCCATCTTCATACTGTTTGTGGTAGAAGCAGCATCTTCAGACAAGTTTTGACATCCATCTGTGTACCCTCTGTATCCTGCTGTTCATTAGCTGCCACACACACCTCCCTGCTCCCATCCAAAATTAAGCCAGGATTATTACTTATGTCCTGCTCCTTTGGAGAGCTCTTTCAGGTGTCATCCATGCTGCCAACTGTGGAGGCATTTCTCAAAGTAAACGGAATCAGGCCCGATACTCCTGCTTGCACCTCTTGAAACACTCACTCTTGTGCCCGGCTAGTGGGAGTGAAGAGCTTCCTCCAGTTCTTTTCCTCGCAAAAAGCAGCGCTCTCCTCCCTACATAAGGCGCTGTAATTCTGCAGCCCCAGGAAACCTCTCTCTGCTGCACTATATGTTCCTTGCTGTCATTTCCGTATTATCCATTATTACTCCATTTTAATCTGTAGAGGCATGGCCACCCTCCAGTACTCCCATCGGATCCAAAATCATAGGCAGAGCAGTCTCTGTAGTGGAAAGGCCGAGCAGGAGACCTGCATCTTGGCCTTACTGATATCCATCTCCTGCAACATCTCAGGTCGACTGGCCATCTCAGCACCAGTCACAGCACCTCTAGTGGCTAGAGTAGGGAATTTCCAGGTGTCCTGGCCAAATCTCCTCATTCACTAAAAATACCACCAACAGCTTAATCTGGTTCAATTTCAATTGCTTACCATCTGTATCCCCCTCCCCACCCCTCAGTTACATTGCAGTTTAGATATGCCCGCCAGAATTATGGACATTTTCAATATTTTGATCCCAGATTTTCAACATAGCCTTCTTATTGCCCCACCTCATGTATGTCACAGCAGTAATTTTTTTAATCCTCGCCAAAATGTGTTTTAGCACCTGTGGCAAGGAATGGCGCCGAGTTGCCAGGAATTATGTTTTTGGTGGGGATTTGAAAATTTTCTGTATCAGGTACTTTTCCTGGGGTAATCAGATAGCTATGGTGATAATTTGCTCAAGCATCTATGGAGGGATACGTGCACAGGGTCCAAAGGACCCTGCACTCCCACATAAAATAAGGAAAATCACGGAGCATGGGAGCACAGGGCCCAAAGGGCTCTGCACTCCAACAGGGAGATTAAGGTTAATTACACTGGGCTCTATGCACAAATAAATTCATTATATGAGCTGCAGATCCAAGGCATGTAGGCAACCTCACAGGTGAATGTCGCACAGCATGAGTCTCACAGACCCCAAGCAGCATTCACCAAGGATGTAAGGTGCAACACAAGGCACTTACGCCTCCCACTTCCAAAACCCCTGGGATGTCCATGCACAGGGCTTGTCAGGGGCATGCCTGCAGTATGCGGCATTCACAAAGCCATGTAGTGCCAGGCTCAGGGATGCCAGGCACACCTGCTGAGACCAGGCGTAACCCGGTTCTCTGGATGCCGTGCAGTGGCACCACAAATTGGACCTCCATGCTGCCCCAGCTCACTGTGCTGCAGGGGAGGGCTGGGGCAGTGGTGTGTGTGCCTTCTTGTTGGTGTGCAGCAATGCCACTGTACATGGCTCACCTCCTACACCCTGCACCCTCCACAAGGGTTCAAGGGATCCACTCAGGGACCCAGTGCAGCCACCCGATTGGATGCCTGCATGGGTCCACGGCTTTACCTTGATCACCTGCTTGACCATGTGCACTGTGGTGGCATGGCTGCGGACAGGCACACCGTGGGTGCTAGTAGTAGTATACTGCTTACCTGCACCTGTCCTGGGCCACAGCCTCACTCACCTGAACAGGTCCCAGGACAAAGATTCACTCTCCAATTGAAGATACATCTTGCTGCTTGAACCACCAACTGCAATATGAGAAACTAACGAAGTGCAGTTCAATGTATTTAAATGGGTTTTAAGTTTGGTGAATAACTTTGTAATTTTGCATATTTTGACCCCAAATTATCAACACGCCCTTTTGGAACTCCACCACATGAACAATAGTGGTGGAATTATGAAATCAATCCAGAAAGGTGATTTTACAGTTGCTTGGCAAAATCAACTTTCAGCAGGCTTTGAAAATGTTCACCACCCTTGTTCATGAGGTTGGGTCATAAGAAGGCTGTGTTGAAAATTTTGGTCAAAATATGTACAAATGTAAAAGTTATGTACATCTGTTGAAATTTCACTGTTTGCTCATAACTTTGGTGATTTTATATATTTTGACCAAAAATTTTCAACATAGCCATTTTTACACCACCTCAAGTGCGTGGATAGCTTTCATTTTCCAAATCCTGGTTAAAATATGTTTTCGCACCTGTGGCACGGAAGTGGTGCAGAATAACATTTCAGCAGGGATTTGAAAATCTTCAGTACTGGATTCATGAGTGGGGTAATAAGAAGGCTATGCTTGACAATTTTTTTTTTAGTCTTTTGGTAACCAGGTAAGGCCCACTAGACATAAGTGCCTGTTTTCAGGGGTGACCTGGGAGCACTGGAAGTGTTAAGTGACTTGCTCAGGAGTCACACAGTATGCAAGTGGAGGTTAGTTGCTGTTTTTACACAATGCAGCCACAGGGTCTGGAGGCCCTGAGCTTTCAAAACAACATACAGGTGAGAGCAGGTGTGGAGTGTGCCTTGGCTTCTCAAGCCTAATGCTCATCCCATTCCATCTGTAAATGAGGTCAGATGTATAGACTTTATAAGAATAGGGTGAGCGTTAGGCTTCAGAAACCCAAGGCACACCCCACCTGCTGTCCTAACTGGGGCATTAATGGAGTTTTTGCAACTTATTTCCTTACTTTTGAGACAGGATAATGGTATCCTTATTTTTCTTATCACGTAACATTTTCTCGCCTTCCACCTTGGCTAGCCCCCATCAGACCAACCCTCCGCCCCCATCCCATGGAATTACTGGGCTTACTCTACACCCAGCCCAGAGCAGTGCCTGTGGAGAGTTGGTCACCATCCTGCTGCTGGAGATGTTTATCCCTACCATTTTCTCCCAAAGGGCCCCAGGAGGGTGTGCATGTGTGTGGAGGCACAGATCAATCCCACAGCCCCAGTAACAGCCCTTTCCTCCCACCCCATTGGTCTAGTGTCTGGCTCCTCTCTTGGCCTGTGCTGTCCCAAGCCTCCACCAGGTGGCAGCCATCAGCTGAGAGAAGCCATCCCACCTCCCCGGAGAGGAGATCATGCCTGTCAGCAGCTCCATCCAGCTCCGCCTCCACTCCTGTTGCTGACCTCCAATGGTCCGGGTTTGTTCCCGAACCCGGTCGCCAATGTGCTGTGAGGTTAGGTGTCCAGTGTCTTAGCCCTCAGTGCCACCAGGCCAGTTATAGTATCCTTTTTACTGTGGGAGCACTCCATCCCTCTATAGATGTGTATATGTATGTAGCTCTGGGCCCTGTGCTTCCATTTATAGGACAACAGTGACCAAATTGTCAGCATATCCACCTTTATTACCCCACCTCATGTACTTGGTACAGAAAATTTTTGAGTCCCCCAAAATGTTATTCTGTGCAACTGCAATGCCATTCTACGCTATAGGTGTGAAAATATATTTTGAGCAGGATTTAAAAATATCACCTAAGACATAAATGAGGTGGGTAATAAGAAGGCTATGTTGAAAATCTGGGGTCAAAATATTTACAATTTCCAAAGTTATGGCGGGTGTAGCGAAATTGTAATGAATGGTCATAACATCGGCATTTTTTCATATTTTGACCCTAAATTTTCAACATAGTCCTCTTATGACCCCACCTCATAAACTCCATAGACAAAATGTTCAAATCCATGCCAACATGCCATTCTGACCCCATAGGTTCAAAAACACATTTCAGACAGGATGTGAAAATGATAACTGTACTGTTCATGAGATGGTACAAAAAATGGCTATGTTGAAAATTTGAGTAAATATATTGGCAGTTACCAAAGTTATGTATGTGCATAGAAAATTTCAATGAACGTTCATAACTCAGTTATTTTAGGAATTTGTCACAATTTCAACATGATCTTTTTGACTGGCAACTCATGAACACTGTTGGGACTTTATGGCGACTGCAGCAATCACCTTCTGTGCTCGATTAATGAAATGACAGACCAGTGTTCTTGAGGTGTGGTACCAAAAGACCATGTTGAAAATTTGGTGAAAAATTCCTAAAATTGCAAAATTATGAACGAAGTTCAAAACGCCATTGAAATACATTATATAGTGCTTGCCTTAATTCCTCAGTTTATGGTTTAGCTTTGAAGAGTGCAGACGTGTCTCTGTCAACTGAAGATGACAGACAATAACCTCCAGTGGAAAGTATAGGATAAGGGGGTGGGGTGGTGGGGCTCAGTTGGAGGGTCGGGATGAGGGAGGGAGATGGTAGGGACAATGAGGACCATTTTCTTTTTTCAGGTTTAAAAATGGTGTGGCAGAGACTGTTTTCTCTTTACAGGATCCAGGAAATAAATATATTGGGACACTGGGGTGGGGCTTGTAATGCTGACATGGGGATTGGGCCCCCTGATGTTGACACTATCAATAAAACAATGGGGTCCTGGGGAGGGGGCATCCAACACTGGGGTGGGCATCCCGTGTCATATTATATTATTGTTCATAGACCTGTCCAAAGCATTCGACACAGTCTCCCACCCTCTGCTCCTAAATACTTTCCACTGCACTGGCCTGTCCCTGGACCCATAGCTTGGTTCTACAAGCTACTCACAGATAGGTACCAATGTGTGAAGATAAATAGCACCCTCTCACCCACTCCTACTGTCCGGCTTGGGAGCCCCCTAGGCTCCATCCTTGGCCCACTGTTATTCAGCATCTTTCTTAATACCCTGCCTAAATCCTGTCCATGTAACCTTCTACTATATGCAGATGATGTGGTAATGTGTCTCCACCTGGACCCCTCAAATCTTCAATCCACCCTACAACTTGCCTTCAACCATGCTGAAAACTGGTTCACTGACCATAAACTCGTGGTCAACATAAATAACACAAAACTATATTCTTTTCACATCAGCAGAGTAAGGACTATAATGCCCAGATAACAATCGTGTCCAAAACCCATCTCCCACTGGAACAGGTCCACACATATAAATATCTAGGCATAACCTTTGATCCTAATCTATCATTCCACACCCATATCAGTAATCCACCTCTGCCATAAACATGCCACAGGTTTATTGTATTGTCACAAAGCCTGCCTTCACGCCAGAGGCCCTACACCTTGCCGCCACCTCCTCATCCTCTCCCTTGTAGACTATGGGCTAACTATCTACTTGGCTGCTGACCACACTGCACTAAATAAAATCCACCTAGCCATTAATAAAACCTGTAGAATCCTTGTGGCAGGAATAAGCGCATCCACAGCTGTACCCTGCATGAGCTAACTCAAACCTCACCTTAGATGAAAGAGTACACTACCAGACATGTCTTCTCACAAAGAAAATCCAACTAGGCCTCACTCCCACTGGAATCTCTGCCTCCTCCACACTGCCCATACTGCAGCAAACACCCGCACTGCAGATAAACAGTCTTTTTCCACAGAGCACCATCCTGGTACAATGAGCTCCCGGCCATCACCTCTATTCCCAGATTAGGCCCTTCAAAACAGTCCTCAAAACCACATAATCTCACCAGTCACTGTCATTGTCCCCAGTAAGTAAAGGAATCTGCCTACGGACGAGGAGATATTTAGGTTAGCAGATATACCCTCACCTTGCTGCTTTATGTGTTAATGACAAAGTTGATATCCCAGCTGCTTACACTAACCTACCAGCATTCAGGCCACACCCTTATTACTGTCTGTGCTGCTCACTTACTCTCGCAAGCCCCACTTAGGACTTGTATGGCTTCCCTACTGTATAGAACTAGTAGCACTACTCTTACCCCGGTGCTATCTTAGCTAGGTTATACTGTTAACCCTATATACTGCCAATACCATGTCTGTAGTCTCTTCTGTGTTATGAATATTTATTGTTGTGTATTGTACCTGATGTGGAGCTTTGGAAATGAGTCCTTGACTCAAAGGTTGTAATCTGATACTCTATAAATAAATAAATAAAATAAAAATAAATAAATATTATATAAATAAATATATAAACATAAAAATAAGGGGTGCAGTGATTGGAGGGTGGAGTTACCACTAGGCACCAGGGACTAAAATAAAATGATGGGACAGCAACTGGAGAGTGGGGTGCCACTTGACACCAGGGAATATAAATTTATTTAGAGGGACAGTGAGGCGGGGTGAGGGGTGCCTAGACACTAGGCCAAGTGGGCTCTCAGCACACAATGCAGCTGACAGCACCAGTTCAGCTGCAGCTGCAGAAATCCAAGAAAATTCACAGTTCTCTTACAGAGGCATGGGGGAAGTGCTTGTCTCGCTAAGCTGGCACCTGGGTTTCTGGTGCCCAGAAAAGTATTTCCAGACCTAATCAGAAAAACAAACACCAGAATCTAACTAAACGGGGCCTCTTTAGCTGGGTTCTGGTGTTTGATTTAAATGACAATATTTTTATGTATTTTCCACATTTTAGTTTCTGGAAAAAATAAAATGATGGCTCACAAAAAGGAATTTTTTTTGCAAAAGTATTGGCCCCTCATGAAAAATAATTATTTTTGTGAGGCCAAATCCTTTGTCAAACTTTATACCTCTATCCTGAAAGTGATCTTCCCATTGAAAACAATGGGAACTTAAAATTGAATAACTGCAACAGATTAATATTTATTCACCAAACAAATGCATGGTAATTCTGTTACCCAAGCTGTTGCTATCATAAAATTCACACCAAAATGTCACACCATCTGGACACAAGGCAATGAGGAGAAAACTGCAAAAATTGTGACTTGTAGGTTTTGCACTATCCAGATCTCAGAATCCATACATCCAACTAGAGGAAACTTGCTACATCAGGAGATCTACACACGGACAGCACATTACATATTTTGTGCAAATCCATTGATTGATTACAAAGTTATTAAAGCACACAATTTGAGGTTTAACATTAAACATGCCACTCAACCCTAATTATAGTGGTGCTATTGACTATAATACACATTATGTATACATACACCATGGGTGGGTACAGGTGAGGGTGAGGGTGTTTACTAGGGGTGTGCAAGTTATGAATAGTACTGAATAAATACCACAAATAATGTGCTATTCGTTATTCAGATCAGCTCAGATCCCTTAAAATAAACAAGCACCTTGTCCTCCAACCCTCAGTAAGAACCCCAAGCCCACCTCCCTCCAGACCACGTCCTTGCTTGATAAAAAGTATATTTTTGTGAAAAAAAGCTCCAGTGACGGGCAACCAGCACAACCCACCCACCTCCACTGCCGGCTACCATCTTTTAGTGCTTGTTTTAAGAAAACAGATATGTCCCCATCCCCAACCCTGGCAGCAGCACCTTCCAGCCCCCAGCACCCAATTCTGAAGTGGGAGCCAGCAACAAAGAATGAAGACAAACCAACACAGCCTGCCCTCCACCATAGCCAACCACCTTCCAGTGAGCGAAAGCATTTGTGCAGTTGCTTGCACAGTAAAACCAGCTGACCATAATATCAGCCAGTCACCTTCTCCATTCTTTCATTGCCAGCTCACTGCTACAAAACTGGGTGCTATGGGGGATGAAAGGAGGGTACAGCTACTAGGGTGGGGAATGGGGGACTTATCTGTTTTCTTAAAACAAATGCTAAAATGGCAGCCTGTGGAGGAAGCAGGCGGGTTGTGCCAGTCATCCATCGTTAAAGGTTTTGTCAAAAAATGGTATCGTTTTATCAAGCTTTGGGTGGGTGGAGGATTGTGGGCTTGGGGTTGTAAGTGAAGGTGAGGGAGCAGGACTTTTCTATTTTAAGGGATTGGGGTTTGAAGGAGGTGGATGGTGGCTGTTTCTTTATCTTTTTAAACAACCACTGAATAAAGAATACCTAAGTATTTGGGAAGTCTAATTGAATATTTTGTCAAATATTTAGGATAAGGTATTCACACATTCTTTGTATTTACATGTATCAATGGGTACATGTATGTGACATTGTGTATTGATGGGTATGCATGGATATGAGTGTCGTTTATGTGGGTGCTTTTTATTATATTTTACTGTATTTTGAAAAACACATTACAAATTACAAATACATACAATTCAAGAAGTGGAATACTACAAATGTTAAAATCACAATGTATTAATTCCAGAGTCAAGTGAGTCTCACCTCTGGTTGTTACCTGTAGAGGAATAGCACAATAGAAACATTGAATTTGGCAGCAGAAAAGGACCGCTGGCCCACCGAGGCTGCCAACATGGTCCCTGCCTAGTCTATCTCTGCAGACCCTAACTGGTCTCTGGTGGCTCTCCTTACTTATTGCCTATTTAATAGTATTCTCCTATGTCTATCCCATGCATGCTTGAAGCCCCTGCTGTTTTCACCTCCACCACTTCCATTTGCAGTGTATTCTAGATGTTTACCACTCTTTCAGTAAAGTAGTACTCACATCCCTCTTAAATTTCCACCGTCCAGCTGCATCACATTCCTTCTGGTCCTCCGGTGCTCTTCCTCATTTGAAAGAAACTCCCCTTTTATACCCTGTTATCTGTAGGTCTGTATAATGTCCCTCTCATTTTCCTCTCCCTGAGGGCGCATGTTGAGATCCCCGGTCTCTCCTCATAGCAGTGTCAGTGGCTCAGTAGGTAGCACACTCGCCTCTGAGGCCGGGAGATCAGAGGGCTGTGGGTTCAGTTCCCACATCTGGCACTTGGGTTAATATCCCAGTACTGACACAGTAGTGCAGCATGAGAGGGTGCTGCACTTCTGAGGTGCCGCCTTTTGGTGAGACGTTAAACCGAGGTCCCATCTGCCTGGATTGGTGGTAGTTCAGGTGGATGTTAAAGATCCCATGGCACTTATCGAAGAGTAGGAAATTTCCCGGTGTCCTGGCTAAATTTCCTCATTCACTCAAAATACCACCAACAGCTTAATCTGGTTCAAGGTCAGTTGGCATTCATCTGTATCCCCTCCCCGGTCGTGCCTGAAAATAGGCAGAATTTGTCTAGTGCACTTACCCGTCAACAAAAACTAAATAAATAAAATAAATAAATAGGGCTTTTGGTTCAACCTCTGCACCATTTTAGTTGCCCTGCTCTGGCCTGCCTTTACCCTGTCTGTGTCTTTTCTGTGGTGCAGCCTCCAGAACTGGACACAATTCTCCAGGAGGGGTGTCAGCAGTGAGCAGTACAAGGCAACACCACCTCCCTCCTCCTGCTGCAGATACTCTCTCACTGCATACAAGCATCACACAGTCCCTGCTCACCGCTGTGTTTCACTGTCCTGCCAATTTAAGGTAATCAGATATGATAACCCCAAGGTCCTTTTCCTGCTTAGTGACTGACAGTACCCCTTCCCCATCCTATACTCATTTTCTCTGTTTCTATGCGCTAGGTGCATGGTTTTGCAACCTTTGGTGTTGAATCCTAACCGCCAAGTTTTTAACCAGTTCTTGCGCTTCCCAAGATCCCTACACATTCTTTCCACCCCTCCTGATTGTCCACCCTAATACAGGTTTTGTTATCATCTGCAAAAGTCATGCTTTCTCTTCCAGTTCATCTACAATGTAACTTATGAAGATGTTGAAGAAGACCTGTCCCAGTATTGAGCTCCTGCGGCACCCTGCTGGTCACTTTTCCATTAATAGAGTGAGTGCTGTTAACCACCACCCTTTGTCACCTACCCATTAATCAGTTTCTAACCCAGTTCACAACTTTGGATCCCACCCCTAGGCTGACCATTTTCTTAATCAGTTTCTATGTGCACATTGTGAAGCCCTTGCTAAAGTCTAGATAGACCAGGTCCATTGCCCCTCTGTTCTATTTCCCTGGTCACCCAGTCAAAGAAATCAGTCAGGTTAGTTGGCATGCCTCCTTGAATCCATGCTGTTTTTGTTTATGCAACCCATTGGATTCAATAAACTCTACCAACTTTTCCTTTAGCAGTGTTTCCATTAATTTCACACCACTGAGGTGAGGCTCCCCATCCTATAGTTGCTAGCCTCTCCCTGCTGCTGCTCTTTCATAGAGGAACCACATCTGCTCTCCTTCAGTCCTTCAGAGCCACACCTGATTCCAAGTGAGCTGTTGAATAAGGCCAACAGCAGGGCAACCAGCATGTGCCTGAGTTCTTTTAGTGCCCTCATGTGTGTTCTGTCCAGCCCCATAGCCTTTGTACACTTTCAGAGCTGTAAACCCTTCAGGACTCTTTTACCTGAAAATGGGCTTGAGGTGCCCCTTCCCCTTTCTTCCTGCTGCCCTGGTGGTCTGTCCCTCTACTGTGAAGACTGAGCAGAAGTGTTCAGGATGTTGTTTTTCTCTTTGTCCCCTTGCAGCCTCCCTATGTCACTGTCCTTAACTCTCTGTCCTCCCATAACTTTTCTTCTTACTTATGTACCTGAAGAAAGTCTTATCCTCTAGCTATCCCTTTGGCTATTCTTTCTGCTGTCTGGACCATTGCCCCCACAGCTTAACCTGATTCCTCTGTTTTACCTGGTACACCAATCTGTCTTCCTTCATTCCTCTGAATTTCTTATACCTCCCAAATACCACCCTTTTTTCCTTTAGCACCATGGCCACTTCCTAGACTACCATAATGGCCTCTTTTTTCTTTTGCTTTACTCAGTACCTTCATGCAGAGACTGGTTGCCTTAATTATGCCCTCCTTTATTTTTCTCCACTGTTCACCCCTCCTTGGCAATCCCCACAAGGCAATTTCTGAGGCAGTCTGCCATGTCTTTAAAAATCTGCATACCTCCCTGTATGGATAGCAGTCCCAGCTCCCGCCTCCAGGATGACCCACAGCACCTCCATCCCTTCCTTGTCCTCAGAATACCCCTGTAAGTATATAGCCTTGATCTTCTATAGCTGTCCCTATAAAGGAAAGAAGTAACACATACCAAAGCTTGAAACAGTCCTGTAAATTAAAGTTATAGTCCCAAACAGCAAACCGCCCTTCTTGGCTTAAAGTTCAATGTTTACATAGGCTGGCCATGGATTGGGCCTCCATGTGTCTCCTGTGGACTGCTGATGTCTGCTAATATTGTGAATATAGTGTATGGTGAGGGCTTGTTGTGGATAGAAATCCATTGTAGCTGAAATGTTGTACCACACTTCAAAGGTTATGGAATGTGATTGCAGCCTACTGTGGTACACAAAATTTCTGCTCTTGTTAAAAGAGCACAAGCAACAGAAATGGCAGGCTCAACCAGATAAACAGCACAAGCCACAGAAACAGCAGGCTGAAGCAGTTAAACAGTCGCTGTAGTGGCGGCACGATCACCTCAACCCTCAACTCCAACAGATCAACCACATACCACTAAAAGAAATGTAGGATCATCCAGATATGTGAAGTTAAAAATAAATGCAGGATCAACCAGCTGTCTAGAAATTATTTACAAATTAAGTCTCTTCTTTGCAGTCCATGTCCTCTCAATAAGTAAGGAATATGGCCGCTATTTTTTTAGATTAGAAAACCTCTCACATCCAACTGGCAACCAATAGAAGTCTGCACTACAAATGTCGGGACATCTGCTGCCAAACAACCTCACATCTCACCCTAGCAACCAGCCCTAACTACCAGAATACAATATGGAAACAAACCATTTTCGTTTTCTGTTTAAAAGTAAAAGTACTTAAACTTTATTTATTTTGTTTAGGGCACACCATACACTATAAAATAGCGTGTTGTGCTATCTCGGGTTCTAATTCACAGACCTCCCGAGCTTTGCTCTCAAGGTCACAGGGACTCAGAACCCTCTGTGTCACAGCACACTGGTTGTACATAGTTGCCCATCCAATATTCTCTATATATCAACTGTAAAATGGAATAATGAATAAATATTGCTGTTACAGTAAATTTAGAGGCTTTAAGAATTATGCAAAGAAAAATTATATGTTTCTCACCTAACAACACATGCATGTTTAGAGGGCAATATATTAATGGTAATATCAGAAAGAGGAATTATCAGGCTAACAGCATGCTGAATGTAATGACTTCTAAGCTAGTACTGCAACTGAGACATCCCTCGGATACACAAGCTCCTCGAGTCCGAGAGGATGACCCTATCATGTGGGTGCTTGAGCATGTGTGTGAACATGTTTGTGCCCATTTATGCAAACATAATAGTGTTCATATGGATAGTCTGAATGCTCTATATATTTTTTAAGTAGTAATGTATTACAGATACAGATTTCAGTTTGATTTGCATTGTATGGTAGTCCAATAGGACAGCTGCAAGGAGCAGTGTAACATCTAAAAATTCATGCAGAATGGCAATTCCACTTCTAAAATTCTTTTGAATTTTTATTTGAATTTCATGAAATCTGAAAAACATCTATATGTAAATCATGGAATAATATGCAGTGGATTATGTAAACTGTAAAATATTATTCCAAGCTTTGCAGAAAAATAAATCAGAGGTTTTGTATAAACCACTGAATACTATTCTGTATATTATACTGTATATACTGCAGATTATCTGTCTGCAATTGAAATGATTTCACTCTTTGAATTTCAGAATTCCACTTCCAACAGAATTCCATGGAATCAGGTGGAATTTCCAAAATTCCATGAAATTCTGGAGGAAACAAAACTTGAAAATTCTACACAGCATCAGTATTTTGATGGTCTTGTCAATAAAAGTACATGAAAATGTTTTTGCCAAGTAAAAATACTGTTGGTTTGAATTTAGGGCCCTATATCTTTGGACCACTGCAGTCAGTTGAACATGTTTTGTGATATCTTCGTACAGACAGCTGAGACATGATTATACAATTTAGTTTCTCAGGTGTAATGGCATCAGGATTGAGATAATGGTTGCAGGATTACACAACTAAACACTTATGATGACATCACAGTGAGAGTGTTAGAGCACCTTACATTGGTGAGTCTTCCTATGAAGACATCATTGTAGGATAGCTCTACAACAGGATTACATAGTTGAGCCCTTCCATGGAGGCATCACTGTGGGAGACAGCTGTGACAGGATTGCGCTGAGCCCTCCCATGATGACATCACTTTGGGAGACACCTGTGACAGCTGAGCCCATTGAATGATGGCATTATAGTGAGACTTGGAGGGTGCTAGATAAGCTGAGTCCCTCCAACAAAAATATCACAGTAGCAAAAGCTGTGACATGATTACCATACACATCTGAATCCCTCCCATGAAGGTATCCTTGTGGGAGAATCTAAACCAGTTTCAGATGACATAACACTGGGAATGAGATATATTTAGAGCCTGCTACATTTGCTGCAGTGTAAAGAGGAAACATAAATATTCTGGAGGACCTGAATATTTTGCCTACTTTCTCATTTACTTGTTTAAATTATTTGGAAACATTTTGTTGCTTTTGGATCTTTTGAATTGTATGAATATCAAGTGTATCTTCTGGTGCAAAAATGTTATTTCAATGTTGGTGCTACAAACAGGCTAACAATATTTTTGTTTAAGTATTGAAAAGGTATACAATATTGTGTGTTGTACTGTTTTAGCTGGAAAGGAAAGTCCTTTTTGTTAATGACATTTTAATAAACTGAAATAATTATGTTTACAATTGCATTTTAGTTATAAAACACAACATCAAGAGTGGAAAAACATGAACAAGAGTGTTGTTGTATCATGCATGTCTTTCTTTGCAGTGGTATATATATTGCTTCTTTTTTGTTGTGAGTTTATTAGCACTACCCAGTACAATGTTTATTGAATTTCTTGGGTTCAATTTGTTATCTAAAAAGTACTGTATTGTTGCCCCATTTGACACAGCCTGAATGCTTAAAATGATATTTTGCCTGTACGCTTGAACTCTGAAAATGTCACAAGTTTGCAGTGTTGATAACAAAGGCTTTACTGCACTGGAGGTGTAGCAGTGTTTGTGAAAAGGTTGATGTTGCCAGCCTATCGGTGTAAATGTGTAAGTATGTTTTGCAATATAAAACTTTGCATTTAAAAAACAAACATTGAGATTGTGTGATTTTGTACTCACTTATCTTATTCATTAAAGATCACGAGCATCCCTGATCAATCACAATGCTTCTTTTCAGTTACACGTGAGGTACTCTTATTACCGAAGAGTATGTCACATGCTGAGCCACTGTAACAGACTTCTCGCTGATCACTCACACTGGCAGCATTTTAAACTTAAAATTGTTTAATTTAAAAAGTAAGTGATCTATAATAATTTTATGGGTCCATTGGAGGTCCTCTTATGGATCGAACAGTGTTACCTCTTGTGTCCTTAGAACCACAGAACTTCTCACCTTCGGATTGCAGTCCTCTTGTCCTAACAACATGAAAGGCAGCACTTTTGTATCCATAAGGGGACCACCAACAGGACCCATAAATTTATGTTATAAATCATGACATCATTCTTGGCCAGTCAGGATTGTTTATTTCTAAACATTCCAGGTACTTTTTTTTCCACAAGATATTTTTTCATGCAAACAGTCCGAAAATTATAGAGTTCTAAGTTCAGTTAGCATAGTCCATTTCATCACACATGTTCCTCTAAAGTCAAACACTTTTATTTTAAATTTATGTTGTATTTTGAAAACAGAAATCTTGAAAATTATGTGTAATTTATATATACAGTTCCTGTGTTTCTTATGGATATAAGAAATTTCTTCTGTTTTTTGTGTGCCAGAACTGCTCAGCTTTGCTTTTGTCTCTCACCCAAAGAAATGGCAGGAGGTTGAGGGAGGAATCGGAAGGTGGAGAGAGTAACTGCCAGCAGGTGTTTGATGTATAAGGAGGATGGCAGTATGTTGGGGCTAAGAGATGGGGAAAGGGGATGATTGAATGGGGTGGAGAGAGGCAGCTGCTGAGCGGCTAAAATGTACAGAAAATGGCAATGATTCAGGGCACAGATCAGTGAGAGGAAGGATAGAGATCAAGTGGTGAACAGTAGATAATGTGAATTATCCTTATGAATATGCACTGTATACATTTTGGAGCATATCGTGATGAAGAAATAAAAACAAAGTAAAATATAATGTGTGAGAATGGCAGTAGAATTCATACAATGAAGAGTTCAGTGAGAATGTACATGGTAGTGCATAAGATAGTTAGAAAGCAGAATGATGCACTTCTGTGGCCATGTAACTGATATAGTCATTATTTTAAAATAATCAGACTGTATCCTATGAGAGGTATGCAATAGTATTATCAGTAAAACTGTGTAGTTGAGGGATTATACATCCTTGCATACAGGACATGTAAATTATAAGAAGTAATGTAGAAATGGGGGTGGCTATATGGCAGTTATGTTCAAGAACAAATATGGTAAGAATGAAGTTAGTTGAATTGGGACAGAATATTTAAAATCATGCAAAGTTAATGAACTTGTATATTGGTGTTGTGTTGCAAATTTGTTCTGGGCCACTTTTATGCAGGTTAAAGACAAACTTTGTTACAAGGAAGCATTAAGGAAGTTAATTCTTAAGGAAGAGAAGAGATGGGGGAGTTTGTTGAGAAATGTGGTAGACAGTAATAGAAATTAAAATACATGTACCTCATTAATTGTTTCTTTGTTTACTGCAACTTATAGTGAAAGGGATTAGGTTGCAGGCAGAGTAATGAGCAAGATTGGTTTAGGCAAGTCAGGCAATTTTATTTATAGGTGCCCTTTTCCTGGGGTTTTAGGGTGCTTTACAAGGTATACATATAAAACAAACAAACCATACATATTAAAACATTAAAATATAACCATAAATGCAGTATATTTAGCTAAAATACTTGCTAGCTGGGGAAAAGCTTGTTCAAATAAATAAGTGTTTAATAGATTTGTAAAGACCTCCACTGTGTCCCTAGAGGAATATTTCCAGGAGGGAATGCTACAACATTGGGGCAGCCACCAAAAGTTTTGTCTCCTGATTGCTGATAGGCCAGCATCAGTGGAGTAGAGGGATTGGGTTAGGAGGTAGGAAAGAAGAAGATCTTTCAAGTAGTCCGATCCCAAACCGTACAGGCATTGTATGTTGACAAACAAGTCTTGAAGCTTATGTGCCACTGCAAAGACACCTAGTGCAGCCCATGCAGCACCAACATGATGTGGTCCTGCCAAGAAGTTTCTGTCACCAGCCAAGCTGCAGCATTCTGGACCAGTTGCAAGCATCGCATTAAACTCCAGATAACCCTAAGTATAGATTGTTACTGTAAACCAACCTAGAGGTATCAAAAGCATGGATGATCATTGCTAAGTCAGCAGGGACAGATGTGGTTCGATCCTGGTGATATTTCAAAGCTAGTAAAAGCCAGATCAGATAACCACAAACACCTGCTAGTCTAGTGTCAGCCTGCAGCCAAAAACCAAGACTGGTAACCACATCTACAGCAACCTGAGGTTGGCCACCCAGCACAGGGAGGACCACCGCATCTCCTGTCACTGTCGGAACCCATTGACTTGGCTCAGTCACCATGTCCTCCATCTTCCTTGGGTTAAGACATAACCAGTTTGAGGTTATCCAATTGTTTATCTTGACAAGGCATCACTCCAACATCGAGGCCACATGATCATCGCCCAGAGAAAGACAGGTAGAGTTGAATATCATCTGCATAGCACTGAAACTCAACCCTGTATTTTTAATGGTCTCTCCCATAGGCAATATGTACAAAGAAAACAACACAGGGCAATGATCGAGCCTTGAGGTACCTCTACAGGAGAGAGCAGAAGCCCCAGAGATGAAATTTCCTAGGGCAACCTGTTGCATTCTCCTCTTATGTAGGATTCAGTCCAGCCCCAAACCATGCTGGTGATACACAAGGGATCTGTACAAATTCCTGACATCCAGAATCCTGTCATAAATTATACCAACACCAACATTCTGAAATTATCACAAGCCCAACTTTTAAATGCCTGATTAATAGTTTCCGACTATTGCATTCCTGACTGTCAAAACTTGAATATGTTACAGGATAATGTGTGTCGGGTATTCATACACTTTACTTGCAGGCAGCACACCTTTGAACTTTTGACCAAAGAAGACAAGAATATTGCTCAAATTAAGGCACAATAGTCTGGAACCACTACTGTTCTTGTTCACAAAGCTCTTGTCTCTCGAGGGTGCTGTCAGGAGTTCCATGATAGCATCAAAACTCATGGCTGGATTCTGGTGCTGCACCGAGTGCTGCAGAAATCATGGCTGATGCAGAGAAACGAACTACCATGCTGAAAGTTGGAGCTGCTCATCACATTATGCAGATGGATAAGAACATTGCTGTGGTTCTAAAGACTTCCTGGAGCATGATTCTGGTAATGAGATGGCCATCAAAGTAACAAGGTTCACCAATCCACAAGCAAAATGCCACAGGACAAGCCTCTCCCACCCAGACAAAATGGAACACCTCCCGCTAATCCACCTATTTCTACTTACATCTCCATAGCTGCAGGTACTGTTAATCACTCTGAACATTCAACTGTTACTTTTATGCACTCTGAGATGCCTGACCAATAATGCTCAATAATGTCTGACACATCCCAACGAACTAATGTCAGGCTTCTAAAATTAGACATTTTGAAGCTGTCGCATTTTGTGTGTTGGGATTTAAAAGTCTGGTAAAGGTTTTTCGGGATTGTGTCAGTTGGGCATTCATACCTAACCCGACACGCACATAGGTCCTCAGGTGATCCAACAGCACCCTGTGGTCCACCCTGTCAAATACCAATAAGAGATCAAGAAGGACCAAGATAGAACAGAGTCCACATTCCTTCACTATAAGGAGACCATGGGTCACCTGGACAAGGGCAGTATCAGTGCTGTGGTGGGACCAAAACCCCACTGGAGAGGTTCATAGATGTTCTAACTTTCCTGGCAATCCACAAGTTGGTCAATCACCAACTCTCGATTACCATCCCCAGAAAGGGAAGGTTAGAAACAGGTCTGTAATTCACCAGAACTTAGGGTCCAAGGAAGTTTTTTAGGGAGAGGTCTAATCACTACCTTTTTAAAGCAGATGGAAAAACTCCCTCCTTCAAGGATCTACTGATAATCCAGTGATCACTGGAATCAGGAGTCACTGTAATCCAAAGCAGCCAGGTTGGTCCTGGGTCCAATGTACAGCAGGTGGGACACAAACTAGAGATCACCTGGAGCACCTCGTCCACCAAAACTGGTCACAACTCACTCCAGGTAGGCAGATCTGCATTACCAGAAGTTAGACCACAACCAGCCCATGAAAGACCACATAAAGAGATACAGATTTAATGGAGGACACTTTATCAGAGAAGAATTTGCCAAACTCTTCACACTTACTTGCTGAAAGGGCTCCGACGATTGCAGACAGAGAGGATTTAACAAACTGTCTATAGTGCAAAGTGCTGAGCTGGCCAGTTCTTCCCTGCAGCAATTGACCTTGACAGGAATTCTGTCTTTTCATGTTGATTGCCAGTTGATACTCACCATAGTGAGTTTTCTTTTTAATTTAATATACTTTATTAAATTTAACAAATACTCCAGAATATAAAAACAGTGCAAGAAACAATACAGTAGGCAATGCCACATAGTCATTACAAGGTACAATACAGTGGATATACAACCCCATCACCTCCCTCCCTCCCGGAATCCCTCCCTCCCTTCCCCCACTCTACCCATCCCTGAGAACCATCAAGAAGAATAAGGTCACATGAAACTAAGGGAGTCCGAGCTAAAGTGTAAAACAATTCAGTGGTCTACCTAAAGATTACAACTAGGTATTACATGACCGAGAGATGAGATACCATATCATTGCCTTATCAGGAAGAGGAGAGCATGAGGAAAGTCACCTTATAAATAAGGGCCTTTTACTATTGTGTGTAGGGGAGTGACACTAAAGTGTACAGTTTCTTCCACCTAGATCTAAAGCTATTTCATTTACCTGTTAGACTAGCAATGGTTCTCTGTCCTTAAATTATATCCGAGTTCATTTAGCCATTCTGTATAAGACAACACGGATTGATCTTTCCAATGCTTTAATACTACTTTCTTGACCGATAGAGCTATGGGGCTATATGGAAATGCCTTTTTCACAGTGATCGAGGAGTAATCACTCACTATACATATTTGTGGAGTAAATAATGACTGAAGTCCTAGGAGGGCATCTGGTCTGGCACAGATCAAGTCCCATAGGTGGGCAATCTTTGGGCATTCCCAGAAAACATGGAAAGATGAACCCTGATCTTGACCACATCTAAAACAATTAGGGCCAGGTAGCTTACCCATTTCATGCAGTTTGATAGGCAATAATACAGATTACGGAGTATATAGAACTAAGTAAGCCAAAGCCTATCATGTGTGGTATACACATATATGACTAGCCAGATCCTCTCCCAAGGAAAAGGTATACTGGGAAAGTTGACAACCAATAGGAGGGTGGCCCGTGATGTCCGGTACATTTTGGGAATAGACTCAGCACAAGCCTAGAAACAGCATGAGGTTGCTAGGCTACGGTTTGAAGTTCAGAATGGTATCTGTGTAGTTAGTATTTCACAGACCTGGGCCAAACCATTTGATCATCATGTGATGAATTTGATAGACTGCTAAGGTATATTTCTCTGGGAGATGGAGACATGTCAATAAATCCAATGTGGGTTTTATCTTACCGTGGGATACCAAATCCATGATTCTGACCTGCAGACCTGCGAATAGATTTCTGGGAGTGGCTAGCTGCCTACCTAACCAAAAATTGGGGTTACCAAATAGTGGTTGAGAGATATCCCTTAGGTTATCATATTTAAAAGCCTTTCATAATTGATTGTGGACCTTAAGGAATATGTAGGTAGTAGTGTTACGAGGAAAGTTGGGAGAGTTTTAGGGCAATGTAGAAAAGAGACATAGAAACAATTTTAGCTTTACCCAGTAGATGTCATTCAATCTGGAGCCATAAGGGGTATATTGGGAAGTGTCCATTGGAGAAGGAGGTGCTGGCCAGTGTGGATATTTGGCCATATGGCTAGCATGGTAGTACATGAAAAAATTAGGAAGTTTCAGTCCTCCCAGTGGTTTCGCACTCAATCAAATGTAAGACCACCTTGGAGGTTTATAGTTCCAGAGAACTTAGAGATAATGCTATGAATTCTCTTAACCCAGCTCAGGGCAAGATGAATGTTAAGCATATTGAGAGGATAGAAAAGATGAGGTAGTATATTCATTTTGATAACACTGATCCTCCCCAGAAGTGAGAGATAAAGAGGGTTCCATCTATCAAGGTCCTGTTTGATGGATATAAGGAGACTATCTAGGTTAAGCTTTTCGGATAGGGCATATGTAGGAGCCAAGACTATACCTAAGTATTTCAGCTGAGGGAGCAGGACATGGAAAGTGAAGCAATGTCCAGTTGTAGCACGTAGGAGTTCAGGGCATCACCTCTGTCTTAGTCAGATTTAGCTTATAGTTAGAAAAATGACTAAACTCTTCGATGATATATAGGGCAGCCAGGATAGAGGAAACTGGATCAGTGACATGGAGGAGAATATCATCCGCATAAGCAGACAATTTAAGATCACAGGGGCCAACTAGGATACCTTTTAGAAGAGGGAGGTATTCAATTGTCTAAGGAGGGTTACAGGTAAAGATTAAACAACAGGGAGATAGAGGACAACTCTGCCTGGTGCCAAGTCACAAGGGAAAGGAAGGAGATAATACACCTTTGCAATACACTTTGGCACTAGGTTGGGAGCATAATGCATGGATCCAGTCTATGAAGACCGGAGGAAGGCCAAACTTAATGAGGGTCTCAAATAAAATGGCCAGCTAACTCTATCAAAGACTTCTCTGCATCCAGGAGACCAACGCATGGGGTGGTCGGACAACCTGGACATGGAGAAGATGTGGGAAAGATTATATGTGATCTGTCGAGATCACCCTTTAACAAAACCGATTTGTTCTGGACTAATTAGGGCATCCCATATGTTCGCTAAATGGTTGGCCAAGATTTTGGTGAATAATTTTATATTGTAATTCATCAGCAAGATGGGACGGTAACTGGTCACTCTGTCTTAAGGTTTGCCGGCTTTGGTAGCACAATTATAGTAGCTTCACAAGTGCTGGATCTGAAAGGCGTAGTTGACAAATATAACCAAGAAGATGATGAAGAGGGTAGGGACCAGATCTTTTCAAAAGTCTTGTAGAAGAAAGATGGGAGCCCATCTGGGTCCGGGGCCCTACCATTAGATAAGGACCAAATAGCCTCAGTGATTTCTGTTCTGTAATGGGTCTGACTAGGGAACTTTGTTGTATAAGGTTAAGGAAGGAAGAGACAGGTAATTTTGTGTGTCTGCTACAAGAGGTGCTTCAGTAGAAGGACTGTAGAGCTGATGGTAATAAGATTCAAATTCCTTGGCTATCTCATTGGGAGCAGTAAGCAACATATTGGTGCACAGAGAAGAAAAGAAACCACCAGTTGTGATTCCTCTTGCTTCCTGAGCCTTAGGGCTAAAGGTGGCTTGCCTTCTCCCTTGCTCTATATATTTTGCTTGGGTTTTAAAAGAGTATACTCTGCTTTTTCCTTAAAATTTCCTCATATTGGCTCCTGATGTTTACAAGTCTCAGTATATCAGCTTCTGAGGGGAGTGAGGTATGGAGGATTTGAGTGTTTTAATGGTGTCTAATAGGGACTGGGAGAGTGCTTCCTGTTTACGTTTCCTAGTAGCAGAAATTCTAATGAACTCTTCTCTCAGGACACATTTAAGTGTGCTCCATATCTGGTCAAAGGCCAAAATGGAGCCAGTATTATGAACCATGAATTGGAAATTAAGTCGCTCACCTGGAGGACCGCACTTGGCATGGGAAAGGAGTTGTGTATTCAACTTCCAGGTAGTATCCTCTTGAACTGTGGGTAAATGGTACCCTCAAGCCAGATAGGAAATGATCTGAGAGGACTCTGGTGCTGTGCCACAGCCAACCAGACCAACCAACACTGGGTGATTTACCAAGAAGAAATCAATTCAGGAGGAGATCTTGTGGAATGGGGAATAAAAGGTGAAGTCTGAGTATTAGGGTGTAAGATGTACCATGGGTCATAGAGGCCACAACTGGCCGTGAGCTCATGGAGTGAACGTTGTCCAGGTGATAGGTTATTACCTCGATGGGAAGATTTATCTAGGCGAGTGGCATAAGTAGGTTCCAGTCCTCTACTAATAGAATGGGTAGGTGGCTAAATGGGGACAGTGTGATGGAGAGATTGGTAAAAATTCAGGAGTCTTTGTTAGGACCATATACAGAGCCTAACAATATCTCTGTGTGATCTAATACCCTCTTAATAAAACAAATCTACCCTGTGGGTCTAGAATGTTTTGCTTTACTTGAAACTGAGTTCCTTGACAATCAAGATTGCCACTCCTCTTTGGGAGGACTAATTACCTGCAGTGTAAACAGAGCCTACAAAGCACCAACGAAATAAGGAGCTTTCAGCCTCCATTAAATGCATCTCCTGTAGGCACGCTACAGGGCATCTCAATAAGGCCAAGTGTTTAAGAATCTGTATTCTAACCTGAGATTGGGCCCCTTAACATTCCATGAGACTATTCGCATAATCTAAAAACATATATGTATTAACTAATTTAATAAAAGTTAGCAATAACAGACCCTTTGTGTTACTCATAATTAGAACAGTTCCCAGAGCATCCTCCCAAGCCCCCTACTGACCCCCATCCTCCCTCCTCCTCCCTATCATCAAAGCAACCCCTTCCCTAACCCCCACCATAAAGAACAAGCTTCCGCCCCCACTCCCCACCTGAGCCACGCCCAAGCAACCTGTAGGAAATGAATGTAATGAAAACCATAGAAGACTATGTACCCTGGTCCATACGACTGAACTCCGATCTGTCTGCTTGGTGTGATGATGACCATGCCAGCCACCAGATCCTCCCCTCCACCTACAACCCAGTCATAATAAGGGAACCAGTGTATTCCCACAATTGCCAGCCATCAACAGTAATGAGCTAAATCTGGTAACACATTTAAACTGCGTGGCTCCTGTATTATTCCAGGGTGCCACAACCTAAGGCAAATAGGAAGAAAAACAGTATAATAACAAGGTATTTTCTAACTGTGCCTCTGGGTGCGGGTATCTCAGTACTACCAACACCAAATCATGTATTATTGTTTATGCAACATTACCTCCCTACATCCGTTTGTTGTATCTCTGCCAATGGCAGCCAGCATGACACTGGCTATCACTGCCATCCTTGTACTCTGTTTTGACCCCTTAATGTCAACTGAAATGAGTACCCTATTGTTCATTTAAGCAATATACTATGACAGTGTGTGGGTAATGCTGGGATTCACCCACACCTCTCGTGGTTTGGTCATGAGGGCACAGGCTGGGTGAAATCCACAACAGGCATCAGTAAATTTCACTATAACCCACACTCTGTCATGATATATTGTGATTTTTCGATGTCCTCCTTTGTAAGGTATTTTTTAAGCTTGAAAGGTTATACTTGCAAATAAACTCTTTATAATTGTTTTTGTAATATCCTTCCATTATATGTTAAATAGTTTCTCACACTGAGTAGTGCATGGTGCTGTCATTGTTGTGCACAGATAAGAGTGTGAGGGATTCCTTTGTTTTTGTTATTTTTGAATCATCACCCCACCACCACCATATATACACACACACACACACACACACACACACTCTCATCTTTCAGAACTCAGTCACTGAGGACCACCCTATACCTGCTAGAGACTGTTACCCTAGATCCCTCTCATCCTCCGTCACCCTGACTCTCTCCTCCCAGCATGTACCCAACCATTTGGTACATGTGACCCAGATGCATATCAGCACACTTATTGGTGTTGGATTTTAGCTGCCAGGTCTCCGCCCCTCCTTCAGTACTCTCAGGTCCCTTCTCTAATCCTCCACCCCCAGCAGTCCATTCACTTCAGGTACTTCATTATCCTTTTCACAAATTACTGACTCCATGACCACAGCAGTTAGGATGATGGTGCAGTAGTTGCCCTTCAGCTCCCTGCTTCCCTTGTGGATTGGCATAACCGCCTTTTGTTTGATCCTCCAGCACACTAATTGTTTCCAGGGACAAGTTGAACAGCCTTGCCTGTGGGGCAGCCAGCTCCTGTATTAGTTTCTGAATCACTGTTGGATGCAGCCCATCCAGCCCCATGGCCTTGTCCACCTTCACACTGACAAATTCCTCTCTAACTCTCTGTGGTGAAGGGATCCCATAACATCCTATGCCCTTCCCTATCCTTTCCAACTGCGATCCTCTACCCCCTTCCTTAGTAAATGCAGAGCAGAAATACCAGTTCAGGTCTTATGTCTTCTCCCCATCCTCCTCCAAGTGTCCCTTCCTCCCTCAGCCTTCCATCCCTGACCACCCTATATGGTGTTGCATATAGCATGAACCATGTCACATCCCTGGAATGACAGGTTTTGAATATTTATTCACAAAGTCTATCATATAGGTGTTTGTAAAGATTTATAGCTCATAATGGGATGGTATTTGGCTTCTAGTAATGTTGTTTGACTACAGTTAGTATAATGCATATGGTTGGGACCCAAGCAATAGCAATTGATGGATTTAACTTGTGCAAACTGACATTGAATCAATAATTTTTCAGGTACACTGTTCAATGGTTCCAACACAACTTCAAAAAAGTGCTAGTCCTGTCTATTTTCTAATTTCTGCCTTGATTGCACTTACTCCTTGTATAAGCCTGTCATAATAGAAAAAACTTCAGCAATAACAGTAGTAAGTCCAAATCTCAGTTCTGAAGTAACAAAATATTAGGATCCGAAATGTGTAGCAGAAAGTATGGCAGAAAATGAGGTAAATCCTATTTATGTCATAACAGAAAACAATGTTCTTCAGACTTATGTTTACAACATCGTTTCCCTGGCTTGAGATGAAAGATCACCTGCTTCTAACCCCACGGAGCTACAAATACGTGATGGCCCATGAGCACTTGTTTTAGACAAGGGCTACTTTTCTCATGTCACTGGATCAACAACTCAGATGCTGTCAACAGACAGAAATGGGTTGAGATCAGATCTTCTATTACAGCAATAGTATGCAAATGGACTCACTGCCCAATTCAGGCCCAACTCAATTGCTTATCATCTGATTAAAGGTTGATACACACCTCATTAGCATATGCAGAGCTATACTTAGACTGCCCTGCACAACCACACACCACATATGACACTGAGGTACTGAAGCCTGTCTCACATCCACATATGCTGTAACTGGCACTGTCTCCCCCATCCACGGAACTACCTCCTGCTGTGTGTTTTGGCTACAGAGCACGTTGTGTGGGCATGCTGTCCTCACACCACTCATTCTGTCCACAAATAGGACTAGACCCCTCAGCTTGTTCAAGAAAAGAAGAAGAATACAACCAACCAGCAACTGTTAGCCCTCCATTACCCCCAACAACCAGTACACAGAAACCAATTGCAGTGCCAAGAATATCCATGGATGCCCACACCATATATAGAAAAGCTGTAGGACAAATGTATGCACAGCCAATGTGTTGTGCCATCTTGTGGATCCAATTCCTATGACACTCTTATCTTCGCTGACAAGATCAGAGGGACTCAGAACTCCTCAGTAAGTTGGACAACACACATGTTGTGCATAGTTTCTCACGCACTCTCATATATGAAACACATTTACTCTATTGAGATATGTGACATTCTCTGTATTATATGGTGTCTCTAAAAACTGGCTCCAGATTAACTGGCTGACATGATTTACAACACGTAATTCATAGTATGACCACACAGAAATACCTGCCAGCCAACTCAGCTAGCCCAAAACTATTTCTTTTTTCTTTTAATCACATTAAAAAAAAGTAGACATTGTATAATCACAATATATACAACAGGAGTGGGGTGAAAATGGCAAGATAAAAATATCTCTTAGTGACATCAGTAACAGCAAGATATTAAAAATATAATTTTACTGTTGTCACAATGGATATTTTTAAGTTGCTGTCATCACAGTGGAATACTGAACCAGAGAGCAGATTTCACAATGCTGATGACATCACAATGCCTAGTGCAGTACTGAGGCAAGCTGTTAAAATTAAAGAATAACAGCAACATCTTTAAATAAACTGTAGATTTCAAAGATATAACTTGTAAATTACTGTTGTATGTATCAAATATCGATAGCCTGACTCAAAATAGGCAATTTAAAATCACATGTGATGGTCAGGACTTTCATAACTCACTCGTGACTCCACTCGTGAGTTATGGTCCTGCCCACCACACTTGAAAATAAATTGCATATTTTGAGTCATCCCATTGTATATCCCACATATACCACTTGAGCATGTGGGTTATGCCATGATGTACCCACTTCTGGTGCATTTTCTCACTCGGCCTGCTCCTTGTGAGAAAGCGACACCAGGTGTGTAAATTCTGGCATCACCCACCCTCTCGGATATACCACCTATGCATTCACTCTTCTAGGGAATATATACTGACATCCTCCAGTATATTTTCAAATGACACTAATATCAGCCCATGCTCCATATTGGTTGCCATTCTATGAACCACCTATAGTCTGTAAATGACTATTCTCTCCCAAGACAAGCAGAACATGTAATGTTTGGTTACATATAATTCTCTCACACAAATTATTTTATTCTCTTTCACAGGTGATGACAAAGCTTCATGTGAAATTATTGAATGATGCTAGCTGAGATATTTGTGATGTCTTAGCCACAATGGCAGATGGTGCTTGAGCAAGATGATTATTACTCCAGATGTTGAACAGTATCTATACATTACAAGTTTTGGACACCATGATTGTTGATATTGTTGTTTGAGGTCATATGATATAATAGTAAATTAAATTTGATAGTGTTGTAGTCTTTCCAACCATCCTTCTGACACTTGATATTATAACTCATATTTCATCTCCAGTGTTTCATCTCTCCTTCCAACCTTTCAGTTCTACTGTGGCATCCTAACTTCCACCCACCGACATTTCCTTAGCCTTTATCACCAGTTACCCTTCTTTCTACTGTAAAGTCATTCATATCATATGGTGGAATACATGATTGCATTGATCACAAATTCATTAACCTATCATGACATTACCTTTTTTTTTTACCACCACCATAATTCTAAAATGATTATTCTGATCATATATGATGGTTCAACTAACAAATGTCCCACACTTCAATTAACTGTCATATGGCATTACCCTCGTCTTGAAATTTACAAACACTTAGATTCATTTCTTTTTTTTTCTTTTTTTTATTCTATATCGTTTTTCTGCCCAAGCTCTGACAGGTGGCTATGGCCTCCAGATGGATGGACATTGTCTGTCTCCAGTCCCATGGGTTCCCATGCTAGGTAGACCTGGTGGTTCCCCCAGACTGCTCACCACTGTGTGGCCAGGAGTAGGTTGCCAGCTTCTCCTCCACCCATGAGACCCCATCCAGAATCCAGAACCACTCCCAGGAGCAGCAAGCCATCACTGAGCCTGCCAGGCTTGATTTAGCTCCATTTTTCCCACCTCCTCCCTCTGACACAGAGATGATGGCACCAAGCCTCCCTACCCATACTGCATGCCAGCCAGCCACCATCGGAGGGCAGTCATAGAGTGGATGACTAGCCTCCCTCTCCCCAGAGAGGAGAGCAATCTCTGATGTTCAATCCTCTCTCCCTGCCAACCCCATGGCAGACTGAGCTCATTCTAACCTGGGTCATCGGCATGGCGTGAGGTGTGGCATCCATCGCCTCAACCTCAACTCCACCAGGCCTGTTACATGTAGAAGAATTTTCAAAGAAAATATCCACCCAATGCATGTTCTACTAACACCTTTCTGTTACCTCCACACAATCACCACAAATACCGACAATACACCTTCTCTACTCTCACTCTCAATCACTCCCTCATCTGCAACTAACTTCATACTATCTTCCCACCTCTCATTCTCCAGGCTCAGCTTATGCTGGATTTCTGTCCTTTTTATACAATATATTCTTGTTAAGTACTCTTCTATATGTTAATACACCCCTAGGAGCCACTCGTTGCTGTTTCAGAGTGGTTCACACCTTTGGCTTGGCGAGAACAGTGGAAACAAAGCTGAGGCTGTTCTGCTCAAGCTGAAGGCAATGAAACCACTCTGATACAGGAACAATTGGCAATGGGAACATATTAATATATTATTGATCAAGAGTGATCAATATTATATATATTTTTAAACTTCCTAAATGTACCCATTTTAGAGCATCAGCGCATGGGACACACTTCACAGAACAGAGTAACTCACGTGTATAAGGAAAGGAGCTATCCGATTGGTAAGGAGCACCCCTCAATCTACACATTTTACAAATATCTGCACATAATCTCTTTCATCTGTCTGTCTATTCCCTGATAAACCCTCTCACTCATGTCACAGAGCATTGAACCTCTCTTTTGCCTTACAATACTCATCATTATCTGAAGCTGAGCATTTCTTTCTGCTAACCATCTCTGTTTCCACAGCAATAGCTTGTGAGTTAAAGCATTGCACTATTGTTTTAATGTGCAGCTCTACTTTTCTATATAAGCAGAAAAGGTATTTATTGTAAAAAGTTATTTCTTCCTGTATATTCATAAATCTGAAATAAGTGTTCTTATTCACTTTCCTCTTTACCTCTATGTACATCTGTCAACTAGCTTTATGGCTCATGATTTCCATCAAATTTTATAAGTTAAGAAAAAGTAATCAATTAATTAGTACAGTATTGTAATTTTGTAGACAATGAACTACTATAAATGAAGTTTCAAATGTCTTTATTTATTTATTTATTTATTTCAGTTTAGGATTAATATCTTTGAGTCAAGGACTCGTTTCAAAGGTTCCAAGTCAGTGGTGAACAAAACATTACAGATAGGACAAAAATACAGAGAAACAGTGACTCAAATTACACAGGCAGTATATAGCAATTATATACATCTTAATTACAAAGGTGCCAGAGAAGGGCTAGGATAGGAGAGGAGGGGTACACTGTCTAGTGACAACTGGATGGTCAATAAACCAAAAACAGAGAGGGTAGGGTGGTCAGCCTTTATAAGGCCTTGTCAAGGAGAGGATGGGGAAGGAGGCGATCAGCCAAGGAAGGCATCGCCTGGGTGAAGCGTACCGTGGGAAAGTAGGGTGGTAGCAGTGATGGGAAGGGATGGGAATAGAGGAAAATAGGTGCTGGGGCACAACTCAACCATGTAGGCAGTACAGGTCTTGGATGTGTCCAGATAGGATCTGAGTCCAGATTTGAAAGTTCCAGTCTTGGTTGTATCAGTGAGGTCAGCTGGTAGTTCATTATATCATTTGGTCCATTGCACAAGCGGAGTTCTGTGCAAGTTTCAATATTTGAAAGGGATCGTCAGCCTGTGGGAGGACACTTCTAGTGTATTTAATTGGTTCTGCCAGTTTAAAGAGGCTGCCCAGAGTTGGGGACATAAGCCCAAGAAGCACTTTTTCAGGAGAAGACAGGTTTGTTATTGTACTCTAAGCTGGAGAGGGAGCCACCAGTTTCAGTGTAGAGGGCACAGGTGTGGGTGTCAAGAGAGGACCCCAGTGTTAGGTAGCATGCCTTGTTGAGGAGTGTACTAACCCTATTGAGTGCAGTCTTTCTGCCGGCCCCATAGATAGGCAGCCCATAGTCAATGGATGATAGTACTGAACTACCAGTATCAAGTCTGAGTGCCTCGGGAGTCGAGTGCCTATGTCGGAATAGGACCCCAAGCTTTATATTTGCAGACTTGACTACAGAGTCTATGTGGCTTGAGAATGTGAGTGTGTCAACAAGGTGATACTTGAGGTACTTGAACTTTGTTACTTGGTCTAGAACCTCACCCTTGTGGTTGTGTATGAGCAGAGGTTGATATTTCTTTTGCTTTGGGTTGTAGAAAAGCATGCTCTTTGTTTTTGTGGTTTAGGAGTAGTTTATTTTGTGTGAACCAGGATTCAAGTTGGAGGAAGCTGCTTTGAAGTTCAGATGTAATGGCGTAATAGTTTTACCAACAACCGATGTAACTGCATCATCCGCATATAGTACAGTCCGTGCTGAGCAAACAGATGGGGCTGGGTTGATGAAGAGACTGAAGAGGAGAGGTCCAAGAATGGATCCTCGTGGGACCCCAAGGGACACACTCTTAGATGCTGAAAGAGTATCTCCAATTTTGACATGCTGTGATCTGCTTGAGAGGTAACTGCCAAACCATGATATTGAGTCAGGAGATAGACCTGTTGACTGAAGGCAGCTCAACAGAAGATTGTGGTTCACTGAGTCAAAGGCCTTTGGAAGATCAATGAAGACTGAACCCACAGTCTGCCCACTATCTAAGGCATTGTATAACTGGGAGGAGAGTAATCAACAAGGGCAGTAAGTGTAGAGTGTTTTAAGCCATGTTGCTACAGGCAGAGTAGATTATAGTTATCAAGATACTCTGTTAACTGCTCGAGACCATTCTTTCTAGTACTTTTAGAGGGGGGAAGATAGATATTGGCCTGTAGTTGGACGTTAATGTTTTGTCCTCAGCTTTGAAAACAGGTGTAACAATGGCTGACTTCCATGCATTCAGAAACACCACGGATTTTAGAGAGGCATTAAATACCGTGGTTAGCGGGTTGCAAGTTCATTCAGTAGCAGACCAACAAGCTTCCAATGGATCTCACAGCAGATTTCAGCTCCCCGAGGGATCACGAGGGCAAGACAGCAAAGCCCTCCCCACAGCCTCCTCATCCTGAAAGAAGGTACGATTGCAGGAGCTCCTACGTGCTCAGCTGAAATGGCCAACAAGGACTTGTGTTTTGTCGCCATTTTTAAAAACAGAACTCTCTTCTTCTTTGTGTCGACAGAGAAGTGCAGATAGTTTTTCTAAGGCTAACTCTTTAAAATATGTTAAGTTTTGCTATTCCACAGTTTACCTTAAGAGATAGGAGATAGAATTAGCCCTCAACTGTCTCTACACTTTTTAGACCGGGCCCTTAAGGGAGAAAAACTTTAACTGTGCCCTTACTCGTGCAAATTAATTAATGACAGCATTGAAATGTGCCCAAAGCAGTAACAGCACTGTTTCTGGCCAAATTAATTAATTACATTAAGTCTCTGGGATTGGCTTAGCTGCATCTCCTCTCAGCTGGGTCAGCGCTTTCTCCTGCAGCACAAGTATATGCTATCGCAACCCCGGATCAGCTACACCTCTAGCTGTACGTAATATAAAGCTTGCCTCTCTGTTCTCTGTCTCCTCAGGTCTTCCAATGGATCTTCGTGAGCAGATTTCATCTTCCGAGGGGTCGCGAGGGCAGGACAGCAGAGCCCTCACCCACAGCCTCCTCATCCTGGAATGATGGTACACCACAGAAGCTCATACTTGATCAGCTGAAACGGCCAACAAGGACTGTTGTACCACCGACGTGAACGCTACGTTCCTGCCACCCCACCACCACCCTTGGTCAACACCGAGCTTTATAGCCGACACCATGTGATGGATAAAACCTATCAGGCAACTTTCTCATCCGTGAGGTTACCTGATCTCGCCGCTAGTGGCCGCCGCCTCTTTTACCCAACTACATAACAGCTAAGCAAGCCACAATGCATATTCTCTTGCAAATTATACTCTTCTCTTCACTCCACTGTATCACATCCAGATAACCTGTCCCCACTCTCCCCAGAACCCCCACTCTCTCTATCTTACATGAGTCACCCCTCCACCCTGAGCTAACTCTTCTGCTCTCCCAACCCCATTCCCTTCCCTCCCGCCTCTATCCATCCCTTCACATACTCTCCTTCCACCCACCCTCTCTGCTCCACTCCACTTTCCTTAACTTGGAAGCTCTGCTACACTGCCTGAACCTTCATGCCCTTCCAAGCACCATTCTGGCACAACTAATGCTCACCTTTACTCTCCTATGCCATCCTCCTCTTGCTTTTGGCAGGCGACATACATCCCAACCCAGGCACTCAGGCACCCAGGCAATGCCCTAACTCACCCCCAATTCTTCAGGCCCATCCTCTTGCCTCACCCCGGACCTCCATATTTTTCACCTCAATGCAAGGAGCCCCTCCCCAAAGTTGACTCCCTAACAGTATGGGTCACCCAGTACCGCCCTGACATACTCTGTATCATGGAATCATGGCTAACTGCCAAAATTTCTAACTCATCACTTACCATTCCTGACTACAACTTGTTTCATTAGGACCGGGCAAGTATGGGTGGGGTGCGCACTATATATCAGTCAGTCCCTCTCATGTTCGATCATCTTCAGTGAATCATGCCCTTCCTCTCATGAATCCATTGTTGCTCTCATATCCTTTCCTTCCTCCACCCCTCTCTACATAGGGCTCTACTACGCCCGCCAAAGACCCTGCCCGACTCTATAGTTCAGGCAATCTCCTCAATCTCCTCTAGAACAGCTAATGGTGAATCTGCTTTTGGTAACTTCAATCTTGACTGGCTCTCCTCCCTGCAAAGCCCACCACCCTTAAAATTGAAGCCCTAAATCTCTCCCAGCTAATCAGGGAACCCACCCACCTAAACCATCGGTCCCAAAACCACACCCTCCTGGACTGGATTTATCCACCCATCCCCACCTTATCATGGCCTCTGGCATTTTCTCTGATGCCCTTAGTGACCACTGTGTTACTTACTGTGTCCGCAAAATCCAATCCCTACATTCTCTCCCAAGTTCATCTGATCTCGCCCCTACACCCTCTTAAAATGAGAATGCCCTAGTTAGATCTCTACAATGCAGACTGGCACCCAGTCTTCTCTGTGTCTGAAATAGACATCACCCTTTCCCAGTTCTGAGGAATTTTCCGTGTATCTGGGACCTACACACCCCTCAGGAAAAACAGGGTAAATGCCACCATCACCCTGGATCACACCTGACCTAATCGCCCTGGGTCATTCCAGGAAAAGGCATGGAAACTGTACATAGCTTCCCATGCCTCATGAGACCCATAAGCATACAAACATCTCAGGAACAAATGCACCAAGGCCACTGCACTCCAAATCTTCCTACTTTAACGCAAAACTCACGCGGTCACAGAACCCACATGCGCCCTTTGGAAGCTAATCAACTCCCTACTGACTCCCTACTAAACAGGCGCATCTGACCCTAATTACTGAAGGCAACACTGTCTCAGACCCAGCCTCCGTGGCTGAGCTCTTCAACAAATTCTTCATCTCCTGTGCTCGTCCTGACTCTCCCCAGCCCCCAATCAGCTGAACCATCCTCCCCACCCCAGGCTTCCTCCTTCCTCCCATCACACCCCAGGAGGTATACAATGCACTCTCCTCCTTAACACGTCCAAATCCA
This sequence comes from Neoceratodus forsteri, assembly GCA_016271365.2. Lineage (NCBI taxonomy): Eukaryota > Metazoa > Chordata > Ceratodontiformes > Ceratodontidae > Neoceratodus > Neoceratodus forsteri. Next base: position 556,337,704 of record CM057452.1, on the reverse strand, counting down.
GTCCTGATGGAATTCACCCCATTCTGCTCCATATCTCTGCCTCTGCTATAGTGGCCCCCTAACTCACATACTCTCTCTGTCCACTGCCACTGTCCCCAAAGCCTGAAATTAGCCAAAATCACCCTTTGCACAAGGGTGGAGACCCCACCCTACCGGTAATTACAGGCCTATCTCTCCTCCCTCCCTCAAAATCCAGGAATCCCTAATACTGGCCAAACTGTCTGACTTTCTCTCCTCCAACAACTCCTCTCACCTGTACAGTCAGGATTCAGAAAACACCAGTCCATCATCACCTCCCTCCTATGCGTAACTGATGCCATCCTCTGCCATGAACAACGGCCACACCACTGCTGCCATTTTATAGACCTCTACAAAGCTTTTGACTCTGTCTCCCACCCGCTACTACTCTGCAAGCTTAAGTCCTTTAGCCTAGCCCACCACACTATCACCTGGTTTCACTTGTACCTCCATGACAGACAACAATCTGTTCAAATAGGTGACACTCTTTCTTCCCCTCTCCTATCCTATCTAGAGTCCCCAAGGCTCACTACTCAGTCCCATCCTCTTCTTCCTCTTCATAAATGACCTTCCATCCACCTGCCTCTCCTCCAATGTGCATCTATATGCAGATGACACTATAATCTCTGCCTCAGGCCCCTCCTTTGACAGTATCCTCCCACCTCCAAAATGACTTCAACAGAGTCCAGTTCTGGCTCCTTGAGAACCTGCTTAACCTCAATGATAAAAACTGTCACCATGGTCTTTGGTTCCAGGCAGAAACTTGCCACCTTCCAGCCCCCTAGCAATTACCACCTTGGCTGGCTCACCCTGGAACTTGTCCCTGCTTTCAAGTACCTAGGAGTGTGGTTGGACAGCCACCTCAGCTACTCTAGCATGTGGATGCCATCTGCACTAAACTCCGATCCAAACTCGCAATCCTGTATTGGTAGAGGGCCAGCTTACCCATCCCCACCCGTTGTGAGCTCATATGCCAAACTATCTTGCCCATTATTGACTATGCTGACATAATCTATGGTACTGCCCCAACAACCTCTCTCTCCAGACTAGACACCCTCCTCAACTCTTTTGCGTTTGCCACTGCCTCCCCCACTTACACACCACTGCCAACTGTACGCTATCTCTACAGCCCCGCTTGCCCACAGAAGAACCATCCACAGCACCTCCTTCATAGCAAAATACTGGCTTGACTCACTACCTCTCTACCTCTCTTCCGCCTATCCCTGTCACCTCCCTAACTTACCCCTTTGCCACAGAGACCCATGCATCTTCCACCTGCCCAGCCCTCAGACTCTTTCCGCCAAGCTGCCTTCTCATATTGACTTTCTCTGGAATAACTCTTCACCCAACCTTCACCTGGTCTCTTCCCATTCTGCCTTGATGCAACTCTCAGGCTCCTCCCACCCCAGCCTGCCCAAAATGCTCTAATGGCTGCAGCACCTAGCTGAAACCCTCACACTCCCTACCAACATACCCTAGTCTGGGACTATACCTCAGCCTCTTTTACTTGCTATGCATGTTAACTCATATTTTATCATAAAGTATTAAGTTCTCTGTATAATTGTCTGTGTATACTGTGTATACTCCCCACCTTTTGTACTTGCTCTTTCAATGTACACTGTGTACCAGGTCGCACCTGGAAATGAGCCTCGGTTCAGTGTGCCTTTCCAGTCATCAAATTTTAAATAAAAAATAAAATAAATAAAGATCCACTCCATCCTGGTCTTGCCTAGGGCGTTTTAATGTGCTTGATTGTTTCAGACATGGTGACTTGTCTGAAATAGAAAGGTGGCAGATCATTCCTTGGGTGATTTTGTGGGGCAGTATAGTGCTGGTGACCTATCAAATCCTTAAGGTAGTCTCCAGAGAGTACGCTGAGAGGTCCATGAATGTGTTATTAAGCCAACTGGTGATTTCAATGGGTTCTTGTAGGGTCCCATCCACGGTGATTATTAGGTCAGGAGGTTTCTTAGGAAATTTCCCATCAGTGCTTTAATGGCTTTCAAAATTATTTTCCCAAGACCCAGGTTTTGCATAGTAGCTCCTTATAGTAAGTTGCTTTTGGCCAGTCATATGAGTCTGGTGCAGATGTTTCTTGCCGCCTTGTAGGCGCTTATGAGAAGCAGGCGTTCCTGCTTGCTTTAGCTTTGTGCCACAGATTGTCTCTGTTCTTCATAAGACCAATAAGAGAGTTGGTAAACCATGGGTTAGAGGTGCCCTAATCTTTTTGTTTTATAGGTGCAAAAATATCACAGGCTCGATTGACATTCGTAATGAAGCAGGTCAGGGCCTCATTTCCATCAATATCCCCTGCCAGGGGTGACCAGTCAATTTGTACCAAATACAGCCTGAAGTGGTTGAGTAGTCCAGGCCTCAAACAGTGATTTTTGGACACGTTAGGTGAGATTTTGGTGAAGTAGTTGGACCAGGTGCACTTCACTGGGAGTGGTCACTGAGGCTATCTGGCAGGATGGTGACATCAGAGACATGCTCGGGGTGTGATGATAGGAGCCAGTCAACTAGGGTGCTGCTCCCCATTCTGTAGTTGAGCAGTGTCATCAGTGACCATCTGGGTTAGGAATAGGCTGGATATTAGGTCCCTTGCTTTTGATTCCTTCTGGGAGTGCTAGTTAATGTTGAAATCACCCATTACAACCTTCTCCATTGGTTGCTAACTGCTGTTGATTCGCTATGAAGTGGTTAAGACCAGCAGTTTGGTGCACAGGCAGGTATGTAGACTGTTGAGAGCAGTAGGACTTTGTTCTGCTGACCTATACATAGCTTAAGGTTCAGAAATCTGGGCCTCTTTGAATGCAGACTGCAGTCCAGTGCCTGTACCTTAAATCCAGATCGAATATAAACCAGGCATCCACCCCATGTTTGGTTGCTCTGTCTTGCTGGAAGGAGTTATAGCCTTCAAGGAGATTGATGCATCCAATGTCTTTGAGAGAGACATTTTCAGTGAGTGTGATTATATCAGGTTTAATTACCTGCACCCAGGCCTGGAATTGCGTGAATTTGGAAAGAAGACTGTTGATATTCAGGGAGACAATACTAGTTGTCCTTTAGTTTAGGTGATCTCTTTACAGTGGGACCAGGGTTGGGGTGGACATTCCTAGATAGTAGAAGTAGTAGAACTAGTGAGCGGAGCAGATGGCATACTGATATCACGAAAGGGCATGTTTGTTTTAGAGAAGGGAGTTCTAATGATGGTGATGAAAATAAATGGTTAAATTTACTCAATTCTGCATAGTTAACTACTATTGTATACATACTATGTATAGTTATAGTAGCTGTATCATCACATTTTTAAACTATTTTAACTATTTCAACTGTTGCTGATAAATTTCTGTAACTGCAGTTTTCATGTTCACTGATGTTGATATCATGCATGTTCCTTATGTTTCTGCAAACCTGAAAAAGAAAAATAAAATCAATAATTAAATGTACATGTCACTGGCTATAGAAAGAGTAATGCAAATGAACAATCTATTAATATGCCAGTGCAAGTATGACAGCTGACATTTTCTGTTGAAACATGCTTAGCAGTACACACTTACATTCTAATTAATCCAGCAGTAACAGACATTACACTTCTCCATCTCCACCCCCGCCAAAAAAACGGAGGCTTTATCACAGGTTCTGTGCAGTCACTGTAGAATGTGTAATTACACTTTACAATTTATGGAAGAAAGGTGAAGCAAATAAGGACCCTATGCTTGAGTCACAACACCACCCCAACTTCACCAGCAACGCCACCATATAAGACTCAATAGCATTAGTATTGGCTGTTGAAAAAACATCAGACATAGCAATGCTGACATAATGGGCTTGAATCACAAAAGGGATAAGATCGGCACAATCTCTGTCATACAGCAGCATGTGCTGAATCAAGGTACACCATGGAACATGCATCACTTTACGGTATAGGGTGGACCCCAGTCGCCAAAGTTCTCACACTTGCGAAACCCCTGCCATGTGACAAATGCCTGGCACATGGGAATGGTTTCTCATGGGTGACTATACCCTAATCACAGGAGATCCAGTGGTCCATCTCCTGACTGTTCCCATAACTGTGTAGAATAATAAAGTATCCTTGGAGAGGGCTAACTGCCCTTCCCGCCAATTATGCCTATAACTGTGTTGAAAAAATAAATTAAACTATAGGGTGGTGTAGTGGTCTCACAAACAGAATGTGACTATAACTGTGTTGAATATTAAATTAAACCCGCGTCATTAGCAGACCATCTACCTGGCACTATATGCTGGCCATGTGTTTTATAAGGTATTTATCCTAATGGCATTGTTCTTTTCCAACAAAGTTACAGGCATAATTGAGGATGGACATCAATACCACAACAGGATTTTGAATACATTTTGAGACACAATAAAGGGCATAATCAGAAGGAGGCTCACTAGACTACCATCTTGGGTAAGTGGCTTGTTGCATGAGCCCATATCTCCATGGCACACCACATTTCTAGGTGGAATGGAGGCACAAGCCCCATTTAAAGCAGGTGCCTATGTGACCAGCTAATGGGAACTATTTAAGACAAGGAACCACTTGTGTCAGTCCATGGTTATGAGAATCAGGCCCAACATGTCTTAAACCATCAGTTATTCTCTACATTTGTATTCTACACTGAGTGGTGTTACTGAACCCCTATATTCTCTATTTTTAATAAAACACAATTGAATAGGGTGAGGCTAGGCAAAGGAGAGTGGTCCATATAAATCGGACACAATATATAGGATAGTGGATGGGCAACTACTGTACAACCGAGTGTGTTGTGCCACCAAAGGGTTCTGATTCACCATGACCTCAAAGGCGAGAGGAATCAGATCACTCAAGGTGGCACAACAAACTCTGGTTGTGCGAGTTGCCCATCTGCTATTCTATATAGTAAGTGGGCATCCATGCCTATTTCAGACATTGCACTTTGTTTCACCAAACTGGTGGTTTAGGGACCACTTGAAAGTGGGTGCTGGGCTCAGATTAGTGACACAGTGTGCTGCACATGTGTTTGCAAGTTCAAGTTTAAAAACAACAATTTCCATCTTGATTAGATATAGAAATTAAGTATGATCAAGCATTCCATGTTGTTCTGCTTCAGTACTGACATCACTTCTGTAGCAGAACAACATAATGAATGTGACTGCCTATGGCAACCAGTCTTATGTGACTCCTAAAACAACGTGATATTCATACCAACTGATGCATCATGTTTTACCATGTATTACAAAATAACAATGAATAAAATCTAGAAATGTCAATGGACGAGATATGCCACCTCACTGTGCAGTAAAGCTCTTTGAATTCATGAAGAGGTGGTAAATCATTGTATTAAAATAATACCTACAAACCGGGCATAGGATAACAAGCAATGGCTGGAGCTAATCACAGAGTGACTAGGGAGTTATTGAGCACAGTACGCACAAAGGGTTCCCATACAGCACAGAGAAGCAGCAGAAATGAATCAATCCTGGTACTTTTATGATGCATATTTCTGGTGTCCCTTCTTAAAGAAGGACAATCAGCTGATGGAGGGAGTCCAACACAGAGCAGCCAGGATGGTAACATGCACGAGGGGAAACCCTACCAGATAAGGCTGAGAGAAATTAATATGAACTCTCTGGAAGGGAGAGGGATATAGAGAATACTGGATGGGTCACATGCAGACCAGTGTGTTCTGCCACAGATGGCATGAATTCCCAGTTACTTCAATAGCAAATCTCTAGAGATCCATGGGAATCATACCCCAAGGTGGCAGAACACATGTTTCTGCATGTGGTTACCCATCCTGTAATTTTCTATATTGTATGGTGCCCTCAAAGTATTTTTTCAGCTTAAAATGTACCAAAAAGAAAATATTGAGTTGTGTGTTTGCTGTGGACTGAGCATCCCTGGTTAGGAGCATACACTCCCACTGGCTCCTGTTCTACTATGGACGGGTTTATATAACAAAATGGCAGCTGTAAGTCTCACTTACAGATGAATGGAACGGACAATCTGCCCAAAACATGTGAGTTTAAACTTTGAACAGATAAAATCTGACTGATCCTGCCTTGAAGTTGTAAGGAGTTAACACATCCCTTGTATGATAAACCACTGTGGCCATTTTCAGTGTGTTTAGAAGCAAAGAGAAATGGTGGGCAAGGGAGGGTAGACGTTGGAGAGGGACAAGGAGGAAAATGGGGAGAGCGGAGGAATGGGACAGGGATAATGGGGTGTGCTAGTGTTGGGGACTCCATATTGAAAGGGTCAGATGGGGCATAAAGGAAAGACATATTCTAATATGGGTTGAGTCTATTCTCCAGGTTGATGGCAGGGCAGGCAGGCCATTCTCAAATGCACAGAGAAGGGACAGAAGAAACCACATGTTGTGTTCATGTGAGATGAACAACCCCTGTCAGGGAAGACAGTGAGGTAGTAAATGGGAGATTCATGGAACTGGGGAAGCTGTGCGAGTAGGAAGGGACAATAGTGGCCTTCTCAGAGGTGCTCCCAGTACCCTGTGCAAGTACTGAGAGGAAGGGAAGGATAGTGGAGTTCAATGCCTGGCTGCAGGAATGGTGTCAGACTAAGAGGTATGGGTTAGTAGGGAGCTGGAGCCCAACCTGGGACAATAATGACCTGTTTGCAGGAACAGGCTACATATAAGTGGGGGGGAAGGGAGTGTTGAAGCAGGGGATAGAGGAGTACTATAGGACAAGGGTAGCTTTAAACTAGGTACAGTAAGGGGAGGCAAGTGATCAGATGGCAGGCAGGGCAACAACAAAGCAGCTGAGTTCCAGGCTCTCTTGGCAGTGGGACAGGTGGACATTGAGGCCATTGCAGAAACTTTGGACAACTAATACCAGGACGAGATGATGATCTCTGGATACAAGCTGTTCGGAAAACACAGGGCAAACAGGAAAGGTAGGTGGCAATCTATGTAAGGGAAGGAATAAGGTGTATAAGGGAAGAGGGAGGAAGGTGGGACAGAGGCCCTGTGGATGCAGCTTCAGGATCACAGGGGCAGGATGCTGAGGTTCGTGTGGTCTATAGAGGCACCAACTCAAGGGGAGGAAGCTGGACATGGAGCTGGTGGATCAGGTTATGAGGTTTGCAGGAAGGGAACATGGTGATGGTGGGACTTCAACTCACCTGTGGTGGACTGCAACACACCAACCACCAAAAGTGTTAGAGAGCAAGTTATACTGGGGCTTTTCAGGATAACTTCCTGGTGCAGATGGTGCACAAGCCAACTAGTCTGGGAAGGACTCTGGACCTTGCACTATCAAATGAGGATGCCATAAGGGACTAGAGGTTGAGGACCCTATAGCTGGAAGTGACCACCACCTGTGTGGATTACACTCAGTATGGGAACACAAACAGGGGTTTGGTTACCAGGGTGATTGATTTTAGGGGGCGGACTATAACAAGATGAGGGAAATTCTGATAAACCAACTGGAGGGAATCCCATCAAACAAGAATGCTAAGCAGAAATGGATATCATTAAGGCAGGGCTGTGGAGGCCACTGGGACATGTACTAGGGCACAGAATAAGAAGAGAAAGGCCAGGTAGCCCAGCTAGAATCCAAAGAGGTAATGTAGGGGTGAGAGCAAAAGAGAGAGCATTTCAAAGATTCAAGAGATCAGGAGGGGAATAGGAAGGAGTATACAAAGAAGTCCAGGAAGGTTACAGTATTGGTCAGAGCCGCGCCAAGTGGCCAAGGAGCTGGCACAGGCATTAAGGATGGGAGAGAAGGAAGAGTAGGGACCAGTGAGTGAGAATTAGGAAGGATGGGGTGGGTAGAGAAGAGGAGGAGCAGACAGAGGCACTAAACTTGTACTTCTGCTCTGTATTAACAGTAGCAGGGGTTGGATACAGCTTGGGAGCAGTGGAGTGGGCAGGGGAGGTGAGGGGTGACTGATGGGGAATTACAGAGGCCAGGGTACTGGAAGAACTGAGGGCACTGTGGGTGGACAAGACAAGGGCCTGATGGCATTCACCCTAGTGTACTCAAGGACCTTGCAGTGTGCCTCGCAGGACTACTGGTTGATCTTTTCAATACCTTTCTGAACACAGGATGCATGCTAGAAGACTGGACAATTATCCATGTGTACCCATTCACAAAGGAGGCATAAAGGATGAACTAATAACTACAGACCGGTGAGCCTTACTTCAATTGTGGGGAAGCTCATGGAGACTGGTGGCATTCTTAGAGGACAATGGTCTCCAGGACAAGCAACAACATGGGTTTGTCTCGGCAAGTCCTGCCAGACAAACCTGATTGAGTACTATGGTTTGGTGACCAGGAAACTAGACAGGAATCATGCAGTGAACATCCTGTACTTGGACTTCAGCAAGGCTTTCAATTCTGTGCCACATGGAAGGCTAGAGGGTAAGCTGGAATATATTGGGGTGGGCACTAAGATAGTCAAATGAATCACTAATTGGCTCAAGGCAGGTGGCAAAGAGTGATGGTGGAGGGAAACTCTTATCACCAGGGATGGTATCAAGCAGGGTGCCACAGAGATCAGTACTGGGACCAGTGCTGTTTGGAATATTCATAGCAGATATTCACTAGGGACCCAGAGTAAGATCAGTCTGTTCTGAGATGATACCAAGATGGGAGCTGTGGTGGTTCACATCGAGGGATGGAGGGAATTGCAGGAAGACCTGAATAAATTACAGGAGTGGCATTAAAACATGACAGTTGGGGTTCAACACCAAGAAGAGCAAAGTACTACACTTTGGAGCTAAAACCCGAGGAGGAGCTATTAACTCGGAGGGGTACAGTTTGGGAACACTGTAGAGGAAAAGGACCAGGGGTGATTATAACCGTGAATATGAACAACTCAGCTCAATGCAGGAGAGCAGCAGCCAAGGCCAACAAGATGATGGACTGTATAGCAGGGATCTCTCTAGAAGTAAGGAGGTGATCCTTCCCTTATACAGATCACTGTTCAGACCTCACTTGAAACTCGTGCAGTACTGGCACCCATTCCTGAAGAAGGACATAATGCTATTGTAAGGGGTGCAGTGCAGAGCAACTAAGATGATCCAGGTTTGGAGGAACTCCCAAAAGAAAGGCTGAACAGGCTTAACATGTATTACTTGGAGGAGAAGACGGATAGGGGAGACATGATCAGAGACCTTCAAGTATCTGAAAGGGATAAACAAGGTGAATGCAGGAGAGATATTACGGATAAGAAGGGAGATGGATACTAGATGGCAACAACTGAGTTTGGAGGGGAAAATTCAGGAGGGAAATCAGAAGACATTATTTCACAGAGAGGGTGGTGGACAAGTGGAACACTCTAACTGAGGAAGTGGTTTCATGTAGGACAATGAGCTGCTTCAAGAAGGGTTGGGACACAGTGAGAGGAATGGCTGTGAGGATGGGGGGAGTATGGGGCAACTGCAAGCTGAGGGGCTAGCTGCACAAGCAGACTCGCTAGACCCTGTGGCCTGTTTCTGGCATTTCCTGTTCAGTATGTTCATAAGTTACTCATTGAAGGCCCCTGTCTCCATGGCATTCTGCAAAATGAAAGATGTGCAGAGGGTTGTGCTTCTAGATAGGTTGCTCAAACAAAATTAAAAAGAAAACATTAGACATTCCATCTTCAACTTAACCTCAATTGCAACTATGCATCATGAAAGCTTTATAGGAGTCTGACGGAACTTATTCTGGATGGTGAAAACAACACATGATGGAAGTGTTTGCGGTTCCTCTAACCCAGCCTTTGCCACACCCAATAGAAAAAGCGTCTATAGGCCATATATACCTAAGAAGCTTGTAGAAACAGAAAACATTAGTAATATAAACTAGGAATGAAATTATATAAGTTCAGCACACATGTCTTCAAAAGTGTGAATGAGTAAAATGCATGCCCACAAGGAGGTATTCCAATATAATGTAAAGGGTAGTAGATGATAGATGTAGGTGCAGGAAATGTATAGGAAAATAAAATCAAGGGTGGGGTAGACATGGGAGGAAGAGGATAGGGAGGAAGGTGCCTGCCTGGCACCCACGGCTTGAAGGACAGGAAGCGAATCCTCAGGATCGCGGAGCAGCTGCACGAGGAAGGAGCTGGATGTCATTGACCACCTAGGACCAATGACATGGCTGTAAATGGAATCAGATCAGTGCAAGAGGAGCTTGTGGAGTTGGGGAGGGCCTTAGACAAGTAGCATGTATGGTGACCTTCTTGGAGGTGCTGCCTGTCTATGGCAAGGATGATGCTAGGGTATTCCACACCATGGGATTCAATTAATGGTTGAAAACTGGTGTGGAGCTCAGGTTTTGGCTTCACTGAGGACTGGGAGTCACCTTGAGGGATGCAGGCTTATACTGGCGCGTCGCCTGCATCTGTCCGGGGATCCAAGATCCCAGGTGACAGGTTTAAATGCTTCATTGAAGCATTTAAACTAGCCAAGGGGAAGGCACTGAAAAGAGTAGGGAAATCCCAGCCTCCCCAACAAAGCACAGTAGTTAGAGAGGTAAACACCAAGGCAGAGAAGTCAGTTGGGAGCAGGACAGGGATAAATGCAGAAAAAGGTGTTAAGGACAGGGATGGGGCTAAAAGGGTAAGGTCATAAAAATAAATGGAAGATGATGAGTATCAATGCCGTAGTCTATGCAACAAGCTCCATGAACTAGTGGTCTTAATGGAAGAGGGATGCCTGGATATTGGGGCAGTCACTGAAACATGGTACACAAAGAACCATGGTGGGAAGTCAACATACCAGGATACACAGTCTACAGGAGAGACAGGGTGGGTAAAGAGGAGGAGGAGTAGCTCTCTATATAGGGAAGGGATTAAGCAACAGAACTAAAGAGTAAACAGGAAGTTGATGAGTCACTATGGGTCACCGGAGACAGAAAATGGCACCACAATCCGCATGAGGGGTTGTGTACAGACCCCATCTCAGGGGAGGAAATGGACAAGGAAATGATAGAAGGCATCCTTAAATGGCAGAAAAGGGAGATATTGTTGATGAGGGACCTGAATATGCCAGATGTTAGCTGGAGTACCTTTGCTGCAGGCACATCCAAAGCAGGTCATTCTTGATGCCCTTCAGGGGCATGCCTCAGACAGCTAGTGCTGGAACCCACTGGAGGGAGCAATCTTAGACCTGGTACTCTCAAATGGTGAAGGAGAAAGGATCTCAGATTTAGAAGTGGGTAGCCATTTGGGAACAAGTGATCACCAAACAGTGTGGTTCACAATAAACACAAGCCATGGAGTCAAGCCATACAAAAACAAGAGTACTGGACATTAGGAAGGCTGACTTTGGGAAAATAAGTGCCTTAGAAAGCACTAGCAGATGGGTAAGAAGGCGGGGTGGAGGACCAATGGGGAATAATCAAAACAGCCATTGCAGAGGCAACAAGCCTTGTGTGAAAGCAAATCAATAAAACAAAACGAAGGAAAAAACGCTATGGTTCTCAAAGAGGTGGCAGGGACGGTTAAGAAGAAAAAGGACAGCATTCAGGAAATGTAAGGAAACACAGAAGGAGCAGGACAGAGAACTTTATCAGTTGAAGCAAAAGGAGGCAGGAAGGCAGTCAGAATAGCAAAGGCACAAACTGAGGAAAAGATAGCCAACTCTGTTAAGAAGGGGGATAAACCTTTATAGGTATATTAGGGAGCGAAGAAAGACCAAGGGAGGGATACAGGGACTTAATAAAGGGAGGGAATGTGGGCAGAGGGTGACAGTGAAAAGCAGGGATACTGAATGAATATTTCTGCTCAGTATTCACAACAGATGAGGAGGGAGGTGCCTAACCAAACAAAGGAGAAACTCCGAATAGGGGTGTCGACACCAGTCCATTCACAGAAGAAAGGGTTTGAAAGAACTCTTGAAACTGAGGGTGGACAAAGCAATGGGGCCTGATGGTATTCACCCAAGAATACTAAAAGAACTAAGAGTAGAAATAGTAACACCACTGACTACTCTTTTAACAAATCATAGGAGGATGGAGTGGTGCCTGAGGACTGGAGGAGGCAAATGTGATTCCACTTCACAAAGTGGGAGCAGAGCAGAGGCAGGAAACTACAGACCAGTTAGTTTGACTTCAGTGGTAGGAAAATGATGGAATCACTTCTGAAGGAAAGAACTGTTGAGTACCTAGAGGCCAGTGGAGCACAGGACCCAAAGCAGCATGGTTTCACAGCAGGAAGGTCATGTCAGACAAACCTAATAGATTTCTTTGACTGGGTGACCAAAGTAGTAGACCAGGGAGGGGCTGTGGATATGGCGACACTAGATTTTAGCAAAGGCATCGAACAGTCTCACACAAAGATTAATATACAGTTAGCTAGCCTTGGAGTGGGTCCCAAGGTGGTTGCTGGATAAAAACTGGCTGGACAACAGGACACAAAGGTAAAAGTAAGCGGAGTTCACAGTGAAGAAATGAGGGTAACTAGCGGGTACCATGAGGGTTCGGTACTGGGACTGGTTCTCTTTAATATCTTTATAAGTGACATTGGAGAGCACCTGGAAGGAAAGGTATGCCTCTTTGCAGATGAGGCAAAGATCTGCAACAGGGTTGATACACAAGGTGGGGTGGAAAGAATGAAAAGGGACTTGGCAAGGTTGGAGGAATGGTTAAATACGTGGCAGCTCAGATTCAATGCAAAGAAGTGCAAGGTAATGCATTTGGGAAACAAAACCCAGGGAAAGAGTACACAATGGGGGTGAGTTAATAACAACAACAAAATTGAAAGAGACCTAGCAGATGACCTAAAGGTGGGCAAGCAATGTGAGAAGGCAGTAAGGTGGGCTGCGGGGATACTGGGATGCATAGTGAGAGGCATCAACAGTAGAAAACAGGAAGTTGTTATCCCTCTGTACAGACAGTTAGTGAGACCTCATCTGGAATACTGTGTTCAATTCTGGAGACCCCATCTCTGCAAAGACATAGACAGAGTGGAGACTGTTCAGAGAAGAGCAACCAAAATGGTGCAAGGTCTGCACCAGAAGACATTGAGGAGAGACTAAAGCAGCTTAATACTGTATGTATACCCTTGAGGAAAGGAGAGAGAGGGGACATGATAGAAACTTTCAAGTATCTCAAGGAATTAACAAGGTACAAGAGGGTAGTATCTTTCAGAAGAAGAGATGTGCAAGAAAGGGCAAATCAATTTGAAGATAGAGGGGGAAAGCTCAGAGAGTAATGTTAGAAAGCAATTTTTCATAGAGAGAGTTGTGGATGCATGGAACAACCTTCCTGAGAAGATTGTGAGTCAGGAACAGTGGAGAATTCAAGAATGCATGGGACAGGCATAAGGCAATTCTAGTGGGGGCAGGAGGAAGTAAGCTGTTGATTAACTAGAATCTGCAGCTTATCCGTCAAGTAGGGAAATGGGCAGACTGGGTGGGCCAAGCGGTCCTTATCTGCCATCAAATTCTATGTTTCTATATCCTTGAACAAACAGAGGGATGCATAAAGAAGGCTAGGATTAACAACTAAAGGATGAGGCCACAGTTGGTCAACAGGGATGCGACAGGTTTAACATCATGGAATAAGATTAAGCCATTCAATGAACACAAGACAATGCATGAGAAGGAAGATAGGTGACATTTCAAAAAGAAACTGGGGATGACATGGTGGATAATCACGAAGGCTAAATAAGAAAAGGAGGAAATAGATAAGCCTGACAAATGGGAGACTATATTCTTTTCAGTACACTTGAGGAAAAAGAAAGGTTCAGGCAGAGGGATAGTTAATGGAGGGAGGGTTGCAGGTGGAAGGCAAGTTCAAGTAAACTAAAGTTCAGAATGGATACTTCAGCTTGGTATCATGACAGAGGTGAAAATGAAGGGACAAGCAGTAAGTGAGACAAGAAAGGCAAAGGGGGTTGGGATTCATGCCCAAATCATTGTAGAAGAGGTAAAGGAGAAATTACATATGCTGTGAATGAACAAGGGCATGGTCACAGATGGACAACACCCTATTATGTGTAGAGATTTAATAGGTGTACTACCAGTTACATTATAGGGTTATTTATCATCGCCTAAATACAGGGTGGGTACTGGAGAAGTGGCAGACAGAAAGACGGGTGACAGTTCATGTAAATGGCAGCAGAGAGGATGCAGGCAATTATTGACTGGTCAATCTACCATCAGTGGTGGTACAAGTAAAGAAGACAACACTGAGTCGGAAGGAAGGAAAGCTATTTGGAAGAGGGGAGTGGTAATGTCAGGCCAACGGATCCAAATATTGAATGAGGACCAGAGGTTTGTTGATCAGTGTTGGACAATGGACGTGGCCTACCTGGTCATTGAAATGCGTGTTACACGGTGCCTCACTGAAGACTCTAGTGACAGGACAGATAACTACGAGATGGGTTGAGAGCAGGTTGACAGGTAAAAGCCAGATGGTGAAAGTCAATCTCATGCACTCTGTGGAATCAAATTTAAATTTGCAAACAGCTGATTCATATAGGATAAAGTATGGGGAGAAGTGTGTTGAATTTAACACACACCTGAGTTGTTGGATGGCACATATGAATGCCATCCAACAACGATGGTGTGTGTTAAATTGAGTTTGACGACTTCTTCTCCCATACTTTATTTTATATAATTGAAGGGCTTCATTTTTCTTTGTTAAGCTTTGAGTTTACAAACAAAGATGTGGAGGCTTAACTTTCAGATGAATGCTTTTATTTCTGTGAGGAAAACAGAACTGTGGTTGAACAGTAACTTTAATAATTCAAACTGTTAATAAAATAAAGTGGATACAACTGTTAGAAGTCCATGAGTGAGGAGATTCTTCAGATTCATTTCCTGTTTGAAGGGTACTTTGCCATTGTTGTAGTCCTTTGACCTGCAGAGGAAAGGTTGGAGTTGAAAGGGAGAGAGTTAGGGATCGTGGTAAAATGTTAACTGCATAAGTTAGGCTTGAAAGAACAAAACATTATTTATTTATGTTTTAGGGGACTGAATACGAGAAAATATGTTAATCGGAAGTGTCTGAATCCTCAAAGACTCTGACTCTTTTCCTGTTTTGAGGTTTTGGTTGGAGTTGTACATGTTTATTTTACAAGACTGTGGAAAATGCAGCCGGTCCCAAACATTGCCTGCATGTTTTCAGACATTCCAGGTGATGTGAGGCTGCTGGAGGATATTGCGATGGAGGTATCTGGAAGATAAGTGTTTTTTCGTCAGTACTGCTTGAGGTGACAGGGACAGTTAGAAGCTGCGCTATGTTTATTTAGTTGTCTTGCGCTTTGGTGTGGAAAGGGGCGTGAATGCCGTAACACCTACTCAGGTGTTGCATTGTCTTTACATGGTTTTGTCAATGGCAAAAATGGAGACCATTAATTATAATACAATTATTCACAGTTGAAACAGTCAGTACTCAATTAGTCTGAAAGTTGTGATGTTAGCAAAACATCACAAATAATCAAGGAAACAGGACGCTTATACACCTCCCCAAATCCACCACCAATTAGTGAAAAGAAACACTGTCACATACAGTACAGAGTTCATTCCACCCACTTTCAATGCTGGATCTTTATAACACCAGTGTCACTGGAGTCCTCAATGCGACTAACAAAGTGGCAAAGAGGTAATTCTTTCAATGTGCATAAACTAGCAAAGTTCAGGTCAAACCCAAAAGTATACTGTCATATTGCAAATTGTTTTACCAAGTAATAATGGGCACTCCATTCAATGTGTCCCAAATGAGAAGAGACATCAACTATAAGACTGGAATGACTGTTACACAGCCAGTGACATAACAAGGCACAATAAAGATAGCTTATTATATATGGTATGCGATCATTGCACTACAAACAATAAAGAAAGTATTACAGTGCGTATATTTGAAGTTTTGCTCTACTTGAGGACTGCCTATGCATGTCTGAATAAGTCAGTTGAGCTGTGAAACATTTGCATATTTACAGATGCAGAGTTGTCACTCTGATTGTGTGTATGTGTGTGTGTGTGTGTGAGTCTGGTTCAGGAAGGTGGAGATAACTGCTCATTCCACAAAATGTCTCAGCAGAAAATGATACCATGGCCCATCAAGTCTGACAGAATACCCTCCCCCCCACACTTCCAAGGAAGACCAGAGAAAGTGATATGTTAAACATAATTTCAAATAGAACAAAGAAACAAAGTGAAGTAGAAGAAATTCCATAATACTATTCAATAATATTTACAGGTTTTACTACCTACAGTAAGTAGGTAGAAAAACACCTTATAGAATAGGCGCAATGTTTCAAGCAGTCTGACTGATGATTAATTGATGCTCAGCCATGCTTCTGAATTTTCTAGCATACGGAAATAACTGAAAACACAATTTAGAATGCACAGGTACATTTCATAATGGTTTGCCACTGACAGATGTAACACATGGCTACATCCCCCAACCTCCCACACCCCAGTCCCCATTTCCATACCCAATGTCTATGTGGTGATCGCGAGTGTAAAGAAAGAAAAAGCGATAACAGTATTCCATTGTAATTTAGTGGCCCCACCACCCCACCTGACAGTATCAGACCACACCACTCCACCCCCAAACTAAACCCATGCAGCGGCTGACACATCCTACCTCTCACCAGCAAACCAAGATGCTAAATGAGATGCTGTAAGGATGAGTAATGTAAAAATTACATGCCAACAAAATGACAGCAACTGGGGTCCATGTTTTCTTTATTAGTTGTCAACACTGTGCATAACCAGCCGGACATGGGGTACAGGAATTCAATTCAATTTTATTTTCCAGGAAGCTCATCATTAAGATACTCATTTACAAGATGGTTCTGGAGGACAGACACTATATATACAATAATACAAGGAGGTATATACATTTCACGGTAGGTAAACAATAATACAAGGAGGTTTAAACAATTCAGGATAGGTACATACATATTAGATATATGTGTCATACCGACATAAGCAAGATCAATGCGCTTGGTAAGGCAATAGGGTGACTACATGAAGGGTAGGTAGAGTTGGGGCTGCATAATGTGTGGAAGGAAAAGGCAAGAATAAGGGGTAAAGAAAGTGAAACAAATATTAAGGGAGAGTGGAAGGAGGAAGACAGGGCAGAAGCGAACAGAGGTACGAGCAGGAATGCAGGAATTGGTAGAATGGTGAGAGTTGTGGCAAGGTACAGTGCAAGGGCTCTTGCTGGAGGAAGGTAACTATCAGTTACACTTGCATTTTCAATCATCAGGAGCATTATAAGCAGTTTAAAAGCAGATAAGCATTACAAGTTGTATGAGTTTTAGGCTACCTTGCAAGAATTCATAACAACAGTAATGCATGTCTAGTGGATGAGGTGCCAAAGAATGACCTTACCCTGGGGTATCGAGCAGGATGTAAGTGTATTTCCTAAGAAAATATGCACAGGGGTAAACTGGAAAAGGTATGTAATGTAAGAAGGAAGTTTATTGGTAGCGCTTTAAATATCCAGATGGAAGTATTTTGCCACCTCCTGGTAGCCAGTGAAGTCCAGCCTAGCTGGCTATAGAGTGAACAGTGATGTGTTTGAATGGAGAGCCAGTTACAAACTTTAGGGCCCTATGGTATAAGATATCCAGCTTTGCAAGGATAGTTTTGGGCAGTGACTATAAAGGAAGTCTGCACAGTCGATGAATGGGAGGAATGTTGTTTGGACGAGTCTTTTCTTAGCTTAGGGGATGGGCAAATGTGTGTAACTATAGCACTGCAGGCGTCATACTACCTATATTGGGCAGGAAGTTACTGATACCCTCACGAGTCCTATTACAACATATTTTGAGCTGAGGGTTTCTTCCAGCACTGCATGGTCTATTACTCCATATATTGAGTATGGGTTTCTTCCACGAATGCAGGGCATGTTCCTACATAGATGAACAGTAGGCTGGTTAAAAGCACAGTGGGCTTATATTAGTGGATGAGAGTGAAGACATGTACTGTGGGCTGGTTATGTGGAACATTGATGCAAACCCCAGTTGGTGCACAGTACACCCATCACTAATAGCTGGAGTACATGTGCGTTGGCGGATGTCCTACGTCGGTTGTTCAAGAATTGCCAAATTGGCGACTTTGCATCCGACCTTCCAGAATAGGACAGAACTACGTCCTAAATCCATTTGCAACATGCTGCATGTGGTTCATTGATTAATTGGTGGTGTAAGTCAACTTTGGCGCAGCAGCATGCAAAATATCACTGGTAGCTTTGCAGAACACCTAGTGATGAAACTCATGGCGTAAAGAAATTACTCCATTATTTCATTTGTTGTCAAAATTCACAATGCGCAATGCATAACGTGTTGTTAATCCTACCCATTGTATACCAGCACATCACACTCAGAACATTGAAAGTGTAACTTACTCATTTATGGGCTCGTCATCTCTGACAAGTCCATCCTGCTCGATATATTCAAACAGACATGAGAACAACACATCCGCATCCAAGCTATGTTACGGAAACCCTGCACTTCTGATATACATCTCACACTATTCAGCTGTTCAAACATCTCTGTAACTGCACAATAAAACCACAGCATCGATTCTCACAAACAGTGGACATTGATGCACAATTTCACAGCTACACCTGGAGAACCACAGAAAAAGAGCACTGAATTAGGCATCATAGTACATTACTGACATATCTTTTCTACCTTTTTGAGAAACAGGTGTTATTAGCATTAATATACACTGTGAGGAAAATTGTAAACTTTCTTGATTCAGATACCATTCATAATACAAAATAAGTTAGGATGAGGGTGGTGAGAAACAAGCACATCATCATTACAATGTGACCTGTAGTTGGCAACAGTGCAGCTAACTGGGCATCCAAAGTGGAGCTATAAGGGCAGATGTAACACGAACACATCAGAAGAATAACATTATCCTGGTGTGGGCATACATATTCAAGTAATAGAAGTCTCCATCAGGCAGTGAGAAAGATAAAGGTAAAAGATAACAATTGACTACCGAAAGTCACATTGCACATTTCTCACAGGTGAATTTCATCTCCCCATCACAAAACAAACAACAAAAAATATATAACTGAAAATACAAGACATTCTGCCTACAGTAACCCCAGCAAATGCATGCTATAGCTGCTACTACAATTGAGGTGTGTGTGCGGGTGGGGGAGGAGGAAGGAGATGAGATTAAGATTACTGCAGCATTACAGTAAACTGCTTGACCTGACATTGACAGATCAGAAAATGGCCACAAAAGATGGTTCAGGGCATCCCTCACAAACCATATCGTCAACACTTCAATACCTACAGTTGTGCTCCTGGGGGCAAAGAAGGGGCATAGAGGGCTTTGATAGCATTGTTCATAATCATCAAGGTACATACACTGTTCAGGTAGACATTATCTTCCATGCAAACAGAGAGCACGCACAAGAAGACACTACCAATATCAATAAGAATTTTTTTTGGAGAGTGTGATAGACCCATGGAGCAGCCTGCTCCAATATGAGGTTGTAGCAAAGATGATTAATGTGACATGCATGGTACCGGTATGAGTATCAAAATTAAATTAAAAATACAGGTCAGGTAATAGGTTCAAGGGCAGTCAAGGTTGAATACATGATCCACCTAACATAGAAACATAGAAACATAGACTTTGTGGCAGATAAGGACCACTAGGCCCATCTAGTCTGCCCATTTCCCTACCTACAGGATGAGCCGAGATCCTAGTTAACCAACAGCCTATATCTTCCTGCCCCACCAGAATCGCCTTATGTCTGTCCCATGCATTCTTGAATTCTCCTGCAGTTTTAGACCCCACAACTCCTCAGAAGGCTGTTCCATGCATCCACTACCTCTCTGTGAAATAATACTTCCTCACATTGCCTCTGAACCACCCTCCTTCTATCTTTAAATTGTGTCCCCTTGTTCTTGCAAGTCTCTTTTCCAAAGATGCTACCTCTTGGATTTTGTTGATTCCTTTGAGGTACTTGAAAGTTTCTATCATGTCCCTCTCCTTCTTTCCTCAAGGGTATACATATTAAGCTCCTTAGTCTCTCCTCATATGGCTTCTCTTGCAGACCCTGCACCATTTTAGTTGCCCTCCTCTGGACTGCCTCTATCCTGTCTATGCCCTTGCAGAGATGGGGTCTCAGAACTGGACACAGTATTCCAGATGGGGTCTCACCAACTGTCTGTACAGAGGATAACAACCTCCTGTTTTCTGCTGCCTCTCCCTGTACATCCAGTATACCCCCCGCCCTCCCTACTGCCTTCTCACATTGCTTGCTAACCTTAAGGTCATCTGATATGATTACCCCCAGGTCCCTTTCCTGTTTTGTTGTTGTTACTACCTCCCACCCATTGTGTATTCTTCCCTGGGTTCTTGTTTCCCAGGTGCATTATTTGCACTTTTTGCATTGAATCCTAGCTGCCATACGTCTGACCATTTCTCCAACCTTGCCAAGTCCCTTTTCATCCTTTCACGCCTCCTTGTGTATCAACCCTGTTGCAGATCTTGTGTCATCTGCAAAAGCATACTTTCCTTCAGTCCCTCTGCAATGTCACTGATGAAGACATTAAAAGGACTGGACCAATACTTGAACCCTGCAGTTCCCACTAGTTACCCCTTTCTTCAAGTGGACTCCATTTACAATTACCTTCTGTGTCCTGTTGTCCAGGACCTATGACATCAAGTTCATAAGCTCTTCTGTTCTTATATATAATAATTGGTAATACAAACATAACAAATTATTTACCCCCACCTAAAAAAACACTTCAACATAGTATGTTAATGCATAAAATGATTTGTGACTATGCATCAATGACAAAAATCTCCTTTAACACAACACCACACCCACACCACACACAAAAAATCATGCTATGTATTTACACAACCACATTTGAGGATCAAGACATTATGTAATTATGCAGTTACAACACATTTATACACATGCATCCCCATCCATTTCCACACATCAGCTACACTGCTTTCATGTACAGACAAAACAACTTAGACAATATACTGTAGCCTTTAATACTACTCAATATTCAACTACATGTCGAAAAAATCAGGCACACTGCATGCAGCTTCATACATTCTGAACCAATAAAGAACACAGTGGCATTGCAACACTACCTTTGCTAATGTACACATATTTTTACTTATATTAGCTTTGCCTCCCCAAATCTTTGTATCTGCATACTTTCATGCAGTCCCTCACATGGTTCCAAAACATAATGGCATGATCCCTGGGCATGACTATTATACCAACACTGTTGTTACTCTGCATATTTCAATTCCAGCAAAACATTACAGGATCATGCACGTTGAATCAGATGCATTTCTTTATGCCCAATTCAATGCTTCATGACATCACACACACACACAGTCACACTCACTAACAAACACAGTCACAGACACACACACACACACACACACACACACACACACACAATCGCACTGTGAAACTATGAGACACAATAATCATCACAAGTGCACAGATAATGACCCCCAACCATGTACTAAAGCCAAAAACAGAACAATGTCACAAAGCAAAATAAGGACGTCTGGTAACAGCAGACAAAACATTCAGATGCAACATAAAATGATCAATCAAAAACCACTATAATGGACAATTACAATTTCACCTCACCACAATCTAGCAGCCCAAACTGTCAAAATGAATAATCATCAATCTGACAGTAGCTTACTTTCAGCCACACTACTACTGCCTAATTCCTGATCTTCCACATCAGTATCTTTGTTATTACCGATTATACAAAAATTAGATGTGGCTATTCCAGGCACTGAATTACAAGCTCCCACATGACAGACACAAATATTCAAAATTACAATCAGCCTAAGACAGGATCCTTGATTAAGAGATGCACACAATAAGCCTCTCTCAACCCCCACACCACGTAAAAATTAAAACATCTAAACAATCAATTCTGAACATCTTGATCACTGGAAATCACACATACACACAAATTTGATGAGCAAATTATTACCACTCTGACAGCTCAATACTTCAGCCTCACTGCTACTTCCACCTTCTTGTTCAGCAACCGGTAAAGTTTCTGTTACAGCAGGTGATATTGCCAGGGCTCGAAACTGTACAGAACCGTGCTAAGGGGCTTTATTTCCTGCATGGCATGACAGAGACAATACTTCATTTTCCTCCTCTGAGGAAGACATGATGCCGACTGCACAACTTGATTCCTGCTCTCACAAACCGTGCCATCCACGATTATGTCACCACACTGTGCATCCTTCAAAATCAGACTACTATAACTGAAACATGGAAATGGGAATGGATGAGATGTTGCAATCACCCAGTGAAGTACAGACAGGAGGAAACCATTGGGAAAAACCATGCAGATCTTCATAAAAACCAGTATGGGGCTAGAAAAACAAATCGCTATTAAAAAGTGGTACTTTTGCATATGATCTTTAAGTATCAATGACATGCTAATGACACGGTGAGGTGAAGTTTTCAGTATGAAATCTATGGTAGGAAGTCTGGTTTATGAGGATATACATCCTCAAATTTAAATCCTCATTACTATCCACCTTACTGCCTCCTCTCTTTGTGCCTACTCCAGATGACTTACATCTACTTCAGAACTGTACAGATATCTTCCCTGCAGTATTAGACCATTGCTCCAGATGACTTTTGTTTACTTCCTAACTGTGGACCATTGCTCGCTAACCAATTTTCTAGAATTGCCTTCCATGAAGAATTTTCCTACGCTATTCATGCCTTACCTGGCCTTGTCGCTATTTGCACTGTGCTGTTTAGAATGCTCTCTTTGTGTCAGCCATTGCACAAACAACTTTTATATTATGTTTGCCTTTTGTGTTATTGTATAACATATGTGATGTATATATTTATGTTGCCAATTTGTTCTAGAAATTGTGGTAACCCTAAGTTAATGTATCCTGCCCTTTCTCTGTTAATTGCACTGTATTTTGTGTGTACTGCTCTTCCCAGGACACCCTAAAAAGGAACTGTAATGTCTCAGTGGGCTTACCCGGTTACCAAAATTTAATAAATATTGTATCTGTAGTTGAAACCTGACTCAGCCCTAGAATTATTGACTCAGCCATCCAGTTGCTAGGATATGCCTCTTACAGGATTGACAGAATAGGCAAACATGAGGTGGCTGCACCCTACCTGAAGGAGTACATACAGGCTCAAATGCTACCACCCTTAACCACCAACTGTAGCACCCAACTTAGCATTAAAGTATTACTTTGCACTAATAGCAAATCTATTACAGTGGCATTGGTCTATATCCCCAAGGACCAACCCAGAGGCTTCAAAATCATCTTGGACTACCTTGCTGACCACTGTCGAACTCAGAAATAATCATGATGGGGGATTGTAATATTAACTGGCTGCCCTGATGTTGCACCATATAAGATGCTCTATTAGCCATTAACATGACTCAAATTGTGAACTCCCCACTAGCCAAAATTACCATACAGGGACAAGTGCCCTCATTGATTAGATTATCACCAACTGACCAGAAAGAATAACTACACCACAGTTCTCCTGATAGTCTTAGTAATCATTCTCCTAACCTATTTAATTGGTCAAATAAGTCCCCAGAGTACCAACTATAACAGTCTTGCACAGATTATTGAAAAAGGTAACTGACTGCCCTGAAAGCTCACCTTTGCCAACAAAATTGGCACTTTGTAGACAGAGAGGCAGGCGTAGACACTGCTTTAGAGTGGTTTATATGTAGGTTCAATGAGTCCTGTAATATCTATGCTCCACACACCAAGACGGAAGCTCGGGACTACTGCAATCCCAGCTCTCTCCCAACTCCTAGATATGATGAAACACAGAGATGACCTATGGCCTAAAGCTAAAAGTTCTAGGTCTCCAGCTGACATCCAGCACTACAGAACTGCTCAGAATAATTGTACTTGGGCAATCAGGAAAGCAAAATGCAGCATTACAGAACCGAACTAACCAGCTCATGGGGAGATAGTCGAAAGGTCTGGGAATACATTAAAAACCTATCTGGTAAACCTAATAAATCCTCCTCTCCCCCAGTTTACTAAATGTGAATAACACCCCAACTCAAGACCTAATGTCATCACCAATATATTTAATAGCATTCACCGACCTCAACAATGTGCTCCCCAATTTCCATGACCAATGCCAGGCCACCAACACCACCCTTCTAGTTGAAAATCATTACTCCAGCCACAGCTAAAAAATACCTCATTAAAGCGATCAGAAATTCCAGTGCTAGTAGCGACATGCTTGACCTTAAGTTTGTTAAGCTCACACTTAATACTATTCTTATTCCTCTGACTAAAATCCTGAATCTATCCTTATCACTGGAAAGGCCCCATTTATGGAAAGCAGCTGTGGTTACTCCCTGTCCACAAAAACGGTAAACCGCCCTCATTCTAACTATAGGCCCATTTTCCATACGCCATCCCCCCCTCTCAAAACATGCGCATAGTATCTGACCAGCTCTCTGTCTACCTGGACAAATATCAGACACAATGCCAGCAGCAGCGGTTTTCAAAAGCAACACAGCACTACAACTGCCCTTCCGGAGGAGGCAACATATATAGATCTCACCAAGGCCTTTGACAGTGTTAACCACAAATTGCTCCTGAACCAACCTTCGTGCAATTAGGTCTACCTGCTGACTCAGTATCCTGGTTTAGAAGCTACCTATCAGAAAGAGTACAAAGAGTAGAAATTCAGTCAGTCCTCTCAGATAGCATGCCTGTTACTACAGGAATTCCACAGGCTCAATTCTTGGCCTCTTCTTTTCAGTTTGCTTTTAAACAACCTCCCAAGCAGTGAAAGACAATGTTTTACTGTAAGCCGATGATGTTGTCCTCTATTCCAGCCACCACAACCCCGTGACACTCGAATGTCAGATGCAGTCTAATTTCACCACAGTGGAAAATTGGTTCCTGAAATCCAAATTACTACTTAACTACAAGAACACCAAAATCATGTTGTTTGCTTCTGCACACAATAAACACAAAACCTATCAACTACAAATTCACAATAACCTGTATTCCCCTTAGAAATGGTTGCTAAGTTTCAAATATCTAGGTGTAAAACTTCGATTGCACTCTCTCATATGCACACCACATTGATAATGTTGTTCACATGGCTAATGCAAAACTGGGTTTACTATACCATAACAAACATTGCCTTACCAACAAAGTGCTAAAATTGCTGTCTCTGCTCAGTGCTGTCAATCATTGACTACCGCCTTGCGGTATATGGTGCCGCTTGCCCCCACTGCGCTCAATGTATTAAGACCACACTTAACAAGGCCTGTAGACTTCTGCTGGGGGCAGACAGGCTTACTCATACCTGTGCCCTATGCCCAATCTAGCTGGCTCAATCTGGAGTGTAGACTAAAACACAAGGTCTGCCTACTGGCTAAAAGTCTGCCCTAGGTATTATGCCCAGGATGCAAAATCTCCTCACTTCTACCAATTCAGCCAGAAGTACTGGGGCTTAAACAACCACACCTCAAATCCCTTTCCACGTATCTCTCAGGGCCAATATTCATTTGAATACAGAGCGCTGCTCTAGCTTAACTCCCAGCCAGAAGACTTTCATAAAGAAACTAAGCTGGGACCATGTAAGACAAATCTAAGTGTGCTTCTAGTAAACACCAGTAACTGTGACTGTGGAATCGAACTCCCTTGCTCTGCTGTCCTTCCCAACGCCTATGTAATATCTACCACTGCCTCCTCTTTGTGTCCTGTCTATGTAGGATCTACCACTGCCTCTTTCTTCCAGCCTAGTTTCTGTCCCTCCCTCCATTCACCCATTTCTTCTCCCCTCATCACCTACCCCCCCTCCACACTCTTCTGTATATCACTCTACTTCCTAGCTAGCCTTGTCTAGTTAGTCCTCGACAAAAGAACTGTTGTTAAAACATGTCTTGCAATGTTCTCTGCACTCTTGTATGGTTGCACTCTGCACACTTTTGTACCACTATGTTTATTTCTGTATAACACAATGAGATTTTTTGTACCTGTAAATACCCATTGTAACTTATTAGGATGTATGTAATCTGTTACCTCTTGATCTATGTGTAATCATGTTTTTTGTAAAGACGTGGAGCTTCTGTAAATGAGCCCCTGGCTCACAGGTAATTCAAAATACAAATAAAAAATTAAATAATATCCAATAGCTCCAAATTAATTTAAATCAATCCTGTCTTTTACATACCACTGCTGTTAAGCGCTCCATCTTATGGACCTTTACCATGAGTTCATGCCACTGATCTAATGTTGGAGCCCCAGAGGAAAGCCGCTTCTTGGTGATAGCTTTTTTCACCATCAGGAGACAAATAGACAGCAATTTTCTAGTATTAGAATCTCGATATCCTCTGGGTGGTTGGAAAAAATCAGAGGTAATTTGGGAGTAGGTGTGAAAATTTCTGAAAGGGCACCTCTTAAATCCTGGATAAATGGAAAAAGCAACAGGCAATCCCAAAATGTGCCTGTGTGTTGCCAGGAACTGCCACAACCCTCCAGCATGTGACCTCCTGCCCACCAGGTATTTGGCCTGAATGGCTGGAGTTTTAAAGAAACAAAGGGTGACTTTCCATGAGAACTCCTTCCAGTTTTGTGAAGCAGCACCTGAATGTAAAACTTCAGGTGCTTCTTCCAGACACCCTCATTCAATTGAATACCTAAGTCAGTCTCTCATGCGGACTTTACTGTCTGCAGAGAATCCTTTCTCGAATGATCACTCCAGAACATACATAAGGTATCATATGAGTCAGGGGCTCTGCCTCAATGCCAGTTTAAAATATCAATTATCTGGGGAATGGGAGTACCAGAGGGATGTTGATAATAAGGACCTAATAAAGTCAGCTGCCTGTACGTGCCCAAATTGGTCCTGAGGCGGATACCATATTGAGTGCTAAGTTCCCAAATGTGATTAAAACACCATTTTTAGGAACTGTCCTACAAATGGAGACCCATTTTTTCCCATCTATGGAATCCATGGTCCAAACAATGTGGTAAAAATGACTGAAGGTGTGGGAGTGAGTACAAAATAAAACTATACCTGGTTAGGTGCTTGGATTCTAGTATGGCTCTCCAGCACTTTAAAGTATTTACAGTAAATGGGTTATCGGTGATGTCTTTAATTGGGGCCCGAGTATGCCAGCAAGATTTTATTTGTGTTGATTAGGTCCTCCTCCCATTGTTCTAAATCCTTCCAGTTTGATCTACTGTATATTGAGAGGTGAAGCCAATAAAAGATTATCCTAAGCTGCACAAAGATAGTAGGCACCCAGATCTGGAAGGGCTAGGCTGCCTATTCTCTTCAGTAATTGTAATATTGTAAATCTTATTCTAGGTCTCTGGGAGTCCCAGAGATGTCTTGATATTTTTGCTTATTTCTCTGAAAATTATTCTGTAAAGGAATGAGCAAAATCTGAGCTACATATAAATAACAGGGCAAAAGGTTCATGGAATTGCTTCCTCTGAATCAAAGAAAGGAGAAGAACCTTCTATTGTTCGAGGTCAAGAGTTAGTTGACTAATTAATGGGACATAATTAGAGGTATACAATTGTGCAGGATCTTTTGTTAAGTAAGCACTTAGATACTTCACACTCGAGAGAGGTCCCACCAAAATGGAAATGACCATTGTAGAGACTCGAGGTATATAATTTCAGAGGAGGCAACAAAGATGGTGCATGGATTGCATCACAAGTCCTATGAAGACAGGTTGAAGGAACTGAACATGTACTCCCTGGAGGAGAGGAGGAGAGAGGGATATGATAGAGACATACAAGTATCTTACAGGAGGAACAGGGTGCAGGAAACACTATTTTAAGCGAAAAAGATGTTCCAGGACTAGAGGGCATGGGATGAAGTTGGAGGAGGACGATTCAGAGGAAACATGAGAAAGAATTTCTTCACAGAACGGGTGGTGGACAAGGGAACACCCTGCCAGAGGAAGTGGTGGGGCTGAAACAATCACAGAGTTTAAGAATGCATGGGATAGACATAAAGGAATTCCAGAGGTCAGGGTAAGGGCAACAGACTTAGGAAAACAAACTGAACTTACAAGCTCAAATGGGCAGACTGGGTGGGCCATAGGCCCTTATCTACTGACACTGTCTATGTATCTATGTATCTATGTAATTAATTCTGAGGGCCTCCATTTTGTTTGTTAACCTTGTAACCTGCCAGGTTGCCAAACCTGTTAATAAACCTACAGAGGTAGTAAAGAGGTTTCGGTCAGACAAACATACTATCAAATCATCAGCATAGAGTGTGAGCTTGTGATGAGCTCCCCATAAAAATTCTTCATACAGCTTGATCCTGCCTGATAGCCTGTGCTAAGGGCTCCAGGTAGATAGAAAATAACAGAGGTGACAAGGGCACTCCTGCCTAGTACCATGCAACAAGAGAGGATGGGATCAGGAAAAGATCCATTTATTTTGACTTACGCCATGGGCTGTTCACACAAGGCCATAATAAGTTTTATAAATCCATCCGAAAATCACCCTCTGTAGAGGCACTGTAAGGAAAGGCCATGCCACCCAGTTGAATGCCTTTTCGGTTTCTAAACACAGAAAGAAAAGGGGATTTTGACTGGGTGTCATAGTGTTGAAGATGGAGGTCTTTTATATTATCTTGGGCCTGTCTGGTGGAAATAAACCCACACTGATCGAAGTTGATCAAAGAGGAGGAGAGCCTCCAGTCTCCTGTGCAATGATTTCTGCAAAAATTCGTAATTGACATTAAGTACTGAAATAGGTCTGTATGATGAACAGAACATGTGATCCTTTCCAGGTTTTGGTATGCTCGTAATTGTTGCATATTTCAGGACTGTGGTGCCGCCCCTTTAAGGACTTCCAGATGGGCCCTATGGAGAGCTGGGACAAGCTGTTCCTTAAACATTTTATAGAACTCTCCAGAGTATCCATCTGGTCTGGACTCAGATTTAAGACAGCCTCATGTATCTCGAGCCTGAAAATAGGAGGCCAATGCCTCCGTTGTGACTGGATAAGGCCTGGGAGGTACAGATTTGCCAAAAGTCCTGTATCTCCTGGGGATCACTAAGACCTCCAGAGTGTACAGTGTTTGAAAATAATACTTAAAAGCTTGCATAATGTGAGATGGTGTTCTTTATCTGCCCTGATAGCAAGGATCTAATTTGAGTGATGGTTGTTTGGACTATTTTCTCTCTAAGTTGGTGGGCTAGAATTGGAAGCCTGTGGACCACCTTCATAATACTTTTGTTTGAGGTACTGGAGGGCCTGCTGTGTTTTGACGTCAAGCAAGTATTGTATTTTTGCTTGGTGGCCTATAAAAGGGGTAAACCACCTCATCACCTGCTGCATGTTGTGTCTGTAAATCTTTCAATTGTTTTTATAAGGTATCCAGTTGGGTAGCTTGTGATCATTTATAATGGGTGGCAAACTTTGTTTTATCTTCTCTGAAGACCACCTTAAAGGTTTCCCAGACAGTCATGGCTTTTATGTTTTGTGACTTGTTGTCTTGTAGGATCTGTGGAACCCATTCTTCTATTAAAGCTTTACATTTTGGAAGATTTATCAGAAAGTTGTTGAATTTCCATGGGTTGTCTTTTTGAACAAGTCCCACTCTAACTTTATAATAACAAAGAGTGGTGGGACAAAGGAAAAGAGAGTAGGTCACAACTGTGAATCAAGTATTGATGTTCACTAGAAATGTGGAAAAAATCAGTCTGACATAGGTCCCATGTGGGGCTGAGTAATGGGTGCAAGACCTATCATAAGTATATAAAGATCTCCATGCATCAACCCATCGTGCTTCCTTAAGATACATCTGTGCAGCTTTTTGAGCTGCCGATTTTCTAATAGACTTTGGATTGGTTGTATCACGGTTATCATATATGAAACGTGATCTCCCCATAATCAATACTCCTTTGTGGTGTTCAGTTATTCTTCAGAATAAGGCCCTCACAACCCTGTCATTCATGTCAGGTGGTATGTAAATACTAGCTAAGGTAACCTGAATTCCTTCATAATGCCCAGTAGCTATTCAAGTCACCCCTCTGGGTCTACATAGCTAGTCACAAGCTGAAATACGGTATATCATGGTATAAGAATAGCAGTTCCCTCCATTTGCCTTCCTTATAGGAAGAGGCTATAACAAGGTAAAGCCAAACTTATATAATTTTTGGTGTTCTGATTTCCATCCTGTAACATGATGAACGTGGGTCTTCGTTTTTAAGCAAAGACAGAACCTTGTATCTTTTACTGGATTGTTTAAACCATTCATATTTAGTGAACAAAGTGTTACCTTTGGTTTAAGGGTCATATGGCATTTCAAATATTATCGCATCTTATAGGCTAATGTGTATAAATTACAAATCTGATCTTCTACCTCTTGTGGGACCTCAATATGAAGACTTCTTTTCCATACTAATTTTCTCCCATCAAAACCCACCTCACCCAGTTAATGGAATAAATCCAATATGTCCTACACAAGTGAATGGGTGACATTAAATGGTATAAAAATGTCAGGCATATGTAGATTGAGAGAATAGTCAATACTCAATAACCAGAGTAACAACAGAACAATAAACATTCACAGAATTTATATACAGCATAACTTCCAAGGGGAGGTTGTGAAAACCCTCTATAGAGTCATATAGGAGTTCAAAGGGGAATCCACGTGATAAGGAGGTAATGTGATAGAATAATCTATCAGACCTCCTAGGTCACAGAAAAGTCCAGACTGAAAGATAATGGTAAATAAGGAAAACAGTATCACCACCAGGTGGCACAGTGGAAGACCTCCATCTCCCATGTGGCCCTGAAACTTTGTGGTATATAAACTGCACCCACCCAGAATCAAAAAAAATTACTGTAAACTAACGGTCCCAATCTTCTATATCGCACAAATGATTGAGGTAAAATTACAATCTGTAGTTCCCTGGTTCTGACCAACAGGAAAAGGATTGATGGTCTTGATTGTCCGAGCCCCCATGCCAAGTGGAGAGGAGGATCCCTGTTCACCCAGAGCACCCAGGGTATGCAGAGTGGCACCCCATAGGAGGGCCTCCTCAAGATTGAGTGATATAAAACTGCTCAACTTACACCTCAAGGGTGGCACAGACTGAACTCACAGTAAATAATGAGATAACAGTTAATACCCCCTTAGTAATGATAAGTATCAGATAAAAAGGTGTCTTCAGTAGCTGTTATAAATTTAGGAAGAGTTTACACCTAGTAAAATAGTAGCATTCGGCATTCTATTATTAACCCTTGCTGTGTCATGGACTGATATATCGGTCCAGAATTACTATGCGCTTTTAGCTCTGTTGGCAGCCTAATGGTTAACCCACCAATAGATTTCCTATTACAGCTATCACATTATGTGCTAGAATGCAATGCCTTCCTATTCTTAAGGGAGTTCTTCCTACAAATCAGTGGCACAGCAATAGTGGCTACTTTTGCCTCCAATTTTCAATTTGTACCTTGACCTGTGTGAAGAAAGATTTGTCTACAGTCCTAATGTCAACCCAGTTTTTAGATAAAATTGGGTTGTGGAGAATATATTATTCAAATATTGATGGTGTGGAGGTGTCTGTGGATGAACTTCACTCTTTTGTCTCCTTTCTCAAGGTGCAGACTCACATCTTAAGCTTGCTGTTTGTCATAGCCATGATGCAATTTCATTCCTTGATATCAGGATCATTAGGAACACTGAAGGGGTGTCAACATTGACCTCTTCATTAAAATCACTGATAAGAACACTGTTTTGCTGGCTAATTCATGTCACCCCTGCCACACCATCAAGAATATACTGGCCAGTCGATTCTGGAGAGTACGCTGCACTTGTGATCCAGATGAGGGCTTTTGAGTGCATGCATCTAAGCAGAGTGCTGATTTCATAACCGATATTACAGTACTGATGCCATTAATCAGGCATATCTCAGGACTAAGAATTCCAACAGAGAGAATCTTCTTGTCCCCCGAGACTGCAAATAAAGACACTGACAAGTTATATGTGAGTGCTCAGTTTGGCAATTAATTTATTTATTTTAACATTTTTTTCAGCCAAACACATCTCCATAATTTTCTTTCATATTTTACATCTCTTACGATTTTGTCATACACATTGCTATTTATATCATAAACAATTTAACTTATTCTTTAATGACAATGCTGTTTTCCATCTTCCTTCTTTCTTCTGCCCTCAGATGTATATCATGGGGGTCATCACTCTTTCTCCCATTAAACAGGGGAGGAGGCTGAGGCGTACATCAGCACCCGGTTCTTGCTAGGCACAGCCTCTTTACCCTCTTTTTGTTCTGTTTTATTTCTGTCCCCCTTTTCCTATCCTCCACCTCCCTTATTTCCTTATAGTTTTTTCTCTTCAATTTTCTTTTATTTTCTTTCCCCTGCGTCCACCTCTGGCAGTCCTAGACTGGAAACTGCACTTCGCTCCACCTGCTGCAGTGCCCTCTTCTCCTTCTCCTGAACAATAGGGGCGGGTGGGTGGGTAATTCTTTTTGGAGCAAACTTGTGAGCTCCCTGGGCCATGCACCAGCTTTCATACCCCTTCTGAGCCCCACCCTCAGGTCCCCTTCTGCCCAATCAAGGCTCCCACCTCGTCCCCTAAGCCCCTCCCCATATGACCTCCACATGCCCTCCCTTCCTTGTTGTCTCCTCTTTCTTGTCAATCCCTTCCCTTCTCTTCCCCTCTCCACCCCTTTCTCTTCCCTCTGGCTCCTCCACCTCTATTTGCCAGGCCTGGGGACAATGGGGTCCTGCCTTTTAGTTGGCAACCCACTTTGTCTCTGAGCTCATAAATAAAGATACAGACAAGCTATATGTGGGTGATCAGTTTGGCAATTAATTTACTAATTTTATCATTTATTTTCGGCCATACATCTCCATAATTTTCTTTCATATTTTACATCTCTTACGATTGTGTCATACACATTGCTATTTATATCATAAACAGTTTAACTCATTCATACATGACAATGCTGTTTTCCATCTTCCTTCCTTCTTCTGCCCCTCAGATGTATATCATGGGAGGTAATCACTTCTTCTCTCCGTTAAACAAGAGGAGGGGTAAGGGTGTACACCTATATCCCTGGTCTTGCTGAGTTTCCTCTTTCTCCTCTTTTTGTGTTCTATCTTATTTCTGTCCCCCTTTTTCTTATCATCCTCCTCCCTTATTTCCACTAGTCCACCTCCAGCCTGTGAAGGATGGTGAACTCCCCTTTTCTACCTCTTCTCCTCTTCCCTTATCCCTTTTTCTTGCATCCAGGCCTCAATGCTGTTGGCAATATTTTCATTAAACAATGCCAATCCAGCCCTGACAAATGCACCCCATCCCTCTGTAAAATTCATCCACATGCTCTAGGACACTGTGATGTATGACCAGGCCCCCAGGCTCTCCTCGAATAACCTGCCCACCCTTGTATTCATCCATTTTTGAGCCCTGTCCACTGCTTTTTGGCTATCAGGGTGCCACTACACCCTTCTGGGTGTAATGTCAGACTCACGCCAGAGAAACCTCTGGCCACCAACCTTTATTTTTGTAGGTCCTGTTTGATTTGATAAAATATGTCAAGCCATGGCCTGGTTCCCAGATCGTTTCCTCTCAAGTGAATCACTATCACATCTGGCTGGCTGGGGTCCTTTTGTCTCTCTCAGCATTGGCAACAATTGTGTCTACCTCATACCCTGTAGGCCTCTCCATGTTAGCCTTATGTCATCAATGTTCATGTTCAGCTGCTTTCCCCTTGTCCCTGGATGCACATTTTCCACCCAGTGCACAAATGAATGACTGCATATCCATGCCTCGAGTTTTCTTGGCCTCTCTGG
The DNA here is from genome assembly GCA_016271365.2 of Neoceratodus forsteri. Classification (NCBI taxonomy): domain Eukaryota; kingdom Metazoa; phylum Chordata; order Ceratodontiformes; family Ceratodontidae; genus Neoceratodus; species Neoceratodus forsteri. The sequence continues at coordinate 556,303,904 of CM057452.1, read as the reverse complement.
GTAAGCATAAGCAGAAACATCATTAGTGCCATCCTCATAACCCACCCATCCTCCCCTCCCCCAGTATATTCCCCAGACTCCAGGTGCCCCTCGGGTCTGTACCTGCTATGGGAGAAAGAAGAATATTGTTAGTCCTTGAAGTTGCGGATGTATTTTCTGTAACAACCTGAAACCCACCTCCCTTCTCTTTTATGGCATCAGCTGTATCTCTCTGTGCTGCTATCATCAAGGCAGCCTCTGTCCTGAATAGTGTGACAAGAATCTGCCTGGTTGTTCTCCCAAAGAGGTCATCCCTTTTTTCAATACTGCGGTCACTTAGTAGGCTGTCACCGCTCTCCCATTCCTGTGCAGGAACATCAATGGGTTCTCACTCCTGGGGTGCCCAGCTGTGTACATGTGCAAGGCCCCACTGGACAGATGGTGGCATTACTGTGTCACCTCAGCCATACCATGCCCTTGTCCTTGTTGGTCTGTCTTGGACCTCCTGATAGTCACTATGCCCTCCCTTGTCCATATTGTGTCCTCCACTGTATCTCCACGAGGACTCCTCCCCCCTTGTGCTCTGCCACCTCACTGACCTTAAAGGCTCCACTGTACATTGTGGCATATAGGGCCCCTGAACATGACTGCCTCACTGTCTGAGGTGCAGACCTGCTGTAAGACCCCATCAGTCTCCCCAGTAGCTCTTCCGACATCGCCTTCTACTATTCCTGCCCTTCTTTGATCCCTCAACCACCCTTGCATCATCCTTCAAATTAAATTACCCATAGTGGGGTCCTCCAGCCATTCCAACATGCACACTTGCCCTATGGCTGCTAGGTGCCCCATCATTGCCCTAGACATCTTCTGTCTCCACCCTGTCACTATGAACCTGGCTACCTCTTTCCTCATAACTACCCCACTTATCTGTGCACCGTTTTGCCTCCAAAATTCTGAAATGCCCTCTAAGAGGTTTCATATGCCCTCTGGGTCCTAGGGAACCAGGAGTTGAGAACAATAACACAGCTCCCCAATCCAATCTTCCATACATAACCTGGGATATCAGTTTGTCTGGCTTCTGCTGCTGGTGCCAAGGCTGAAACTTGTCCATCTGCAAGCGGGAGAAGCAGTCAGCTAACACATTGTCTATGTCATCGATGTGTCTAGCCCTAATGGACATGTTCAATGTTAGCCCTGACAAACGAGCCACCTCAGCACCCTCATGACCCTGTCGGACCTCATCCTCTTTTGTTCAACACCTCAACCACCTCTGTTATCACTCCAGATATTGCCTTGTTCCACCAACTCCCCACATCACCACTGCTACCCACATGGGAAAATCTCCAGGAAGGTGATGTCCTTGGTGACCAACCTCAACCCACTCACTGGGCCACTGTTCCTCAAACCACCTTCCTCTGAAGTATGCACCCATGCCTATCCCCGGCTGCATCCATGTATAATTTCAGGTCTGTATTGAACACCCATTCATACTGCCAGAATGTTCTCCCATTGTACCTCCCAAGAAATGCGCCCATACCTCCAGATCCTCTCATGCATCCTTGGCAATGTCAACCTCAGCGGTGGGGCAGACTTGCCCCCATGTGGCCCATGCCCACCGTCATGTAAATGTGTATCCTGGGACTATAGCCTCACGCAAAATTCAAGTGTCCTAACAGCTGCTGCACTTGTTTAACTGTACCCTGCATCTTCCTTTTTACCCCCTCCAGTAGTGCACCTAGTTTCTGTACCTTTTGCTCGGGTAACCAAAATATCTCCCTCACTGTGTCTATTTCGATGCCCAGAATTCCAGGATTTGGCTGGGCCCCTCAGTCTTATTCCTGGCTAGTGGTACACCCAGTTCCTGGCACATCTATTTGAAATCCTTCAACATCTTTTCATCTCTATCTGGCCCTGCCCAATAAACAAAAATCATCTAGGTAATGGACCACTGTTGTAACCATATCTTTCCTTGTATGCCCATTGCAACCATGTGCTGAACATTTCCAAGTAGCACATGCCACGGTATCTCATGGGCATGGCCTTATTGAAATAGTATCCCCACCTTAAAACCCAAGAGATCCCAATCCGCTGGCCAGACTAAAAGCAGCCAAAGGCCAACTATATGTCTGTCTTTGCCAGCCATGTATCTGTGTGCCCTAATTAACCTTACTGCCTCCTCTAGAAGTGGTGTCGTCCTTTTCTGTCCTCGTTCCCAATGTAATCATTGACAGAGTCCCCTGGGTATGAAGGTGATGTATTACTCAATACTCCCCTGCCTGTTTCTTGGTACCAAACCCAGAGGAGATACTCTCAGATCTGGCAGAGGGTCCCCAGATAGGCCCTCCACTCTGCCCATGTCAATTTCCTTCTGTATTATTTGCATCAACACAGCTTCCTTTCCTGGATGGACTTCAGATTCTTTATCAGGTCCCCTTCCTATCCCTTGAAACTGTAAGCTAAACCCTCCTTGAAAACCCTCTACTAACAATTTGGCGGCCTTCTGATCAGGGTATCCTTGGATCCAGGCCTGCAGCACCAGGTATTGATCGGTGTGTGCCAATCAAAGCTGCTCTTCCCTTGTCCTTTTGTACGTCTCTGTGCCTATTGTGATATGTGTGCCCCTGTTGTTCCTAGCCCCCCTCCCGTTCCCTCAGATTCAGGATTGGTTCTGAAATGTCCTTGGTTCCCCTGAGAGGAGCTGCTGCTGTGTAGTGTCTTGGCTGCTATTGCTCTTGTCCCAATTATACCTGCACTTGGCTGCGGGTGATGACCTCCACATTTTGAACAGATATGCTGGAAATGACAGTTCAGCCAACAGCAAAAGCCCTGTTGTACCCCCAGCATGCTTTTACGTCGGTCCTCCTTATCCTCTTCCCCTTCTGATCCCATAGGCCCTGTATATACTTTTAACTATAAATCAATCTGCCACAATCCCATTTACATCCCCAAAGTGTGCCATTCTCTTCCACCATTTTCATCATATTTAATCAGACCTGCCCCCTTTTGTAGGCGTGCTTACACCGATCGGTGAGTATGCCAGCAATGGGGTTACCAACTCTGGCTGTTTCTCTATCACTATTGCTGTGAAATACATAAACCCTGTGGACCAGTTGTCTCAGGTCTTTCCCTTTGGATTTTTCTTCCTCCCATTTTTCTAACAATACTACTGCGCTGCCATGTCCTTTTCTCGAAACTATCCTTCTCTTCATACTTGTCCATATCATCCATGTTGGCCAGCGCAAAGATATCCACAAATTCCCTTTCCAAATCTTTTGTTTTGTAGCTACGGGGACGTGGTCCCAATCCTGACCCCAAAGCACCTATGGACCTATCTCCACCTGTCCCTGCTGCTCTCCTATTTTCCCTCTTCCCCCACACCTGTGCCCTTGATTTCACCGAACTCCTTTTCAAGCTGTCCCAGCCTATTATCCTCATAGTTTTTAGCATCTGTTACAGATACTCTTTCACTGCTCTCCAGTGTGATATGTGTATTATCCTGCACCTGTTGTTGATCGTTGGGCTCCAGCTGTGGCCCTGGCAGCGGGATGAGCACCGTTGTTGGTTCTGGGTAGCAGGTCTGGCTGGTGCCGAAGGTGCTGGGTTCTCTGGTGCTAGTTGGCCTCGGCTCTGGGGTTGGTGTGGGCCCTAAAATTGGGGCAGTGGGAGGAAGCTGAGGCTCAGGCACTGGTACCAGGATCAATGGGGCAGGAGGTTTTGGGAGCAACCGGCTGGGGTTTGGCTGGTACCCTGGACAGCCGTTTGCCATCTCTGTTCCCTCTGCCCTGCTTCCTCTTCTATTTTTTGCCTGGTCCATCTCCTCTGGTTCCGCTGCCTCCAACAACGGTTTACCTTCTCCACCAAGTCCATCACTGCCATGTAGCAATCTTTCTTGCTTGACTTGGTTCTTCTTGCATCATCCTGTTTGCTGTGGAATCTCTAATATTATAAAGGCAAGACCAGTTATTACTGTCCTTCTACCCCTTGCTCCCCCTTTTCCTTCTTGTTTTCATTTTTTATATTCTCCCCTCCTGCTCCTTTTGCGCGATCCCGTCAGGTGGCGCCTCGCCTAGCGTGCCAACACCATGCCATCATTCACTCTACACCTATGAATAATACCATAGTGGCTCCTTTCCAGCACAGCTAGGCTTTGTCTCCATCCTCACTTGGCTTGAACAGCTGTTATTTTAAAGCAGTGAGGCATACCTCCCCTGCCCTCACTTTGTTGAGGCCCAAGTGTCACTATTCATGCCTCAAAATCAAGACAGTATTTTTCCTAAATGCTAGCGCTTGAACTGTACAGCGATGCCTTCCCTTCCTTTTGCCATGGTGCACAATTCGAAAGACCCTACTCATTTCAGTACTGTGTATCACTTTTTTTAATAATATGACCCCCATTTCTATTGGGCTACAACTTAGCCCTGGCATGGTGAGAAAAATTAGCTGCTTGCAAGAAACTGGCGCCTGGGCCTGTTCATTTGCCTCCATCGGTGGTGACATCAGACACCCACATGGTATCCCCCATGCTCTGCATGCAAAATCTGCCAAAATGTTCAAAATTCCCTCCCTCGCTTATCCTCCTGCTACGTGCTTCTAGGCAGCCTTCTGCTCAGCTGCTTGGCTTCCTCCCTCTCTCCTCGCAGCCTTTTTATCTCTGGCCTTGTTGTCCCAGTGTCAGGGCTCCTGGGCCCACCTATGTTGTCAAAATAGCCAAGGCTTCCCCGTGTGGTCGGGAACCCTGCCCTTGGGTGCCCAACTCCAAGCAAAACTGTCCTTTTGAATAAATCCCTACTGACCTCAGTCGGGCCCTGGCCTCTCTGGCATCCTCAAGGCATTTCCACTGCAACCTCCAAGGTCATCCCCATCCACACTAGTCCCCCTCAGGTGCCATCTTGCTCCTAGGCCCCATCTAGGCCTCCCCAGCCCCTACGCCATGTGGTATCTCTGCTTTTTGGCCTTGACCATTCTTCTCCCACGAAACTTCTGTCCTGTGGCTGTGGGATGCAGCACCTATCTTCCTCCCACTGAGCTCTCCTATGGCCAAAGGCTTTTCTTGCACTAGCAGCTGCCTTGTTTCATCAGGGGGCTCCCCCTCCCACCTCTCTCTCTGATGCCCACGCTCTCCTGTAGCACTCCATACTACTGCCCACCCAGCAAGCCCAATTTGGCTCTGCTCCAGAGCTCTTCATCTACACCATGATCTGCCCGTTCAGGATCAAAACACAGTCTGTCTTTTTTTAAACCTACCACCGGCCTCTCATCTGGCCTCAATCATTACTGTTGGTAGCTACCTGCCCTCGCCCTTCGTCCTTCCAGAAATACTCACTAAATTACTCCTTTCCTGGTTATCTCTTGTGAACAGCTAGCAAACATTTTTTTTTTTCATTCTTTTTATCCCTCCTGGGCCCTCTTAGTTCCACTCCTTCAGGCCCTGCTCAATGTCACCCAACCCTCCCAAGTCTGCCCCTAGAGTGCTCCAGTGTCCCCTACCTCCTTTCTCTTCCTCCTTGGAGCACCACCTTTGCACTGTGGGGTCTGCCTGTGATTACAGGCTGGGTGGCTGGAGGCGGACGTCATCCGGAATGCCGAGGAGGTTTTCAGTTTTCTTGTCCCTCCCTCCATCCCACAGAGGGCGCCTGGCTGGGTGGAATGTGCGTATGCACGCCTGCCAAGTGCCTGGTGGTGTTCTCCTCCCCGGCCCCCCACTGGAAGCCGCTTATTGCCCCAAGAGTCGGTGCTTCCACCGCCTCCTGAGCATTGGGTGTATTAAACACCCCTGGTGTCCTTCCCGAGGAGGAAAGCATCCATGAGGGGCGCTCAATCCTCCTTCCCCTGCCTGACCCACGGCAGATACGTCCGTATCGAACTGGGTTGCGGCGTGGTCGCAGGTGTGGCGTCCAGCTCCTCAACCCTCAGCGCCACCGGGCCGCTCTAGCAAACATTTTTAACTTTACCGTAAAGTTCTCACAATTAGGTATGCTAACTCCAAATTTCTGTTAAAATGCCTAATGGCTGATAGTTAAAATGCCAAACTGATGTGCTACCAAAATAATTCTTTTGGAGCAAACGTGTGAGCTCCCTGGGCCTGTGCACCAGCTTTCATACCCTTCTGAGCCCCACCTTCAGGGCCCCTTCTGCCCAGTCACAGGCTCCCACCTCGTCCTCTGAAGCCCCTCCTGATGACCTCACATGCCCCTCCCTTCCTTGTTGTCTCCTCTTTCTTGTCAATCCCTTCCTTCTCCTCCCCCCTTCCCCCTCCTTCTCCACTTTCTCTGCCTTCTGGCTCCTCCATTTTTGTTGCCAGGCCTGGGGACAATGGGGTCTGGCCTTTTGGAGTGGCAACCCACTTTATACCTAGAAATAGGAGGGGAAAACACAGGACTTCAGGATAAATTTTGTAACATCTTTCAACACTAAGGCACACCAAGTAGAAGTTATACTGCATATAGGAGACATGGTCACTCATAGTCTCCAACCCACTATCCATGCCAGAACAACGTGGTTACCCAGTCTCTCCTCTACTCACCAGTGTGGTCCCTGTAAATACTGTAATGTTGTCACCGTCACTATCACATTTGAAAATCCTATTACTGCTGAGCTGCATACTATTAGAAATTAATCAACTGTGATACAACACATGCTGTGTACTTGGCTAACTGTACTGGTGGTGCTCTAATATGTTGGAAGAACAAAATACAAATTCAAAGAAAGAATATGTGGTCAATCACAAGACAGCTATACTGAGAGGCAACTCTGATTCCACCCTTGTAGCACACTGTTCTTTCTTCCAAAATACTAGTTCACACATTTGGATGTTTACAAGAGTGGAAAAGTCACAGTGGGACCAAATGTAGGTGATCAGATTCCTTCCTCTCACAAAAAATTCTTACTGGATCTTTAAATTATGTGCTACAACTGCAGCCTTTGCCTGAGGGTTAAATGACTGTTTGGAAATCATGCCAGTTCTGTGAATTTCTATTGTGAGACTTTGATGTATGCATATTTTTAATACTTACATATTTTGCCTTGTCATTTTAGAAACAAGTATGTTGCTGTGGGAACTGTGTATTGTACACATGTCTGTCTGACTTCAAGCAGCCTGCTTATACTGACCTGCACTGTTCTCACTTCTTCATTCAATTGCCCACTGGCAATGGTCTTGGCAGTGTTTCTTTGCAAGTGATATGGTGACCATAGCAATTTAGTGGCGCTTCTTTTATGGCCATGTTTGGTGTGGAACACCCTGCCCTTATCTCACCCATCATAAGTCCAATTCATTGCTCAGCAATGACTCTTTGGCATTTTAAACCTCATTATACACAATCTGTGGTGCATCAGTACAACCTGCTTTTATATTTTGAGAACAGATGAAAACCAAGCAGCCACAAGCCTTGCATCCAACCAGTTTGTCTTTACATCAGCTTTAGCAGTTTGCCCTACAAGCAGCTATGTTACGCAACCTGCATCACTTGAATTCAGTTACAGTTGCTTATTGGTATGGAGTGTATTTTTGTGGAGCATTTTGTCTGCATTTCTTCACTAACTAATATCGTGATCTAGTGGCCATGTGTGGCAATTTTGGTTTCTGCATCTAGAAAACTACTGGTTTAGCTTGTAATTGCCTTTTAAACTTAATATTTTTCCACTTTATTCACTGGCACAGTGTTGTTACTTGTATAATATAAATTATTGCTGTGTACATGCAGAATGCATGCCACATATGGTGTGCAATGTCTGCATGCGGTTACCGCATACACAAAGTGAATCTAAGCAGACCAGGTCCAAGAAGCAAATCAGGTTCAAATGCTGCAAGCTTGACAGTGTGCAGCAGATAAGCTGATGTGAGCATCTTCTAAAAATCATATCAAGTTTGTGTGTTTACCGCGTAGCCATGTGTGCAGCAACTAAGCTGGTGCAAATCTCATCTAAAAAAAACACATCGGTTTCTATTTCTCATACTACTGCTGGCAATTAGAGCCATTAAAATACATTTTCATTGATTTCTTATTAAAATTAGGTAAGCTCATTAATTCTGATCCTTTTGCAAGTTGTTTAATGGCTTTTAATTTTGTCATTAAACTCCCATTAATTAGTAAAGTATTTTATTTATTTTATTTATTTCATAAATCGGTTTACAACCTTTGAGTCAAAGACTCATTTACAAAGAGCACCTCATTGCAGGAGGGTAGACAACAATAGGCGGTGAAGTACAACATTGGTGGACGATACAGGTGAGATACAATAAAGTGAACATACAAAGCAATTCCAACGGGTACATAGGAGTGCAGAGGCTTACAATTAGCTACAAATTCAATCTAACAGTTATACTAAGTAATGAGGCCCACTCTAGAGGGTCTAGGTGAGTGCCCAGAAGGTGAGGGCCAGGGTTTCTGGGGGTGAGGCAGTCCAGAGGACTTTGTCTGTGGCAGAGTGCCAGAGGAGATAAGATGAGTTCAGGCTTTGGAGCACTCAAGATTATTGTTTGCTTAATGCATTAAATGCCTAGGATATAGTCAGCCAAGATCCCTATTCCAGATGTGCGAAGAGGGTCTTTGTGTTGTAAACCCTGACCTTTTGTTTTGGGCCATACAAATCCCTTATGCATATTTAGTGCTGCAAATCGTTTCTCCATGACTGTTTGGCTCACTTAATTTCCTTTTGTCATTCTGTAATGAGCATATACACTATAGCCATGCTCAGCAGTATTTGTGCTGAATAGGGTCTTGGAAGCATGCACCATACCTCACATTTTGTCACTGAAATGAGGGACATGGACACTCAAATGAAGGACAATGAGGGACATTAACCCTCATGATGATCAGGACACATCCTGAAACGTTGAGATACAGTACCTCAGAATACAATGGAAGCCATTGTATTTACTTGTACAGATATTACCACCTAAGAATGAATTTTTACCATAAAGCAGGGGTGCCATTTAAGTAGGACAGAGGGAAGCCCCCAATCTGTGCCTAGGTTGTTCTTATGGTGTGGTAATAATGGCATTACATTTGGATTTAATCTTTTGCCAATAAGTGCCCCCTGGCCTGTGCATGCTCATGCTGCAGGGGCATTCCTGATTCAACTGTTTCTGTATTGTGTTGTCCCTCTTACCACCTATTAGTGGTGTCATCATCACATGTGATGTGGAGGGCAGAAGCCAAGCAAGAGGCACATGGTCACATGAGTGTAACACTGTCTTTCCGCCACAAAGTAGACAGGCTGCACACTACAGCTTGGAGGAATTAGTGAGCACTGTACTCTCAATAGCAGTGTTGTGATGGCATATTTTTGTTTGTCTACTCTTAGTGAGTATCCATCTCCCTGGTGGCTGAAGGGGCAGAGGATGAGCTAGAAACTAACACCAGACTAAGCTACCTACTTACTCTACTAGGCTCACCTCACAAAAATTAGCACAGCCCCCCATGTCAGTGAGCTAGGCCTAGCAGCAGTGGTGACAGCAGTGTGGGTGGCCTTCATAAGGCCTTGATCAGTGCAGTGTGGCAGCAGCCAATGCAGCAACCAAGCAAGAAGTAAACAACACAAGTTTGATGGGTTGGTTAGTGAGGTGACTTGGTCGCAGACCACATTGGGGACCTGGGATGGTTGGTTCTAAAGCCAAGTTTCTGGCAGAAGGATGGAGGAGGAGCAGACTGAAATATTGATGTGTTTTTCACATTTCTGCACCTTTGGGCTCTTCACAACCCATATGGGATGGGTGTAGACTGGAATGGAGTCACTGAGAGAAATCAGGACTAAGTTTTTTGGGGGTTCAGAACTTTAGCCAGGAAACAAATTGGTTAGTAACTGGATGGGTTTAAGCCCAAATCTAATGCACTGCTCTGGGGTATAGACAGATGAATCTTATACATTTCAATTTTTCCTGATTTGCATATTGCTTTTCAGTCACAACAAATAAGTTTTACCTTTTAGAGACATTCCAGACATTCTAGAGCTTGCCACCTAGGGGCTAACTAGCACCTGTCCTCCACTGGTTGCTGGGTCTCCCTGCTGAAATCTGAAATGGTGCCCTGAAATAAAGTCTAAATTTACAGGACATCCTCTATGTGAGCAGCATGTTTCCCATGAGGTATGGATGAAGAGCAAAGCAGTTTTCAGGGGCAAATGAGGGCTGTCCCTTACATTCAGGGACAGTTGAATGATATGGTATGCACAGACTATTGGAGCCCCACAACAGTCAGGCTTATGCCAACCCCAGTGAAGCTGGCCTCCACATTCCACATTCAGGCACATTATGACATAGGGCAAGGGGCCTGCAGGGTGTGCACCACTGAAATGAATGAGGTGATTTTTTATTACTATTTTATACTTTATTGATGGAGAGTTTGAAAGTTAATGAAGGCCACTGCTTGACTAACAAGGGCCTTGTTAGTAGAACAGTGGCCTTCATTATTCTCAACTTGCCATCATAATGTATAAAATAGTAACAAAATAACTTCATTCATTTCAAGGGGGCATGCCCTCAGCACTCTGACCCATGGGCATCATCTCTAAAGACTCCTGTCTCTGGTTCTCTAGTACTCAGGTAAGAGACTCTTGACTTATATCTATACTTGGTGGTTTGCCCTATAGCAGCATGGCAGCACCTGCTGCATCGTGTGCATGGGGACGTGAGGACTAGCCATGTGGGTGGGTGTGAATTATTGCTACTTTTGTGTTTGCCCTTAAAGTCTGTTTGCATGGAGCCATTCAAAACAATAGAGAAAAATAGTAGGAGTACAGGCCAAACAAAGTAATTAAGTAGTTTGTGGGTAACTGTGTGAATTGGGGGTGGGAAGAACCTCATGTGTTTCCATTGGTATGTGTGCTACAGTTCAGCTGTCCGCTGAGATGAGGAGGACAAGAAACTAAAAGTATAACTGTGGCTATAAGCATGCTGCATCGTGCAAATTTGTATTGAAGTACAAGCGAGCCATATGTGTGCAGGCAGTATAGCTTAGTAGTAAAGGCACTGAACTGCAAACCAGGAGACTTGGAGACCTGAAGACCTGGCTTTGAAATTCATCAACCCCACTTGTATATGGTGTGATCCAGAGCAAGTCACTTAACGTTTATGTGTGCAATTATTAGTGACCACTTGTGTTTTGCAAGCATGCCACATGCATGCAGTCTGTTCCAATTTAAAAGCATTCTTCCCATGCTTGCTTGCTGCACAATGCCTCGTGCATGCAATCAGTTCAATTTAACATCTAAATCATGCTTGCAGCACCCATATCACATGGGTAGTTTTGTGTGTGCAGCATGAAAACATTTCATATATTTCTGTAAGTCAAATGTGAATTGCTCACTGTTATGGTCACTTTAAGAGTGTGCTTTAAGAGGTCACTTGCAACATGATTCTCTGTCTCTTGACAATAAGCGCATATGTGTGAAACATTGAAGTCAGCTGCCATTTTGTGTCTCACTTTCTGATACATTGCTATGTGTTGAATCTTTGTAATAAAGGACTTTTGTACAGAACTTCTGTTGCTTGTGTGCAGTCCTTTTAGCATGGAGTGAGCAGTGCCAGTTCTCCTATTGTCCCTTCATTAATTTCACTAGCTGCACCACTATCACTGCACTGGTGGTGAAGGTTGCCATCTGTCAGTTTTTTACATGGTAATCTGGTTTTAAGGGACGCTATCTGGTTATCCAGTTTGCCCAGAGATAGTCATGATTCTGATCCATTTTGAGTACACACATACTCTAAAACAGATTTTGTAATATCATTCATTGTTTCAGCTGCATGTCCATGTTGCAAACACATTCTGTTGTCAGTATAGCCCTTTCTTTTAAAAACAGTCAATTTGGGAGGCATAAAGTATGACCATTAAAACCATTAGGCCCCATATTCAAATTTCCCCTGGAAAATCGTGCAAGTGCCTCGCCACACATCTGAGATGCACCGTCCCCAAAAATGCAATATTCAGAAGATGCACCATAAAATGCACCAGGGCAACCCAGGCTGAATATAGCAAAAATGTGCCACCATGCATATGGACAGGGGCTGTGCATCAGGGCAGGACTGAATATGGGAAATTGAGCAAGTCAGCCTGGGACAGTGGAGCACAAACAGGGTAAGCAGCCAACAGCAATGGTGCATGACAGGTGGCTGTAGCTACAATAGGCAGCACCACAAGGCACAGGGGAGAGTGGCACAAGAACAGCAGTACAAATATGGGCACAGGCATAGCCCTGGGGCAAAGAATGAAGCACCACACACAGACCACCAGCAAGGAGGTACCACGCACACTGGGTACAGCATACAGAAGAACATGGATGAGGTGCCACAGTACCGGTGGTGACAATGGAGAGAGCAGCCTGGTGATACACTGGGACAACAGGGCTGATGTGCCAGCACAGAAGATATGGCAGGCAGAGTGGAGCAATGTGTGCCACTGGTACAGCGCCACACAGGCTGGGCCGCAGACCACACAGGAGCAGACACACGCCAGCAACACAGAATCACCAACAGTGCAGCACACCAGCACAGGAACCATGACAACAGCAGAGGAAGGCACAGCACCAGCACAAGGGGACCAGTGCAAGGAAAACAAGGGCCACCATTATGGACACCCACAGGCAGGCCAGGGGCTACCATGACAAATACAAGATGGGCAACATCTGGGGACAGGGTGTAAGGATGTGCAATGGCAGGACACATATGGGCAGTGAGAAGTAAGTGGCAGTGGGCCAACCATGCTACACAGCAGGTGATGGCAACAACCAGCAAAGGAAGGACCACAGGCATAGGCACAGAAAAGATGTAAGAAACTTTACTATAACAATTCCCAAAAAACAAACAGGTACAAGCAGCAACAAGCAACAGATCAGGAAGTGGAAAACCAGTAACAACTATATACAGTACAAAATGGGTTGTTGGGCAGAGTGGGACAGGAGACAGATAAAGTAGGGGAGGACTATTTACAAGGGATGGCAAGATACTGGGTGTGCGATGTGGATATAGGGCTATTTACAGTATGAACAGTCCATAATGGCCACACAGGCCTAGTGCCCATGCTGTGATGTAACAGCCCCTCATGAGTGTCTGCCTCTTTGCAGAGCCTGCAATATGTCACAGGCCACCTGAAGGATGACCACCTGGTGCCTGTACATGGCCAGCAGCAGCCCAGGCTGGTCAAAGTTGTCCATGCAGCAGTAACTTTTCCTGGGTCCATCTGCAGTGCTCCACCCCTGCACAGGCATCCTGTCAACCTAGAGGGGAAAACACAGAACACGAACTCAGTGCCACAGCCCAACCAGCACACACACAGCCCTCCCCAGGATGGGTGGTCATGCATGCCAGATGTCAGGCAGGCCACTACACAGAGCCACCTCAATGCCAAGCACACTGACAGACTGGTGAAGTGCCATGCAACAGTGCCACACAGAGCATGGGACGTGGCACAGGAACAGGCAATGACAAGCTGTGTATGCACTGGATGTCCTGAGGGCATGTGGCCATGGCCCCCCAGCGTGTGAACAATGTCCACATGACCCATCACTGTTGGCCCAGTGGTGGCCCTGTGTGGCACTGCTGAGAACCCATGGTCTTGTACAGACACACTGGATGTGGACCAACACACAGGAGCCAGGTGCACAGTAGAGATGCCACATGGGGCAGCAACCCCAAACCAGGTATTCAAGTCCAGCACCACATGGGCATGCACAACAAGCAGACCCATGGCCTGCAGTGGACAATGCAAACCCCAATCCCACAAAACAGCAAAAAGCATCACGAGCAGCACACTTACCTGAATCACAGTGTGACACACCCTGTGTGTCATCTCCATCCCCACCTGCTGCACCTCCATCACTAGCCCATCTGCTGGTGAAGCACTAGGCCTCCCAACCTGCAAGGTGGACAGAATGGTAAAGGAACTGTGAGCATCATGCAGAACTACAGGCCTACCCCAAACCCAAAGGCCCGACAGTGACATGACACAGCACAGTGCTTGCCCTGGTGACTGGCAATGCACAAGGGGACCACCATGGACACAGCAAAACCACCATGGCTCACCATGGCCCCAGGGTCAGACAGTGGCATGTGCAGTGCCATGGGCCTGCGCCTTGTGACCAGGGCATTGTCACCCATGTGGGTGGTGGGCCCATCCCTGCTGCACACCCACAAACCCCCCACTAGCAGGCAAAAGGCACATATGTACTGGGGCATGGTACTGCCCCCTGTGGAGCCTGGTCTCACAGGTGGTCCAGCCTGCCTGGGCCTCTCCGTCAGGTCCCATAACAGTGCTGGCATTGCTCCCAGTCCTGGTGATGCCCATCCTTCATGTGGGCGCACTACCACCCTGGCCCACACCTGGGCCTATGCTCTCATGCAGTTCCTTGGACCCAAACAACTGGCCCTCCAGGGGCACCACAAGGTTAGCGAGCTCCACATCCCCAGATCAGTGTGCATGGCCTGGTCCCCTGTAAGCTGCCAGCACATCCCATTCTGCCTGTTTTGAGCTGCTGCAAGAGTGGCTCATAGGAAAGCTGTGGTAGAAATGTGGCTGGGCTACACCAGTTGCATGATAGGCCAGGCATGCATTGCCCCACACGGCATGCACATACACCATAAAGATGCACAATAGCCACAGCATGGCACAGTACCACACATGCACAGTAGCACATGGCTGAGCCGGGATACCGGATCATGCCACCATGCTACATGCATGCCCAGCTGAGCAGTGCCACCATGTTTGGGAGACTGGGCAATGCCACATGTGAAGACATCCACATGGTGCAAATCAGCGGCCATGCACTGCACACAGCAACCGCACAGTAGAGCAAAAGGGTGGGGCATGCGCATGCTACAGCCGTGATGTCACACAACCACAAGCGTGCAACTCAGTAACACTACAGCCTATTGCACATGCCGAAGTGCACCATGCTGAAATGCATTGCCCAAACAGATGCGTGATGCACATTGAGATTGGCCAGGCACAATTTTGCAATATTCAGCCTGAATATGCAAATGACCACATTGCCCAATCCTGGCCCAAGTCCACACATTTGCATCTCATTACAGGCAGCAGCACATCATCTGCATGTGCTGAGCTTAAATGGCTGCCCTGTGCTACCCCACCACATAGGTGACTGACAGGAACTGTAGCCTTGGAGGTCAGTGTTTACATTGTGACTTTTACAGTGTTTGTTGCACTGCAGCCAGCAAGCCTTTCTCACTATGCCACTGATGCTAGGCCTATGCTAATGTATGTCTGTTTCCATCCACAAGCACCAGTATGGCAGCTGAGGAAGGGAAGAAGAGAAGGCAGCCAAACTTCTGGCAGGGTGGACTGCAGGCCCTCATGAGGCATACCATGTGGGAGGACCTACTAACCTGCAGACGGATGCCCAGCAGGAGTGGGTGAAGGTCTGGAGGATGTGGCATGGGCAGTCAACGCCCATGGTGTGTACAACCGAACACCCCAGGAGTGTATAAAATGGATAAACAATGTGCACACCAGGGTCAGGGAGAGGTTGGCCACATTCAGGGTGTTCCAGAGTGCCACTGGGCATGGGCACTCCACAGTGCCTGCACTGTGGGCATGGGAGGCCATGCTTGCCAGCACCTTAAGCTGTATCTTCTTGAGGGTGTCCCTGGTGGTGGCTTTGACATGGGAGGTGAGCCATCACTGTACTGTGAGTATGCACATGACTGTTACTGTTGAGGGCTGCATGTATTTGTCATGGGTGTGCTTGTCGTGCCACACAGGACACACCACTGTGTCCCCAGGGTGCTCTGACAGCATGCTGTCATTGCCCAGCCCTGATGCAGGCAGCCAAGGCCTCTAGGATGTTGTGGTGCTGGCCCTGTGGTGTGCAACACAATGGCAGCACCAGGCCTGTCAGGTGCACAGGCACTTGTGACCCACTCTACCCACTGGGCTGGAGTGGTGTGTGCATGTACATCCCTATGGCAACAGTGGGACCTGCAGTGGCAAGCCCAAGTCAGCTGGTGTGCCATGTGATGCCTGCTGTGTGACTGACCGGATGGTGTGGGAGGGTGGCCTACAAGTGGTTTGGCCTAGTCTATCCTGCAGTGGCTGTGCCCCACATTGTTCTCTGTGGGTGCACACACTGAGAGACATGCATCATGCATGCCCCTGTGGTGTGTGGGCCAGTATGGCCCACACTGGTACCTGTGGACCATGTGTCAGCCCCCAGCACCCCATGGCACACATGCACACCCATGTGTGCACATGTCACCCAACACCATGGACCTGCAGCACTGAACATGCATACCTATTCTGCCTTACAGCTCCATCACACCTCAGGGTGCTGCCAGGTCATGGGCCTATATAGATAGCCAGAAAGTGGATGAAGCCACGCCATCTACATTCACCACTGCCATGGCTGCTGAAGAGGGAAGGCCACACTTGGGTTGGGGACCTACTGGGGCTGGCTGATCCCGACCCCGCTCTGGCCTTAGCTTACTGGATGAACTCACTGTGCTGGCATCAGCCATGGATTAGGATGATGATGATGATGTTGCCACCCAGCTGGAAAACACCATCACTGATACTGCTCCCATCCACGTGGACCCCATTGCCACATGAATAGTGTTGGGCAGTGGCAACCGAACTGGGCCATCACATGTACCCCCACACTGCCACATGCCATCCACTGCTGCAACAGCCATGGTTGGCCAGGTATGTGCCACTGTAGGGCTTCAGGGCGGTGCCACCATACCACAGAGTGCTGCAACAGCCTGCATGGGCACATGGTGTAGGTGACAATAGGCCTGCTGTGCCTGCCTGTGCATACTCCATGGCCCAACAGCAGCCTGTTGTGTGGCATCCACAGTCAGCGGATGTGGCACTGCAAGCTGGTCCACCCCTGCCTTTAGTCCCCCAGGTCATGTCCCCTGCTGATAGGCTGAATGAGCACACTTGGCTCCTGTGGAACTCTGTGGAGGTCTAGGTGGCACTCAGGGAGGCTATATATGGCCTGCAGGTGGGTCTCATGGATGAGCATGCAGTCACAAGGCATACTCAGGTGCTTGGTGAGCTGTGCCTTCGGAGGGTGGACATGATTGCAGAAATGTGCCTCATGCAGGAAGACAGACTGCAAGCCTCAACAGGATTGCATGGACCATTGAGGTGGGCTATGCAGCCCTGGAGCCTCGTGCCCGCAGCAGTACCCACTGCATGACATGCAGTGCCACCAGCACTCCCACATCATGGCGGCACATGACACTGTTATTGCAGATGCTATCCCCTGCCAATGCAATCCACAACACCCTGAATCCAGTTTGGTTTTCAGTACCCTACCCCTCATGCACCCGGTCACAGTCACATGTCAACACCCTTGAGGGTTGAAGAATCACCCTTGTGGCAGGTGAACACCCAATGGAGTTCCCTCTTGCCTGAGGATGGCCACCCATGTGTCTGTGGTGGCCATTGTGGCAGGCACCGACGCCATCATGGTACTGTCAGCCTGGCTATGTCACCCTGCAGCCACTGCTGCTGTCACACCTACCCAGCTCTGCCCAGGCCTGTGTGCAGTGGTGCATGTGCAAGCACACACCTGTGCCAACCCTGTCCCCACTGACTGTGTGGCATCCGGGACATGGGTGTGGGTCATGGTGTCATGGTGTGTGGCATGGGCATGATGAGGGCAGCCTTGGCTGTCTGCTGTGCATGTGTGCTGGCGATGTCTCTCTGATCCATGCCATTCTCCCACATGCACCTTTGTTCCCCTGGCATTGGTGCCACTGCAGTGGATGCCTGTGCATGGTTATGTTCACCGTCTTTGCACCTCAGCATCCCTGCAGTGGTGCCTAACTGCCCATGGGGATCCTTAGGACCCCTGGTGTGTCTGACGCCTGTCAGAGCCCCTTGTTATTCACCCGGTCACCAAAGTGCTCCTCCACAATTGTGTTCCTGTGCTGCCATGCCCTAGTGGTGAGCCGTGGGTCCCTCCTGTCCAGAATTGGCTGCTTACCCTCAGTCCATGGTTCCTCATCCTCTCAACTGTCACCTTCCTGTGCCTGGACAATTATTCCATGGTCAATGGCCACGTTGTGTAGCGTGCAACAGGCAAGGAATATGCCGAGGCCTTGTCTGCGCTGTATTGTAGGGCACTACCAGATCTGTCCAAGCATCTGAATCTCATTTTGAGCATGCCGAACACATGCTCAGTGATATTACATAGCGATGTGTGCCTCATTGTATCTCTCCTCAGCCTCAGATGAGGGTTGCAGTATGGGGTGAGCAGCCAAGGGTGCAGGGGGTAGGTGCTGTCACCTGTGGGGAGAATGCAACATGTTAGTCACGACCACGGTGTCCTAACTGTCCACATCGGCTTGTGTTTGCTGCCTGTGTATGTCCACCCCATTGCCATGGCTATGCTCCCTGCCTGCTCAAGTCCTGGCACACCTCTGGGACCCGAGGTCACGTGATGTCATCCATCTAAGCAGCAGCTGGGGTGCTGAGCTCCCCCTCTGGCACCTTAATTGAGAGATTTAAGGTGCATTCTGAAGTATTCGACAGAATTTAACTAAATATCAAGTGCTCTAATAGTCTGCCATCGATAGAGGATTTTACTTTGGAATATTGAGCCCTAGCTGGGTCGCAATGGAGGTGGATGGAAAACAGGCCCTTACAAAGCACAATCCTCCAGCATCCCCTGAGAAGGCATGTGAAAAAGCAAAGGAACCAGACCCCAGCCAGGCTGGACCGTGGAGAGACAAGGCAATACAATCCACGCCACTGTCGGAGGATAAATTCCTCCAAGAGCTCAATCCTTTGAAGGAGCTTCTTGTTGAGCTCACTGGAGAACTCAAATCTTCAGTAGCGACCTCTCTACTGTTTCTAAAAGGTCTCGGGATGTAGAGGTCAGGGTCGCTTCTCTGAAAAATGGAGATCCAGAGCCGAGATGGAGATAACAGAGCTTAGGCAACAAGTGAAGAGGCTGCAACTTAAGACCGAGGACCTGGAGGGCGAAACCTGGCTCAACTTGTTAATAATCGGCCTTCCTGAGCTGAAAGAAGGCCCAGACCTTACGGCCTTTCTACAAAATTCTTTGTCAAAATAGTGGGCCCATCTCCCATAAATACCTCCTACCATCTCGAAAGGGCCCATCGTTCACTCGCCCTCGACCTGCAGCTGGATCCCCAGCGCCGGTCATCATCAAATTTCTTAGCTATCTGGAAGGCAACACGTATACCTGAAGGCCGGGAGTTGAAGGAGATTCTGTGGGGTGCTTGAGGATCCGTATTGCCCAAGATCTTCCCAAAGAAATCCGAGAAAAGAGAGCAGCGTACCATCAAATAGTACAAAAGTTAATAGCAGCGGCGATTCCATTCAGGATGTTGTATCCTGCAACCCTAAAAGTGACTATTGGTGGCTCAGCTACGGTTTTGGCACCCTGAAGCAGCGCGACAGGAGCTCATCAATAGATTGCCTGATTTGTTTAAGGGACCTGGCTGAGGACTGTTTGTGGACTCTAAATGGCTGTTTTAGTGCTCGCTTGAGCTAATTCTTTTTGTTTTGGATCTTGTTTGTGTCTGCTCCCCTCTTGGTCGTTTGTGTGACCCCCTGGCCTTTGTCTTGCATCTGCCTACCCTCCCTGTCACCTACCTCTGTCTCTGTCTTTTTCATTGTTACTCTCCTCCGATGTTGTTTTAATTGTCCTGATCTTCCTTTTTGGGTCCTCTTTGTGGGCTGGCCGTTGGGGTGGGAGGGGACGGCGGATCGCTGGGTTTGGGTCTCGATTCGGATTCCTGGTCCTGTTTAGCATGCGTATACGGCGGTGGAACTATTCGATGGTTGCAGTGTCCGGGTGGGAACTTCCTGGAGGACGGACCACTTGGGGTTCGGCGGTTTTAATGGTCCCTCAAACGACAACCTCTGTTGTGGTTCTCGGTGAAGCTCCCCTACCCACTTGGATTGGCATATGTGGGACTAGCTTTCATTACCTACGATGGTAGCGGACTCGGGTGGGTGTCCCACTTATTTCACTGGGATGGGGAGGTGAATTGGAACCTTGCTGGGGCGCTTGGAGTGATGGGGCCTAGGGTGCGTCCTTTTAATTTGGGGTTTAGGCACCTTCTATGTTTTGTTCTTTCTCTTTCCCCTCGTGCCCTTCCTTTACTATTCCCATTTTATTTTGGTCTGTTTTACATGTTGTGGGGCTGGGGCAGCTATGGGGGAGGGAGGACTTAGTGGGCCTGCTCGCTGGATGTGGGATTGCGAGCCGTGTGTTGGGGGTAGCTAACCTCTGCCGGGGCTGGTTCGTGGTAGGTGTGGGTTTGTTGCCGTGGGGATCCTATCTTTGCTGAGGGCGTACTTGTTTTTGGTAGTACATGGACATCTGCTCCCGGCTCTGGGGGTTGGAGGTTAGCGTTGGGATTAGGAGGTTCATGATCCAGGGTAACAAGCTACATTTGGGACCACTATTGTATGGACCTCCATTTGTACATAGTTTCTGGTGGGTTTGTGCTTTGGGATGTTTATGGGGGGCCTAGTATATCGCAGGTTATAGTACCGGTCTGTCTGATTTCGCTAGGGGATGGAGGTCTTTTCTGCTGTTGCTTGGTCTTTTGCTAAGCTACAGAGTTCTGATGGGGGTGTGGGGTGTGTGGGGTGGGGTTACGGATTGATGCTTCACTTAACTTCCGGCTACTCTGGATTGTTTACGCAAGGGGCTTTTCGGGTTGACACGGTTTTGGGGTGGTGGGGAGAGGGGAGGGTTTTCAAGAACTGGTTTACTTATTTCTCCGGTTGGGGGTTTCTTGCAGGGGAGGGAGGGAGAGATATGAAAGGGTCTCAGATCTTTATATGTGAGGTGCACCTTGCTATTGTATGTGATAATCACCTTGTCTGGATATATAATTGTTGTGTGATATTTTAAAATGGCTAGAAATACAGTTAAAATAGCATCCTGGAATGTTAGAGAGCTCAGGGATCGGGTCAAATGTTTACAGGTTTTTAATCACTGCTCACTGCTCCACACTGACATCCTTTTCTTGCAGGAAACACATTTATGCCATGATGAGGCTAGGTTGCTTTCTCGGTCTGGGTTTTCTCAACTTTATCTTGCAGGAATTCTTGTTTCAGCAAGGGGTGGTGATTCTTGTTAAAAGACATGCTTTATTTATCAAAGACCTAGTTCTCTCAGACCCAGATGGGAGATTTGTCCTAGTTAAAGGTAATTTAAATGGAAGAGTGTGGTTCTTGGTTCAGTATATGGACCGTGGGAGGGAACCCTGAGTTCTTTATGGCGTGACGGATAAACTGGCCAGCTTTTTGCCTACTCAATTTGTACTAGGGGATTGGAGCATTACCCTTCTCCTCGTCGATTGGATAGAGAACCCCAAGATAGGCGTGCACCTTCCTCGGCTCAGAAAGCCCTCTGTGAAATGGTTTCAATGTTAGGTTTGGGCGACCATTGGCGCCTTGCCAACCCTTCATGTGAGTGCTTTTTCCTTTCAATCCCAATCTACACGGTACTAAGTCAAGATTAGATATGATATTAGTTAGTCTCTCTTTCCTTCCGAATATCCCTCTGTCTGGCATGGAAACCGATCATTGTTATTGGATCATGCTACGGTATGGTTACAACTGTCCCTAAATCCCGACTACTCGTGACTCCATGTGGTGACTAAATACTCAATTACTAAAGGACCGCCATTGTGTCTCAGAGATCAGTTCTAGAATATCTCTCTTTCTGGCTGATAATATGAACTCCACCCCTAGAGTTGATATGGTATGGGGAGCTTTAAAGTGTTATCTCAGAGGTGACTTTATCAAGATGGCTTCCCTTAGGAAGAAGGCCACATTAGCTAGGTCGTTGGAGTTGGTTGGTAGGATTAGGAGTTAGAAGGTAGGTATTCGCCAACTTCCTCGGTTTCAGATCTTAAAGAGCTTCTTTTAGCTAAGAATGAATATTCGGATCTTCTGAAAGAAAAATAGAGTGCTGTCTGGTGAAAACCCAGGCTAGATATCTGGATCTCAGCGAAAAATCCGGTAAATTACTAGCTTTAGCATGCGTGCCCTTGAAAGTTCGAGGATCATTCCCTCTTTGACTTCCCCATCTGGTAATACTGTTTCCTGCAGGGGATATTGCTCAGGTCTTTAAGGAATACTACCGATTCTTTATAGCCGCTCCCGGCATCTTATCCGATAGCGGACATCAGGGATTACATAAGAGGAACTGGTGTTCCGAGCATATCGGAGTCCCAGCAAGCGAGTTTACTAGCTCCTATCTCAGCTGAGGAAATAAAAAGTACTATTGCTTCTCTGGTCCCAGACAAAGCACCGGCCCAGACGGATTCCCAGCAAACTTTACAAAGTCTTTGTCAAAGACCTAACTCCTATTCTGCTTAAATTATACAACTACTTCCCGGTTTCATCGGAGCTTGATCCGGCTCTATTCGAGGCCACTATAGTTTTAATCCTAAAGTAGACAAGGAACCCTCTGATCCGCTAGTTACCGCCTATTTCTCTCAGAACTATGATATTAAAATACTAGCTAAAATACTGCTGAAAAGGATCAAAAGGATCTGGCCGAGCTTCTGAGCCTTGAACAGGCCGGTTTTGTTTTGGGGAGGTCGGCAGCTGACCATTTGAGGACCTTATCACACATTTCACAGTATGCCGGTCCACCTCAGACCCAGTTGCACTAGTTTCTCTTGATGCTGAGAAAGCATTTGATCGGGTCGACTGGTCCTTTTATGGATAGTAATGGAGGAAATGGGCTTTCTGACTTCCTTTTGAATTTGATACAGGTATTTTATAAGTGCCCTTCAGCAAAAATTTACTGTAATGGGGTTCTCCCCCCTTTCCGTCTTTTGCTGGCACCAGACAAGGCTGCCCTCTGTCTCCCTTGTTGTTTAATTTATATTTGGAACCTTTATTGATTAATCTCAAGTCCTCCCTCGGGTGAGAGGGTCAGGCTCAAAAATGGGATCTAGTCCTATCGGGCATGCAGATGATGTCTTGTTACATCTAATGGACCCAGTAACACCTCTAGAAGCAGCCCTGGATATTATTAGGCAATTTAGTTCCTTTTCTGGCTATAAACTAAATATTTCTAAATGTGAGATCTTTCCTTAAATAATTATACTTTTAAGCAAGATTTTCTTCCCTTTGGAATGAGGTGGACCTCCAGCTCAATTAAATATCTGGGGATCTATTTTTCTACCGACCCCTCTCTACTTAAAAATTAAACTTAACTAAGATCAGGGACTCGATTAGTCAGGATTTGCAACGCTGGGCAGCCCTTCCTATTTCTCTGTGGGGCAGAATCAGTATTATCAAGATGAATGTCCTCCCCGGATCTTCTACCCACTGAACCTCACCAACCTTTGGCTCCCTCTTTCCTTTTCCAGCAGCTTCATAGTCTGTTCTCTACTTTCATCTGGTGGGGAAAGTGCGTTGCTCTTATGGCTCCTTATCACTCCCTAAAGAAAGAGGAGGCTTAAGACTCCCAAATTTTCTGTTATACTATTGGCGGCCCACTTGTCCAAGTTAGGAAGATGGTTTTTGTGAACCCGAGAACTCTTATCCAATCTGGCTTCAGCTGGAGAGGCCTTCCTCTCCGACCTTAGAGTTGATATGTCCGCTCTATTCTACCAGATCCCAAAACACTCTCACAACTGATCTCTGACGATACAGTGGTAGTTTCTCTTAGAGTGTGGGCTCAATGTCTCAGGTCTTTTCGGATCTCCAACCACACGGATTTAGGGCAGCCGATAACTCTTAACCCCAATATCAGATTAGGAGATTCTTGGTTAGGACCAAGTTGGCTCCACAACAAAGACTCAAGGTTGAGCACTTGTTCGGTCAAGCTTGCTCCTTACTTCAGGTGATATTTTAACTAGATTCAACATCTCAATTAGAGAAACTTTTAAAGTGTTTCAACTCCGGCACCTGGTGGGTAACAAATTTGGTACTGCGCTTAAGCAATCTGTGGTCCACCCTTTCTCTCTAATATTATCATGCTGCATCTCAGCCCCATTCTATCTCTGAATTTATTCCTATCTCTTGACTTTTAACTTACGGGGAGGAGGTTGGGGTCCCCGGTCTGGACACATCTCCTTCCTGAAGGCGTCCGCTTTGGAGGAATTTCTGGCCTAATCTACATAGATATCATACTCAAGATAGGTTTCGGTTAGTGCAATATAATATTGTTAACAACCTGTACTATACCCTGTTAAACTTTTTCAGCGTAAATTGATCTCTGTCCCGGATTGTTTCAGGTGCTTACAAGGTGAGGGCAACTTAATTCATATTTTTGGGAATGTTCTAAAGTTGCCCCACTATGATCCTCGATTCGGGACAATTTGGATTCCTTCTGGGTCTGAGTAGGTTTTTGTCCCGAAATTTGTGTGTTGGGTGATTTCTCTCATATAGATAGTGTGGAGGCGCGGGTATCATATGGTCCTGGTATCTATGGCAGTCAAGAAGCTGGTTCTAAGGCACTGGAGGGACCAGTTGGTTCTATCATATGCGGACTGGTTAAAGGAGTTGATGTCGTATCTCCAATCTGAAAATTTGATTGCCAGCTATAGGAATCGTATGGATCTATTTCATAAAGATGGGGTAAACTCAATCCCTCTGTTCACCTTAAATGGTAAGGTCTGATGACCGATCCTTTGACCTCGTATCACATAGCATAGTATATACTACCTTTTTAGTTCTTTGTTTCATTGTGGATTTAGGATATGTTCCTCTCTCATTACAATAATTTGGACTGTTGGTCAGGTTACCAAGCACTCTGTGAATAGGCGCTGATATCCAGACTTTAGAGGTTGTGTGTTTATGGTTTTAGCTGGTGCACCCTGGGGAGGGGAGGGAGGGGAGGTGGAGGGGTATATACTTGTATATACTCTTTGACACTCTGACTGATAGATAGATATTTCATGTTTTGTTTCTTACTCTGAAGTGTGTCCTGATATTCTATACATTTGTTTATGGGGGTTGGTTTGGTCTTGGCTTACTGGCTTGTTTTTGTTTGCTATTGTCTTTGGTTGTATTATTTCTGAAACCAATAAACTTAAATTTCAAAAAAAAACACACCTCTGGGACCCTCCTGCTTTTGGTTGTGCACTGACAGTACATGCACAGTGGGCCTACACACTGTCCCATGGTGCACAGCCTGTTAGTTCACCTTGCCTATGTACTGTAGCGTCTGTAGTGTTCTACTCTGCACCAGGCACTGGTCCTAACCCTGGGGCATATGTTGCTACATGCCCTGTCACCTATGCCTGATGTGTGTCTATCCCTGCCCTGCCACACCCTGGTGCTCCCCACTCTCTCCCTATCTATGGGCCCCACTGCAACATGATCCCTGTTGCAGGTTTCCGCATGCCTGTTGACCAGTGCATGGTCCCTGTCACTGTCCCCTAACACTGCCACTTGCAGTTCTGTGGGACACAGTATGTGCTTTGTCAGCATGGGGTTCAGCTCCACTCTCACCCACTAGGTGGCTACTAGGTGTCTCCGTAGTCTTAAACTGGTGGCACAATGCCGACCGATGCCAGATGTAGGCATTGTGTGCATTCCAGGGTATGTGGTGCAGACATTGCTGATTTGCTCTGTGGCACTGCACACCACCTGGCAGTTGATGGAATGGTATCTCTTCTGGTTTACATATGTGTCATGGTCAGGGCCAGGTGGTGCACTGACTGCCACATGGGTGCAGTCAATGATCTCTAGGATGCCTGGCATGCGTGCAACCCTGTGAAAGCATTGCATTGTTTCTGTCTGCTCTGCATGCTAGGGAATGGGATGAACTCTGTAGCATGGGGCAGCAAGGCAGTGAGTAATTGTATGAGGAGGCGGGATGTGTCAGATTGTGTGATACCAGTGCCTATTCAGCTTCCTGCCTGTGGTTGGCTTCAAACTTAGGCATGCTCCTTTATGCCTATCTTTGGGCAGCGCATCTTTTTTTTTTTTTTTAGTTGTTTTAACCAGGTATAGCACACTAAGCTGAAAGCTTTTTTACAGAGCGACCTGGGAGCACAAGGAGGTTAAGTGACTTGCTCAGGGTCACACAGTATGCTAGTGGAAACTGTGGGATTCAAACCCAGGTCTGGTCTGCTGGATGTCACCAAATTTGCAGCTCAGAGCCTTGACCACTGCGCTATACTGCCTCCCATGATCTGCTCATTTTGGCTGAATATGCCAGTGCCTTGATACATTCATAGGAAACGCCCCGCTACATGCACTGCGCCACATTATGTTGCACTGGCCATCCGGAGATGTCAAAGCTGCATATCTATCCTTTGAATATTGTGCTTCAGTGCATTTTTGAGATGGGGCGCATCTCTACTTTACGCCACGCATCTCCTTTGAAAATGTGGGCCTTAGTTGTTACTTAACCTGCTCTTTTCTACTCATCTGAAAGCAGCACTTCAGCAGTTCTGGACAAAAAATCTAACACGCTACCACAAGCCCAGCTCCACTGACTGTGTATGCCCAGTAACCAGAACAATTACAAAACCAGCACCACACTTGCTAGAAAAACAATACTTTCTCATAAATAGTGTAACTTATGTACCACTACCAGTGTCAGGTCCAATTACATTTGTAATTGACCTGGTGCTAGATAGATACATAAGTTACACTGTTTATAATTAAAGTATATGTTTTTCTAGCAAGTGTGGCGCTGGTTTTAGTGTTTTGTAGCAAAACATCTAACCCTAAACTTTTAGCAGTAAAGATTCAGTTAGCAACCACTTTCATTGCTGGTAAAATTTCCATCTCTACTAGAATTTAAACATTTTTAACTGTTTTAAATTTTTTTTTTTTCACAAGAAAAAGTACAGCATGGTCACTTCTTTTGGCTTTGAATTGTATTGTGGACATGGTACTGGAACCAGAAACAAAATATAGCACACATTACTGGAAACAAAATGGGCCAGATATTCCAAAAGGGTTGCGCATCGCAAGTCGAAGTGCGCCATTCTGCGATATTCAGCAGGGCGCAGTTGCGCCACTGAAAACAGGCTGAGCAACAGCACAATGCAAATGAATGCATGCTCAACTGGAGGGAGAACCATGCATAAACTGCACAGCCTGATATTCAGCCGGGCTGTGCAGAGTTGTCTGGCGCAACCCCAACCTGCGCCTGCACAACTTTGAGCCCAAAAAGGCTTAGAGTCGGGGCCACCACAGGTGAGCTGCTGTGTGCAGGGTGCAACACAGCTGCCACCTGTGGCTGGCCCCTAACCAATACCTGTGCCCCCCTGCAGCCCGATCGCGGGCATAGTGTATCCTCCCCACCAGCCCGATCACGGGCAGCAATGTAACTCCCGAGACATCTCCCTGGTGGTCCAGTGGACCGAAATGCCCGATCGCAGGCAGAAGTAAACTGAACCCCGAACATCTCCTGGCGGTCCAGTGGACCGAAATGCTGATCGCGAGGCAGAAAGTAAAGCTGAACCCCCTGAACATCTCCCTGGTGGTCAGTGGACCGGAAATGCCCGATTGCGGGCAGTAAGTAAATGAACCCCCCTCCCAAACATCTCCCTGGTGGCTAGTGTCCCCCCACCCCACCCACCACGAAGCCCACCACCCGCTCCCCGGCGGCGGCGCGGCAGCATCCCACCACCTGCCACCCCACCGCCCGCCCGGAGCTGACTGCCAGTAGGGCTGCACACCATTGGTGCAGAGCAAGAGCCAATGGGCCTGCAGCCCATACCGTACCATGACAGTCAGATTTGTGAATGAATGTTCATTCACAAATCTGAACCCGTCATGCGGTAAACTGCATGCCCGATGGCTCTTGCTCTGCACCAATGAAACCTACGGGCTGATCAGTCGGCGGACTCTTGGAGTGGCAGGCGGAATGAGATCACGCCGCCCGCGCTGGCGCAAGACGGTGGCGCTTCAGGGTGGGTGAGTTGAATCGACCGAAAAATGTTGAGAAGTTCAATTACCTGCCAGCGATCGGCATCGCAGAAATGGAACACAACTGCCCAGCGAATCATTAAAGCCTGGACCGCGAATCATCACAGGACTTTTTTCTGCCAGCGATGGGCATTCATCCGCAAACCACCGAGGCTGACCGGAAGGAGAGGCCACATTACCGTGTCGAACGACGGAGATAGGCGCTCCTGCGATCCGAGAACTGCAGCGTCGATCCCCGGCGGCTGCTGCCTGGCAGAGCGCCAGGCGCCGAGTCCTCGAGGTCGATGCCTACATGCTAATGGCATGCAAATGGGGCCATAATCAGATGCAAATGGCCCCCTAGCGCTTGCATGAATTATGGCACCATTTGCATATCACCTTTTGAATATCATGATTTTGCACATGGCGCAATGGTACTTGCACCACCGCAAGTTGAATGCTCCACTCTGACAACTTGCGGTGGTGCAAGTTCCACTTTCACGCCGTACACAGTGGCTGTGGCTGGGGGTGATATTCAAAGGGAGTTGCTCAATAAGCGCAACTCCTTTGAATATCGCCCAACACACACCCCCGCGCAACTATTTTGCGCAGCGCAGAGGCTTGCTCCTCAGAATGGCACAGTTTGAATATCCAGCCCAATGTGTTTGTTATATATCTTTGCATACTATTTACAATAATTCTCTTAGCCCTCCCCATCACATTTGTAAATGAGACTTCCTTTATTTCTATATGTTTACCTAGTAAAACAATTGTTATAAATAAATAAAAGGAAAAACCTAGAAAAGCAAACTTAGCAGGTATAGTATGTTAAATTTTTTGTTGAATTACTGTTTCAAGTATTGTCTTTTACTCCTCCTCCTCCATTAAAGTCTTCACTAACATAACGAATGACTTTGGAGTAAAGCAATGCACTTTCAGTCATAAAACAAAGGTGGAGCTAGGGGTGGAGTTTAGGGTGTGATCTAGTATCTGTTCTTTTCCTCATCCAAGGTAGCAACTCCAGATGGCAGCCCTGTTTGTTGCTTGAACTTTCCCAAAATTCTTTGTTGTATTGACCAATAGATGTGATGCTGTCACTGTCACTGATAATGACTCGAAGGTCTCTTTCCATTGAGGATCTGTACTACCTGATCCCCACCCCATAATCTATTCATAGGTTTTAATTGCCAATGTGCATAACTTTGCACTTCCTAGCATTAAATGTAATTCACCACACCCTGGATCACCTTTCCAATTTCCCATGTCTTTTGTCATGCCTCTTATTCCCTCCTCAGTGTCCACGCTTCAATATATTTTGGTGTCATTGAAAGAGACATATGTATGCCCTGGATTCCCACTCCTACATTACAGACAAAAATATTGAATAATACTGGTCCCAGTACTGATCCCTGTAGAATCCCCACTCATAACATCCCTATCCCCAAGTATTCACCATCAACTACCATCCTCTGAGTCTGACTTTTCTTGCTAAATTCCCTGTTAACCCAAATTCTGCATTTGCTTCAGTTAAGGGCAATGTATTTAATTGTATTATCATCTTACTACAAGTGCTCAATTAAGTCCTAACAAAAAAAAAACAAGCAGAACTGGAATGCTATGTAAATTATTTAGATTTTGCCTAGGTCTCTGTTTCTATAGTTTAATCTCTGTACACCCAGAGACTCATTTTGAGATCAGTAGATCCTAGTGGTAAAAGAATATAGATGGCAAAAATATTTTATAATTATTGATTATACATGTTCCTAACCAATTCCAGTGGCTTGATTTTTATGTTATACTTCAGTGTGTCTAACATAGAAACATAGAAATTGTCTGCAGATAAGAACTGCTAGGCCCATCCAGTCTACCATAGGCCCTATACATTGTATGTGGCCACTGATCCTATGTGATCAATGACTTGGCATCACTCCTCCCTCTCAGGCTTCCCTTGTGCCTGTCCCAGGCATGCTTAAACTCCTCCACTGTTTTGCCCCACTACCTCCTGTGGCAGACTATTCTATGTGTCGACTCACCCTTTCTGTATAAAAACTTCCTCACATTACCTCTTAATCTACCCCCCCAATTTCATATTGTGCCCTCTTGTTCTAGTACTTTTCTACATTGGAAAAGCTCCCTTCCTGCACCCTTATTTATGCCCTTAGGTACTTGAAAGTTTCAATCGTGTCCCCCAGGCTGTCTCCTCTCCTCCAGTGGGTACATATTGAGGTCCCTTAGTCTCTCCTCATATGTTTTGTGGTGTAAGCCATGCACCATCTTTGTTGCCCCTTCTGGATAGTCTCCACCTTATCTATGTTCTTGTGCAGGTGTGGTCTTCAGAACTGCAAGCAGTACTCCAGGTGAGGCCTTACCACTGTTTTATACAATGGCATCACCACCTTCATTTTCATTTCATTTTAATGTTTTACACTTGTAAATCTGATGAGCAAATTGCCCATTTTCACATATGACAGGTTACAATAATGCAAAAGACATTAACAGAACAAATTGGAAAACTCATACAGTTACAACAAACAGCATAACATTAAGATATGGCAAGAGTTATGATTTGTGGTCAACAAGTACATTCAAAATTATTGAATAGCCATTGCTTGTTTGAGATGAGTTTTATAACAGCTAACAGTCTTACAATCAACAGAATCAAGTGGAACACTATTATAGAAAAGTGGTGCTCGATGAAGAAGTGACCTATGGCCAATTGTTTTTTTAAAACGGAATTTTAAAAGAAAATCTACTCTGGGACCTAGTTCTGCAAGGATGGGAGAATCTTGGGAAAAGATCAATAATTGATAAAGGTAGGGACCCACTTATAATTTTAAATAGAAAAACTCCCATTTTATGAGAAATTCTATCAACCAAAGTAAGTAACCAGAAGATTTGTATAACTGACAGTGATGCAAACGATATGGTGCATTAAGCATAAACCGTAATATTGAATTATCATAACCCTCAGGTTGTTCAAAACTGTAGTCATAGTTGAGGAGTAAACCAAAGACCATAGTCAAAAACACTTAAAAGAAAACTATGTGAAAATAACCTACGGAGTCAGCAGTTAAGAATGTTTTTGCATGATATGAGACCTAGTCTTTGATGTATAATCTTTCTAAGATATTTTACATGGGATTCAAAAGATAATTTACTATCCAATAGAATACCCAAGTACTTCAAGTTTTCAACCAACTCAATAGTAACCCCCCATCTTTAAATGGAATAAATTTATCATCGTTCCCATAAGGCCTACCAGAAAATATCATGGCTCAGATATTCAAAGGGTTTGTGCATGGCAACAGTGTTGCACCATGTGCAACCCACTGATAATGCTCTGGTGCGATATTCAAAAGGGAAAAGTGCGTGGCACAAATCCCGGCGCGCCTGAGACACATCAGTAATGTATGCAGGCACAGGTGGGAGGGCGCCCATGCATACTCTGCACAGCCCGATATTCAGCCCAGGATGTGCAGAGCCATGCATGTGCAACCCCTACCTGCACCAGCACAAAGTTAATCCAAAAAAAAAGGAACAACGATGGCCACCCACAGGTGAGCTGCCACATTTCAGGGTGCAATACGGCAGCGCACCTGTGGGTGGCCTAGTCTGGCCACACCTGGCGGCCCTTATGCCCGATCGCAGGCATCTGTAAAAAGAAAGAAGAATTCCGTCCTATATCCCTGGTGGTCCAGTGGACGCTATCTGCCCTATCATGGGCATCTGTATAAATAAATCAATAATAAGTCCAATCTCCCTGGTGCTCAGTGGACGCTATCTGCCTGATCGCTGGTACTACACATTCCAGATATGTGAAATGATTAATTCACATATCTGGAATGTAGTATGGTATGGGTTGCACGCCTATTGCTCACGCCAGAACCAATGGGCGACAGCCCTACCAACAGTGTCAGTCAGAGGGCAGCGGGCAGCAGGTGGGTGGTGCTGCCACCCGCCAGCTGACCGGGGAGCAGGGTGGTGGGCTCAGTGGGTGGGTGGGGAGGGGTAACCTTAGGCCACCAGGGATATGGGACTTATTTCTGTTTGTTTACAGATGCCTGCGTCGGGCAGATAGCGGTGCACTGGACCACCAGGGATGTTGGAAGGCTATTTCTATTTTTACAAATGCCCACGATCGGGCAGACAGCAGTCCACTGGAACCAGGGATATTGGGGAATTCATTTTTGTTATTACAAATGCCCATGATCGGGCAGACAGCAGTCCACTGGACCACCAGGGATCTTGGAAGGACATTTATATTTTTTACAGATGCCCGTGATCAGGCAGATAGCAGTCCACTGAACCACCAGGGATCTTGGAAGGACATTTCTATTTTTACAGATGCCCGTGATCGGGTAGATAGCGGTCCACTGGACCACCAGGGATCTTGGAGGACATTTCTATTTTCACTGATGCCCTGCGATCGGGCGAATGTGAGTCCACTGGACCACCAGGGTTATTGGAAGGACATTTCTATTTTTTACAAATGCTCGTGATCGGGCAGATAGCAGTTTACTGGATCACCAGGGATAGTGGAGGAATTCATTTTTATTATTACAAATGCCCGATCGGGCAGGCAGCGATCCACTGGACCACCAGGGATATAGGACTTATTTCTATTTTTTTACAGATGCCTACGATCGGGCTGTGGAACACATTGCCAGCTGCAGGGGCATTAGTCCTGATGGCTGCTGCCTGGCAGGGGTGCCAGGCACAAGTCATCGGGGATCGGTTGCACCACATGCAAATGGGGCCATAATGACATGCAATGGCCCCATGTGCGCTTGCATATATTATGGCCCCATCTGCATGTTAACTTTTAAATATCATGGTTGTTGTGCATGGCACAATGGAACTTACACTAGCATCCCCATGCTCCCTCTGGCCTACTTGTGCTGGTGCAGTGCCACTGCACCATGCACACTGCATGTGGCCAGGTGCGATATTCAACGCTGCTGAGCCATGGCGCAGCTTCATTAAATATCGCCCAGTCCACACCCCCCGCGCAGCTGTTGAGCTGCACCCAAGCTTGTGCCACAGCTCGAGTAGTTTGAATATCTGGGCCCATAAGTTTAGTTTTTTTTAAATTTAAGACCATGTGATTTTGAATGAACCAATCTTGAAAAAATCAAATCCAACTGAACATCATTTAGTATTTTATTTATGTGATTTCTGTCACTATAGATAACTGCATCATTCAAGTATAAAATCATAGATGTTTTTGTACAGACTCTGGCCGGAATTAACATAAAGAGAAATAAGAGGGAGCCCAGGATAGAACCCTGGGGCAACCCACTCTGCATAACTAGTGAATTTGAAAACAATCACCCATTAATGTCCTAAAGGTCCTGTTTGTGAGGTAATCAGAATACCATTTGATTACATCAACTGAAAAATGAAAATCTGAGAGAATAGATGGAAGTAAAGTGTGATCAACTAGGTTGAAAGCCTTGGTGAGGTCCACAATACAGCCCCAACAGAGTGCCCTTTATCAAGGGCACACTGTATGTGGCTAGTGAACTTCACCAATTCTGTCTCAGTGTTGTGATTTGGTTTAAACCCATGCTGACAATCTGTTAACATTTGATATTTTATAAGGTATTCAAGGGTGTGATCTAAAATAATTCTTTCCAAGATTTTAGATAATGGGTTCAACAGAGAACTAGATCAATAATTGGATACAACCTATGGGTTACCATTTTTCAAAACAGGTTTAATGGTAGATAATTTCCAGCTTTGAGGAAAAGCACAATCTTTTAAAGAACAATTGAAGATCAAAGAAAGAGGATAGGAAAAAATGTAATACCTAACCTAATAATTCTAAAATCAATTCCATCATACCGACACTGGGCGGGGTCATTTTAAGAATATAATCCTAACTAACTCCGGTGTAACTGGATCAAATTTAAATTCATCGTGAATGGGTCTATAATCTGTTTGTGTTTGACTATGGCCATTAACTGAAGTTCTATAACTGCTGAGGTCACCAAAATATTGATTAAACAACTCTGCCACTGAATTAGGATTAGTAACAAAATGACCATTATGTTGCAAAATAATGTCAGTCATATTTCTTTCCCTGACAATCAATTTATTTAAGATACGCCAAGTTTTGGGGTTCCATGAGCATTTCTCTGTTCAGAGAGACAATAGGATTTTTTGCTCTCCTGACTTCAACTTTACATTAATTCCTAAGGTTTTATACATCTGTAAGGTAATAGGGCTTTTATTTTTTTGTAATGCTTCCTAATCTTGTTTCTAGATCTCATAAGAAGAAGTAACTCACGAGTTAACCACTTTTGTTTATTAGCTGTAATTCTCATTTTCCTTAATGGTGCTGCCCTGTTAGTAATATCTGCAAAACCTTAAGGCATAATTCAAGAAACAAATCCAGATCAGTAAGGGAATCAAACAGTGACCAATCAAATTCATTATATATAGTCCCAGTAGTTTCAATGTTAATTGGGAAAGATTCCTAGTTTCAATATACTTTGGTGGGTTCCTTATACTCTGGTGGACCAGTTACAGAACACTGGACAGTAGTCACTCATCACATCGGTCAGGACCCCAAAATTGGTAATTCTATCAGGGTGAGTGACCACAATCCAATCCAAAACTGTTCCACCACCAGTTTTATAATTAGGTCTAGTTTCACTTTCTATGATTTGATGAACCCCAAGTCCAATAATAACTCAGGGATGCCATTTTTAGATCTGAGGCCTAATTACAATTAAAGTCACCTAAGAATCCATTCCCTAGCAGAAGGTAACCCACTATGAAGTGTCAATATTAATTTAATTCCTAATCCAATTTTTCCGGAAATATAGATATAACTTACAGTAAGATGTTTATCCTGACCAAATAAATTTATTGATGCCATTTCACAACCCAAGTCATCTGTAGGACACTCAAGAATGGTAAAGGGAGCCTTTCATGAACATAGATTAAGGCCCCTCCCCTTGTTCCCACTCTATCACATCAATGATGCTGAAATCCCACTAAAGAAATTTCCTCATGTAAAATTCTATTATTCAACCAGGTCTCAGACAAGGTAATTATGTCAAAATCATTGCAGTCAACCCTGGTGACAAACTGTGTCCATTTAGCCAACAGACTTTGCACATTAAGATGAACAATCTTAAGGGTGGAAGTAACATGTTTCTGGCTGTTAGCTGAAATTTGAAGAGCCTTAGATTCAAAATCTATAGAGCAGTTAGGGCCTGGGTGTGGATCACTGAGCCCAACATTAATAACAATAAAACTAGCAACCTCTAAACCAAACAGCATTTTCAAAAACAATTTCATGTTTCAACAACCTTCTTTTCTTAACAGTAAATTGAGCAATGATGTTGTTGGATAAAGACCACAATACATTATTGTACAAATGAAAGGAGGAACATTATTATAAAATTGGTTAAAAAAAAAACAAGAGGATACTTATCAAATGATAAGCTAAACATATTAATGTCCAGCTGTGGTGCAAAATCGTCACACTCATTCGTAGTCTCAGAGGGATAGCTATGATGAATACAAAGGCAACTGCTAAGAGCAAACCATCCCAGTAAAACAAACATTATAGTGCCCAGATGGATCAAACCTAACCAAGTAATTTAATCTACTTCTGAAACTAGGTTTTCTCTTACGAGTCCACTCACGCTTGTGCTAATGCTCGTGTTAGCGAGCAGCGTAAGTTATAAATACTGAAAACCCCACCCCAGAGATGACACTCAGCAGTCGGCTTCCCCAAGCCCCCTACTCACTGAGCCAGGCAGTCCATGGAGATTTAGCTCCAAAGTGATGGAAATAAGCAAAAGTCCACACAGCTTGCCAGGTGACGATCATTTTCACAGTCGGAACAGGCAGGAACAGAGGAGAGGAATCAGCTGGAGCTATGAGCGGTGGGGTTTTAAATACTAAAAACCCCACCCCAGAGATGATGCTCAGCAGTCGGCTTCCCAAAGCCCCCTACTCACTGAGCCAGGCAGTCTGTGAGATTTAGCTCCAAAGTGCTGAAATAAGCAAAGTCCACACAGCTTGCCAGGCGACGATTGTTTCCACAGTCAAGAGCAGGCAGGAACAGAGGAGGAATCAGCTGGGCTAGCGGCGGCACAGTTTTTAATACTGAAAACCCCACCCCAGAAATAATGCTCAGCAGTCGGCTTCCACAAGCCCCCTACTCACTGAGCCAGGCAGTCCATGGACATTTAGCTCCAAAGTGCTGAAAATAAGCAAAATCCACACAGTTTGCCAGGCGATGATCATTTCCACAGTCAGAAGCAAGCAGGAACAGAGGAGAAGAATCAGCTCACCTCCAGCCTCCTGCTGGTGATACCTCTGCCTATGTACCCCAACATACCACTGGCCCTCCCTGCTGCCTTTGTACACTGCTTTGATACCTTAGGGTCATCAGAGATGATAACCCCTAGGTCCCTTTCCTCCTTGGTGACAGTCAGCTCCTCTTCCCCAACCTGTAGCTCTCCCAGGGTTCCCTCTTCCCAGGTGTATTATTTTGCACTTCTTTACATTAAACCTCAGTTGCCACATCTCTGACTATCTTTCAAGCTTCTCCAGGTCCCTCTTCATTTTCTGCACCCTTCTGGAGTATTCACCCTGTTGCAAATCTTGGTGTCATCTGCAAATAGGCAGACCTTTCCTTCCAGCCCCTCTGCAATGTCACTAATGAAGTCATTGAACAGGACTGGTCCTAGTACTGATCCTGAGGTACCGCACTGGTCATCCCTCTCCCCAGATTGTACCCCATTTACCACCACCCTCTGTCTCCTGTTTGTTAACCAGTTCCTAACCCAGTTAACCACCACCTTGTCTCCCATGACCAGACTGCTCATCTTGTTAATCAGCCTTCTATGTGGGACAGTGTCGAATGCTTTGCTGAAATCCAGGTAGGCAACATCTACTGCCCCTCCCTGATTAAGTTCCCTTGTCACCCAATCAAAAAAACTATTAGATTCATTTGACATGACCTCCCTGCTGTGAATCCATGTTGCCTCAGATCCTGTGCACCACTAGATTCCAAATGAGTAACTATCCTTTCTTTCAGTAGTGTCTCCATAATCTTTCCCACCACTGAGGTGAGGCTGACTGGCCTGTAGTTCCCCGCCTCCTCCCTACTGCCACTTTTGTGCAGTGGGATTACATGTGCCCTCCTTCAGGCCTCTGGAATGACACCTGTGTTGAGTGACTCTGTGAACAGGGCTGCCAGAGATGCTGCTAGTTCCTTTCGCAGCTCCTTTAATATCCTCAGGTGGATGCTGTCTGGACCCATGGCCTTATCCACTTTCAGCTTTGTGAGTTCTTCCTGAACTCTCTCCACTGTGAATGGACTGGTGTTCACTTCTCCCCTCCCCATTGCTTCTGCACCCCAGCTATGGTCCTTGATCTACCCTCCTTAGCGAATACTAAACAAATATTTGTTCCAGTATTTCTGCTTTGTCCAGATCCCCTCCTTACACTCTCCTCCTCCCCTTTGAGTCTCACAATCCCCCGGGTTTCTTCTTTCACTAATGTACTTATAAAATGCCTTATCCCTTTGTTTACAAACTGTACTAAGCTCTCTTCTGTCTACACCTTCGCCCTCCTAACAGACTTCCTGCTTTCCTTAGACATTCAAGGTACACCTCCCTGTCTTCCTCCCTTTGGCTCCCTTATATTTCCTGAAACTTAACTTTTAGCCATGACTTTGCTCCTCACCTCTTTGGAGAACCATAGTGGTTTCCTTCTTCTTTTCCCTTTGGTCACTATCCTAATGCACTGGTCTCTTTATATCCACTATGGCTCCTTTCAGTTTCTTCCATTGTTTTCACCCCTATACTATCTCGCCCTTCCCCAGGACTGCTTGTATACATCTACCCATTTCAGTGAAATCTGCCTTCCTGAAATCTAATACTCTTTTGCCCTTGTATGGCTCGACTGAGTCCATGCCTCCATGCTGAACCACACCATGTGGTGGTCACTGGACCCCAGCTGCCCTTCCACCTGTATTTCTTTGACTCTGTACCCATTGGTCCATACCAGGTCCAGAACTGACTTGTCCCTGGATTGGCTCATGCACAAGCTGCCTGAATCCAGTCCCCTGCAGGGATTCTAGGATGCTATGCTTCTGGCTGAAACAGCCATCTGGGTGGACCAGTCCACGTCAGGCATATTGAAATCCCGGTAGCAGGATTTTGCCCTTAGTTGCCATGTCATGTATGTTCTCCACTAGTTCTCTGTCTACTTCCTCCCTCTGTGCTGGAGGTCTGTAGATCACCCCAGTGCATACTGCTGTTCATTCTCTTGCTCCAGGGTGACCCCATTACC
This sequence comes from Neoceratodus forsteri, assembly GCA_016271365.2. Classification (NCBI taxonomy): domain Eukaryota; kingdom Metazoa; phylum Chordata; order Ceratodontiformes; family Ceratodontidae; genus Neoceratodus; species Neoceratodus forsteri. Next base: position 556,265,769 of record CM057452.1, on the reverse strand, counting down.
TCAGCCTCCCCTGTCTTCCCTGAATGTCTGTAGCCTTTATATCATCTCTAATGTACAGAGCTGCTCCACCACCCTTTTACCCTCCCTGTCTCTCCTGAACAATGTATAGCCTGGTACATTGACTTCCAGCCATGATTAACAGAGTACCACATCTCTGTTATTGCTGCTATGTCAAGATCTTCATCTGCCAACAAGGCCTCCAGGTCTGGAACTTTAGTTGCCAGGCTATGGGCATTTGTTAGCATGACCTTCCATGTTTTACAGTCTGCCCTCCTCTGCTCTTGTTCTCTCTATTCAGCATCTTTCCCCACCCCGGTTACTTTTCTATGTGCTCCTGCCACCCTTATATTACTCATTATACATTCTTCACCTGCTTGCCCTTTTCTGCCTATTTTCGCTGTTCCCATAGTCAACTTATGTTCCTGCATGTTCTCATGGGGTGTTCCTAACATCCTATCTCTCCCCTTGGCCAGTTTAAATGCTCACAGCTGAAGCTTTTAAACTTCTCACAAAGGACCAAGGTCGCCTTCTCAGACAGATGCAGGCCATCGTCCTTATGTAGCTTGCATCTGCCCAGGTCAGGCCTCAGTCCCTATGAAGCCAAAATCCTCCCTTCACACCAATCCTTCAATCAGGAGTTGAAGGTATGGATGTGAGTGCCCTGCCTTCTCCTGTGCCCTGGACAGGTAGCACCTCTGAGAATGAGACGGAGCATGCTATCTGTTTCAGGTTTCCCCAAGCTTTCTGAAATCATCCAGGACTCTGGCTAACTCCACCCTTCTCCTGGCCAGGTCATTGATCCCCAGGTGGACAATGACATCCAGCTGTCTCTCCTTGCTATTGCCATAGTGATTATATGGATCTGCTTCCCATCCCTCCATGTAGCTGTTCTTGGGAGCACTTGACCTCCCTCTCTCCCCTGCTAGGTGACCCTAACTCCACTCCCCAGACAATAGAGTTCCCCACTAGGAGAAGCTTCCCCAATCTTCTGGGTTTCCCTGCTTCACTTCCTTCCCTAGGACTCCATCCTGGAGGCCTCCCATCCTTCCTGGATGCAGCCTTGGGTTCCTGAATGGTGCTTTCCTGTTCCTTCAAAACAGTGTAGGAGTTAGTAAGTGGGACCAGTTGGGGGATGTGCTTTAGACCCCCCACCTTCCCTGAGCCCACTGTAGTCCAATTTTTCTCATCCATGGCATCCTTTGAGGTAAAGGTTGTGGATCTGGTGGTCTCTGGGCGGGTGGTTGCCACCTTCAGCTTGGCCAACTCTGCTTGAGACAGGCAGCCTCCTCCTCAGCCCAGAGGTGCCTGCAGGTAGGGCAGCATTGAAGCCTCCAAAGGTCTCCTGAAGACTGCCACTCCACAATCACTACAGTGTACCACTCTCATCATGTCTGATTCCCTCCTCAAGCAACTACTTACTTAAGATGGCTTTTGATATCCCCAAATATATGTTTTAAATCTGTTGTGTTTTGTTATCGTCTCTCTCTTTCCTTCTTCCTGTAGAAGATTCAGGATGTTGCAAGACCTTATGGGACACACCAATAAATGTAGGGCAAGCCCTGGGGTGGGTGGGTTGTGGGGTGGAAGGGTGGGACTACACCACAGGCTGTGTAAAAAACAATTAGCCAAGGAGTCCTCTGGCAGTGACACCTCACACACTCTGTAGTAGGGTCATTGGTTCAGGAGACAAATTGCAGGCAGACAACAAAAATCAGTGCATAAAAAATGCCAGGATGGCATTTATCATTTTATTTTATACTTCATGAAATGCTTCAAGTTCTTAAAGAAGAAAAATTGTCATTAGTTCAGCTTCAAAGGAGCAACTATTCCACCCAGCAGTACTCTGAGGTCTTATCCCTCAGACTCACAGTTCAGACTGACTCCCTGGTCTGGTCTCTATCTCTTTTAACACCCTAGTTGCAGACTTTTATACATGTAGGTGGGGTCACCTGACCTAGCTATTATCTAATTTACAGAAATAAAACTATTCAGTTAGTCTAGATCGCCTGGCAACCCACCATACCTGTCGTAACATACTACCCACATAGTTTTATAGCAACACCTCTCTTTGTATGCAACACTGAGCTAGAATAACCCAAATATACCTAATTGTATCATCATTAGGTTCAGTAAGGGATTAAGCCCCTCCCATTCTTGAGTGACTTCACATCCTTACTTCTATAAAAGCAGCCATTTCTGGGGCTGCCAGCCCTATAGACAGTCCTGACTGCAGAACCAGGTAATGACTTTACTATTCTTTATGTATAGGCGATAGGTATTCCTGAGTTGGACAAGTGAATAGAAGAATAGAGCGCTCCTTATTTTCTTTCCCTTTGTCAACTTCAGAATACCAGGCAGTAACTGAAAATAAACCAAAACAAAAGGAAGGGAAAATTGATTAACCAGGAGAAGCACACTAAGCTGAAGCTTGTTTCCAGGTGCAACCTGTTTGCACAAGGAAGTTAAGTGACTTGTTCAGAGTCACACAGTATGCAAGTGGGAGGGCTGTGATATTCAAACCTAGGTCTCCAAGTTTGCAGCTCAGAGCCTTAACCACTGTGCCATACTGCTTCAAAAGGAACAATGTTCTTTTGGTACTTTTCTTTCTGTAAGGGCTTTATTTCTTTAGCCCTCACTTTGCTTATTCTAATTTTCTAATTCACAAGGGTTTTTTGGTAAGCTCAGGATACTTCAACTCCCTAGTAACTTGCAACTTATATGTTTCACAAGCCAGTGGCTGAAATATCAGCCCAATGGTAAACATTTCAATTCGCCCCATTTTGACTTTGTTTAATTAACTGCATTCTGGCAAGCTGCCAGCTGCTCACTATTACAGGCGCATTGCACATTAGAGCTAGGAGTTTAGGGGTTTTACATGAACCCTGCCAAGCAACTGTTTTGGCTCCTAATGCCTCTTCCATGTTTTAGGGCACTGGCATATTATAAAGAAACATGTCCTGCATTCTTTACATACTCCTCTCAGGAGATTTTGCACCTATAGCACAACATGTGCTTCATACAGAATTAGGCATACTTTAATGCTAGCAGTGCCAAAGGAGCTGCTAAAGACTTTTAGAGGCTTTCCTTTGGATACTGGCTATTGGACAAGGAACAGAACGGAAAGGGCACAGGTAATAAAGGGGTTGCTGCTCTTGTCCTTACAAGTGTTTGTGGCAGGATGCAAGGTGTCCTTCTACCATGAAAGATTGCTATTTGTGCAGGGTGGTACAGGAAGGGATGTTTCAGCACTGTTAACAGTCGAGTTACAGTCAATATCATCCCTTTATACCTAGGCACTTTATTTCTTGGGGGGTATTTATTAGAATAACTGGGCCTCTATTCATCATAGGAGCACCCTGTGACATTCGTCCCCACCTAAGTGGGCAATCACCTACTGGTTGTCCAAGGACCTATACCCATCCATCTTAGGGGTGTGGTGGAGCTCCAGCCCACCCACACCAAAGAGCTCCACCCCAGGGTCCCTTTAAGCAGCATATATCATTCCTAGAAAACAATAAACAAATACTGCATATTCTTTTACCCTGGGCTTCTATTCTGTTTTACCTAGTAAACCTCTAAGTAAACAGTTTCACATTAATAACCATAATGAGTCACAGCTGACTGGTAATACTCAAATTCCTTTCATTACCATATTACACATTTCACTTTAATACTATCAGGTACCCAACTAGAATATACCATCTGATAGAAAAGTCCCAGAGGTCACATTATGTTTTAGTGGAGAGAAATACATAAATCAACAGATTGAAAAATAGATCAGAGAAGAAGAGAAAGAGAAACAATCGCCTGAAGGTGGCCAACCTCCAGTCGATGGAAAATATTTGAAAGACAGAAAAGAAGATTGCTGCAACAGAAAAGAAATGAATAATATAGTGAAAATGCCACTGACAAACAATTCTTAATCTGACGCTCACCCTGGAGTACCATCTAATTAACTGTAACTTGCACACTCAATTTTGATAAAACTGAGGTTACCCTAGTACACCTCCATCATAGAACTCTCTGGGGTACTGTCTTTATCATTGTGGCAGGATATATCCACTTTCTTTACCTGGAAGGAATGAGCTAGGCCCACCCTCACCAAAACTCCGTCTCAGGGACCCATAATAGTGTAACACATTTAATCTATTGTAACACTCAAAAACAACTTATTCCTGAGACTAGTCTGTACTTCCCCAGTACATAATCTAGAAGAAGTATCCCCAGCATTTTTAAGCTGCTATTTAGCTTCCTTTTTGTCCCCATCTAGTTGTTCACTTCACAACCCTTCAACCAGTTTATAGTTCTGTTTATTACTGAGACAGTCCCTTCCATACATGTGCCCAGCAGTTCCTCACTTGTATTAGTGTAACCCATCGTACACCTAATATCTATGGCTTCCTGGGGTCTCTGTCAGACAACAAGAGATAAATAACCACTCTTCTGAAATGCTTTCTTACCACCCAGTACCTCCCAATCTACATTGGTGCTTCCCTCCTCCAAGGTTGCCATCTCTTTTGGCCTTCCCACCTTTGATTTCCACACCCTATGCGTTTGACAGACACCCTCTGGCACACCTCCTCTTTTCCACATAAGTAGCTATTTGCCGGTACATTCCTGGCCCATAGAATGCTGAGGTTAACTCTGCCAGGACCTCCTCATGGCTTAATGGCTAAGAGTGGCTGGAGCAGGCATTCTCCATCACCACTTCCTATAAGCAATTGGAATCACTAGTCTAGCACACAACCTTTTCGTATGGGGATTAGGCTTAACATAGAAAAGGGTACCCTGCCTGTCTTCAACCCACCATAATGGTTTGACCTTGTTTGACCGGTACCCATACCCCTTCCTGATCCTTAATGTAGGAAGCTAACAGAGCAACATCAGGATCTCCCTTTTGTAGCTTTCCCATGCTTTACTTGGGTCACTGCATTCAGATTTCGGTTTATGTTTAATAACAGTCAATGGTATCGAGTCCTTCAGCCCCACTGGCTTCTTCTTGCTTTCCATCCTGAACTGTGACATATGCCCCTAACTTAGTGACTTCAGGATCTTCCTTTGTTCTTTTTCCCAATTTACTCTAAATAAATCATTACATTGTGAATCAGAGAGTCCAATACATTTTGAAGTCCCTTCAGCTCCTGGAGCCTTTTCTATGTTGCTTGTAGTCTTCACCCCTAGGTCCATAAAACAGTCTTACCTGGGGACTTCTCTAGCATTACCACTCCATTGTCCTCAATCCAATACATTCCTGGGAAAACAGGAAGGATAGGAAGTTCAGATTCTGAATGTTCCATCTGGGTTGTCTCCATGTCCATAATCCAAAGCTCATCTCTCCTGGATACATCCCAGGCCTGCTCCAATTGGATCTCCAGCTCTTGGCATCTCTGCTCTTCCTCCCTCCAGCATCGCTTCTGCCTCCATCCAGCATTTGTTCATCCAACGCAACATCTCCTCTGGTCCACCATCTGGTTTCGTGGTGCCTCGCCCAGGTCACCATTTCCACATATCCTCATCTCCAATGGCACCATGCACTTTTCTGCCTCTCTCCTGAGGTACTATTTCCAGTACTCCTGACTGAGCTTCCCATGTATCCTTCAGACACTCAGCCAGGAATCCCCTTCTGACACCAACTGTAGTAGGGTCATTGGTTCAGGAGACAAATTGGCAGGCAGACAACAAAATCAGTGCATAAAAAATGCCAGGATGGCATTTATCATTTTATTTTATACTTCATGAAATGCTTCAAGTTCTTACAGAAGAGAAAAATTGTCATTAGTTCAGCTTCAAAGGAGCAACTATTCCGCCAGCAGTACTCTGAGGTCTTATCCTCAGACTCACAGTTCTAGACTGACTCCCTGGTCTGGTCTCTATCTCTTTTAACACCCTAGTGGCAGACTTTTATACATGTAGGTGGGGTCATCTGACCTAGCTATTATCTCGTTTACTAGAAATAAAACTATCTGGGTTAGTCTAGATTGCCTGGTAACCCACCATACCTGTCTAACATACTACCCCACATAGTTTTATAGCAACACCCTCTCTTTGTATGCAACTCTGAGCTAGAATAGCCCAAATATACCTAATTGTATCATCATCATTAGGTTCATTAACGGATTAGCCCCTCCCATTCTGGAGTGACTTCACTTCCTTACTTCTATAAAAGCAGCCATTTCTGGGGCTGCAAGCCCTATAGACAGTCCTGACTGCAGAACCAGGTAATGACTACTACTATTCTTTATGTATAGACCATAAAATGTTGTAGGTGCCGTATTGGTCCTTTTAAAACAGATCCAGAAACAAATGATTTGATACCTTTTATTGGACCAACATGGATGTTACAGAAAAGAACAAAGTGCTTTAGCTTTCGAACCAACCAGTTCCTTCTTCAGAAGCTTTGTGGCAGTTTTTCAAATATCCCATACTATTAACACCAGATTATATAGAAAAGCAGAAATAATTCTCATTGGTTTAACATATACATTTAAAACATAATAGAAGATTACGTCAGAGAAGCTAATTAACACCAGTATGCCTTTAACTGAGGAGCCTCAGAAGGGCAAAGGTTATCAAGAATTCTCTACAGCCAGAGAGTTCTTGTCACATAAATTTTAAAATGTCTCAGTATGCCAAGAAAGCATTCTAGTGATAAAAACCTTGGAGTGGCATTCTCTCTAATACATGTAAGATGAGCTTACAACTTACATTCCAGTTGTCCTGGTATATTAAAGGACAGATAATGAGAGACAAAATCCTGAAATTAGGTATAACTGCAAGTTGAAAGCAAGCTCAAATTAACCTACACATATAAACATGATGCATGAAAGTATCACTTGCAATTGTAAGTGCAAAAAAAAAAAAAATACTTGTCAAGGACCCCAAGAAAACGAGACCATGAGCCTGATATATGCAGATTTCAACACAGAGTCTGTGTATAACAAAATGCACAGAATCAGTCTAAGCAATCTAAATGAAAACCCAAAGGAATTACACCTTTAATGAACCCCAAGTAAATGAGATATGCATCTAAATATGAGCAGTTAAAATGTGACAGTGTGAAATCCACCCACTGACAACTAATAGAAGGAAATAAATGCACACTATATGTGAAAACTAAGTGTTCTAGCCACATAACAACTGCCCCATGCCACGCTCCACCCACACATATGTGTGACATACACCACACCACACCCCCACACACACACACACCTGCTTACCCCACACAACCACAACACACAACAAATATAGCAAACACATTCTACACACACCACACCACACCATGTACAACAAACAAAACACACATACACACCATACCCACAACACACAAAAACATAACACACACCAAACACACACAAAACACACACATGCATACATACATACATCACACACACACACACACACACACACACTCAAACACACTCACCACAGTGTTAAGGTGAAAAGTCAACAATGTAGATAACCATAAACTTACAAAATCAAAGGCCCGCTGAAGAACTAAACTGTTTATGTCCATCTTTTAAAGTAAAGGTCTGTGTAAGTTTAAGTGGAATAATGTGTCATGTACCCAACATCAGTGTTCAATCCATCCGCCACCATATTGAGAAGTAAAATAAGTCTAATTTCAGAAGCCCGTCTCTGTTGTGTACTGTTGAAATATCCTTTTAAGACCATCACAGACATATCTGAGATTGAGTGGTCATCCTGAGGCTCCTCAGTTAAAGGCATACTGGTGTTAATTAGCTTCTCTGATGTAATCGTCTATTATGTTTTAAATGTATATGTTAAACCAATGAGAATTATTTCTGCTTTTCTATATAATCTGGTGTTAATAGTATGGGATATTTGAAAAACTGCCACAAAGCTTCTGAAGAAGGACCTGGTTGGTTCGAAAGCTAAAGCACTTTGTTCTTTCTGTAACATCCATGTTGGTCCAATAAAAGGTATCAAATCATTTGTTTCTGGATCTGTATAGACCATAGGCATTCCTGAGTTGGACAAGTGAATAGAAGAATAAGAGCACGCCCTTATTTTCTTTCCTTTGTCAACTTCAGAATACCAGGCAGTAACTGAAAATAAACCAAAACAAAAGGAAGGAAAATTGTTTAACCAGGAGAAGCACACTAAGCTGAAGCTTGTTTCCAGGTGCAACCTGTTTGCACAAGGAAGTTAAGTGACTTGCTCAGAGTCACACAGTATGCAAGTGGGAGGGGCTGTGATATTCAAATCTAGGTCTCCAGGTTTGCAGCTCAGAGCCTTAACCACTGTGCCATACTGCTTCAAAAGGAACAATGTTCTCTTGTACTTTTCTTTCTGTAAGGGCTTTATTTCTTTAGCCCTCACTTTGCTTATTCTAATTTTCTAATTCACAAGGTTTTTGGTAAGCTCAGGATACTTCAACTCCCTAGTAACTTGCAACTTTATATGTTTCACAAGCCAGTGGCTGAAATATCAGCCCAATGGTAAACATTTCATTCGCCCCATTTTGACTTTGTTTAATTAACTGCATTCTGGCAAGCTGCCAACTGCTCACTATCACAGGCGCATTGCACATTAGAGCTAGGAGTTTGGGGTTTTACATGAACCCTGCCAAGCAACTGTTTGGCTCCTAATGCTTTTTCCATGTTTTAGGGCACTGGCATATTATAAAGAAACATGTCCTGCATTCTTTACATACTCTTTCTCAGGAGATTTTGCACCTATAGCACAACATGTGCTTCTTACAGAATCAGGGCATACTTTAATGCTGGCAGTGCAATAGGAGCTGCTAAAGACTTTTTAGAGGCTTTCCTTTTTGTATACTGGCTATTGGACAAGGAACAGAATGGAAAAGGCACAGGTAATAAAGGGGTTGCTACTCTTGTCCTTATAGTGTTTGTGGCAGGATGCATGGTGTCCTCCTACCATGAAAGATTGCTGTTTTGTGCAGGGTAGTACAGAAAGGAATGTTTCAGCACTGTTTACAGTCAAGTTACAGTCAATATCATCCCTTTATACCTAGGCACTTTATTTCTTGGGGAGTATTTATTAGAATAACTGGGCCTCTATTCATCACAGGAACACCCTGTGGCACACTCACCAAATTGTCTGCTAGAATCCTTAAATCTTGCCCAAACTAAATTTAAATGCAAAATAAATGGACGTTAGAACAGCCCTCAAATACAATTTCAAACACACAGAATGGCAGCTAAGAAAATATTTCAAATCTACTTACACACACAGCCACCAGCTAAAGCCTCCTTCTCCTCTCCACTAACTGAAGACTCAACAGAGAATCATTTTATACTCACCTCACCCCAGATGTTAGACAGAAGCTGAAAATGTATTTTTCCATTTCTAAACTAAACCTCCCACCAGCTCTCAACCCCCATCTCCAGGCACAACTCCACAAATTTATAATAAAACTAATCTAGTCGATCCTACCATTTCTTTGTGATATCGCAATGAAAACTCAGTGTTTCACACGAAACAGTGAAACAGCTTTTAAAAGCAACCAATTAAAAGTGTACCAAACTTCAAGTAACACACTGAGTTCATGAAAACAATGAAAACAAACCCCAGGATCAACAGATAAGTTTTTAAAATGAATGGCGTCAGAGCCAAGAAGGTGGTTTAAATACCGGTAGGTGTATGAATTTAATGAAGAAAACATTTTTAAAAATGGATGTGAACAGCACATGCCCAACATCTACAGTACCTTTTTAAGGAATTGTAATGAATAAAATATGGACTGCAGTTAAACTCATTTCATTTACACACCCTAGGTTATGTGGCATCACACACTTTGGGTGTAAAAGAACTCATTATACAGTGTTGTCCATACCTGATTCTATATATAGTATTAATTTTTAAATTTCTCTGGCTTGCATGCCTTTACAACATCAGTTCTGATCAGTTCATATCTTGTACATTCCCCAGCTGTAAACATCGGGAGAATGTCTGTATCTGATCCTTAATAAGTGTTTTTTATTGCACATAATCTAGGTTATCTCTCTGTGAACTATTGTTGTATGCTTTATTAAAACAAACCTTAATAAATAATATATTAAAAAGATGCCACTGCTGCAGGATGCAAAGGATTAGTCCAGCTTCCAAAGATTTAACAACCTCTATGTGCAATGGTGGCAAATCCCATAAGTCTGACATGAATAAAAGATGTCTTGGCATGTTACTCAGCTTGAAGCCCAAGAGAACAACCCAGAGAAATGGGATTATGCCCAATACATTCTGTGCTTGTCAAAATATATGATTAAATAAATACATTCCTATCAGTTCTTATTTAAAGGCTAACTCTCAAGCAGCTTCTGCCCAAATCCCACCTCCACACTAGAATTAAACTCTACCTAGAAGTATATAGTGAATGTGATATATATATATGTGTGTGCATGTGTGTGTGTGTGTGTGTGTGTTTTACAGTTTTTACATAGCTGACCTTTCCTTCCTTCTTTCATTGTTTTGCAGAGTTTTCTGCAGGTTTCCAAAGGTGACTATATTAACAAGCCATGCTGCTACTTCTGTCTCCAGTTGCTATGCAGTGAAATTCATGTTGCTATGGAAGTCTCTGTGATATCTCAAACAGAGCAAACTAATTTTTGGATCTACAGATTTATCTTGTATTCCTTAACACTTTCATTGCTTTCTATATCAACATATTAAGAGCATCAGCCACAAAGATCTTCTAAATGTTTACCTTATTGAAGAATACAATACAGTGCAATAACTTATGATTATATGGCATTTCTTAAAATGCCATTTAAACACTTGGAAATAGTATCAGGTAAGAATAGGTAGGTTAATTCTACTAGGCCATATTGACTCAAACCCTTAAAGAACCCCAGATATCCCAAGGGATATTTAAAAAATGTTTGGTTGTTTCATATATATTTTCTGAATTCATCCTCTTATTTTCATGATACTAGTTTACAGTAATGCACATGAACATGAAAACAGGATCCCTTGCCCTACTGTTGATGTCACTTGCACTTGCTGGTTGTCTACTCATGGCATCACAGCCCTCTGCTTAATGCAAGTCACACTCTTTTGATGTAAAAATAATTATTATGTCATAGGCAAAGGAGTTTGATACCAAGTGTAGATATAGTCATATAGTAACTTAAGGTCAGAAGAAGGATGTCTCTTAATCTGTGACACTTGACCACCTTCCTTCTCTATTTCATAAACAAGTATAAATAAAACACAAGGCAAACATGTACTGATTTGTAGGCAGTCATGTCAGATGACATGTAAGGTAAAGAAATCCAGTAATGAAGATAATATGCATATGAAAAGGGAAGGTTGAATACAGAACGTATGCACATACTGTAGATAAATAGAATGTGTTAGCAGAAAAGAAAAGGGTCCATCCAGTCTGCACATTCCCCTGCCTTGCTCCATGCTCAGCCTAATGCCAGGCTTAATTTAGAAATCTGATAGCCCTAGTGGCTGATCATCACCCACTTCCTGAGGTATTACTTTACCCGCTCTGACTGTAGGTCTCACTAGTCCTCTGTCTGTCCCATTCGTGTTTAAACCCCATCAAAGTCTTGGTTTCAACCACCACTCTGGGCAGTCTATTCCACTGGCCTACCACCCGCTCCATGAAGAACTTCCTCATTTCATACCTGAATTTTCTCCCCACACTAGTTTCCACCTGTGCCATCTAGTCATTGTGCCCTTATTTCTTACAAACAAGCCATTACAGTCCTCACTGTTGACTACTTGCACAACTTAGAGGTCTCAAGAATAGCCTCACTTTCCTCTCATTAAACAAACTACAGTATTTAAGTTTAGTCTGCCACCTTTTCACATACAATACAATCCCCTGCTGCCCCTAGATCATCCCCATGATGGTATCCGTGACTTTGGTGACTGCGATTGGGTACCTTCTCAAAGGGCAACTCAATCACAGTGCCTGCCATCAGGGCAATTGGGGAAGGTGAGCAACCTGATTGGGAGGGAGCGCCCAAAATAGCGACATCCTGATGCTACATGCCTTATGTGCATGGGAGGGAGTGAGCATGCAGTGTGGGTGGGAGGGGACACAGAAGGTTGTAGGGGTGGGCGCAGCAGCAAGCTGCCAAGCTGCTTCCATGGTGTGGTGGGTGGGTTCAGGCCTGGGGTTTGAATGGTGTTGGTTCAGGTCCAGGCACAGGTACTTTTGTTGTGCCTGGCCTGAATTTTTATTTTTCTGCGTCTGCACACCCCGATATGCACCCCCTGGAGTTGGGAATCATAGGTAGGGTGGTGTGGGGTGAATCTCCATGGGGGCACAGCTACCTGCATAAAGTGGAAAATCCTAAATCCCCAGCGCCATTTTGCTGTGCACTGGGGAGTACATTACAAAATAGTTTTCCGGTGATGTGCCATCACCTTAATGGCGATCGGAGATTGCTGTTATCACATAGATCCCCCAGTGACCCTCTTGTGTATGGTCTCTGTGTGATCCTTGTTATTTTGAGGTGTAGACTCCAGAACTGTGCACAGTACTCCAGATGTGACCATACCAAGATTTGTATATAGAACATATGAACATGCCAGCAAATAAAGGCCTTGTGGTCTATCTAGTCTGCTTGGTTGGGCATCTCCTATGTATTTAAAAGAGAACTGTCTCCTTACTGTTTCCCATTTTGACCTCCCTCAACTTCCTCCTCACTCCACTCACCCCTATTCCACCAACAACTTTTTCCCTAACCCATGTTCCACCCCATTTGATGCAGTCCACCATTTTTAGGATAGCATCTTCTCTGGCAGCTCATTCTATTTGGCCACTACCTCTTTGGGAAAAAGGATCTCTTCATCTCTTTCTTGAACCAGCTTTAGGCTGTTCCCCTAGTGGTCTTGTTCCCATTAAGGCTGAACAGGCCCTCAGTACTCACCCTGTTAATACCTCAAGGTTCCTGAAGGTCTGAGTCATATCTCCCCTCCCTTCTTTCCTCAGGAGAGTACATGTTGAGCTCCCTGAATCTCTCCTCATGGCTGTTACCCTGCTGACTCTGGATCATCTTGGGTGCCCTTCTCTGAACCATCTCCAGCAGGTTGATATTCTTCTTAAGATGTGGGCACCCAACCTGCACAATGTTCTCCAGGTGTGATCTTACCAGTGACTTGTGCAGCAGCAGAATGGCCTCTGCCTTCCTGGTGGTATTTTCCTGACAATGCAGTCCAGCATCTGATTTGCTTTGGCTGCTGCCTCTTGCAGTGTGCAGAGGGCTTCAGGTCACCTGTGATTTACTCCCAGTTCCTTTGTGTCAGTGCATTGGCAGTATCATCGCCTTCCTCCTGCTATCAGAGCCCTTCCTATACAGCAAAGCATCCCATTTCTCTTACTATTTGCTTTGTTATACTGAGCAGTGGACTTGTGACTGTCACTAATGATGACCCTAGCTCTGTCAACTCAGTTATCTGAATCACTCTTATTCCTCCCCATCTAGTAGTGCATTTGGGCATCCTTTCTACCAGTGTGCATTACTTTGCACTTTTTTGTATTAAGCGTCAGTTGCCATATTCTGACAACTATTCCAATCTTTCAAGGTGTCTTCATTTTTCTAATGCTATCCTCAATGTCCATTCTGATTTAGCTCTTGGAGTTATCTCATGTATCACAAATAAAGATGTCGGAGAGCACAGGTCCCAGAACCAATCCCCGTGTACTTGCGTTCATGACTGCTCTGACTTTTGCGCAAACATTAACAGCTACCCTCTATCCTGCTCCCCTAGTCAGTTCCCTATCTACCTTGGCAGATTGTTCTATCCCTATGTCACTCAGATATATTATTATGCCTTCTGTGGGAATGGAAACAAAGGCCTTGATAAAGTCAGAGTACACATTTATGTTGTCAGGTTCAGAAACAACACTAGACAAAAAGTCTTTATTTTCAGCCACAACTTGTGAATTTACAATTTGGCAATCAATAACTAGACAACTGACAACAATATAAACCACTGAGCTGAAAGCAAAGATACATAGAGACACTATAAATTACAAACAATTAACTGCATAAGAATAATCTAGCCACACTGTTATTTACATTAGCACAAATTATGCAATACCATTTATAAATTATATACCATATATGGGGTTGTGTGACAGAGTGAGCCCTGTATGGGATGAATGTCCAAGTGTGGGGTGTCTGGGCCCCCACCATTCCTTTCACTCTTTGTTTCTGTGTAACTGCCACTTGCACCAGGAATAAAAAAGAAATATGTTTGCTGTATGCCTGTCTACTTTAGGATGTCACATTTAACAATTTAATGGAAATAAAATATATGATGAGTTCAAGGGTTGGCAGGAGAAGGAAGAAGAGAAGCGCACCTCGTTCTCCCATTCCTTGCAAAACCCAGTGGAACCCTTATCTTTGAGATGAAACAAAATGGAAACATAAAACCCCTTAAACAAAAAAAAACCTTTACCAAGAAAAGAGAAGTTGAGTCTAGGCTAGAAAAGATAACATGTATGAACATGTATGTCTTTACTGTTTGATGGGGAATTCCTGAGAATAAGAGGTTTATACTAGTTTTAGTAAAAGTGGTGGATTACCTGGCAGTGATGTCATCCATGAAAGGTATAAAACACCACATGGAGGAACAAAGATAGACAGGGAATCAGCTGAATACTGACTACCAAGTGAGGAGGACCTCAGAAGTGTGTGCTTGTTTCCACACTGTTCTATTTACAAAGGCTAAAGTTAAGCCTCAGGATTTTTGAAATTAGAAAGTTTGCTGGATACTGGATATTGAATAACCTTTTGCTTTCTGTGTGTTTATTCTTTTATTTTTTTATTTTCTGATTTGAATAAAGTAACAACACACATTTGTGTTTTATGCACCTGACTTCTGGTTTGTTGAGTCTGTTTTATCCCACACCTTCACAGGCTGAAATATAAGCAAAGCTGTTCCTAAACATGTTTCTCAGTGCTTCTCTTAAAATCTAAGGGTTCTGTAAGAATCAACATGTGATCAAAGAACTATAATCATCCACTTGCACACTTCTATGCCAAGTAAATGCTAAATAGGGATTTCTGAAGTGTTCACATTTTGGGGAGGTCAGTTCACTGAATGATGGGGATTACTCTGGCACATGGAAAACTCAAATTCATGCTACAGGCTTGGGATATTAGGAGTGTGTGGTTCAGCAACGAGGGCTTCTGGATGTTCTTCTCCTGGGGAGGGGCTCATTATACTGCTATCGTGGCGACTACTAGTGATATAGTGAAGGTGCTGTTGAAGGTAGGGGTGACACATGCAGTCAGACACCCCCAGGCCAGCCACAAGTGTGTGCAAACATGTTGGGAGAAGGCAGAAAAAGTGGACAAATGCCACACTGGCACACTGGATAACAGCTCAGAAGTCCACCATGCCAACAGACCCCACTGGTACACCACTGAAGGACCTACCTGCTGACATCCAAATGATAATGAAGTGTAATCCATCTGGGTCAAAGGAGGCCACCGGCAGGTCTAGCTGGCCACATGGAATATTGGGGAACCTGGAGGTCAGTTAGATATTCTCTGGTGGCAGGAGTGGGGAGTCTGGTAGTTGCAGAACTGCAAGGCCTGAAGTAGGGGTGCTGGTGAGCAATGAATGGAGGTGAACAGAAATGGTATAAAACATTTTGGCAAGCCTGCCTCTTTCTCTCAAGGTTCTCTACTGCTACCACCACCTTTTTAACCACCTCTCCATGCTTGGACACCACCATGTTTTTCAACCGCATCTTCTTGTTTGGGCAGATTCAATGCTTTAGTGTTTACCCTAGGAGCATTTTGTATCTGCAGCTTACTTAAATGTTTCGTTCTACCTTTACCCATGGTTTTCCTCACACTAAAGAACCACATGTAACAACCCCTTCCAACCTGTAGGGGTGGTGGCTGTTCACCTCGAAAATAGTCAGCCAAACACCAAGTAAATTTTCAACCAACAGTTCCTTTTAATTATTTGATTGTTGCTTCAGGTTCTGAACATGATGTAAATGACCCCAACATTTCACCCTCGTAAGGGCTTCTCAGGAGATCATGGTCCTCTTATTTTTTCAGAAAAGATGTATGCAATTTTTTATAGTTCATATTCAAAACACATCTAACCTTGTCTAAGTGCTCACTGATTTAATCACATTTAAAGTGCAACAGTTATTTTATATTTTATGCTGTGTTGCTGTTAACAAATGTAATGAATAGGCTGGTGCTTATTTTTCCAATCCCATAGAAATATTTAGATCAGTAACTGTTAATTATACATTAAGATTTCTGTCCTCTCAGTTTGTGTCTTATGATCATCTGCAAGTATCAGTTAAAAGTTTTCAGTCAGTACAAATCACCCTTCTGCAAGTTGCTTTATTTTAACCGAAATTGATTTCTCCAGTATTATTGCATCATACTGCCATATACAACACGTCATTCTTGTCCCAGAACAATCATGCCTTTAGCAATTTTTCTAATACTATTATGTACCCTTGTTGACAGAAGCAACAGAAACACTTCTGAATTAAATCCACATACTGCTCTTACTATTTCTTAAAATATTTTGATTCAACTCAAGTTAAAAATTTTATCTTAGCTCCCAGTCTCCATTCATTCTGTTTAAGACTTCTTACACTTTCAGGAAGCTTTGTTCAAACACATAGGCCCAGATATTCAGACTGTACTGGGCAGTGGTGCAAGCCTGGGTACAGTGAAACTGGCTGTGCCAGGCCAGGACCAGGTGATATTCAACGATGATGTGCCATGGTGCAGCACAGTTGAATATGGCAAGGTCGGCGCACATACTGCACATGGTGCAGTAACACAGAAACAGAAACATAGAATTTGACAGCAGATAAGGACCGCTTGGCCCACCTAGTCTGCCCATTTCCCTACCTAATGCATAGGCTGCATATTCTAGTTAACGAACAGCCTACTTCCTCCTATCCCCCACTAGAATTGCCTTATGTCTGTCCCATGCATTCTTGAATTCCTCTACTGTTTTGAGTCCACTACCTCCTCAGAAAGGCTGTTCCACGATCCACAACCTCTCTGTGAAAAAATACTTCCTCACATTACCTTTGAGCCATCGCCTCTCCATATTCAAATTGTGCCCACTTGTTCTTGCACATCTCTTTTCTGAAAGATGCAACCATCTTGGACTCTGTTGATTCTCTTGATGTACTTGAAAGTTTCTATCATCATGTCTCCTCTCCCTCCTCTCCTCAAGTGTATACATATTAAGCTTCTTTAATCTCTCTTTGAATGTCTTCTGGTGCAGACCCTGCACCATTTTAGTTGCGCTTCTGGACAGCCTCCATTCTGTCTATGTCCTTGCAGAAGGGGTCTCCAGAACTGGACACAGAACTCCAGATGGGGTCTCACCAACTGTCTGTACAAAGGATAACAATTCCTGTTTTCTACTGGTGATGCCTCTCTCTGTGCATCCCAGTATCCCACCAGCTCTTCTTACTGCCTTCTCACATTGCTTGCCCACCTTAAGGGCATCTGATATGACTACCCTCAGGTCCTTCCCATTTCTGTAGTTGTTATTATCTCACCCCATTGTGTACTCTTCCTCAGGATTTTTGTTTCCGAGGTGCATTACTTTGCACTTCTTTGCACTGAATCTAAGCTGTCATGTATTTGACCATTCCTTGAACCTTGAAGTCCCTTTGCATCCTTTCCACCCACCTTCTGTATCAACCCTGTTGCAGATCTTTGTGTCATCTGCAAAGAGACATACTTTTCCTTTCAGTCCCTCTGCAATGTCACTTATAAAGACATTAAAGAGGACGGTCCTAGTACTGAACCTGTGGTACCCCACTAGTAACCCCTTTCTTCAGAGTAAACTCCGCTTACTATTACTCTCTGTATCCTGTTTTCCAGCCAATTTTTAACCCAGGCTACCACCTTGTGACCCACTCCAAGACTGGCTAACTTGTATATTAATCTTTGTGTGGGACTGTGTCAAATGTCTTGCTAAAGTCTAGGTAGGCCATGTCCACTGCCCTTCCCTGGTCTACCACATTGGTCACCCAGTCAAAGAACTCTATTAGATTCATCTGACATGACTTTCCTAAACACTTCCCTGGTGATCCAGTGGCACCTCCACCCCTCCCACACACACAGAACCCCATGCTCACCCTGCAGTAGCACTGTGCCAGCGCAAGCCACAGATAGGGAGCACAGGGATGCATAAAGCAAATGCAGTTGTGCTGGGTGCATCCCTATGATATTCAGCAGAGGGCATGCAAATGAGGCCATAATATGTGCAAGGCACAACTGGGGGCCATTTGCATGTCATTATGGCCCCATTTGCATGCCTTGCACCAGGCAGCCCAGCAAAGTGTGCCTGGCACCCTGCACAGAATGACCTGTGCACTGTGGGGTCCCAGGGCATCCCCGCCCCGTAGCTGCGATCATGGTAAACCCACAGTGCAACAATTCCCTGTGGTCTAGTGGCCCCCCCCCTCCGTTCCCCAGTCAGTGGTAAATGAAGATTTATTTAAGCCCTGGTGGTCTGAGTGGTACCCCCCACCCTCCTGTTGCCATGATCATGGAATGGTTCTGTAAAACACTTTCCTGGTGATCCAGTGGCACACCCCCCCATCACACAGAACCCCAGGACCACCCTGCTCCCCCAGTCTTGGCGGGTGGCTGCAACCTGCCTGTATACTGCCCAGCTGCCTGCCAATGACAGGTACAGTATGGGCTGGCCCTGGTCCATGGTGTGGACCAATGGGCATGCAGGGTATACTGTACTAGACAGTCCTCATATGTGAATGAAGTCATTCACATATTTGAGTCTGTCTAGTATAGTGTGTTATGTAGGGTCTATTGGTCCACACTGTGGACCAATGGGCTTACAGTCCATACTGTACCTGTCATTCGTGGTGGCCAGGCGGTATGTGGTGGTTGCAGCCACCCGCCAATGATGGGAGGGTAGCAGGGTGGGCATGGGGTTCTGTGTGGGTGGGAGGGTGGGAGATGCCACTGGATCACCATGAAATTGTTTTACTGAGCTGTACCATGATTATGGCAATGGAGGGCGGGGGTACTCTAGACTTCCAGGGCTTAACTTAATCATCTTTAACCACTGATCAGGGACACAGGAGGGAGGGGTACCACTAGACTACCAGGGCTTGAATAAATCTTCTTTTACCACTGATCGGGGACATGGGAGGGAGGGGTACCACTAGATTACCAGGGTTATGTTGGTGCTCTCTGATTTGTTCTGGGTGGGCGGGTGGCCACCCACGGCTTGCAGCTGCTGTGTTGCACCCTGCAATACAGCAGCCCACCTGTGGGTGGCCAGGAGTTGTTCCACTGTTTCACAGGCTCAACTTTGAGCCCCTATGTGGCGCAATGAGGGTGTGCTGGCATATGCACCACACATCCCAGGTGAATATCGGGCCACATATGCATGGGCACGCCTCTGCATCTGTGCCACATACAATTACATTGTGCCCCAGTGCATCGGGATTTGCACTGTGCCAGGCAGCCTTCTCAATATCCCACCATGTATGCAATGCGGGCTGCGCCTGGCACAACCCTTGAATATCCCTGCCATATTGTATGGTGCTAGTCTAAAGTGACACTAAGTTTAGTACCTGTGCTCTGTCACTTTTATGATAAGTAATTACCGCAAACTTCAAAATGTTAAGACAACTATCCCTTAATGCACAAAATAATATGCTGCAAAAACATAAAAGCTGTTTTCCTCTTGTTGCATTCAGACAGGGAACTGGTAGAAGCCCTAAGGAGGATAAATAAGATATCAAGTAGGGGTAACAGAAAAGGATTTGAAATAAAAACTTGAAAATCTCCGGAAAAAGACTGCAGACTAGAGTGGCATGCTTTAACACCAGGTAAATACCTAAAATATAACAGGATTCCCTAGGGCCTTTGGGTTCTGATAGAGCCAAATATGGGTACTGAATCTGAAAACTTACTACTAGATGGGATGGCATTAAAATTAGTGTAGCAATGATTTTATGTATGCACTTACTGAGGTGGTTGTAGAAGAAAGAATAAGCTAGCAGAGAAGATGAGAAAGATTCAGCAACAACTTCAGCAGAAGACTAAGGAAGAAGGGTTTAAAGCCACACCACAGGAAGAAGCTTGATGAATTTGAGGACTATATAAGAAAGACTTTGGCCCCATATTCAGAAGTCCCTGAAAATCATGCAAGTGCCTCGTGTTGGCATCTGAGATGTGCCACCCCAAGATATAGCAATATTCAGAAGAAGCACCAGAGGATGCGCCAGTGCAGACTGGGCTGAATATAGCAACAATGCATCACTGCATAACTGGACATAGGCTGCACATCAGGTCAGAACTGAAAATGGGAAACGGAGTAAGTCAGGCTGGGGCAGTGGGCAACAGTGCTATTCTGAACATGGGAAAGAGCAGTGCACAGCAGCAGAACTTGGAAGGGCAACACCTCAAGGCATGGGGAGGACAGATACACAAGAACAGTGGAACAGGGGTACAGGTACAGAAGCAGGCACAGTACAAAGCACCACACTGTCCAATAGACAAGGGGAGTACAGGGCACAGTGGGCATGGCATATAGAGAGGCATGGCTGAAGTGCCACTGCAACAGCAGTGTCAATGCAGCATAGCTTGGCAAGGTACCATGACAACTGGTCCAATCTGCCCTGCAGGTCAGCCATGGCAGCCAAACCAGAGGCAAACTGTGCCACAGGTATGCCGGGCACACAGGGAGAGGGCCCATGCCACAGGGGCACACACCCAACAACACTGGGACCACAAACAGTGGGCACAGTAGCATGGGGACCAAGACAACAGCAGAGGCATGCCTAGCACAAGCCTAGAGGAACACTGGAAATGGCACCATGGTCCACCATGATGGACACCCCACAGCAAACCAGGAGACCATGCGTGCAATGTGTGGGCCAACACGAGGGGACAGAATGGCCAGGTGTGCAATGGTACAGGCACACACAGGCAGAGTGAAGAAGTAAAGAGCAATGGGTCAACAGTGCAACAGAAGAGGTGATGGTAAGCACCCTGAAGGAAGGACTATGGACACAGACACAGGCAGGTATGCAACAATTTTAATAGAAAGGTAAACCAAAACAAGTAACATCAGTATGAAATGCAACAGAGGCAAACACAACTATGTACTGTACAATAAAATGGTGGCTTGGTAGGTGGAAAAGTAACAGGTAATGAAGTGGGAGAACTATTTACAAGGTGGTGGAGTGAGTGGGGGTGAGAGGAAACAGGGTTATGTACAGGTGGACCAGGCAGGTGTGAAAGTCCTAATGGCCCTGGCCACTGTCAGACTGCCGACATCTCCTGTTCCCCTGCTGTGCAGTTCCTGGAGTATGTCCCTCACAACCTCAGGATAACCCCTGGCACTGGAACATGGCAGTCATCAGCCTCTGTGTGGACAGGATTGTCCAGGATGACACTCATCCCCTGTCTCCTCCGCTGCGCTAGGTGCCCACCTGGGTGTGCTGATGACCGATGGGGGAAACACAGAACACCAGCTCAGTGCCTCAGCCCACACATAGCCTGTCCTGCCCTCCCCAGGATGGGGTGGACACGATGCCAGTTGCTTGCCATACCACTGCACAGGGATGCAATGACACCACACACACGACATAACTGTACCATGGCCATGTAACAGTGCCATACAGTGAATGGGACATAGCATAGAAACAGGCACTCCACAGCATGTACATGCAGTGGACACTGTCCCAGTACATGTGGCCATGTCTCACAGAGCACGTGACCTGCTACTGCCTGCACCATATGCACAGGACCTGCAGGTTCTGATGTGGGCACCAACAGGCACCCACAGTCCTGTAGGGACACAGTGGATAGGGAACGACACACACAGAAGCCAGGTGCACAGCATGGTCATCACACGGCGCCAGGACAGCAGTCCATGTAGTGAGTCTGGCAACACATGGGCATGTACAACATGCAGGCCATGTCTTGCAGTGGGCAAAGTAACTGCCCTGCTACAATCCAAACAGCAGTAACATGCTGCACTAGCAGCACACTTGCCTGTCACTCGGCGTGGGCACAGCCTGCTGTGTGCAAGGTCCATCAGCACTTAGGCTCCCCATCACCTCCCGACTGAGGGCGGTGTCTGGCCTCGCACCACTCCTCATGACCTGCAGTGGGGACAAATGGGAACATTACTGTGAGCAGCATGCAACATCAACAGACCTCCCCCGACAGGAGCACAACAGTGGCACAATGCACCACCACACAGCACAATGTATGCAACTCCGGCAACTCACAAAGGTGTCCGACATGGATCCTGCAACAGTAGCATGGGCCACCACTGCAGCAGATGGCAGACATACAGGTGCACTGTGCCATGTGCCCCATTGTGCGCCAGGGCCATGCCAACCAGTACGCTTAGTGGTACATACCCCTGCCACACACCCACAAGCCCCGCCAGTAGCAGGTAAAGCAGCATGCACATGCTGGATATGTATCTGGCGTGGCACCGCCCTCTGCCGGCCTGGTCCTGCAAGCATCTCAGCCTCTCCTGGTCATTCCTACATAGGTCACTTATTTGCATGTGCTGAGTCATAATGGGCCGTCCTGCACTCCCCTCCACACAGGTGATGACAGGAAGTGCAAACTTGGAGGTGATTGTTTACATTTTCTCTGTGGTATACTTTGCTGCTGCTTCCAGCAAGGCACGTCACACCTGGCACAACTGCATGACCTGTGATTATGTGTGTCTCTTTCTGTCAACAGGCACCAGCGTGGCAGCCGAGGACTGGAGGAAGAAGGCAACCAAACTTTAAAAGGATGAGCTGCAGGCCCTCCTGGAGGTGTGCCTCCTGCAGGAGGACCCTATTTACCCACCAGACAAGCAACCAGAAGGAGAGGGTGCAGAGCTGGGTGGGGGCAGGTGGTAACACCCTTGGGGTGTACAATGGGACACCCCAGGAATGTGTTAAATGAATGAACAGTGAGTGCACCAGGGCCAAGGAGCAGCTTGCTGCACTCAGGGCATCCAAGAGGGCCACTGTGGGGCCACCACAGTACCTCCCTGACGGCACATGAGGGCCTTGGTTGCCAGCACTCTCAGCAGTGCTCTCTGTAGACAGTGTCCCAGGTGATGACTTTCAGATGGGTGGTGATTCAGCGATATACTGTGAGTATGCACATGGCAGGTGCCACCATGGCAGGGCATGTGCCATTGTGGTGCTTGCTGTAACATGAAGGCCACGGCACCATGTACCCAGCATGCAATGGCTGAAGGCTGTCATGAGCTAACACTGGGGCATGCCTACATGCACCCTTGGATGTTGTGTCACTGACAATGTCCAGGGCAACACACTGGGGACGTCACGCCTGGCAGGTGGCCATGCTGGCATGTGCCAGGGCACAGGGCACATGGCCGCCAGTGGTGTGCATGTCACCTGGCGGTGCAGTGAGGAGTTGTGATGGCCCCTGCCCTGGGGTAGCACATGGCAGGCCCTGGTGGCACATGTGACTGTGCAACAATATCCCCAAGTGGCACACACACATGGTACAATGTGCATAATGCATGCCATTGTTGTGTGTGGGCATTGTGGCCCCACAGTTGCCAGTGAGCACAGTATCACCACCAGCATCACCAGGAAGCAGTATAGCATAGTGGTTAAGGGCACTGAGCTGCAAACCTGGAGACCTGGGTTTGAATCCCATCAGCCCCTACTTGCATGCTGTGTGATCCTGAGCAAGTCACTTAACTTCCTTGTGCTCCTAGGTCACACCTGGAAACAAGGTCTGGCCTAGTGTGCCTTCTTCCTGGTTAAACAATTTCGTCTCCTTCCTACCAGCACCCCTGTAGCACACAGATAAACCCCATGTGTGCACATGTCGCACAACACCATGGACCACTTGCACTGACCATGCACATCCTATCTCTTTACAGCTCCAACGCACCTCAGGGTGCCACCGGGACCAGGTCCAGTGCAGATGGAAGGGAGGTGGATGGACCGATGCCTTCCATGTCTACAACAATGGTGGCTGCTGAGGAGGGGAGGGCTGCACTTGGGCTGGTGGACATACTGGGTCTGGCTGATCCCGCCCCGTCCACTCTTGACCTACTGAATGAGTTCACGGTGCTGGCACTGGTTATGGATGATAATGATGGTAATGGTGATGATACCACCCAGCTGGGGGACACCATCACAGACACAGCCACAGCCCATGGTGGCCAGGTTGCCATCGGACAGTGGCAGTCAGTGGCAGCCATCCCAGGCACTCATATGCACCTCCCAGTCACACCACACACCATGTGCTGCGCACTGGCTGTGGCTGGCCTGCAGCGGTGCCGTCGTGAGGGCTGGGGGCAGTGTCTCTGTTCTGCAGGGCATGGTGCAGCAGCAGCCTGCATGGGCATACATCATGGTCATGGCAGGGTCTGCAGTGCCTGCACATTCACAGTTCCAAGCCCAACAGCAGCCTGTTGTGCAGTGCCTGCAGATGTGGCACAGCAGGTTGGTCCACCCCTGCCCGTCAGCATCCCCACCAGCCATGTCCCCACTAACTGACTGGATGAGCACACCTGGCTCCTGTGGAATTCTGTGGCGGCATAGGTGTCACTCAGGGATGTTGTACATGGTCTGCATGTGTAGGTGGGTCTCCTGGATGAGCATGCGCCACAAGGCATGCACAAATGCTTGGGCGAGTTGCGCCTTCTGTGGGAGGACATGGTTGCAGAAATGGCCTCATGAGGATAGACATGACCACTGGCCTCAAGAGGATTGCACAGGCTATTGAGGTGGGATGTGCATCTCAGGCACCTCATTCCCACAGTAGTACCCTTTGCACCCCATGCAGTGCCACCAGCACCCCACAACACGGCATTGCATAACCCCATTGCTAGGATGCTATTCTCACAACAGTGATCCCTAACACCCTGGATCCAGTCTGTATTTCAGTACACCCAGTACACCACCACAAGCACTCGGTCATGGTCACATGTGTCCAACACCCTCAGTTTCTGAGGATTCACCCTGCAGCGGTTGACATCCCACAAGTGGTCAATGTGCCTGTGCAGGGCGCTCACATGTCCACAGTGGCCAACGTGGTGGACACTGGTGCTGTCCCAGCACCAATGGTCTGGACATGTCCTGCAGCTGCTGCTGTCACCCTTCCCAGCACAACCCAGGCACCTGTGTGGTGGCACTCACACCGCAAATGCCTGTAGTGGCCTGTACATGCTGTCTGTGGCATCCAGGACATGGGTGTGGGCCATGTTGTCGGTTGTATGGCATGAGCGTAATGAGTGCATCCTGTACTGTCCACTGTGCATTGTGTGCCAGCCGCATTCTCTGCTCCATGCCATTCTACCACATGCACCTGTGCTCCCCTGGCATGTGTGTCACTGTGGTATGCACCTGTGCATAACACTGTATACCCATCTGTGCATGTCCTGGCACCAGTACAGTGGCCACCAACCTGCTCATGGGACTGCCCTAGGGCACCCTCTGCATCTGTGTCCACCAACCCAGGCTGGTCCCCTGTTACTCACCTGTGCCTCCAAAGTGCTCCTCCACAATAGTGGCCCGTGCTGCCATGTCCTAGCAGCCAACCGTGGGTCCCTCCTGGTCAGTAGCTCACCCCTGGTCTGTGGTCCCTCATCCTCCGAACTGTCACCTCCTGTGCCTGGACAACTATTTCACTGTCAATGACCATGTTGTGGAGCATGCAACAGGCCAGGAATATGCCACAGGCCTTCTCTGGGCTGTACTGTAGGGTATCACCAGACCTGTACAGGCATCTGAACTGCATTTTCAGCATGCCAACACATGCTTGATGATACTGTATGTTGTGATGTGTGCCTCATTGTACCTTTCCTTGGCTTCTGCTGAGGAGGCAGTATGGGGTGACCAGCCAAGGGCACAGGGGTAGGTGCTGTCACCTATGGGGTGTGAAGAGAGATATGTTAGTGTCCTGTGGTGTACACTGTGCCCTGCTGCCCACCCTGGCCTGAGTCCACTACCTGAGTCCCACTGCCCTGCTGCCCTGTCCTCTCTCCCTGTCACACCCTGCCACACCTCCCTGCACCTCCCAGTTGTGGGTTTGCACTGTGGCCTTCATGGCAGGCCCGCACACTACCCTGTGCTGCACAGCCTGTTGGTTGCAGCTGCCCTCCCTATCCGTGTCAGGTGGTCATCCCTGGTCTGAGCACTAGTCCCACCTGGGAATGTGTTGCACATGCCCTGTCCCTGTGCTAGCTATGTGAGGATGTACCCCTGCTGCTGCACCCCAGCAGGCTTCCACCACTCCCACTGATGCCCTGTTTGTGGGCCCTGCTTGAGATAGTTCCCCGTACAGGGTCCCTTATGCCTGTCATCTTGTGCATGGGCCATGTCCCTCCCAGGCACTGCTGCATGCTGTGCTGAGGTCACAGTGTGTTTCTCCAGTATAGGGTTACACCACTTACCCATTAAGCGGCCAATAGGTATCTCCCAGTCTCAAACCAGTGGCACAGGGCTGACCGATGTTAGATGTAGGCATCATGTGCACTCCCAGGGTGTGTGGTGTAGACACTGGTGATGTGCCCTTTGGCATTGCACATCACCTTGCAGTTAATGGAATGAAACCCCTTCAGTTCACTTATGGTCCCCATCAGGGCCAGGTGGTGCCCTGATTGCTACATGAGTGCAGCCAATGGCCCCTAGCATGCCTAGCATTTGTGTAACCTTGTGGAAGTGCTGCATTGTTTCTGTCTGCTCTGCCTATGTGCTAGGGAATGGGTAGGACTTTGTGGCATAGGGCAGCAGTGCAGTGAAGAATTATGTGAGGATCTGTGATGTGGTGGATTGGGTGATACTGGTGGTGTCAGTCACTGGCATTTGGAAGGTGCCCATGGCAAGCAAGCACAGTGCTGCTGTCACCTTTGTCTCCACTGACATGGTATGACTCGTGTGTGTTGTTGCCTGCAGATCATCATGGAGCAGCTCACAGAGCTGCCTCAGGGTGTCTGCTGAGATGGTGCCGGCCCATAATCTCTGTGTCACTCAGCTGTTTAAAGGTGACACGGGCTCAGTACCATCAGTGGTGGGCATATCGCCTATGGGCCCTTCCACGCTCACATTTTTCCTCTCATCTCCTCACACCCCTCATGACAGTTTCCATGAGGAAAGCACTCCCATCCACTGCTGCTGCTGCTGTTCAGTGTTCTGCTTCTGGGTGGATTGCCAGTCAGATATCCTCATGTTATGCCTAACTTTGTGCAATGCATCTTGGTGATGTGTTGCACTTGTGCAGCCATTTTGGCTGAATATGCCACTGCATGGCATATTCATGGAACACCCTGTAACTGCACTGCATACATTACCTTTGTTCCATGGCACCTCCTGAGATGTGTGCACATCTCTGTCGCTTGAATATTTTGGCACATTTTATGGATGGATGACACATCTCCTATTTGCTCTCATGATCTGTTTTGAAAATGTGGGCCTATATTACCTAAATTTAGAGGGATGCCAATGACTATAGGTGGAATAGAGTGTACAGTTGGATAGTGCATGTACCCTTTAGGGGAAGACAGGCAATACAAACAGATTCAGACAGCAGAGGTAGCTACACTGTCCCTCCCAAAGAGAATCATTTAGAGCAGAGCCAAAATAAGATCCAGAACAGCCTTTCTTAGAAGAAAGACAGTAGAGTTATCCTCACAGGCCCCATTAGACCAATACAAAGAAACCATACCCTTAAGGAACAGATAAGACATGGGACCCTTCCCAGGTATTACTCGGAAGTACCACCCTGACAGATCAAGTAGTAGGAGGAGAAGATGAAGAAACAGAGGGAGGAAATGAGTGGTGGGGAGGGGCACAGGCTGGAAGCAGATGTGATTCCAATCTTCAACTGGAGTAACCAGATTTTGACTGACACAGAAATGACAGTGCTAAGTAAGAGTCTCTCTTTCACACCTACAACCAACATAAACCCATTTCAGATTATATGTGATCTACACAGATTTTCTAGAAACCTAAGGTTAAATTAAAACACCAGTTTCAGGGGAACCAGAACAAGATCCATATAAGAGGCAAATTAAGGAGGCTTTGAAATATAAGTCTACCTAACCCACCAAATGGTAGAAATATAGAGAATACTGGATGGGCAACTATGCAGAACCAGTGTGTTCTCCCACAGAAGGATTCTGATTCCCTCTGACCTCAAGAGGCAAGCTCGAGTGGTCCATGGGAATCAGAATCCCAGGTGGCAAACACACACTGGTTGTACATAGAGTTGCTCATCCTGTATGTAACCCCTGTTACCCAGGGTTACTAGAACCCAGTAAGACCTAGTGGTAGGCAGGAAGGCAGCTGAAACTCCAGTTAAATGGGTTTCACACTGTCTCACCTCTGTTCTCAGTCTCAGCTGAGAATGAGGATGACATCACCATAGAACTATTGCAGTTGCATGAGCCACAATGGAATCTGCAGCAGGGAGCTGGAGTAGAATGTTGGGAGGTTTGAACAGTAGTCTGTAAGTCAGTTGGAGTTTGGAGCTTGCTGAGAGGAGCACAGCTCTGTGTAGGCTTAATGGAGCCTCAGCCCTGACATAGGGCTACATTCAGGGAAAGGTGTGTTTCCACCTAAAGAGAAACACAGAAGATAGTTTAAAGTGGTGGAGACCACTGATTTGTTCAGTGCCCCATCCCTCAGGGGATGGGCCAGGAAACGTTGTCCTGCATATTCTAGGGAAACCCCTGGTTTGTAGCTAGAGGAAAAGCTGCCTTATTTGGTCCAAGAGTTTTGGGAGACAAGAAGATTTTGTGAATCACCTGTGGGGCACCTGTAACCGGAGGGTGAGTTTCTGCTCTTTCTAAAGGGCCCATGTTTTCACCCTGGGACTTGTGTGTGATAGTGGGGATTGGACTACTGAAGTAGTGGGAGGCCTAGAGTAATAGGCTTAGCCAAAAGAAAAGTATGTTCAAGTCCAGCACATATGAAAAGTCAAGACATGTAGAGGAGATGTGACATCGTCTACCCAGTAATCTACATTGCCAAGCTTTCAGAAAAGAGTTGTTTAGTTTCCAGAGAAATGGCTGGATATGATTGTGGGAGCTGGAGGTGGGAGACCCCCATCTTTAGTGACCAGGTCCACCTCTGGATTTGCTCTGTGGATTTCTACTTTGCCTCATGCACTTGGCCAGTGATGAGGGAAGTACCCAGACATGGGATTGGAAGGAAAATTCCTCTAGGAGTTGAAGGCTCTAAGGTGGTTTGGGGAGCCACAACAGGAAAATTGGTTCATTTCCCAAAATGGACCATGGATCAAGTGGCCGGTGAGGGAGTCGGCCAGTGGGAAAACCAAGTAGTGTACAATTCGGGCTGTGACCCAAAGCTTCAGGCAAGTCCGGGCTGTGTGCCTGGTGGGTTCAGAGCCTGAGGGCTGGATATAGTGAAGAAGTATTTTGTTGCCTCTAATCTGCATTACCAGGAATGTAGCCCCATGGGGGTCCATCTATGCTTTGTTTGTTCAGCTTGGATGTGAATAAAGCCACACTGTAGAATCCCATTCCTGGTTTTGGACATTACAGTTATTGCTTCCTGTGTTCAGATTTACTTGGGTGCCCCTGAGAGTAGCCAAACCTAGGCCCTGTGCCGAGTAACCTAGTACTCCCCAACCCAGTCCCCACCAGGTACTGCTGTCAGCTTCAACAACATACCACCTATCATTTGTTAAAAGGCAGGGGTCCGGGGTTACATATATTTTATAGTGTATAGTACTCTGTGAAAAAATGTTATGTGAGATATTTTGCTTTCAAAATGAAACTGACTCATGCAGTCTCTGGAGGTTCTAGAATGCTATTCTACCACAGTAGGGCAGAACAGCATTCCACGACATTGGAACTGTGGTAGAACAGCATTTTGAAAGAGTTGGAATTCTATACAGAACTACATTCCACAATACACGATAACCAGATTGAGGCCTATGTTACTATGGTAACCAAGGAGGTGGAAGTGAACCTGAAGGAACAGACAAATTCAAAACCAAAATATAATCTAACAAAAAGAAATCAAAGCACTTAGAGATCTTGAGGAAGACACAAGTATACTGTAGTTCTTAGAACAGTGGATAAGGTGGGGGAATAGTGACTGTGAATGAAAAGACTACAGAAACATTTGCCTACAATTATTACAGGATGTGAATAATTATACCCCACTCTCAGGAGACCCCCACTGAGAATCTGAAAGTATTAAAGATGTACTAGGCACAGCAATGGAACTAGATCAAATAAAGGAATGGAAAGCAGATATTTTGACAGTAAAACATCCCTGTGTCCCAGTTTATTTACAGCCTTCTGAAAATGCATAAGTCTGTTAACAGTCAGCCAGAAAGATCAACAGTGTCAGGTCTAGACTCAATATTAGCATCCATGTCTAGCTTTGTAAATATGTTTACACAATCCCTGTTTGAAAATATGAAGAGCTACAGTACGTCAGGGACTCTACAGCTGTGATTAATTGGATTCTGAAGAAAACCAGAAGGAGTGCTAGATAATCTTTTCTGGTAACAGTGGATATAAAAGATCTTTACACAATCATCCCCATGAATATAGTGTGAGTATACTCTGACTGCAGCTTTGGAAAAGAATCAAGAAGGACATAGGGAAGAACCTACATTGCTAACTAAACTGGCTAGATAGGTTCTTTATGACAATTACTTTAAATTTGAGAAACAGTTCTATAGACAGACAAAAAGAACAGCTGTGGGGAGCACTATGGCTCGGAAGCATTTGAGGAACAGTTTATTCGGAGTCCTTTGCATAACCCATTTTATTGACATATTCATACGTACAAAAGGTACATTGATGATTTGTTAGAAAATTGATACAAAAATCTTTGGACTTTGATTGGCTGATAGGCCTCCCAAGGTGGTTGTCTATCAGACAACAGAGCCCTGCTTTTATAAGTGCCGATGTCAAGGAACTGGACACACATATCATAGTGCCATAGAATTTTAAAACTGTAGCACTGCCATTTTTTGTACTGTCCGTCAGCTAGTAGCTACACAGCCTCTAACATTCATGCCACCCCATACAAAACCAATAAGCCAGAATCATGAAAGCTTAATATTTTGAAAAATACGTGATATGAAATGCTATCATGCCTATAAACTCTGAAGATACATGTTTGTCTCTCCTCCATAAAGCCAACCACTAAACTGCAAGCCCCAAGCTGGCAACATGCATCCCTCAATGGTCGAAAGTAGTCTGCAGAGTCCCCAAGGGTGCTGTATCACTGAGATACAGTGACCAACACCACAGTATAGAGCAGGTGACTGACACATTTAGTAAAGTAGCACCTCCACAGTAGTTCAGTAAAGAGATAGATTAGTTCAAATTGTGCTGACAAAAGATGTATCAAATGTGGTGCTTTTCAAAGGATTTATTTCCACTGTCCCATATCCACAGAGGAATGTGCCCCAAAATGTCCATCCTCCCGGTCACAGCATGGCAGGAGGTGGCAACAAGTACCTCAGAGCAGGAGGAGTGCACAAGTAAATGGCTACCCTCACTTCTGTTTTTGCCCTACTGCTGCTAGCTTTCCTTATGGTATCTGGAAAACGCTGACCGGCTGGAGGGGTTTTCCATCTCTGGCATGCTACCTGTCCTGCATCAGAGAACATGCAGTGAAAAGTCTTCTTTCTGTAAAGCAAAAGTCACTTGCCTATTTATCTCTGTGTGTGTGTCTCTTTACCTGTCACTCAGATATGACGGCTCAGCGACGAACTCCACAGCTGGCGCACTTCACGGATGCTGTGTATTTTTGTTTTCCTAATGAATTTTGCTCACCAGTGATTCGGGGAGTATAGGATTATTGATTTAGCATTGCAACCCCACTAAATGTCCGTGCCATATGTGTGTGTGTGTGTGTGTGTGTGTGTGTGTATGTTTTGAAGAGGGAGGATTACAATAACAGTGAGCTCCTAGTCCTCAAAACTGCCTAATTAAAAAACATTCTAATGCAGGTGGAGGAACTATTTTATTATAAAATAAATGATTTAGCTTTTAAACAATCAAAAAGTTCAAACATATATTATACAATGGCCCATTTTCTAAGCGCAATAATACCCTCCAGGAGGGCAGTATGGAGTATACGGACCTTCAGGGCTATGAGCCTCACACCTGTGATTATCGGGCCTCATTATGCCCTGGAAGGGTCCTATTATAACAATACCGCCTGCCTTGTCAGGTATTTTTGCTTACTTATTCATATGGACTAGGAATGAAATCTCCTTAAAAGAATTTTCTGAGCATTTAAGTAGTGCAACTGAATATCCTCAGTTCATGCTGCAACAATATAGCCAGACAGAGCTTTCATGTCTAGATTTGTTGATATACAAAAAGAACAATGAGTTGGAGACATCAATATATAAGAAATCCACTGATTATAACACTCTGCTGTATGCGGCTAGCTTCCACCTTACTACCTGATTAATAACACACCCTATTCTCAGATGCTGTGAGTAATCAGGAATTACAATTACTGAGAGAGGTTATAGTCAGGGCAGACTTAGACAGACTGTTACATGGTCAAAAATAAATGGCAGGAGAGACATGTTGCAAAACAAAGGATCAGAAGGCAACTGCAAAAAGAAATCTGCACATAAAGCTATGAAGCATCTTCAACATTGAAGGATATATGAGGCAACTAAAAAATGCAAATGCATGCTAAGGAAAGAAGGAAAAATTGTAATTTAGAATAGCACACACCTAAGACAATGGTAAATCCTTTTATGTTTGTGCAAACAACAACCATGGAATGGATAAAACTACCGACCAATATTTCAAGATAAGCAGGAAATAAGGAATCCTAAGCTGTTAGTAGACTGATTTAATACATATTTATGTTCTGTCTACATGAATATCAACATGGCAAAACTGAGCTTAGGTGCAGGAGGAGTAAGTCATCACCTGATTCTAGTTTACCAAGCATGTCATAAGTAAATTGACAGTTAATAAATTAATTTAAAAATTAGGATTAATACATCAGCAGGTCTGGGTATGTTACACCCAAGACTTCTAAGAGAAATGAGGAATGGTCTGTGGAACCTTCACTGCTCTATTCAACAAATCCATTGAGACAGGGAAGGTGGCTGGTGACTGGAAAAGGCACTTGCGGTACCTCTTTTAAGAAGGTGATAGGTCAGATATATGAAATTATAGGCCCATTAGTCTGATGTCAGTCCTTTGGATGCTGATGGAAAGCATTATACAGGATAAACTAGACTTTGACATTAACATAAAGAACTTAATGGATAAGAGCCAACAATGCTTAAAAAATACTGTAGGTCCTGTGCCACTAATACAGTGGTCTATTATGAAAAATCAGTAGAGCCCTAAATTCCATAATCTCAGTAGACATAATCTATCTACATTTCCAAAAGGCTTTTGACCGGATCTCCCACAGTACATTGACTATGAAACTTAGAATTATAGGTATTAATAGTAAAATAATAGCTTCAACCAACAACTGGCTGCAGAACAGAACACCGAGGTGAGGATAAGTGGCATTCTATCTGAGTCAGGAGTGGTCTCAAGTGGGGTCCCCAGGGGTTGGAACTAGGTCCTGTACTGTTTGCAGTATGTATAAGTAACATGAACAAGGAAGTGGAGAGCTGGTTGGTTAAATTTTCCAATCATACAAAGCTGGGAGGCATGGTAGGTACCATAGAACATATTAATAAAATTGATAAAAGATATGATGGTTGTTGAACAATGGGCATGAGGACTAGTGTATCCTTTAATAATGCAAACATGTTGTCATGCATCTGGGCCCCAAAAACAATAACCATCAGTTATGAGCAGTTGAAAGTGAAAAGGATTTGGGTGTACTTAAAAATAAAGACCTAAAATGTAATAAGCATTGCAATAATGTTAGCGCAACAGTTAACAAGTTACTAGGTAGTGTAACCCCTTGTTACCAGGGTTACTAGAATCCCAGTAAGACCTAGTGGTAGGCAGGGAAGGCAGCGTGAAACTCCAGTTAAATGGATTTCACATTGTTTCACTCTGTTCTCAGTCTCAGCTGAGACTGAGGGATGACATCACCATAGAACTGTCTTGGTTGCATGAGCCACAATGGAATCTGCAGCAGGGAGTTGGAATAGAATGTTGGGAGGTTTGAACAGTAATCTGTGGTCAGTTGGAGTTTGGAGCTTGCTGAGAGGAGAACAGCAGCTCTGGTTAGGCTCTTGGAGCCTTAGCCCTGACATGGGGCTACATTCAGAGCAAAGGTGTGTGTTTCCACCAAAGAGACACAGAAAAGCAGTTTTAAAGTGGTGGAGACCGCTGATTGGTCTCAGTGCCCCATCCTTCAGGGGATGGGCAGGAAGGTTTCTGCATATTCCAGGGGCAACCCCTGGTTTTCTACTAGTGGAGAAACTGCCTTATTTGGTCCAAGAGTTTTGGGAAACAAGAAGATTTGTGAATCGCCTGTGGGGCACCTGCAACCGGAGGGTGAGTTTCTGCTTTTTCTAAAGGGCCTGTGTTTTCACCCTAGGACTTGTGTGATAGTGGGATTGGACTACTGAAGTAGTGGGAGGCCTAGAGTAATAGAGCTAGCCAAAAGTAAAAGTATGTTCAAGTCCAGCACTTATGGGAAGTCAAGACATGTACAGGAGATGTGACATACTTCTACCCAGTAATCTACATTGCCAAGCTTTCAGAAAAAAGTTGTTTAGTTTCAGAGAAATGGCCAGGTATGGACTGTGGGAGCTGGAGGTGGAGACCTCCATCTTAGTGACCAGGTCCACCCCTATGGATTTGCTCTGTGGATTTCTGCTTTGCCTCATGCACTTGGCCAGTGATGAGGAAGTACCCAGATGTGGGATTGGAAGGAAAATTACCTCTAGGAGTTGAAGGCTCTAAGGTAGTTTGGGAGGCACAACAGGAAAACTGGTTCATTTCCCAAAATGGACCACGGATCAAGTGGTTGGGCGGAGGCGGGCCAGTGGGAAAAACCCAAGTAGTGTACAAGTCCGGGGCTGTGTACCCAAAGCTGGATGCAAGTCCAGGCTGTGTGCCTGGTGGGTTCAGAGCCTGGGGGCTGGAAATAGTGAAGAAGTGTTGTGTTGTCTCCAATCTGCATTACCAGGAATGTAGCCCTGTGGAGTCCATCTATGCTTTGTTTGTTCAGCTTGGATGTGAATAAAAGCCACACTGTAGAATCCCATTCCTGGTTCTGGACATTACAGTTATTGCTTCCTGTGTTTGGATTTACTTGGGTACCACTGTGTGTAGTAGTAGCCAAACTTGGGCCTATGTGCCGAGTAACCTAATCCTCCCTGAATCCAGTCCCCACCAGGTACTGCTGTCAGCTTCAACAGCATGCCACCTGTCATTTTGCTAAAAGGCAGGGTGAGGGGTTACAGTTATATTAGAAAATTGTTTAGAACCAGACATGACAATTGCATTATGCCACTATATAGGACCTACATAAGACCACACTTGATTACTGTACTCCACTGTGGAGTCCATACCTCAGAGAGGATATTGTGCACGCAGAGAGAGGTGCAACATTCTGGCTACAAAGATGATTACTAGACTAAAGACCACACATATGAACAAATATTAAAAGAACTGGGACTCTACATCCTCAAGTGTAAGAGAATGAGGGGATATGTTACAACTGGTTAAAATAACAAAGGACCAGGAACTGATGGAAAGTTTACGATTGTAATATCATATACTGTAAAGGATTTCAACCTAAGATGCCACAATAGACAACTGAAAATCAATCAGTCAATCGATCACTTTTATATAACAAGCAAAGAAAAATGATGGAAGAGGTTTTTTTCACCTAACAGCAGCAAAAGTATGTAATGGATTACCAACAGAAACAAACTCTGGGACTCAGTTCAGGGTTCTCTTTACAGAGCGTGGACTTCTGCCTTGACTTTGTGTTTACATCAGATCTCCTGCTGTTTGCATTAAATTCAGGATTCTCTTTGGAGAGTGTGGACTTCAGGCCTGACTTTTGTTTACATCACAGAGCTCCTACTGTTAGGATTTAATTCAGGTTCTCTTTAGAGAGTGTGGACTTCCATTCTAACTTTGTGTTTACATCACAGAGCTCCTGCTGTTTGAATTTAATTCAGGATTCTCTTTAGAGAGTGTGGGTGTCTGCCCTGACTTTGTGTTTTCCTACAGAGCTCCTGCTGTTTGGATTTAATTCAGATTCTCTTTAGAGTGTGGACTTCTGCCCTGACTTTGTGTTTACATCACAGAGCTCCTGATGTTTGGATTTAATTCAGAATTCTCTTTGAGAGTGTGGACTTCTGTGCTAACTTTGTGTTCTGATTGTTTTCAGAGCAAAGGACCAGGTGGTTTGCCTACCCATCCCATCCCCATTCCACCACCCCAGCTCAACTAGCTTTATAGGTTTACACAGGAAGGTGTGGCAACTTCCTGCTCTGAATCAAAACAGGGTGGGGTGAACCACAGAAGGCAGTCAGGCAGTGCTGCATAATCAAGCAGGAGATCTTGAGATTGCTATTGTATCAAAGTAAAAAAGAAGGTGCATTGCACATCTGAGGACTGAGGTGCATCGAGATGGATCTGCTTGTTATTTCATTTGCATTTAAAATTGCTGGGGAATGCTGGAGGACTGTGAATTGTGTGAAGATTGTCAGGATTTGTGGGTGTCTGGTGGTGGTGGACACTGAGCGAGGGGAGGTTGAGGGAGGGATTAATAATTGGGGCCTAGTACACCACATTGGTATTAGCTAGGTTGGGATAGGTGACATACAGAAAATGTGGAGGGCTAGGAATCATAACAGCCAGCAGAACAGATGGGAAGGGAGAGGTGGAGGGAAGCAAGAAGGCAAAATAGTCAGGTCAGCAGAGGAAGCATTGTAGCTGTAATGGATGTGGGTCGCAGTCTTCATGGAGATATTGTGGAAAACATGGGGTGCCCTGTGTGCAGAAGCCTAGAGCAATTAAGTAGAGAGAGACAGTGGTCAGCTGGGAGTTGTGACAGGAGAGGGAAAGCAGAGAGGATCAGCAGGAGCTAATAGGGAAGGTAGTAGCTGTTTCAGGGCACAGTGATAGCAGGCATAGAATAGAAAATAAAGGAGTTACATAGGGCTGAGGGCATGCCATCATCTGGGAACATACAGAACTGGCAGAACCAAGGAGGAGGAATGGCAGGTGGCAAGGAACGGGAGGGTGAAAGGATCTACTCTAAGAAGAGCAAAGGAATGGAGGATAGTTCTCTGTTGAGAATCCACATCTAGTAGATATACAGTACTGGCAGACATAGGGAAAAAGGACTATGGGAGGGAAAGGGCCAGAGAACCACAAGGACATAGACTGTAGGTGGGGACTGGAAAGGGAGTATCTCAGAAGGCCAAACAAGGAATCGAAGCCAGGGGGATGGGAGTAGCTCAAGAGGGCAAAGAGGTGGGGGGCAGAAGAGAGGAGGACAATGAGGGAGGTAGAGTTACAAGAGGGAATGGAGAAGGTATAATGGGAGAAAGGATGGGAACCCAGGAAGAGAGGGATCAAATGAGAGTGAGGAAGCAAGAAGAGGAGCTGCTGGTACACATGGGATGACTCCAGCAAAGGAAAAGGAGGGACTGAGGAGGAGGCAATGACTTACGAGGAGATGAAGGGGGTGGGTACAAACACACGGGCAGCAGAAAGGTAGTAGTCTTTGGGAATTCAATAATAAGAGGTATTCAGTGGGAGAAAGGAGACCCATAGAATAATATGCTGGTAGCATGCCTGCAGAAATGGAGGCATGGAGGTAACACTTAAGATCAAGGAGGTGGTATGGGAGACAGGAGGAAGCCAGACTTGATTATACACCTTGAAACCAATGATTTAGCTGGTGAGGAGGAGGGGTGGCTCAGAACAGATTCAAGAAAATAGCAAGATCATGCAGGAATTCTGTGAACTCACTGGCCTTTTGGAAGTAATTCTAGTCCTCAGGCCAGTACAGTTGGAGATGGAGAATAGCAAAATTGAATGACTGGCTTGGTGTTTGGTGTAAAGAGGAGGTACAGTCTTGTAGGGTGGTGGGACACTTAGTCAAATAAGGGCTTTGTTGCCCAGACAGACTGCACCTTAGTTGGGAGGGAGAAAATACTAAAGGACAGGCTGGGAGAATATATGGGAAAGGAATTTGATTTAAACTGCTTATGGGGAGCAGGGGCGGAAGGCCACAGAATTCAAAAAGGAGTTGGTAGACCTCCCCACAAAAGGCAGTAACATCAAAAGGGAGGGGAAACAGGGGTGTTAATGAGTGGGGAGGAGGAGGAAGGAGGACAAGCCTGGACAAAGTTATTGAACAAAAGAGTCAAGGTATTACAGGAACAAAGTGGAGGGTGGTGTCACTGAATGCCCGCAGTCTGGAACAAGATGGCAGAAATGCATGCCCTCTTAGTAGAGGTTAAGGTGGGTATAGCGGCACTTACTGAGACCTTGCTATAGCACACTATGACTGGACTCTCTCAACCCAGAGTACACTTTTACAGAAGGGACAGAAGATAGGCAAAGGAGGGGTGGCAGCATACAGTACATCATGGAGGAACAATTTGCATGAGGGAGGAAGAAAAGGAAAGGGGACTTAGAAACATTGAGGCTTCAGTTGCAGGCTAGCAGAGGAAGGAAGATCAGGATGGGGTTGTCTGTAGACCGCCCAGCTAGGGTGAAGACAAGGACAGAGAGGTCGTTTCCAGTTGAGGATCACAGTTGGAAAAGGGAGGTGGCAGTGGTGGGGGATTTTAACCTGCCTAAAGTGGACTGGGCTACTCCTCCACATCCTGTGCCAAAAGTCAGGCAATCCTAAATGCAATCCAGGATGGTTGCATGACTCAGTGTGTGACTGTTGCCACCAGGGAGGGGCAATCCTGGACCTAGTGCTCACCAATGGGAGCATGTACAGGAGATTGAACTTAGGAAACCCCTGGGTTGAAGTGACCAGAATACAGTGTGGTTCAGTTTAGACATGGGCAAGATGACATCCCACTAAAACTAGAACATTGGATTTTAGGAGGAGAGCATGGGAGTGGACCAATTATGGGCCACCAATGGGGTCCATTCAGAAGGCCACAAGCAGTTGTATCAAAATGGGGATCAAACTGAAAATCAGACCACCAAGCTGGTTTAATGGGGAGGTGGCCAGAGTGGTAAGGGAACAGAGGGCATCCTATAGAAGATTAAAAGAACAGCAAAGGAAGAAGATAAGGAAGAATACTGGAGGCTAGCTAAGGTGACAAGATAGGAGGTGCAGCAGGCAAAGGCACAGAAAAGAGCTCCAAATAGCCAAAGGAATAAAGAATGAGGAAAAGGCCTTTTTGGTACATAAGTGAAAGGAGGGATAAATAGGATGTCAT
This sequence comes from Neoceratodus forsteri, assembly GCA_016271365.2. Classification (NCBI taxonomy): domain Eukaryota; kingdom Metazoa; phylum Chordata; order Ceratodontiformes; family Ceratodontidae; genus Neoceratodus; species Neoceratodus forsteri. The sequence continues at coordinate 556,226,464 of CM057452.1, read as the reverse complement.
TGTTAGGCTGAGAAAGGGGATGGTTGGGTTGATGAAGACAGGAGTAAACCAGAGGTATTAAACAAATACTTCTGCTCTCCTTTAAAAGGAAAAGGATGGACCAGTGCCATAGGCAGGGAGAAGGAGGAGGAATGAGGGAGGCTGTATGGGTAATCAGGATTGAAAGTGTGAGGGAGGGCTGATGGCCCTGAGGGTGGACAAATGCCCAGGGCCAGACAAATACACCCCAGGGTGCTGAAAGAGTTAGTAGAAGATCTGGCGGGCACACTGCCTGTTCTCTTCAATAGATTTCTGGAGTCGGAATGGTACCACTGGAAAGGAGAACGGCACATGTGGTGCCACTCAACAAGTGGACCAAGGATGATCCAGGTAACCATAAGCCAGTCAGCCTGACCTCAACAGTATGTAAACTCGTGGAGACCATACTAAAGGAAAGGCTGGTGAGGTGCATAGAGGAAAATGGTCTACAGGACGAAAGACAGCATGGGTTAGTGGCAGGCAGATCATGTCAAACAAACCTGATTGAGTTCTTTGATTGGATCACGGGGCAGTGCACAAAGGCCATTTGGTGGACACCATATACCTGGACTTTAGCAAGGCCTTCAATTCTGTACCACACGAAAGTTTGATAATGAAGCTAAGGGATCTAGGGTTGGGGAGAATATGGTAATGAAACTCTCCTACAAATGGGATTTCTATAATGTCTTCCTAGGGGTGTCCTGTCTGCAGTAGCTTTATTTTGTCTGCATGAGAGAGCTTCAGTTAGCCTCCATGCCTGTCTCTTTAAGAGAGCACTGATGTTGTATTAGAAAATTAGTCTGGGCTGAGTCCGAGTGATTTCGGCTCATGACCAATCAGACCAGTCCATATAGAAACATAGAAACATAGACTTTGACGGCAGATAAGGACCACTTGGCCCACCCAGTCTGCATATTCTACCTACCTACCTGTATAAGCTGCAGATTCTAGTTAACCAACAGCCTATTTCCTGCAACCCCCACTATAATTGCCTTTTGCTCCATTCTGCAGTCACTACTTGCAGAGGAAGCCCTCTCAGGAATTGTGATGGTTTACTGTTTTCTGTTATCATAATAATAATATAGGAGTTTGTCTAACCTGCTTTTAATTTCAGCTTGAGCTTTTATTCTGGAACTGCCAGTGCTGGAACAATTGAACCTGGGGGACCTAAAATGGAGACTGTCCCAGAGGTCTTGTGGGAAGAAAATTCTGTAGTGATTGTAGTTATATGGGTTTGGCACCTAAATGGACCTGGATTGGGAGCCTTTTCTGAGACAGACAGTTCCTTCAGCCTGCCGAACCCTTTGGATCTAAGAAGATATACCAGAACTGCTGAAGCAGAGTTTCAGTGAAGAGTTGGAGTTTGAGAGTGAACAGCTCAAGCCATCGAACAGTTGCTCCTGGTAGGAGTGTAAGAGAATTGGTGGGAAGGCTCTGCTGGCCTGTCTGTCACATCTTCAGCATTGGAGTATCATCTTGTGTGTGAAATATGGACTTTCTCCGATTGCTGGTTGAGACCTGCCTTGAGGGAGAGAGAAGAGTGTATTATTAATTGTGAGTGGACTGAAGACTTGTTCCAGAAGCAATCAGCCCACCAGACCTCAGAAGTGAGCCTCAAATCGAAAAGTTTGCACAGAGAAGCTGCGATTGGCAAAGGCACTTAATCCGAGCTGTGTCTAAATAAGCTAAGTGCTACAGATGTGCTGAATGTGTTCTGGTTGTGATTTGGTTCCCCATGGTGAGTTCTGTTACTCCCACTGGAGGCTTTTCCAGCGCTCACCACAGACTTTATTCAAACTGTCTGTTCTGCCTGAGCCCTGCCATCTCTGCCTAGGCCACTGCTCCAGATTCAGAGACATCTTCGCCGAAAGACCTGCGCACGGATTTGGCCCCTGCTCAACACCACTGAACAAGTAGTGACCACCAAGAGGTGAGTCATGTAGGCCCTGCTTCCCTGGCAATCCAGTACAACACCCAAGGTTTTCATCTCGCCTGTCCTGCATCACGGTCTGCGCAGCATGGTATAAAACAGGGTAGCTCCTGCAACATCAGCTACAATCATTGTGTGCCATCTGATTTTCTTGTTTTGGGTTTATTGCAATGAACTGAGCCATCTGGCTCAGATATTTAGGTTGAGTGCATGTTAATTGTTTTCCTTCCTAAGGGCCCCAACAACAGCTGCAATGCCGCCTACCCCAGGCAATGCTTCAGGCTAGCCTGTTCAACATACTGGTACTGCAGGGTTGTGGGACTGTGTTAAAGGGACTTACAGTGCATGCTGAAATCAACCTGAGGCAAATCAAAGATATCAGTCACTTGCTAGATTTACACCCCACCTTGTTCACTTCTCCTGAACAAACCAGATTATAGGTTTTCACGTCTAATCTAGCTAGTGTGTACCTTATTGATTGGGTTACTGCTGTATTATAGTATTGTTGTGTTACTGGTCTTATTTTCAGGGGATCCCCAGGCAGCTGCAGAAGATCCAGCCCTGGTGGTGAGTGCAAGAAGTGTGAGCATATCATTACTGTCATATGGTAAATGTGAATGTTCTGTTGCTAAATTGTTTAGGTCACTAGAAGGGTTGGTGGATGGTTATAGCATCCCGGAGGGATACACCAACAGCAGCTATGCTACCCCAACACCATTCCTCTGGGTGGAGGCAGCAATTCACCAAACTCAGGCCCCTTAACCTGTGCCCACTCACGCAGGCAGGGTAATAGCCCATAGGATAGCATCACCTAGGGGTTAGCAGTAAGTTGGATTGAAAACTGGTTGAGTGGTAGAACCCAGAGAGTAGTGGTTGGGGTGAGTTCTCCAGCATCAAGGAGGTCACCAGGGGTCCTGCAGGATCGGTGCTGGGGTCTGCGTTGTTCAATGTCTCCATAAGTGAGATCGGAGAAGACCTTAAAGGCAATATGTGTCCATTTGCAGATGACACCAAACACCGTGGAAGAGTGGACAGTAAGGAGGGATACAGGACCTAAGGGAGGGCCTCACCAGACTAGAGAGATGGTAAGGAATATGTCAACTTAGTTTCAGTGCCAAAAGTGCAAAGTGATGGATGTAGGGGCCCAGAACCCTTGGACAGAGTAATAGATAGGAGGGATCAGGTAACTGCTTCCAAAGAGGAAAAGGATCTAGGAGTAGTGACTATGAGTGACTTGAAACACACCTCTCAGTGTAAAAAGGAGGTGGTGAAGGCTAACAGGATGCTGGGGTTTATTGCAAGGGATTCAGTACTAGTCTGAGTGAGCTTACTTTACCATTGTACAGGTCATTGGTGAGACCACATTTAGAATATAGGGTGAGGTACTGGCATCCTTACCTTAAGGACATCAGCATGCTGGAGGAGTCCAGAGGACAGCAAACAAGATGATCAAGGGGTTACAGGTTAGGTCCTATGAGGAGAGTCTGGGAGCCCTGGACATATACTCTGTGGCAGAGAGGGCAGAAGAGTGATATGATGGAGCCCTTCAAGTACATGAAGGGGATTAACAAAGTGAAAGGGAGGGTCTCCTTAAAATGAGTGACAACAGCATCACTAGGGGCACAGCCTAAAACTGATGGGAGGGGATTCAGAAGGGATGTAAAGAAACATTTCTATACAGAGAGGTGGTGTCCACCTGGAATGATTTGACAGAGGAGGTAGCATCAGCTAGGATGGTAGAGCATTAAAGAGAACCTGGGACAAGCACAAAGGGAACCCTTGGGACCAAGGAAGGGAGAAGAAGGGAGGGAGGGACAGTTGGGGCAGTGTCATTGGCATAAATTGTAAGGCCAGACACTGCATTACTTACTGAGTAGATACAATAGACTGGATGGTTTCTTCTGCTGACTCATTTTGTGTGTTCATAAATTGTGGCCAGAGCTGATACAACTGCAACCAAGCTCACGGAGGTCACAGCGGCACTCTACATAGTCCATTGTGTCCAAGATGGCCATTGAAGAGAATTGCATATGTGCGACTTCACTTCGCAGTTGCAGTGAAGTTGTGCATGTTCACTGAGCTCCAGCGATCATCTTGGGCATGGCAGAATGTTCTGCCATGAGCTCAGTGTATATGCACTACTTCACTGCAACTGCAGATGTAAAGTCACACATGCACACAAAGTTCAGCAGCCATATTGAGCACGGCACGACACAGTGAATGGACGCATGGTGGCGAGTTTGGAGTTGTGAAAATGTGTTCTGCAACTCCAAATTTGTGTGCCTCGATCACATTTTCAAAGCTACAGCAAACGATTGCAGGCTCTGCCCTTTGCAGCCATAATACAAGAATTAGGAGCTTGAGTGAGCCTGTTTTGTGTGCAAGCATGATCACCCTGCATACTGCACTCAGTAAGCCTCGTATTTCATTGCTAAGCAACAATGTGCTGTCTGGGCAGTGGTGTGGGCAGCCTCCATTGTGACTGCATGGAGACCAACCTCAGCTAGCACTAAACATGCCCTTACTCTTACACTATACAAATGAGACAGTGAAGCACACGGTGCACTACTAAATGCCACTGAAGTCAGAAGGACATAGTGCATCTCAATAAGTGTTCTTAAACTCATGTTTAACCTCCACAAAACTAATACTGTTTAGATAACATTTTCTTGCTAGTTACAGAAGCACTAAAGATATTTGTACCGCAGATGTTGTAGGCCATAATAGCAATGGAAACATTTAAAGAGCAACTTTCTAGTATAATGGCTTGTTTTCTAGTTATCTGTAATTTCTGTTACATTCCCTGCTGCTGGTCTGCTAAATATTGTAGATATTGCAGCAATTATTCCATTGAGTCTTTCAAAATGTATAACTTTCCCTGCTAACCACACAATTGTTGTTTGTGACATCACAGTCTGGTGTTATGGTGAGCACTATGATGTCATAAACAAAAGCACTGTGATGTTAACGGGAGGCAAATGTTTTCCATACAGATGTTTTAGATGGACTACCAAGATGTGCTGCAATTCTTGGAAAGGCACATTGATAATGAAAAAAGGTATTGTCTAGTAAATTTTAACAGCTGAAACATTTTATTTATGAAAGCACATGCTGAAGTGTGCAGTTGCTTTTAAGAAGTTCCCTGTCTAAAAGTAACACTGGGAACACAGCAACAGTATTTACAGTACGTTTTATCAGCATATTGTTTTGTGCATTAAAGGACAGTTGTGTAAAGGTTTTTGAAGTTTGCTGTAATTACCTATAATGAAAGGGTAAAAGTACAAGTACTGAATTTAGTGTTACTTTAGACTTGCACCATACAGTATGTGTCTGAACGAAGTTTCTTGAGAGTAGTTCTAAACAGAATGAATGGAGATTTGGGTCAGAGATTAACTTTTGAAGTGCAAATTGAACTGAAAATTTGTTAACAAATAGTGAGAACAGTATGATGATTTAATTCAAAATTAGTTTTGTTCCTTCCACCAGCAAGGGTACATAATGTTATTAGAAACATTGCTGAAGGCAGCATTATTCTGGGATGAGAATGGTGCGTTGTGTATGGCAGTATGATGCAATAATACTGGAGAAATCAATTATTTAAAATAAAGCAACTTGCAGAAGGGTGATTTGCACTGACTGAAAACTTGTATCTGATACTTGAAGATGATTGTAAGAGACATACTGGGAGGACAGAAATCTTAATGTATAATTAATAGTTACTGAACTAAAAATTTCTCAATGATTTAAAAAAGTAAGCACCGGTTTATTCATTACATTTGTTAACAGCAACACAGCATCAAATACTAACTAACTGTTGCACTTAAAATGTGATTATATCAGTGAGCAATTAGACAAAGTTAGGTGAGTTTGAATATGAAATATAAAAACATTGCATACATCTTTTCTAAAAAATAGGAGGGCGATGATTTCCCTGAGGAAGCCCTTACAAGGTTAAAACATCAGGCCATTTGCATCATTATCAGAACCAGAAGCAACGATCAAATAAATAAAAGAAAATGTGTGGGCGAACATTTAGTTGGTGTTTGTCTAACTATTTTCACATTTGATTGTAACAGGAGCCACTGTCACTGTATATACAACTTGCTATTGACTGTAAGAGTACTCAGAGGGACTACATGTTTTGTGCACCTTTTCTTCTCAGATGGTGCCTTGTTTCAAGAAACTGGGAGTAGAAGGAGCTTCAGAGATTACATGGATGGAGAGAGGACAGCCAGGGAGCAGTGTAGGGGTTTCCACACTGAGTTGACTTGTGAAGCTTAGACTTCTATTTTAACAGTGAGTGCTCCTTTAGCTGGAATATGTAAGAGGACCACCTAGAGGAATGGTAACAATGGAAGGTTCCCTGGGATGGGAGCAATCTAATGTCCAGCTTGAAGATGACTCCCAAAGCCACAGAGGGACCAGTGGTCAGGACATGATCAGAAAGATGCCCATACTGGAAAGAAGGTACATGAATATCCAATACAGAGCATCTTCAGTACGATGTGTGACTGGCAAGGTAAGAGGTCCTGCCCTGCATAGGAGTTCATGGTATCCCAGAGAGTGTGACCCAAGGTGGAGGGGTAATCCTTGATATGCAGTTGGATTATGGTTCAGAGGTTCATGGAAGAGGTGTAGCATTGCATGGTATCAGTGGCTGAGGAGAAGCTAGGTTTGGTGCCTGGGCTTCCTCAAGGAGAAAGTTGGTGGGGGCGATGTGGTGCAAATCATCTCAAGTCATAACTGCTTTGTTGTTAATTAATGATTAATTGTCTGACAGACTTTCACAGCCAGATGTATACAGGGAATTTTAGAATTGAGATAAGCATCTTGAGGCTTACTGGAACATTATTGAATATGACAGACTATCTGGATCACTGAGGAGCGGATGGGAGGGCGTGAATGTGAAGAGACAGCTATGGCAGAGCCATGGTAAATCATAAGTGGTATAGGATGATCAGAAATTTAGGAAATAAAGCAGAAGGTTTAACCTCAAAAATCCAACTGTCTGGTGCTATTGGAGGAAAAGAAGCTTACTTATGTCCTGTACTGTATATGAGCTGTGGTCACTGAAGTGAGGAAATTAAACCACTTGTGTAACTTGCCTAACACAATTAGGCTCCATGGACCTACAGGGATCTGCAAATGAATTTAGTTACTGTACATGAAAAACAAACAAACAAAATGTACTCTACATTTGCCTTATGTAAGTCTATGTTTTCAGAAGCATCCTGGACTACAGTTCCAAATCATGTAGAAACACTTGGGTGCCCCAATTACAGTAAAAAGAAAAGAACTGTTGTAGGGGGCTCTTCCTGTTGAGCTGTGTCAACCTCCTAGGAAGGAAGGATCTTGGATTGGGATAACCCCAGAGGCAGTCTGGCTGCAACAATGGTGCTCACCTGGGATATAGGTAATTTGATGAAAAAACAGTGAGTGGTCTGATTTCTGCTAAGATGTCACCTGCAGGACTAATTTGGGTGAGACAGGGCCTAGAGATGAGATTACTACTGACCAGAGCAAATGATACATAAATACACAGATACATAGATACTATTGCCAGATAAGGGCCTATGGCCCACCCAGTCTGCACATTTGAGCTTGTAAGATCACTTTAAGTTTTTCTAGAAGTCTGTTGCCCTCACCCCTGACCGCCAGGATTTCCTTATGTCTATCCCATGCATTCTTAAATCCTGTGCTTGTTTCAGCCCACACTTCTTCAGGCAGGTGTTCCACTTGTCCACCACCCTTTCTGTGAAGAATTCTTCCTCATGTTTCCTCCGAATAGCCCTCCGTCCAACTTCGTCCCATGCCCTCTAGACCTGGAACATCTTTTGCTGGAAAATAGTGTTTTCCTGCACCTGTTCCTCCCCATAAGGCCCTTGTATGTCTCTATCATATCGCCTCTCTACCTTCTCTCCTCCAGGAGTACATATTCAAGTCCTTCAGCCTGTCCTCACAGGACTTGTGATGCAATCCCTGTATCATCTTTGTTGCCCTCCTCTGAACCTTCTCCACCCTGTCTATGTCCTTGCATAGGTAAGGTCTCCAGAACTGTACACTGTACTCCAGGTGGGGCCTCACTAGTGTCTTGTATAGTGGAATTATGACCTCCCTTTTCCTGCTGGTGATGCCCCTGCCTATGCATCCCAGCATCCTATTTGCTTTACCTGCCACCTTGTCGCACTATTTCCCTACCTTGAGGTCCTTAGAGATGAAAACCCCAAGGTCCCTTTACTGCTTGGTGCATATTATAGCCTCACCACCCAACTGATATGTTGTTCCAGGGTTTTGTGCCCCATACAGTATGCGTTATTTTGCACTTTTGTGTTAAATTTCAACTGCCAAACCCTTGACCATTCTTCAAGCTTCTGCAGGTCTCTCCTCATTCTGTCTACACCCTCTGGTGTGTCAACTCTGTTTCAGAGCTTCATGTAATCAGTGAACAGGGAAATTATGCCTTCTAGGTCCTGTGCAATGTCACCAGTAAAGATGTTGAATGGGACTGGTTCCAGTACTGACCCCTGTAGCACCTCACTGGCCACTCTTCTCTCTGTGAGTGACAGCCATTTACCACCACCCACTGTGTCCTGCCACCCAGCCAATTACCCACCCACTGCACTACTGTTCTCTGGTTCTACTTGTTAGATATGGGGGTAGGCCATTAGGTACCTCCTTGCTGATCTGCCCCCGGCTAGTTTAAATGTTTGTCCATGTAGCATTTAAACTTTTCATTGAGGGCTTGGATTCCCCTCAGAATGGATGCAGGTCATCTGGCCTGAACAAGCCCCATCCCTCAGGTGGGTCCCCAGTCATCAATGAATCTGAACCCTTCCTAGCAGCACCAGTTCTTCAGCCATGTGTTAAGGTTCCTGGTGCGTGTGCCCTCTACTCTCCCATGCCTCTCACTGGTAGTACTTCCAAGAAGGTGGCAGATGTAGCTACTTGCTTGAGACCCTCCCAATTTTCTAAACTCTTCCTGAACTTTCTTAGGCTCCCTGTTTGCCAGGTCATTCATTTCTAGGTGGATAAATGACATCCCGACTTCCTCCCATCTTGCCTTCCCAGTGATCCCCAGGATCTCTCTCCCAAATCCAACCATGTCATGGCACCTGGTAGGGACCTTACCTCCCTGTCCTCCCCTCACATAGTCCTAGCTTGATCCCTCATATGATGAGAGTCCCCCATCAGGATTCACTTCCTCCTCCTCCCTGGGGTCCACTGCTCCCCCACTGAGGTCACCTCCTCAGTTCACCTCCACATCTTTCCTTCCACTTCTCCTGGTTTCTCTGTCTGGTTGTCTCTGTTTGCCAGTGTGGCATATGAGTTCTGGAGTGGAACAGGATTTGGGATGTGCCTCTGCTTGACTGTCCTAACCCTCCGCTGACCCAACCACTGTTCAAGTGCTCCTTGTTCTTGGCATTCTTTGAGGCAGCATCATTAGACTGTGTGGTCTCTGGATGGGGACGAAGGTACTCCTGACCCAGATGACCTCTGCTCTAAGTCTGGCTACCTCTTCCACTGTCCAGAGATGCCAGCAGACAGGCAGCACTTCAGCATTTAGAAGGTCTGCATGAATCATTGCCCACATCCACTGCATTGCACCACTCCCACATTATTCTGCATTATATAGCTATTACACTATTTGTGTAATTACACTATTACACTATTTGTCTGTTAGCTATTACACTAGTTGTCTGTTTCTGAAGCCCTCCTTCTAGTTTCCCTAGATGCATAGTTCTCCTTCTAGGTCCCTGTATTTGGTTTTGGAAGTATTTTGCTTAATGTCAGTTTGTATATGTGTGTGTATGTGTATAATTTACGCTACAGTAGCCCGAGGTTGACTGCAGTTCTATGTTACTGCAACTTGTGCTGAGGGTGGAGCCTCCCCCTTATTCCCTCCTACTCCACAGCTCTTGCTGTTCCCTTTGCTTGGCTCCTGTCAAGCAGATTTAACAGGGCATTTAATTAACAGTCAGGAGGGGTGGGAAGGTGGGTAAATTTGCAGCAAGTAAAACAGCAAGGAAATAACAGCCCCACTTAAATCACACCAAAATAGGTTTCAAATTTTCAACAGCAGTAAAAATAGCAGGAAAAGGGCATGAAGGAAAGGGCATGAAGAAGTGATGCCTGATGTATGCAAGGTGGTAGTGGCCCTGGATTCCTATAAAGGACAGTGAGTGGTTATGAGTTTCATGGAGGAGTGTCTGGCATTGAAAAGACATCCCTTTGGAAGCAATGAGAATGAAGACTGCATGTGTACCAGCTTTGTGTGAGGAAAACACACTGTGGATCATAGAATTTGCTCAGTTGAATGCTGTGGTTTGTAAGAGAGGATCACTGGGTGCGATCAGGGTAGCAGCAGTGCTCCAGATAGGTTTTAGGTCAGGAAGTAAAACATCCTAGTTTTCCAGCCTGGTAGTATTTTGATCTGCTAGGTAGTATTTTGTGACATGGTCACACTGTTCTGGTGGATGACATGCCTGACACACATCGAGTTTGTGTATTTTTAAAATAGTTAATGAACACTAATACATTTCTTAAGTAATGATGAAATACAAACAGTTACAGAGACAGACAGACAGAGATCACACATCACTCACAATATAGAATAATAATAATAAACTTCATTTATAGGGTGCCTTTAGAATGCCAAGGCACCTAACAAATTTAAAATCACAGAAACAAACATTTCAGCAACATATAATAAAGAGCAGATCATTAACAACATCAAACAGTTACTCACCAAATGCTTGGTGCCATAAAAATGTTTTCAGCGCTTACTTAAATCCCACCATCGACATGCACTCCGTAACCAATGGGGTAGAGAATTCCAGAGGGTTGGGGCTGCATGCATAAAACCTCTGGCCCCAGAAGATTTCAACCACACCCTTGGAATCTCCAGCAACCCCTCATCGGCTGAGCAGAGTGACCATCCAGGGCGATAAGGACCCAGGAGCTCTTTTAGGTGGTCCAGGCCCTGTCCATGTAGGGCTTTAAAGACAGAAGACCGACCTTAAGGTGATCCACCACTGAACTGGCAGCCAGTGCAGTCCACGTAGAACTGGTGAAATATGACAGGACCAAGACAATCCGTCAAGAGCCAGGCGCTGTGTTCTGCACTAGCTGCAGGTGATGGATTCCACCCCTGGTAGACCTAGGTGCAGGGAATTGCAATAATCTAAGCGCAAAGACACAACAGTGTGGATCAAAGTAGGAAGGTCGCTGAACAGAACAAGGTGCTTAATCCTCGAGATATTCCTCAGGTGGTAAAGGAAGATTTCATGACAGCCAACACCTGAGAATGCAGGGTCAGCCCTTCATCAAAAATTACCCCAGGTTTGCACCTGTTCAGAGGTTGGGAGAGATACACCGAAGAAAAGTCCAGAGGGTAAACCCACCCCAACCCCTATTCTGTGACCCAGATCCACAACCAGCACCTCAGTCTTACCTGAGTTCAACCTCAACCAACCTGAATCCATCCACTCCTGTATTTCTGTGAGACAACTATTAAAGACCGAAAGCTCCATCCTGGTCGGGCGCAAAAGAAAGGTAGAGCTGGGTATCATCAGCATAGCAGTGAAACCTCAGCCATACCTTCTTACAATATTTCCCAGGGGCAGCATATACACTCACGACACAACATAGGGACAGCACCGACCCCTGAGAAACCCCACATGACAGAGAAACTGGATCCAAGGAATAAACCCCAGATACCACTCTGCATTCTTCCTATGAGGAATGATGTAAACCACCTAAGGACTGTACCAGCCAGTCCACAGATGAACCTCAGAAGGTCGAGCAGGACCCATGGTCCACAGTGTCAAATGCTGATGAGAGATCTAGAAGAACCAAGATGGAACAGCTCTTCCAATCTCTAGCCATCAGGAGATCATTGAGCACCAGAACCAGCGTTGTCTCAGTACTATGCCTTTTTCAAAATCAAGACTAGAGGGTTCATAGATGTCATGGATGGTCAAATGGTCCTTCAGCTGTGCAGCCACTACTTTCTCAATCACCTTCCTAACAAGGGAAGGTTAGAATGGTCTGTAGTTTGCAAGGCAGTCTGGGTCCAAAGAAGCTTTCTTCAAGAGAGGTGTCACCACCGCCTCTTTCAGGAAGCTAGGAAACTCACCTATTTCCAAGGAGCACCAGACTATCCAAGCTAGGACTGGACTGATGGAATCAAGACAACCCAAAATCAGGAAGTAGGTCCTGGGTCCAAACTACAGCATGTAGGGTGCACACTCTGGACAATCTGCATGACATCCATGAGCACGCTGGTCGGTCAAAGGTACTCCGGAAAACCGAGGTGCAGAGGCAAAAATATAGTAAAGCATTGCAAACCATTTACAATTTAAAACACTAGTACTGTAGATAGCCTCACAATTCAAGTTCACACTATTACTGGTGTTTTGTTTTGCTTTGCTACAATTTTAGCCATAATGGTGCCATATGTCTCCCCTTCTCCATCAGGTTCCCTTTACCATGCTGTCTCTGCATTTGGTGTGGTCCCAATAATGCATTAACAATTCCCCAGCACCAATATGGCCCTTTGTTTAAAGTTTTATTTTTCTGTCTTTTATATTGACCATTATCACCGACCCTACGTGTATCTTTCCCCATCCCTCTCTGTCCACTTTCCCTTTCCCACCCACTTATAGCCCTCCATGTGGTCTCAGGAATACAATAAAATATTCCAACACATAGTCTGGACATAATTGAAATTTTCTTCTGTCCTTTTCACTGAACCCAATCAAAACAAACAAACAAATAAATAAACACATAAACATATAATCCAGGCTAGGTGGATATTTCTCAAACATACAGACTATGGACTTTCTACAGAATTGTAAATCTTCATAACTTCATTGCTGTATGTCTGAAAGGGCCGATAAATACTTCCTTTACAACATTGACTCTGACAGGACCCAGGAAGCAAAACGTAACCCCTCCCCAAGCTAAGCTTAATGACACATATTACTCTTCTGAGGAAACATCAAGCCATCTACATGACAATCTGTTGTCATGGTGACTCATTTGTATACCTCTCAGTGCAGTCAAATTTCAATGGAGGCCAAAGCACTCAACAATCAGAGCACATTGTTTTTATGTATGTATGTTTGGTGGGAGGGGAATCAAACTGTAGCTGTGTCCTATTTGAAGGCAGGCTCCTGAAGTTATAATTGCAATGTAAATAATATTTAATTAACCAATTCCACTAGTGCGTTTTCTGACTAGCCCTCCTTAGGAGTGATTTTTCGATAGAAACATTGGCTTCTGCAATTATGTGCATCTGATTTTGAAAAGTTGCAGCCATTGTACTTCATTACAGTCCATTTCTTGTGCAAATACAGGCAAGCAAGCTCGGGACCAGCTGCTGGAGAATCATAGCCACCAATCCAAAGTTGCTTCAGACACTATTCTGATAAGCAGGCTGCCCTAGTGTGTCATTTATCAATTTTATGCTTGCTGACTAAACATATCTGTATGTTTTACAACAAACTAAATAAAGCAAATATAAATGAAGTATTTTGAAATTACTGTCTCCACCTACAAACCCAAAGCACATTTATATTACACCTTTGGCTTAAAATATTTCATTTTCTTTTGAAATGTTTATTTTCAAAGATCACAGATGTTATTGATGGGTGAGCCGCATTGCTCATGGGTGCTTGTGGCCCCACCAGGCTTGCAAATCACATCAAAATTTGTAAAGGTATTAGTCCTATTAGTCAGGTCACAAACACCCCAGGGCCAGAGTTTCATCTGAGGCAACATTTTCCACATTTCATGTATTATAAGAAATGTTTTAAAATCTCTGCACTCTGTATAAGCGCATGCTTTTTTTCCCAATTGTTTAACCAGGAGACACACTAAGCTGAAAGCATATGTTTACTATCTTAATTAATTTTGCTAGGATCAGTGTAACATTTTATGATCCAGGCATAGTCCTCTTAGGTGCCCTGGCCCACTATCTCTCAGTGAAGGTCATGTTAAAACATCAATGTTATTTAAAGGTGATCGATTGTAAATGCTCAAAGAGGTAATCTTATTTGATGCCAATCTGAATTTGAAGGTTCATAAACCAGGAAAATTGCCTGATTAGGAGATCACAAGCACATCTTTCAAGTCACATTAATTTGACCACTCTGTATACCCCAGGTAATATCAAACTGAAACAGCAACTTTTAAACCATGGCTCTAATCGCTCAGATATTATGGGCACATTCTGTACAGTACTGTACAGACTGGTCAGATTAATGAGATTAGAGTGATGTGCCTCGATTTCTAATTTGGCAGTTTTTCATGTGTTTTTTAACCTTTAAATTCAGATTGGTGTCAATTAAGGTTTGCTTTTTGAGCATTTACGAGCATATAGACCGTATGACTCAGAGCCGATCTGCAACTGTAATTTGGTGCAAGAATTAGGGCTCCTTGGAAAGAGTGCCTATACTCTTCAAGAATAAGGTATGCAGCACTTGAGAGAGGTGACAGACAATTGTTATAAAGAAAAAGGTCCACCAGGAAGGTGCAAGGACTTCTTAGCAAACATGCATAAAAATCTACCAGTTCTGCAAATGTTGAAGATTAGTAGTACATTTACAGTATACAATAATAAAGACCGAATTAGAAGACCCAAGACTTTTATCCATGTAGATTAAACAGCAAGGTTCCAACATAATTTAGTAGCACGGACAAAAAGCCAGTTTTCTCATGAAGCAATTGAAAGAGAAGAAACTGTGACAGCAGACTTGCAACAACTGTGTACTCTACTTTGGTGGGGCATTATAATTGCAGAACAGATACATCTTATTTTTATATGCAGATGTGTAAGGTACACCTTTGTTTAGAGGCATTTACACCTCCTGTTGTCATAGGAACCGTTAACAAACTTGTATCTGTGTATAAAATACCACCACCAGTGAAACTGCATTTAAAACACTCCAAAGTGGGATTACTGTAATAACCACCAAATGTGATGTACAAATACAATTGGCATAAACATGGCAGACTGAAACTGAAAATGATAACTGCCATTCCTCCATGTTTTCTTTAAACTCAGATAACACACTGTATATTGTTCATGTTATTGGTCTTATTCATAGTACTGAGATCAGTAAATCATTCTGTTAAACTAGACAAGGTCTCTGTTAGGCACCAAGAATCTACATTCCTCCCTGAACATTTGTGCCACACCTCTATGGTAATTCGAGGCATTGCTTATCATAAATCTTCAATGAGCCAATGTTTTTGTTACAATAAAAATGTGTACACTTTAATTGCTGCAAATGAAGAAAACATAGACACGCTATTCTTTTCCATTTTATTCTTAACACTCAGTAAATAAGCTTGATTTTTGTCTCTTCAACCTCAACAAACATATGTTTACTATCCCAATAAATTTTGCTAGGATCATGTTATTTAAAGGCGATCACTTGTAAATGCTCAAAGAGGTAATTTTATTTGATGCCAATCTGAATTTAAAGGTTCATAAACCAGGAAAAACTGCCTAATTAGGAAATCATAAGCACATCTCTCTAGTCACATTAATTTGATATTAAATATACTGTATACATTGATGACCATCTAACAATAATACAAACTGTCCAATTAAATGACCGATTCCAGTGTTTTCTGATAAGGAACTGAGGCCATTTGAATTTATGTAATTTAGTTTATATAAAACCAAATTATTCATTATATATTAAACAGATTGGTAATATTTTTTCTATTTATATGATTTATTCATATGAGGAACTATAAAATGAATTAGCTTTGTGATATTACAATTTAATGTTTGACATCTGACCCCAAGCATGAGTGTATCAGCAGATGCCACAATCTGAGCCTGAATTGTTGAGTAAAATATTCCAGTTCCAAGTAATTTTACAGAAACTGATGACCACTGAGTTATAAGCACCTGATCTGAACTTGTTAAAAACAATGAGAATAAAAACAGCATGATTGACTGCCACAGTGTGATGAGTGAGTGGCAGGTCACTGATAGTCATACTGCACTGTGTGTCACAAACTGATGAATGTGTTCATTTATTTGCTCAAAAATACTGAGCCATGCTATTTTCCTTTTCTTTTGTTTCAGTTTTATGTAGAGATCGGACACTGGATGGACTTAATCCTACAGCACACAATGCCTAAACATAGCCTCAGCTGTTTCAATTGTTTCCTTGATAGTTACTTTTTTATTTTTCTCAAGCAAATCATGAGTTGCTGCTGTGAAAGTCTCAGAGTGAACTGAAACAAAAGAAAAAGGAATAAATAACAACAGCTCAATAATTTTAGAGCAAATAACATGCACATATTTAGTTATGGACTGATGGCAATATCTAAATGTTGTATATCACCAAACATGCTCACATTTACCACTAAAATTCATGATTCTGTCACAGGGGATCACGTGATGCAGAGCACTAGTAGAGCCTCTCCTTAGAGCTCCGACCTCCGAGCCTCTTATATGTTTTAAAAGTTGGTATTTTGTTTCTTTGGACATCTCCACTACTTGATCAGATTTTAGGGAGAAGAGATACATAGGTCTGCTGTGTCTGATGGAAGTGGAAATGAAGAGCTTTACCCAAGCTCCATCACCTGCCTCCACAGAGAGGCCTCCAAAAATCCAAGGCCTCAGCTACTCAGCAAAACCCAGTCCCCGCTGCAGACACCGTCGATCTGAGCCGCTCACTTTAGCCAGATTAAGGAATTTCAACCTTTTAAGGTTGAAATGAAAGAACTTGTGGTGGAAATTAAAAGTTTAACGTATGCCCTGGAAGACTTATCACAACGAACGTCTGATAATGAGACCCGATTCGATCTCTAGAAGGAAGGAATGAAAATTGGAACCAGATTTAGCATCATGCAGCAGCGTATTGCTAAACTTGAAGTTAAGGTTGAAGACTTAGAGGGTCGCAGTCATCTAATAATGTTGTCATTATTGGCCTTCCAGAGAAGAAGAAGGGGCTACCCCATTAAGTTCGCACAGAAATTTGTGGAAAAGGCCGCAGGACCCTCACCATTTGGGCATGCCTGCATAATAGAAAGAGCTCACCGGGCCTTAAGAGCTTCACCTCCTCCAGGAGCTCCCCGACCTTTATCTTCCGCTTCTTAAACTATCTGGGCGTCAGCATTTTCTCCCTAAAATCAAAGATATAAAGGAGTTGCATTGTGAGGGTGCTAAACTGAGAGTGGTTCAAGACCTGCCACTGTCGATATGGCAAACAAGAGCGACTTACCATCCGATTATCAAAAGCTAATTGCAGCGGATATTAAGTTTAGAATGGGCTACCCTGCTCGATTTCAAGTAGTGGTAGCTGGATCATGGCATGGTTACAAGAGCTTTGAATCCATGTTGGATGCTCTTAAAGTAGCATTCCCTAATCTAGTTAAAAATCCCTGAAGTTGTTGAAACAGGTGATTCTCAGCATGCTTGGGCAAACAAATCAAGCTTGTCTTGGCAAAAGTATAAATGTGCCTTTGAAAAAGCATTTTGGGAAGTGATTAGTACTTTACAAAATAATAAATGGGATGCCTAGTTTGTTTCTCATCAGACTGCTCTCAATCTGGACCCTTTTCCCTGTTCTGGTTGTTTGCTCCCTTGATTCTTACCTCTCATCTACGTGTTGGATGTAAGGAGTTCGGGATAAGCCTGCTCCTGCTCCCCAGTCTTGAAAATGTCCTGGCTTTAGAGCTTTTAGGAATCTGGTCGCAAATCTTGGCCAAAATAACCCCGAGTTTAAAGCTTGTGCACGCTGCTATCGGGATATGCTACAACACTATCAGCTAGAGCCAGAGACTGCTAAATGGTTATGAACATTTCAGCAGACATTCAGTTAGTTCAGTGATATCAATTACTGAATAAGCAGTACGATGAAATCTGTGAACCATTTTCTACTCTTTAGGCAGGTGTACAAGAATTCCTACTAAGGAGAGCAACATAATTTTGATGCCTGTTTTAGGGGTTGATCTACTTTGAAATAATTGAGCAGGAAATGGAACAATGTAATGCTAATGTTTGGTTTAAAAGATTAGTAAGGTGGTCAATGGGTAAAATACAATTTCTGGTTTTGATAAGCCTATGTATGTGGGTTAAAATAGTGGAATTTTTGTATTATTGACAATTCCTACTAATTGTCATTACATCTGGAATAGCTTTTCTCGTTAGGAGATTTAAAAGTAGTAAATCTCATTATTCTGCATACCCTATTATGCTATATAGTTGATTCTGGGAGGTGGGGTGGAAGGGGAGGAGTGGTAACATCAGGTGGACTGCAGGCATGGTCATTGGTAGATCGGGAGAGATGAGGTGGAAGGAAAAGTGGTTTAGGGCAAGTTATTGTTTTGGGTTTGGGAATTTCAGGTTTTGGATTTTGGAACAAGAGGGGTGGATGGAATGGTGGGTTGCACAGCCACATAAAGCTCTGGAAAAGGAGGGTGGGCCTGGTTACAAAGATATTAGTCATTCTAGAGACAAAAGATGGTTTAAATAATGTCTAGGAATATTAACTTTGTGAGCTGGAATGTTAAGGAAACTCGCCATAGGTCGAAACAATACAAGATTTTAAAACATTTAGAGTATGTAAAGCAGATATAATGTTCATTCAAGAGACCCATTTACTCAATAGTGAGAGTAACCATTTAAGTAGATTACAATCGGTCAGGTGTTTGCCTCGGAAGGCAACACCCAGAGTAGAGGAGTGATGGTCATGATTGTAGGTCAGTTCCATTTAAACTGGTTCAAATACTCCAAGATACTTTAGGGAGATACATTTTATTAGGGGCACTCTGCACACTTTGGAGATTGTGTTGGGGTCGATTTATGGCCCTAATGTCGATACCCAAGATTCTTTGTGCAGATTATGGAAGTACTCACACCTTTTCTTAATCTGCCCATCATTATAGGAGGGATTTAAATTGGTATTGGATCCATCTGCAGACAGGTCTGGGTCTGTTAGGAAGGGGCTATCTCCTGCCCAAAGAGTGGTTAGAGAACTGATGGACCAAATAAGCCTTTGTGATGTGTGGAGGATCCTCCACCCGAATGACCGGAATTTACTTTCACCTCTCAAGTGCACGCCACCAGGTCCAGAATTGACTATGTTTTGATTTCAAACACTCTCATATCGGGTGTACTGGATGCGAATATAGCCCCTGGGCTACCTTCTGACAACTCTTTAGTTACATGCTCAATCATTTTCCCTCTCTTCCTAAATTAGGGGTAGATGGAAAATTACAATCAGTTATTAAAAGATTCGAAAGTGGTTGAGTTTATCTCTTCCCAGATAACAGAATTTATCTCTCTCAACCATAACTCCACCAGTCGGCCCGACATGGAGTGGGGGCACTCAAGGCTTACTTGAGAGGGACCCTGATAGGGCTGGCTTCCCGGAGAAAGAAAGAGAGCAGAAATGGATCTCTGAATTACTCACTCAGATTCGAGAAAAGGAGACTGGGTTCTCTTCTTCCTCATCAGAAGAGTATAGGCAGGAGCTAACTCTGTTACGTGATTCATATCTTAAGATGCTAGGTGAACAGGCTAAGTGCGATCATTAAAACAGGGGCTGTATATACTGATCAAGGGGAAAAAGCTGGCCGAATGTTGGCTAGGCATGTAAAACAACTGGATTCTACCAGATTAGTGGCGGCCATCCATTCTTTGGAGGATGGTTCCATTAAGGACTCCTAAGGATATTCTGGGGAATTCAGAAAGTATTTTATGGAGCTATTGAGCCATGAGTGATCCACCATCAGAGGAGAAGATGCGGTGTTACTTAGGTGGTTGAATTTGCCTTCCTTGAGGGAGCTTAATCAGGCCAAGTTGATTGCACCCATCACAGAGAGTGAAATAGACTGGGTTATTAAGTCCCTCACCTCCGATAAAACACCAGGCCCAGATGGATTCTCCCAATTTTACAAAGTCTTTTCTAAAGAGCTAACCCTTCATTGTTGAGTTTGTTTCAATGTATTTTAAGTGGAGCCATTACAGATGTTTCTTTGTTTGAGGCTTTAATTGTACTCTTGCCCAAACCAGACAAACCCCTGAGTCGGTGTCTAGTTATAGACCCATTTCGCTTCTTAATCAGGATATTAAAATTCTCACCAAATTACTGGCAGATCGGGTCAATGAGGTTCTTCCTGGATTAATTGGAGCTGAACAGGTGGGATTTATGAAGGGAGATCTTCAGTGGACCATTTGCGGACTTTGGCACACGTCTTCTCAGCCTCCAGGAAGCTGATCATCCTGATACTGGTCTCACTGGATGCTGAGAAGGCCTTTGACAGAGTTCACTGGAAATACCTGTTTATGGTGATGGAGTCATTTGGTTTCCCACACATTTTGTTCTTGGGTCAGTTCTATTTATAAGTCTGCCACCGCAAGAATTGCTTGTAATGGTATAATATCAGATCCCTTTAAGCTTTTGTTGGCACTAGGTAAGTTGCCCATTGTTCCGCTCCTTTTAATTTATATATTGAACCACTTATCACGTGGATTACACAAGCACATGAGGTAGAGGTATTCAAGTATGGGGGCATACCACTAAATTACTAGCGTACGCTGATGACCTACTGCTTCAGATTTCTCATCCATTCTCCTCTATTCCTGCTCTATTAGAAATGTTCCAGGGTTTTAGTGAAGTTGCCAATTATAAGCTCAATACCGGGAAAACTGTGGTATTTCCTTGAATCACAAAACCTTTATACATGCTATTACCCCTTTGGGCTAACTTGGAGTGTAGATGCAATAAAATAATTAGGCCTCACACTAACAAGATCCCTGCTCATATGGTTCAGTTAAACCTAGATTCATTATTGCACGTATTGAGGTTGATCTTAAAGATGGGCTCTGCTTCCACTGTCAACGTGGGAAAAGTTAATTTAGTTAAAATGAACATATTCCCTGTCTGTTCTACCCTATAAGTATGTTAAATGTCTGGCTCCCTTAAAATGGCTTAAGAAAGTCCATGGTATAATTGCCAGTTTATTTGGAATTATAAGAAACCCAGATTGGCTTATCACAAATTAGTCGCTCCCAAACTGATCGGAGGACTGAGACTTCCTCATATAGGGTTGTATTACTGGGCCAGTCATGTTAACAAATATCTTACGTGGTTGACACCGATCGATTCCCAGGAACATAGTAATTATGTTCCCTTTTAGTTAAAGTTAGAGATATCTCATATACTAGAACTAGGACTCACACCCAGGGCTCTGATGTATTGCACTCCAAACTCTCTACCCACATCTCTTCATAACTCCCTATTGAGCTATCCATTAGAGTCTATTCGCCGCTATGCACCTTTTAAAATATTGTCATAATAAAGATCCATCCCACCACTAAAAGGCAACCTCAACCTCCTACTAGATGGCAGACCCATCTGGGGTAATTGGCTACCACAGCTAGGGAGGGCCTGATTAAAGACTTAATATTGGCAGAGGGCGATGGTTAACCTCAGCTGATATTTTGAATAAATTTCAAATTCCACAGGCCAATGTATTCAAAAGTTTTCAACTCGGCATTTGTTGGTTAAAAAGTGGGCATGATCCCTCTATAGTTTCAGTTCCCAATTTTATGGTGAAATGGGACCATTGGCGGGAAAGGCTCATGCAGTTTTGGCATCTATAGAGGACTTCTTAGCTGGATACATTCCCTAAATCTTGCACCGTAAATTACTGGTCTTCATATTTCCCAGAGTATGAACCCAATTGGGCATGTATCTGGAATACATGTCATAAATTCCTGTCACAAGACAGGCTTAGATTAATACAATTTAAATTATTGCACAATATTTACTACTCCCTTAAAACTGGCTAGATGAGGTATGGTGTCCTCCTCTACCTGTTATAGATGCCAGCAGGTTAGTGGAGACTTCCTCCACATTTTTGGAGCTGTCCCAAAGTGGCTCCACTCTGGGCTAGAATCAAGCAAAGTCTGGATCCTCTGCTGGGACTGGATGATTTGTTTACAGCGGAGATATGTGTACCCCATCTGGACTACTGTGTGCAGTTCTGGAGACCCAGTCTTCATAAAGACATAGAAAGGATGGAAGCTGTCCAGAGGAGGGCAACTAAAATGGTGCAGGGTCTGCACCAGAAGACATATGAAGAGAGACTTAGGGGCTTAATATGTATAGCCTCGGGAAAGGAGGGAGAGGGGACATGATAGAAACTTTCAAGTACCTCAAGAGTTCAACAAAGTCCAAGAGGGTAGCATCTTTCAAAAAGAGGTGTGTAAGAACAAGGGCACAATTTGAAGATAGAAGGGGTGGCTCAGAGGTAATTTAGGAAGTATTTTTCACAGAGAGGGTTGTGGATGCATGGAACGACCTTCCGGAGGAGGTCATGGAGTCAAAACAGTGGTGGAATTCAAACAAGCATGGGACAGTCATAAGGCAAGTCTAGGGGTGGGGTAGAAAGAAGTAGGCTGCTGGTTAACTAGGATCTGCAGCTTATCCAGTAGAGCAGGAAATGGGCAGACTGGGTGGGCCAGCGGTCCTTATCTGCCGTCAAATTCTATGTTTCTATGTTTCTGTGTTTCTATTAGGGATGTCTCTACTACTTGTATGCAGTAGGAAATATCATATTTGTCTGATATCTGCCTCTGTTAAAAGGTGGTATTGAGGCATTGAAGGATACCTAGATATTACTTATGGCAAGTGGTTACAAGAATTACCTAATCTCAGAACGGAAAGGATTATTGCTAGTCTTCAGAATAATCTACTCAAGTTTAACTGGATCTGGGGTCCTTTATATGCGCTCTATTCATTACCAGATAAGGAGTGATATCTGAAGTGCTACATAACAGGATGTGTATTATGTGTGCTGTGCTGGGGGGTTGGGGAGGAAGTCATGGGGGATGAGGGGGATGTGGGGATGAATACATCCAGTGCCATGTCATCTTTAACTTCTGATGTAATAACTATCAGCTATTTTGAGGGTGGATGTATTCTTGTAATCTAAAATCTCAATAAAATTTGAATGGAAAAAAATGATTCTGTCACAGCATCAAATCAGTATTTGACTGAGAAAAAATAAAAACAATGGGAAAAAAGATTGCAGTGCTCATGGGCCACTATAAATAAATTTAATGGGAAGACAATTATTCAGCAATTAGATATAAAGAAAAAACTGCAAAATGAATGACAGACAGAGAACAAAAAGAACAATAGAAGAAGCCTCTATGAATAGCATTTCAAAACTGTTCAAATCAAAATGTGTTCTGTACCATAACAGAAACATGAGGCAGACCTTCATTGTTATTATTACTAAACCCCATCCCCGATCAGTTGCATTTGTATTATGGTATAGAAAATGCATACACCAACATCAACTAAGAGGCATTCATCAGTAGGTTAGAAACACGTGTTTTCATTTTCATTGAGAATGCCTTGTTTTAACTTAGAGCCAGCATCAATACTGAGCATATCACTGGTTTCTGGTATATCTGGCATTTTCCCATGTTTCACTTATGACCACAATGAAGTTATTTCTTTGTAGTAAAGTATGAGGGCATCCCTGGTTCATGGTATATCTGTGGCTATCATGCGTTACCTGTGGGGTGTGTGTGTGTGTGTGTGTGTGTGAAATCTATGGCTGTAATGTTGTAATTGTACTATGGTTTAAGGCTTAGTTTTGGTGCTGTGTGTTTTACTTTATATTTGCTAGCAATTAAATTCAAAACACAAACTAAGCTGGAAAGTTAATAGCACAGAGCAATCAACTAAGATATGAGGTCTGTATCAGCATTTTCAACTAATTTTAAAGTAAATGAAAGAATACACCAGGAGGCAATAAGGAAATTAAATTATTTATCATTTTATTTATTAAAAACAGCCAAGTGTGTATTTCAACAAGCACACAAAGACTTAGTTCAGCCTTGTGATTTCATTGGATTCCTTGCATCCATTTCCAAACTAAGAACCAGTTCTTGCTGTTGGCTCTGGTAGACCACTTGGACGTGGGGATGATTTCTTGTTCCTGTAATCCTTTTCAGACTGGCTGACCTAATGAATGCATTCATACAGATGGGGATGTGTGGTGTCTGCAATTAAAGAGCTGCTAACTTGTAGAGTTCACTTCCCTTGTTCAAGTTGGTGTTGGGGATGTGTGGTGCCTGCAAATAAAGAGCTGCAAACTTGTAGAGTTCATGTCCCTTGATCAATTTACTGAATAAAGTTGGGGTGGGGTGGGGGGGGGAGGCACTCAACAAGCAGGAGAACCAATTTTCATCCCAATAGGCTATTTTTTTTCATGAATTGTTTAATTTGTAGAATGCATGTCCCCCTCTTTTTACAGCCATAGACTGCAGTTTCACACAATGCTGTAACATCTGTATAAAAGGGATAAACGTAGGCTATCAGAAAAATATGCATTCACTATTAGTTATAATTTATAATTTAATATAAAAATATAAGGCATATAACATGAATGCAAACTGCTGGCATATACACTAATTGTGAAGAAAGCACAGCATTGCCTAGTATTATGAATTATTTATAATCTATTTTCTTTTAATATAGAAAAATAGAAGGTCAGACCAGGCACTACAAAGAAACCAAGACAATCAAGGGCAAGGTAATACTGTATATTGCTGCAAATGGTTCTCTGATTGCCGAAACAGTAAAACATGTTTAGATACAAACTTAAAATCCTAGCTACATTATTGCATAGTGTTTCCTTCTCATACAGAACTGATTGCTGCAATGTACATTATTACCTTTCTGTACCTGACCACTTGTATTGTTTTTATTCTTTTACCCTTACTCAATAGGTAGCCTGTAAGGTTATTTGGGGGTAGGAATGTACTAATTCCTTCACACACCTATTGACATGCCTAATAGCAGTAAGTGTGTTTGAGAAAGTGCTATCCATCCTGACAACAGAAACTTCTGGTATGTGATGATTGGGGACGAGTTTCTTTGTAGTTGTCAGTTAGCACCACCTTCTCTATAAACCTCTTCCTCACAGAACCCACAGAATTAAAAACAATCCATTCTGGACTGAGCTCCTGTGAATTGAACAGTTTGGGCTTTGTTAGTGGCAAAGGTATGCATGAAATAATGCTGTGAGCCTATGGTGACACTACTCTTTAACAAGCAGCCAATCATGTTTCACTTTAGGATCACTTCATAATTTCATTCATACCTGTTGTGAATGAGGAGTGTGAGGGGCTTTGCATTTTGGTGACTAGCTAACAGACACTGAGCTGGAGCATCAGGACACTTTCTTTCTTTGTAATTTCAGATCCCACCACAACCACGGCACTCAATGTAAACTACACATTTTTATATATCATAGTCAGCCAAATAACCAGTCCATCTCACACTTTGACTTTAAACAATACATTGGGTAAACAAAATAATAATAAATTCAATTCCTCATATCCCTATCCCTTCTGTTTAGTGTTTCCAACACTGGTGTTTTATCAGACATGTTATAAACTCAGGCCCAGATATTCAAAGGGTTGCATATGGCTCAACAGTGTTGCACCATGCACAACCACTGATGCGCCCGGCGTGATATTCAAAGGAAAGTGCACCGATAAATCCCGCGTCATGAAGCGCATCAGTATGCATATGCAGCACAGGCAGGAGGCGGCCCATGACAACCTGCACAGCCCGATATTCAGCCTGGGATGTGCAGAGTCATGCATGTGCAACCACCACCTGTGCTTGCACAAAGTTAAGCCAAAAAAAAGGAACAGTGATGGCCACCCACAGGTGAGCTGCTGCATTGCAGGGCACAACACGGCAGCTGCCACCTGTGGTGGCCACTAATTTCTGCCGCACCTGGTGGTGCCTCCCATGCCCCATCACGAGCATCCATGTAGTACAATCCCCTCCCATATCCCTGGTGGTTCAGTGGACGCTATGTGCCAAATCACAGGCATTTGTATAAGAATAACCCCCCACATCCCTGGTGGTCCAGTGGACCGCTATGTGCCTGATCGCGGGCATCGGTATTATAACCCTCAAGTCCACTGTCCTGGTGGTCCAGTGGACGATTGCTGCCAATCACGGGCATCTATAAAGCATAAAATATTCCTATTACCCTGGTGGTCTAGTGTACCCCCTCCCACCCGCCAACTGGGCCCCACCGCCCCGTTCCCCGGTCAGCTGGTGGGCTGCAGCACCCTACCTGCTGCCCGCCACCCACTGACTGACAACTCGGTAGGGCTGCCGCCCGGTGGTTCACAGTGTGAACCAGTGGGCGTCTGCTCTCTGTCGTACTCAGTCAGATATGTGAATGAATTCATTCACATAACTGGACTTAGGAATCTTGCTATGGGCTGCTGCCCATTGGCTCATGCAACTGAACCGGTGAGCGTCAAGCCTAGGAGCTGTCAGTCGGTGAGCGGTGGCGCGGCGGTGAGTGCTACGCCCACTGGCTGATGAGGGGGAGGCTGAGCGGTGGGGGCTCGGAAGCAGAATGAGAGAGGCACCACCAAGTGTGGGGTATTTCTGCTACAGATGCCCGTGATTGGGCAGCGATCAATCACTGGACCTCCAAAGATATTGGAGGGGTTATAGACAAATGCCCATGATCGGGCTGCAGGGGCATTGGTCCCGACAGCTGCTGCCTGGAAGAGCACCAGGCACAAGTCGTCAGGGATCGACGCACCTGCATGCTAATGATATGCAAATGGGGCCATAATGACATGCAAATGGCCCATGTGTGCCTTGCATAAATCATGGCCCCATTTGCATGTCCCCTTTGAATATTGCAGGTGCTGTGCATAGCGCCATGGCACTTGCACCAGCGTGATCTCCATACTCCACTCTGGCCACTTGCACTGGTGCAGTGCCACTATGCCATGCACAGTGAGGGTGGCCAGGGTGCGATATTCAAAGCTGCTGTGCCATAGTGCAACTCCGTTGAATATCGCCCAGGCCACATCCCTGTGCAACAAAGATGAGCTGCGCCCAGGCTTGTGCCACAGCCTGGCAGTTTGAATATCCGGCCGCAGTGTAAATGAACAACATTGCTGATGAAACAAAGCTGTTTGTAAATACTGTAAGAAATTTCATGGAGACTGCAGATATTAAATGAACACTGCTGAAAAACATACAGTATTTGTTTGTAAGTGATGTAAGAAAATGTATGGAGACTGCTGTTATTACAAAAAAGATACTCAAGAATATGCTATTGTATTTACAGATATGATTGTTCTGCAATGTTCCTTCATTTACACAAAGTTCATAATGTTTGACAAAACCCAAATGCTGGAACTGTTTTAGAGTAGGGGATAGGATATGAAGGAATTTAATTTATTAATTTATTATTATTTTCATTTACCCACTGTATTGTTTGATGGCAAACTGTGAGATTTTTTAAAGTAGCAGTATAAAATCATTGTAGTACTCTGTAAAAGTAACCCAAATAGAGAAGAAATTGAAGGCTGTCTATCAAAGAAGGAGGAAATTCCCCATGATTTACAAATACTGTAAACTAAGAGACTGTCATGGATGAAAAGAAGTCCTACAAAATAATGAACCATTACCCATGCATCACCCTCTCTTGAGCTTCCTGGTTCCCTCACTCCACCCTACCCCTAATAATTCCTGTCTGTCCCTCTGTACTCCTTCCATAAAGACAATTATTCTTACCTTATAAAACAATCAACTGCATTTAATTTAAGAGCCCAATTTATTTGTTTAAAAGTATGGCAATATCTGATTAAATATGGAACACCATATACTGGAGTAGGTTTTAGCTGCACTAGCAACAGTACTGCAGAGAATGTGCTTAAATGAAATCAGAAATTGAATTTAAACTCCTGCCATCCTTACGTGAATAGTAAACAATCATTCTTCATTTTATATCTTAATCCATCTATTTCAATAGCAATTATGCATTTATGGATCTTTTATATGATGGAATTAATTTTCTATCAGACTGGATCACACGGAATGAATAATAGATATTGTTTTAATTTATACTGCTGGCCTGTTTTATACTATGAACAGTACATTGGCATTTTAGGTGATTTCTTTCTAAATGAATACATTTGTTTTAATTTGCATTCTCTGTGGTACTGTTGCTAGTGCAATAAAAACCTGCTACAGTATATGCTATTGCACATTTTATTAGAAATTGACTTACTTTTGAATTAATTAATCTTGAGAGAATAAATTAAAGTGAAGGTTTGCGGCTTGTAAGAGGCAAATGAATTCAATCGGGAACTCCGGACAATGGAAGAAGGAGCCTATAAGAGACTGGAGCTAAGCCGATAGCAATATTGTTGTAGTTAAGCCTCAATGTCACAAATGAGCTTACTGTGCTTTTACTGCAGTTGATTTTTTAAAAGCCCATGCTAGTTTTCTGGGAGCTGGCTGTGGTGACAGAATGGTACACTTGTACTTTTTCCTGCTTATGGCCCATGATTTAAAATGAAGTGCAACCAATAAAGCAAGGTACTGTACCTTATTTCAGTTCTATAAGTTTCAATAGTATGGCAGCTTCATTGCACATACTATATAAATGGGAAAATTACAGCTTTCTAGACTTGTACAAGTACTATAAGCATTATTAAAGCTAGCTCTTTAGTAGCACGATGTGCATATAGTATCTTGGTGTTCCCTAAATGAACATGTTCTAAGTCACAGCAGCTGGTTATTTTGTTTAAGTGACACTTTGTGTGGAAACCAGAAGTGTCATGCTGGACTCCTTATTATAGTTTAGAGCTGCTAGATCGTTTACTGTGGCCTTGGTTATGTTGATTTAATTTTGCATGGACATGCTCAAAACGTGTTACGCTGTTATAGGGCTGTAAACGATGTTTCTCTGATCTACTGTACAGCATACCATGGCTGAACAGAAGGAGCATAGAACATTGTTTTATATTTTCTTCAAAACATTGAAATAGGACTCTTTGCTATGGAGCCACTGTGATGGAAATAGGGGTATAGAAAATGTTATTTATTTCTACTTGCCAAGCTTGTTGTAGAATTCATTTTAATTGACGCTGTACCATTTATTAGAAATTGTTGAACTAGTGAAATATAGTATTCATACATTGACCTGTGGACATCTTTCTGTGGTATCCTTGGTGCTGTGCACTGTGAGGACTGAATGTTTAAGTGTATTTTGTATATTTTAATATTTAAAACAATTTAAAATACCACTGTTCTTATTGCTCTTCTGTACGGTTAGTGAGGGAGGTTGCTAGACTACTAGGATTTTTTGTGTAAGTGAAGTATAAAGGGGAACATTTTAAGAAAATACAGAGGAAAAGTCACCCAGCAATTACAGCTTGTTTTATGTTTCATTAACACTATGCTACAGTATAAACCTCTATGTACGGTAGTATAAACCTCTGTGTAGATGTGTGTAATACATCGCTCATTCTTTTCTATGTTTTATCATACAGTAGTTCCACTGACTGCATCGTCTACGAACCACCATGCAGCAGCAGATGTAAGTGCATAATTTCAGCTGGTGCATTGCAACAGTCTAAAACCCCATGTCCCCTAAACATCACACTTGATACAAGCACCAGAAATTGTTTATTCTTGACCTGATTAATTTAGAAGGCCTTCTGACACAGTACTGGCAATAGTAAACCTGTAAAACCTATCACCATCTGCCGGTTAATTGTGGGAGAGAACATCAATTACTATTCTGGCATGCAATCTTGATATTACAGCTTGTGGTAGCCATCGTGTGGCAAAGTGCAGAAGTGCATTTTTAACAACTGTTATATTTAGGCATTTGACACTGTGGTACTGTGCTACCACCTCCTTGACGCACCAAGTAAAGTGATACCGACGGTACACCGCAGTAACACTAAACTTTTCTGTAACAGCCACTGTATATCAAAATGTCAGCATCCGGATCAGGCCATAAACATTACACTATTTAAATATGCCAGCACTGGGGATCAGGGCATGAATATTATGTATTGATGAATGTCTGCATCAGGGATCGGGGCATGTAAATTAATTTACTACTCTGCATCAGGAGATTGGGTAGAGGCAAGGGTTTATTCTTATTTACAGTAGGTATAGTTATAGTTATATGTATTATTTATAGCTTTGGCACCATCGGGGATCCTGCAGCATGTTGCCACAAACAGGCATCTCTCAAGCAGGTGATTTTCTAAGTACCCTTAGACCAGCCCTGGCTGGTCTAAGAGTACTTAAATGTTAACGTCCCAGAGAATTCTGAGAATTCCGATATCTGGAATGTGGCTGCTTGCATCTGCCACATTCCTTGCCTATGTCACAGCTCATGTTTGGGCACACGGGTGGTCAAGCCTGATTTCTGGCAGGCAGCCTGTTTTTCTCAAAATGTTCTTGTCAATTTCCTTGCAGTGCAGGCTTGCAAATAGAACAATGTCCAAGCTGGCTCCTGCTGACAACTCTGCAAAAGTTTGTGCTGCATGGCAAGTTTAACCTCTGGAGTTCCAAATAGCTTTTGCAATCATTTCAACAATATAGCTATAGACATTTTCACCCAAGGGCTCTCAGTATCTCTTACAGAGTCACATGTATTTTATAACCACAGATATGCAAGAGGGGAAGAAAAGACAGAAACATCAAGTGAATGCAGAGAGATAGCAAGAAGTGGAGAACTGCAAGACATGAGGAGTGACCAGTTCCTAGGTCTCATGAGAACATTTGGTTGTACAACCAGAGAGACAAGAAACAGAAAACTAGAAGATAGAACAGATCCTTGCATTTAAATCTTTCTGAATGACAAATCAGATAGGGCCTTATTCAACCCTGTCACATTGAGGAAGGACAGGAACAGAGTGGAGGGGTAGAGAGGAGGGTAACCAAGATGATCCAGAGACAGCCAGAAAGGACTTACAAGGAGAGGTTGAAGGACCTGAACATGCTAGAGGTGAGAAGGGAGAGGGGACATGATCGAGGAACACAAATACCTCCATGAGGTGAACAAGGTGAATTGTTTAACCTGAGTGGGGACAGATGGGTAACTCCATGAAGCTGGCAAATTTAAGATGGATGTCAAGTAGTTTTTCTCAGAAACTGTGGTGGAGGGGTGGAATAAGCTAATGAAAGGGGTGGCATGTGCTGAATCAGTGGGTGGACTCAAACACTGGTGGGGCAGGTACAGCGAAGACAAATTAAAGTGGAGGGAGAGGATGAGTGAGCGCCAACAGGGCTTTCACATTCCACATTTGGTTGGCAAGACAGGGCAGAAATTATGGGACAACTGGCTTTTCTGCCAGCAACTTCTATGCTTGTATGCCCCACTCTTTATAATGAACCACAGATCTTCAGAGGGAATTCATCCATGTCCATTGCCAGTTCTAGTGATACTATTGTCCCAGCTGCAGTCATGGGCAGTGATGTCAGTTTGCCCTGTGGTCCCAAGGACTTTGAAGCCTGAATACAGCCAGGCAAGGAAACAAACTGATCAAGTTTTGCCAGAAGATTGGATGCTTGCTTGGTGAGTGAGGAGGAAATAGGGCTATGATTGTTTGCACCTTTTGGCTACGGTGTACCACAGAAAAAAAATTGGAGGACAGGTTGTGACAGAAGACTGCTTCGAAACTCTGGTATAATGATATTGCTACTGAGCAGGAGTTTGAGGAGAAACTTGAAATGATCATGAGTTGCTGAAATGTGGGCAGCAGCATTCACAAGCACAGGTTGCTCTATAAAAGCCTATCAGAGGAGGTAACCCACAAGCAAGTGAATCTTTGGGATGGCAACTGCTTCATTTGTAAATGTCTCCCCAACCACTATAGGCCTCACATGTAATTTGTAAAAGATGAACACAATAGGCACACAAGTGTTTCCTCCATGCAAGGGCTTATCAGTGTGCACATCTGTATCTTGGCTCGGGAAGGAGGCCAGCAATACGCTCTCTATTGGGTCACTGTGAGCCCAAAATAGTGGAAGCAGTTTAGAGGCAAACACATCAGTGCAACCATCACCCAAACAAGTGAGATCATTTGGTTGGTTTCCTCTGGATGCTTTGCATTAGTGGGTAAATGTAACTTGTTCTATAGAGGACAAATGTTTAACTGTGTCTGCAGTTATCAGTCTTGCTTTGGTGCTTTTGATCTGGGTTTCTTATCTTTTATATTGATTTCTTCTTTTGGTCATACCATGACCCAAACAACGAATTATGTGGCTTGTTCCCTAGGTTGGTTCAGGGTGTGGTACACTAATGGGTCCTAGTGGGGAACTGAGGCTATGTCTGTGCCTGCTGTTTTAGCATGTGTATGCTATTTGTGAGGCCTTTTGGCACCACTCAGTACTCCTTACAGGTCATTTCATGGTCATTTCACATAATTCCCATAATGCTATGCATTAATAGGGTATGTGTAATTTAGTATTTCTTTGAAACTTAGCTTTATGCCACTACCCTTCCAGGGTACTCCTTGTTTCAGTGCTTTTCCTATGAGGTCCTTGTATTTTAATTGTCTTTCCTATTTTGGACTTATCATGACCCAAACAAGTGAGATCCTGTCTCTTGTTCCCCTGTTTTGTGGGTTTGGATGCAGATATGACACACTGATGTTTCTTAATGGGGATGGAGTAATGTCTATGTCTGCTTATTTAAGCCTTTATAGCTTGTGAGGCCTTTGGTACCATTCAGGTTGAATGCTTTAGTCAAATCTATGTACAGTAACTTTCCTATCCTCCAATCATGAGGTAATCAAACATTTTTTAATCCAATAAAGTTGTGTCGGTAGATGTCCAGATAGAAACCATGTTGAAATGGAATAATGCACTTAGTGCTATCCAGAAATTCATATAACTGTCCATGAACCATTTTTGAGAGCATCTGATAAGATATGCAAAGAAACTGGCCAGTAATTTGTAAAGATTGGACTACCACCTACTTTGGGGATTGGAATAACTTTGCTGGTTTTCAGCTCTTGGAAAAAGTTCCTTGCATGAGGCTCCAGTTAAACAGATAATAGAAATAGGTGTGCGATTGGGGATGACCTGAAACAAGATTAATACCTCTACGCAGGGAGTCAAGAGGCTGAAACAGGATTAATACCTCCAAGCAGGAGACAAGAAATTTAAGCAGCTAGTATGGAGGTTCTGTGCGGGAGAATTAAACAGGAAACTAACGAACCACAAAATGGTGTGTTATGAAAGTGGCAATGTGGGCGGGTAGGTAGATGTAAATTCTTTCCAGTTAGTGTTTGGTTTCGGAGGTTGCTTACCATGTAGTGGAGGAATCATGGATGAAATAGAGTCCCAGCAAGAAAGGCCTTATATATGAATTGTAGATGCTCAGAAGTACAAAGTGAGGAGAGTACTTCAGAATAGAGAAGTAAAGATAATATTTAAGGAGCTCTACCCACAGTATAAGTAGTAGTGAGTCATGTGGTAATGAAATGTGCCACTCAGTGAAGCGCCATAAGGTTAAGTGCCATAGGGGCTTAACAGAAGAAGATTTGACAAGAAGCGAGGCGAGGCAGTGAATTTTGTTCATAGAGTGAGGCAGCAAGGAGAGGATTAGCAGGACTAGTCAGGTCTACAGGGGTGAAAAATATATTTCTGCAGTGCTCTCCTGAGTAATTTTTGAGGTAAGAGGACAGGTCAGGCTTCTAACATGATCCACGGTATGACCCAGCAGGAAAAGCACTGCAGAGGAAGAATAGTAAAGCACCCACTACTCAAAACTAAACATGCACAGGGAGAGGGTTGGGGAGACTGGTCTGCTGAAGAAAGTGTGAGCAAGCATTTTCCTGAGGGTGCTCTGGAAGTTGACTTTTGTTCAGTGTGTTGGAGGTTTTGGACAATGGGTTCTGAGCTAACTGCCTCAGGGGCTGAGATATGCCTTTGAGGAGCATACCATGGGACAAGGTTGAGAAGTCTGCAGCTCTGCTTCCCAGAAGACACTTTGAATTTGGCATGGTGGATGGAGGATGTGCACAGGTGAAAAGTAAACTAGGAAAAATGAGTAAGGGGAACAATGTTACTTCAAAACCATTTTGAATTACTGCTGAAACAATTAAATCCATACCTTCAATGAGAATTCAGATGCTGATGCCTCTGAGCACAGGCTGCATGTAAAGCTGATGATCTCAGTAGGAGGGTTGCTGGTAGCAACAGGAGGAAGATGAGTAAATTGTTACTTTTAGGACAGTCAATAGTTAGAGGGACTGAATGGGTAGTGTGTGCTGTGAACCATAGTGAAGGATGGGTTTGCTGTTTCCGGGGTAACTACGAACAATTATTCTAGGGGTAGGAACTGACCAAAGTTGAGGAGGAAGCTGGACATTTCTTTCACTTAGGAAAAGTGGGAATTCAGGATGCCCTCAATTCTACAATGCATCTATATTCTATTTACTCTTGCTACACCAATTGACTTCAGTCACAAAGCAAGACAGACATAAATGGTGCAATTCCATACCATCTCATGGAGATGGAATACGAATTGCACTCTTTATTTTCATTCATTTAGGAATCAAGTACCTGGTTAGGTATAGAGAGGTAAAGGATAGTTATCATATATTAGGAGGGAAACTGAAGGTAGTAGCAAAATGGTAACCTTCTTTGAGGTGCTACATGCCTTGTGAGAAAGAGAGGAGACAAATTAAAATTTGGGAATTTAACACATGGCTAAAAGGATGGTGCAGGGAGCAGGGGGTTCACATGACACACAGCTTGAGACCTCTCTGGGGGATAGCAGGCTGTTCAGGGATGATGGACTACATCCTAACAGAAAAGCAACTAGTGCACAGAATCAGAAGATAGTTGTGGCTATCAGTATGTATTTAAATTAGCTGAGGAGACAACTGTGGTAGGACACTCCATTGCACAAGCACCCATGAGGGATTATGTTGGCTCTCCCCAAACACATAGATTTTAGAAAGCACAGTAACAGGTTGGAAGATGAGAACAGGCGGCAAGAAGGATCCAAAAGAACCCAGGAAGATAGACTACAATAAGGAAATGTTAGGACAACAGACATGGTGAAATAGAATTCTCTATATAAATAACAGGAGCTTGTGCAATAAGATAGAGGATCATCTGCTAACAATAGCTGCAAAAGCACTAGATACTGTATTATAGCTGTCACTAAGACATAAAATTTCAGAATAATTGTTAGGATCTCACAGTCCCAGGCAACACCCTATTCAAGAAGCACAGGGGAATGAAAGGGCAAGGGATGGTATATAGGACAGGAATTCTATCAGACTAACAGAGGCTAGGACCATAACAGTTGGGTGGAGATAGAGTCTTGATAGTTGCAGGTACCAGAGGGTAGGGGTTATAGTCTGATGATTGGTGTTATCTATATAATCCCACACCAAACTTTGGATTTTGACCTAGAGTTGGAAGAAGAAATTAGAAAGGCAGCTATAAAGGGCAAAGTGGTGAACATGGAGACTTCAATCTCCCAGATATCAACTGGGAAACTCCAGAGACCAAAAGTCAAAATAGTCAGGAGTTCTTGGTGGCAATCCAGGTCTGCTTCCTGAGTTAATGGGTGACAGCGCAAACTTGGAGGAATTACCATCCTGGACCTTGTACTGTCTAATCAGGACATTATAAGTGATTTGAGGGTGAAGGACCAACTGGGACAAAGTGATCATAATACTGTGGACTCAATTTTAAAAGCACCCTTAGATCAGTGCAATTTGAGCTGAACCCCCATCTGTGGCACCTCCGGGTGCACCAGGGACCCTGTGCTGGGTTGCAAGATATGGGGTCCCAAGTGCCAAACATCTGAAGGTTGCTGCAAATTCTCCTGTGCAGAAAACTAAAGGCACATGAAGGGTTTTGACAGAGGCTGTAGCACACCCGGGCAGTGATCCAGGGGCACCTGGAGCCCACAGCAGCCCCACATCACCTGGGGCAGCACCACATGATAATGAGCTGGCTGTGGACTGGGAACAGCAGGATACCACATCAGGTAGGTGGAGGTAGCAGTCCATAGCACAAGGCAGCAGAAGAGCAGCAGGGTGGCTGATGGTGGGCAAGATGACAGCCATGCATCCAAGGGAGTCATATACGTAAGCTCAGTGGGCAACCAGCATGACAGCCACCACAGGTAGTGGACAGGATGGTGCACACTGCAGGGGGTTGGTAGGGATGCTGTGCCACTGACACATGTGAGGTGGCACAATCCACTGTCCTGTGCACAGTTGTCAGGTCCTGCAGAGTGCTGCTGACCATCCAGGAATGCCTGCTGGCATGATTCAGGAGATTTTGATCCAGGGAGCAGGTTTGTCATGACTCTGGAGTACACATAGCTGTGGCAGAGGATCCACCAATGACAGCTCCATGGCAGGTGAGGGAAGGTGCAGTAGGGCAGCAGGGGCACTGAGTAATAACCACATGCCCACCTGCAAATGTTAACTCACACAGCTGTAGCTGTGTTCCAAAGCCATAGCCCTTGCTGGAGGTGCACCATCATATGGTTGGTGGAGGGACCTGGGGTACTCATATCGATGACCTAAAGGTGGGCAAGCAATGTGAGAGGGCAGTAAGGAGAGCTGGGGATACTGGGATGCATAGCAAGAGGCATCACCAACAGAAAACAGGAAGTTGTTATCCTCTGTACAGACAGCTGATGAGACCCCATCTGAAGTACTGCATGTATTTCTGGAGCCCAGTCTCTGCAAGGATGTAGTCAGGATGGAGGCAGTCCAGAGGAGGGCAACTAAAATGGTGCAGGGTCTGCACGAGAAGACATATGAAGAGAGACTTAAGGAGCTTAATATGTATAACCTGAGGAAAGGAGGATGGGGACATGATAGAAACTTAAGTACCTCAAGGAATTAACAAAGTCCATGAGGGTAGCATCTTTCAGAAAAAAGTGTGCAAGAATAAGAAGGTGCAATCTGAAGCTAGAAGGAGGATGCATCAGAGGTAATCTGAGGAAGTATTTCTTCATGGAGAGGGTAGTGGATGCATGGAACAGCCTTCCTGAGGAGGTTGGGAGTCCAAAAATAGTGGGGAAATTCAAGAATGCATGGGGCAGACATAAGGCAATTCTGTGGGGGGTAGATGGAAGTAGGCTGTTGGTTAACTAGGATCTGCAGCTTATCCATTAGGTAGGGAAATGGGCAGACTGGGTGTGCCAAGCGGTCCTTATCTGCCGTCACGTTCTATGTTTCTACGATGTTGGTTTAGGTGCAGAGATATTGCAGGTGCTGCAGGGTGGCCACACTAGGAGGGGCATTAGACACAGTGGAGTGATGGCTCCACCAAGCAATGTGCCGGTCTGGTGCAGCCAGGGTGATCCACTGGATGGCAGTCATACTACTGACCCTGGTCAACATAGGACCCCATCCTCCCAAACCTGTTCTACAGTGTGGAACAAGGATTGCTAGACCAGCTTCCTGCTGGTCTAAATGTTAATAGCCTGTGCAGACTTTTGAGGGCATTTGAGAATCCCGATATAGGGGATATGGCTGCTAAACCAGGGCACAAGCCTCTGCTGCCATGTCGCAGCTGCACAATCTCTACAAGTATGGTGCAAGCCGGTCTGCAGCAGGAGGCTGAGGTTGTGCCACAAGCTGCTTACAAAATCAGGACTGCTGCAAACTCAGATGCAAGGTGCTCCTTGTGTCAATTTCTATTTATGCAGGTGCTTGCATCAGTGTCGGACCTTTGAAAATCCAGCCCTGTGTTTTAGCATAGCTTAGGAGGATCTGAACATAAACTCTAGCACCATGGTCCATAACTTCAGGATGCCAGATTTTGCTAGGATGTGGGAGATACTGCAGGAAGATGAAGGGAAGAAACAAAGTGGTGTGGGTGGAGAGTAAAGAAAGTTATCAAAAATGCAATATTGGGCCACATGGGTGTGAGGTACTGTATGTTATGAAGGGCAAGAGATATAGAAAGCCCATGTGGTTCTGTGACCAGGTGAAGGCAGCAACCGGAGAAAAGTAAAAGGCTTTAGGAGATATTACATAAGGGGACCAAACTGAAGTTAATAGAGGAGGATTATAAGAGGAAACCTGAAGTGGCAAAAAAAATGGTGATGAAAGCAAAGGATGTCACTGAATTGAAAATTGCAGAAGTAAAGGAGAATAATACAACACTTTTCGGATATATAAGGGAGAAAAGGCAGACAGAGGAGGGTAAGTTCACATGTGTTTTAGGTACAAGTAGGCACTCAGCCCTTCAGGTTTGCCATTGGGTACTGAAGGTATGATTAAGGAAGGGGGCATGGAGGATGATGAAGGCAAGGCAAATATATGTAATAACTTCTTCAGCTCTGTGTTCATGTTAGAGCCTCGGGTCCTGCATATGAAAGTAGGTTAATATTCAGAGGTCACTCACAACTAAGGATAGTGATGGTGGACATGTCTGTGGAAAGAGTGCACAATGGGCTGCAAAATCTAACAAACTCTAGCCAGAGCAGATAGGGCTGTGAAGGGCTACCAAATGACAAAGTTACACATATGCATAGAAATTATTCAACACCCAGGTGTAACTTGACCATTTTTGGAGGTGTTGCACCAAATTTTCATATATGGCCTTTTGGGACCCCTCCTCATGAAGAGTGCCAGTGTCATTTTGTTCATTTGTCCCTAAAGTTATTTTGCAGAGTGAATGCATATTTTGTGCCACAGGTGCAAAAACATGTTTTGGGCAGGTTGTGGAAAATGACAGCTGTACTGTTTTGTAGGAGGTGTGCAAAAATGGCAATGTTGAAAATGTGGAGTTAAAATATTACAAATTAGCAAAGTTAGGAACGTGCATAGAAACTGTGCAATGCACACTCATAATGCAGTCATTTTGTTGAACTTTTCATCTAATTTGCAACATTGACTTTTGGGATCCCATCTCATGAACAGTGGCACTGTCATTTCATGAATCAGTCCCAAAGGTAATTCCATGCAGTGATGGCTAAATCACCTTTCAGGACAGAATAACAAAATGACAGTAACAGTTTTCATGAGGTGAGGTCAAAGGACCCCATGTTGAAGAGGTAGGGCACAAATTCAAAAATGGCTGATTTATTAGCATAAGTTGAAAAACCCATTGCATGGCATTATAGCATGCTTAGATACATAGATACATATACAATGTCAGAATAAGGGCCTATAGCCCACTAGTCTGCCCATTTGAGTTTGTAACTTCAGTTTATGTTTTCCTAGATCTCTGTTGCCTCACCCTGAGCTCCAGAATTCCTTTATGTCTATCCATGTATTCTTAAATCCATGATTGTTTCAGCCCCACCACTTCCTCTGGTAGGGTGTTCCACTTAGCCACTACTCGTTCTGTGAAGAAATTCTTCCTCACATTTCCTCTGAATCGTCTCTCCTCCAACTTCATCCCATTCCTCTAGTCCTGGAACATCTTTTTGCTTAAAAATAGAGTATTCTTGCACCCTGTTCCTCCTGTAAGATACTTGTATGTCTCTATCATGTCCCTCTCTCCTCCTCTCCTCCAGCAGTACATATTCAGTTCCTTCAACCTGTCCTCATAGGACTTGTGATGCAATCCATGTACCATCTTTGTTGCCCTCTTCTGAACCTTCTCTGCCCTGTCTATGTCCTTACATAGGTAAGATCTCAGAACTGTACACTGTACTCCAGGTGGGGCCTCACTAGTGTCTTGTATAGTGGAATTATGACCTCCCTTTTCTTGCTGGTGATGCCCCTGCCTAAGCATCCCATCATCATATTTGCTTTACCTGCTGCCTTGTCACACTGTTTCCCTACCTTGAGGTCACAGAGATGATAACCCCAAGATCCCTTCCCGTTTGGCATGCTATATCCTCACCCCCCACTGATATATTGTGCCAGGTTTTTGCTCTTATGCATTATCTTGCACTTCTTTGCTTGAATTTCAACTGCCAAACCCTGACCATTCTTCAAGTCTCTGCAGGTCCTTCTCATTCTGTCTTCACCCTCTGGCGTGTCTACTCTGTTACAGAGCTTTGTGTCATCAGCGAACAGTGACATTCTGCCTTCTAGGTCCTCCGCAATGTCACTGATGAAGATGTTGAATAAGACGGTCCCAGCACTGATCCCTGTGGTACCCACTGGTCACTCTTCCCTCTGTGGAGTGACAGCTATTTACCACCACCCTCTGTGTCCTGCCGCCCAGCCAGTTACCTACCCACCACACTACTGTCCTGCCCACACCCATATTCCTCAGTTTGTATAATAGTCTTCTATGTGGCACAGTGTCAAAGGCCTTGCTGAAGTCCAGATGGCCATGTCCACTGCCCTCCCTTGATCCACCGCCCTAGTCACCCAATCAAAATTCAACAAGGTTGTTCTGACATGACCTCCCCTGGTGAAACCATGCTGCCTTGGGTCCTGCAGTCCATTGACAATCAGATGTTCCACCAATCTCTCCTTCAGTAGTGCTTCCATGATCTTCCCCACTACTGAGGTGAGGCTGACTAGTCTGTAGTTCCCGCTTCCTCTTTGTTCCCACTTTTGTATAAGGGGACTACACCTGCTGTCCTCCAGTCTTTGGGTACCTCCCTGTTTCCAGTGATCAGCTAAACAGAATAGGCAGAGGATCAGCCACCTCTCTTAGTTCTTTAAGGACCTTGGGGTGCACCCATCTTGCCCCATTGCTTTATCAACTCTTATTACTTCCAGTTCCTTCAGGGCGGCTTTCTCATGTAAATGGGCGTGCCCATTTCTGCACTAGAGTTAGGATCTGATCCCAAAATGGCTGTAGGCTCTGCCCACAGCCCTAAAATTAGCTAATCCTCTAGATCAGATGGGATTCACCAAAGGTTCTGAAAGACCTTACCTTTGATTCTTGAGTTTGGTTTGACTTTGAAGAGTGCAGATGTGTCCTGGTCCAGAGAACAAGACAATTGCCAACCTCCAGAGGTAAGTACGGGATAAAGGGTGTGTGTGTGTGGGGAGGTGGGTGCTCAGTGGGAGGTAGGGATGGGGAGGGAGAATGGAGCAATGACAAGATCATTTTCTTTTTACAGAAAAAAAAGAAACATTTGGGCACACTGGTGGGCTCCCAGTGTGCCACATGACTGGGAGTGGCAGTACATGATTCTGACATGGGATTGGGTACCCTGATGTTGACTGGGAGTGGAGAAGAAAAAAAAACCTGTTAGGCACACTAGGGTGGGCTCCCAGTGTGTTGGTGGGGTGCACATAATGCCGACACAGGGATTGGGCACCCCAATGTCGGGGTAAAGGAAAATCTTTGTCCACAATGTGGTGGGTTCCCAGTGTGCCACATGAGTTGGAGGGTGCCAGAGAATGCTGCAGAGCTGATG
Organism: Neoceratodus forsteri; assembly: GCA_016271365.2. Classification (NCBI taxonomy): domain Eukaryota; kingdom Metazoa; phylum Chordata; order Ceratodontiformes; family Ceratodontidae; genus Neoceratodus; species Neoceratodus forsteri. The sequence continues at coordinate 556,185,342 of CM057452.1, read as the reverse complement.
GCAGTGATGCAACTGCACAGGCATGTCACTCACGCATGTGCAGTTGCAGTGAATGGCATTTGCCATTCACAACATGACAATACCAGAGGAACTGCCCATGAATGTGAGCTGTGCAGTTCATGCACTGGTATGTGACAGTAACAGCCAAATAGTGCAGCTGTTATTCTGTAGTGGCCAATCATGATGGAGGGTTTCAAGCCCCATTGGGCATGTAGAAGGATAGAAACATAGAAACATAGAATTTGATGGCAGATAAGGACTGCTTGGCCCACCTAGTCTGCCCATTTTCCTACCTAACAGATAAGCTGCAGATCCTAGTTAACCAACAGCTTACTTCCTCCTACCCCACCACTAGGACTGCTTATGTCTGTCCCATGCATTCTTGAATTCCCCACTGTTCTTGACTCCATGACCTCCTCAGGCAGGCTGTTCCATGCATCCACAACCCTCTCTGTGAAAAATACTACCTCATATTACCTCTGAGCCGTCCCCCTCTATCTTCCATACTTCCAAATGTCAATGGGAGGTTCCACAATCGGCATTTTTTAGAGCTAGGATCTGATCCCAAAATGGCTGTAGGCTCCACCCACAGCCCTAAAATTAGCTAATCCCCTAGATCAGATGGGATTCACCAAAGGGTTCTGAAAGATACAAGCCAAGCTTTGCGGTACCTTTTGCAAAGCTGGTCCTTAGAAACAGGTGAAGTTTTGACAGATTGGAAGGTAGCAGATGTGGTACTGCTCCACAAGGAAAAGTGGCAAGGAGATCAGGACCCAGGAAACTACAGAACAGTTAGCATAACTTCATAGTGGGGAAGCTATTAGAAACTATTTTCAAAGAACACATAGAATCATAGAATCATAAAAGCCTGACGGCAGAAAAGGACCATACCGGCCCATCTAGTCTGCCCTTTGTTTCTCCCTACACCTCCCCTCACTGCCAGCCCGCCTTCTCAAATACTCAGCCACATATGCTTGTCCCATGCCCTCTTGAATTCTTCCACTGATTTAGCCCCACCACTCCATCTGGAAGTGTGTTCCAGGGCTCCACCACCATCTCTGTGAAGAAATGCCCTCTCACGTTGCCCTGTATCTTTTTCCTTGCAGTCTGAGGCTGTGCCCTCGAGTTTTGGCCCTCCTCCCTCTTAAGTAAACACTCTTCTCCTACTTTATTTATTTACACATAGTGGACTTCCAGAAGCAAATGTATTGCAGGACAAAAGGAGGCATAGATCTGTGAAGGGCAGGGCATGTGAGACAAATCTGATTTTTCATAGAGTGGTGGACAGGAACATGTTGTTATCCTTTACCTGCATTTTAATATGGCCTTTGATTCTGTTTCACACAAGAGTTTGGTAAAAAAAGTGGGAATTTGAGGCTAGAAGATAGATTAACCAGTTGGCTAGGGAACTGGTTGGCAGGACTAAGATGGTGATCTTAAACATAAGGTTATCTGGGGTGACAGAGGTTACCAGTTGCATACTTCAGGGTATGTACTAGATCTCACCTCTTCAATATCTACATAGATGACATAGATGAAGGGTTGCAGGGCAAGGTATGTCATTTGCAGAAGATACCAAACTCTGCAGCAGGGTGGAAGGGCAGATTTAAGGAATATGAAGGGTGATGTGAAAGTATGGAAAATTGTGCACTGCAGCATATGTCAATTAAAATGCAATGCTGAGAAGTACAAGGTCATGCACACTGGTAGCAGGAATCCAGAAACTGAGTACTAGATTAATGATGTGAAAATGTAGCAATCTAAGGAAAAAGGACTACAGATATCCCACAGTAACAGTCAGAAGGCCACCTCCCAACACATCAAGGCATGTGGGAAAGTCAATAGAATGCTGAGCTGCATAGAGCAGGGCTTCTACCAACTGCAGAAAGGAAGTAATTTTTCCACTTTATCGGTCTCTGGTGAGGCCACACCAAATATTGTGTTCAGTTCTAGATGCAGCACCTAAAACAAACTCTGACAAAGCCACTACGGCTGCAAATGCATTAACTAGATAAGGGTGTTTCATGGGTTTAAACATAAACATGAAATGCATTTAGTAAGGCCTACAAAACTGTTCCACATATGACTTGTGAACAAGCTGGGCAGCCTGAGAGTGGGTCACAAGGTGGTAAACTGGGTTAGGGAACTGATTGAATGATAGAAGATAGAGAGTCATGGTGAATGGTGCTCAATGTAAGGAAAAAGTGTGACCAGCAGGGTGCAACAGGGATCCGTCCTTGGCTCAGTCCTGTTTAATGTCTTCATAAGTGAAATTGTGGAGGCGGTTGGAGGGAAAGTGTGCCTCTTTGTAAATGATACTAAGATCAGCAACAGGTAGTACACTTCCAGAAGGGTAGAAAAATGAGGGTGGGGGGCCAATGTAAACTGAAGGAATGGTCCAAAGTGTGGCAGCTGAGATTTAATGCAAAAAAGTACAAAATCATGCATTTGGTTTGCAGAAACCCAGGAGCATTACGGTGGGAGAACTGATGGTCCTCAAACAGGAAAGATATTTGAGGGCAGTCATACTGGATGACCTAAAGGTGCCTAAACAATGCACAGGCTATGGGAAGAGTCAGTGGGATGCTGGTGTGCAGAGAGGGTATCACCAGCAGAAGGAAGGAGGTGGTGATGCCACTGTGCAGATCACTGATGAGGTCTCATTTGGAATACAGTGTCCAGTTCTGGATGCTGCATCTCCGTAAGGATGTAGACAGAGTGGAGGCAGTAAAGAAGGGCAACAAAGATAGTGCAGGGCCTGCACTAAAAGTCATATGAGGAGAGACAGGAGATCTCAATATATATACCCTGGAGAAGAGAAGAGAAGAGACAGGGTGATAAGATAGAAATCTTCAGATATCTAAAAGGCATAAATAGGGTGCTGAAGGGTAGCATCCTTCAGAAAGAAGATGTCCAGGAATGAGGGGCATCACATGAAGTTGGAAGGGGTAGACTAAGGGGTATCATGAGGAATGCGTCTTCACAGAAAGGGTGGTCAAACCTCTGAGACCTCACAAGTCAGTTTCATTAAGAAAGAGAAAAAACACAATTCACAATTTCACATAATACTACTATACATTATAAAATATATAGGATGTGCAGCTTTATTCATAACCAATGTGTTCTGTCACCTTGGAGTTCTGATTCCATGGACATCTTGAGCTTCGCTCTCTAATCAGAGGAATTAGAACCCCTCTGTGGCAGAAGACATTGGTTGTGCATAGTTGTCTATCCAGTGTTCTCTATATTTAGTGCTGAATTGAGGATTTCTAAGTAATAAACCTGTGTCATACAATTGCTTTACATTATACCAAGATTCTGGTCTATTCAATTTAAATTGTTAAGATAAGGAGCAAAGGTTTTGGAAGAAACCAAAGAATAACAACCCTATAAGTCAGGAGGTAATGTCTTATAAATTATTTTCTATGTAGTTGTGAAGAGCTACCCAGTTGTCAGCTGCCAGCAATATTAGTTTTGGCATCTCTGCATCAAAGCAATAAAAAGGCAGAAGACATTTAACAACACCTTGAAATAGAAATTGATGCCAAACTTTAGCTAGCTACTGTATATGCTGCCCAGCACAGCTTTATCAATTGCAGAATCAGTTTGTCTCATGGTTCTATGAAATGGCTACTGCCTTGATGTACGATAAGACTGATTTAGACAGGGATATGCCAGGACAGCTGACATCTAAAGGTAAGCCAATACATCATTCCCTTTGCACTCTAGAAATTGAGTAGAAACATAGAAACATAGAATTTGATAGCAGATAAGGACCGCTTGGCCCACCCAGTCTGCCCATCTCCCTACCTGATGGATAAGCTGTAGATTCTAGTTAATCAACAGCTTACTTCCTCCTGCCCCCCACTAGAATTGCCTTATGGTTGTCCCATGCAGTCTTGAATTCTCCCACTGTTTGTGACTCCACAACCTCATCAGGAATGCTGTTCCATGCATCCACAACTCTCTCTGTGAAAAATACTTTCTAACATTACCTCTGAGCTGTCCCCTCTATCTTCAAATTATTCCCCTTGTTCTTGCACATCTCTTCTTCTGAAAGATACTACCCTCTTGCACCGTGTTAATTCCTTGAGAGACTTGAAGGTTTCTATCATGTCTCCGTCTCCTTCCTTTCCTCACGGTATACATGTTAAGCTGCTTTAGTCTCTCCTCGTATGTCTTCTGGTGCAGACCTTGCACCATTTTGTTGCCCTCCTCTGAACGGCCACCACTCTGTCTATGTCTTCTGGAGATGAGATCTCCAGAATTGCACGATACTCCAGGTGGGGTCTCACTAACTGTCTGTAGAGAGGATAACAACTTCCTGTTTCTACTGTTGATGCCTCTCCTATGCATCCCAGTATCCCCCAGCCCTCCTTACTGCCTTCTCACATTGCTTGCCCACCTTTAGGTCATCTGATATAATTACTCCTAGGTCTCTCTCAATTTTTGTTGCTGTTATTAATTCACCCCATTGTGTACTCTTCCCTGGGTTTTATTTCCCAGATGCATTACTTTGCACTTCTTTGCATTGAATCTGAACTGCCATATATTTGACCATTCCTCCAACCTTGCCAAGTCCTTTTCATTCTTTCCACCCCATCTTGTGTATCAACCTTGTTGCAGATCTTTGTGTCATCTGCAAAAGAGGTCCTGTCCTTCCAGGTGCTCTCAAATGTCTCTTATAAAGATATTAAAGAGGACCAGTTCCAGTACCAAACCCTGCGATACCCTGCTAGTTACCCTCCTTTCTTCACTGTGGACTTAGTTTACTATTACCCTTTGCGTCCTGTTGTCCAGCCAGTTTTATCCAGGTTACCACCTTGGGACCCACTCCAATGCTGGCTAACTTGTATATTAATCTTTTCTGTGAGACTGTGTCAAATGCCTTGCTAAAATCTAGGTAGGCCATATCCACAGCCCCTCCCTGGTCTACTACTTTGGTCCCCAGTCAAAGAAATCTGTTAGGTTCACCTGACATAACCTTCCTGCTGTGAAACCATGCTGCCTTGGGTCCTGGCCCCACTGGCCTCTAGGTACTCAACAATTCTTTCCTTCAGAAGTCATTCCATAATTTTCCATAGCACTGAAGTCAAACTAACTGGTCTGTGTTTCCTGCCTCTGCCCTGCTCCCACTTTTGTGAAGTGGAATCACATTTGCCCTCCTCCAGTCCTCAGGCACCACTCCATCCTCCTATGATTTGTTAAGAGAGAAGTCAGTGGTGTTACTAGTTCTTCCCTTAGTTCTTTTAGTATTCTTGGGTGAATCCCATCAGGCCCCATTTCTTTGTCCACCCTCAGTTTCAAAGTTCTTTCACCATTTCTTCTGTGAATGGACTGGTATCAACCCCTATTCAGAGTTTCTCCCTTGTTTGGTTTAGGCACCTCCTCCTCCTCATCTGTTGTGAATACTGAACAGAAATATTTGTTCAGTATCCCTGCTTTTTCACTGTCATCCTCTGCCCACATTCCTTCCCTTTATTAAGTCTCTGTATCCCTCCTTGGTCTTTCTTTGCTCCCTAATGTACCTATAAAAGATTTTATCCACTTCTTAACATAGTTGGCTATCTTTTCCTCAGTTTGTGCCTTTGCTATTCTGACTGCCTTCCCTGCCTCCTTCTACTTTAACTGATAAAGTTCTCTGTCCTGCTCCTTCTGTGTTTCCTTATATTTCCTGAATGCTATCATTTTCTCCTTAACCATCCCTGCCACCTCTTTTGAGAACCATAGTGGTTTTTCCTTCATTTTGTTTTGTTGATTTGTTCACACAAAGGCTTGTTGCCTCTGTGATGGCTGTTTTGATTATTTCCCATTGTTCCTCCACCCTCCTTCTTGCCCATTGCTAGTGCTTTTCTAAGGCATGCTCTCATTTTCCCAAAGTCAACCTTCCTAAAGTCCAATGCTCTTGTTTTGTATGGCTTGACTCTATGGCTGTGTTATTGTGAACCACACTGTTTGGTGGTCACTTCTTCCCAGATGGCCACCACTTCTAAATCTGAGATCCTTTCTCCTTCCCCATGTAGAGTACCAGGTCTAGATTGCTCCCTCCCAGTGGGTTCCAACACTAGCTGTCTGAGGCATGCCCCTGTAGGGCATCAAGAATGACCCTGCTCTTGGATGTCTCTGCAGCAAGGTACTCCAGTCAACATCTGGCATATTCAGGTCTCCCATCAACAGTATTGCCCTTTTCTGCCATTTTAAGGATGCCTTCTATCATTTCCTTGTCCATTGCCTCCCTGAGATGGGGTCTATACACAACCCCATGCGGATTGTGGTGCCATTTCCTGTCTCCAGGGTGACCCATAGTGACTCATCAACTTCCTGTTTACTCTTTAGTTCTGTTGCTTTAATCCCTTCCCTTATATAGAGAGCTACTCCTCCTCTGTTTTACCTATCCTGTCCCTCCAGTAGACTGTGTATCCTGGTATGTTGACTTCCACTCCATGGTTCTCTGTGTTCATGTTTCAGTGACTGCCACAATATCCAGGCATCCCTCTTCCATCAAGGCTACTAGTTCAGGGAGCTTATTGCACAGACTGCGGGCATTGGTACTCATCACCTTCCATTTATTTTTATGGCCTTACCCTTTTAGCCCCATCCCTGTCCTTAACACCTTTTTTGCATTTATCCTGTCCTGCTCCTACTGACTCTCTGCTTGGTGTTTACCTCTCTAACTAATGTGCTTTGTGGGGAGGCTGGATTTCCTGCTCCTTTTCAGTGCCTCCCCTTGGCTTTTTAAATGCTTGCCAATGAAGCATTTAAACCTGTCACCTAGGATCCTGGATCCCTCCCTGGACAGATGCAGACCATCATACCAGTATAAGCCTGCATCCCTCCAGGTGGCTCCCCAGTCTGCAATGAAGCCAAAACCCTGAGCTCCACACCAGTTTTTCAACCATTTATTGAATCCCATGGTGTGGAATACCCTAGCATCATCCTTGCCATAGACAGGCAGCACCTCCAAGAAGGTTACTGTACATGCTACTTTTCTAAGGCCCTCCCCAACTCCACAAACTCCTCTTGCACCACTCTGATCCCATTTACAGCCAGGTCATTTGTCCCTAGGTGGACAATGACATCCTGCTCCCTCCCTCGTGCAGCTGCTCCGTGATCCTGAGGATTTGCTTCCTGTGCCTCAAGCCATGGCACTAGGCAGGCACCTACCTCCTATCCCTTCCTCCCCACGTCTACCCCTAATGATTGAGTCTACCACCAGGAGTTGTTTCCTTCCTCTGTGGGGTCTTGTGCCACCCTCCTGTGGATCTCCTTTGTGGAGGTTCCAGCATCTTCCTTGGTCTCCACTGCAGGTGCCTCCATAGAGGAACCACTCTTTGCCAGAACAGCATATGAATTGTGGAGGCTACAACTGGAGGAATGCTCCTCTGTTCCACCACTCTCTCCTTCCCTGAGCCCACCTTGGTCCAACCACTCCTCTTTCTTGGCAACCTCTGAGGTAAGTGTGGTGGCCCTGGTGGTCCCTGGGTGGGGAAGAGGTTTCCGAATCCTAGCCAGGTCAGCCTGGAGATGGGCAACCTCCTCCCTCAGACCAGAGAGGTGCCTGCAAACAGGGCAGCATCGCAGCCTCCAGAATGTCTCCCGAACACTGCTGCTCCACAGCCATTGCACTGCACCACTCCCATCTTGACTTATTTTGTGTCCCTCTCCTGTTGCTTTGTATGTTTAGTGTCTCACTCCTCTATGTATTTTTACACTTACTTTCCTACTGCCTATGTGCCCTTACAACTCTCACCCTTCCCATTCTGGGACATGAACTTCCTGTAGTCTTCAGTAGTCTCCTTCCTCCAAGCTTGGATTCAGACCTCCAGCAGCCGGGGATAAAGTTTTTTTTAGGTTCTTTCAAGGTTGCTGAAACTAATGTGTCTCAGTGATCTTCCTTCCTACTGCCAAACAGGAAGTTTCTGTTGTCAGTCAACTTCAGTGGCCATAAAACTAGAACTGGCTTTGGGTGGGAAGGAAGGCAATTAGTAAACAATCTGTAGTTCTGGACTTCTGTTTCTTGCTCTGCAACAGTTCTCTTCTGCCAGAAACAGCCAGAAGATGTGATTGGAGACAGCTGCTTTGTACACGTAAGCTGCTAAGCCACATCCCCAATTAGATGCATTCCATCATGGAATATTTTAATAACTTTTTAAATTCTTTACTTCCTACCAGGTGATTAATCCACTGCACAGTATGGAGTGTTCTGCTTAGGGTAGTGTGTCTTTGTGTTGATTCAGTTGCTTGTGTCTGGGATAGAAGACAGTGCTTGTAGACAAATGTAATCATTTTGCAGCTGTGGTCATCCAATGACTAACAAAGGAATTCATGCCTCTGGATGAGTGGGGAGGGAATACCAGCAAAGCAAGAGTTTCTCAGTTTGCAAAGGTAGTAAATTAAGCACTGAAACTTAACAAATAAGAAAAAGCCCATAAAACACTTTGGAGGAAGGTTCAACTTACAAAACAGGTATTACTGGGAGGGCTCAATTGTTGGAGGAGGTTTCAACTTGCAAAAAGGCAATACTGGAGAGACTCAATTGTTGGAGGAGGTTTCAGCTGGCAAAAAGGCAGTACTGGGGAGAGCTCAATTAACTTCTTAAGCCAGAGGAAAAATAGTGTTCTCAGGCTGCCATACACACAGGCAGTGTAGTAATGAGGTTTCAGTGGAGGACAGTATTTTAACACACTATCATGTTGTTAGGAAGGTAATTTATGCAGGAGTCCTTTTCTCAAAGCATAATGTCTGTAGGGCTATGCCTATTGCAGTCATAAAAGGACAGGGAGATTGAGATTATACAACAGAGAGACACTAAAATGATCCAGGGAGGAAGAGCAGGAAAACATTGGAGGAGTTATTGAAGAGCCTTAGTATGTACTCTCTGGAGGCAAGAAGGAATGGGTGGACATGACAGAGACCCTCAAGTTTTTCTGGGACATAAAAGTGTCAATAATACTGAACTTTTTCAAGTGAATAAGAATTCAACCATAAAAGAGCCATAACTTTATAATGGAGTGCGGTTAAAAAATTGTGAGGAAGTTCTCCATCATGGAAAAAGTTGTTGATAAGAGGAATAGCTTGCCTAACATGTTAGCATATGCGGGCACCTTTGCTGGGTTCAGAGCCAGCTGGGATATAATCAAAGCCTAATTAAATGAAAGAAATAGGAAGGCAAAGGTTTCAAGGCAGGAAACCACAGCAGTCTATATGGACTCCATCTGCTCATACAGTTCTATGTTTCTATATCAGTTTGAGTTGCTGCCCATAGTATAACAAAGGCCTTCATTATTCCTGAATGCCCAATGGAATGTCACCTGTTTATGCAGTGGCAATGTGAATATATTTTTCCATATTAATGATGTTATTTCTGCTGATGACATGGAAACTATGAGAATAAACCTGCTATCCTCACAGTTGCTTTGCCATCACAATTTATCCTCACGGTTGACCTGTCATCATGTTTATAAAAGAAGTCCAAAATTCTAATTGGACCTTGAATTAGAACCTGCAGTACAAACACTCACAAACTGATTCTGAATATCAGTGACTCCTTTCCTTTTCAAGCATAACTATAAGAAAGGAAGTCATGTATGAAACTAATGGTGGGGACTTCCATTTTGTGGTCCCCACCGGCCTTATTTTCTTTCTCTGGATGACTATCCTTATCAAAAAAAGATCATGTATTTTGAACTTTCTACACTTTTGTAAAGTTGAGTAGAGTACCTTGAGGACAGGAAACACAATCATTGAATGTTATATCTAATAACAGTGTAGTATTATCATACCTACAGAGAAAATCTTCTGCTAGAAGAAAATTACATGCAACTGACCAAGTTCAAAATTACTAGAACAGGCACTGTGACTACCCCACCCCAAAAAGCATTTATAGATGCAAAGCACCAGGGAGGAGCAGCTATTTGTAGGTAGCTGCCTCAAATAAAATGCACAGACACTTTTGCACTAGCATTTGAATAGTTTTTTATTTAAGATTTTAAACTTTGGCTTGGATGAGTAGTTTGCATTGATTTGTTTCTGCACTGTAATTCTAAACATTATATATCAACTTTCTGAAAGTACCATGGCAACTGGAACAAACAACAACAGTGGTTCAAGAAGCTATAAAAGAGTGCAAGTAATTTAAGGCGGAAGGAGACAAGGTCCAACAAGTCCACCCACCCTGCTTTATAACCAGTGGGGATGGTGATCACCTGCCAATTGTATTTTTCCTTTGTTATGTATGCAATAAAACATAGCAGGGTGTGCAATTATGAGACAGTAATTACATGTAGGGGCCAGAAGTTGCTTCCCAGTGGAATGGGGCTCGAGACTCCCTAGCAATTTCAAGACCAGCCAGATGAATCTGGAAGGAGAGACAGGAAGCTCACTAAGTGACCAAGATGCAACAGGTTTATTTGCAAAGGACAATAAAACAAGATAAACTGTTTATTAAAACACTACAGGGTAACGAACAACAGAAAAAAATGTATAGGGATCAACAATTGGTCAAACCTGGAATGGGGGTTAACCCTTTTAGTCCAAGACCTCGTGCACTTGGCAGATGATGCAACCACGGATGGAGCAAGCATGGGCCTACTCATTGGCTGATTAGCAGGTGGGCATTGACCCCACAAAGCAGCTTTTGAAAACAGACCAAAATGGGGCATCCCCAGAAGAACAAACACAACAAGGAACACTGCTAGTTGGAGGATGAAGAACTTGGCGGTCCTCTGCGACTCCAGGCAAGAAGCTGAAGACTTCTGGTTGGCAGATGGTTCCCTGGGCAATCCACAGCAATGACCACTGGCAGATCCCTGACACCAGATGACATCTCAATAAGACAACAATCTTCGGCAGCCTCAACAGAGCAACACAGGCATGCGCACACTTATGGACGGATGGCAAATAAGAAAAACAATGGCATGCACGGTGTTAACTGTGATCCCTCTCACTTGAGCCAGCTTGCCCTAAGTTGACTCACTACTGGATACCTAACTAGTGTCTCTCTAAATTACCATTGCAGGAATTGTGCTGGATCACTCTAGTGGCACTCCAAGGTCAGTGGACATCACTGGAGACAGTTCTGCTGTAGATGGAGAATGGGCGGGGACCTCCCTGGGTCAGCGTCAGGCTTTGAAGAAGCTGGTCTGGCAAACAAAGGCAATGCTGGAGTCAGGTCTACCTGGGTGCAATTCAATAACACAGTCTGAAAGCAAACACCCAGTTCAGATTTCTAAGTAGACAGCCTGGTTTTGCAAAGGGTGCAGTCTCTAGGGGTGCTGGGCAGGCAGTAGCACAGCTCAGTATGGGTGGGGCCCAGAACACCTACAGGCAACTTTTTGGGCCACGTAGGCCATGGGGCAATTTTCCTTCCCACCAAGCCCAGGGCTGTACTTTTCGGATTTTCTCTGCTGTGGCTATTACTGCAGAGTCAACCCTTTGCTAACAATAAAACTACCCCTATACTGGGATCTATGGGACCTCGCAACCTTGCCCCACCCTTTTATGACTTTTAATGAGGGCTAACCATGTAAAGGGCCTTACTCAGCCCTGCCCTTTTACTGATATGCATACGGGCTTATGCCCCAGCACAGAATGGTGAAAAAGGGATTGAGGGGTCTTTAAGCTCACCCATCTTTCTCGCCTATCTCTCAGGGCTTTCTAGTCATGGTGCCCAGGAGTGTAGCCATAAATTTCCATTTTGTACATGAAGTCTCCAACTGCTGCCATCCATTAAAGAAAATGTACACATGCTTTCTAAATGCTGACCACATAACAAGCAAATAAGATTGTTGTCGGATGACTCATCTAATCTCTAAACAGGTTGCACACATATCTATCCCTAAACAGTAAAAGTTTAAACACAGACACTGCTCACTGGCCTACATTAACTTAAATAGTACAGAAAAGAATGATAATGTTAACAAAAGGATAGGAGTTGGCACAGACTGTCAGCAAAACTGTACACAAATGTGTACACTGAGTATGCCTGCCTACACCCTTGATGGTGCCTCTCTTTCTTAGCCCAGGTACAAGCTGCTATTTAGATTAGACTGGCCATCCCCTGGATACCTTTAACCAAAATAATAAAATAAAAACAAAATACTCTGCATCTCTGGTCACATTCTTTTCTTGGCCTGCTGGGCCCTCCGTCCACTGCTCCTTAGTTCCCTCTCCTTGAAGGCTGGCAGTTTACCCCAGGAGCCCACTGCACCCTCCCTTTAGGTTACTAGGTCCTGGCCCTTCAAGTATTTTTCCTTTTGGGCACTCTGCCTCTTAACTCCCCTTCCCTTCTCCACTTCCCCTAGCACCTGTGGCACGAGTGTAATCAAATTCAGTCCCATGGCCCTCACCACCATGGCCCTGGTCTGCTGCACTGCTGAGGAGTTTCCTGGAGACAGCTGGGGAGCCAGTCTCCCACACAGCTTTTCTTTCTGGCTGTGCTGCCAGACAGCAGAACTAAAGGTCCAGGGTGCATTTTCTGCCTGGACCTATTTTAGACTGCACCACTTGGTTCGTCACCCTTTCTTTCCCTTCCCCCACTGATCGGGGCTCTGCCAAGAGGGACAAGTTACACCAGAGAGCCACACTCCACCCAACTGACCCTGCTGCTGCTGCCATGCACCCTGGATACCAACTGGAGGAGAGCGATGCTAGAGGAGCCATGGACTTAATTTAGGTAAGCTTTTGTTTGTCCATGCTCCTTGTGTCCTCCACCCTCTGAGCTCAGCCACAGACCCCTCTCAAGCCACTCTCTGGGCCCTTTTGTAGGTAGTGGAGGTCCTGGCATCTGGCCAGGAGATTGGGCAGCCCAAGCCCTGCAGGGAGGGTCTCCTGCCCATGACCCCACTTTAGCGCCGAACGGCACAAAATTAAACTAAGGGCAAATGGGAGGGGTCAATGGGACTGCAGACAAGGAGCTAGAAGGGAGGTAGATGAGGAAAAGGAACATCTCCCAACTTCAGGATACTACAATCATATCTTGAGTGTGCTGCTAAAAGTAGGCACAAGGCTCAGTGGGCTGACTTCCTTTAAACACATGAGAAGACAATTCAATTACTGAGCATAAGTACACATCCCTGAAGTGTCTTATTGCACTTTGAACATGGCTTCTGCTTAACAATATTTTAAAGAAACGATTTTTACATGATTTTAATAACTTAATATTGTTTTCTATATGGAATATGAGCAGAAGCAGAAACATCCTTCCAATTGAGGTGTATTGATATTGCAGCTTAACCTGGTACATTGGCTAAACAAGTACAGGAATGTAATTACAGCCAGATAATGACACTCTTGTACTCAGCCAGGTGGCTAGAATGTTCTTATACTATATTATGGCTAGACAACGTCCTCTCCTTCACTGTTCATGTTGAAACACTTACTGAAACATTAAAGCTACACATAGGATTCTTTTACAGATACTGTATAAACTCCTAGTTCCTGTTGACATCAGGAAAAGGCTAGTCTAAGCCACCTTTCTTCTTCTTCTGGATTATGTGGACATTTTATATACCAACTGCTCAGCTTCCTACCTTCACAGATTGGATGTTCTCTTTCACTGAGCCATTCATTTCACATTAAATGTTCCTGACTGGACTATCACTGCTCACTCTACTCTGCAGTAGACTGGACATCCCTTGCCACCAGATGGAAGATGCATAGCTGTATTTGGGCATATAAAGCTATGCTATTGCTGAATAAACTCCCTCATATATCTCATCTGTATTCCACCACTCCCATAGCTGCTATTACTTAGGAAAAACTCCATTATTTTATCAGACACACCTAAGTTCGAGACCCACTGAAAAAGCTGCCATTAGCTATGCAATACTGTCTGTCTGGAATAAACTCCATACCACCCTTAGACTCTCTGATTACATCTCTCTGAACATTGCCAAATCCTAATATGTAACTCCCTAAAGGAGAGTTGCCTCTACCACATCAGGTAGCTTGACTCCTAGATTTTTCTACACTGCCCCTGCTGGCTATCTAGCACTTTATTATTTTTTTTTTTATCATAACCACTTTATTAAATTCAAATCCAAAACAATAGTTCAGAATGAACAATCATTACAAAACATAATGAAACATAGGGTTAAGTACCTAATAAGCACTTTAAGAAACAAACATTTGTCAATGCTGAATGTTGTCTTGCTGGCGCTGGAATTGGTAGTGAAGGAGTTAGAGATGCATAATAGGAATGGCAGTAAGTATGGAATTGACATAAACCCCACCCCACCCTGCAGAGTCTGACATGCATTAGGGGTGCTTTTGGTCATTGGTCAACCGCTCATGCCATCTCACCTCACCCTATCCTGCAGACACCGACAAGTGTCGAGGTGTGCCTTGGGGCATTCAAGTTTACACTCACCCCAGTCTATAAGGAAATACACTGAAATGGGTGCAGTATGGAGAATGGGGTGAACTTTGGAGCCGAAGAGTCAAGGCACACCCCAATGCCTATCACTGGCTGCAGGGTGGGGTGGAATGGCGTGACATTATTGTCGACAATCCCAAGTCACACCCTGATGTCTGTCAGTCTATACAGGGTGGGGCATTATGGTGGGAAACCCCAATGCCCTGGGTGTTTGATGGTATTTTCACCCAAGTTTTAACATGGGCTTTTGTGATCCCACCGCATGAACAGTGACACTATCCGTTTGTTAGCCAAAAGGTGATTTTGTACAATGACTGCCATTTGGCACCACAGGGTGAAAATACATTTCAAACAAGATTTTAAAAATGACAGCTGTACTGTTCATGAGGAGGTGTAAAAAAACGGTACTGTTGAAAATCTGGAGTGAAAATATAACAAAACTGGTGAAGCCACGAGCGTGGGTAGAAACTGACAACGCACACCCGTAATGTAATTATTTTGGAGATTTTACACCAGATTTCCAACATGGGCATTTTCGACCTCTGCTCATGAACAGTGGCACTGTGATTTTCTTAATCTGTCCCAAACATTGATTTCGCTGGCAGCTATAGCCTACTATGTGCCACAGGTGCAAAACATGTTTCCATCAGGATGAGAAAAATGACAGCTGTACTGTTCATCAGGCGTGTGCAAAAATGACAATGTTGAAAATCTGGAGTAAAAATATAAAGAATTGGCAAAAGTTACGAGCATGACTAGAAACTGCAAACGCATCGCTGGTAACGCAGTCGCTTTGAGGAATTTTTTACCAAATTTGCAACATGGGTTGTTTGGGACCTCTTCTTATGAACTTATGGCAGCCACTGTGATTTTCTTAATCTGCCCCAAACATTGATTTCACACAGCAACTGTGCCATTGTGCGTCACATGTGCGAAAAACATTTGAGACGGATGTGAAACGACAGCTGTACTGTTCATAAGAAGGTGTGGAAAAATGAAAATGTTTAAAATTTGGAGTGAAAATATTAAAATTCTCAAAGTTAGGAGCATGCATGGGAACTGCGCAATGCACACTCATAACACAGTCATTTTGGGGATTTTATTCCTCAAACTTGTAACATAGGCTTTTGTGAGCCTACCTCATTAACAGTGACACTGATATTTCATGAATCAGTCCTGGAAGGTGATTCCATGCAGTGACCACAAAATCACCTTTCAGGACCTAATAATGACATGACAGTGACTGAAGTCATGAGGTGGGGTCCAAAAGAACCCCATGTAAAAAATTTGGTGCCAAAAGTCACAAAAATGGCTGAGATATCCACCTAAGTTGACCCCTCCATTTATGCCATTATACAGCTTAACGGCATTTCTTCAGATCGCAGTCAGTTTTGAAGAGTGCAGATATGTTCCCCTCCACCAAAGATCGTCAGCTGGGCTCTGGAGGTAAGTGTGGGGTGAGGGGGTGTGTGGGAGGTGGGTGCACAGAGAGGTGTGTGCAGATTGGGGGACTGGGCACTGGAGACAACAAGGGACCATTTTCCATTTTACAGCTTAAAGAAAAATTTCACAGGTGTGTCTTGGCACACTGAGGTGGGCCCCAGTCTGCCACCTGTGTTTCTTTGAGAGGGGAACTGAACTGACAGGGATTAGGGCTCCTGTTGGCACACAAAAACGTGTCTATGTTTGGGTGCATGATGCCGAGAGGGATTGGGCACCCTCAGCAGTCAAATTAAAAGAGGGGGACATTACACCAATGAGGCTTGGGCTCTCCCATTGGCAAACTGTGGAGGGGCATGCTAACAGGGGATTGGGCACCCCAATGTCATCTTTCAGGCAGCACTGTAAGAGGCAGATGACAACAGCCGCCACCGTGTTTATTGAAATGTTACACAGGCAGGCATGCCCTGCAATGATGGGTCTCTCCTCATTGCAGCAGCAAAATTGTTTTAAGTTGGTGGCACGCTTTCAACTGCTGTCATAGACAACATGCTATTTAATTCATGCCACAGAGCCCAGCCAAAAAGCAGTGGTGCCACTGGCAACAACACGACCGCACCTCCAAAACCCGCTGTTCCAAGCTACCACAATATGTTGTTTATGCTTTTGCAAAAGAACATAAAAATCACACTAAGAAAGTAAAACCCTAAGTAGGGAGATTGATTCATTGATTGATTGATTGATTTTTTATGTCTTTAGTAACCAGGTAAGTGAGCTGATCCAAAGGATCATTTTCAGTCTAACTCGGGCCACGTGGTAACAGTCAACAAGTAGAAATACAATACAATGGTGCAGGCACACAGAAAATACATTACATTGTATAGTGCACATCTCAACATGAGGCCCAAAAAAGTACATGCAGCGTAGTTCAGTTCATATATACAGTAATGATGGAATACAGGCAAGCAGATGCAGGTAACAGAACTACAATAAGTGGTACAAGGCACATCTCAGCCATGGGACACAAAATCCATGCTGAGTAGTTTAGTCAGTACATACTGTAAAATAGCATACAGGGGTAAGCAGTCATGAGACAAATCTGGCTAAAATTTGGAAGACATTGGTAGTACTGCATCACAGAAAAGCAAATGGTACAGTTAATAATGGCTGCATACTACGGAAGTTGTAACCTGATCATACACAGTGTGACTAACAGGAGTGGAACGGTCCACTATCTGACATGAAAGCTTCATGGGCACCAGGAAATAAGGACAGGAAAGGAGAGCATATGCATAGGGGTGCTAGGGGTAGAGGAGATAGGAGGATCACAGGAGATGGCAGGGTTATGGAAAGGCAGGCAGCATTCAGACAACACAAACACTCGGGAGGGAGGTGGTGCATAAGGGAGAGAGGTAGGGTCAGAGGATGTGATGTGGTAGGGAGAATAGATAGGCAGCACACTGTGCAGTCAAGTAGCAAGGTGGCTTTGGACCCTAGGGTTGTCGAAGGAAGCAGCTACAAGATGACTCAGACAGGAGCCAGGCTCTGAGGTTAGTCTTGAAAGACAGGTGGGAGGGAATAGACAGATGGATGATGGGAGCTGGTTCCAAAGAGAAGGGCAGAGACCAAGAAAGCTTTACTGCCCATAGCCATGGAGATGCTGAGGGACAAGAGGAGTGATGGAGGAGACCCTAAGCTTCTCAAAACCACCCTGCCAGTAAGTAGTGAAGTATAGGGGCAGCTGGTTGTTCCTGAGAAAGTTGTCAACTAGGCATCCCATAGCATAATCAAAAAGACTCTGTAGTGGGAGCCACCCTAGGGACTGATAGCGTGCAGTGGTGGGTGAGTAGGGACCTGAAGAACAAAGCGACAGATGGAGTTATAAGTGGTACTTAGCGCAAAGCATAGGGAGGAGGATACAGAGGCGAGACAGAGGAGCAGTAGTCAAGCATGGGCAGAAGGTTACCTTGCACAACAGCTAGGAAAGTGTCAGGGACAGGAGTTAATTAGGGCGTTATGTAGCACCTAGCTTTTGGTGAATTCTCCTCACCATGAGATTAACATGTTCATTGAAGGTAAGGGAGGGATCAAGGGTCACACGTAGATATTTAAAGTGGGTGACGATTTTGAGGTGTAGGCCTGCAGATGTGAGTACAGTAAGGAAGAGTTAGATCTGGCAGTCTTGGTAAGGAATGGTTTAGAGCGAAGAGCATGGCTTTGATCTTTTTTCATTTACAAGGAGTTTACTGAAGAGGAAATAATTGAATGCAGCACCATAGTTTAGGGTGAGGGTGGAAGAGTTGGATTCAGGGATTTATCACTATGGGGAGAACTTGATCATCTGTAAAGGACAGCTTTACAATTTAAGCTATAGTCCAGGGGTGCATTAATGAACATAGAAAAAGTAGAGGGCCAAGAATGGAGACCTGGGGAACCCTAGTGCATATGGGTAGAGTAGAAGAGGAAGCATTACCAATTATAATAGACTGGGACCTATTGAGACGTAACTACAGAACCAAGCAGCTGTGTCAGGTGAGCGACCAAAGTGCAGTAGAATGGCATGGAGAACATGGTGGTCTACTAAGTCGAAGGCCTTTGATAAATCCACAAAAGCTGCACCTGTGGCCTGCCCATGTCCATGTTACTAGGACATGGTCCTTGAAAAGATCAATGCAGAGGAGGTACTATGGTGTTTGGGGAAACCACGCTGAAGGGGACACAGGAGGTTGTATTTTTGAGATGTTTGGATAGCTGGTAATGCACAATATTTTTACAGTAGTTAAGTGTGGGAGAGGGAGATGGGTCTGTGGTTCTCAGGTGTGAGGGATCACCAGCTTTAAAAATAGACACCACATGTGCATTATTCCAGGAGACAGGCACTGTGGATGTGAGTAATGCCAGACTGAATATGTGTTAGGGGCCTTATAATAGTTGGGGAGATAATCTTCAGAAAACAGGATAAAATCCATCTCTGTCAGGACTTCCTCTAGATGGAAGTGACTTCAAGAGTTTTATAGTAATATTCTGACCAATGGCCCCAAGTAAAATGACTAAGGAAGGGTGGCATTAGGAGAGGAATGGGCATAGGAATCATTGTCATTCTGGTATGTGGGAGGCTGGGGTGGAAGTTTACTAAGCTACGAGGTTAGGTCAGAAAACATCAAATTGAAAGTATCTGCAATCTTAGAAGGATTGTAGATGGGACCGGAAGGCAGTGCTTGTTGCATAATTTGTTTATTAGACTTAGGATTAAGGAGGGACTCAGTGGAGGCTTAGAAACTGCAGAGATTGCCAAGGGCACATTTTGTTGGTTGGTGAAGAAATTGCGCTTAAGCAATTGAGCACCTGTTTACATGAGTTGTGCAGTTGTCTGTAGGCATTCCATAGCTGGAGAGGGGATGCTTTGTAGGCTTTCCATTTTCTGTCTCTTTCTTTCATTTGAACAGCAACTCCCTGATAATCTATGGGTGCAGATGCCTCTGACCTTCTGGTAGTGATGGGGAAGTATTTGTCCTGTGGCTTTGAAGGGCATCAGTAAAGAAAGAAACTGCGTTAGAGAAGTTGTCAGCTGAGTAAAGGTGGGACCAATCTATGTACTTACCATCCTGTATGACAGTGTCATGATTCTGGCTATTAAATTTCCTGAAGGGCAGAAGTTTGGGGGATGGCAAGATTTGGTGGTCAGGACAATAAACATCAGGGTGTGTCATTAATTGAATCAGACATAGTGCCTGCCTGAAGGATTTGATCTACCCGATTAGTGACAACCCAATCTAGGATGAAGTGGTTTAGTGAGTGAATGTTATACCTGGTAGGGGAGGAGATGACTTATTCCAGGTTATGGGCCTTCAACAAGGTTGCATAGTCAGATTCAGGAGCTGTTACCCAGTTTAGGTTAAAGTTGCTGAGTAAGATTGTGTCTCTCGATGGTGTGATGCATGTAAGCCCATCAAGAAATTCTGGATAGGCCCTGGATATCTCCTGACTGTGGATTATAACAGCAGCCTAGGTAAAAAATTTTAGACGCCTCAGTCTTAGCTCAGTGAGAATCCACTCACTAGAGGAGGTGTGATTTGAGCAGCCAATGGTGGTAGCAGAGATGTTTTCCTGCACATACAGTGCAACACCCCACCCTCTTTCTGCCTGGCCTGTCCAGGCAAAAAGTGAGTAACAATGGAGTTTATATGTAGCATTGTCATGGGGATTTAGCCAAGTCTCAGAGAGACCTAGCACATGGAGACTTACATGGACACCCAGGCTTCAAGCTCAGGGAACTTTGCTGGGAGACTGCAGACATTCAAATGGGCCACTCTGAGGCCAGCTTGTCTGGTACAAATAGTGTCAATGTGGTTGATGTGCATGTTTAAAGGGCCTGGGTTGCTTTCACATTGCCAGCAAGAGGCGAGGAGAAGGAGGGAGTAGATGACAGGTAGGAGGGAGCCAGCATGATGACTGAATAGTTAAGGAGTGAACAAAAATCCAAGTAAACAATGCTCGAGGTTTGATAATAGAGCCAATACAGTAGAGCCCATGGGGATATATTCATATCTAGCCTTGTGGGTGAGGAGTAGGGTGGTGAGTGAGTAAGGTACAGAGAGTGCAGGCTTAGCTGATCCAGGGCAGTAATGCTCTAGCGGTTGCTAGAGATTCTGAGGGTAAGTTTAAAATCATCTGGTGCTTGTGATTTTGGGTTCAGGCACCTACCTGCTGGAATTCTCTGCCTTGTCATCTTAGGGAGTGGACAGTGGGATGTTTTAGGCGGGCTCTAAGACTTTCTTGTGGGGAAAGCATATTTTGTACTGTCCTGATTTTATTGTATTTTATTGTATGCTGATTTTATTCTGACTGTACAGCACTTTGAAACATGAAAGGCACTAAACAAATACATTTTATTATTATTATTATAATAATGTTGCACAAAAGTCCATGGCCAGCAGCAAGCCTGTCATTGAGGACATCACCAGGATGATCAGCTATATATCCATAGGCCTTTGAATTCTGGCACCAGGTGACTAGAGGACGAGAGCACAGATGGCAACTATGCTGAAAGCTCGAGTGTCACTACTAACTTTTATGTTAATAAAGTGGTAGAAGACTGGTTTGGCAACAAAGTGGGAGCTGCACTTAAAGAGGTGTTCACATTAAGGGTATATTATATTGAGAAGCAGTATTTAAAGGGCTTAGTTAAGTTGTAGGGCTGAATATCTGGGCTACTAGCAGCAATAAGTTACAAAAGCGCTCCAAGAGATTAGCAAAGAAAAGCACTTCTTTTTCAAATGCGGCACCAGGGTGGAGCTGATTGGCTGAGGTCGGAAGTGCCAGCCAATCAGTGTAGGAGGTGCAGACATGGCAGAGTTTCAGAGTTCAGGCTGGAAAGGGCTGCTGTAACAGCTGTAGGTTTACCTTAGTAGCCAGGAGGAGCTTCCAGCAGTGGAGGAGCGGAGGCCACTGCAGGAGAGAGAGCCGCACACCCAACCTTCAGCAGAGTGCTTGGTTCAGGGGTGAGTAGAAGTCAAGGGAGAGAAAGAGCAAAGCAGAGCATTAGTACCACACATGAATGATAGGCAGGAGCAGAGGAGCCAAGAATCAGTAGGGATAGGGACAGAAACAGATCAGTAGGCTAGAAAGCATAAGGAGGAGAGAAGGAGTCAAGTGAGGGTAATTTGCAACTGAATGGAAGGCATAGACAGGGTAGTTAAGCAGCTAGGCAACAGGGCAGACAAGTGTCTTCACAGTAAATAACAATTCAGTTCACAGTTAAAGCAATTACACTAATTCATACAGTCTAAAATTACACAGTGCACAAGAAAATGCAGACAAAGAAAATTTAGGCTGCTAGCAACAGGAGTTACAAAAGTGCTCCAAGAGATTATCAAGAAAAGCGTAGCTATTTTCAAATGCAAAGCCAGGGAGGAGCTGATTGGCTGAGGTCGGAAGTGCCAGTGGGGTCCTTTGCACCCATTTGCTTTGTCATTACTGAGCACTTATTATTTTCACTCCTTGTTCTGCTAGTTGTGAATGACTGTCTTATAACAAATTTGTATTTGCCTTTCTAAGTTGTTATTTTGCTATTTTATCTTGACATGCCAATCTTGTTTTATCTACCTTCTTGATTTTTAATTCTGTATTGTAATTGCTATATGCTTTGCCTTTGGTAGGACCTCTGAAGTAGGTCCGCCCGGAGGTACCAGCTTTAGTGGAGCTTGCTCAATGGAGCTTTTCTGATGAAATAAACTTGATCTTGAACTTATACATGTTACAAGGGGTTCAAGAAACAGTGGAGGAAAATAATGTAAGTAATATTCAAGCCTCAGCACATTTTATAGAGTTTCTTAAAGGTAGTAAAGTAAGCAACAATAATAAAGTGGCTGCAAACCATAGACGACCTAATGAGGGAGGGTTATACTCTGAGAAGATCGGAGACACTAAAGATAGTATAACACATAGCCTTGGTGAACAAGCTAAAACTATCTGGCTTTTTGTAAAATTGACAGAACTGATGCAAAAAGAACAAATGTAGGTGGTAATGCCTTTTATTTGACTAACAGAAACTTATTACACAAGCTTTCAAAGGCACATCAGCCTCCTCATCACACACTGTGATAAAACAGAAGTAAAGGAATTTATATAGAGAACTTACTGCTAATTAGAATAATAAATTCAAGCAACTCAGATGCATATAAACTTTGTACAAGTGTGACATGTTTGTTGATATTAAATTATCATTAAAAAGACCATATATTATTGGATGTTTACATAGACAAAAGAGTAGTCTGTTAAATACTGATTTATAAATCAGCATGGAAATTCAGACCCTTGTCCAGAGTAAACAAACTTTTATAAAGGCATGTGATAGCAGGAGAACTACAAACTACATTATTTGGTGTTTATTTAGCAAGAGTCTCCTAAAGCACACTGAAAAAGTTAAGTTCTGAATCTGTAATCTTGGAAATTACAAACCTGCAAATCGTAGTGGGTAGTGAACCCTTCATTTCTATTCTGTCCGTAGTTTGCACTTTGAACAGTGTTAAGAATCTTATTGCCCAAAGTCTCTTTTCTTGAATATCTTAAAAGCTTCCATTAGTACTGTAATTATCAAGTCCTACATGGGTGAGATTACTGAGAGAAATGCTTTCCTACTGGCACTTGTAAGTCTGGTTGTTGTCTTGGGAATCTGTGTAAATTTCACTGGGCTGTAAGGTTCTGTTGGTTTCACCTACTATACATATCAGAGTGTAACCCCCTTTGCAGGGTGGGCTTACTATCCTGGCTTAGGTTAGTTCCTCCTGTTCTGGTAGGGCCCCCTTTCTTAGTCAGCTAGGGCGGGGATAATGACACATACCAGGGGCAGGGCCCAGTAATGGCCAGCATGGGTTTCCCTGGGCAGGAGAGAGATGGGTAGATGGTAGTATTGAGAGGCCCAGGTGACTGGAGGGCATTACCCTCTGGCCCAAAAGAAGTCAGCTGGCAGCATCAGTGTAATGCAGGGAGGTGTCCGAGGGAGAGCTGTTAGGAGTTTAGCAGCCGTGGGGGCCGGGATTATTTCCATCAGGTGCTGCAGGAGGTGGAAGGAGGCAAAGAGGTTGGAACCTGTTCTGGAGGTACAGTGGTCTCGGTAACCAAATTCATATGCGAGATGTCCACACAGTGGGGCTGTTGTGGTGGTGGCAGGAGCACAGCAAGGTCCGCCGGAGGTGCAGCTCTGGTGGATCTTTTCCATGAGGCATGCTGCCAGGAAGGTAAGGCCAGGAAGGGAGTTGCATCCTGGGATTTGCTTTTGGCCTGCAGTGCCCGTGTCTGGGGCAGGCCCATCAGACTCATTAATGGACTTGACTCTTGGAATCAGTATTTGTGTAAAGAGGGAGTCGTTTCAAGCTCTGGTTCAGTTCTGGGTGGGCTCAGAGGAACTGGAGGAAGTTTGGCACCATTTCTAGCTCAGTGGACGAGTGGGTAGATGGTTTGGGAGCAGCCATGGAGGCACTGGACTGCATTAACCCGGGTTCCATTTTTGCCCAGCTGGCAGGAGGAGAAGGCACTCTTCCTTTAGGAGGATCAAAGGTACATTTAAAAGGAAAAGCAAGCTGCAATGTATTTTAAATCTCTGCCCAAGGGAAGTTTCAGTGTGGAGCCAGAGGGATCTTTGCATTAGGCCTTTAAAGAAAATCTTGGTAGCTGTGCCATTTCTCATGCTCTTTAAATGTCATTTGTGCTCATGCCTAATCTCTCAGCCCCATGGAGCTGCTCCATTCAATTTATTCTTTTGGACGCAATCATTTCACATCCAAAATAAATAATTCTATGGTTTCTGTGATTTGGCTTGTGTTGTGAGGTCAATGAACTAACCCTCTGCACAATTTTTGTTCTTGCCTTTGAGTAAAGCTCCAGCCCCTCCTCCTGTTTCAAGATCATCGGGATGCTGCTGGGTCTGAGATCTGTCTCAAAGGTAAGGAAGGCCTTTGTGTTGGAAAACATCTGCAGGTAAGGCCTTCTTATTACCTCCAATAATGTGGAAAATGCCAGGAAAGTTTCAAGTGTGTGCCCCCACTATAACATGCGGACCCCTACACAAAGATGAGGACAAGGGGGTTAAAGATGTGGGTGCTCATCCAGGATGTTTTGTATTTTATTCTGCAAAATTAATGGCACTGCTGATTGTGGAGGAGATGAAGTTGAGAAGGGTCCCATTGCGATGGTAAGGCCTGCTTGATGAGGGAGCAGTTTGGTGGGCTGTTTCAGTGTGGTGGCAAGTTTCCTGTATATGTGTCACTCTCTGGCACCTTCTGTGTCTAAGGATGGGTCAGGTGAGGCAGGAGGACAATGACTACTGTGATTGGTCTGCTCTGAGAGGCAAGCTGGAAGGGCAGAGTGGAGGTGCCATTTTCTGAGTGTTTAGGAAAGAGAGTGACATGCTTGGAAGAGGTATTAAGCAAAAAATTGGAGAGATAGCAGAAGGATTTTCATCTGAGGATGATCCCTGTGCTACTACTGGTCTCCCTGCTGGCATGGCTTTGGAATTCTGCAGGTAAGGGAAGACTGTGGAAAAATGTGTCCTGTGTGGCTATCTTGGAGAGGGGTAGTAAAGTTGCCACTTTGTTCTATCTGTTTTAGTGCTATGGCAGGGTGACGGTTTGAAGGCATGCCATTTAGTTACCCTAGCCCAACCCCATCAGTGCATCAGTGGGCACTGCCTCCTTACTTTCTCAGGGAACCTGGATCAGGGAGCAGAGGCAAATTGAAACTACCTGCTGTGGAGCCAAAGCGGAGTCACCAGACATAAAGGTGGAAGTTGAGGAGGAGTTCTCTGAGGGAGGCGAGTGAAGCATAGCCATCTTCCCAGTTCCATCCCATTGGCTGTCAACTATCCCCATGGCAGAGAGAGGTAGGGGACTGCAGATGTCAACTGGGACCCCAGGGCCCAGGGGTTGCCCATGGGTTCCCTGCATGGCAACAGCAGATCCAATGGGTCTGTTAAAGGCAAGGCTCCTCCACCCTATACTCTGCAGCCTGTTGTAAAGGAAGAACATGAAGATGAACTGGCTTGAAAGTGACTGCTCCATTGTCCCTGGGAGGACAACTTCAAAGGTACCAGTTTGCTGATCAATGGATCCAAATAAATATTCCACATGCAATCACACTGCCTGATACCAACCTGCATCTGGTGGTGCAGAGCAAAGCCTTAAGAGAGAGGATAGATGGCCTACTAAGAGTGACCTGCCAAATATAATTTACTGGACCCAGGTGTGGGTGGAGCTGGGGCTGCTCAGTGCACCAGTGTGAGAGATCTGCTGAAGTGTTCACAGGCCGAGAAGTGGGTAAGGAGGCGTATCCATGTGGAGTATCCCTCAATGGACTATCCCTAAATACCAGAAAGACTCTTGGACATAATACAGGAGAAGAGAGCAGATTGGGTTTTTAGGGCTCTGCTCCAGAAGATACAGCAGTGGCTGGGAGCCCCAGGAAAAGCTGATCAGGCACTAATTCAGAAGCCCCACTCTGTGCTTCTCCACACCCTGGGCCGGTTTGATCCTCTTTAAGCACTATGCCATAATGCAGGATTTAGCAGGCTGCCTCACGAAATATTATGTTATTTCCAAATATTCTTTTGGTGAGCAAATAACAAAACCTCATCCTGAATATTACTTTCCCCGTGCCGGAGGGCCCCTATTTAAAGAAAGAATGTGTTTCTCCGGTGATTTGCCAGGACTGTCCAGTTTGTTGGGAGGTTAAAGAAAGACAGTTCAGAAGTATAAGATTTTGTGGCGTATAAGTATTGTGCCCAGGGAGGGCAGGCACCACCTTCGCAGATCTAGGACTGCAGCTATTTACCCCCCTGAGACTCTAAAGTTTTATGATTTTAAATGGAAAAAAAGGACTTTATGTATGTACTTTTCTAGTTTGTTATTTTTGCTTCCATTGGAGTAACTAAGAAAATCTTTTCAACTTATACAAGCACTATCTCTGTATGAGTTGTGAGTGAATGGGTGTGAGACTGGTGCATGGGGTGTGTGTGTGTGTGTGTGCGTGGTAGCTTAAAAGGTAAAGTTACAGATTTAATCGGCGTGCTAGAATGTTTCCAGTTGTTGGTTAATAAGGTACTGAGACAGCCAGGCTAGAATATGAAAAACTTACCTTTTTAAAAGTTTTAAAATTTCACCTTGAATGCAAAACAAACATTTTCTAGTGATTATTGTGTTTTGGACCAAACTTGCTCCACTGGGCAGTAGGCAGGGAGCTCTGAGGGTGGGAGTAGGCATGCCTCAGAGAGCTTTGGGGCTGGGTGGGAGCGCATACCCTCCCTGTCTGTGGAGGTTTCTTGTAGGTGCCCTTCTGCCCCATTGCCAGGAGGAAATGTTTTTATAAGGGTGGGAGAGTGTAAGCCCCTCTCACGGGTGTGCTTACTATCCTGGCTAAGGTTAGGTCCTCCTTCTGGTTTCACCAGAAGTATTTTGAGAGTCATGATTCAGGGACAGCACTTCCAATATCAAGCACTCCCATTTGGGTTGGCAACAGAACCAGAGTGTTCTCAAACATCCTCAAAGTTCTTATGGCGCAACTGAGACAGGAGGGACATCACGTGAGGTATATTCCTACCTGGACAACTTACTTATCTGAGTGTCCTCTGCCCAGATGGTGAGAAAGTCAGTGTCCAGCACCCTGTAGATACTGGAAACTCAAGGTTGGGTAGCCAAGCAGGAGAAGAGCTCCCTCAGCTCGTCATAAGCCCTGAAATGCTTGGGTACAGTGTTCAGGATGGACAAGGGAAACTAAAGGAGACCTTGAGAAGAGGGTTTCAGTAGTTGAGAAGCCAGTTTTCAGCCTTGGCTCACAGACTACTACGACTTTTGGGGCTGATGGCTACAGTGATAGATCTAGCTCTATGGGCACACTTGCACATGTAGCCACCTCAGATCAGGATGCTAGTGGTTTGGAAGCAAACCTCAGAGGACTACCAAGCCTGAATGCCAATTACTTGGTTTCTTTGGCAATCACTGAATTGGTGGGAGATCTCTGAGAACTACCCAGGGGTCCCTTTAGAAGCCTGCCAGGTTGCTTCTGTTGACTGATGCCAGCCTGTCGGACTGGGTGACAATCCTGGGCCAAGTACTGGTCCAGAGCATTTGGACTGAGCAGGAAAAATGACTACAGATAAATGTATTGGAGAAGATGGCAGTACAACTACTCTCCATTTTCTCAATCGGGTTTGGGCAGAGGCAGTGAAAGTAAAGTCAGTCAGTGCCACCACAGTGGCATACATAAACAATAAAGGAGGCACAAGAGGCAGGATCTGCTAGCAGAAGCAGCAGAAGCACTGCAGGGGGCAGAGGAAACCCTGCTATCCAAGCCGACTGGCTGAGTCAGGAGACTGTCCATCCAGAGGAATGGATGTTGAATCTGGAAGTGTTTGACTGTCTGAGCAACAGATCTGGCCTGCCTCAGATCAACTTATTCACCTCAAGTCACAGTGTTTGGGTATCAAGCTGTTCAGTCAGTACCAGTGCTCACAGGCAGAGCAGTGTCCACCCTGTCCCAGAGGTGTTTTTTTCTACAGAACATGTCTTTCTTCCCCTGCCTCCACTTCCCAAGGTCATTCACAAAATAAGACATTCAAAATGAAGTTTTTCTTCTGGTAGCAACAGAATGGCCAAGAAGGCTGTGGTTCTCAGTCCTAGTGAATCCAGTCCAGCATGTGCCATTCTGGTTTCCTCTCTGGGTATCTTTTTCTCCAAGGACCCATTCAACACACAGACCCAGAGGCAAGGCAGCTGGCAGCCTGGCTCCTGAGAGAAGAGTTTTTTTGAAAAAGTAGTGGATATCCTGATGGCTGCCAAGAAACTTTCTCGTCTAAAACTGCTTGCGACCACTATAGTTGGCTACCCAAACCCCTGGTGTCATGAGAAAAACTTAACAGAAAACTAGCTAAAAGTCAGGCAACACAGGCACCAAAATAAACAATGACCCCAACTACGGCATAAAGTTAAAAACTATTTATTACATAAATAAATCAGTAAAAGCATATCAGTAGCATACTAACCTCACCATGCAACCTTGTGCCAACAGTTCTATGCTTGGTCACATACGCTTTCTCAAGATGTTGCCTGACTTTACCTAGTTTACTAAGTTTCTACATCTGCAGCTTATGATCAAGTGTGGAGGTGTGGTGTACTTTCTCAGCCTGGGCTAGGGAAGAAGAAGGAAAAACAAAAAAGTATCAGGCCTCAAAAGCCACAGTTCTGCAGACCTTGGAGTTTTTGCACACAGGAATAGACAAAGGGACTGTACTAAGCACCCTGAGAGGTTAGATATCGGTGATAGGAGCCGCACTGGGGACCTCAGAGGATCATCCCAGGGAACAAACCATGAGGTCATACAATTTCTAAGACCAGTCTGCAGAAGTAGACTGCTCTTTTGATTCCCAGTACCTCCATGTGACCTGAATCTGGTTTCTGAATATTCGTTATAAAAAACCCTTTGAGCCTCTCTCGATCATCCCACTGTATTTTCTGTTGTACAAGGTGTGTTTTTAATTGTATTGTGCTCAGCCAGGGAATTTAGTGAGATTCATGCCTTGTCACACAACGATCACTACCTTATCATTTACAAGGAAATAATGGTCCTGAGGACAGTTCTGTTTTTAGTCCAAACATGCTTACAACTTTTCACGTGAATAAGGCAATCTGTCTGCTGTCTTTCTGCCCAAAGTCAACTCATGCTAAAGAACATGAGCTGTACAATTTAGATTTGCACAGGGTAGTCAGGACATACCTCTAATGAACTGCAAAGTTCAGGAAATCTGAATGTCTGTTAGCTGGAGCAGCCAAAACAAAAAGAAAGAAAAGAAAAGGTCAAAAGTCCCCCAAAAGTCTCTCAGACCACACCAGCAAGGGACAGCTGAAAGAAGAAAGCTCTGGCTCCTTATCAAGGCTCACTCCACCAGGGCTCTGGCTACCTCCTGAGTGGGCGGGAGGGAAGCATCTGTGTTAGAACTGTGCAAGTTAGCAGCGGTCCTCCATCAACTAATTCTCTAAACACTACAGAACGGATGTTCAAAGTTCCAGCATCTGTGTTAGAATTGTGCAAGGCAGCAGTGTGTGTGGTCCTCCATCTACACATTCACTAAACACTGCAGACTGAATGTTCAAAGTTATGCTGATGCAGCTTCGGTAACAGAGTTTCTCAGGCGGTGGTTAGCAGATAATGAAATTTCTCATCTATGTGTTATAAGAGACAATATTCTCCCCACTCAGTGGAAATGTTGTTCAAACAACATGAAGTCTTGCTGTATTATAGACATTAGCAGTTTGTTCCAGCTCTAGAACTGCCCGGAGTGCAATGGTTAAAACCATTCCAAAATAGAATTACAGCACGAGAGCAGCTCTATCTGTGTCATTTCAAACTTGAACTGTCAGATTCTTTACTCCGCCTCAGTGAACAGTCGCTCCGGAGATTCCTCCTTCTGCTCGGTTCATTTCTCGGTTTAAAAGTGTTTTCTCGGTTGGATTTAACCGAGAATAGTTTTATTTCAACCATAAAACCGTTCGGTTCAAGCTCTATCAGTGGTAACCGTAAATAAATGAAGGTTTTGTCTGTGTGGAACTTGTAAGTTATCGGTTCGGTTTTGAACTGATCAGTGGGTTTAAAACTCATTTAAAACTAAAGTTACTATTTTAGAGTGCGGTTCCGGTTCTTATCGGTTCTAAAAAAAGCGGTTTATTACGTTTTTCAATACCATGACACGGTTAGGAACCGATAAAGGGTGTCTTGCCTGGCACTGCCGTTAAAAGGGCAAGTTTTTGGTTAGGCTGGCATTATGTCTGAGAAACCCAAAAGAAAAACCGGGCCCACTGGGTTTCAACACTGTGATGTTTGTGGGAAGTCTTTGCCAAGGCTGACCCACACCACATGTGTTTATTGTCTGGGTTTGACCACCTCCAGTCAGACTGCCAGGTATGTAGAATTTCCCTGCAGCCACCCTGGAAAAAGATTGGGCAGGCTCAGGGAACGAGAGGCAAAAAGTCCGCTGACCTGGATGGCCAGCCCGTTCGGTGCCAACCGAACCAGAGGGAGTGCCCTCTGACCAGGGCCAGACTTCCTCGGCAAAGAAAAGCTGGTTCTGAAGAACCAATTCCAGTAAAGAAAACAAGAAAATCAGCAGGTCTGGAGTCCAAAATTCTTCTCCAACTGCTGCAGAGATAGCAAAGTCATACAAATTGTCCAGTCACTGTCTCAGGGTCCGTCCGACCACCACTATCTGGTAAAGTCGGTTTGTCCGGTCCCAGTGGTTCAGGATTATGATATTGAGGAATTTTATGACAGAGGAGGGAGGAGGATTATGAACAGTATGAATGTGGCTGGGAAGGTCTGGGTGTG
Source organism: Neoceratodus forsteri (assembly GCA_016271365.2). Classification (NCBI taxonomy): domain Eukaryota; kingdom Metazoa; phylum Chordata; order Ceratodontiformes; family Ceratodontidae; genus Neoceratodus; species Neoceratodus forsteri. The sequence goes on along the minus strand of CM057452.1, from coordinate 556,154,660 downwards.
CCCATTGAACCGGACATCTCCCCAGACAGACCTTTAGAATCTCCCCTATGCTGTCTGAGTCCCCATCTCATTTTATGTTTTATAAAAGTTGCTGAAACCCTCCAGCTTCCTTTAGAAGAGGCTGTGGATGAGCAAGAGGAGTCTGATTTTGTAGAAATGATGGATATTCCAGAGTCTAGGAGATTGTCTATTCCTTTACATAAGTCTTTTAGGAAACAAACAATTAAAATTTTAAAAGCTCCTAATTCTGTGCCTCCTGTAGGTAAAGATGGACAGAAGGTATACATTGTCAGGCCCTGATACAGAATTCCTTTCTCAGCAATGCAGTCATGTTGGGGTAGTTCAGGCTGCTGCCTGTGATAAAGCTAATATTCCCTTGGCTCACATCCTCCTGACAAGGATTCCAGGAAGATTGATGCCATGGCAAAAAAAAAAAAAACAGTATATGGCAGCCTCTCTGGGACTCAGGCAAGCAAATTATATGGCTTATGTAGCTAGGTATCAGAAATCTAGATGGGATACTGTTATGCAATTGGCCAAGCAGGCCCATGGCCAGCTGACTAGTGAACTAGAACAGGTGGCTGCTGATGGCATTGAAGTCTCTAAGGTTCAGTTTCATGCTGCTGTGGATGTTAATGATGTTTCCTCTAGGGTCATGGCCACATCTGTAGCTTGTAGGTTGGCCTGGCTCAGGTGTACTAGTTTGTCACAGGATACCCAGACTAAGGCTATGGATTTTCCTGTGGTGGGAAATTCTCTGTTTGGAGAGCAGACAGAGAATTACATGAAAGATGGATGAATATAGGACTACTTACAAGAGTGCCCAGGCTAAGGAGTGGCAAGCCACTCCTCAAAGGCATGCCCCAGGGGTAGGGGTAGGCCTTTTCAGAGCCTTTCTACCAGACTCAGGCCTCCTCTGCCTATGCTCAGAGGGGCTTCTTCAGAGGCAGGGGCAGACGAGGGGTGGGCAGATCTGCTCCCACCCCCAGCCTAAAGCTCCTACTAAACAGGCACCCTGGATGGGGTGCCCAGGGCCGATTCCTCCTGTACCAGTGGGGGGCAGGCTGGCTTACTTCAGTCAGAATTGGGCTTCTTTAACCTCAGACAAGTGGGTTCTGGAAGTAGTAAGCCAGGGTCTGGTTCTCAGCTTCAAAAGTTTCCCAAGTTGAGAAGCAGACTTTTCTACATGCAAGTGCTTCAGAGACCTCGCTCTGGAAACAGAGGTCTCATCCCTGTTAGCTCTCAGAGCAGTGAAAGGTTCCTCCCCTGCATCAGGGCAGGGTCTGTATTCCAGATAAAGTTCAAAATGGTAACTCTGGCAATGATTTTACCTTCCCTAAGGCCAGGGGACTGGCTAACCTCCCTGGACCTCAAGGATGCCTATTTCCATGTCCTAATCAGAAGATCCCATCAAAGTACCTCAGATTCAAACTGCCCTCAGGTCATTACCAGTTCAGAGCAATGCCCTTCGGCCTTACTCTCTGCTCCAAGGGTATTCACAAAGTGTCTAGCAGTGGCAGTGGCCCACTTAAGGAGGCAGAGGATTGCTGTTTTTCCCTATCTAGATGACTGGCTCATTGTAGGCCAGTCCCCAGAACAGGTAAAATCTCACCTGCAGGTCACCCAGCAGCTTCTCACCTCCCTGGGTTTTCTGCTAAACCTACCAAAGTCGGTTCTGGAACCAGTCAGGTACTCACCTTTATAGGGGCAGAATTGGACACAAAGCTAGCCAGAGCCTTTCTTCCCCAGAAAGGGTAAGGAATTTAGTGGCTCTGGCCTCTTCCTTCCTCTGCAGGTCTCTCAACCAGCAAGACACTTTCTGCAGCTCCTGGGGCACATGGCTGCATCCACAGCTGTTGTGCAGGAGCCAGATTTCAGATGAGAGACATTCAGTTTCACTTGAGAACCTTTTGGTCTCAGAGAAGACCCCTTTCAAGTTGGTCCCAGTGACTCGAACCTTGATCCTAGCTCTCCAGTGGTGGAAGGATCAGAGCAATTTAGAGCGGGGTCCCTTCATTCCCTTCTCATGACTTGACTCTCACTACAGATGCTTCCTTCTGGGTTGGGGATCCCACATGCGACCTTTCCACTCAGGAGTTTGGTCCCCAGGAATCTCTGCTCCACATCAATTTGCTGGAACTCAGAGCTGTCTTTTTAGCTCTTCAAGCTTTTTCTGCATCTGTCCATGACAAGGTGATACAAGTCAGAACAGACAACACCACAACAATGTGGTACATCAACAAACAGGGGGCACTCGGTCTTGACCTTATGCCCGAGGCAATGAAGTTGTGGTCTCTGGTCTATTCCTGAACACTTCCCTCATAGCAGTTCATCTTCCAGGGAAGGACAATGTCCTAGCGGATGCCCTCAGCAGGATTTCCCAGGGCCATCACGAATGGTCCCTGGATCCTCAAGTGCTGGGGATAGTTTTTGCCAGGTGGGGCATCCCTCAGATAGATCTTTTGCAGCCCAGTCAATCACAAACTTCCTCTGTTCTGTTGCAGGCCTCAGTGCTGGGCTCAGTTCCCCTGGATGCCCTTCCTCTGGATTGGAGGGAAGTTCCTCTTACTCCCCTTTTCCTCTCCTATTCAAAGTACTAGTCAAAATCAGATCTCAGCCTTGCAGGGTGATTCTGATTGCCCGGATTGGGCCAGGCAGCCCTGGTACCCACTCCTTCTGTCTCTGACAGTCCATCTTCCCCTGTGCCTCCCCAGGAATCACAATCTGTTGACTTGTGCCTAGGGAAGGGTTTGGTATCGGACCTCAAATCCCTCAACCTCAAGGCCTGGCTCTTGAGGAGTTAGAGTTTGCTGATTTACACCTCTCTCATGGTGTTCTTGAGATCCTAAAGGCTTCCAGAAAGCCTTCCACTAGAAACTACTTATAGTTCTAAATGGAAAAGGTTTTCCATTTGGTGTGCTGGAAAAATATTTCCCCAGAATCTGCTGAATTGCCCATTTTGTTAGATTACGTGGTACATCTTAATTCCTTGGGTCTCAGACCAGCTACCCTGAGAGTTCATTTGGCAGCTGTGTCCGCTTTTGTGTCAGCAGGAAAGTCATCCCTCTTTCCTCTCATCCTGTGTTTTCCAAGTTTTTAAAGGATTACTCCATACTAATCCTCCCTTTCGGGAACCAGCCCCTGCTTGGACCTTAATGTTTGCATTGCCCAGTTAATGCAACCCCTTTTGAACCTCTGTCTTCTGCAGAGCTTAAGTACCTAACTTGGAAAACTGTTTTTCTAGTGGCTATCACTTCTGCCAGGACGCATAAGTGAATTGCAAGCCTTGTCAGTGGAGACTGACTTTATTTCTTTCCACAGGGATAAGGTAGTCCTTAGGACTAATAGGAAGTTTTGCCTAAGGTGGTTTCAGATTTCCATCTTAATCAATCTATCTCCTTCAGTATTTTTCACTGATCACTCCTCTTCGGTGAGAGGAGGTTGCACAACCTGGATGTTAGAGAGCTCTTAGTTATTATATAGAGGCGTACCAAGGTCTGAGTTGAATCCTCAACTTTTCCTTACCTATGGTGAAGTTGGAAAAGGCAAACCTGCCACTAAGAGATCAATAGCCAGGTGGATTGTCTCTTGTATCAATTTTGTTATCAGAAAGTAGGCAGAGCCCCCAGTTTGAGGCTCATTCTACCAGGGGTACAGCTGTGTCTCTAGCTGCTGCCAGAGATATCCCTTTATTAGAGATTTGCCAGGCTGCTACTTGGAAAACGGTACACACTTTTACCAAGCATTACTCCCTGGATGTCCAGGCCAGGAGAGGTGCTCGGTTTGGCACAGCTGTTCTTCAGAGCCTATTCCTAAGTAGGTTCTGCCCCTCCTCCATGGAGGTACTGCTGTGTATTCTGCTAATGTCTATAATATAGCAAGACTTCATGTTGTTTGAAGAAAAAATTACTCACCTTAGTAATGTTGTTTCTTCTAATGGAGTCTTGCTATATTATGACCTCTCCAACCTGCCCCTCTCAGAACCTCTACTTGGTGGGGTGCGGGCAACATTAGTGTGCACTGCTTATGTCCTGTTAGCATTTTGTCCCTTTGGGACTTTGGGGTGTGTATGTATGCAGCGTGTGTGTGTTTATTATACTTATGTTCCATTTTCATATTATTAGAATGGTGTTAGTATTTCTGGTCCCTGACTTGAGTCTTGGGTGTTGGGACCATCAATGGTTGTTATTATTTAGGTAGCCATTTGGCTAGTGTAGGTTACAGCTTCCACACAGACCTTAGTGAGTTTGGCTCTAAAGATCTGACAGTTCAAGTTTGAAATACACAGATAGAGCTGCTCTCCTGCCAAAATTCTATTTTGGAATGGTTTTAACCATTGCACTCCGGGGCAGTTCTAGAGCTGGAACAAACTGCTAATGTCTATAATATAGAAGACTCCATTAGAAGAAACAACATTACTAAGGTGAGTAATTTTTCTTACTGCTTCTTAGAACCATTATGTATTAAAATATCCCTTGACACTGTGGAGTGCTACACAAAGAAGAAATGTCTCCATATTCACTGTGATTTCCTTTTCTGTTAGCTCCAACTTTGCCAGTGAGCCTCTCAGGTAGCCTTTGCTCCTACTGAAAAATATTGGGTCTGCAGAGAAGCCGTATGAGGAGAGACTAAAGGAGCTTAATATGTATACCCTTGAGGAAAGAAGGAGAGGGGGACATGATAGAAACTTTTAAGTACCTCAGTGGAATCAACAAAGTCCAAGACGATAGCATCTTTCAGAAAAGAGACGTGCAAGAACAAGGGGACACAATTTAAAGATAGAAGAGGGGCGGTTCAGGACAATGTGAGGCAGTATTATTTCACAGAGGGCAGTGGATGCATGGAACAGCCTTCCTGAGGAGGTTGTGGGTTCTAAAACTGTGGGAGAATTCAAGAATGCATTGGACAGACATAAGGCAATTCTTGTGGGGGTAGGAAGAAATAGGCTGTTGGTTAACTAGGATCTGCGGCCTATCCTGTAGGTAAGGGAAATGGGCAGACTAGATAGGCCAAGCGGTCCTTATCTGCCATCACAGTCTATGTTTCTATGTTTCTATGTTAATGTAAGTATGGGATGTCTGTTTTCTCCAGAAATTATTCTTTGCAAATATTGTTGAGTTCCTATTCTGCTTTACCTGCTAACATGAAAACAGGATGCAATCTATTGAATTGCAGGCACTCAGGTTAACAGGTTGATGTTTCTGAACATGAGGTGGTGCTTCTCTGTTACAAGTTAGTGTGCACTCTGTTTGCAATTACCTACTGGGTCAATATATTTATGCGCTTAAGAGCATACGACACAAGTGCTAAACTGAAATAGCACTGTACTTGTAAGCAAGAGGGTACAGTACTGTAATGCTGCTGTGCATGATACTGCACTCCTCTCACTGTCCCAGACAGAAGATAAGACCTCTGCTAGGACTGGGTTCCACAGAGCAGCTGCCATGGCTTGATGGAGTGAGCCCCAAGAACCCAGGCATTGTGTTTTTGGCCAGGTTTGATTCCTGGTCACAGATGCAAGGAATTTTTATTTTCACACTTTGTGCGATTTCAATGTTAAACCCCTCCCCAGGAGTTGAGAATCCTTATTTGGGGGTTCAGGAGCAACCCCCATAATGGGGGTGCAGGGGTGGAAACCCTCTGCAAAAAGGACTCATGCCACATGCAAGAAATTGCACTGTACTGGTAGCGTGCTTTTGCATGTAGCATAATGTCTTCTGACATTATAACCCGTGCCTTGCAGTTACACTGCATCTTATTGTGTTTATTCCTGGTATACAATTTATGTTGACAGCCATTGCTGATTTATCTGCTACATCTGCCAAGAGGCAATTTTAAGGAAGACTGGTTCTGCACAAGACACAAAAATCACAGAGCGAGATCCTTAGGTCTAAAGGGCAAGGCAAGAGGTCGATCATTGCTTTTCTTCAGATAAAAGTTTTCCTGCATGTGTGGTATGTGTTGTATTGATAAAGGAGAAGACTGTATACTTTCATCTCTCCGTAGACTTTTATTTTCATTCCTCTATTTAGGTCCTGAGAGGTCAGTAGGGGACTAAAGAGCCATTGCTATTGGAATCTTCATGTGCCCAGGGTTCTATGCTGCTGCTACAGCTTTGGCTGTACCATTATCCTGTTGGTGCAAATTACCCATATGTATTAAATACCCATTGACAATTTTAGAGCTAACAGAAAAGGAAATTACGGTAAGTATGAAAAACTTTCTTCTTCTCCCAGGATAGAGCAGCATTGGTGCACAGTTCAGTGGGGGCTTCTGTACTGGGAGTCCTGGTTTTACACATTTTTGTGTTGCTTACATGCATGTGCAAGAAGCACATTGTGTCAGCTTCCTTCAAAAGTGAGTTAAGGAGGCGTGGCAGTGTTGTGCTGAATGGCAGCAGTCCGTTCTAGGGCTGTTCTCTGCGCAGTGAATAGAGGAGCATGCTGTCGATGACAGCATTTAATAACATGCCACGGAGATCACGTGATGCAGGACTACGGTAACAGCTCTCCATTTGTTTCCCACTCACTTTGTGTTTTAAACTAAGTAAAGTTCGCTATCCTTACTTTTAATCTCAGTGAAACGAACATATTTCTAGAGTAGATCATCTCACAAGATTTTTCTGCAGTTTGCTGGCTTATTATGGATGCAGAGATGAGGCAGGCATTGCCAAATGTACACCTCCTACAGTGCCGAAAACCCAGTAAAAACAAGGCCACGGACTACCTCTGAGGAGTGTACCTCTTCAACGCCTGACCGATGTCTTAACTGTAGAACGGTTCTTGCTGGAATTCAAACCGTTTCGAGGAACTCCACTCGCTAACTACAGAGCTTAAATCGATGTCAACAGCAATGGAAAATATTTCAACGAAGTAAGTGATAACGAAGTCCAAATTGTTTCTCTAGAAAACATCTAGAGAGGGTAGACCCAGAACTGGCTCAGATTAGACAAAAGATGGCCTGGCTGGAATCTAAAGCAGAAGATTTGAGGGCACAGTAGGCGCAATAACATTGTCCTTATAGGTTTACCTGAAAAGAAGAGGGCAAGAATACAGTTGTCTTTATTCAAAAATTAGTAACCAAGCTGCCAGGTCCCTCTCATATGGTACCTCCTATTTGATTGAAAGGGCTCATCGCTGCTTGTGACCCATCATAAAAAAGTGCTCCTCCAGACCCTTAATTGCTCACTTTTGAATTTCCTAGAGAAGCAACATGTTATGACCAAGATTCGGGGTTGGATCTGTTAAGTGGGAGAAGCTCAGTTACTGTGACCCAAGATTTGCCAGCTACGGTCAGACAGTGAAGAGCCCTATTCCATCCCTTTGTGAACAAGCTTATCCCGGCAGGAATAAAATTCAGGTTGCTTTACCCCTCAAATTCCAAGTAATTATCGATGGTGCCTGGACCAGCCTAGAGGACCAAAGATCGCTGAGTCTACTCTGAAAATGTCTTTCCCGAACCTGTTTCAGGATCATTGAGTGGTGTGGATTTTCATAGATGCCTAACTCTACTAAGCAGATTTGTGTAATGTGTATGATGATAGCGGATTTGGGGCAGTTTTATTACTGGAATTGGCAAAGAGGCAAGGCAAGACTGACACACAGTAAAGCCTGGGAGAGTAAATCAGTTTTTTGTCTGCAGGCTATACAGTGATAGACTCTTGGTGATACCAACATTTCTGGGGTCCTTTTGTTGTTTGAGGGTTAACCAGCAGTGCTGTGGGTAAGGCGTAAATTGGGTGATTTCTGAGCTGTAAACGCAGCCTGTGCAAACCGATTTTGATTTCAAGGAGGCAATAATCAATACGGACACACAGGGTCACCTAGGTAAAGGAATGGCACTTAGTTTCTAGTCCGTGTTAATTTCGTTGCTATCTGAGTTAATCATAATTTTAATTTTGGCTGTATAGTGTTTACTCCAAATGAGGTAAATGTTTATATGAGATTTTGGTTTAGTGGAATTACAGTAATAGGGACTATAGGGTTCAAGTCGCTATAATCTGAGTTTTAGCCTGTAAATCCAGGATTGATCAGATGTAAGAGCTACAGCTATGATAGACACAAAAGGTTATTTTCTCATGAATAACTTATGTTTGTTTCTCAAACTAACTAATATTGACTGTGACTAAACAGTCTGTTTAAATGGAGATGGTTAGTTCCAAGAAGTATTAAGACAGCTCATGGTGACACAGGTTTAGTTATTCTAGGGGACAGAAGATAGTATAACTTTAATTAGCCTATGTTTAGTAGTTATAGGGCTTTAAGGTAGGGAATAGTGCTTAAAGTAACTTAAACTCTGGTAGGAGCACTAGTGAGTGGGGGTTTGTTAGCTCTGTTTATCATGTACCTGGTGTATATATGGGTGGTGGGCTGGGGTACTGAGTTGTGTTTGTTTATTAGTACAGATAAAACGACAAAAATCTATGTGTCAAGAATCTATATTAATGTATTTTGAGATTTGTTTTGTTTCTGCAAGGGTTTAAAAGTGTGGGTATGGGAGGGAGGGAGGGTTGGGTGGTAACCACAGCTTTAGTATATTATTGTTGGACTGCTGTTTGTGTATAATGTCCTTCATGGTTTTGACCAAATAATAACAGATGGCAAGTAATATAAGACTGATTACATGGAATGTTAGGGTATAAGGAAAAAGTTAAACGTTACCAGATATTGAAGCATGTTAATTATTTAAGGGGACAATCACATTTTACAAGAAACTCATTTGTTAGTTTCGGAGGCCCACTTCTTAAAAACAATTTATTGTGCAAGTGTTTAATGCAGGGACAGTACCCAAAGTAGAGGAGTAGCCATATTATTTTCTCATCATGTACCCTTTATTTGTGAGGTCTGTATACAAGATCCGGGAGGAGATACTTAATTTTAAAAGGTTTGTTGGACCATACAGAGGTGGTGTTGTGCTGTATATATGGACCAAATATGGACTCTCCGTTTTCTTCTCTAAATTACTTATGGAGCTACTTCCTATATTTCCTTTCCTATGATTATAGGAGGGATTGGAACTTGCCTTTTACTCTGGATCAGGACAGATCAAGTACTAAAAATATGGTCTCTCCCCAGCACAGAGAACTCTTAGGGACTTAACTGATCAGTTGGGATTGTTTGATCCCTGGAGGGTATTGTATCCCTCCTTGAGGGAATTTACATTCCTGTCGGCAGTCCATGGTACATCTACCAGAACTGACTTTTTTGCTTAGTCATAGTTTTCTGCCAGGGCTCACTGACAGTGCTATTGAGCCGTAGTTATCTCGGATCATGCAGTGGTTTGGTGTTCACTAAATTTGATTTCTAATATTCCTAAAGAAACTAGTTGGAAGATGAACAACCAACTATTACGTGAAGAGGCAGTCATCAAAGATATTTCAAAACTAATTGACTAATATACAGAAATTAACCTTGGTTTGACAGGTAGAATTTACTTGGAATGGTGTGTAAGTGATGTTATACTTGGGAGATGATTAAAATAGCTTCTTACAGGAAAAAGTGAAGCAACAAAAGCCCTTACTTAATTAAATCAGATTCATCAACTAGAAAAGGTTTATCACCTTCCATCCCAGAAGAGGATAGAGTTAGATTAATGGGCTTAAGAACAATATAGCTCCATCTTACTTGGTAAAGCCGAGTACGCTATAATACGACAAAAGTCAATTATGTGGATTGGGGGAAAAAGCCGTAAGTTGTTGAGTTTTACGGGTTGAAATCCCAGGAGGTTTCCAGAATTATTAAAGGTATACTGATCTAGACAGGATAATAAGATACAGGTAAACCTTAGGAGAATAGCCCAGGAAGTTGTTACCTATTATCAAAACCTCTATAGCCAGATGGTTAATCCCCGAGAAACAGAAGTTGGATAATTATCTGTATGGCCTTTTATTGCCACAATTATCAGAAGAGCAGAAGGAAGGGCTATTGGTTCCTATAACAGAGGCAGAACTGGAAAGTATAGTGGGATCTCTCCTTCAGATAAAGCTCGGGGCCTGATGGGTTTTCCACTAATTTTAATAAATCCTTCAAGAAGCAGTTAATTCTGTGGTTAAGTTGGTTGTATAAGTGGTTCTTAGAGGGAAAGAAATGGATGATAGTTTTAGAAGCCCATGTCATAGTTTTACATAAGTCAGGAAGGGATCCAGAAGAGGTTACTAACTACAGACCTATCTCCCTATTAAATTATGGTATGAAATCATAGCCAAACTGTAGCAAACAGATTGGCGGTGGTACTGCCTTCCATAATTCACCTGGATCAGGTAGGCTTCATGAAAGGGAGGAGTACCTCGGATCATTTGAGAAATTATCGCATATTTTCCCCGTGTATAGGGACTCTGAGGTCCCAGCTGGGTTAGTTGTCCCTAGACGCGAGAAAGCTTTTGATAGGGTTAACTGGGATTTCCTGTTCTCTACAATGAATAAGTTTGGGTCCCCAAAGCTTTATTGATTGGATTGGTTTGTTTTATAAGAATCCCTAGCTCGCATTTATTGTAATGGAGTTTTTTCAAAGAGGTTCCCTCTCACCTGGGGACGATCAAGGGTGTCCGCTATCTCACTTCTTTTAACATTTATTTAGAACCTTTACTTTTAAATTAAGGCGATCCTTTGATCCCTGGACTCTCTTTGTATGGGCTCAATTTTAAACTGTCTGCTTATTCAGATGATATATTGTTACACTCCATTAATCCTGATGTATGCTTTAAACCGCTTTGCAATTTATTTTAGAATTTGGCACTTATTCTAATTAGAAAATTAATTTGATAAAAGTAGGTTTTTCCCTTAAATTATAGGTTGCTGAAAATAGACATTTCACATCTAGGATTTCAGTGGTCCTCAAAATGTTTGAAATATTTAGGTATTTATCTAACTAGATCAGATTCCTGATGAAAAAAATTAACTTCGATGATACCCTTCAGATTATTCAGCAGGATTGTTCTAGGTGGTTACCCTCCCTATCTCCTCTGGGGTGCATCAATATAGCTAAAATGAATATCTTACCCAGGATATTCTATTTGTTGAATATGCTTAATGTCTGGTTACCCATGTGTTGGTTCAGGAAAGTTCACTCCATCATTTCTTCTTTTATCTTGGCTGCCAAACCCCAAGAAGAGCTTATTTAAAACTGATGGCAACCAATATCAAGGGTGGTTTGAGACTACCACATATAGGGGGATATTATTGCCAGTCAGTTGGCTGTAAATGACATGGATGTCTAGTGAAGAAATACTATGCCAGCAACTATATGTACCACAATGGTTAATTCTGGAAAAGAGAATGCTGGCTATGGAGCAGTTGTCTATACCAACGGTACTACACACTACAGTTAAAACTTACCATTAAGTATTTCCCATTCCCTATAGGGATTTCAGTAAGAGCCCATAATCAGTTATGTGTGTATTTAAAATACTAACATACCCAAGACTGGAACCAACCTCTGATGGGGAATCCGAATTTGAAAATAGGTGGCAGGAAGATTCCTAAATCATGGGTTCCCCAGCTCCAGAATACAAAGATTAGGGACTTCATAGATCCAGTGGGAAAACTTATTGTTAACTATTGTTAATAAATATTCCCTAGGATCGGACAGGTTTTCAAGATGTTCCAAATTTCTCATTTGCTAAGCCGACTCAATAGTCAAATTGTCATTAGGACAAATTTTCTGATTTTTTAATGCCACGGTGGAAGTAGTACATCTCCTCAAGCAATTGCCCTAGTATATGGGTCCCTTTTAGAGTTCCCTCCTATTAGCCAGGAGAATGCCCCCAAATACTGGGAGGGCCAATTCCTGATTCTATTATTAACTGGAATAAGATATGGGAGGAGACCTACATATATATATCTCAAGATAGATTGCAACTTACATAATTTCAATTTTACATAATTTATACTGGACACCCTTAAGACTTTTCAAAATTGGCAAGGTAGCTACTTCGGTTTGTAATAGATGTAAACAAGTCAAGGCTCATTAAAACATATTTTTGGGGATTGTCTACTGGTCCAGTCTTTGGTTGAAATTGAATAAAACTGATCCTTTGTTAGGTCTGGAAGACCTTTTACTCCAGAAATATGTCTTATTGGGGACTATTCCAGGTCAAGGTTAAGATACGTGAGATATCATATAGCAATGATTGCAATGACACTGAAAAAGCTTGTATTAAGGCACTGGATAGACACATCAGAGCTCACTTATATGGAGTGACTTCAAGATCTCTTGCTCAATTTGAATGTGGAACAGTTTAAAATAGGTCCGGTTACTCCTCTTCCAGATATAATAAAATCTGGGCTGATATGCATACAATCTACATGCTTCAAACTGGCGCTTATCCAGATTAAGGAACCCCAAGATAATTCCCTTCTTAGTGTTTATTTTTGTGGAGTCAATAAGCTTGTTCTTTGGTTATCTAAGCCGTGGTGGGGTGGTAAGGACGGGGTGGAGGGAGGGAGGGTGTACATGTCACTATTGCCTTTGAATTGTATGTTGCGCATCTTGTTAATCTTCATGAGGCTTGTGCCATGTCCTGTTATAATGTTAAAAATTTAATAAAAGGTTAATTTAAAAAATAAAAATAAGCATGCCACAATGTGTAAAGAAATTCAGCCACGTCACTACGCAATCAGCTGTTTTGGTGCATTATGTTGTGTTCCCATGGCGAGCTTCTCCGTCGGCCTCTCACAGTCCCCACAAAGCCGATGGAAAGCCACTGCCTGCTGTTCAGTGTGCCATCCTGGTGAAACATTTCAATCAATAAAAAGCCAATGGAGGTGCCCAAACCCCTTTAGGCATGAACCCTCCCAGTTAATTTGCCCTACAGGGTAGCCCAATCCCTGTCAGCATGATTCACCTCCCCATTTGTTGTGTGCTGAGGCGGAGTGCCCAATCTCCCTCGGCTCATGCACCCCCCGCAGCACACTGTATGGCCAACAGGGGCCTAATCTCTTGTCGGCTCACTGACCCCCAAACAAACTTCCTGGTACCATGTGGGAGCCCACCCTGTGTGGCAAAAGTCCCCATCGTCTTTGTAAAAAACACCTAGAAGAAAAAATGGTCCCTTGTTGATTCTCTTGCCTCCCCAACCCGCGCCACCCTCCTCATACCCCACCTCCCCACCCCCACTTCACCCCATACTTACCTCTGGAGCCCAGTGTGATGATCTTTGGTGGACCAGAAACACATCTGCACTCTTCAAAGCTGAATGCGAACTGAAGAAATGCCGTAAAATGTATAATGGCATAAATCATTTTTTTCAACTCTGGTGCATATCTAAGCCTATTTTGGGAATTTGTTCACCAAATTTTCAACATGGGGCTCTTGGAACCCTACCTCATAAACACAGTCACTGTCATTTTGTTATTCAGTGCCAAAAGGTGATTTTGAGGTCACTGCATGGAACCACCTTCGGACTGAGTAACGTAACAACAGTGTCATAGTTCATGAGGTAGGTCCCCAAAACCCTATGTTGAAAATTTGGTGAAACAATTCCCAGAAATGACTATTTTATGAGCATGCATTGCGCAGTTCCTACACACGCTCATAACTTGAAAATTTTAATATTGTCACTCCAGATTTTCAACATTGCCATTTTATCACACCTCCTTATGAATAGTACAGGTGTTATTTTTCACATCTCACCCAAAATGTGTTTTTGCACATGTAGTGCACAATGACACTGTCAGTGTATGAAATCAATGTTCGACAGATTAAGTAAATCACAGTGACACTCACTGTTCATCAGCAGAAGTCTTAAACTGGCTATATTGAAAATTTGGTGATAAAAGTCCATAAAATGACTGTTACGAGCATGCATTGTGCAATTTCACACACACCTCTTAAGTTCATGAATTCATAATATTTTCAGTCCAGATTTTCAACATTTTCTACACCTCCTTATGAACAGTACAGCTGTCATTTTTCACACCTGGCGAAATGTGTTTTCCATTTCGGTGCAAAATAACATGGTCACTGTGGGAAATCAGTGTTCAGGACAGATTAAAAGAAAATCACAGTGACACTGTTCATGAGCGGAGGTCCCAAAATACCTATGTTGAAAATCTGCTGTAAAAATCTCAAACTAATTACATTACGGGTGTGCATTGCACAGTTTCTACATATACCATTGACTTCACCAGTTTTTATATTTTCACTCCAGATTTTCAACATTGCCATTTTTACACCTACTCATGAACAGTACGTTGTCATTTTTCACATCCTGTTCAAAATGTTTTTCGCACCTGTGGTGCCAAATGGCGAGTCGCTGTGCAAAATCACCTTTGGCTAATGAACTGATAGTGTCACTGTTAATGTGGTGGGATCACAAAAGCCCATGTTGAAAACTTGGAGGAAAAATACCAAGACATACCCATGGCATTAGGGTTTTTGACCATAACGCCCGACCCTCTAGGGACTGACAGGCATCAGGAGTGTGACTTGGGATTGTTGACAGTAATGCTCATGCCATTCCACCCCCACCCTGCAACCAGTGACAGGCATCGAGGTGCGCCTTGGACTCTTGGCCCAAGAGTTCACCCCATTCTCTTATACTGCACCCATTTCAGCATATTTCCTTACGGAATGAGGTGAGTAAATCCCAAACACCATGGCAGACCTCGACACTTCTCAGTGTCTGCAGGGTAGGGTGAGGTGAAATGTCATGACCGTTATGGGCGACAATCCAAAGGCACACCCCAATGCATGTACATCTCTGCAGAGTGGGGGTGGGGTTGGCGCCAGTTCAATACTTCAGTGCCATTCCTATACTTCATGGGTCTGATTCTCATAGGGGCCTGCATCTGGTGCAAGCTGTGGCAAACAGAAGCTTGCATGGATGCCCAGTTCACTAGGGACCCTGCACCTGATTCAGGTACAGTAGGGGTCCCAGTGGCTAAATCCTTATGCTTGTGCAGACCAGAACCCTGCAGCAAACCCCTGGTGCACCACACAGGTCCACCGCAGGCCAGCAGAGACTAACACAGTACCCCCGTCTCACCAGGTAATGGGCATGTGGACCCAACCTGGTGGGTCGGTGTCCCCCAGCATGTTCAGTGCAATTGGCACCTGGCCATGGAGGTGAGTGGTGGGATGTTCCAGGCGCTGGGGAGCAGTTGGGACTGGTGTATGGGGGCACCACCTGCTGGGACATGGGTGTGCACTGTACCATCATAAGTTGGTGCTGCAGTAGTGCTGATGAGGTGGGCATTGAAGATCAGGGGTGCTGCCGTATGTCACCCAGGGGAGAATGTCTAAGTCCTCTTATGCCTGCCCTGGCTGGTCTAAGGGCACTTAGAATTTCTCACACTGGGTAATGTCTATGAATCGCAGGGTGCAGCTTGCATCATCTGCAGTCCCCTACTGCTGTGCCGCAGTGCACAGGGCAGGTGCAAGCCCTGTTTGGGGCAGGTGGTCTGCGGTCAATGCAGGCCACCTTTGTGAATCACATGGAGGGCAGTCATGGATGCAAGGTACACCTTGAACCATATCTGTTTGGTGCAGGCACCTTGCATCTGGACGAGGGCTTTGAAAATCAGGCCCCATCTGTCTAACTCCTACACTTCCACTGCTGATGCCAGCAAGCAGCCATCTGGCATTGATAAATGCTTGTGTAGTGAGCTCTGGCCCATAAGAGGCTCACAGGTGACCAGTAGGAAGCTCATTAATTAGGATCAGGCTGCATCTCTCCTGTCTGCAATGCAGTATTAAGGGTTCAGCAAGCTCATCCCTGGCTAATGTACAAAGACTTTATCACATTTCTTATGAGTCTTTCTTAAACATGTTTTATCTGTTTACAGGACTGCACCTGATTTGAGGCCAAAATCAAAAGCAAATAGTTACAGTAGCAGAGCCCCCCACACATATACACTCCCCAAAATTGCTTAAAGCCCGCAATTCATTCAAATCAATTCCATTTCTTACTTAGTTGGGTTCAATGCCAACAAGTGTAAAATCATGTACCTAGGGCATATGAACCCTGATGCTGAGTATAGAATGGGGAGGTACTGATACTCACTAGACATGAAAGGATCCTTGAGGCTATTATATCAAAGGACCTCAAGGTGGCAGTTTTCATTTATGCAACTGTGTGTTCTGCTGTTTTAACAGTGGTCTGAAACTTTATTTAAACAACAGAATTGTGATTTGAACATTGTGCTCGCTGTTTAGACATTGGAGCCCTGCTAAAACTAATTAGACAGCAGGAAGGGTAGTTGTAGTCCTTTGGTCTCCCAACAAAACTACAACTAGTAGCATATATTTTTTATTTTGGATTTGGGAGTAAAAACCAGGCAGACTACAAAATACATACATGAGTGGTATTTTATGCAACTTTGATACTTCTACACTACATAATTTGAAATTTTATGGAACATGGTAGCCTTAGCCCCTGTAGCCTACTTCCAGGTCAAGTACTCTTTAAATACAAGCCTTACTGCGAGCAGGACATCCTGCAGTCATGCATATTCGCATGTCGTGTGATCTAGGACCAAAAAATGCTGATCGTTTGCATTATTACTAACTGTAAGTTTGAAAATATTGTGGCGTTTGTTGTAAAACAGAGCTAAATAGATACATTATAGTGTTTACTGCTTACTGTTCACGATAAAAGCATTGTAGTAACTATGGACACTATTATGACCTTAGAAGGTGACCTTGGGGTTAAATGTTCTAATAGTAATATGTTTCTTATTATGGACACAGTCCCTAAAGAATCATTTAAATGTCATAAATGTCTACAAAATGAAGAACTTCTTAGAGATCAGTTTATTTAATGAACGACTAGAACACTTGGAGGCAAGCCAAAACAAATGGCCTCAAGGTTTATGGAGGGACAAAATGTAACAATTAGTGAACCTTGTCCATCATTTGAAACAACAGCTATTATAATGCAACTTGGTAATATTGGGTGAGCGATCAACCTGCAACTGTATCTTATTCTATTGTACAGTCTGCAAAAAAAGGACTAGAGAGGAAGCCTTTATCCACACTTAAATGAGGAATGTTTACAGTACAAAACTCCCAGGTCTCTAAAAAGGAAGAAAAGCTGACACTTTTAACCTCCCTTTATACAATACTTATGATGTTTTATCCAGTGATACCCTGAAACTGAAATAAATAGGCCTACTACATCTACTGTTCATTAAGATACTGATATAAATATCACTCCCATTGTACCCCAAACCACTGATAGAGCAAAGCAAGACACAGTAGCGCTAGGAGACTCAATCATCAAGCACTTAGAGCAGTCTGTAACCCAGATAAAACTTCTAGAGTCTTGTCGAGTTTCAGTGGAGCTAAAATAATGGATATAGTTGTAATGTTAGAAAATATATTAAGCAATGTTGGACCAAACCCTATGGTTATTATATACCTTGGAGCCAATAACATCGTTAGGACTCAGAAGATAGCATATAAAAGATTTTGTAGCACTCATAAATAAACTTTTAGAATTAGGCTGGATTCCTGTACTTTCTGAAATTCTACCAGTTCCAAAAGCATCTTATTTTCAAACATTAAAAATTAGAAATATAAATGACTGGATGAGAAAATGGACACTAAGACAGGAAATATCCTGTATTACACACTGGGAGGATTCTCCCATCATGAAGAATTTTATTCCTGGATGGATTACATCTAAGCAGGAGAGGAAATCTACTACTGGCAAAGCATATAACAGATTTTATTAGTAAAACGTTAACCTAACTTCCTAGGAAGAGGGCAACTCTCTCTGTCCTCCTGAAACTGGTGTATTATCAGGAAATTCAATTAAAGATACTAAAAGTAATAACTCAAAAAATTTAATTTCACAAAAAACAAATACATAATGATACAGGATTTATTACTATATTATTAGTTAATGCTTATAGTTTGACAAAAAAAATTGAGGAATTGAAATATACCTAGTAATAGAAAATGTAACCATTTGTGGAGTCACTGAAACCTGGTTTACAGACCAGGAATGAAATACAGAAATTCAGGGTTATAAAATTTTATAAAAATAGAAGTGATTCCAGAGGTGGAGGGGTTGTATTATACATTTATAATAACTATATGGCCCATAGTATAACTCCAAATGAGTCATTAGACAATAAAGTAGAAGTAATCTGGATTCAAATAAACCTACATAAGGAGTCACTAATAATGGCCCTTTGTTATAGACTCCCTAGCTTATCTCAAGCTGAAGACATGGAATTACTATCAACCTTAAATAGCATGGATACATTACATAATTATATACTTATGGGAGACTTTAACTTTCCAAAATAAACTGGCCTGAACTAGAGGGTCATGGTTTAGTAGAAACTGCTTTATCTAACTTACAATTAACCAAAATTTAACCCAAACTGTAAACTAAAGGACCAGACAGAATAACATACTCAATATTATCCTAACCAATATAGAAGACAGAATGCCCACTCCAACTATTATAACACCACTGGGAGATAGTGACCATAATATGGTATCAGTAAAATTAAACTTATGTAATAACATCATTAATGGTGTGACAGTAATCAAGGATTTTAATAGGCCAATTATAGCAAAATAACCAGATTTCTAAGCTCTGGAACTGGGAAAATGATCTCAAAGACTTAGATTTATATCAAATTTGGGATCATATAAATGATAAAAGTAACTATTGTTTTGACACATGGGTGCCTAATAAGCCAAAATATAATAATGGACACAGAACTCCACTATGGTGGAACAGGAATATAAATAAAGCCATTAATAAAAAAAGGCCTATTATAAGAAATACAAAAAAAAAAAACCTGTCCCCAATTACCTGGAATGCATACAAGGAAAAACAAAAAGTTAAAAACTATATTAGAAAAGCAAAAGTAACTTTGAACTAAATTTACCAACTAAAACCATGGACAACCACAAATCTGTTTATAATTATATTGGATTTTAAGGAAAAATGTTCTATAGATGGACCAATTAACAACAGTAAGGGTCTTACTAATGATGAATTGGAAATGGCGACTGAGTTTAATAATTATTTTGTAAGTGTATTTACTCCAGCTGATACCTTACCAAAAGGTCTGGAGCAGGGTAACAACGAGTATATATCACATTACTATGACTGAGGTTAGAACTTTACTCCTAAAACTTAAATCCCAATCATCACCAGGACCTGACAATATACATCCAAGATTTCTAAAAGAAATAGTTAATGTTATATGTGTCCCTCTGTCAGTTTTGTTTAATGCATCACTTAATCAGGGTGAGACAATTCAAGTATGGAATAAGGCTATTGTTACCCCATTTATAAAGCCGTAATAAACAACTAGTATCCAGTTATAGATCTATTAGTCTCACTTCAGTTATTGGTGAACTATTCAAAACCTTATTAACTAGAATCAAACAACGCATTTCTAAATATAATTTACAGGACTTAACGCAACATGGGTTTACCAGGGCACATCATGCATGACTAACTTGTTAAATTTCTATGAGAATGTAAGTGCCTCCCTGACCTGGGGTTACCCGTGGATGTTGTCCTAATTGATTTTCCAAGGCTTTGATAAAATCTCACATCAGGTTATGATAAATTATATGTGTATGTTTGGTTTCACCTAATATATTTAATTGGGTGAAATCATGGCTAAAGAATAGATACCAGAGGTTACTACCAGAGGACATTTATCATCGTGGGCTAAGGTTAGTAGTGGTGTCCCGTAGGATCAGTTCTGAGCCCTGTCTTGTTCAATTTATTAATATCAACAATGCAACCATCTAACTAGCAGTCTGATGGCCAAGTATGCAGACGACTGCAAACTTGGCTGTATAGTTAATAATACACAAGCTGCAAACCATTTCAGGAAGAACTAAATGCAATCTGCTCCTGGGCAATAAAAAATAAGATGTGTTTTAATGAACAAAATGTGAGGTAATGCACTTTGGACATAATAACCAAAATTTCATCTATAAAATCAATAATGTTCAACTTGCAGTAACAACAAATGAGAAAGATTTAGGGTTCTTACTGATAATCTAACTTTCCGATAATCATACTTTAGTTAAAGTAAAAAGTGTCATAAAATTATTGGATGCATTCTTATACATATTAAAAGCAGGGATCAAAAGTGATTCTACCACTCTATACAGTATAGTCAGGACCCAACCTGAATACTGTTCTTCCTTTTTGGGACCAATCGCAAAAAGGAAAAAATAGTGGAGGGGGTCCAAATGAAAATAACCAATCAAATTAGAGATCTGGGACCCCACAATATAAATCAAGACTACAAGATGTGGCCTTTTTCCCTAGAATATAGACAAATATGAGGAGATTTATGCTTGATATATAAAGCAACTAGTGACCAGTGTCTTTTGAAACTTTAGGTCTGATAAAGAACAACTCCCAGACCAATACACGATCACATAATTATAAACTTAGAGGGATGAACTGTAAAACACAAAAAAGGAGCAAATGGTTTCACAAAGGGTGGTGACTCAATGGAATGCTTTGCCAAGGAAAATTGTGGACAGCGTTAATATGAATCCTTCAAAAACAGTTGGATAATTATACGGGAAGTAAAAAATATCATATTTACATTAGAATTATTCCACTCGTTGGTGGTGAGCTCCTGAAGGGCATTTTTCTCCCGAGTCCGTATCACTCTGTGAAACTCTGTAACAGCGTGACAAGGCTATGGGTAGGGCAAATTGATTCTGGATGCATAAAGAGTGGCATCTCCAGTAGGAGGAGGGGGTGTTGTGCTGCCATTGTATCACTCCCTGGTATACCCCCAGCTGGGAGTACTGTGTCCAGTTTTAGAGTCCACACTTCAGAAAGACATAGGGTTGAGGTTTTCCAGAGGAGGGCAACTAAAATGGTTTGGGATTTTCACAGGAATCCCTACAGGGAAAGGCTAAAGAATCTCAACATGTATACTCTGGAAGAGAGGAGGGCGAGGTGACATGATCAAGACCTACAAAGTACCTCACAGGGTAAACTGTGTACAGTTGGGGAGTTTCTTCAAATAAGGATGAGCACCCAAACCAAGGGGCATACAATGAAGCTGGGGGAGTTCAGGATAGATGTGAAGAAATATTTCTTTGCTGAAAGGATGGAAGATGCCTTGAACAGACTGCCAGGAGAAGTGGTGGAAGCTAAAATAGTAGGGACATGAAGCATGCATGGATAAACATAGGGCAATATTAGAAAAAGGGGAAGGAGGGGTCAACGGAGATCAATAGGGCTATGGAGGTGGAGTAGGTTCATGTTCATTGCAGGAAAAATCCATTGAGCAAGCTCATTCACAAGGAGGTCCTGATGGACACAGACATAATAAGACATACAGTAACATATACAGGCAGGAGATACAAGTAGGTAGAGAACACTTGGGCAGACTGGATGAGCTGAGCAGTCCTTTCTGCCAGCAAATTCTGTGTTTCTATGGCATCATGTGTTCATTCAGGTGCAGTGTTTATCTAAAGTTGGGCCTACCATACATCCAGATGTAAGGTACAGTAAATTACGAATTAGATGCAGCCCACTTACAGTGCAATAAACAGAACCCCCAGTGCTTTGAGAAGCCTTTACTCTTCTTAAGGCTGCTTAAGAGCTGAGGTTCTATTGCAGTGTCCACACCCGTATGCTGATCTTAAAATTGATGCTGCATCTGAATGAGTACTTGATTCTTGCTCACTCCATTTCTTCCCCACTTTGAAAGCTGCTTGTTCTGAGTTACTTTTGGGCTGGCAGCACCTCACCTGTGTTGGAAGATGACCAATAAGTGGCACTGAAAGGTGTCAGACTTCACAGACTGTGAAGGCAGCTGCTCACCCACCATCTTGGCAAGAAGAAGGCTGCAGCTGTGGCCACCGATGAATGCTGGAGTGTGGGGATGGGGAACCAAAGGGACAGACATGAGGTAAAATCATAATAAAATTGTGAGTCCTTCACCAGCTTCCAAAATGCTTACCAATAGAAGAACACACAATGAAGTTTTCAAATGGCAACACAATCTGATGAGCCCTCTGTCTGCCGTCTGACACCAGGCATCAACCAGCGAAATTGCCTAAAGAAGGCAGTGGTCATGTGGTTACTGAAATACTGGAGATTACAGATTTATAAGAACAAAAGAATATCACACAGAAGCTGGCACATGTGCCTATAGCAGCTGTCTTCTGCATCTCAGTAGTTATTTATATCCTTGAGGTACTTGAATGTTTCTAGCATATCCTCTTTCCCTCCCTCCTCTCTTCCAGTGAGTACATATTGAGGTCCCTTAATTTCTCCTCATAAGTCTTGTGTTGCAAGCTCTGTACCATCTTATTCGCCCTTCTCTGGACCATCTCCAGCTTGTTAATATCCTTATGAAGGTGCGACCTCTAGAACTGCACACAGTAATTCATGCGAGGCCTGACCATGGTTTTATATAATGGCATCACTACCTCCCTCCTTATGCTGGTGATACCCCTGCCTATGCACCCCAGCATGTCACTGCCCTCCCAGCTGCCTTAGCACTTTGACATTTTCAGGTCATCTGAAATAAGAACTGGCCAGGTCCCTTTCCTTCTTTGTGACTGTCAGCAGCTCCCCCCATCCTGCAGCTTTCCCCAAGGTTTCTGTGTCCCAGGTGCATAATTTTCACTTTTTGAAC
Organism: Neoceratodus forsteri; assembly: GCA_016271365.2. Taxonomy (NCBI): domain Eukaryota; kingdom Metazoa; phylum Chordata; order Ceratodontiformes; family Ceratodontidae; genus Neoceratodus; species Neoceratodus forsteri. The sequence goes on along the minus strand of CM057452.1, from coordinate 556,132,065 downwards.
TAAACTTTAGTTGCCAGTCCTCAGATCATTTTTCAAGCTTCCCCAGGTCCCTCCTCATTTTCTCCATCCCTCTGGAGTATCCACTGTGTTACAGATCTTGCTGCCATCTGCAAACAGGCAGACCTTTCCTTCAGCCCTTCTGCAATGTCACTAATGAAGACATTGAACAGACTAGCCCCAGGACTGATCCCTGTGGCACCCCACTGGTGACCCTCTCCCAGACTGCACCCCATTTACCATCACTCTCTGCCTCCTGTCTGTTAGACAGTTTCTAACCCAGCTTACCACCCTTTCCCTCATGCCCAGCCTACCCAGCTAGTTTATTAGCCTCCTATGTGGGACGGTGTCAAAGGTTTGTTGAAATCAAGGTAAGAATTGTCCACTGCCCCACCCTGATTTACTTCTTTTGTCACCCAGTCAAAGAGATCAACCAGATTTGTCTGACATGACCTTCCCACTGTGAATCCATGTTGCCTATAGTCCTGGGCTCCATGGTTTCTAGATGCCCCACTATCCTTTCTTTAAGCAATGTCTCCATGATCTTCCCCACTATTGAGGTGAGGCTGACCAGCCTATAGTTCCCTGCCTCCTCCCTGCTGCTGGATTTGTGTAGAGGGACACATGTGCCCTCCTTCAATTCTCTGGTACCACCCTGTGTTGAATGACTCAGTGAATATGGTTGCCAGAGGTACTGCATCTCCCTTCACAGTTCTCTTAATATCTTTGGGTGTATGCCCTCTGGTCCCATCACTTTGTCCACCTTCAATTTAGTCAGCTCCTGCAGAATACTTTTGCCTGTGAATGGACTATTGTCCACCTCTTCTCTGCCTTGGCAACTGCTGTACTGCTGTGGCCTTGCCCCCCCATCTGTGAATACTGAATAGAAAGACACAGTGAATGTCTTGGGGGGCACATGACAGTTATTAGGCATGGTACTATCACTTCCAACTACCTAAATAGCACATATAAGCAAGCAACATTCGACTGACAAATGCTTATTACTAAATACTTTCCCAGGACAGACCAGATGAAATACAATATCCCATTTTCAGTGACGTCCTGCTTTTGCACATTTTTAGATTGTATTTACCAGGATAGACCAGCTGAGAGGCAATATCTAATGTCCGTGTGCCCCAAATTTTGACCCCACATTTCCAACATAGTCTTTTCACGTTATGCTGTTATGATCAAGACAGACAGAATTTTTAAATCCCATTTGAAAGGTGATTTCACAGTACGACTGAAAAACGTTTCAGTGGGATTTGAAAAATAACACCTGTCATGTTCACTAGGTGGGTAACATAGGATAGGTTGAACATTAGGGGCCACAATTGGAAAAAATAAAGCTATGAGTAAATGTAGGAATAATGCAACATTTCTTCATAAATTAGTTGTTTTTCACATTTTGACCCCAGATTATTCCGTATAGTCTTTTTGACCTGACATTATGCTCAAGACAGGTGGAATTTCTTCAATCCCATTTGAAAGGTGATTTTGCAGTGCAACTGCAAAACATGTTTTGCAGGGATTTGAAAAATGGCACTTGTCATGTTCATGAGGTACAGTAACTCAAGGAATATGTTGAAAATAAAATTGTGGGCCAAAAGCTGCACGATCACAATGTTATGAGTGAACGCTTGAAAAATCAACATTCTACATAACCGTTGTTATGTGACATTTGACCCAGATTTTCAACATAGCCTTTTCACATGCCTTTCTTTTAGATGTGACAGGTGTCATTTATAAAATACTGACCAAAATGTAGTTTGCTACACAAGTGCAAAAACGCATTCTGGCCAGAATTTGAGAACTGGTACTTGTCATGTTCATGAGGTGGTGTGGAAAATGGCTATGTTGAACATTAGAGGCGATTGTGTCATGGCCCATGCCTGATACCCAGAGACAAGTCAGGAGCTTTTGGTTATCAGGGAATTATAGAAAATTTGTTCCCAACTACAGCTCCCTGGCTGCCCTTTATCGGGATTGCTGGCAAAGAATAAGCCTAGAAAGTAAAATGAGATGCAGACTGTGAGCAGGCCTTCACACAGCTGAAAACAGCTCTGTGCAGGGCCCCAGTGCTGCTAGCCAGACTACAATAGGCCATTGTGGTGCAGCTGGACACCTTAGATGTGGGAATAGGGCAGTCCTCAGCCAAGTATCCAATCAGGGTAGAGAACCCCATTGTATACTTAAGCAAAAAGCTGCTTCCGGGAACAAGTCTGTGCAACAGTAGAAAAGGAATGTCTCGCCTAGTTTGGGCATTAAAAAACTTGAACCATACCTTTGTGGGAGACATTTTAAGGTCCAAACAGACCACAACCAGTTAGTATGGTTAAGGCAAATGGAAAACTTCTGAGATGGATTATTGCCTTGCAGGCTTATGACATGGAGATTTCACATAGCCTGGATCCAAGAATGGAAACGCGACAGCCTATCCTGTATACTGGATCTATGAAAGAACTGGATGTTCCACCAAGGTTCTGTTTTAGGAGGGAGGGATGTTGCGTGGTAGGATTATATCCTTTATTTGGGTTCTTATTGTATGTGCTGTAATGGACTTTAGAGTATGACACTGTCTCTTTAAAAAGCTTTTAGGAATAAAATGCAAAGTAGCCAGAATTGCTATAGTAGGTGGATCTGGTACATCTCTAGATAAGGGAGACAGGTTTAGGACCCAGGAAGACATAACTTATCATACAAAACTTAGCATGTAAGTTCCAGTGACAAGAGAGGGCACATCATGACTTAGGGGTCAAGCCAAATGCATGGACCAGATGTTACTGGGGTTGACATGGAACCACAGTGACACTTTCAGGAAAGGTAAACTTTACACACCATCACACTGTGGTCGGGCTTGGAAAATGACCGGACTGTATGTATCAGACACATTTGGAACTCAGGGCAGTTGTGCAGTTTAGCTTGGAGTCAAGTGTCTGAGCACAGGGAGAATGTCAGAGCTAAGAAAAACTCACTAATGTGGTATATACTTTTAAACCAAAAGTATATGTAGGCCTGAAAAATCTCTGTAATGAGACTTGAGTGTGTGGAAATTAGACCTTTACATACTGAATAAAAAGTCTGATTTTAAATCAGAATTTTGGAAACCAAAAGCATGCATGGGACAGTCATAAGGCAATTTAGGGGTGGGGTAGAAAGAAGTAGGCTGCTGGTTAACTAGGATCTGCAGCTTATCCAGTAGGCAGGGAAATGGGCAGACTGGGTGGGCCAAGTGGTCCTTATCTGCCATCAAATTCTATGTTTCTATGTTTCTATTTGGGGTTAAAATATTGAAATTACCAAAGTTATGAGCAAGCATTGAAATATTTCAGTGTACCTTCATAACTTTGTGTTTTTAATGTTTCAGTCTCAAATTTTCAATGTAGTCTTCTTATGACCCCCACCTCATGAACCTAGTATGTGAAACTTTTCAAATCCTACTCGTAAGGTGATTTTTAGAGTGGGTACAAAATCACGCTTGGGCCAGAGGTAAAGAAATTCACTTACCACGCTCATGAGATGGGAGTCCCAAACAGGTCAAGTTAAAATATGGGGAAAATTATTAAAAATGACCAAGTTATGAATACATGTTCAAAACTCATTACAATACATTCACCGAGACACCTGATTTCCTCAGTTTCCAGTCCAGTGTTGAAGAATGAAGAAATGTCTCTGCTCCAGAGATGATTATGGCGCTAGCCTCTCAGTAGATAATTAAGGTGTAAAGGTGATATGGAGTGGTGGGTGCTGAGTGGGGGCTGGTGAGGGAGGTTCCGTGGCAGGGTGGCGGTGGCAACAGACATTGATGGACCATTTTTATTTTTACAGATTTAAAAAAAGAAAAAAGACTGTAAGGGACAGTTTTCTTTATTTTAGGTACCAACACTGGGGCACATGGATGCAATGTTGCCAACAAAATGTAGCAGCCAGAATGCTCCCGCAAAAGGTCATGTTAGGATAGTAGGTAGACGGATTAAATGTTGTTGACATAAAGCCATGAATGCTGACTGCAACATTCTGTCCCCACCCTAAGATTTGACTGGATGCACTTACTTGTTAATTGGGAACACCTGTGTGGTGTTGATCTCTTGTGCTCCAATAGTATTGGTGCCTGTAACCAGACTTATTGAGGGTTTATAGGTGGCTGTACCTGATGCACAGTTTTATTCTGTTTTCTGTGTCGCAGTCATACAGTTCATCCTGACACAGAAAGGCAAGCTGAAACTAGCACTGGACAATCACCTCTATAGAAAGGAAAAATAAGGAGCAGACATGGAGCAGATATGACGCTGTGAGTTATGTACCTGTCAGGCAAGGCTACACACAATTGCTGAAACCGTGACACAGCCTCCGACTAATCACAACCATGTGCCTTTGCATGAGAAGGTGGAGATGGTTACAGCAAGGGCTGCGATTAAAAGCAGGGCGACAAGACAGAGGAGCCCACTAAAATAATAATAATAATAATCTTTATTTATTTTGCACCTTTCAATTATCAAGGTGCACTATAAACAAAACAACAAATGAAAACATGTGCACAGTAAGATCCAAATTTAATATTAATCACAATATGCTTTGCTCCATAAGTAGGTCTTCAATGCCTGTTTAACCCCACATGTCGCACACCCTGCAGCCGGCAGGTAGAGAATTCCAAAGGACTGCTGCCACATATATAAAATGCACGGGCGCCTGAAGATTTCAAACTTCCCTTGGAACCTCTAGCAATCCCTCATCAGCCGAACAGAGCGGTCGCTCCTTGCAGTAAGGAGACAGAAGCTCTTTCAGGTAGTCAGGCCAAGTCCATGTGGGGCTTTATACATCAGTAATCCGACTTTAAAGGTGATCTGCCACTGAACTGGCAGCCAGTGCAGTTCCGCGCACCGTGTGATATAGGGGTGTCCAAGAAGTCCCTGTCAACAACCATGCCACAGCATTCTGCACCAGCTGCAGGCAGCAGAAATCAACCCCAAAAGCCCAAAGTACAGGGAGTTGCAGTAATCAAGGCACGAGGTCACAAAGGTGTGGATCAGCGTGGGAAGGTCACCAGATGAAACAAGGTGTTTGATCCTAGCGATGTTCCTTAGATGGTAAAGAATGATTTAACAACAGTGGACACCTGAGATTGAAGCGTCCGCTTGTCATCAATCATCACCCCTGGTCCCACATCAGTTCGGAGGTTAGAGCTGGGTGCCCCCAGAAAAATTCCTGAGGAAGACTGGCCCCAACCCCCATCTGGCACCAAGATCCACAACCATCACCTCCTCTTCCCCTGCTCAACTTCAGCCAGCTGGAATTCATCCAATCCTGGATTTCAGCGAGGCAGTTATTAAATACTGAGAATGCTCTATCCTGGTCAGGTGCAAAATACAGGTAGAGCTGGGTATCATCAGCATAACAGTGAAACCTCAGCCCATACTGTCTTACAATGTCTCTGAGGGCAGCATACACACCCCAAACAACATGGGGACAGCACAGAGCCCTGAGGGACCCCACAAGACAGAGGGGAAAGTCAGAAGAATAAATCCCCAACACAACCCTCTGAGTTCTACCGGTGAGCAAAGACCTAAATCATCTCAGAACTGAGCCAGTTAGGCCACAAATAAGTCTCAGGCGCCAGCAGCACCCCATGATCCATGGTGTCAAAGGCTGAAGAGAGAGAGAAGCACCAAGATGGGCGTCTTTTATGATCTCTTGCCATCAGGAGATCATTGAGCACCCGAACCAGTGCAGTCTTGCTACTGTGTCTGTTATGAAAACCGAATTGGAAGGACTCATTAAAGTTATGGATGGTCAAATGGTTCTCCAGCTGTACAGCCACTACCTTCTCAATTACCTTCCTCAAAAGGGAGGTTAGAGATAGATCTGCAGTTGCCAGGCAGTCTGGGTCCAGAGAAGCTTTCTTCAGGAGGGGTGTTAAACAGCCTCCTTCAGGGAGCTAGGAAACTTACCCAACTCAAGGGAGCACCAGACTATCTGCACCAAGATGGGGCAATGACGCCACAACAACCCAAAATCTGGGTAGTTGGGGCCCGGATCTAAACTACAGCAAGTAGGGCACATGCCCTGGACAATCCACATAACATCCACAATCTCCAGCCAGTCAAAGGTACTCCAAGAGAAGTGAGGGACAGTGGCTGGGCACCGATCACCAACATCTTCCATAGAGTCTGACAAAAGGATCTCCGCCTCTTATGTCAGCCACCTTATCAGCAAAGAACTGAGCAAGCTCTTCACACTCCAGTTGTGAAGGTCTCTTCGACCTGCAGACATATTGGGTTGTACAGCCTGTCCACAGTTCGAAAAGCTGAGCTGGTGGGTTTCGGAGCAGCAGCAATCACCCCAGACAGGAACTCTGCCTTCTTACAGGCGATTGCTGACTGATAGAGTTGGTAGTGCTCTCGAGCAGTCTAAGATGGTCGGCCTCAGGGCAGATTTCTGCCAACAGCGCTCGAACCTTCATCCTAGTTACACTCCCTCAAGCTCCCATCAAACCATGGAGACTGAGGGCAGAGGGAGAGAGGATGAACACGGATTGGAGCGATGGAATCCAGAGCTGTGACAATGACCGATTATAGGCCAGGACCAGAACTTCAGGGTTGCTGCTTGCCACAGGAAAATCCAATAGATCAAGCACTGCAACTAGGCCTTCAGGACTTAAGCCCCATAAAGGGCAGTACCTGACCATCTCCACAGGGTAAGCCCACACGAGGGGAGCAAAATTGAATCTTATGGTGTAATGGTCGGACCATCCAACAGGTTCCACTCCCTCATCAGAGGCTTTGATCCCCAGGAGGAAATACAAGTCAAGGGAGTGATCGTGTTTATGAGTAGCAGAGGTAACAATCTGTGTAAGGCCCAGTGATGTCATCAACTGGAGGAAGTGTTATCCAAATTGAGAGAGTCTGTCATTGATCCAGGCATTAAAGTCGCCCAGGACCATCAGCCTGGATGACTCAAATGCCATATCGATCATGAAGTCAACTACTTCTGAAGGAATAGCTTCTCATCCCCGGGTGGACAGTAGATGAGAGCTATCCTACAGCCTACACCTGCTACAACAGTGCACTCAAAAGACCTGGCATCCTCAACCAGTACACCTGTGAGTCCCAATTGGTCTTGAAACAGACCGCCACCCCCACCCCTGGAGCGCAATCTTGAGCGGTGTATCACTAAATACCCAGCTGGAATTGCTGCCTCAAGTATGGGCCAGCTTTTCATCCAGCCAGGTTTAGTGATGCAAGCCAGATCAGTTGTCCCAACAAGATCTGCTGTAATTGCAGTCTTGTTCTTAACTGATCTGGCATTGCACAGCACTGCTCGAGTTGGACGGGTCTCATGGGCCGCCCTGACCACCTGCCTGCCCATAGTGGTGGTGCCCTTGGGTATGGAGACTAGGCATGATGACACGCCCAGGATCCATTTCACCCCAGGGCATCTTCTGAACTTAACTACCCTGATGTGAGTGCCCCACTCATCCATCCTCCATTGTCCACCCCACGCCCCACCCGACCCTATGAATAATACCCAGCACTCTACAGCACTGATAGGTGGAAAATGATAGAGGTTGGGGGAGGGGAGAGGGTGCAGAGAGCAGGGGATGAATAGCGACAACCTGGGGGAAGATCCACAACACATATCACAGACCAAAAACCCAACGTAAGGAAAAAAACCCACAACCTCCACAACTCTCCCACAGGACAGAGATATAACACTGAACAACAAAAATCAAAATATACCCTTTTCCCAGGTCTCCTCACTCTCACCAAGAGGGAGAATCATAAAATAGAATAATTTAGTTCACACCCCACCCACCAAGATAAAATTATACAGAAATTAATTAAAAACAGATTAGGATCTACAGTCTCTAGCTAAATAAGTCCAAAAGTGAAGTTAAGTCACCATAGGAGTCACTCAAGGAAATTAAAGTCACAGTGTAAAATCCATCCAGAGTATTCAGATGCGGATTAACAAAAATAAAATAAATAAATAAATAAATAACTCAATTTCTGCCTCCAGCAATTAAATGAAATGAACAGTACTGTTTCAAATTCTAGGTTCTCCACCACCTGAGATCTAATAAAACCAGGCACTCTCACTGCTGAGAACATAAAAATGAAATAAACAGTACTGGTTTTAAATCCCCAGCCCTCTCACTACCTGGGCGGTCCGAGAGAAGTTGGCACTCTCACTGCCCAAAGCACAACAAAAACAAAAATTGTTTTAGTGAACTCAGCTTCGGAAAGTACACTCTGAAGGCCATTAAAACTCCTAAATGAAGTCATTTTGAAGGAGCAGAGCTCAATAATAATCCAGATATTTAAGGATGAGCCAGACACCTGAAAACCCTTTTGTGAGGCCTTTCCACAGAAATGGCCCCACCACCTCGGCACCCAGTTTTATGCCTGCCCACCGGATGGCCAAAAAGGGGCCTGGGAGAGACCTTGCCCATCGGCTGGCTCTCCAGTCGAATCAGACCCAGACCACCTGGACAGAAGCCAACTCTGAGGCTGGCCACCCACAATTTCAGGGTAACTGGTCCGTTTGGCAAATTCCACGTGTCACTGTCACATACCACAGTAGAATTAAGACAAGCAGCAAATCTTCAAAGATAAGATTCCTTTAACTTTCCATACCACACAATCTTAGCTCTTCTAAGAGTCCCATAAGCCATGTAAAACACGATGGTTCCTTCCAAATGAGATATAATCCACAGTATTTCCTACAGGACGTACAACTACAAAATCCTTGACTCACTCATAGTCCCAACCTGGTCTGATCAAAGCAAGCAATATATCCCAAAAACTATCTCAACAGGGACCCAGCTCCAACGGATCACCAGGCAGCCCACTCCTCACTTGCTCCAGCAGCCTGCAAAATACTGTAATGTTGAAAACACCACGGCAAAATACCAGGAGCTGCCAGCAAAAAGCAGTGCATGCAGACAGAATTACTGGCAGACTTTGAGCAGGCAGACTAAAATCCAGCAAACCTCATACAGTCGTAACTTTCATACAGGAGTCACTAATGGTTGCACTAATAATATGTTTGGTGGATGAGAAAGAAAACCAATTTAACAAAAACACAAATAAAACAAAGTTAAAACCACGTAAAAATAACTAAAATGAGCTAACACAGGTCACTGCTGTGCTACACAATGCTACAATTATGGTCAGCCCAGCACAGCTGCCATCTTACAACAAGGACTGAAAAAGGAGGCGTACCTGTGGCTGCGAAGTGCAGGCCCCTTCTACAGCCAGAAGTTGGTGTCTTTGTCTTACACATGCAGCTGCAAAAACATTGTCCATAGTGGGCTACAGGAGGTTTCTGTATGCCATGCTCACCTGTTGCCTTCTAGGGCATCCTACGATGAGATGTTTGTCACCAGAGGCAGCAGTGTGGAACAAATGATAAATAATGACATAACTATTTCTCTGGCTAAATGAGGACTTGGTTATTTTTGCCAATGAGAGGATTTAAAAGTTCTGGCAGACAACCCTCACTAGTTTTGTGATGAAAGTTTCACTGTGGCACCCAGGGAGGATGCCCAGCTTTACACTATTCATGCCGTGGTGCACAGCATTAATTTCTCATGTATATGCTCTGCTGCCTGGCCACAGTGAAGCAGTGTATGTTAAATTATTCAAGCACCTCCAAGATCTAATTGAGTAAGTTGTGTCCCACCAGTTTCAAGACTGACTTTGAGTTGGTGGCTATTAATGTTCTGTTCTGCACCAAGCTTTGCCAACAGCAGAATTAAGTGGGTGCAACTTTCACTTGGGTCAGGCAATGTGGCACCATCTCCAAAGAGAAGGTCTTTAGCAGTGATACATTAAAGATGAGGTGTTTGCTCTCAAGGTACACTGTGACTGGTCCTCGCATTTGTTCCCAAGGACTGTGTTGAAAAATATTTTGAGGTAATGCAAGATGATGATAGCGTTCAGAACTTGAAATCATCCAAGATTATTTCAAAGATAACTACATCGGTATGCTGTACAGGAGCAGAAGAACGAAGACTGCCCAGGTTCCCAATTCTAGATTGGAGCCAGTATGAGAGGTGATGCAGGCTCCTCGTAGCAGTAATGCTCTAGAAGCATTGCACGGGCTTTGCACAATCAGTGACTATACATCATCTAACCTGTGCAAGATTAGCCTGCAAGCTTTGATAGGAACAACATGCCATCACACTTCAAAGATGGCAAGTGGAACTGGGGCAGGAACCACCAAGGAAAAACAGTAAATATGTCCAAGTTAACAAAGTTTACAAAATGATCTGCTCGGACGTCTGTAACAGGCAGCTGAAACAGTATCTAGAGGACATAGCAAGTGTCACTGAAATAAACATGGCATACGTTTTAACCATATAATTTTAAAATAGTGTGCTTGACTGTTAATGTTATTGTTGTTAATTACTTTGCATGCCTTCTTATATACTCATTTTACATTTCACAGCATGCGCAAGAACATCTTGCAACAGTATGAGTTTTGGAGGTGTGTGACCTCCTCCCAATGCAGTGCTCAGTGTAGCAGGCATGACCCTAGGAGACCAATACATGCCAAGCTGTATGACAGCAGTTTGGCTGTGTTGGTATTCACATCAAAGAAAGGTCCACTGCAATCAGCGGTGGTAGCGTGTGCAATTAGCATACATAGCCAATCTGCTGTCATGCACAGCTCGGCAATCCCTCCACTTCCTCCCTCTGCTAATGTCCTCCCCTCTCCTTTTGTTCCAGCCCCTACCTTGTATGCTGAGGGGTGTCCAATCCCCTCAGCTCATGAACCCCTCAGCACACTGTGTGGCTGACAGGGGTGCCAATCCCCATTGGCTGCAGCCCCCAAAAACAACAACTGGCACACTGGGAGCCCACCCAGTGTGCTCATGCCCTCCCCAACACACACACTGTGTGGCTGGTGGGGTGCCCAATCCCCACCGGCTCCACTCCGCCCAACAAACAAGTAGGCGGCACACTGGGAGCCCACCCCAGCATGCCAAATGCATCTGTTTTTGTCTTTATTTTTAAATTCCTGTAAAACAAGAAAATGGTCCCTCGGTGAGTCCTTGGCCCCCTGCCAACCCGTGCTCACCCTCTGTGCACCCACCTCTCCACACCTCCTCACCCCATACTTACCTCTGAGGCCAGCATGACGATCTTCAGTGGACCAGGAACATGTCTGCACTCTTCAAAGCCAGCTGCAAACTGAGGAAATGCCGTAAGCTGTATAATGGCATAAATAGGGTTTTTCCAACGTAGGTGGATATCTCGACCATTTTCTTGACTTTTGCACCAAATTTTCAACATGGGGTTCTTGACACCCTTCTCATGTATTCAGTCACTGTCATGGCATTATTTGGTCCCAAAGGTGATTTTGCAGTCACGGCATGGAATCACCTTTCAGGACCAAGTAATGAAACAACAGTGTTGATGATCATGAGGTGGCTCTCAAAAGCCTATGTTGCAAATTTGGTGAAAAATTCAAAACTGACTGTTTTACAAGTGTGTGTTGCACAGTTTCCGCACACACTCATATTTCCAGTGTATAATAGCACAGCCACTGTGGGAAATCATGTTTGGTACAGAGTAAGAAAATCACTGTGACACTGTTCATGAGCAGACATCCTAAAATGCCTATGTTGAAAATTTGGTGCAAAATTCCAAACAGTGACTGTTTTACAAGCATGCATTGCGAGTTCCACACGCACTCATAACTTCAAGAATTTGTCATATTTTCACCCAGATTTCCAACATTTGCATTTTCTCACACCTCCTTATGAGTGGTTCAGCTGCCATTTTCACATCCTGGCGATATTTGTTTTCATACTTCGACACAGAATAGCGTGGTCGTTGTGGGAAATTAGTGTTTGGTGCACAGAAAGAAAACTATAGTGACAGTGTTCATGACCAAAGGTGACAAAATGCCTATGTTGAAAATTTGGTGAAATAATTCCACTGAATGACTGTGTTACAAGCGTGGGTTGTGTGGTTTCCACACAGGCTCGTACCTTTGAGCACGCCAGGGCATTAGGGTTCCTAAGACAGACACTTAAGAAGTATGAGGGTGAAATGTTGATCAGATGCAAGAGGAGTTGCAGAGGGTGTTCTGTTGGGAAATGGATGCTAAAGGGACATGCATACAACTGGGGGCCTGCATAATTGCCAAGCGCCAATGCAAATACCTGCAAGTGAATGTTTGGCATTGACAAATGCTTGTTAGTATATGGTATAAAAAATGAAGCAACCTGTACTGGTTTTACACATGCATAATGCTTAACTTTGCTTGTCTTTGCTCATAATGCTTAACTTTGCACAAGTGCACAACTAGTATGCACATTTATTTACACTGGAGTCTTTGCATTAGTTGATTTTAATTATGCATTAGTTGATTTGAATTACTCATCTAAAATAAAATAAAAGTTGAACTGATGAAGTCCTTGTCAATTTTAAGCCATTTCATGTTACTGTTTAATGCTTAAGCTATTTGCTGGTTATTTGAAATGTTGTTCCACTCTAGTTGTCTCCTCCACCTGCCCCCCACCTCGTTCCACCACAGATCCCTTACCACCACATTGGCAATGGTGACGTTATGTCCATTCCAAAATATGCCTAACAGCAACTATTGCATGTACATTTTAACTAAGTGACATTTTGTCCATGACATAATCACCACAACATTTTGTCCAGAAACAATTCAGGAGCATTCGACACTCAGGTTTGGCACCCCAGTGTCAGTGTGTCTGCTTGGTGGCACTGTGGGTGGAGAAGCTTCTCAGTGTCTCATAGTGGAAATAGGTTGGGTGGGGGTACTACTCGAAATACCGATTAGCTACCCAGCGCTGGAAAATTCAGAAGGGCATGGAAGCAATGGGAGGTGAGAGGAATACTTGGCAGGGGTGAGAATGTTTTACCATTGGGGAAAGGATGACAGCAGGTGATCATAATGGTGACGGACTGTGCTTGCTGGGCAGCATCATGCTGATCAAAGGAAGGAGATGCCCTGTAATTCAGGTAGCTCTTTTCTTTGAACTTCATGAATTTTTTTCCCAGCAAGCACTAAACAGCATCATGATCAGTCTGGCTGATGATTAGTTGGACTCTGTCGAGCCCCTTGCTGACTGCCCTGTATTGGACCGACAGTGACACACCTCTTAAATCTACTATCACAGCAACATGTTTGCATAGCACAAGTGCAAATATAACAAACTCTGGCCAGAGCTGATAGGGCTGCATGGGAGGAATTTGGGTAAAAATATTAAAATCACCAATGTTATGAGCCTGCATTAGCTAAATGTAACATAGGCTCATAAATTTCTTGTTTTGTAATATTTGTACACCACATTTTAACATAGCCTTGTTATGACCCTGCCTCATGAAGAAGGGCAGAGAAAATGTTCAACTCCTGGCCTAAAGGTGATTTCATGTAGGGACTGTGAAATCAACTTTCAGGTTGCAAAACACATTTTGGGCAGGAGTTGAAAATGACAGATGTCACATTCATGAGGTGCTGTAAAGAAATGGCTATGTTGAAAATTTGGGGTAAAATACTGAATATTACCAAACTTACAAGCCTGTGTTGGCAAAGTTCAACATAGCCTCATAACTTTTTATATATACAGTATATTTTTGCACAAAATCTGGAACATAGCCTTCTTATGACCGTGCCTCATGAACAAGGGGAGTAAATTTTCAACTCCTGTCTGAAAGGTGATTTTGTGCAGGGATCATAAAATCACCTTTTGGGATGTAAAAAACACATTTTGGCCAGGATTTGAAAAATGACAGCTGTCACATTTATGAGGTGCTGTAAAAGATATGGCTTATGTTGTAAATTTGGGGTACAAATATTGAAACTTACTAAAGTTACGACCCTGCATTCACAAAAGCCAACATAGGCTCATAACTTTTTTATATATATTTTACACCAAATTTTCAACATAGCCTTCTTATGACCCACCATATGAACAACGGCAGGGTAAATTTTCAGCTCCTGCCCAAAAGGTGATTTTGCATGAGGGTCCACGAAATAACCTTTGGGTATGTAAAAACCCATTTTGGCCAGGATTTGAAAATGAGAACTCAAAGAATGGTGCTGTGATCAGATTACCCTCTAGGACTGGTGCAGTGGCAAGGGGCAGCCTACCCCAGACAGTTAAACAAACAAAAACACTGCAGCTGCATGGACTAAATGAAAAGCAAATGCAACTAGAAATTCAAACCGTGAAATATTTGTTCCACAACCTGGTGTGGTCCACATTAATACAACATGATGGTGTTGTGTGTGACTGTAGACCCATGAGGTTCTGGAATAAATATTTACAGTTTGAATTTCTGGCTGCATTTGTTTTCATTTGGTCCTAGTGCAGCTGCAGGTTTTTTCATTTAAAAATGATAGCTGTCACACGCATGAGGTAATGTAAAGATATGGTTATGTTGTAAATTTGAGGGAAATATTGAAAATTACAAAGCTACGAGTTCATGCGTCACAAAAATTCAACGAGGTCTCATACCTTTATTGTTTTTAATACTTCTACATCAGATATTCAACATAGCCTTCTTATGGCTCCATCTCATGAACAATGGCAAATAAATTTTCAACTTCTGCCCAAAATGTGATTTTGTACAGAGACCACAATATCACTTTTGGGACAGATCTAATGACAGTGCCTTTGTTCATGAGGTGGGGTCCCAAAGAAGCATGTTGAATGGGCTAAAATATAAAATGGCCAAGTTATGGCACCAAGTTCAAAACCCCATTGAAATATACAGTAGTCCCTCATTATAATGAACTGCCTTGGGTCCACTGTTTTGTTCATTATGGCAATGGTACGTAATAGATGAAAAACTCTAAAAATAGTGAAAAATACAGCAGTTAACCGAGTGAATGAAGTGCACACTAAACTGTGTAGTACTGTAGTAGCAGAAACTATTTATTTTATGTATAGAAAGTTGAAAAAGTATTTACTTCTAAAGTTAAAACATTTGTTTATTAATTTATTTTTTATTGAAATAAGCGTCCAAAGTTGTCAGGATTTTCACACACCTTGTTTGCGCCACTGTGCTATAGTGATTTTTTTTTAATTCAGGAGCTGCACAGAGGTGATGTAGGCTGGTGTTCAAGGAATTTTAGACCAGTCTCCAGTGCAGCTAGTCCACTTTCAGCTGTAATTTCTGTCAAATCCTCGATTTCAGCATCGGGATCATCAGGGTCACATTCAAATTCTACAGCGTGGCTGTCATTTTTATTTCTGCCACAATGTCCTCCTCCTCTGTAAGTGGAGCAGTGATAGAGCAGCTGTCATCAACATGCAGCCAATCATTGAGCAGCTGTGTGTCAGTCTTGAGATTCAGGTCCAAGCTAGCTGTTCGGTTTCTGTGTCCGTGTCTGCATCTTCTGACTGGGATAGGCTCATGTCTGGTTCAGCAATTTGCCCCTCAAAAGGGGACCAGAGCATCCTTCCAGCAGTTATGGATTTTTTGGGTGAAATCTGGTCCCATGACTGTGCAGCAACATAAATCATGTCCTTCAAATTGTACTGCTTTAGAAACGTCACCAGCTTTGAACCTGTATCTCGGAGATGATTCCCATAGCAGCTGTTTGCAGTACATTTTTTAGACTGGCAATCACACCTTTATCCATAGGTTGCATATGCGCTGTGGTGTTTGCAGACAGATAGAGAACTCGGATTTTACCATCTCTGGAGCGGAGCTCTCAGCATCAGGGTGGGCAAGGCACTGATCTAACAAAGCAGTGCCTTTGGAACTTTGCTTTTGCTCCTCAGGTAGCGACGACCTGAAACAAAATCCATCTGAAACCACTTCTGAAAATGTACCACGTCATCCAAGCATTGCTGGAGTGTGAGTAAAGCAGTGATAATGCTTTCCTGTTCACACGGTGGAAGAAGCAAGGGTTGGCAAATTTATTAATGCAGAGTGGCTTTAATTTGTGTTCCCCAGCTGAATTAGTGCACACAAGGATTGTGACTCTATCCTTAAAATCTTGTAGCCTTTTGAGGCATCTGATTCTGAGCGGGCAGCCAGTGTGCGATCAGGAAGGCATCTAAAGGATAGTCCTGTTTTGTCCATATTATACAACATGTCACTGTCTAACCTCCACTTTTAATTTTCTGTATTAGCAATGGCATAAAGGCACTTACAGCAACTGAATCAGATGATCTCTGCTCCCCTGAAAGTTTTAACTGCCATATCCCATTTCATTTCTGGAACCTCCAAAGCCAACCAGGACTAGATTTAAAATGATTGTCATCACCATACAGTGCATTAGCAAATGATTCTGCTTTCTCCTGCAGAATTGCCACTGACAGAGGAAGTCTGACCTCCACTGGCTTTCAAACCATAGCCGAACAACTGAGTGCGACCTCCGTGTTTGCACCCAGGCGTATCTTCTTATGGTGTAATCCATTTTTATCAGAGCAGTGAACCACAAAATCTTGAAGCTTCTCCTCTTGCTTTTTAGACCTGACACTCTAGACTTGCAAGCCATATTCTATGGCTTGCTTAGATGTGGACTCGCCATTTTCGTGTGGTTTATAATCTCTATTTTCTGCTCCAGATCCAACGATTTCTTTCTGCTTCTCAACCATGACAGACACAGACAGATCAGACCACGATACAACCAAAGTAAGCAGCATTTTATTCATTCAGAATAGCTGTAATCAGTGAACTGCAAGGGGCAAACACCGCAGAATACAGGGGAATATTTATTAATTAACAGGGCTTGACTCAGATCAATTAAACACTCAAGTTCTCATTCTTGTTTCAATACTGAGTGAGTTTGAGTGAGTACGAAGCTATTTTTGTGTGAAGGACTTTAGTGTCAAGTACTTAGGAACTTAGAAACTGGTGCTGTAACTACTGGGACTAGAAACTGAAGGGGTGGAAATGATTGTGACCGACTGAAAATAAGGAGGGTGATAATGGGGTCCAACTACCTTGTTCCTTATAACTGGATTCGTTATAATGAGGGACGTTATAATGAGGGACTACTGTATTTAGCTGCATACCTGTTTCTCTGTCAATGGTCCGCTCTGAAGAGTGAAGATGTGTCTGCGGTCCAGATAGAATTAGGGTATTAGGCCCGATTGGTAAGTAAGGGCTTGGAGGGGGTGTGGGGGTGGATACTGAGTGGGAGGGTTGGGTGGGGGGCAGTGTAATGGTGCAAAGACATCAATTGATCTTTTACTTTTTACAGGTTAAAAACAAAAAAAACAATGAGGATTCCAACACCACCACCACCACCATGACAGACACAGAAAGAGAGAAAGGCAATGCTGTTGTGTATCTCCGTCTGTGTGTGTCTCTCTCTCTGTGTCCTCTCTCTCTCTCTCTCTTTTCCAGTGCTGACTGCCAACTCCATTCTTTGAGATCCAGGACTGAAACACGGTGCTGACAGACTGAGAGACACAGTGTTTAGAACAGTTCACTTGCATCGCTGACACATTGCTGTCTGTCTCTCTGTTTTTGTCACACACCACCAGAGCAGGGGACAAGTTCATTTGCAGCTGCTGAATACACAGACCAGGAGCAGGGACAGAGAGAGACACTGTCCTCCTCCCAAAGAATATCACCCACTGTCCCAGCATGGTGATCCAGAACTGCTTAGTGGTTCTCTAGACCAAAGCATGCTGGCACTCACACTGTAGCAATGGGGACAGATAGCAGGGGGGAAGTGACAGGCAGCCAAACAGCACTTCAAGCTTACATTGGGGACAGTGACCCACAGCTGACAACATTCAGAAATCTTCTGCACCACCTGCCACCCTCTGTGCCTCTCTCTCTCTCTCACACACACACACACACACACACACACACTTGCATCCACAGTCAAGAGACAGCCAAGAGGAGAGACAGACTATATTCAGAACATATGTATGGTATGGTGCATGCTGTTGCTTTTCTGCCTCTCTGTCTCTGTCACTATACTACCCTTTATGTCCAGCACAGTCGGGCCACTGTCTCGCATTTACTATATAGGTATACAGTGGCAGTGTGTGAGTCAAAAAAATGAAAATACTGATCATTGCAGCATAATGCTTTTGGGGAGTAGAGAGGGAAGCAGCCTCACCAGGAAAACACTTCAGAGCTACAGAGACATGGCTTGCATAAGGAGAAGTGGTACCCACTCACATATACTGCCATTAAACAAGCCAAAAGGCCTGCTGGCAGCCACAGAGACCAAGATTACCACAGACACACGCAGAAGACAGCAGATACCGCAGTCCCAATCAGTTACTAGGATTTTACATGGCAACTAGCAGATTTTATTTTGTATTGCAGAGAACAAGATCTGGCACCACATCTCCAGATTCACTCTCAGGGCATGCAGAGTGAGCTCAACCAATTGCATTGCTTGTTTCCTCCAACCCATGTTATAACTGCCTATAGAGACAGTGAAGGAGTGCTTCACAGATGGCACTGTGTTGTCCCTCCAACATGTTTATTCACAAGGAATGCGGAATCCTTTTCACATAGTAAGAGGTTTGCAGAGCTCCACCCACTGCAGCCCTTGAAGAATATGAGGAAGAATTATTTTACAGAAAGAGTGGTTGAACCATGGAATGGTCTTCTGGGAGAGGTGGTGGGTGCCAAACCACAAATAGCTTCAAACACAGCTGGGACAGAGTCAAGGGATAATAGCTACCAGTGTGAAGTGGGGGTGGACTCAAATATGAATAACAAAATGGGAGTCGAGTAAGTGAAACCCCACAGAGACAATAGATCCTGGGTTTGCTAGGGTAATATGGGAAGACTGGTTGGATCATTGGTCTTTTTTGCCATTATCATCTATGTTTCTATGGAGATCATGGGGACATGATAGAAACATTCAAATGTCTTAAAGGCAACAACAGGGTGCACGTGCAGAACCTATTTCGGTAAGGACTACAGCAGGACTACAGGGCACAACCTTCGACTTAGGGAGGAAAGTTCAGAAGCAATATGAGGAAATTCTTCTTCACAGAGCATGTTGTGGAACCATGGAATAGCCTGCCAGAGGGGTGGTGGGAGCTAAGACAGTGGGAATTCAAGCAGGCATGGGACAGACACTGTGGGATACATGAGCAGGCAGCTAAGTAGGGGTAGGAAGCCAAAGGCAGACTTGATGGATTGTACAGTCCCCATCTGCTGACAGCTTCTATGTTTCTAAGATAACAGTACTTACATTACTATGCAACATATGTAATCACCAAATATGAGCTGATACGTTATTGAGCACTACAGCTCTGTCCTCAGAAACCATTAGTAGCATATGTAAATCACAATGAAGAAATTAGAGTTTGTTCAACTTTAGGCAGGACTGTATGCTGCCAAGAGACCTCATAGACAATTACACAAAGGCTGAAAGCATCTGATCAAATACAGTTGCCACTATTGCCTTGGTAAGCTATTTCCCAGAATTTCTGTGATATCTCTAGAGAAGTGTCTGTCTACCTGCAGTACTGCTTTAGAGCCATCTGAAATAATCTCTTTACATATTTCAGAAACATCTGGCAATGTAAATGCCTGCAGCTGTTCTGTACCATCTGTTTTATCCTTATTAGGACTCCTCAGTGTGCCATAGCAGTAGTCTCAGACCTGAAGGGCAGGGACCGCTGGATTGTATCACTGGTTTGTGTCACAGTGATCCCAAAATAGGAAAGTAGTTTAAAATGTATGAACTCTGTGAAAAGCACTGAAACAAAGATTTTGCATTGTCAATAAAGACAAGTTTCCAAGAAATACAAAATGGCATTGTATTACATGGTCTTAAACAGCAGTTAGAGGAAAGCACAAAAACAGTCACACTCTTTGTAGAAAAGTGAAGAAGTGCTTACAAAAGTAAAGGTATAGCCATCAAATAAGTTTATTTCAGCTCGACAGCTGAAGGTGCAGCACAAAACCCCAGCATTTCTTATCATTAATGTGAGGCTTCCTTTAGGAGGCATGCTATGGCTGCCAGTGTTGTGACTTATAAAACCTAGTTAAAGGTTCACTCCTCAAATAATACAAACAGTAGCAGCTAGCAACTGAAACTGAAATAAACCTAGGGCCACTTTTAGGCAGGACCAGAATTTGGGTGACATTATCATGAGTACCCACTACTCTAAAACACCAGCATCCACAAATCTAGTGTAATTTCTCCTAGACCCACAGGCAGTTTTAAAGTGGCCATTGCAATATTTGCTGTTTGTGTTTATAAGGCAAACAATTCATACAACTCTCTGAACAGCAAATTACATCGCAAAAAATGTATCAACTGCAGCACACCATTTTGTAGTTTATGTAGTCATCTGCTGTTGTCCACTGATTCCATATGGGACACATAGGCCCAAATATTCAAAGGAGTTTGCACCATCGCCCAGCAGGGATGCACCAGCGCAAGTCCGAAATGCACCATTCTCACGATATTCAGCGGGAGGCAGATCGCCCCAATACACAATGTGCAAGACCGCCCAATGATAATGAATGCATCACGCCAACTGAGGGAGAACCATGCATAAATGGCGCAGTCGCGATATTTAACAACATGTGCCATGTGCAATAGGGGAGCAAGGAGAAATGCGTGATAGCGGAAATTAGCCAAAATAAAAAGGAACAAGAGAGAGATGCAAGAACGCTTACAGGAAGGCACATGTTGCTGAACTGAGGCAGCCACACAGGCACACAAACACTGGGAGCAGGACAGAGCAGAAGAGACAGAGCACCTGGAACCCCAGGAACAGGGAAGGTGTGGGGATCCTCTGCCACAGTGCAGGACAAAAGGGGAAGTGCCACACAGCACTGAGGCCACTACAGGAGGTGTTCCTGGTGCAGGGGGAGCAGCAAGGACAGCGGGGAACACAGAAACAGCTGCTGTGGGGGTAACACAAGCCAGGGACATGGCCAGTGCCACCATCCAGATGGAGGCAGTTATGAGGGGTGAGAAGGCAGGCAGCAGGAGGGCACAGCTGTGGAAGGGCCGTGTAGGCGGTATGCCCTCAACAGGCAGTGCGAGCCTGCACCAGCTTCCGAGCTGTACACTGATACTGGAGATCGTGGCGGGTACCACCTGAACCGGCGATTCTGAGGCAGCTCTGTGAGCTGAGCAGTGATGTGATGCAGGCACCCACGTGATGGAGCCATGTTCTGTCAGTGGAGACCAAAGTGACAGCTTGCATGCACCTGCTCACCACGGGTACCTTCAGAGACCAACAGGGGACATGACAGGCATAATCCAGTCAGCCATGTCACGCCTCCTCACCCAATTCCTCAGCGCACTGCCATGCTGAGGAGTGCATCTGTTTCCCCAGCACACGGTAGACGCACAGCAAACATACAGGATTTACACAGGGTAGCACATATGCCTGGCATGCTCGGGGCAATAGACTGCACCCATGTGGCCATCCGCACACCACCTGGCCCCAAAGGGCCACATACATGAATCGGAAGGGGTATGCAAGCATCAACTGCCAGGCGGTAAGCGATGCCAGGGTGCATAATCAATGTCTGTGCCATGCACCCTGGGGAACTCATGATACCTTCATCTGGCACCAGTCAGCACTGTGCCACAGGTTCAAGAGTGAGGACATCCCCACTGGCCACCTAGTGGGTGAGTATGCAAATCACACAGAAAGACATGGAGCTTGGGAGGGGATAGTCAGAGGTGACATGGGTATTGGCCTAGATGGCTCAAGGCAGGGTGATGCTGATCACCAAACTAACATCCACCCTCTACACACAGGTGACAATGGATACCAACTCTGTCCCTGGCTGCTCACACCATACCGGGGCCTGCGGCCCCCTATCGCATAACGCTACAATGAGGCACATGCCACCATGCAATGTCATTGGCGGGTGTTCGGATGCTGAAGGTACGTTTCGTTCGTCTGGACATGTCTGGCAGTGCCCTACAGTACAGCCCCTAAGGCCTGTGGGCTATTCCTGGCCTGTTGCATCCTGCACAACATGGCCAATGACTGTGGGATAACCGCATACAAGTCAAAGAGGAGGACAGTGATGGGGCGATGTGGACACTGGTGAAGATAGTGATGAGAAGCCCCCTTGGTCGAAGGGGCCCCGACTGATCCGGATGGCATAGCTGCACTGGGACACCATCACAGAGGAGCACTTCAACCAACCAGGTAAGTCTTGGTGCCATTTGCAACCACCAGTGGCAAAGTCACAACCCACAAACATGCATGGACAAACCCCAGGGGTGCATGTCATTAAGGGAATTAGCTGAGCATGGAACCACACACGCCCGTCAGGGATGGAAAGGTCTAACACAGCACACAGTCAGACACACACACGCACACACACACACCTCACAAGACATGCACAAAGGGTGGGAGGCACGCTAACCCCAACCACCGCCCTAGACACACCGTCCACAGACCACCACGTCCAGTGCCTGTCATTGTGCATGTCAGGCGCTGGGCACCATTGCACAGTAGTGGACAGCACTAACGCAGGCATCATCATGCACACACACAGCGGACAGCAGCCGGGAGGGTGTGCAGATGAAGCTGGTGTGACCATGCGTGCAGGGCCAAGTACCCACCCGTGCATTGCACGTTGAACAACCTAGCACACAGGGCAGCATCAGACAGTAGCGTGCTTGGAGACAGGTCAGTCACGCGTCACAGTGCCACGGCCATCACGGATGCATAGGCAGCCCCACTGAGACCCTCCTGCAGTGACAGACTGACCAATGGCCTCATGGGGTGGCACCGGCGGTCCCCCAGGGGTTCCACTGTGTGACGTGACCGTGCTCGTGCAGGGGTCTGCAGCACACAACATGCCTCGCCAGGCGTGCTCGGGATGCCCACAGCTGAACCTGGTGTCGACAAGGAGGGTGTCGCGACGCCGGGAATGGGGTGGACATTGCACTGTGCAGTGTCTGAGACGGCATGGGCAAATAACTGTGTGCCCATTGTGGCCATGACAGCTGTGATTGCCTGTGTCTGCCTGTCAATGGTAGCGGTCACATCCTCCGCATCCAGTTCATCCCTGCCAGGAGCAGAGCAGTGTCTCTGCTGTGCCACTCCTCTGCCTGGTGCGAGCCGCTTCTGAGTGCATTCGCTGCCGCCATGTCGCACCTGCGATTGACTGATGCTTGGAGTATGCGGTGCTCTTCAAGAGTTCATCTGCCTGATCAGCATGCTGTCCCTCACAGTGTTTGCGGCCCTGATGGTCAGCACCCTTGAGGTCGGTGCTGCACCAGGGACAGGCCTGGGCATGTCCACAGGTGGTGTACTGATGCCACCCCTGACACTGTACCCCCATGGCCAGTTGGCTGACTGCTAACACTACCCCTCTGGCTGCCTTCCAGGGGCTCAATGGTGCCGCCACAGTGGCCGCAAAGCCCCACTGTCCTGGACACACACCAGTGCTGCCCCTGGTGCATACAGGCACAGGCTGGGACTGTGATGTCACGCAGGCCCCACGGGCGGCACCACCCACGGCCATGCCCGTGATGTCACCTGCTGTGTGGCCATCCTGCGGCCCACACGTATCACTGTCCATGAAGTGAGCTCCATCATCATCAGTGACGGATCGGCACCAGCCCAGTCTCAGCATGCTGGCATCCATGGACACTGGCATGCTGGGACACGGGCAGGGCCTCTCTGCACCTGCTCCACCAACATCAGTCCGGACATCCAGGCGGGCCCACTGTCACCCTGACCCTCGTGATGCCTATGGAGGTGGATGGGCCTCCTCTTTCTTCTTGGTACCACCCTCAGTGGACAAGCCCACCACTGCTGACCCATGTAGATGCTCAGGAGCTGTGAGGAACACAGTAGCATTAATGTATCTGCCCTACCCTGTCCCCCATTGACAGACCAGGACCTACTATGCAGAGACAGGCTACCACCTGTCTGGAATCCACCACCTGGAACACCCTCGATGGCACACGCTG
This sequence comes from Neoceratodus forsteri, assembly GCA_016271365.2. NCBI lineage: Eukaryota > Metazoa > Chordata > Ceratodontiformes > Ceratodontidae > Neoceratodus > Neoceratodus forsteri. Next base: position 556,108,182 of record CM057452.1, on the reverse strand, counting down.
CATGCTGCCAGCAACCTGCTCTTCTTGTGGGGTCAGGCATTGCACGTCCGGCTGTTCCCCACCGATCGTGAGACTGTGCTACCCTGATGGCAGCCACCTTGTCCTTAATCCTCCACCTGTCCATGCCCATCTTCTTTTGCACTCCTGTACGGACCACTGGTGGCTGCCATGCAGGTCGACATGCACGCGCACCTCTTCCCATGCAATAGCATGGGCCTGTGGTGTTCCCTGTCCACTGAGCAGTGGCTTCTGGTCGAGGTAGGCCTCAAACAGGGCATCTGTTTCTGCCTTCGTGAAGCTAGGCCTCCTCTTCCTCCCATGTCTCTGTTCCTCTTCCTCCACCTCACGATCGCTCATTATTCATCCTGTGAGAATGACAGGTGTTACCTGTGACTGTGCAGTCCCATGCATGTCCCACACACCACAGTCCACACTCCCAAATAGCATGCAGCTCACCACAATAGACTGCAGTAACTGACTACGACCAGTGCAGCCCAATGTCGCATTTTTATAGCGTAACACATGCAAATGAGGTGAGGCGCACTTTTAAGTGGATGCAAATGCAGTATCTGTGCCATTGAATGGCTGATTAGCTGATTTGCATATGCGGTTGAATATCGGCTGAGCGCTTTGCTTAATTTTGTTGAACGTGCTCAGGCAGGGCGCATTTCTGTGACATCGCAGTACACACGAACTGCGCATGCCTGGGGTGATGACGCAGACACCTGCCACACTGCTGATGTGCTGTGCGGGAGGCAATGCAGGGCACGGCGACCATTGTGCCAGCGGTGCTACTGCGCTGTTCACATATATGGTGCTGTGGCACTGGGGCACCGTAGGGTGCACTGGGCCAGCACGGTAGGCTGCTTCAGGACGTGGCACACAGGCATCCAATAGTGCTACACGCATTGAGTTCCAATCACGCTGTGGCTGTCCGTGTGCGAGAGACCCTGACCCTGTGCCCGACCTTTTGCCCCTTAGGGCACCATGCAGCCGCATGGTGCATCACTATCGTGCTGTTTGGTGACAGCATGATAGGGAATGGCAGTGTTGTACCACGCAGCATCTGCATGTGGCGGACCACGCTACCGAGTGCTATTTGACTCCAACTAGCTGTAGAGATGGCACGGAGGAGGGCTGCTGTGTGGAGCCAGGTTGAGCTGGCCAATTGATGGCCATTGTAGAGACCCATGCTGGGGCGCTTTGTGGTGATGCACCCTGGACAGGGGCCAGGGTGCAGTATGGAAAAGTGGTGGTGGCGGCTGGAGGAGGCCACGGATGCTCGAACTGCGGCCGGCAGTGTCGCCACGGTGTGAGACCTCTGGTGCAGGGACCTGGAAGGCTTGCCCACCTGCAGGATGTGCCAGGAGGGACACAGTACCATGGCTAGGTAGGTGCCCCATCCATACACTGTTAACGTCCATATGGGTATCACGGTTGCATGTGTCCGCACAATGGGGGTGTCCAGTGTTGGCCATGGTGGTGGTATCGGGTGGGGGTGAATGGGTATGGCTGTGTGGGATTGCACACACATGGGGGTGGGGGACTTTGCTATCGGATAGTACTGATGTTTCTCTCTCCATGTTTGCACCTTAGGCCCAGAGGAGCACCGTGGCCGAGAGAGAGGAGGTGCCACCAGGAGGACCAGCAGGCCGGGAGGGATGCAGGACCACAGAGGCCAGGGACCAGCCTGATGATGGTGAGTGCCTTACATCCATGATTACTACTGCATGCTGTGTAACAGAGCGGGCAGTGGGCACACCATCCATTGACACCACTGCCATGCACGCAACTTGTTACAGTCAGCACTGTCCAGTGGTACTGCATGTCTGGGAATGCATCAATGGTGGTCCATGCGTGCACTAGGTACATGGCTGTGACACTGCCTTCACACCACATAGCCATGTCACTGTACGGCCACGGTGGTGCTGTGTGGACACGGGCAGTGGGTGTGTGCAGTGGTCCACATGGCTGTGGGTGCCTGGGTAGGCAGGTCTTGTGGATGCGGTCACTGTGGGTGGTAGCACACCATCTCAGGGGCATGGCACATGGCTGTATGCCATGCACAATGGGTGGGCTACAGGGTCTGGACAGTCACACGATTGACTCTGCTCCCTTGTCCTAGGTGTACAATGCTAGTTGGCCTCTGGAACGGGGCATACAGAAGCTTCTTCAGCTGGCACGGGTGTTCCTGGCACTGTTAGAGCACATGGAGCACACGGGGTCCAGAGGAGAAGCACCGAAGGCACCACAGGAGTGGAGAGTGGTCAGAGAATAGGCCATCCATGACCCTCTGACACACATAACCCCTGGACCCACCCTCACACCTCTTCTTCCTCTCCCATTTGTACACCCTGCCCTTGCCTGCCCCCACCTGGTTAGTGGCCCTTCCCCCACCCTTGTATATATTTGTACATATGTTTGGTAGTTGTTATTTTTTAATACATACATTTTGTTATGACAACTGTGGTGGTCTCCGATTTGCAGTGGGCTACAGGTGCTCAGCTGCAGTGGTGTGCCTGGCGTCAGGGGTGGTGCAAGCATGGGCGTGTGTGTGTCTGGAAGGAACCGCCTATGGTGTGGTTGGGGGATCTGTCACTGTCTGTGGTTTGTGTGTTGTTCTGTGTGCACTGGATGCCTGTGTGCAGTGGTCCATGGTGCATGCACTGTGTGCATGGCACCCTGTCAGACTGTCCATGGCCTGTGCAGCTGACACCCTGCATGTCTGTGATATGCACGGTCTGCTGGCATGTCAGTGGTGTTTGTCCATGCTGGACAACCACTGTACCCGCACAATGCCAGGTTGCCTCCCTCCCCGTATGGTGCCGTCTACCTCCAGTGGTACTGTGGCCTCCGCTGTTGTTGTCCCCCCTCCATGCTGTCGCTTGTGCTGTTGCAGGGATGTGCTCCACTGTCTGTCACTTGTGTTCGCCGCATGCTGGTGGCATACAGCTTCATGGTGCCTGCATCGGGTGGCTGGCGCACACTGTGCCATGTAGGGTGCTGGGCTGTGTACACAGCTGCCGTGGCCACACCAGTGGCTTGGTTGACCCATTACTGTGTCCCTGTGTTGGTGTGCCTTGGGTATGGGTGGCTGTTTGTCCATGCACTGTGTTGCATCCTGTGTGGCGCGCTTCCGTGCAACACTGTGTGTGTCTGTGCTGGCTGTTGTGGCCAGTGCTGGGATGGGATGTGTCCTTGGGAGGGTGTGCAGGGTGCTGTACCACTGGTGGTGGGGTCTGGGGCATGCCCTGTCGGGTATCTCGTGTGCTGACGCATGGTTGGTTTCTCAGCAGTACCTTGGGGGACGTGCAGGGTGGCACTGTGTATGCAGTTGTTGCATTGCTGTCTGCTGCCGCCCACCGCGGGATGCACATGGTGGAGCTGCCTTGCATGGCTCCTGGTGCACAGGGTTGCATTGTCACAGTGGGGTGGTGGTATGCAAGGGTGTCCTGCACTGTTGGGCGCTACTGCTGGGCAGGGTGTATGGGGATCATGGTGCAGGTGTGCTCTGCATTGGTGGGATGGTGTGGCATGGGGTGGTCAACCCTCCTGTGTACTGGTCACAGCTTGCCAGGGGTGTGCTGGAGCACCATGCCCGAGCTGTGGGTCGGTTGCTGGTATCCATGGGCCGGTGGTTATTCCAGCTCTCCACCGGTTGTGCAGTGCATGAGGTGTGGGGTGATGTCTGTTCTGCTGTGTGCTCCTCTGCCCATCTGTGGCATGGATGGTGGGACCCCGCATCCTGTCCCTGTGCATCCCTGGTTGTGCTGTTGCACTGCTGCCCTGATCCACGGGCATCCTGGTTGCCCTATGGTGCATCTGGACTGCTCTACTGAGCATCCCTGGTTGTGCTATGGCACATCTGAAATGCACAACTGCACATCCCTGGTTGCGCTATGGCAGGTGGCACGATATTCAGTCGCAGCTGCAGGCTTGCACATGGGCGCAGTGGAATTGCACTTGCCCTGCTACAGCACTTTTTGGGTGCAGTTTGAATATCCAGGCCATTATTCATCCGCTCAAGGAACAGATCCAGGAATATGTTGGTCAATGCTTAAAGCCAGTCCAGTTACCCATTGGGCACCACTTGAGATGCACCACAACAGTGACCTCTCTGCAATGAGCTTCATGGTATTGAACAAATACCAATTCACTTCACAGGGAGTGACAGACTTAGGACTCTGTTTCAGCATAAAGCAAATGGGTATACACCCTTATGGCACTACATCCAGAAGGTCAAAACCATAACATTGATATTACTCGTTTCTTTATTTGAATATTAGCTATTTTACTTTTATGTTTCTTTCAGACTTTGGGAGGCCATTAGAAGCACAATCTGTGGATATCTTCCTCTCATCTATACTATTTTGCAGGGCTGTGAAAACAAATTCTATTCAGGACAAACACACACAAAAACTGCACTTATTAGACTTTATTTTAGGTGGCTGTAAAACACTTACAGTATGATTAAATTGTTTATGACATGAATGCATAGTTTCTTGATAACTCTGCATATTATATTGAAACCTCTCAAACCTTTGGTCTTGTGTCATCATTAACTACAGAAACAGGTCTGAAATGTAAAATAAAATATTTTGCAAAAACTGATATGCAAGAAATAAAATTACAGATACAAATAACAGTGACACAAGCACAAACACAGTATCAAAAGTCAATGCAATGCACAGCCCTATTATTTTCTACTACTCATGCAGGCACTCAAGAATGTACCTGACATCAGAAATACAGCACATGTGGCATAAATTCTTTATAGAAATACTAAATTCTTTATACCTGTATTGATGCACATTGATTTGCTGCCATATGTCTAACAATTACATAGTGCCTTGCACAGTTTGATTGCCCTGCACTGTGTCCTATCCATTTGTGGTTTCTACAGTTCAGCCTGTTTCCCTCTGTATTCTTTTTGTCCCTGTAGCCATTCTTTAGATCTTTCACATATTATTTTGGTGCTTTTTATTTTTATATAAATTCTGGGCAAGTACATTTTGGCACTTTATAAAATTGTCTGTTCTGTACTTTATATATTAAATTTAATAAATAAACATATGATTGGTGCAAGAAACCAATGTGCCTGCTACTGCTGTTTGTATTATTTGAGGCATGTACCTTTAACTATGTTGTATAAATCACAACATCGGCCAGTGTACACGCCTGCTGTTCAAGCCTTGCATGAATGATGCAAAGCACTAGGCTTTATGCTGCACACTCAGCTGTTGAGTGGATATAAACTTTTGGATGGCAGTACTTTTACATCTGCAAGTAATACTTCTGACATTTTTCTATTAAGAATGTGACTGTTTTGTGTTTTCCATTTGCAATGTTCTGATCAGCACCCATTCTGTTTCAGAAGCATGTATCTTTGTGCTCTTTAAACTGTATTTATTTTATGTAGCAAAATGTAATTTTAATAGATGATTTTATTGCTTGGATAGGTCTTTGTGTAATGTCACTTACTGTATGTATATATTACCTTTGCTGCAGCTTGTGCTCCAGGACACCATTGAAAATGGGCATTTTATGTTCCTAGGCCTTCCCAGTCATCAACCAACCAAATAAGTAAATAAAAGGCATATTCAGACATAGTTTCATAATCCATATTAATCTATAATAATGTATTGCATCCTGTAGTTTGATGAATATTCTTAATATACACCTACTCCCAAATTCATATGCTGCAAAGAGAACCTTATTGTACATGCTACAAAAGCCTCAACAGACGTGTCAGATTTGACTTTGAGCTGTGACAGCAAAACGAAATGTTGGACACCTATGATCTCCTTTCCCTGCACATAAGTATTTTAATGAATGCAGTTTCCAGAAATGTCTCCTGGGTTTAGTTAGCTGAGCCTGTGTGTCTGGGATAGATAAGAGTTTGATGTTTGACTTAGATATGCTTTGGTCAGTATTCTCCAGAGTCTGCAAGTGAAAGATACAAAGAAGCAGAAATGTTAATGAAATCAAAACTCCTAAATCAAACACCAACTGACAGTGACGTCTACGTTGCCCTCAGCTAGTATGTTAGGCTTTGAGTTGAAAGTAAACTGTCTGTTGGTCATGTCTTTACAGTGATGCTCTTCTTGCTTTGAAATGCAGGGGACTGATGCAAGTGGAAATTATGACCCTTTTTTTTTTTTATTTGAAGGCTAGGAATAGCAGGGCAAGAGCAGAGCAGTGATCATAATGATGTCCCAACATCTCTCAGTTCGGGCATGAAAGAATCACATCCCCTGGTTGAAAGACTAATGGTGTTTTCTTGATTATTCAGTCTGAAGCCCCTTATAGCAAATGCTACCTTTAAGTGCCTGAAATGGGCATAGCATTTTAAAAGTAATGAATCATAACATTTTATAATGGAAGTGCTTCATTTTCCTTTGCTACACTGGTGCCCAGTGTCACGTTCCCTCATGTCTAGTCATGTCCATCAGTATCTTGAGGGAAAAAATGTCATAAATTATCAAGGCCATCACTTTGCACCTACCTGTCTTTTGCAATTTTCCAGATGATCACTAGAGCCTAAAGGTTACAGGACTTGTGGAGGACAGAGCGTGTGCAGCACTGTTTTATACAAGGCCATCTGCTGACTTCTTAACAGCCTTGCAGATGATGAAGCATTTAAAAACAGAGACACCAAGCATTACAATTAGTTGCAGTGGGGAAATCATGACAAGTATCAGGATATACTTAGTCCTAGTGGAACCTGATTTTAGGTACCAATGTAATTACAAAATATGCTACCTGACAGTACCAAGTGTAATGTGGAACAGTACTCTACCTGAGGTTGACCTGTCTAGTTCTATTCCCATTCATATCTCATCAGCATTGATCTTACGGACTGTAATGACTGACCAAGAACAGCCACTTAATTGCTGCTGAATTAATTACTTGGGATGTCACAATGAGCAAGGTTGCAGTGCCGATCAGGTATGAAGGGGCATAGAACTAGATAAGGTAGCCTTCAGATAAAGTTCTTCTCTTCACATTGCACCTAATACTGTTAGGTAACAAACCTCTTATGAGCAAAAGGAAAAAGAACAATTCTTTAGAAATGAAAAGTAAAACTGGCTACATTAAAAATTAATAACATTGTCTGATATTACTGGTGCTACCAGTTCTTTAAATTATACGAAATCTGGCTGGTGGTTACAGTTAAAGAATGGCTATTGAGGCTATTGTATTCTAGTAGTAGTAGTAATTTTATTTCTAAGGGTGGCCTTTCCCTAAGGCCCAGGGTAACTTACAAAAAGTGAAAAAGTAAGACAACACATTACATAAATAAAATGCAAACATACTGTATTAAAAATAAGAGCAGATAAAATCTCATCTTGGATGGTTTCCGATATAGAGCATAACATTACTTACCAAAGCCTTGGCTAGGAAGATGTGTCTTCAGATCCCTCCTAAAGGCCTCCACTGAAGAGCCTGTCTGGATGCCCTCAGGAATGAGTTACAGAGAACAGCGCCAGCCACCTCAAAGACCCAGTCTTCTGAGTTTTTAAGTTGGCCCCACACATTGCCAAGAGGCCACCTCTGTGGAGTGGAGAGTGTGAAGACAAGTGAGGATGTAGGAGTTCTGACAGGTAGCCAGGACTCAACTCATGTAAGCCATGTAAGTCAATGAACCAACTTTAAAAGAGATATGTCACTTTACCAGCAGTCAGTGCAGTTCTCGCACTACTGGGGAAACATGACACATCCTCAGAAGGCTGCTCAGTAACCCTGCTGCTGTGATTTGCACTAGCTGTAGGCACTGTAGAGTGCCTCCATTGACCCAGTGATGCTGTGTATAGCAGTAGTCAAACTGAGATGTCACAAATGTGTGTACCAGAGTTGCCATCACCTTTGTGGAAGCTGTGAGTCTATATGAGCCACACCAAAGTCCTGTCTCCTTCCTTGACAGCAACCACTCTACCCCTATGAACCAGGTCAACTACTAATATCACAATCTTTTCAGGGTTATGTCTCAACCAACTCAATGACATTAAATCCTAGATCTTGGCCAAGCATTTATTAAGCACTTTCAGCACACCAGTCATTCAGGTGTAAACAACAGGTACAGCTGTATTTCATCTGCATAGCAGTGAAACTCAGTCCATACCATCTTATGATCCCTCCCAGGTGGAATATATACACTGCAAACTGCATGGGTGAGGGAACCAAGCCCTGGGGTACACCACAAGGCAGTAAATGTCATTATGCATCCTGACCAGTGCAGTCTCAGTTCTATGCTTAGGCCTAAAGCCAGATTGGAGAGGGTCATAGATGTCAAAAGCTATGAGGTGTGCCTCTAGCTGCAATGCAACCACTTTCTAAATAACCTTGCCCAGAAAAGGAAGGTTAGAGACTGGTCAATAATTCAACAAGATGTCTGTGTCCAAAGATGGCTTTTTAGAGGAGGCCTCTCCAGTGCATCTTTCAGTGCAGCTGGGAAACCCCTCCAACAACCCCAGTGAACATCAGGCCCAGATGCCCAACACAACTCTCATCAGTAGCCTTGTTGGCCATGGTTCCAGTTCACAGAATGTTGGTCACAGCTCCAAATCATCCCACACACCTGTTCCCTCATCACTGATCTAAGCTTCGCCCCTCAACAGCTGAGCACATCTGTGGTGTGTAGGCTCAGCCCTGCTGGGTTACCATAGACCACTAGGGAGATCCTGGCCAGAGTAGAGGACACTCTGTCCGTGAAGAATCAAGCAAACTCCTAACATTTAGTGGGTGAAAGACTCTCACAGACTCAGACTCCATACAGGCCATATGGAGTAACCTATCTATAGTCTGGAAAAGCTAAGCTGGTTGATTCCGCCTAGCAGCAATCTTACTAGATTAGAAAAGTTGCCTTCTTCTGGGTAATTGCCCCTTAGTATTCATTGTAATGAATACTAAAGCTGAGTCTGTCCTCCTGGGCCCTGGATCTCTTCAATAATTTTCCAACCTCAGTGCCCTAGCCTTCAACTTTCTTGGCTCACCATCATACCACGGCAGTCACTGCATAAAACAAGGGATGTACACAGGTACTGTAGGTGCACATGATCAAGGGCCACCATACTAGCCCTACTGTAGGCCACAACAGCCTCTTGAAGGAGATTCCCTTTGCACCTTGGAGGCCAGTACACAAGGATGATCATACAACCTGCACCTGATCCCCACACATGATCATGCATTCAAACAATGAGGTATCTCCTACTGGGTGTACCATCAAGTTCAGCTCAGCTCTAAAACAGATGACCACCTCATCTGCCTGCAATCATTCCTCAGGCTGTGAACCACAGAGAAGCTGACTGGAATAGCAGCCACTAACACAGGGCCTGCATCATCACCTAGTCAGGTCTCCATGATGCAAGCCAGATTGACTGAGGAATCAGAAATAAAATCTACTATAATAGAGGTCTTATTCCTCATCAGTCAGATATTGCATAGCACTGCCCGAAGAGGACAAGTAGTAGAGGGGCAGTTGTCTTTGCTACCTGCGTCTACTTTCAGTGGGATCCCTGGATATGGGGATTAAACATGTCTGGCCTCTCTCTACATCCCATTTAGGGCTCTGTGAAATAAAACTTCTGCCAGCAGAATTTTGGCGAAAGTCAGAATTTCACTCGTGAATTTTTGAATGCACTTCAGCAACTTTCATGGAAATTCTGACTTAGAATGGTAGAATATATGTTTGAATTGCAGATTATTGTATTAAATTGCAGAACAATTTTATAGAACTGATCACTGTCAGTGGTCACTTCTGCAGAATTGTTTTCTGCAGTTTAATATATAATCCATAATTCAACTGCAGAATTAATGAATGAATTGTGTATTAAAGATCATGTGTAAAGCTCTATTTATAGTGCTCTTTTGTTCGGTTTAACTGATAAAGGTGTTGTATTACATATAGCTGTTGTTTTGTGTCTATACTTCTAAAAAGTGATGTTTTTTCCTTACTTTCAGTGGTCTCCATTTTTATGTTTTAACGCGTGCATGCGCGAAAAAACATGAGCGTGACAACAAGGAGAGAACCGGGTTGTGGAGGCACGGCACTGTTACAGCTAAGGGAGGCACTGCATTAGATGGTTTGGCAATGGTGGACCAATGGAGGCACAGTGTGGTGATGACACTGGTCTCCAAAGTGCTCCAACTTGTAAACATTTTGCCTCAGCAATCGGGGCCGCCTCATCATTGCAGCATCAGTCATTGTGCTGCAATGAGGGCGTGTCCGTCATTGCAGGGCAGAACATTAAGTAGCTTAACACTGTTTTGTGAAATATGGTAGCGGCCCTCCATGATAGCTCCACCTTGTGTCAAGATGTAAGCTTACATACTAAACAATCACTTTTTGTTTGCTGTCACCAGTACTTGGGTACAATGTTTAGAGATGGCCTACTTAGGGCTAAGCCCAATGTACACCCAGTATCGTCTTGTATCTCTTTCTCTCTTTCTTTCTTTTTGTTCTGAAATTATACCAGTACATCATGTTGAGTTGTTAAACATATTACTCCCGCCTCATGGAGTGATAACCAGTGATACTGTAAAACCCCTCAATCAGTGTTATGGTATGAAAACGCCATAACCTTCCTAACCCCCAATCTATTCCTGTCTAATCTAATATCTAAATCTCATAAGACCTAATATGGCCAATTATATAGGGTACTTTAACTTTAAATCCAGTTTAATTCCATTAGACTCTGCACTGGGTCCCATATTTTACTATACATAGCAACTTTGCCTTGGCTTACATAATGGAGATGCTCTTGGCCTTACAGTCCAAAAATAAGTCTTTCCACGCAGCATACATGGGAGGTTCCTTATTTTTCCAGCACCTTGTTATGACCTTCTTACATTTAACAGTGCTATATTCACTACTGTTGTAAGGTGATCTGATGGTAAATTTTGACTAGGACTTGTACCTAGCAAACAAAGTTCCGCTTCTCTTTAATATTTATTCCAGTTATTCTGTTTTATGTAACTAATACTTTATTCCAAGGTGGAATAATATTTTTGCATTGTGCTATAACATATTCTAGTGTCCCTTTACATGATCCATACCCGTTGCACCAGGGAGAAATTGAATTATTCATTTTATTTAATAAGTGTTGAGTATAGTAGAGCCTATGAAAAATCTGATTTCATTTATTATTTACTGTTAATTTTGTTCCTTTTATCATCTCTTCCCATTTTGTATCAGTTCTTTTTCTTAATTCTATTTCTCATTTACTTCTTAATTTTTGATTGGTGATTTCTCTGTTGTATAAGAGAATTGTAAGATTTGAAATTATTTTTGTTCTTTGTTTAGAATCCACTAACTGAGATTGCATAAAAATCATGTCTGATTTTTTTAATCTAGAGCTAATTATTTGCTATGATATGTTCTTATTTGCAAAATATTTATACAAATCCTCTGATTAATATTATATTTTCTGAAATCTACTTGAATGACATGAAACTGTCCTCATCATACAAGTCCATTAAATATCTAATTCCTTTCTCCTCCCATTTCTTATATTCCATGCCCAGCGATGATAAATGGTTATATCTCAGTATATAGGAGTCTCTATATTTATTCTCAAGTTTTATTTTGTGTTTTTATGGTACATTACCCAGGTTTCAGGTGTAGTTCTTGTTAATTCATTTTATTATCTGCTCTTATCTTTTTATTCCTATTTGCATAAAGAGGATGAATTAGGGTAGCGTGCTTTGTAAGATTTGTTTCATAGTATACCCACCAAGGCTTTTCTTTTACATAATATTCCCTATTTGATTTACTAAGGCTGCTTTAAGTAGTAGGGCTGAAACGATCACGGATTTAAGAATGCATGGGATAGACATAAGGAATTGTGGAGGTCAGGGGTAGAGGCAACAGACTTCTAGGAAAACATAAAGTGAATTTACAAGCATGCTGTGTGACCCTGAGCAAGTCACTTAAATTTCCTGTGCTCCTAGGTTGCACCTGCAAACAAGCTTTCGGCTTAGTGTGTCTCATCTGGTAAAAACAAAGGTTAAAAAAGCTCAAGTGAGCAGACTGGGTGGGCTGTAGGCTCTTATCTGCTGACAGTGCTCACGATCTATGTTTGATAGTATTTCCAAAATCCAGTAAATGTAATCTGGCTTCTTTACATGAGGCTTTAAGTTTGTGTTAATTCTTGCATTTTTATTTTCCATAGGAATTTTGAGACCAATTTTTCCAATTTTAAAACCAGTTTTATTTATGGAGATGGTGAGTGACTGTAATGTGTATAACATTTCTGGGAGTATATTCTTTTAATAACTTGAACTGTTCTAGTTAATGTTAAATGTAGATCTACCCACTTCTACAATATTTTTCAATTTTTACCCAAAGAGGGTAATATTCCAATTAACTCCTTTTGTTGTTTGAGCTAAAATGCTTCTCAAATATGTAATTTTTCCTTTTCAATTCTAATAGGGTAGTTTTAAATTGTATGGAGCTAGATTTAGAGTTAGCAATAATACCTCTGATTTGCTCCAGTCATACCTCTCAGTCTCTCAGCACTAAAAATCATAGCACTGGCCTTCAAAAATCATAGCAAAGGGCCAAAATGTATAGCATTTTCTTATTTTAAGCAATAATATGTCTACAGATAGTAGGCCCATATAGTTAGTGATAAGGAATGTTTCTATTAACTTAGTTCAATGATTTAATAGTTTGTGTGTCCAGAAATAGCTCTAACATTACGAGGAATATCAGTAAACCTATGCAGAGCAAGGATAAATTTGAGTGTGAAAATCATAGCGCTATGTGAAATTCATAGCAGTTGAAAGGTATGGCTCTAGTTAATTTTAAATCCGCTACTGATCCAAATTACTGTATTGCATTCATGACAATATTTACACATTTACTTGGCTCTTTCAAGTATAGCAGAATGTTATCTGCATAAAAGGATAGTTTTAGCTATCTACCACTTACATCAAACCCTTTATTTCTCTATGTTCCCTTATTATTATATCCAGTGGTTCAATGACCAAGGCAAACAGGAGGGGACAGCAGACAACCCTGTCTCATACTGCTTTCAAGTCAAAAGACTGAGAGATGTCTTGATTTGTTAAAATTGTTGCTGTGGGTGACCTATATATTAAACTAACCCATTTTATAAAGTTAGGGCCCAAATTTGCTTTCTCCAGTATTTGAATCAGGTATGCCCATTCCAGCCTGTCAAAGGCCTTTTCTGCATGAAGCAAAATAACCTCTGCTTCTGCCTGATCTTCCATAGTCAGTATGTTTATGGCATTCCTAATGTTATGAAAGCATTTTCTTCCTTTTATAAATCCAGTTTGGTCCGAGTGTATAATAGAAGGTAACATCTTCTTTAATCTATTAGCTAATATTTTGTATATATCTTATAATCAGAATTTAACAAAGAAATCAGACAATACACACTTCTGGCTTCTATTTCTTACCAGTTGGTGCCAAATAAAAGAAAACACCAGGACTGAATCAAGTTCTCGAAAAGTTCAGACAAAACCTCACAGGGCCCAACAGGTTGGCTATAGTTTACCCTGAGTTCTATCTAGCACAAACATCTTGCATAAAGTGGGAACCAATTTTAATCTTTCCCAACACCACCAAAAATATTCTAAGAGAGCCTTATTTGTCATTTTAGCAGTAGTAAAACAGGTTATCTCCTTAACCTATAAGTATTATCCTTTGCAGTACAAATCTAATTAGTATATTACTTGCCCTCCGTTATAATTTCATACACTTAATATAGTCTATAGCTAGACTGCAAAACCTGCCCCTAAGAAACTAACATAAATAGAAAATTGTCAAATAATTAGATCCTAAATCCATTAAAACACACAAACATAGCTGCATATGTAAGGGAAAGGAGAAATTGTTTAACCAAGAAAGGCACACTAAGCTGAAGCTCATTTCCAGGTGTGACCTATAGGAGTAAGTTAAGTGACTTGCTCAGGGTCACACAGTGTGCAAGTGGGGACTGTGGATTCAAACCCACGTCTCCAGGTTTGCAGCTCCGTGCCCTAAACCACAGTGCTACATTGCCTTCTCATGGAAAGGGAAAAGGAAAGGAATATATATGATACATAAAAAACATAAAAGGCAAGTCTCTTCATTTTAGAGCCACCATGTCATGAGTCCATGAAGCCAGAGTACATGTAGAATTGAGGACCTTCCCCATCGTTAGTTAATAAAGGGCATAGAATACCTATAATTACAAGGTTTAGAGCCGATGTTTACCACCACCACCCCATAGCTGGTTTGGGGCAGGAGGGCACATTTATTGTCTCTTATGTGAGTCACAGGGCCCAACATTTAATTCCTTTAGCAAAAAGCTTAATAAACTTTTGCATATCTCCAGATAAAGAGACATCTCAGGCAAAGAATAAGCAGTAGTAACACCATGCATAAGGAGACATAAAGTAACAGTCCAAGGGTAAACTGCAAGACTTATATTAAGCCTTCATTCATGCTCATGTATTTCATGAGTTTCTAGTTGTAGATTCAAGCACAACTTGCTCTTATTCCAAAACTCTTGCCCAGTGGCATCACCATGCTGATTTTGGGAGGCTGAAGCCCCCAATGTAAGCTGAAGCCCCCAATCATTTCCCCATTCAGAGAATTGAATCATGGCTTCACTCTGTTGCAAAATAAAGAAGCCGTGATGTTATTTAAAATTCGGCATTTCTCAGTGCCAACGCATGGAGTGCACTTCGTTTTCTCTGTATAATGGGACTGCGTTATATTCATGGAGAAAAGCGAATGTCTGACTGAGTCGGACAGTGGGTTGGCATTGTCATTACTCATTGGCTGACTGCTGGGTTGCTGCAGAAGAAAGACGAGATCGGGAGGAACAAGTGGGAAGAGGAGTGGCTGGGGCATGTCATGGACTACAGAGAAGGACCCAGTCAGGCGAGAAGGTGCTCGGCAGTTCAAAATGGAGGAGGACTGGAGGATTGGACTGGCAGGCTAAGGCTTTGCACCACTGAGCAGCAGGTATGACAGCCAGCCATCAGACCGTAGGGGAGTGATTGATGGGCCGGGAGGGGCTGGGAGGGTCCGCAGTTGCAACCAAGTGCCCACCTCCGCTGCCCTGCCTTCAGGTGTCAACTAGTCCATCAGCATTATTTACACAGACAGACAGCTGCTCAATCGATGTACAGACACGTGGTGTGTTTTTCAGACAAACACGTGGTACACTGAGTAAAGGCTGTGAAAGTCTGTTAGTGTTGCATTTTGGCAGTCATAGGCAGAGCAGCAGCAGGCAGTGTGAAGTAGTCTCATTGCCTCTTAGTCTTCAGAGAGTTTGTTGCATTGCACTTGAAGCAGTTACTCCAATCTAAACGGGTTAAAAAATACAGTAGTATAATTACACCCGATGTGAAGAGAATATTAATATAAAAAAAAAGAGATCAGCAGACCTTTGTTTTTGTTTTCTCCATCTGACGGAGACAGTCGGGGGTGGGGAATGCCGTGGGGGAGTAGGTTTCTGACAGAATGATGAAACTGTGATTTGTGTTCTAGTATGTTGTGGGACTGGATTTAATTAAACTTTAAAAACTCGCAGAGGCTACTGATTAATAATTTTAATACTTTGTGTGCAGTGTACATACCCTGTTCATTCTTGAACTCAAAGGCTCTCTCTTTTTTTTTCTTTCTGTAATCTGTTCATAGCTACAGCAGCTGAAATTAAGTTAGGTCAATAATTAATAAATGCCTTCAGAGTGGGGGTTATGTTGTGGGTTTACACTTTAATGTTCTCAACTTCTGAGTCTGACCGTCACCAAACAAACACCTAGAGCTCAGAGAAAATAATAGCCATCTTCTAAACCTAAATTGCCTAAAAGGGGCTTGTGTTGTGCGTTAGTGCTTGTGACAAGCAAGGTAAGCAAGCTCAGATAACAGACACAAAACAGCATGTGATACAAACTACTGTCTAGGCTATAACCCTGTTTTTTTTTTTTTTGTTGCTTTTTTTATATAGGGTGACTTAGGGCAGGCTATGAGCTAAGCTAAACATCAGCCATTTATTTTTGATTTAAAGAGCCATTTTCTGACTAGAACTTGACATACTTTCTAGCCCTGGTGGCATGTGTTAGGTTCAGTTCTGTCTGATAAAAGGGAGCCTGTAATCTTCCCAGCAGATTGACTGAGATAATGGTGTCTGACTGGTCTCTTACTTGCTCTGGGGTCCTATAACCTTCCCAGCAGATCTGCTCTCTGCTGGGATAATGGTGTCTGACTGGTCTTGCTCTGGGGACCTGTAACCGTCCCAGCAGATTGGCTGAGATAATGATGATGTTTGGCTGGTCTCTTACTTGCTCTGGGGTCCTGTAACCTTCCAAGCAGATTTGTTGGGATAATGGTGTCTGGCTTGTCTCTTATTTGCTCGGGTCCTGTAACCGTCCCAGCAGATTGGCTGAGATAATGGTGTCTGGCTGGTCTCTTGTTTGCTCTGGGGTCTTGTAACTTTCCCAGCAGATCTGCTGGGAAGTAGTGTCTCTTTTAGTTGTCCTTGGTGGTCCAGTAACCAAATATTTCTACACTTACCATTAAATAGATGTTATGATAACCAGGCTTTTCAAACATATATTTCACAATTAAAATGCAGGAAAAGCCACCATTGTTAGGATTTTAACTGTGGGGCATTAGCCCCCAACTTTATACCTCTGGTAATGCCTCTGCTCTTGCCATAAGCCAAATAAATAATAAGAGAAGGCAATACTTTCAAGGAAATGACCTTCAAAATGTAAATGGAGACAGAATCAATGTTAATGTCTGCATATAGGTTAAGAAAAGCAAACAGGAGTCTAGGTTTATTTCACCCCTATCCACTCCCCTTTGAGAGTTCTGTACAGAGTTTCCAGCTGTTCTTGGTCCACAAAAAGATTAGCAGTAACTGAAATGGGGCTTCTCTCTGCCATCTCTCATCCAGTCTCCATTATTATGTCTTCCAGGACGGGTTTATCTGTAAAGTAAAAAAAAAAAAACTCTCCTCTGAGCATAATACTTTCCTTTCTTTTGAAATCAGTATATAGATCCCTTAGCACCAGGCAATGTTAGCATCCTTATTTTTTGATTGAATGTGCCTTTTAGTAATTATCATACTATTCTGTCTCTCCTTTGCAGCCAGCAAGAATTTCTCATTGAACTTCACACCTCATGACAGCTTCTCTAGCCAAACTCTCAGGACATCTCCGAATCATGGAATCACCAGTCCCTGCTATACAGGACCTCAGTCTGGACATATTCTGTCCATTCAGTCCTCAGGACGATTAACAGAGATGCTATATAAACCGCTTTGCTACATGGAGAGGAACCAGTACACCCTCTGTTCCATTAAATCTCTTTTGAGAATGCCAACATGCTGACCACTCACTTGGAGGTTTAACAAGGACGAAGAAAACTCATGAAAACTCAAGCTGCAACCCAAACCGCAAGTTAATGAGGGGCTGACTATAAAGCATATAAAATATCTTTGGGTTAAAACCCCATTTGAATAAAAGTGAGCTCGGCTAAATCAGTTCAGAGTGGAGCACAAACTTGGAGCAGAGCAGCAGCAGCATGGCAATCTTGCTCCTCCATCCCCACTGCATCTAAGAAACACTGGCTAAAGATCTCAATGAGGGGTGAAAGGTGACAGGATCACCCTCCTTGAGGGAATAAAGAAGGATATTCTTTCCAGAATCTTTCACATGCCAGCATTTACCATATATTTCACCCAGGTGGGTTAGGACAGATGTTGGAGGGCTGTGGTGGAAGGGGACATGCCATCGCATTTTCTGGGACTGCCCCAAATTGGTACCCTATTGGCAATCAATACATGTCGATTAGATAACATACCCAATCCTTTAAATCTTGAAACAATGGTATTGGGTTTGCCCCTCCTAGGATCTGCAGAAGGCACTGGGTCAGACTAGCATTGACAACAATAGTGCAGTCAAGAGCTGTGCGGCAAAAATAGCTCTGATTTTGTTTTCGTGGGGGCTCTGTCCCCACACACCGGACTTAAGGATTGCTACTCTGGGGTCGGAGCAGATCATGGGGCAAGTTCAATTTCTGGGGCTGTGGAATACCATTCCATGGCCCCTGAAAAAACCAAGTCCCAATGTGAGTAAAATGAATGGAAACCAGGATTGGAACCTTGGTCTCCAATGTTGCTGGCTGAGCTGCTCTATGTCCCAGCCTTCCATACCACACGGGGCAGCTCGGCCAGCCTCCTGATTCTGGTGCCCTTGTGATGCACCAGCACCATGGACAGTGACCAGGGCAGCACTTTCAGCAAGCACTCTGAATTCCCATTTACGGCCTGTGTGAGCGCTTAGCAGAGTAGTGCTGTATAGTGCGGCACTATTCTGGTAGCACTCCCTTGATGGGTTACCTCTGTGGCACACAGAAAATGGAGCTCTTTCACACACTCTGTCTGATGGTGGTCAATGGTTTAATTTGCAGTTGGCTTATTGCAGTCTACACTACAGTACCTTAGTGGCACAGTGGACTACAGTAGATGTCTGACGTGGAAAAAATTACAGCTAACCTGAGGTTGTGTTCTGAAAACATATGCATAAATGGAGACAATAGTCCACTTACAGAATAAATTAGAGAGGTCGGGGCTCACACCATGAGGTGGTCCTATGTCAGAGTTAACCTAATGGTTCCTAACACCCTGTGTAAAGAAGATACCAAGGGCCTGATATTCAACAATGGGCAAAGCAGATTGCAAAGGTTTGTGCTGTGCCTGCCCATTGCCCATGACCCTGAGGATGCTATATTCAGTCGGATAGGACACCAGTACTATCCAACTGATATAGGGCATGTCAGTACGGCACTAAGCAGAGTAGCACTGCCCCATAATGAAATCTGGCAGTGCAGGGAACACTGATAGTGCTGGTAGCTCCCAGTAGGATATCCAGATGGCCCATGCAATGAACCCATTGGGCATGCAAGGCACTAGGTACATTTGTGTGCCCAGTATGGGCACATTTGCATGGAAAGTAGCTGCAGGTTTGCACTGCCGTGACTGGCTCTGCTCCACCCCAATTGCTTGGTCCTATAGATTAGACAGATACCCTAATGTCTAGTGGCACCCACCAGCTTCCGAATACTAGCCTGTTAAAAGAAAGTCCCTGGTGCCCAGTGGTTCCCCACCCGATCACCAATCCTGTTATGTTAAATTTAATTTCCTGGTGCCTATTGGTCCCCTGTCCTCCAATCACCAACCCCATTATGTTTAGAAGTCCCTGGACTGTCTAGTGGTTTCGCCTGCCCTCTGATCACCAGCCCAGTTATGTTAACTATAAGTCCCTGGTGCCTAGTGGTCCCCCACCCTCTGTTCACCAGCCTGTTATGTTAAATAGAAGTCCCTGGTGCTCAGAGGTCCCCACCCTCCAATAACTGGCCCTGGTATAAAACAAATACCTCCCTGGTGTCTAGTGGCGCCCACCCACCGATCCCCACTCCCATACACTAACACATATTTTCTGGTGACTAGCAG
Organism: Neoceratodus forsteri; assembly: GCA_016271365.2. Taxonomy (NCBI): domain Eukaryota; kingdom Metazoa; phylum Chordata; order Ceratodontiformes; family Ceratodontidae; genus Neoceratodus; species Neoceratodus forsteri. The sequence goes on along the minus strand of CM057452.1, from coordinate 556,088,707 downwards.
CCCCAACACCGTGAGCACCAGACAAGCCACCCGTTGTAGCACTGTGCCCCTCCCCAGGCTTGGGAGGCAAGTCTGAGAGATGAGACTCTGTACTGTCATCTTTCTTCCACACTGAAAGCCTGTTGTGCAACAGCACCTTTTTCTATCCTGTAGACTGGCCACTTGTGCTTCTCTTCTTCTTTGCCTTTTTCCATTTCTGTTTCTCTCTCTCTCTCTCTCACTCTCCCTGCCTTTGGGAATGCACATCAAGCTATTGCCAGGTTTTCCTGCATTGAACTGGCTGTCATGCCAGTAGTAAAATAGAAGAAAGTTTTTATTGCAGAGCTGTAGACGAGTCACGCAGCTCCACCCTGTAAAACAAGCTTCTGTGTTATGAAGGTCATTGTGCTTTCCTGCATGAACATGATGCAGGATCGAGTACCAGCGCAGCTATAAGATGAAGAGCAGCTTTATTAGCTTAAAACAGCTTCCTCAGATATTTTCTTGTTTTGTGTTATCTGAGGAATGCTGTAAATATTGTAAAGGTTTCTGTTTTCCCATAGCAGAACTGCTGAAATTGGGAAGAAACAGAGCTCTTAGGCAAACTCTTATTTAAACCCTTGTAAAACCCCTGTAAGGAGAAAGGAAGCAATTTTTAATCTTCCCTGCACCTCTCTCTCTCTCTCTCTCTCTCTCTCTCTCTCTCTCAGAATTAGCCATTGGTTTCCTTTAGCCTAAGAGTCTGACTCACAAATAAGTATACAAAACCTAAAGAAAAGAGTTTTTCTGCACTACAGCCTCCTGCTTGTAGCACTGCACTGCAGGTTTAAGTTCTGCCCAGAGCCGTGTTTTAGGCAGATGCTGACAATTGCTATTTCTTTCTTAAAGCCTTTAAAGTGCCTCCAAATGAGTGCAAGAGTTGTTAAAAATTCCACACATGGTATTAGAAAGAACAGGAGCTCTTTCCTGTTTGTTTCTGTCACTTTTTCCCTGCCAGTGTTTTTTTGTCCAAAACACTCACAGGTTTGCAGAGCAAAATTATGTTAACACGAACTTTAGCAAGCAAGCAGTTCAATGAAAGGTTTTTCATGCTAAAAGTACTGCAAGCATGAGAACCCTCTGTGACTACTCAGCTCACTCTGCCTGTTTTAAAATATGTTTCCTCTGCAAAGAGAGTCCTTTATGTATTTCAACAATAAGAAAAGCCCAGCTGTAAAATAGAAAGTCTTGCAGTTGTTTTCTTTTCTTTCTGAAGCTGTAGCAGGGACTGCAACTCTGTAAATATTGCCCAGAAATTCCTGACAAACAAATGTTTCTTTAGTCTGTAGTTCTGGTAGCTCACCTGGGTGTTCTCTGCAGGTCTTCTCTTAGGGGCCAACCCCCTTTGTGCTACTGTTTTTATCCTGGGTAAACTGTCACTCACAGTAGGTGGTGGGAGCTACAATCAATCAACTTTATTTAACCAGGCATAAACACCATTGAGCAAGCTCATTTTCAAAGTGGTCCTGGACATTAATACAATACAGTACAATTCATAATTACAGTTACAATAGTCAGCGGTGCAAAAACATTGTGTAGGTGTCGGTCAATATAGGCCTATACATACCAGTCAACATAATTAACATGCAACGATACATCATGATAAGCTTACAGGAGTGAAAAGAGACGACAATCCCAGATAGTCTCCACTAAGTAAGAGCTTGTACCTAAATGATAATAAGTAAGGAGGTAGTAGTGGAGTAAGGTAGTAATGGGGGTGAAAGAATAGGCAGCCAAGAAGGAGGCCAGAATGAGCTAGTGGTAGGGAATAGACTGAGACAACCAGGATTAAGGGAGCTAGGCTAGTAAGTGCTGGGTTTCCATTGCTAGGAATGTGAGGTGGATGAGATACTGAGGCGCAGGATTTGGGAGTGGAACCAGGGTCTTAGGGATCATAGACATCTGGAACAGCTGCATGATTCCTTCAGATAATCCACTATTAGAGCTTTAAATGTGAAATGCTTGGAAGTGACGATAGTGTTAATGAGCTTTGCATAGTGTTCCAAAATAATGGAGTGAGAAGTTGATTGCTGCGAGCCATGGGTTGTTTTCACTCTAGGAATTTAGAAGCAAATTATGGAGAAGCATCTCAGGCCATAGGAACCCTTGGCCCATTCGAAGAGGTAGAGATGTATGTAGGGAGATTATCAAATAATGCTCTAAAGAACCAGAGGAGAGCATTCCTTTTCTCCTAGTTGAGAGTGAGGTCCATCCCAATCCTGGTATAGTAGACAGTGATGTGTACCACGGGGAGATTAAGGATAAATCTTAAGGCCGGTGGTAAAGAGTGTCTAGTTTGTTAAGCATTGTTGAAGGGCAATGACTGTAAAGAAAGTCAGGCACTCCAATACAGGTAGGAATGTGGATTGTACTAGTCTCATTCTGACTTCTAATGTAAGTAGATGTTTAATGCGATAGAATAAGCTCTAACTGCTGTCTTAGTTTCTTTGAGATTTCATTTATGGCACAGAAAGTTAAACTTATTGCCTAGCCAGAATCCTAGGTATTTAAAGGTATCAACTATTTCAAGGGTTCATCTAAAAGTGTTTGGATCTGTGGGATTGTGTACATACGGAAGTAGACTTTGGTGAGAGAATCATTGCTTTAGTCTTTTGGTGTTGAGGAGGAGCTTATGAGTGATGAGGTTGTATTGGAGGGTGGTGAAGTCTTGCTGTAAATTCTCATGGGCCAAGCCCAAAGATGAATTTATGGTGTAGAGTACAATATCATCTGCAAATAAGCACATTGGCTGTGCCCAGCTGTGAATCCAGATTATTGATATATATTGCAAAGAGGATAGGGCCCAGGATGGAGCCTTGGGGACCTCGTAAATGGATTTTCTGGGGAAAGATTACCTATAGCTTTGACTTGTTGTAACCTGTTGGTTAGGTAGCTGGTAAACCATTTAATGGCAGAACTGTCAAGTCTGATATTACTCAATGCAGTAAGCATGATGGTATGATCTACAGTATCGAAGGCCTTACTTAGATCAAGGAAGAGGGCAAATACATGCTTCTGAGAATCCAAGGCCATTTGCTAGTCTGTAGTTACTTTTGCAAGAGCCGATACTGTGCTGTGTTTGGCTCTGAAGCTGGACTGAGCCAGTTTAGTAACTTCTGTGAATCCAAATGTTCTCTAAGTTGGCGTTGACAATTTTTTCAAGTAATTTAGAGAGGACTGATAGTATAGAAATAGGCTGGTAATTGTTCAGATCACCAGATCCCCAGACTTGAATAAGGGTAGGATGTGGGCAGTTTTCCATGACACAGGTAGCTCACCTTGAATCAGGGAGGTGTTGAATAAGTAGGTAATGGGGCGTCAGGTAGGTATGGCCAAGTTTTAGGAAGTAAGGTTCAATATTATCTGCACTGGAACTCTTTTTAGTATCCAGAGAAAGGAGGAGGTCCTCAACTTGCTTGAACGTAATTATGAGGAAGCTAGGGAGGGATGTGGTTGGTTATGGTTGTGGTTATCAGTAGGGTCAATAATGGAGTCCCCTGCCAGGCTAAGTTTGCTGACAGGTGAGGTGTCAAAGGCAAGCCCTGCAGTGGCAAAGTGATTATTAAACTTCTGTAGTATATCAGCTTTGTCTGTGTAGGTGGTTCCAGCAGACAAATTTTGTTTGGGGGAGTGTGTAGTAGACTGACCTTTGACCTCTTTGAGGATGTTCCAAAATTTGGCAGAGTTGTTTTTATTGTCTTCTAGTTCTTTTGGAAGTATCTCACTTTTCTGACCTAATTAGCTTGGTACAAGCATTCCTAGTAATGCGGAATGCTAGCCAATCGGCCTCAGGTGGGATTTCTCGTTTTTCCACCAGTAGTCCCTATCCCTAAGTGCTTTCTTCAGGATGGAGAGAACCAGCTGGGAGTTTTTTTTGATTTGATCAGTCTTAGTGGGGTGTGTTTGTCTATTAGCCCCAGTAAGAGGCTATGAAAGATGTTAAATGCCTCATTAAAGGTGGGGGCTAGATAGAAATCCTGCCATCAGATGTTGCTTAGATCTTTCAGGAAAGTGATCTGGCAGAACTTTTCAGGCATTTTTCAGTTTAAATTTAGTGGCCGGTTTTACTTGGAGAGTGTCTGATACAGGCAGTAGTGCAGTGGTCACTTATATCATTGAAGAATACTCTGGTATGTGAGATGTTGTAGGGTTTGTTTACTAGCATAAGGTCCAGAAGGGTGCTGCGCCAGTGTTTTTCTGTTGGGTCTGGTGATTGCAGTTGTCATTTGTATCAGACCATTAGCATCACAAAGATCCTTCAGCTTTTAGAGCTGTCATCATTCCAATTTTGATTGAAATTCTATTAGAATACACTCAGTGTTAGCTGAGTCAAGTAGTTTTGAAGATATGGCAGGAGTGCTAAAGCCGCCAGACGGCGGTCGTATAGTATTGCTGCCATAAGGAGTGATTTCTCACTGGAGAAGGATAATTTTAGAACCAGGTATTCAAATTCTTTAGCCTTTGAAGTACAATCAAAGATTTTGACTGCAAATTTGTTTTAATATATATCTGCTAATTCTTCTAGTCGGGCTATCACAATGGTAGACGATATATCCGGGTATGTTGATAGATTTGTCCAGGGTCGAGGGTGTGAGCCAGGATTCAGTTATCATGAAGAAATCAGGTGATGCATGTAGAGCCGAGGTTTGTATAGAGTCAAGCTTTTAGTAAACAACAGACATTAATATGGAGAAAGCTAATCCCTTTATATTGAGGGAGGTCCGTAGGGTGTCCAGAGAAATAGGTGGGCCTGGGTTTATTTCAACATTTCGAGCAGAGTAGGAGAAGTAGTAGTAGTTTTTATGGTAATGTCTTAGCCTGCCAAATAGTCTTTTGTTACGCCTTCTAATGTACATTGGTTTAGTGGCAGCTATATTATGGGCAGGATTGCAATTTGCTAGGGATAAGACATAGAAAACTGATATGGCTGATACCATCAGTGGCATCTACACGTGTTCTTTAGTTAATGCCTGTTGAGAGGAGGGCATGACCATAATGGAGACGTCCCTGAGGTAAGATGCTATGGTCTAATAAGGGAGGGTATATCTTGGTAGGTGATAAAGGAGGGATTCTGGCCTTGGTCCAGTTAGAACCGAGATTTCCACCAAGTGTGGAAATGCTGCTAAACTGTTCAGTTGTTTTATTGTTCATATGAAATACCACCAGTATAAAGTATTATTGCTGTTATTCATTATATTATGTGTATTACTATTTTCCTTAGCTTAGAAAACAATTTGTATTAGGCTAGGATGCGGAGCCTCATGATCATGTGACAATTTTGTATAAAAGAATCACTCTCCAGTCTAAGAGCAAATCAGTTCTACCTTGGAACAGGTTGAGGAAGCACAGAGTGTGGGACTGAAGCTGAGTCCTAGCTGTGTAATATTAATTTGATTTTTTTTTTATTTTGCAGAAAGTCTTTATTTTCTTTTCTTTGTAAATAAATTTACACACTTGTGTGTGTTTGCACCTACTACTTGTCTGTGCTTTTCTCCACACACCCACTATGACACACCTGCCACCCCTACATGCCGGTTTCACCGGCACTGCATGGTAGTGATATGGAAACCAGCATAGCCCTCCTCTCACCACCTCAGCCAGTCACTGAATGCAATGACAGGAGCACACATCTGGGAGCACACATACTGTCTATACTGGGGCTGGTGATTGGAGGATGGGGGACCTCTAGGCACCAGGGATTTATATTTCACATAACAGGGCTGGCACTTGGAGGTGAGTGGGACCACTGTGTACCATGGACTTCTGTTTAACATCATGGGGCTGGTAATTGGATGGGGGACTACTAGGCACCAGGGAATTATTTTTTACATAATGGGGCTAGCAATTAGTGGAGGGTCTCTAGGCACTAGGTACTTTTTTTCACATAACAGGGCTGGCAATTGGGTGCAGGAGGGACCACTAGGCACCAGGGAATTCTATTTAAAATAATGGAGCTGGCAAAGGGCAGTGTGACCACTATGCAGCAGGGACTTCTATTTATAATAACAGGGCTAGTGATCAGAGGGGAGACCACTAGGCATCAGGAAATTATATTTCACGTAACAGAGCTGGTGATCAGAGGGTTGGGGGGACTTCTAGGCACCGGGGACTTCTATTTAACATAACAAGGCTGGCAATCAGATCATAGGGGGACAGCTAGCACAAGTGAATTAGATTTCACATAACGGGCTGGCAATCAGAGGGTGGGGAGGCCACTGGACACCAGGGAATATTTGAAACCTATACAGGATGGTTTTCAGAGGGTGGTGAGGACCACTGAACACAAGGGACATATTTTTCATTTCATGGGACTGTGACTGGAGGTCAGGAGACTGCTAGACACCAGATAGGGAGCAGGTGTGCTCCCCTAACCACCAATGTGGTTGTTATTGTAGTGCCTCCTCCAGCTGCTAGGGTAGCCTGGAGTAAGGCGGCTTCCCTGTATTTGTGCTGGTGAAGCGGTCTGTGTTAACCCTTTTGTGCAGTGCAAATGCTCTGAATATTGCACTGCACCAGTATTCCTGTCCCCGTCCCTTCCCTTAGCCCACTGCATACATTTTTTTTTTTTACATGCGCTAACCTTGCTTCCATGTGCAAAAGCCCTTTGAATATTGCTCACGGTGCAAACCCCAGACAAACAGCATGCAATCACTTTGTTCACAGGGTGAAGTTTTAAATAGCTGACCCCAGACTAGTTAAGGTTGTTTCACTCGTTCTGTTTTTGCTATATGTTCTTTGTTATCTCTGTTTTTTTTTTTTGTGACAATATGACATCCAAACCTCGAAGAGCTGAATTGGGGTAGAGATCTTCTTTCACCACAGATGGACATTTTCTTCCATATGGACTCTTGCTGAACTACAACTCCCTGATAGACTTAACTGACACCTAACACAGTGATGAAGCAGTGTATGATGTACATGATATTGGATTGTTCTGTCTTTGCATGTATGGAAATTGTAACTATGCGATATCTTTCAATACACTTGAGTCACAAAAGAAAAGTGGTAGGAGGTGTGACAAAGCAGTGGATAGGGCTAGTGGGATGCTGGGCTGCTTTGGAAAGAGTATCTCCAACAGGAGAAGGGAGGTAGTGCTGGAACTGTATCACTCACTGTTAAGACCCCATCTGGTGTACAGCGTCCGGTTTTGGAGGCCACACCTCAGAAATGACATAGATGGGGTGGAAGCAGTTCAGAGAAGAGCAGTTACAATTGTGCTGGGGTTGCATGAGATGCCCTATGAGGGGAGACTAAAGGAACATGTACACTCTGGAAGAGAGGAGAGGGAATGTGACATGATAGAGACCTGCAAGTAAATCAGAGGGGTGAACAAGGTGCAGAAAGGAGTTTCTTTCAAATGAGAAAGAGCACCAGGCCAGGGGCATGCAGTGAAGCTTAATGGGTGGAGTTTAAGAGATGTGGCAAATAATTTCTTCATTGAAAGGGTGGTAGTCATCTAGAATGGTATCCCGTGATTTAAGCGAATAAACAACGGTGAATACATAATCGTGAAACAAATATAGCGACTTTGATAATTGCGACATTGTAATAACAGCTCATGTACAAAATAGCCACATTTGCTAGTAAACATTAGTGCAGTACAAAACAGTGAAAAGGCCAGTCAATTACAGCGATCAATCACTGTCTTCAAGCTATCAGACTTTCGGATCTAATCCAAAAACACAGATTACAGAAACAGTTTAAATTTTACCAAACAGAGACAAAGCTATGGTAATAGCTGACTACTAGTCATTTACAGCGATCACAGAAACAGATTCAATTACAGCAATGATTCTTATCGCACTACCTGGTATACTACTTTGATGCGCAAAATATTGACTTGTGAGCATAAGCAACAACAGAAAAGCTTTCTATTTTATTTCTTAAAGTAAAATTGTTAAATCAAATTAACAAACAAAAAGAAGAACTTAGAGAACTTAAGACAAACATTGATGTTCTCTGGTTTATGTTTATTTAAAGTAAAAATTCAAATAATTAAAACTGTCAGTATTAAATCCTCCAAAAAAAAAAACTTGCTAAGGCAAGAGAACTTTAGTCAGAGCTGCATTATTAGACCTGAAATGAAAATTATATGCAAGGCCACGAAGTACTCATACTTTGTTCTGCTTGCATACTCAGACACAATGGAATGCACTCTCTCGTTCATGTCTCTATATTTTCATTTGACCTCAGGGCGCTTGCACCGGATAAACTGTTCAAGCTTTAATTTGGTCATGTGCTGCTCACTCTTCAAGCACTGAATAAACTTCCAGATTGAGGGATGGCTTGCACCGAGGCAGCTGTTAAACCTCTGTGCCAACCCTCCACTGCATTGTTTGTTCTGGAAAGGCCTGTTACAGTTGCAGAATGGCAGTTCCACTGTTCAACAGGAAATTAGGCTCTTCTGCATCTAGACCTACCTCTCAGACGTCCCAACCAGGTGTCCTCAAAATAATTTAGCAAAGGTTGCAAAAGTTCCTCATTAACTGTATAAAAGTCCCACTCACACAGTTCTTCAAATGTGCTCACTACATTGGCTGGTGGCAAAGGCTAAAGACAGTAACATGCATAAATTGAGAGCAAAGTCTGGGTCGCTACAGTACTTTTCATGCACTGCATGATGCTTTGTATGTTACGCCACACCGCTTGTGCAAAGTGAAAAACACGCCCTAACCTCTGTTTCATTAAATACAGAGGAAAACACTTTCCACACTGCTTTCTTGAAATGTAAAATGGCACTGTTGGGATTTAATGCAGGGCATATTGATTTTAGTTGACCAAAAACACGAGTATAGGCAGCAGTCCTGCAGGAGCACATTAGCACATACAGTGCTGTGACTACAGTGTTAGATTTCAGCCCATGTATAGTGTACAGTTGGTCAAATAAATAGGGGCAACACTTAAAAGTGCCATCCACCATCCAGTCCCGCGTATCTTTTAAAAAGTTAGGTTTCCCTCTGTGGCAGATATCAAGATTCGATCGGCCTCTTTACCACTGTCAAATAGTAAGAAAACCTGGCCTGTACTGGTAAGGGTGAACTCAAGCGGGAGCACAAGGTCCTCAACTGTTTTGAGCAGCAAGACAACTTCACTCCACCTGCCTGACATGCTGAACAGTGCGCCTATAAGTTTCACATTTGAAGGCGTCCAGTTACAGACTCAGGAGTTGAGACTGTGCACTGTGAGACAACCAGACCTGTTGTTTCAAGTCCTGTCCATGCACGCCCCTGATGTCTGCCATCACCCTATGAACCCCAACATCACCCACATCTGGTACATGAGTGTGTTTTAAATGTCACAGCTACCTCACTGCCAATTGTGTGGATTCTGGCAAGACAACTGTACTTATGTGCATCTGCACAGCGCCAGTACGCTTTCTCACCATTGTCTTTATCCTTGCGGTAAAGGAGTCCTCGATTCAAAACAAGCGGACATCCCTTTTGGCTGGTAAGGAATTCCATTTTAAATGCAGCTCTGAATCTGGTAAAGTAGTAACGGCACATCTTATTATAAATGATAGTTGCCATGGTCACAGCTGACTTCCAATCCTATAGAATCAGGTTGCTTTTATTGACTACTATGTTTGCCTCTGTTGCATTTAATTAAGCTGTTTAAATGGAAATCTCTCAGATCACTGTAATTGACTGTTCTGTTTGCTGTGGTGCATTTATTTAGCTGTTTAAAAGGATTGCTGTAATTGACTACTCTGCTTTGGCTGTTTGTTTGTCTTGGTGTTTGCTGTGGTGCATTTCAGATTGCTATAATTGCTTCTACGCTATACTGACATTAGTGCTTTTGTGCAGGTGATGATTTTGGATTCACCATGATATACTCACTATATAAGTATTCCCTATTTTTATATCGCATTTTCACATATAACCCCTAGAACAGACTGCCAGTAGAAGCAGAGGAGGCAAAACAGTGAGATTCTTCAAGCATGCAAGAGATAGACATAGGGGTGTATTAGAAAACAGGCAGAAGGGAGGTAGAGTCGCTGGAGACCAGTTAGGGTCTGTGATGACAGATTAGGCAGGGAACATCTAGACAGACTGGGTGAGCCAAGTGATCTTTTCTGCAACAAATTTTATGTTTCTATGGGTGCCTGATGTATGTGAATTGTATTTTGTGCCTCTGTGAAACTATGTGTGCCTGTGAACGTGGACCGAATTTGTGCCAGCGTGTCAGTGTGCTTGGTATTTGTGGATTGAGTTTTGTGCCTGAATGTGACTGTGTGTGCCTGACGATGTAGACTGGATTTTGTGCCTGTGTGGGGTTATATGTGCTTGGTGTTTGAGTGTTAGATTTTGTGCTTGTATGTAGTTGTATATGCCTGGTGTGGATTGAATTTTGTGCCTTTGCATGACTATGTGTGCCTCATATATGTGGACTGGATATTGTGCCTGTGTGTGGCTGTGTGTGCCTGGTGTTTGTAGGATGGATTTTATGCCTAGCTGTGGTTGTACATACTTGACATCTGAGTGTTGCATTTGCTGCCAGTGTGTGGCTGAGTATGTCTGGTGTTTTGTGTTTGTATGTGACTGCTTGTGTCTGTATATCTGAATGACATTTTGTGCCTGTGTGTGGTTGTGTGCACTGGTGTACAGTATATGATATGGATTTTGTACCTGTATGTGACTGCAAGTAACTAGTTTACTGTATGTGTGTGGCTATGCGAGCCTGGTGTATGTGGATTGAATAGTGTGCTTGTGTGATTGTGCGTGTTCCTTGCGTTTGTGGCTTGATTTTGTGCATGTGTGTGATTGTGTGCCTGTGTATTGCATACGCTTGTATATTGTGTCTCTGTGTAACTGTGTATGCCTATTGTATGTGGACTGGATTTGTGCATGTGTGTGATTGTGTGCCTGGTGTACTGCATGTGTTTGTATATGGTGTCTCTGTGTAACTGTGTATGCCTAGTGTATGTGGACTGGATATTGTGCCTGTGTGTGGTTTAGTGCACCTTGTGTATGTGGCTTGCCTGCTGTATCTGGATTGAATGGTATGTGGATTGAATTTTATACACTTGTGGGACTGTGTATGTAACAACCCGTCTCCCTGAAAATGGGAGTGATTGTTACTAGTCTACATCAGAACATAAGAATGTGATGGCAGATGGGATCACTTGATCCATCTAGTCTGCCATTTGTTTGTTTGTTCCTCTCAGGACATGCTACTTTGTTCCAGTATCCCACAATGCCTATCCCAAGATATTTTGAATTCCTAACTGTCTTTGCCTCTACCACCTTTTGTGTAGTCTGTTTCAAGGCTCCACCACCTTTTCTGTGAAGAACTTTCTGGTATTGCTCCAGAATCTATGCCTCACCAAACACCTGTAGCGACCTCTAGTACATGCTTCTTTATTTTCATTGAAGAGGCTCTGCTGCTGTGCTGAATTGATTCCCTGAGGTATTTAATGGTCTCTATCAGATCACCCTGTTCCTTCTCTGCTCCAATGAGTACAAGTTTAAATGCCTAAATCTAGTCTCATAGAGTTCGTGGTGGAGGTCTTGGACCATCTTTGAAGCTCTTCTTTGCACAGACTCTTATTTATTTTATTTATTTATTTATGACTTTGATAACCAGGTAAGTGCACTGATCCCAGGGACCTGCTTTCAGGCACGACCGGGCCATAACACATGGCGAGGGGTGACAGTGGAGTACAAGGTAACAGTAATACATGAAACAGATTTGATACAAGCAACAACAGTAAGCACAATATACAGGTTTGATGCATGGGTCCATTTGAGAACAGTGAATACAAGGTTTCAATATTGAACATGAGGAGATTTGGTACAAAACAAACAAATCAGTAGGGACAGTATACAAATGTGTGACTGCATCGCCCAGTGTCTAATTGGTATATGTCCCTTTTCAGGTGCGGTCTCCAGAACTGGACGTGATACTTCAGGTGAGGCCTTACTAAGGACCTGTACAATGGGATAGTCTGCCCATCAAGGTATTACGTGATATTACTCTGTTGATTAAGGTGGAAGAAGGCCATAAGCCCATCAAGAACACTTTCGCACTTATGGGATATGTTAAACTTATTACCAATTAAGTATTTATCCTACATCTTTGAACATGCTGAAGGAACCAATGTTAACCAAGTAGTCAGATAAGGAGTTCCACAGTTTACATGCTCTAATAGTAAACACTGTGTGACCTCTACCACGCCCTGTCCCTTCCCTACTTTGCCAACAGGCACCTCACTCATTGTGCCAAACTCACTTCTAAATTTTGGTTAGGAGAATTTTCCTCCTACCTCTTATGTTCACTGTCCCCCCACTACCTCAGATCCTCTGACACTCGTGACTTTGTTGGTCACCCGTCGAACCACTCTCATCAGTCAGTCAGGCTTCATCCATTGTTTCCACAAATCTGGAACCCTCCCCCAAATATGGCACTCCTCCTACCCTACTCACTTGCCTCTCTGCCTTACACAGCTTTCTGTCACCTAGCTGCTCCTGCTTTAACCCTCCTCTACTGCTGTCCTATACCTCTGCTCCTCTCCATGACTCACATCCCTATTAAACCTTCTCCCTGAGCCTGCTTCTCAGCATGCTCTCCTCTCCTCCACTGCTTACCCCTCACTCCTACCCCTAACCTTCCTCCATTACCAATTTGCCCCTGCTTAGTTTTGATCTTGGCAGGGTTTTCAACATCCTGAAGGGGTCTAGCACTGAGCAAGCCTCCTCCCCTCCCTCTCTCCTTTCTACCCAACTTGTCCTTACCTAAATCTGCCTTCTTTCAGGATTCTTAGCACCTTGGCGATGTCTACTCTCAGGTAAGTTTCTTCCCTCCTCTTTTTCCTTTCCTTCTATCCCCATATTTCCTCTACCTAACTTGTCCTCCTAATTCTATCCCTTGGCAGGTTCTCTGCATTCTGGAGGGGCCCAGCACTGGGCAATCACTCTTTCTTCACTCACCCTCCCTCTATCCTTTCTACCCAACTAGTCCTTGCCTGATTCTGCACTCTGGCAGTGTTCTCAGCATCCTGGAGTGGCTTAGTCTACTCAAAGGCAAGCTTCTTCTTTCCCTCTCTTCTTTCCTTTCTCCTCATCCTTTTTCTCTCTTCCCAATGTGTCCTCACCTAGTTCTGCCCCCTGACAGGGTTCTCAGCATCCTGGAGGGTCCAGCACTGGGAATTACTCACTTTCGCCCCTTTTCCCTCCATCTTTTCTACCTAACACATCATCACCTGTCTCTGCTCTCTGACAGGGTTCTTAGCATCCTGAAGAGACCTAGTCTTAGGCAAGTTTCTCCCACCCTCCCTCCTCCTCCTTCCCTTTATCATCCCTCTACTATCTCTACCCAACTTGTCCTTGCCTTCTCCTGCCCCTTATTCTAAGTCCTCGCCTCATTCCATCACTGGCAGCGATCTCCACACTCTGAAGGGCCAGTTCTACTCATCCTTCCTACCCTATCCCTTACCCCCACCTCCCTCCTGCCCCTCTCTACCCCTCTGCACTTAAACAAAGAAATTAGTTTACTTGAGCTAATAACTTTTTGTTCTGTCTGAGGTGCTCCCAGATTGCACTTGCCCTGTGTTAACTTGCCCTCACAACTGATTTTTTGATCACTTTGCTCTGTAATGATCCCATCGTTATTCTCTCCTTCCCCAGCTGATTTCCTGTCTACTCCTCTACCCTCCTTAATGTCCCTCACTTCACCTCATTTATTCATTCAGTAATTGCTAAATTATCTGCCTCTTAACTGTGATCCATTCCTGCAAGATTTGGCTCCAAGGTTACACTAAATTTTTTACTATGTTCCTCAGATATGCCACTTGTATTTAAATGCATAGTCCATAGGTATGATATATTTAACTGTATGTTATGTCACAAATGTGATTGTATGATTATTTATGATATTTCTTTAACTGTATGTCTTGTTACAAATGTAATTGAATGTTTAATTTTCGGATATGTTAAATGGTAAACTATATGTCTAATTCTTCATCCAATTGTACCTCACCCCAGGTCGCACTGGAGATGAGCAACTTGTTGTTCAGTATGCCTTCCTTGTGAAACATTTCAATAAATAAATAAAGTAGGTTATTTCTCTTACTAGTATTGACCTTGGGATATGAAGTTGTTTATTGTGGCATCTGAGGCTATTGGGTTTGGTTGCCCATGTGAGGTTGCATTCCTTAGTGAGGTGTGGGTCTCTCAAGATATTAAAAAGCATCAGTAGATCACCCCTAATCCTGCGAGTTTTTAGGTCATATAAGTTAAGGGCACTTAATATATCCAAGTAAGAGAGAGAGTGCTAATGGGTGTTACAAGTTTTGTTGCCTTCCTTTGTACTGACTCCACTATCCGTACAGTATATCCCCTGGCTAAGTAAGGCCCAAAAGGAAGCTGCCTAGTCCACATGTGGTCTAATATAAGCAGTGTACAGTGGTAGAATACAAGCCTCACTCCTATTAACAAAGGCTTTTTTGATTGTTGTTAATATTCTGCTGCCTCTGAAAGCCACCTATCTACATTGTTCAGCATTTGTTGAATCTTTGTTGATGATAACACCCAGGTCTATTTCAAGGCCAACTACTTTAATTAAACACCCATTTAAATTGTATATGGTATTGGGATTTCTTTTACCAAAGTGAATAACAGAGCATTTTTAAATGTTAAATCCCATTTTGTTTTTTTGCCCATAAGTGTATTAGACTAAGATCATGTTGAATGAGGCAATTTTAGCGGAGCATCCACTTCAGAGCTAAGTTTGGTATTATCCACTTAACTTTACTAGTTTGCTGTGAATACCTGTATTGATGTCACTAATAAAATCCTAAATAATACAGGACCCAGGACGAGGCTTGTGGTACACCACTGGTGACCTTAATTTCATCTGACAGTGTACCTGATACACGAACATGTTGAGTTCTGTTTGTTAACCATTCAGAAACCCATCTTACAATGTAAGGATTCAGTCCTTATTGAGACATTTAATTATAAGTTGTGTGGGGACTTTATCAAATGCCTTCTTGAGATCTAATAACAACACATCAACAGGAATCCTGCCAATGCACCTATGGCCTTTTACTGCCAGAATGGAAGGGGAGGGCTTATAGTTGCAGTATAAAACCAGAGAGACTTACTGTCTTGGGGGTCAGGCCTAGAAGTCACTAAGGAGGAGAGGGAGCTGGGAGTCATTGTTTCAGGACCTCAAGCCATCTAAACAGTGTGAGAAGGTGACAGCCAAGGCTGTTAGGATATTGAGCTGCATCAGGAGGGATTAACTAGCAGGAGGAGGGAGGTCATCATCCCACTATACAAGCAGCTGGTTAGACCACATTTGGAATATGGGTGCAGTTCTGGAGGCCGTTTTAAGGAAGGACGTGGACAGGCTGGAGCAGGTCCAAAGAAGGCAACCAAAATGGTGAAAGGGATTGATCACTTGCAATATGAAAAGAGATTGAGTGACCTGGGCATGTACTCACTTGAGCAAAGAAGGGATGGGGGGATATGATCGAGACCTTTAAGTATGTTAAGGGCATCAACAGTGAGCCGGTAGAGATGTTGTTTAACTTACGAGGGTAGAACAGGACCAGAGGGCATGCATTACAGATATGGGGGCAGGTTCCGAGGAAACATCAGGAAGAACCTTTTCACAGAAAGGGTGGTGGAGAAATGGAATATGCTTCCAGAGGGGTGGTGGGAGGCCACCATGGGGAGCTTTAAGATGGCATAGAAAGACACATGGGTCTGGTATTGGGAGGAAGGGTGCTGAAAAGTCCTAGCTATCAGCTAGGCACCTTGGGCAGACTGGGTGGGTAGGCAGTCATGGAAACATAGAATTTGTCCTTTTCTGCCATCATGTTTCTATGTTTTTAAATAGAAGGTTTTGAGAGAAAGCAGGGAATTAGCCTTGGGTAGTTGGGAGGCAGGGTCTGTATCCAAGCCAGAACCCTGGTCGTGGCAGGGCAACTCTTGGAGTACTTGCAGTCCCATGATCTGTTGTCTCCTGAGCATCATGGCTTTAGGAAAGGGCACAGCACAACTTCTGCCCTTGTCACAGTCTCATCTTGGATCAGAGCGGCTATGGACCAAGGCAAACCTCTGGAGCCATCTTTATAGATCTCTCTAAGGCCTTTGATCTTGTTGATCACACCATGCTCTCCACCCAGCTCAGCTCCTATGGTCTATCACCTGAGGTGCTCAACTGGTTTTCCAACTATCTAAGTGGCAGACAGCAACTTGTTAAGTATGGGAAGGAGTTCTCCGACACTATCCCTGTTACCATGGGTGTCCCACAAGGCTCCATCTTGGGGCCCCTGCTTTTCTCCATATTGTTGAACAAACTCCGGCTGCTGCTATCCACTGCAAGCCTATTCTTTATGCAGATGACCTGGTCATCCTGACTCACCCCTGAGATAGGGGTCATAAATCACCACCTGAGTGAGGACTTGAGGAACATCCAGTCCTGGATATTGTTACATAAGTTGGTTCTAAATCTCAGGAAAACCCAGGCCATGCTCTTTGGGTCTCAGGCCAAGATTAAGGCGCTCCTACTCCACTATGTGTTTCTGGTGTTGACAGGGTCAAGATCCCAGTTACTGACAACTTTAAATACCTTGGGATGATGCTGGACCCGCAGCTTGACCTTGACCGTCACATTCAGAATACTTGCAAGACTGTAAACTGCAAACTGGGTCTGGCATACAGAGCAAAAAGTAATCTTACTCCGGCAGCTCGGATTGCACTTGCCAGAGGGTGCTCCACCTCGCTCTCATGGGCTCCTCTTGTTTGCCCGCTCATCCAAGGTCCACCTCACTAGGTAGTCCACTGCCTACAATAATGTCTGCCGCCGCACTGGCTGCCCCCGCCTCACCTCACCATTGCGACTCCTATAGCAGGCTAAATTGGCTCTCACCCGCTAACCACATAGACTTCGTCTTAGGGTGCTAAACCGAAAGGTCCGTGGCACTGGCACCCTCCAGGGCTTGGGAAATTTCTTGTCCCTTCCGCCTCCTCCTCCTACTCCTCAGGTCCCAGGGACAGGCCCTCCTCAAGACACCGCTACACGGACTCAAATGGGTGGGTGGGACTTTGCTGCATTCGCCTCCCAGACTGTGGAACTCCTTCAAACACCATGAAGTCTTGCTATATTAGGACTTATTGCAGTTAGCCACTGCACTTGAACTGCCCCGGAGAGGAAAGAGTTAACTCCAGAGAATCTGAGTTCTAAAGCGCAGGGCGCTATACCAAAGTTTGTCTGGGCAGTTTCAAATGAAACTGTCAGATTCTTTACTCCGCTTCACTGAACAGTCGTCCGAGATCAGCTCCTTCAGCTCGGTTCATTTCTCGGTCAAACGAGTATTTTCGGTTCATTTGAACCAGCAAAAGTAATTATTTTACCGATTTCAGTTAAAGCTCTATCTGGTAAACCGTAAGTACAAAATGTAAAGTCTGTGGAAATTTAGTTATCGGTTCGGTTTTGAACCGATCGGGTTTGCTTATTTTAACGCTTTAAAGTTTTGGGCTTTAGAGGCGGTACCGTTCTTATTGGTTCTAAAAAACCTTGATTTTAAATAGGGTTTTTCAAATACCTCGTGAAACGGTTAGGAACCGATAAGGGTGTCTTGCCTGGCACGCCATAAAAAGGGCAAGTTTTGGTCAGGGCTGGCATTATGTCTGAGAAACCCAAAAGAAAAACCGGGCCCACTGGGTTTCAACACTGTGATGTTGTGGGAAGCTTTGCCAAGGCTGACCCACACACCACTTGTGTTTATTGTCTGGGGTTGACCACCTCCTGTCAGATTGCCAGGTGTTTAAAATTTCCTGCAGCCACCCTGAAAAGAGATAGGGCTGCTCAGGGAACTATTGGCCAAAAGTCCGCTGACCCGATGGCCAGCCCGGTCCAGTACCCACTGGACCAGAGGGAGTGCCCTCTGACCAGGGCTAGACTTGGCAAAAGGATGGTTCAGAGGAACCAGTTTAAAAAAAAAATGAATATGACAGAGAAATCAGTAGGTTTGGAGTCCAAGATTGTCTCTCCAACTGCTGCAGAAGTAGTTAAGCTATACAGATTGTCCAGTCACTGTTTCTAGGTCCTGTAGAACCATCTACAGTTGGTAAAAGGTGGCTCGTTCAGTTCCAGTGGTTCAGGTTTATGATGTTGAGGAATTGTTATGAACCACAGGAGTGGAGGAGGAAATTTGATCAATACATGTGTGGCTGGTAGGGTCTGGACATGCCCACTTAAGCGGACATTTTCTCCAGACAGACTTTAGAATCTCCTCCTTTTCTGTCTGAGTCCTTTTCTCAGTTTATGTTTTACAAAAGCTTGCAGAATCCCCAGCTTCCTTTAGAGGAGGCTATGGATGAGTAAAGGGAGCCTGATTATGTAGGAATGATGGGCTAGGAGGTTGTCTTTCCTTTGCATAAGTCATTTAGGAAGTAAACAACAAGGATTTTATAAGATTCCTCTTTCTGTCCCTCCTGTAAGATAAAAAAATGGACAGAAGGTGTATTTCGTCAGGCTCTGTTACAGACTTCCTCACTGAGCAGTGTAGTCATGTAGGTGTGGTACAAGCTGCAGCCTGTGTCAAGGCTAGTTCCCTGGCCTCACATCCTTCTGAATAGGATTCCAGGAGGATTGATGCCATGACAAGAAAACAGTATATGGCAGCTTCTGTGGGACTCAGACAGGCAAGTTGTATGGCTTATGTGGCTAGATTGTGAAATCTAGGTGGGACGAGTGTTGCAGTTAGCTAAGCAGGCCCATGGCCAGCTGGCTAGCGGGTTGGAACAGGTGGCTGCTAATGGCACTGAAGCTCTAAGTTCAAGTTCATACTGCTGTTGGTATTAATCTTGTTTTCTCTAGGGTCATGACCACTTCTGTAGCTTTCGTAGGTTGGCATGGCTCAGATGCACTAATCTGTCCCAAGATACTCTGTCAAAGTCTATGGATTTGTTTCTTGTTGTGGTAATTTCTGTTTGAGGAACAAACAGAAAGCTATATGAAAACAGGGATGATTACCTACAAAAGTGCCCAGGTAGAGGCTCAGGCCTCCTCTGCTTTCGTCAGAGGGTCTCTTCAGAGGCAGAGATAGACGGGGCACAAGTAAACCGCCCCTCCCTTAGCCTAAGACTATTGCCAAGCAGGCACCCTGATGGGTGCCCAGGGCCGATTCTCCATACCAGTGGGCAGGTTGGTTTTATTTCAGCCAGAATTGGGTGTCCCTAACTCGGACAAGTGGGTTCTGGAGTAATAGGTCTGGTTCTCAGCTTCAAACAGTTTCCAAAGATGAGAGCCAGACAGGTCCACCTGCAAATCCTTCGGAATCCCTTGCTTTGGGAGCAGAGGTTTTTCTCCTCTGAACTGCAAAGCAGTAGAAGGGTCCTCCTTGCCACCGGGGCAAGGGCTGTACTCATGATACTTTCTTACCCTATAGAAGGCAGGAGATTGGCGGCCCATCTCAGATTTAAGGTACCTGAACAAGCATCTTTGAAACAAAGTTAAAATGTTAACTCTGGCTGGAGGCCAGGGGACTGGCTAGCTTTCCTGGACCTCAAGGATGCCTATTTTTCATGTTTTGATCAGGCCTCTCACCAAAAGTACCTCAGATTACCCTCAGGCCACTACCAGTTCAGGGCAATGCCCTTCGGCCTTACTCTCTGCCAAGGGTATTGAAATTCTAGCTGTGGTAGTGGCTCTTTTAAGAAGGCAAGGGATTGCTTTTTCTTTCCTGGATGACTGGCTCTAGTGGGTCAGTCTCCAGATCAAGTAAAATCCACTCTGCAAGTCACCTAGCAGCTTCTCACCTTTCTGGGATTCCTGCTGAATTTACCAAAGTCAGTTCTCGAACCAGTTCAGGTACTAACTTTCATAGGGCAGAGTTGAACACAAAGTTAGCTAGGCATTCTCTCTGAAAGGGTAGGCAGTCTCTTTGCCCTGGCATCTTCCATTACTCTGCAGTCTCTTGACCAGCATAGCATTTGCTACAACTACTAGGGCACATGGCTGCTTCCACAGCTGTAGTGCAGGGAGCAAGATTCCAGATGAGGGACATTTAGTTCCATCTGAGGGCCTATTGGTCCCAAAGGAGGATTCTTTCCAAATTTGGTTCTAGTGACCCAATCCTGATCCTGGCCTTACACTGGTGGCAGGATCAAAGCAATCTAAAACTAGGGTCCTCCTCATTCCCTCATCACGGATGCTCCTGTGTTAGGGTGAGGAGCTAGCTTAGGCGACCTGTCCACGAGGGGAGTGTGGTCTCCTAGGAATCTCTGCTCCACATCAATTTTTGGAACTCAGAGCTGTCTTCTAGCTCTTAGGAGTTTTCAGCTTCTGTCCAGAACAGGTAGTTCAAGTCAGGACAGACAACACCACACTAATGTGGTACATCAACAGGCAGGGGCACTCGGTCATCAGCCTTGTGCACCAAGCAATGAAGTGGTGGTCTCTGGCTTACTCCTGAACACCGCCCTGATAGCAGTTCACCTCCCAGGGAAGGACAATGCCCTGGCAGATGCCCTCAGCAGGATTCTCAGGGCCATCACGATTGGGCTCTGAATCCTCAGGTGCTGGGTTCAGTCCTTGCCAGATGGGCTCATTTTCAGATAGATCTTTTAGCAGCCCCAGATAACCACTAACTTCTCTGTTTTGTTGAGGCCTCCAGTGCTGGGATCAGCCCCTGGACGCTTTTCACTTGGATTGGAAAGGGAAGTTTCTGTACACCTTCCTCCTTTTCCCTTTCTTTCAGGGTACTAGTAAAAATCAGATCGCAGCCTGCAAAGCGATTCTGATTGTTACAAACTGGGCCAGACAGCCCTGGTACCCATTGTCTCTGTCTCTGACAGTCCACCCTACCCTGAGCTTGCCCAGAGTCCACACTTACTGGCCTTGCACAAGGGAGAGTGTGTATCCGAACCTCAAATTCTCCTTCTCAAGGCAGCTCTTGAGGAGTTAGAATTTGCTGATTTACACCTTTTTCAAGGTGTCGCGAATATTTTAAAGGCTTCAAGAAGCTTTTTCACTGGGGCCACTTACAATTCTAAGCGGAACAGGTTTTCCAGTCTGAGTGCGCTTGAGAAGCAGATTATACCACAGTCTGCTTATCTGCCCATTTTCTGACTTTTGGTCCATTTTAAATTCCTTAGGTCTTGGGCCAGCTACCTTAAGGGTTCCTCTGGCAGCTGTCTCTGTTTTTCTGCAAGCAGGGAAGCCTGCTTCCTTTTCTTCTCAACCTGTGTTTGTTTTTAAGGGGTTGCTTCACACCAACCCTCCTTTTCGGGAACCAGCTCCTGCATGGAGCCTGAATGTTTGCATTGCTCAGTTAATGCAAACCCTTTGGACCTCTGTCCCCAGCAGAGCTCAAGCTTCTCACTTGGAAAATGTTTTTCTGGTGGTTTCACTCTGCCAGACGCATAAGTGAACTACAGGCCCTGGCAGTGGAAGAAGATTTTCTCTCCCCACAGGGATAAGACAGTCCCTAGGACTAACACAGGGTTTGTCCCTAAGTGGTTTCAGGTTTCCACCTGAACCAACCCATCTCTCTCCCAGGATTTTTCACTGAGCATTCTTCCTCAGGTGAGAGGAGACTGCACAGCTTGGACGCAAAAGAGCCTTATGCTAGTATTTGTAACACACCAAGGGTCACAGGTTGAACCTCCAACTCTTCCTTACCTAGGGCGAGGTTGGCAAAGGAACTCGCCACTAAGAGGACAATTGCAAGGTTGATTGTCTCTTGTATCCATTTTTGTTATCAAAGACTAGGTAGGAGAGCCACCAGGTGTACAGCTGCATCTCTAGCGGCTGCTAGAGATATTCCCATTCTGGAAATCTGTCGAGCTGTTACTTGAAGACAGTTCACACTTTACCAAGTATTATTCCCTGGATTTCTGTCCAGAGAGATGCTCGTTTTGGCACAGCTGTGCTTCAGAGCCTATTTTCTAAGTAGGTTCTGACCCTCCTCCATGGAGGTACTGCTGTGTAATTTGTAATAAGTCCTAATATAGCAAGACTTCATGGTGTTTGAAGAAAAATTACTCACCTTAGTAATTGCTTTTCTTCTCATGGAGTCTTGCTATATTAGGACCACCCCAACCTGCCCCTCTCAGAACTTCTACTGGGGTGGGGTGGCAAATTAGTGCAAGCACTGTGTCATGCCATTGTAGTTCTTCCTTCACCCTCTTTTATTTAGGGTTAGGGAACTAGGGTTTTCTGTGTTGAGGATTTGTTGGCCCCTTTCTGGACTTGAGTCTTTGGGGAAGGGGGTCCTAATAGTGCTTGTCAGGGGAAAACTAATAATACCATTATTCATTCTTATTATTGTTATTGTTGTTCCTATTGTTGTTTATATTGTTGTTATTACTACTAGTAGGTAGCCATTTGGCTAGTGTAGAGCTTTCCACACAGACTTGTTAGGTAGTGTTAGCTTCAGAAGATCTGACAGTTTCATTTGAAACTGCCCAGATAAGCTTTTGTATAGCTGCCTCAAGGCTAGAACTCCAGATTCTCTGAGTTAACTCTTTCTCTCCGGGCAGTTCAAGTGCAGTGGCTAACTGCAATAAGTCCTAATATAGAAAGACTCCATGAGAAGAAAAGCAATTACTAAGGTGAGTAATTTTTCTTCCCTGCCCAGGTCTGTGCTGTTCACTCACAGATGTGTCTCCGCTCTCCCTATGGAACCATCTCAAACTTGCCTCAGCCTGTGGCTGCTCCAAACCCCATGAATTGATCCATCACAGCACTTCTCTGCTCTGGAGCTACTCCTGGACAAAAGACCAGAATCCAAGAGGTTACTACTTGTATATAGTGTCACATCTGAAGGATTTGATACTGTGCCCCAGGAACTGCTCTTGGCTTCCATAAGGTGTTTATGTTGTTATGTTAACACTGTATAATCTATGCCTTACTGTGATCATACGCTGTGTTGAATCTGTAACATTACTGCTCTTATCTCCCACAAGGTGTTTATTTTTGTTATGTTAATACTGTATAATCTATGCCTTACCATGTTTCAGTGCTGTGTTGAATCTGTATGCTCACATAAACTATAACATGTCTAATTTGTACAATGTTGTTGTATGTACCTAAATCTATTATTCCTGTACTCTCCCGGTTGTACCTGAAAATAGGCAATTGTCTTGTCTAGCGTACCTACCTGGTTAATAAAAGCTAAATAAATAAATAAACACCAAAGTGTCCTACTGTTCTGGGGTCAGTGGCAGAGTGCCAGGAACAGAGTGGCATGGAACCCAAAGAGCATCAGGGTACCATGAGAGGATTAGAGTGGCTTGGTCCCAAGGATTCTCCCTTGTCTGGGACCATTCCTGGACAGGCCACACAGCTGGGTTGGGATTACAAGGATATGGATGGCTGCATGCAGCTCGAGGAGGCAGTCATCGGTTCCCAGGTGGGCATCCTCAAGGTATGTGCATTGATGGCTTTCAGGCCTGGAGATTCCCTAGAGGTGCTAAGTTTTGAGAAGTGTAACAAAAGCTATAGCTGCCAGGAGGGCAAAGATGATGCTCAAACCAATAGGAGCCTATTAGAGCCAGTGGAGGTAGAGGAGACAGTTTTCTTGTAAAATGATACCACCAGAGCCACGGAAAGAGAATGCAGTCACAATGTTCCTGGAGTGAGCCAAGATTCACTGGTTTCTGGCATATATTATTATGCCTACCAGTGTGTGTTTAGCTGAGGTTAGTCTGTAAAATAGAGTTCTACAGGTGGTTTATTTATTTTTTATTGAAATCTCAGATTTACACCTTTGATGTAAAAGCTCATTTACAAAGGTTCCATGTCATACAAGTTAGACCTGGATAATCCGGAGCATTAACTGTAGTTTCAAATGACAGTTACAATGAGCACTAGAGTGCTGGTATTACAAGGGCAGGACAGACATGTAATTGAGAGGGCACCTAGTATGGTCTTGAGTGTCAGAAAAGCATACATCTGTGTCATGATTTGCCTAAGAACAAAGAAGGCCTGCATGATGAATTGTATTTTGGGGCAGTGACCTCATTGATGTACTGTGACATGAACTAATAGATGCTGGAAATGAACCATCCCTTCTACCTTTATATCTACATTAAGGAGTTGCACATTGAACAATCAATCTGGTGTCAAGAGTATTCCTTAAGCAAGCAACAACACATGACGAGATGTGGGTTA
Organism: Neoceratodus forsteri; assembly: GCA_016271365.2. NCBI lineage: Eukaryota > Metazoa > Chordata > Ceratodontiformes > Ceratodontidae > Neoceratodus > Neoceratodus forsteri. Next base: position 556,064,563 of record CM057452.1, on the reverse strand, counting down.
TGACCTGATAAAGAGCATGCCCAGGTGTGTTATAAGGCATGAGGCGCTGGCGCCTACTTACCCCTAGACACGAGAGTTACCTCAGCTATGCCCACCTGAGCAGGGCAGCTAACACCAACAGGGCAGGACGAAATGAGGTTGCATGTGTGCCTGTTGTATGTAAACTGGATTCTGTGGTTGCATATGCCTGGTGTAACTGGATTGGATTTTGTGACTGTGTACCTAGTGTATGTTTATTGGATTTTGTGCCTGTGTGACTGTGTACCTAGTGTATGTTTATTGGATTTTGTGCCTGTGTGACTGTGTACCTAGTGTATGTATATTGGAGTTTGTGCCTGTATGACTGTGTACCTAGTGTATGTTTATTGGATTTTGTGACTGTGTACCTAGTGTATATGTATTGGAGTTTGTGCCTGTGCATGACTGCGCCTGCCTGATGTATGTTTATTGGGTAGAAATGTGCAGCTTGAGGAGGAGGAGGAGGAGGGCTGGGCAGTGGAGCAAAAGAACAGAGTTTTTGAATGAGGCTGGAGGAAGCTGATTTATATGTCTCCAAAAGCTGGTGTGGCTGGTTGCTCGCCTATCAAACCTCAGGCTTGGCCTTTTAATTTAATGGGCATACACTACACAACCACAATGTGGAGTAATGCTTGTGCAAATTGTTGCTAACCAAAGAGTAATTTGATGATGGAGACCATTGGTTGCTGGTAATGAGTGATAGTAGACTGAGGTGTGACTTTCAGAGGAGAGAGAGAATGTGTGATTGTAGGAGGAGGAGGAGGAGGCCACCATCTGACCCTAATTCACAGCAGAAATTCTAGAAACCAATTAAATGGTACTAGAGGACTACTTTATGGCCTTTTCACTCAGGAGAGAAAAATCCCAATGGTGGAAATTTCTTGGGATCCATGGCCATGGCCACCATCCCTCCTGACACGAGTACTATTTTTCGGCACACCACACTAATTTGGAATTACAATTAATGGGAAACGTTTGAGGCATACTTCTTTCTCCATCCTTCTAACATAATAATGTGTGAGTGCCGCAAGTAGATCTTAAAGCCAGTTCCCCAAAATGTGGACTGAGGAGAGTGACTGCTGAAAGGCTAGCAACCAGCCTTGAGACCACAAGAAGGCCTAACCTTGGCTGGAAACAAAAGTAAAGAGATACAGAAAAGACTAGGTGGACCTTTGAAAGATGCAGGGAGAGTAGCTTTGGAGGTTCTGCCAACATGATCTGCACAGCTAGAAAACCCATGTGGGATTAAGACCCAACTCTCCAGCAGCTGGTTTTAAATACTACACTGTGAGTTGTCATCAACTATGGGTTTGCACAGCTGAAGCTTGTTCCCCTGAGCAGTGGACCTTCTCACAACTTAGTGGGCATGAATGGGGTGCTGAAGGAGACAATCAACCTGAAACAGACCCCACCAATGATGAGAAACTCAATCTCAAAATGCAAACTTCAAGGGAAGCAAGTGACCTTGACTGATAATGGCCAATAGGAATATGTTCACATAGCCTGATGACATGATGCAGAAACTGACTGACTGGTGAGCAGTATGATAGCTGGCAGGCTGAGTGTTTAGCTGAAGAAAGAGTGATATGATAAAACTGAACTGAATGACAAGGTATTGAAAATATGAACGCATGTCAAAGGCCATTATCTTGGAAATCATTAAGTAATGAGCAGAAATGCAGGAGCAGTAGTATAACTGGGTAAGGAAAATGCTGAAACTGAATGACTGAGAAGGCTGACTAAAATGGTTGTGTTGAGTGGTTGCAGCTGTTGGCAGAGCCAGGTGGAGAAAGGTGGGTTGCCTATTAAAGAGGCAGCCCGATTGTCAAGATTTCCTGCCTGAAATGCTAAGGGTGCCTGAAGAAGGCAGCTGGGATAGGAACTACTTGAGGAGGGAGAGGAAGAATGGAGGATCATGGGAAGAGCAGTGACTGGGTCAAGAAGGCAAGGGAAGGCCCATAGGAAGGAGCTACAAAAGGGGTGAGAGTAGGAGTTCGCCTTCATTTTGCTAGTTTAAAACATGGGACTAGCAATATCAGTTGGCAGTAGAGTATTGAGGAATTACTGAGTGGTGGGCAAAAAAATCTAAATACAGGTAAGAAGTTTGGTGGGGTACGGAGGTGAGTGGAAAGGAAAGCATTAAGGATAACGGAGTAAAAAAAAATGATGTAAGAGAGATGTAATATGGGGTAAGATGACAGTGAAATTGCAATTTAGCAGGGTTTTATATAGTTTGGTGGTAGAGACTTTAGGGTAATGTGGCAGTGACAAGGACAAGATTTAAAGGGCCAAAAATGCTGGAAATTGCAACATAGTGTGACTACAGCGTTGGTGGTTTTAGGAGTTGGATGGTAAAAGGCAGTTTATTAGCTGTGGTTTGGGATGAACTGCAAGCAGCGGCAGGGTTTTTGGCCAGTGGACAGTTGGGGCAGGTTTGGGTCCCTTTCCACGTGGTGGAACAGGGCTCACTTCTTGAGAGATAGAGAGTTGTGGGTCTGGTACAGGGACTTAGTGAGCTTGCTTACCCAGCACTATTGTGGAGGACAACGGGTTTTATTTAAAACAAAAAGGAAAAGAGGTCATGGAAAGTGGAATTAAAGGCAAGAGGGGGTGAACTCTGGCTGAGTAAATGAGTGCGGGGGTGAGGTAAAGGAAGGACTTGATGTAGGGCCATGTGATGCAACAGCAGACCCCTCCCCTATGGTGCTAGCATAGGTTCGGTTTTCAGTTCTGAGTGAGCACAGAAGCCGGAAAGGAAAGGGTATCTCGTGGATGTGGTTTAAAAAAAAGAAGAGAACACAAGAAGGGTTGGGTGGTGCTTAGTAGTGTGGCTCTGAATTGGAGGTGGGGCAGGAGGTGAAGGTAAAGACATGGAACAGGACAGCATGCTGTAACAGGCAGAATTGAAGCTAAGGTCAACAACGTCCGTGGGAGCAAGTCATAAGGAGATGCGATTTTAGGAGTTGTGATATGTTATGGAGTGTGAAGGTTGGGGAAGGAACAAGGGAGGCAACAGGTTGGGAAGGCAAGAAGGAGACAAGATGGTGGAACCCATGTAGGCCAAAACGGACAAGGACATGGAAATGGAAGTTGTGGATTTTGAGGGGTGAAAATTGGGGAAGGGGTTTTAGCAAGGGAGGCATGCAAGAATGGTGGCCATCTTAAGCACAGTGGAAGCTAGCATGCATGCATGGGGTAGGGAGGCCACTATTTTGTGAAGCAAACAGCCCACATGAAGGTCATGGAAAATGAAGGATTGCTGGTGGGGCTACAAAGGTTGGATATACCTCACAGTTTACTGTTGGGTAACTGTATTACATGTGGTGTATTTGCCTTTATTTTAAAAGGTGAAGGGAAGGAAGAAATAGCATCTGTCTGTGGGTGATGCTAGTAAATAGTGGTAGCTAGAGGCTTTAAACTGGAGCAAGGTGCAGAGAGAAGGATTCGGCATTGGAAACTGAGTGGCTAACAAACATGGTTGGAGAGGAAGAATAAAAAAAAAACAGGGCAAAATGTTGCATGGCCCAGTCAAAAATAAAATATAAGGAACAGGTCTTGGAACAATCAGCCCAGTAGGACAACTGGTAGGAAATGAACATGTATGTGTCAAAGGACATAGTAAGAACACCTTGGGCTATTTGATAACATTTATGTTTGTAGTTTTTGCAGGCATGGCACCAAGGAAGAATGGCAGCAAGGAGGAGCAGGCACCAGGAACAAGTGGCCAGGTGGAGCTGGACCCAGTGAGGACCCAGTGCAGAAGGTGTTGGAGCTGATGGGGCAGGTGCAAGCCATGCCAGACAAGGCAAGGAAGAATGACCTGGAGAAGAATAATGACAAGAAGAGGAAGATACCACAAGGGAATAATGGAAAGGGGCAAAACGTCCCGTGGGTTGGGGCAAAAGGACCAGCGCTACCCAAGGGTAAAGACAAAGTGGTGGATTTGACAATGGAAGGGAGTCTTAAGAAGTGTTTGGAAGGGATCATCAAAGAGAGGGAAAGGGGTTAGAAGAAATGCAGAAGGTGCTACAGGAGCTAAAATGGAAAGGGGTCAGGTCAGGACCAGGGGTGGGAGAGTGGGAGGTAAGCAGGTAGATGAGGAAGGGTCTCTGGGGATCGCCTGGGAGATCATGGGTCGAGACATTAAAAGACAAGATTTGGAAATGGGAATATGTGGATGTTTGCACTGGGGATAAGGAGGTGGCCAAAGAAAATATGAGGAGAAGGAGCGTACAGGAAAGATGGAGATGGCAGCAGCACTAGCGTTAATGGGGAAGACACAGGAGGACAAAAAGAAATTTAGGGTAAGACCATAGAGGAATGGCTGTCAGGGTTCACATCAGTGCTAACATGCTGCAGAAACAGCCAGAGTTGGCTATTCCCTATTGACCTATTCATAATGTCGTGATGCATATAAAATGCAATGGGGATATGGGTGGCTGAGATATGATGAGAAGTTCTAGCAGAGAATGGCATCTCATGGGTATATTCAATAGGACACCAGGCACACAGATACATGATTCGAGATAATAACTGTGCAGATGGTGGGTGGGGAAGGGACTGAAGGTAGGGGTTGGAAATCAGCAAAAACATGCTGGTGATACAAGAAAGCAGTATACTCCTGGGTGAATTGTAAATTCAAGTATGTCTGCTGGAAGTGTGTGGGACCACATCTGGTATCTCGGTGCAGGGGCATGAGAGAGATTTTCAGGGAAGACCTATGGTGTGCAGCCTTTTGAGGGGAGCTTTGGGGTGCAAGAGGGTGGGACTATGGGACAAAGAGGAAAGGAGGGGCTCAGCAGAGGTGGGGCCTTTGGTACAGATAGTGGAGGGCAGTAAAAGGAAGAGGAGAGAGAGAAGGGGACAAGGGGGTTGTAATGGCAAGAATACCAATCAATAGGGAGTTAATGATGGAATGGACAGAAAGGTATCCAGACAGGGAAGCAAGGCATATCTGAAAGGAATGCTTCAAGGAAGGTTTAGCTTACATTACAAGGGTCAGCGGAGGCAATGAGGCAAGTAACTTGAGGCCCAGTTAAGGAGGTAATGAGTAGCTGGTCACAAAAAAGATACAGAAGGAGTTGATGGTGGGCAGGGTGGAGGACCCATTCAAGGAGCCCCTTTTCCTAGATTTGGAGTGTCACTGCTGGGTTTCACGCCACAAAAGCAGCCAGAGGAGTTTCGACTAATTCACCATTTGTCCTACCAGAAAGGTATCAGTGAATGATTTCACTAGTGATGAACAAAGGGTGGTGTCCTATGTGACACTGGATCAGGCCGTGGAGATATCCAGTCAGTAGAAGGGGCATGGTTAGCAAAGACAGACATAGAACCCACCTTCAGACTGCTGCCCATTGGTATGTGGTCAAAATAGTGCAACCAAAATAGCGTGAGTCATAATAGCGTGTACCTATTAGCGCAAGTGAAAATAGCACTAATATAAAATGCTGCATGACCAAAATAGCATTTTGACACCATCTAGTGGTCTCGTGGTTGAACTACAAGACACAAGACATGTTTAACACTGTCACAACTACTACAGTATTTATACCAGCAGCCCTTAAGCATCAAGAACGCTCCCTGAAAATTCAAACATGTCTGAGCCTGAGTCTGTGCGGTTTGTGAGAAGCCAGTAGGGTGGAGGGCTCACGCTTCTAGATGGTTTCTCTACCATCGCAATCATGCTCCGGCCTCCAAATCATACTACAAGTGCCCTCGAGTATGACAAGGGCATTGCACTGCAAGACTACATTTAAATGGGGAGATTGTGTTAAAGAAGATTGGAGAACACAATCCTGTCCCTGATCCGCAGTCATTTCTGTTAAAGAAGCTGTAGCAGGACTGAAGGAATGTGCAGCAACAAGTAGTGAGACCACTCACCAGATAGTTGCTGGCACCGTTGCTGAAACTGTGCCCCTCTATTGCATCCCAGATCCCAGCAATGTCAGTCATCAAACGAACTGTGCGGCGAACTCGTAGGGCAGGTGCTTGCCACCACAGAACCATCTGATGCTGCATCACTAATGCTAACTGCTGAATTGTGTTTTACCATGAAAATGACACATTTCTGCTGCACAATTAAGGCCAATGCATGACTGAATATTCATTTTCTCAACAACTCAGGATTTGGAACACTTAAAGAACAGTGATCACTGGTTTGCTGATGGCACCTTTAAATGTCCGACCATATTCCAACAACTGTACACAATTCATGCTATACGTAATAAACACTGTTGTCCCCATGGTTTATATCCTAATGGCAAACAGAACAGCTTCATCATATTCTAAAGTCTTTACTGACCTGCTCTGCCTTTGCCCTACCTTGAGACCAGACAATAATGCTTGACTACGAACAGGCAGCCATAAAAAGCATTCAAAAATGCTTTTCCATCAGCACAAATTCAGGGGTGCTTTTCCATGTGTGCCAGTCATTTTGAGAAAACACAAGAGCACCCAGCTGTCTGCTCTAAGTACATATCTGAACCCAGCTTTGCATTACATTTGTGCCTTTTGCCAGATCTGGCATATTTCCAGTTCATGATGTAATTAGTTCTCTTGAGCAGTTGAATAATATAGAGTTTTACCAAACAAACAGTGAGTTACTGACCCCATTATGGACTATTTTGAAGATACATGGCTGGGTCAGCCCTTGGCAAGAGGTGGATGTAGGAGACCAACGTTTGCAATCCACGTGTGGAATTGCTTTGAAGCAGTACAATATGACATACTTCAGACAACAAACTCTGTGGAGCTTGGCACCATAATTTTAATCATTTTGTGGGAGCCCATCACCACTGATATGGAAATTCCAGTGCCTGAAAGAAGAGCAAAATTTCAGCACTGTACTGATGGAGCAGCTGATTGCAGGTACTGCAGCATCAGAAACCAAAAGAAGTACAAGGACATGGCTAAGCAGTGAGTTCAGTTCCCATGTCTGGCACTTAGTTAATATCCCAGTACTGACACTGTAGTGCAGCATGAGGGGGTGCTGCACTTCTGAGGTGCCATCTTCGGATGAGACGTTAAACCGAGCTCCCATCTGCCTGGATTGGTGGTGTCCCGCCAAATTTCTCCCATTCACTACAAATACCACCAACAGCTTAATCTGGTTCAATTTCAGTTGCTTACCATCTGTATCCCCTCATCCTGGTCGCCTCTGAAAAAGGGACTTCTAGGCTCAGTGGTCTTACCGGTCAACAAAATTCAATAAATAATAAATAAGCTCATTGCGCAATCATAGCAGAATATGACGTGCTCCCTAAGATGGAGTTTCTATGAGGAATAGCATATAATTTCCTACTTCAGGCCTAACAATAGGTACCTGAAGCATGATGAATAAAGCTTGAAACTTGAATTCTGGACATTTTTGTGGTGATTTGTACAACAATTAAATGATTTCTTAATGTGTATCTTAAAACTTATAATTCAATAAAGTTTACCTTGCATTTCACTTCAGAGCACTTATCGCTTCAGTGGGACTGGGATTGGGATGGGGAATTGATTACATGACTAGGGGTTGGGTGGGGAAGCATTACCAAGCTATACAAACTAAGATGCAACACACAACAGCCTTAGATTACCTAGCACTTCTTCACTTCACCACACAGTAAGTAAAAAATATATTATTTAAACACGCTATTGTGTTGGCGCTTATAGTGTTCTAGCGCTAACGCTGCAGAACACAAAATGTGCAGGCGCTATAATGATGGGCACTATTAAATATGCGCGGTTTGACATTAAATCATACCCATCAGGGTGAACGAATTCATGCTTGGAGCCATTCCGCTGGAAGAATCCAATTGGTGCTGCGCTTCTTGCAAAGAGACACTGATTGGCTCACCTGCTCCACTAGTCTACACCGATTGGTTCACCTTTGGCCATAGACTTTAGCTGTGATTTTGCTCGCTTCTCTCCTACTAATTGCTGCTCATTTTTCTTCCCCATGGCCTCCTTTAAATGCAGTCTTGCACCTCCTCCCTGGTATCTGGCCAACCCATTAGTTTATTTTGACCATTTCTACCTCCAATCATCAGTAAGAGTAACAGGGCCAACCAGCTATTACTTAGTCTAGCTGCTCGGTATCTCGTAGCCCGCTGTTGCTCCCCAGCAAACCTCTACCTCCTGTTTCTTTATTAACCTCTCTAGGAGTTATGGACTCGCTATCTTTTTATCCTCGTGATTTTAGTAACCAGTATATCCAACGAATAGTATGGAACGAATTGCTAGGCCATAGTCCGCCCTAGAACTCCTTTCCTGATTTATGCTGCCTCCCACACTGCACCTCCCTCCTTTTGGCACCCCACCCTTTTACTACACTCTTCACTCTTCCCTTTCCCCCTTCTTACTCCCTTCACCTATGTCTATCCGAGCACTTTCAATCACATCATTACACTTGCAAGTCAGCCTTTAATTCCCTTGCACTAAATCTACACCCCTGGCAATGCTTAGAGTGCATTCACAAAGAGAAAAGTGATTACATCCTTACTGAGCTCCTTAAAGAAATTGCTGCTTCTACTTCTCCTTTGCTCGGAGTAACGTGAAGTTAAATCCTGGCCCTCCATTACAACTTACCTCTCCGATGGAATTTGCAGCTGCCCTGGGCTTAAAATGATGCTGGTCAATATACTAAGCTTGACTAAAGATTTGACCAGCTGCAAGCATGGGCTGCTCATACAGAACCAGATCTTATCATTATTACTGAGTCTTGGCTGAAAAGGCCACTACTGATCAACAAATCACCCTACCAGGCTACAAACTATACAGGGCAGATAGGGAATCTAGGGGGTGGTGGTGTTGTCTATTCTAATACCAAGTATACAGTTAGTGATATCGCCTGGAAATCTAAACAGAAGGAATATGAGATTGTATCCCTGAAGCTTCACCTTCCTCCATGGAATGCATCACTATTATAGGTGGTTACAGGCCCTGGCTGGTGGAACTGCTATCCTCAATGTACTAAAATCTCTAATCACGGCTGACAATACTGAGACAATAATCCTTGGGGATTTCAATATGGACTGGTTTACCCCTAAATCACACAGCCTGAAATCTCTCTGTGATGAGTTTGGCCTAGTACAGCTTGTTAGTGAACCAACAAGGAATAATACATTGAAACTTGCCAACAGTTCACTCCTAGATGTTATATTAACCACTAATCTGCATAAAATTCTATGCTCTGCAGTGTTCCATAATGATATGAGTGACCATGGGGTTGTTGTATGCATAAGATCACATGCCGTCACCAGCCCAAGTCCATAACTAAATGGTCTTTTCGTAAATTTCAGGCAGTAAATTACCTGTCTGACTTAGGCAAAGTTAGATGGCAAGATCTCTAGCTTGCCAAAACAGCTGATGAGGCTGCCTCTGTCTTCAACAACAACCTTGGCACACTGGCAAATAAGCTTGCCCCTTTATCAAGGCCAGGGTGCTACACCTCTCATCCCTGGTTTACCTCAAGCCTTAGGCTGCACTCACTAACAGGGACAAGTCCTGGGCTCAGGACAGGCATACAAAGAGCCCTGTAGATTGGCAGGCATTTAGAGCAGCTAGGAACGCGTGTGTAAAAAGCATTCGCTCTGCCAAAGCAAACTACTATGTTTCCACCCTAGAACAGGCCAAAGGAACTCACATAAAATTTGGAGGACACTTAAATCAATTGAAGGATGGCCTAGTGCCCTCCATTCCAGCCAAGATCCTTACCAAAGGCAGGATCATTGAAAGTAATTCCCAAATCCTGGAAGAACTCAACTCCCATCTTGTCACTGCTGGCTGCCTTTGACTCCTCACCCTATATAGGCCGAGGATTAATCAAGCCAGTTCTATTTTCTCCCCATACCTCAACTTGTCCCTTCCAGCTGTGTACACTTAACTACAAAGAAGTGGAAGACTTACTACTTAACCTTGATACCAAGAAAAGCACTGAGGATGATGGACTTGAACCTTTTTTCCTAAAACTAGGTTATGCCCATCTCACGACCCCATTCTTCATATTCTCAATCTTTTCTGCCACAGTTCCATCTTGTTGGAAATCCACCCCATCCTTCCCTTATTCAAATCAGGGGACCCATGCGAACTAAATAATTACAGGCCTATCTCAATCTTACTTATTCTTTCTAAAGTATTTGAAAAACTGATCTACAGTCAATTAAAACTTCATATCGAAACCTTCTCACTTTAAAACTCAGCACAATCCAGCTTCGGCTGAAGCACAACTATCACAGCACTGGCTAAAGTCACTAATGACTGGATCTCTGCTATGGATACCAAGAAGATCACTGGTGCAGTCTTCTTAGATCTAAGTAAGATTTGACACTGTTGACCACGATTTACTAGTCACCAGCCTTACTAAATTAGGTGCCACTCCTTCCACTGCTCAGTGGTTCACCAGTTACCTAGCAGGGCGGACCCAGAAAATTAAAGCCGATGGCCTAGTCTCAGTCTCCTTGCCAATTGCCAGGGGAGTCCCACAAGGCTCCATCCTAGGCCCTATCCTCTTTCCTTATACATCAATGATCTTGACTCCTATATTATCAAATTCAACCTACACTTCTTTGCGGATGAAACAGTACTGTATACCACTGGCTCTACATTGTCTGAAGTAAAGGACATGCTGCTAGCTGACTTTGCTCAGCTGGAAACTGATCTTATTAATGCTAAGTTTCTTAATGCCAAGAAAACTAAGGCTATGATTTTACTCTTAGTAACTCATCTACCACCACCGGTCCACGAAAGATTTTATCATCACCTCTCTAGGCGAACCCTTGGAAGTTGTCCCCAAATTTTAAATATCTTGGCATTTGGTTAGACAACAAACTCTCTTTCAATGACCATCTTGAGGACCTCTCCAGAAGGCTAAAAGCCAGGTTAGGTTTGTTTTCAGAAATAAGTCTTTCTTCCGAGTGGAACTAGAACCAGGCTGGTGCAGGCCACATTCCTTCCCTTACTTGATTACGGGGACCTAATTTACATCTCCTTATGATCTCAAACCTAAATGAGTTGGATGTACTTTACCACCATGCCCTGCGGTTCATCAACAAATCTCCATACCGAACCCACCACTGTGACCTTTACGCAGCTGTTGGCTGGACATCACTTACCACTAGACGTCTGCTCCATGCTGGTATTTGGAGTCTCAAGTTACTCCTGAACAAACTTCCGAGCTACCTAACATCTCTCATCTGCATTTCCCACTGTGCATACTCTCTTAGAAAATCTGACTTCATCTTCCTTGACATGCCTAGGACTTTGCACCACCTTTGGCAAATGTGCTATCTCATATGTTCTTTCAACAATCTGAATTGACTCAATCCACCCTGAAACTATCTAGCATAGTCTCAGTTAATTTCTACAAAGAGTTAACTGCATCTAAAATTAAAGATATTTGTAGTTTCCCTGCCCTTACATCCTTACGACTATCCCCATCCACCTGGAACTAGCTCTTGGCAGGACATAAAATTACCTAATTAATCTCTCCAGTTATTCTCAAACCTTCTCCTACCTTTGCCTTCTTTATCTATATCTTGTTCCCCTACTCTCTTTAGCCTCTTCCTCCACTCACCACTCATTTTCAACCCTCCTTCTCATTTAACTACCATCTCCTGTCATTTTCAACCCTCCTTCTTATTTAACTACCATCTCCTGTCATTTTCAACCCTCCTTCTTATTTAACTACTCTCTCCTGTCATTTTCAACCCCTCCTTCTTATTTAACTACTATCTCCTGTCACAGTACACTCCCACATTTATTACTCCTCACCACCTTATACTAATAATCCCTACCTTGTCCTGTCTTAATTGAGCAGTAGGTATTGTATGAACTTAACGGTACCTCATTTTATGTGATGTACTTATATGAATCGGTGCACATTAATCCTATGTGTATATTGTTTCATTTGCTTTTTATATGCTGCCTTTTTATGCAATGTCACCTGACTGTTTACATGATTTAGGACCTCCTTGTGAATGAGCTTGCCACGGAGCTTTCCTGCAATAAACTTGAACTTGAACTTGGTTGGGATTTGTTGGATTCAGGCTGAATGGCCAGTATTATTTCAAGAAGGCAATACCCATGGGTTGTTCGGTGGTGTGCACCAGCTTTGAAATGTTCAATACCTGGCTGCAGTGGGTATTTGGGAAACAATAGGAGGAAAAGGTGATGCATTACCTAGATGATTTCCTCTTGATAGGGCAAAGGATGAGGACTGTGGAGATGCTACGGGTGTTTCCAGGAAATGTGCAGCAGGTTGGGGTTGCCACTGGCTGAGGGAAGACAGAGGGCCAGCCTGTAAATTGGAGTTTTAGGGATTGAGAAGGACACGGAAGAAGGGGTGTTCAGGCTACCAAGTGACAAGGTCTAAAACTATGAGTGTTGATAGCTCTCATGAAGAGCAAGTGGAGGGTTCCATTAGCAGTAGTGCAACAGTTGTTAAGCCACCTTAACTTCACATGCAGAGCGGTAACCCTGGGAGGTCATTCACCAGCAGGTTAGCTGGGACAACAGTGGGGACAAGACGGCTGCATCACTGGGTGGATATTTCAAAAGTGGTGAGAGGATTTGGTTGTATGGGAACAGTTTTGTAACATTACAACAGGGTTACATTTTGGCAAGATGAGTGGCTATTCAACACAGACCATGAGTTGTTTACAGATTTAGCAGGTGCATGGGAGATGGCGGCATCCTTCAAAGGGATTAGATATCAGAAAGTTGGCTGAAGGAGAAGACAGCAAGGGATTTGGCTTGGGACATCACACTTTTGGAGATCTTGCTGATATGGATGGCAGTGATCACTTGTGAGGAGTGGCTGCACAATCAGAGGATAGTGTTTTGGTGTGAAATAGAGCAGTAGTGGAAGTGTTGAGTAGGCAGACAGGAACCACAGAGATGGTAGTGAGGGTCATCAGGCAGCTGGTCTTGGAAGAACTGAGGTTGAATTTGCCATTTAGAGTGAAGCACATTGAATGCATTCAAAATGCAGTGGCTGACACCCTTTCCCATCTTCATTTGGGTCAGTAGTTGTTGTTGTTTAAAATCTCGCACTATTTATTGGGTTAATTTCTTATTCTGATCCCATAGTACTTGGGAAGGGACAATGCTGCACTTTTGGAAAGGTTATCCTTCAGATGAGATGTTAAACCATTTCAGATACATTGTCCCCTAAGACTTGGTCTAAGATCAGTTTCTATTTTGCATTTAGTTTTTCCTGGAATTTACATCCTTTAGTGTAGATTTACTATTCCGCCATATCACCATAATCACCACTCAAGTGAAATTTGAGGCTAAAAGAATTTAAGGGAATCTGGATTCAAACACAGATTTCCTGGATCACAGCCTTGTGCATTAACCACTGGGCTTTGATGGCTGCTGCTTATAAGCTTCTTGTTAGACACTTCTTTGACACTAACTGAAGCTAGACCAGTTCAGCTGGGAGCAGGAGAAACTGGTCTCAGATGAGGTCTTGGGAACAATCTTCCTAGACATTTTTCATTGTCCACTCCTTTCTGCCTGTCAATAGAGGTGTCCAACTGGAAGTCAAAGAACAGCTGAATCTCCAGGAGAACTCTGAAAACATAATAGTTAGACACAGTTCAGCTTACATTTATGTAAGCCCCTCGTATTAGAGGGCTTATTGCTCACCTTAGGGACCCTTCCTTTTCCCTTCGTCCCTGGAGCTTAGGGTTTTAGTGCTCTGGGGATGAAATTTCTGTTGCCCCCACTTGGGGCAGCAGAGCTTCAGGATATAAATAGGCAAGGCAGAGAGTTTTGGAGGGAGTAAGAGGAGAGAGAAGACAGCGAGCACTGCAAGGGCAGTGGGAGGGAACCCTCCTGCTTTAGTCAGGTCGGCTGTTTAGCAGTGATGTGCCAGGTCCCTCAGAGGGCATCCGAGGGAGGAGTGCAGTGAGGCAGTTGTGGCCGTCCTGTAGGGTTCCGGGCCTTGGGGGCTGGTAGAGTAGAAGGAGTATGGAGGGTAGATGGTGGGACCCTTGGAGGCAGTTTAGACCCTAAATTGAGAGGCTGGTTTCCTGGATTAGTGGGGCTGCAGAAGGCTGTGGCAGGGCCTCTGCAGGAATTTAGGCGTGGTCCCAGTCCATACGCATGTGGCATAGTGGCCCAGGAAGGAGGATGGTGGGTGCCGACCTTTACCATTTAAGGGGACCTGCTCTTAATGACAGGCCCTGGGCTCGGGCTGTGAGTGCTGCGGGTGGGTTCTTGGGCCAGGGAGAGAAGGTCCTGTTCCCCGGGACCTTTAGGCTGTGGCTCCCTGGTTGTTCCCTTTCGGTTCAATGCCAGAAGCAGAGTTAAGAGGGAGACACCTGGGTAGCTGTGGAGCTGTTTTGCTCCAAGGAACAGTTTGGGATGCTAGTTTGGAGAGGCTGTGAGACCTGGGTATGGACATTTTCAAGGCAAAGTGAGCAGAGCAGTAAAGTGAGAGAATGAGAGAAATGGTGGCAGCTGGGGTATAAGCAGGCTGCATCATCCAGGTCTCTGTGGCTAAAGAGAGAGCCTGGGAACAGGGTTTTGGGAAGCTGTTTGCTTCTCCATCCAAGGGAGTGGCTCGAGTGTAACAGGGGAGTACTCAGGGCGTAAAGAGAATGTAAGGGAGCCCTGTAGGTATAACTGAGGGTCAAGAAGTAGATACTTACCAGTGCCAGTTGGAGAACACTGTTGGAGCTTCTTGGTCCAGAAATTAAATCCATAAGTCTTTGCCTTTGGGTGAAGAACTGCTGCTGTATAGTTTGAATTTAAGAGATCTTGCCTGCTTAAAGTTTCCTGCCATTGTGAGATCTCACATGATGATACTTATAAAATGTTAAGCCACATGGAGCTGAAAGCTAAAATTCAAGTAAATGGACCCCTGCAGCCCTCTGATTATTTGGAGTCAGCTGAATAAAGTGATTGTGTTTTATAGAAAAGATCAAAGTCCTGATTCTGTTTTGTTTAAGAAAAATGAGGATATCAATGAAATATTAATCCTTAGGCTTTAAAGTACTTATGAGTTTATTTCCAGGGTTTGAAATTTGCCATGCCTATACATCCATGCTCTCCGTGGTGGCAGGGAAATTCTAGGAGGCTGAAGAATTAAGTGATCCAGAGCCGTGGTTTCCATGCGACGCTTGGGGTGCTCAAGTTCCTGCCACTGTGAGAATCCTCATGTCCAGCCAGTTTGAAGACATCTCCAGGTAGGTTGCACTTTTGTTCTCTGTTTGAAGCAGAGGAAAGGTTTTGTGGTGCAAATTTCTATGTTGTGGGCCCCTTCACTGAACAGAACATTGGAACCCCTAGACTATGGGGAAGGGGGCAACATTTGTAAGCCATCCTCTCAGGAAGGTTTTCTTTATGCCCCTGCCCTTTAAAATGGGAGTGGTTCGTGGAGAGGCTGGCAGGTATTTAGCTAAAACAAGTGGGCGGGGTTTTGAACCCCAGCCTGGGAGATGCTGTCATCCTGTTCGGCATTGGTTGTTCAGCCGGGTCCGGGGAGGGAAGGTGTAGGAGCAATGCAACCATGGCAGCAGGTTCTCCTAATTTGTAGAAGTCATGGACTGGAGAAATGGGGTAATTTCCACCTCGTGCACTGGGGTGGGATTGGGGTCCTGGTTTCCATTTTAGGAAGGGTTGGCAGTGGGGCTGTTACAGTGGTGGCAGGGCTGTAACAGGGTCTCCTCAGTACTGGCAGTGCTGGAAAAGCCATTACCCATTGTGGCACACTGCCAATATAAGTTTTGGTGGCCTGCAGGGATCTTGCATTATCAAACCTGTGTACTCATGTCTGAGGCATGTTACAATCTAGGCCCAAAAGTGCAGGATGGTGAAACTGTAAGCAGGGAGATGTGTTGTTTGCTGATATTAATTGCTGCAACTTTTCCTGGAAAGGTTGTTTGGAGACGTGTTTGCACTCTGGCTAGGTCGGCCGTGGTTTAACAGGACATTTTCCTGCTTGGGTATTCTGGGAGGAGTAGTTACTCCCTGACTGTGAGTAGGCACCAGTACCACTTATCACTCTGAGTTTGTTCTGGCTCTAGATGGCT
This sequence comes from Neoceratodus forsteri, assembly GCA_016271365.2. Classification (NCBI taxonomy): domain Eukaryota; kingdom Metazoa; phylum Chordata; order Ceratodontiformes; family Ceratodontidae; genus Neoceratodus; species Neoceratodus forsteri. Next base: position 556,048,523 of record CM057452.1, on the reverse strand, counting down.
GAGTGAAGCCTGTTCCTAGCCCAATTTAGCCTCTCGGTGTCGACAACCTTGTGCTGCATTCAATTTCTGCTTGTGTGGCTATTGACCTGTCTGACCCTCTGCTCCATGGAGCTGTGCACTTTATTTATTAATTTTAATAATTAATTAAATCTGGTTTTATTATTTTCACTCTGGTGTGCTGAGACTATTTTGCTGCTTAACTATGCTTGCTCCCTCTAAAGAAGAACAAGATAATAGCATCTATCCACCTGGTCCTAGCCTTGAAGTGTTCCAGCCTGCCTCTGGATATCCAGCAGACCAAGAAGAGCTAGTTCCCTCCCACCTACTGCATGAGTTCCTGCAGGTGAGGTAAGGCCATCTTATTCAGTTAAAAGGATGTTTCCTGGGAAATTTCTGATTTAGCCCTCTACACATTTTTTCCATCAAGATCTCTAGACACAGAGGAGGTGGCTTACAAAAGTGGGAGCTTGTCCAGGATTTGATTTTGGATGCTTCTGGGTAGACTGGTTGGAGCAGTGGTTTGGCTGTTGTGGTGGGCACTGAAGATCTTTTTGGTGCATCATCATGAGTCACCATTTTATGTGTGGTTCGCACCTCTTCCCTTCTACCTTGCAAGAAAGGGCATCTGGCAGTATGGTGGAATGGTCAGGTGGGGCGAGGACACATCTCTGATTGGCCCGTGGACAAGCTGTGTGAGGAACATGCTGTAGGGCGCTATTTTCTCCTCATGCCAGTGGTGTGGAAGCAAGGATTGTAGAGAACTGAGACAAAACACTAAAATGGCTGAGAAAATTCCTGTTGATGAGCCCCAAGCCATCATCCCAGCATCGCTGCTCTCCTGGCTATGGAAATCAGCCATCAGGGAGCGCAGAGAAGATGTGTACATTGGAACTTTCAAGGAGAGGGAGTGATCCAGTTGCCTCTGTGTTCTGTTTGTGCTAGGGGGGCCTCTTCAACACTGTTTGAAGGCACATCCTACTCATTCACTTGGCCGTATCCATCAAGGGCATCTGTAGGCACAGAAACACTGCTATCAGTGGGGAGTATGAAGCTATATGAAGAGTCCAAGCCATCCGCCCCCTGTTGAGCTTAATGTGGGGTCTCCTGATGTCGTGGCGGAGGCCATGAAGGAGGACACTGATGAGGGTGCTACAGGGCATAGCCATCTGCGCAGCCCCAGGCACCTGCCACCATTGGCTATCCCCTGGCAGAGGTAGGGGACAGGGAGTTACAACTGGTGACTTGCCAGGGCTCAGGGGTCGGCTGCAGGTCCCCTACCTGGCAGCAGTGCCTCTTTGGGTACCACATGTGAGAAAGCTTCCCGGAAAGTTACCTGAAGACAGTCGGGTGTGGAATAACAAGACAGTGAGCCGGTGTAGGAGGAACCAGCTGCATTGCCACCTGGACAAGCTCCTCGACCCTGCCAGTTTGCTGATCAGGAGGTGTACCATGCCATCCCACACCCCTATGTACATCCTGTACTATCACTACCTAATAACGTTTCACGCCCAGCATTATGCAAAGCAATATGCATAAGAATGGATGGGCTGCTCAATAACAACCCTGTGAATGTGCCCTACCAGACTGGAGTATGGTTGAAGTTGGCAGAGCCTGTCGGACCAGTGTATGGGACCTCCTGAGTGGTCACAGATTGACAGGTGAGTGCATCACGGATGCACATAGACAACCCCAATACAGATTACCCATACATATCTGAGAGGCTGTAGGATATTGTGGAAGAGAAGTGCCCAGACTGGGTATTCCACAGGATGGTTCAAAAGCTACATCTTCGATCTGGATCATCCGCCCACAGACAGAGGAAGTCATCAGAAAAGCCAGGTCCCTGTGCTTCTCATCGCCATAGGCAGGACTCACCCTATATAAGCATTTTGCCTAGGTGCAGGATATTGATGGCTGTAGGATGAAGTACTACATCATATCTCTAGATTCATTCACAGAAGAGACCACTAAACGGACCCTGCCTTCTACTATTTCTGCGGCAGGGGTACCACCTTATAGACTCGGCATCCTAGGGTTTGTATTTTGCCAGAATTGTTAATAATGTCTAAGTTGCAGTTACAGTTGTTCTAACTAAAGTTTTGAACCCCAAAGACTGGTGCCTGGTGGAGGTCACTGCAGGACTGTTTCCTGTACTTGGGAACTGAGACTGTGTGGACTGAATCCACTGTGATTACTGTTAGGTAAAGTAAAGTGCAAATGTTCTGTGACAAGTTATTGTCTCTTCTCTTGTTAAAGTCTCTGGTTCTGGAATTATGCTGTGAAGTGTGGGCTGAAAGGGAATGTGTTAGAGGTGCGTGAGATTGTGGGAGGTAGTATGTGTTTGGTTGAGTGCAGGAGTGAGTGTAGTGTACATGTGGGTTTTCCTCTGAGAAGAGTAGAAATTGTTATAAAATTAAGAGTAATTATTGCAGTCATTTAACTTTCAGTAATTAATAGCCTGGCACTGTTGTTTTTTAGTAGGTCAAAACTTTTGTTGCACCAGTTTAGGCAGCACTGGCTCCATGCAGTATTTTGGGGTAGGCCCTGGGGTCATGGTTGCTAGCACACCATGGGAGGCCTATCCAGGTGGGGAGTGCATGTACCCATCTGGTTTGTTTCTCCCATAGATGGTTGGTTGCTCCATTTCCAGGAGGAAATTGAATTTAAAGGAAGAGAGTGTAAGCCACCCCTCTCATGGAGGCTTACTAAAGTTACCTCCTCCTCTTGGCAGTCTGGCTTTGATGGGCAGCCTGGGTCTGCCCCCTGGGGATGTTTCTTTATGCCCTGCCCTTTAAAATGGGTTCTCTGGAAGGGTTCAGGTTTATGTGTTAACGCGAAAGCCTAAAGGCGATCATAGTTATCGTGAGACAGAGTGCCAAAATTTATTTTGGCACTCTGACACCCCGCCGTGACAGCAAAACAGCACCAGGAACTTACTTTTAAAGTTTTATGGGGTTAGGCCCCTGCACCCCCTACTTAAGGATTCTCAACTCCAGTGGGGTGCATGTCGGGGAGTGAAAACATTAAAAATAAAAGGTTTGTGCAGGACACAACAAACATGCACCAGTGCCGGACCAAACCCTGTACCCTGCCCACCAACACCACCACCCCACCCACCACACCACAAGGTCAGCTCAGCAACCCACTGTGGCACCACCTCTCACATCCCTCCCGCCTTCGCTTGTGCGTGCTCGCCTCCCCATGCTCATATGTATAGCAACATCCTGCTACTATATTCACGTAATCCCCCATCCGCCGCCTCTACTCCTACCATAGCCTCAATGACATGCACTGGGGACTGGGTCGCTGTTATTGTAAGTGCCCACTCACCGACGCCCATGTCACGGGCTACCAGTGGTTCATGGAGTGGCCGGGGTTTTTAACTAAACCAAGTGGGTTGGGGTTTCAAATGCCCAGCCTGGGAGATGCGGTCATCCTAGTTTCGCATTGGTTGCATAGCTGGGTCCTTGGGGAAGTTGTAGGAGCAATGCAACCATGGGAGCGGGTCCCTGATTTGTAGGGTGGTCATGGACTGAGAAACGGAGGTAATCTCCACCTCATGCACTGGGGTGGGATTGGGGTCCTGGTTTCCATTTTAGAAAGGGTTGGCAGTGGGGCTGTTACAGTGGTGGCAGGGCTGTGACAAGGTCTCCTCAGCAGTGGCAGTGCGGAGGAAGCCATTAGCAGGTGTGGGACACTGTCGGTGTAAGTTTTGGTGGCCTGCAGGGATCTTGCGTTATCGGACCTGCCTTGCCAGTGCCTGGGGCAGGTTCGATCTAGGCCCAAAAGTGCAGGATGGTGGAACTGTAAGCAGAGAGCTGTGCCGACTGCTGCTACAGTATTTATCACTGTAACTTCTCCTGGAAAAGTGGTTTGGGACATGTTTGAACTTTGGCAAGGTTGGCTGTAGTTTAATAGGCCATTTTCCAATTTGGGTATTCTGGGAGGAGTAAGTCACTTCCCAGTGTGAGTAAGCGCGGTACCATTTAACACTCTGAACTCTAGGTAGCTGAGTGGAGACTGTTCCCAGCTCAATTTAGCCTTTTGTGTAGACAGCCTTGTGTTGCATTCAATCTCTGCTTGTGCGGTTATTGACCTGTCTGAAGCTCTGCTCCATGGAGCTGTGCACTTTATTTATGAATTTTAATAATTAATTAAATTCGGTTTTATTATTTTCAGTCTGGTGTGCTGAGACTGTTTCGCTATTTAACTATGCTTGCTCCCTCTAAAGAAGAAAAGATAATAGCATCTGTCCACTGGTCCTGGCCTTGAAGCGCCTGCCTCTGATTATTCAGCGACCAAGAAGAACCATTTCTTCCCTTCGCTGTGTGAATTTTGAAGGTGAGGCAAGACCATCTCATTCAATTAAAAGGCTGTTTCCTGGGAAGTTTCTGATTTGGGCCCTCCACATTTTTTCCATCAGGATCCCTAGACAAAGGGGAGGTGGCTTACATATTTTACATGCACTCTGTATTTCATTCCCCTTTTTATTACTAAGGTAATTTGCATGAAAACAGGATTGTTTTCCTCTGCTTCTGTTGCATAATCCCCATGAGGGTTATAATTTCTGCTTGTGACTTCAGTCATTCCCATGGCAACAGATTGTGGTGTCACTATGGATGATTATGACACGGTTGAGGAATTAGCTGCAGGAGCAGATTAACTCTACGGATGAAGATCCTGTTTCAGTTCAGATTTCCTCAGTAATAAATTATTTATTTATTTATTGAAATGTTATACCAGGAAAGGCACACTGAACAACAAGTTCCTTTGTCTCATGGTGCATCCTGGGGAAGGGGTAATGGGAGAAATACATGAACACAAGACATTACAGCATCATTTTTCCAACAAAGAGGCAGTGGAACTTAATAATAATGTAACACCAGTACATAATTAGTGTAACAAATGGACTGCATTTTTTTTTGTATTATCTATTTTTCCGTCCCCTTGCTCGCTGGTCCTCCACTCCTTCAGGCTCTGGCAAGTTCCCTGACCTCTTCTGTCCTTGCCCGGCCCTCCTCTAGTCCCCAGATCGCAGATGACCCCGGATATCCCAGTGTATTCTTCACCGGCGGGTCCTCTCCCGAGGGGGAAGACACCATGCCAGCACATCCTTCTAGGGCCCAGGGGTGCTGCTGGGGAACAGGAGGCACCAGGAAGGCACTGGAGGCCCCTAGGAAGGGAGGGCCAGCAAGCAATTTTTCTGGCTTTCTGTTGGGGGTAGCGTAGTGATGTCACAGCTTACACCACGCCCTCCTCCCCAGTTAGTATTGGGCCGTGCGTCCTGTGATACTCCCAGCCTCCGCTAGAGCCAGCAGGTGCTGGACCAGTCCCCTACCCTCCCCGCTGGAGAAGGAGAGCTGTCCCTGATGCTTTCAACTTCAACCTTCAGCGTCTTCACAGTGACCCGGCTGCTCCTCAGCCCGGGTCACTGGCGCCGCAAGTGGAAATCCAACCACTGTGCCAGCGGGCCGGTGGACTGCATTTAATAATGAACATGCAGCTATCATTTTTACTCAACAGAGGTAGAGGTAACTAACAAAAAAATAATAATACAACACTTTTAAGTGTTACATATGGGCAGAATGTTACAAATGTCACAAAGGACAAAGACAGGTGCAACTGAAGGACAATGTCAAGTGCAATTGTAAGGTAACAGCTTAGGATCAGTATGATACCAGGAGAATTAAGATACAGAAACAATTGATAGAGAGAAGTAGAGCTGCAGTTATAGAGGAGGGGGACGACGACATGAATCTGGTGTGGAAGTGAGTTCCACAGTTTTGGGAATCGGTGTGAGAAGGCAGCCTGGCCTACAGCGGTACAGCAGCGAGGGACTACCAAGGATCTGGAGTCGTGGGACCTAAGTGAGTGGGCGGAGGAGAGGAGGGCCTCAGAGAGGAAGGGAAATAGGATGGGAGTGAGCCAAACCAGAATTTTGAGACTAATTTAGCACAGTGGTGGAGGCGCCTGTTTTCAAGAGAGAGAAAAAGCCAGGGAGTGGTAGAGTTGACAGTGATGAGTGAGAGGAGGAAAGTCCAGGCTAAGTGACAGAAGGAATTGAAAAGAGTATCCAATCTGGCTAAGGAGGTCTTGGAGTTGCACTGTAGATCCATCACAGTAGTCAAAAATGGGTAGGATCTTCTTCTGGACAGGTTCATGCCTAGCTAGAAGAGGGAGGCAGTTCTGGTTCCTGTATAAAGCACCAATCTTGGGGTACAGCTTTTTCAGGTATCATCTCATGTGTTAGAGAAGGTGAGATGTTGATCAAGCCAAACACCCAGATATCTGAATGAGGAGGTGTCCTCAATAACAGTCCCATCAAGGGTATGAAAGAGGAGGTATGGAGGGGAGCCTTGAGAGACTCTGCCTAGTGCCGAAGGTCATGGAGACTGTCTTCTTAGTGTTTAGAAAAGTTGATGAGTGCAAAATCAGTGCTGGACATTACTGAAGTCTAGCTGAAGTCTGTTTTCAACATCAGAGGGGACCAGCCAGAGGTGTAAAGGACCTTATCATCTATGTACATATTTATAGAGGTTGGAGGTTCAGACAGATGAAGGTCATTTAAAATACGAAGAACACGATATGACCCAACACAGACCCCTGAGGGACACCTGTGTTGAGAGGGACTGGAGGATATGGAGTCAGTGTTTCTGACTGATTGGGTCCGGCCTACAAGGTAGGCTCTAAACCAGTTGGTGGCTGAGTCAGCCAGGCCTGCTGAGGAGAGGGAGTTTAGTAGTAGGGAGGGAAACTGTGTCGAAAGCCTTGGCAAGGTCTACAAAAATGGCAGAAGTGATTTGGCCACTGTCCATCCCTGAGAGGATTGAGTCAGTAAGCCTAGTCAGCGAGGTGGTAGTGAATGGTGTTTCCAAAAGCCAGATTGGAATGGAGTGAAAAAGTTCGAGTCTGAGAGATAAGATGAGAGTTGGATAAGAACAAAGTGTTATTGCAGTTTGGCAAAGGTGGGAAGGAGGGATATGGAGTGGTAGTTCCCAGTGAGGAGGTATCACCACCCTTAGGCACAGGAAGAGCAATGGCATGCTTCCAAATGGATGAGATGGCTGCCATATCAAATGAGAGGTTGAAGATATCAGACAATGGGACAGCTGAAGCTGAAAGACATAGTAGTTTGGAATCCAAGCCATCAGGTGAGCAGCCTTTGGAAGGATTTAGGGTGTACAAGGCCTCCAATGTGTCAGTAGGAGCAATTTTGAGAACAAAAGCTATGTGACTGAGAGGGTGAGTGTAGTGAGGTGACAGGAGCAGCCGGGTTTAGCAGGTGGTAAGGAGGATAAGAGGGCAGAGGAACAAAGAGGTGAAATACTTGTTAAATTCAGAAGCAACATTATGGTGGTCTGTAATGAGGGAGTTGTTGTTGTTAAGGAGGGGAGAAGGAGGGGTGGACTGGGGGAGAAGAGTGAGTGTACTACTTTTCAAAACTTTGAGGATTGTTTATGTTAGACTGAAAGGTAGAATTAAAGTAGTCTGACTTGGCCAACCAAGTGGCTTTTGTGTACTTGCTGCGAAGGGAGCAATATGTCTCATAGTCTTTAGGAGTTTAGAGGCTTTGTGTAGCTTCCAAACTTGGTCCTGCACTGTTTGGCAAGCTATCTATTCAGGTAAAATCCTTGAAGGTGATTCCCATGGACTCTGACCAATCAAGTGGGGTGTACTGATTCCAGATGTTGAGAAATTTGTATTTAAAGTAATCTGCAACTTCGCCTGGTGAGTTTGCAGAGACAATGGGGCCCTGTTTGTAAGGAGGTAGATCATGGAGGAGAGGAGTGAGGTTCAGAGATTTGTTTGAGTGAATCAGTAAGGTTTTATAGGGGCCTTGATTGTGAATTTTACGCACCAGAAACGTCATGCAGTGGTCTTTTAGGCATCTGGTAATACACAGGATTTAATGACCCGTGAGGGTGCCAAGTGTGAGGGCCCAGTCGATTAAGGAGTGGTTGCTCGCTTTATGGTTCAACTGAGTTGGCTCAAGGATGAGCTGGGATAAGTTAAGGGCATTAATATCATTTTGCACTTTGTTCAGGATGGGGATGACCAGTTTAAATTGAAGTCATCCATAATATATACTTCACCTGAAGAGGTGGGATGCTATGGAACTAATAAGATTAGTAACAATCGTGGAGTTGATGCCAGGGTGGCAATAGGCACCTGCCACAAATATGGGGATGAAAAAGGAGGATAGCTGTAAGATAAGCACCTCATAGGTTTTAGGGACTGAAGCAGAAAGAGTGGTGGTAAATTGATAGTTGAGGAAACATAGATAGCCACCTCTACCCTCCCTGACTGGTCCTGACAGGATATGGTATAGCCCTGGATGGCGAGGGAAGTGTCTCCTATGTAATTAAGACAGGTTTCAATCAGGATGATTATGCCGCCAAGTGAGGCTACTAGAGGCTGGAGCAGATCAGCTTGAGGGAGAAGGCTGTGTATGTTCAGGTGGAGGTTTTTTAGGCCATGGGGAAAGGCTCAAGGAGAGGTTCCTGAATAGAGGGATGGGGCGCAGGGCGCTTAGAGGGCAGGGTCCAGGAGTTGGGGTTTATGTCACCAGCGGATATGAGCAGGAAAGCAATAATAATCAAGTGGAGTTTTACACTCTGAACCATGGAGTAGTGTAGGAACGGCTGGAGATAAAGGGGTGAGTTAAGCGGTGGGGGCTGGAAACAAAGTGTAAGTAGTAGACTGTAATACATAGCAATTGCTAAGAGTGAAACATGGGGATGGAAGGGAAGTGTTCCCAAGTTTAACAAGAGAGAGAGGGGTGATAGTGTAAATGAAGACAGGAGAACGGAGTAACATGAGGCAGAGAGGTGCCTGTAAAGAAGGGGAGTGGTGAGGGGTAAGAGTAGAAAAGGGGAGCTAGAGGGCAGAGAAGAGCAAGAGAAGAAGTCTGGATGAGTGTAGAGACATGATGGGGAGAGGAGTTATGTAATGGATTGAGGACCACCGGGAAGAGGGACCTGGTAGTGATTAGGATAAGAAAGGTGGGTAGCCTGTGATGTAGGTGAGTGAATGTGGGCGACTGGTCAGAAGGGCGACGGGACAATGGCGCCAACAATTTGAGCGACCCGGGAGTTCCACTCTTTCCTGAGTTGCGCCCCACCTGGAGTAGGAATCCTAAAGAGGAGGTGTGGGGCAAAGCCCCACATTAAAACACTTTCAATTTTGAAGTTGTCCTGGGGTATCATTGCCCTTCCGCAGATCGCCATCCTGCAGTCGCCATATCACATAGAACCGAAAGGGTGTATGCCAAAGAATTGACAACAGATTAACTAGCACAGCGTGACAAAACCATACTGGGAGGGATTAGCTCTTGGAAGGATGTGGCAACAGAGTGAGTGAGACTAGTTCCTCACTAGTGAAACCCTTCATGCCCCATCTATGGGCATACTTTTAAATCGCAAATGATCCAGGCAGAAAAGGCAGCACTCCTAAGCACTAACATTTGAGACCTGTGCACCTCAGAACAGTAGGGAAACAGCTGGTCTGCTACCTGCTCAGCGCCTTCCCAGCTGTGCATTTTACCTCCTCTCTCTGCATTTGATTTCCTCCCCGAGCTGTCCACCACACCAGGACCTCCTCTGCACCTCCAGCTGTCTCAGAAGCCCTGCAGTCCCAACCAGGCTTGATGGAAATTTGTCACTTGAATGCAACTCATGGAAAAATTAATGAGACTGCAAATGCAGGGGAAAAAGGATTTCATTTCATTTGCCTCCTCTTATAATCAAATAATGCACAAACCACTATTTCCTCCCCAAACTGGCATTTAGTTTGCACCTGTACTGCAAATGATTCCAGCGATACAGGGGTCACACACTTCATTAAAAATAGAAAAGCAACTCCATGGGGCTGTTAACTTTACAGTTACTGGCTGGACAGAATAAGGCAGTAGAAACCAATGGATCCAGTCAGACACAAGCAAGGATTCTCCTCTGCCTACTCTCTCTTTCAGGTGCTCTACCCGAGACTTACTTGAACTCAGATCCCTGCAATCTCCTGGCTTTTCTGGATCTGGTAAGTCAACCTTCTGTTTTCTTTTCCTTGGGTCATTTTATTTCAAACTGGCACCTGGATAGAGGCAGTCCAAAGGAAGGCAAATAAAATGGTGCAGGGTCTGCAAGAGAAGCCATACGAGGAGAGACTAAAGGAGCTTGAGGAAAGGAGGGAGAGGGGGACATGATAGAAACTTTTAAGTACCTCAGTGGAATCAACAAAGTCCAAGAGGGTAGCATCTTTCAGAAAAAGAGATGTGCAAGAACAAGGGGACACAATTTAAAGATGGGGCGATGGTTCAGGGGCAATGTGAGGAAGTATTTTTCCCAAAAGGGTGGTGGACGATTGACAGCCTTCCTGAGGAGGTTGTGGGGTCTCAAACTGTGGGAGAATTCAAGAATACATGGGACAGACATAAGGTAATTCTTGTCGGGGTAAGAAGAAATAGGCTGTTGGTTAACTAGGATCTGCAGCTTATCCTTTAGGTGGGGAAATGGGCAGACTAGCTGGGCCAAGCGGTCCTTATCTGCCGTCAAAGTCTATGTTTCTATGTTTCTACGGTTATCCCCAATTTACTGTAACCCAGGAAAGCAAGCGATTCCCCATCTGGACCCCTGGGCGCTTGGCTCAAGCCAAAGGGCATCCAGAAATTTTCCTGATGACCCAGGCCCTGACTCACCTTCAGCAGCTGGTACTATTCCCAGTGCTAAGGCACGCTGCACACTGCCACCCGGCTCTGCCTCAGTACCTGCCTTACCACATCATGACCCAAAACTCACTCCGGGGTTCCACTTGGTCTTATTTCCTTGGGCGACGCTACCAGACCCACATCCCTGCTTCACCACATGGGCTTGAATTACATTTCCAGCATGGGGCCACCCTTCAAGGTCTGCTTTGGCCTGTGACCCACCTGGACCTCAATGTACTGGTGCCCCAGGATCTGTCCCTCCAAACAGGAGCCCTGTTTTGGGTGAAAGGCTCCCTGGCTCCTCAACCCCCCAGGCCACCCTGCCACACTGGGTAAGAGGGGGACATTGCCACCTGTTCCTTCCTGGGAGGGCCTCAGTGCCCTCCCAGCCCTGGGTGACCAGTGGCACCACACACATATGGGCTTCCTAAGGCTCCAACCTCTGGGCTTGCTAAGGCCACCTATCGCCCTAGCCCCCAACAACACAGGCCCTGGCTACCTTTTTTTCCCACAGAGCCCATACCCCACCTCGTCGACCATGGTGTATAGAAAAGACGACTGACTGTACTCTTTGGGGTTCCTCTGGCCCTCCGGACCGCCAAGCTCCCTCACTTGCCCACCTTATCTGCTCCTAACTTACGCTCCAGCCTGCCCTCCAGCCCCAGGTCTAATGCCTGGGCTGAAAGGCCCAGATACTTCCTGTCAGTCCCCTTATATACCCTCTGAATCTACTGTCTGCTGCCACCTTGAGGTGTCCAGAGCAATATCCCCCAGAGCACTAAACCCATTTCCAGCTTGGGGGTAGCAGGGGAGGAAAGGGATGCCTAAAAGTGGGAATATAACCCTTCATTTACAGGGGCTTACACTAAGAGAGATGATCTAGGACACTTGGTAATTTGCTTGAGCCACTAGTGGAAACAAGGCATAAGTTGCCTATAGGAAACTGGGCACTTAGTAAATTATCACCAGGTCAGGTGATCATGTCTCAGCTATAAATTAAATTGCATAGATTGGGCAGGAGGGTGGGGAGCCAGTGCATAGCATCAGCTGACAATTAGGTAGCAGGCTACAGCTGGTAGTCGGGACTGCAGCAAGGAGCCCCGCAGCCGCATTAAAGCCAGGAGTGCCCTGGTCAGGGGCTTTGGAGATAAAGGGGAGAACAGAGAGAGAAGAGGAGTTAAATGCTGTCAAAATGGTGGCGAACACTTAATTGGTGGGAGGGCTGGAAGAACAAAAGAGTGAGCAGATTGAATAGAGGGGAGGAGAGACAGCAGACCTGGCTGGATTACTGCACAGCAGGTAAACGTAGCCAGAGGCAAGGCGCCAGAGAGGAGGAAGACAAAAGAAAACAATTATTAAAAACTTGTGCTTAAACACTGGTTGGACCAGTCATTGATCTGCCACATAGAATGGCTGCACGAAATCTCATTTTACCTGAGAACTGAAAAAATTGATTGCAGGTAAAAGAAACAAATTAGCTCTTTAACCATAAATAGGGCAAATTATATGCTCTATATCTGAATTAATAAGAATAACTCTCCTGGCTCACTCTAGCTCCTTTGGTTTGTATTGTATAGTTGTGTTTCTAGTTGTGGTTCTGGTAAAGCACTGGTCCTCCGGGGATAGGTTATGGGGGAACGGGTGAGTCAGAGGGTGAAGTTAGGGTTTTGCTGTGAAAGGTCTATGATACTTTAGTTGCGAAGGTTTGTTTGTGAAAATTTAATAAAGCATTTTGAATTTCAAAAAAAAGAAAACAATTAGCAAGTTAGAGAGACTTGTGTTACAAGCAAGTGAGCTGTAATTTACTGAATGAACTCTGTAAAATCCTGCACTGAGGCTGGCAGATGTATACAGACTGCAACACTTTTAGTTTTCCAGGCAAAATATAAAATGGTTCAGCTATTAACAGTACAAAAGAGCTATTATTTTCTAACTGGTCAAAATTAAACCTACACAATGTCTGGCAAAATAAACAGTTTTGATTAATTTAGATACAGGTTAGATTTAGGATTTAAAGTGGGTTTTGCACAGCAGCGCAGTAGTATTGAGAGCTAAAAGAAGTGGAGTAGCCAATGGTGAGGCAGAAGCAATAGTGGCAGAATCAGATGGAGGCACCAGAAATTCAAAGGAGCGCACTCTTAGAGCTGGTAGCTGGCTGCAGCTGGTAGTTGATCAGTGGCAAGCTGTCTGGCCAGGTCAATAGCGCAGGAGCGCTCGGTCAGGGGCTTGGAGCTTAGAGCTGGTAGTTAGAAGGATAAAGTTATGAAATACATGCTGAATTGTGTCTATATATACTGTATTTTTGAAGTTCTCCTGAGGTGTCAGCTATTCTTTACAGGTCCTATGGCACTGCTAAGAAAGGGAATACTGTAGTTCAAGTGTTCTGGCTAACATTTCTCTTTGTTTATAATTGAAGGACTGTATGGGGACATTGCTGAGCACTAAATGGCTATTGTATTTGTCTGCATTCAGTCCCTGAACTGTATCTAGTATCTCACCCTTGTGATGTAAAGTATTTAAAGATGCAGTGCCCCACCCCACCTGATGAAGCACAGTATCACAGTTTCAGCCAGCATTATACTGCAGAATACTGAGGAACCAATGCACTGTAATCCAGTGGTAATTACTGCAATTTCTCACAGGAAACTGTGACATCAAATTATAGAGTGCTTCATCCTGGTTCACGGCACTGTACTTCTTGTATTAAAAGTGCTAAATAAAATCTAAATTCTATTCCATTTCATTTTTACCTATACATTTCAAGTATACTTAATTGCATGGTTATTCTTACAGTCATTTTCTTCTTAATTTATATTGAGGAAAACAAGAAAATCAGATGGGTATGAAAAGTGAGACAGAACTACCTGAATATAATTTGTACAGCAGTGTCTCCTTAGAGGGCTGTTGCTGTGGTAACAGATTTTTCAGCTGTGAGATGACTAGATACCTGGAAATGTTAGCTTGAGGGAGACACCAAAATCTTTCAGTGCTAATTAGAATAACAGAATGTACTGGCTCTTGATGTTCCATCATGTCAAAGGAAGAACATGCAAAAATAAAATAGTAAGTATCTAGGCTCTTCTGTCCATGTCCACACACCACTTAAATGAGGCACACAGGCATGCATACAACTAATTATCACTGTATTGGAGGCCTCAGAGGCCCCCACAGCATTCAATTTCCCTTCGATCGTGTGTGCCTGATGGTTACCACTGGATCTGCACTTATGATCAGTCGACCCGACTGTAAATGGACGTAACCTTCCATGGTACAGTGGTTTGTGAGGGCTGGAGCACCCATCTGAAAATCCCAGCCCTGCCCGTGTACCTCCTTACTATGGAAGGCTGTGACCCATGAGAATGGCAATCATGGTTGTAATTTTATTTTTATAAAATAGCTGTCAATCAACAGGATTAAGGCAGCCCTGTCTTTAAATTGGCATACCCCATTATCCTTTCCTGCTTCAGAACAGGGCATCCAATTAAGTGGCTGGAACAAAGCTTCCAGCTAGAAGTTGGTGCCACCCCAATACACACATGGTTCCATCATGAGTAAAGATGTCCAGATACTGCTGTCATGATGTCATCAGTCACAAGTTAAAACATATAAATAGAATATGCTGGCAAATAAGGACCAATTGGCCCACCTAGTCTTCCCATTTTTCCCTGCCTACAGCATCACCATAAATGTTACCTGACCTCCGTTCCTTCTCCTCCTCCATTCCTTTACACTTAGATTCCTTATGGGGGCTGGGGTGGTGAATGAGGGCAGCTGCAGTATAAGGGCTGCTGGCTGCACAATTGAGCAGACTCGATAGACCAAAAGGCCTTTATCTGCTAGCAAGTTCATATGTTCGTATGTATGTTATGCCTCTCCCATGCATTCTTGCACCCCACCAGTGTTTTCATCCCCACCATATCAGCTGGTAAACTGTTCCAGGAATCCACCACTCTTTCATGAAGAAGTACTTATTTACATTGCCCTTGAATCTACCCCCAACTTCATAGCATGACCCTTGTTTTTGTGTAACTTTCCTCCTGTGCCTTATTTACCTCTTGAGGTATTTAAAGGTCTCTGTCATATCCCCTCCTCATACTTCCGAGGTGTACATATTGAGTTCCTTTAGTTTCTCCTCACGGACTGCTGATGCAGATCCTGTGCTATTTTAGCTGCCCTCCTGACAGCCTCCGCTAAGTCTATGTCCTTCTGGAGATGTGGCTCCAGAACTGTACACACAATATTCTAGGTGAGGTCTTACCAGCAATCTATACAGAAGCAGCACCCTCCTCCTTTTGCTGGTCATACCTGTTCCTATGTATTCCAGCATCCCATTAGCCCTCCAAACTGTTTTGTCACACTGCCTGGCCACATTTAGGTCATCAGAGATTATTACCTTCAGATCTCTCTCTGCTTGGTGGTTTTCGATAACACTCCCATGCTATACGCTGCCCCATGTTTCTGTGTCACAAGTGCATTATTTTGCACTTTTTCATATTGAAACCCTGCTGCCATGCCCTTGACCACTCCATAAGTTTTCTTAAGTCCCTGATTATTCTTTTCACCCCCAGAGTGTCCACCCTATTGCAGATTTTGGTGTTATCCACTAAGAAGCAGACCGTCCTCTCCAGCTCATCTGCAATGTCCTCTATAAAGACATTAAAGAGGAGTGGTCCCAGCACTGTCCCCTGAGGCACCCTGCTGGTCACTTTCCTCCTTGGAGTGAACTCCATTTACTACCACCTTCTGTCCCATATCCCTAACCAATTTCTTACCCAGTGTACCACCTGTTGACCCGTTGCAAAGCTACCCAGCTTGTGTAATAGTCTCCTATGTGGAATGGTTTTGAATGCCTTACTAAAATCTAGGTAGACTACATCCACCGCCCATACTGATCTAATTCATTGGTCACCCAATCAAAGAAATCTATCAAATTCTTTTGACATGACCTCCCACCCATCGCAACTCAGATGTGCTGGCGAAGTCAGAAATGCACGGAAGCCAATTCAGAAACAGGGTGAAAGTGCCAGCCCAACCAAGATGCCCTGAGCCGAACAACATGCGCCATAGGTGCATGGCCTGATTACGCAGCGCGGCCAGGGGCGTACCCACGCATACACAGCACAACTCGATTCACAGTGCAGAACCATGGCGCATCAATGGGCAACACCTGCAAAGCCAAGATGCACCATAGAAAGAGAAGTACAAAAGAAGGAGACTTATGTCCAGCACACCTGCAGGTTGTGAATGGAACGACTGCAGCAGCACACAGCCAGAGCCAGAGGGTAAGAGGAAACCAGAGAGAGGGAGAGATACAGCCAGCTGGCAAGAAAGCCAGGCAGCAACAACACCAGAGGGCCACACTGACAGCAGCAATGAACCCCAGCAACAGTCACCATAACTGGTGCCCAAATGAGGAGGAGGAGGCAGGAACTGGAAGGCACTGTAGGCAGCCAGCCCCATGGTGACATCGCGCCCGACTGTCTTTCGAGTCAGGTGATACCGCTCAACAGGGCCATGCTGAGGCAGGTCTGTGAGCTGTGCCATGATGAGATGCAGGCACCCACTGTACAAGGTCATGCCATCTCGGTGGAGACCAAGGTGACAATGGTCATGTGCCTGCTTGCCACGGGAACTTTCCAGATGCCTACTGGGGACACCACTGGCATATCACAGGCCTCTACATCTCACCTCCTCACACAGTTCCTCACCGCACTCCTACCACATACTTCAGAATACATCCATTTCCCCAGCATGGCAGAGCGGACAGAAGCCATGCAGGGTTCTACAGGGTGGCATGCATGCCAGGTGTCATAGGAGCTATCGACTGCACCCATGTGGCAATCTGCGCACCACCCGCTGAGGAGGCAATCACATACTTGAACCAGAAGGGGTACCATTCTGTGAAATTGCCAGGTGGTGTATGATGCCACAGGGCACATCACCAATGTCTGTGCACACACCCTGGGAGTGCACATGATGCATTCATATGGCACCAGTCGGCACTTTGCATGAGGTTCGAGGCCAGGGACTTCCAAGTGGCCATCTGATAGGTACATGTGACAGAGTGCCAACAGCACAGTGGAGCACGATGTCCAGGACACATGGGGTAGACCGTGGGCAGTGTGGAAGTAGGCACATTGGCCCTGAGCCAGCAGGGGTGTGAAAGGGTACAAAGGCGGACACAGGGTGGCACACATGCACTGTGCACCACACGACAGACAGGGGCATGCAGGTGCAGCTGTGGTAAGGATGCAGGACTGCCAGGTATGTGGATGCACGGTGGGAGAGCAGGAGGGGCACACACTACAGAGGGCAGGGCTGAGGACAGGGCACAAGCCACAGTGTAGCCCAATGTACTAATGGACACACATCTACCCCCACAGGTGATGCCGCATACCACTGAAGCCCTGGCTCCTCACCCCATCTGATGACCCAGAATAGTGGTGGAAGAATGCTACAGTGAAGCACATATTGCAACATGCACCTTACTAGTGCGTGTCTTCGGCATGCTGAAGATGTGATTCTGGTGCCTGTGTCAGTCAGTTGGTGCCCTACAGTACAGCCCTGAGAAGGCCTGTGGCATATTCCTGGTCTGTTGTATGCTGCACAACATGGCCCATGAACGTAGGATACCTGTCGAGGCCACTGACGGTGACAGTTCCGAGGAGGAGGGGTTGGGGAGGGGGCAGACAGGGCACCCCTGAGGTCCAGGGAGGTGAAACTGGGCAGGGATGCAGGGATCCCAGGCTGGCAGAGAGGCATGAGCATACCGCATGCATGTCATGGAGGAACACTTTGGGCCCCGTGAGGTGAATATGCAGGGTAGTGTGTGTGTGTAGGTGTGAGCACTGCGGTGTAGGGAAAGCATGACATGGGAACAGTGGACACTGACACCACACAGTGGCACACACACAGGTGCATGCACACAGTGGCAGAAAAACAGACACACAGACAAATGGACACACAGACACCATGCATGCATCAACCTAACACCACCCAGGCCATGCTGTAGACGTCATGGGTCAGTGCACACTGCAGCCAGCACATGGGCACTGCAGGCACTGTAACACACTCATCATTCCCATGACACATGGCACTATAGCGGTACACACAGACACACTGGACAGCCTGCACAGGTAGCAGAGGGTGGTGCCAGGATGGCTGGGGCAGTGACCGCCACACACACCGCCACTGGCACCACCTCAGGGTGTCCGGTATGCACGGGCATGCCAACCCACCACCACAGGCCTGTGGACATGGGCATCACAGGGTGGCCCCATGACTGCCACAGACACAAGGGTGGCCTCTGCTATGGCTGCTGGCAGCAGGGTGCCACCACCAGCCACAGAGGGCATCCTGTGACTCCACAGGGTGTAGTACCAAGACCGTGAACGGGTGCCCAGTGGAGTGGCTATCAGATGCCCACTGGCTGAGCCATGGGTGGTGGGTGTGGATACCAGTGGTGATGGGTCAGCAGCAGGGGCTCACCTGGCTCTGCCGCAGGGGGTGTACGGGATATGCTCCTGGGTGTCCGACTGATGCACAATGTCCACGGAGGGCTGTGGATGCAGCCACTGCCTCCACAGCCACTGTAATCTGCTCCAGAGCTGAAGTCATGCCCACCCACATGATGCATGTCTCTGTCAACATCTGAGCATGGCACGCTGCCACAGTCTCATGCTCCTGGACCATAACAGCCCTGTGACTCCAGAACTCCACATGGAGGGCCTTCTGACCTCCACAGTTGCCCACAGCAGGTCACGGTAGGCCCCCCATGTCATCGACGGGTGATGCAGCATGGTGGCATTGCTGACAATCAGGGATGGCTCAGCCTGACCAGGTGCATCCATGGGCAGTGGATGCACCCTGGCAGGCTGTGACATGGTGGGCTTGGCTGGGCACTGCTGCCGGCTGCCCATGGTGGTGTCCACCAGGACCACCGGTACCCAGCACAGTGGGAACATCGGTGGCAACCCAGGAACCCATGCACAGGCAACCCTGCAACGTGTGCACCGCCATCGTCCATGTCTGCATCACTGGTGTCGGTTATATATGGGCGTGCCAATGTCCTCCCCTGCATGGCACTGGTGAGCACAAGGAGGGCATCTGCAATGTCCACCATTTCATCCAGGTCAGCATCAGACAACCCAGACAGGCTCCCCAACCAAGCGATATACCCACTGGCTGTCCTGCCATCACTGGTGGAGGGGCAGCAGGGCTCTCCATCACTGGGGCCATGACTGGTGTTGCAGGGACGTGGATGGTGCATGTGCAGAGTCATCCATGGTGGTGTCATTGGCCCCAAGTGACATGCCCGCATCATTGCCTGCAAGGGCATCATGGTCAGCCATGGCCATGGCTGCACCCTGGAGTCACTGTGGTGCTGTGGAGAAAGGAAGGAGACCATGGTTAATGCACAGTACACACACGTCACAGTGGTGAAGCACAACTGAACACGGCCATCCACACATTGCCAGGGCCACACGCCTGTCCACAGCAGGGCCAGGGCATGATGGTGATATGCAGCCCATGTTGTGGTCTAGCTTTGCCACTGACACATTGTGCACAATGTGTAGTGGCGGCCCTACATGCCACACAGGTGCACAGTGGTCACGCGTCCTCCCGCGCTGTAGCCCAGCATCCGCAGCACCACGGGCAGGACATGCCTTGCCAGGGCCAACTGTCTCAGGGACGCTGTGTCCGGGTGTACAGGGACAGTGCTCGGCATTCAGTGACAGATGTGCCTAACGCTGCACAAGGTGGACATGCCTGGCCAGGGCACACAGCTACTCACCATGCTGCAACAGGCTGCCTCCTTCTGAATCCACTACCTGGGACACCATGCACGGCTGTCCTGGACACACTGGTGGCCAGGAGGGCCTCGTTGGGGCTGAGCCATTCCACCATGCTGGGACTGCCCCCGTCTGCTGCAGGGATGCCTGGATGCTGGCCACCTTTCCTTGGCCCTCCTGTGGCCATCGTTCCAGTGCTTGTGGCACTATTGTACAGTGCAGTTGTACGGTACCACTGTATTCACCTGCCAGGCCATGTCGCCCCAGCCTTCCACAACGCCTGCCTGGCTGCCTCCCCTGCCAGTGAGGAC
The DNA here is from genome assembly GCA_016271365.2 of Neoceratodus forsteri. Taxonomy (NCBI): domain Eukaryota; kingdom Metazoa; phylum Chordata; order Ceratodontiformes; family Ceratodontidae; genus Neoceratodus; species Neoceratodus forsteri. The sequence continues at coordinate 556,028,721 of CM057452.1, read as the reverse complement.
ATCCAGGCATAGGTGGCATGCTCGATGAGCACCCTCCTCATCCTTAGTGAAGTTGGGGTGCTGCCTGCTGGTGGCACCCTGCTTCTTGTGACATACTGGCTACTGTGGGGAAGCATCCAGGTGTCAGTCATGCCTGTGGGTACATGTTCCCCGCCACATCTCCTCAGTCTGTTGCTCCCCCATGGTCCGGTGACGCCATTGATCTGGGCCATGGTCCACAGGTGGCCAGCCTAACACAGGTGGCCATGCACCATGGTATGTGGTGCATGGGGACATTGCATATGCCATGTGTGACACCCAGTCCATGGCTGGTGGAAGAGTGCAGCTGCCCAGGGAGCACACTGTGCTGCCTGTCATGGGCATGTCCTGGTACCTCTTGCAGTGTGCCACCACCGTGGTGACATTTCAGTCCTGGGAGACACCCATGTGATGGCCGCAGGGTAGAGGTAGACTGGCATGTGGCAACAGCCATGGTGCAGCTGGCAGCAGTGTGTGGCTTGGTGATGCTGCCATCATGCCTGCACGTGCGCTGCTGTGTGCCTTGACCTACCTGTTGCATGTTGCTGCGTCCACCACATCATGCCGGTGCCACCCAGTCATATACCTCCCCTGTGTCCCTGTGTACAGTGGATGGCCCATCTGTTCACTTTGCATGCCCTCCCTGTTCCACATTGCAGTGCCTAGGCACACTGATGACTGTATCATCGCTCAGCAGAACTGTGTCATACATGCTGGGATATGTACATTCCGGTTCACATACTGCTGTTGTGGACATGGCAGGAACAGTCCATTCTTGCTCTGTGCACCTTCTGTACTGCCCTGCCGCTGTATTCCATGTTATGGCCTTAAGGTCCACATATTGGTTGTACTGGTTCCATATCTGGGGTATTGAGCATTGCCTGGTGTGCACACTCACAGTCAGTCACCCCAGTTTGTTCTGTTGCCCTATTAACATGGCTGTGTACTCACCCTCTAGGCACTGACTCATCTCAGTGACCTGGTCTCAGCCTGCTGAATTGGGAGCATTTATGGCTCAGTGCATGCAAATGAGGCCTGAGTCCCTGGTAATGAGGTGCTAATCGGCTGAGTTGCCCATGTATGTTGGATGAGGCTGTTTTGGACGATTCTCTGTGAATTGTACAATTGCCCGCAGCTTATCTCAGTTTGCATGGAGCATCCGTGGATGCTCCGGCTGGCTGTACAGTGCATATCCAGTGCATGTGCGTATCAGCAGGGGTGCATGTTCCTGTATCGGGGCATTCTAGATGGTGTTTCTGTCATGCATGCGCAGTCATTGTGTCCAGTCCGCATCTCCCATGATGCGCTGCTCCACTGCTGACCCGATGTGCCGTGGCAGGCCTGCTGGACCATGGTGCAGTGCACCCTATCATGCCGTGGTGTTTCACTATGCGCCATCCATGCTGCATTGTGCTTGAACTGCCCATGGATCACGCACAGAGCACAGCAGTTATTTGTAGCATATGCCGTGCACAACATGGCACCCACACGCTCATCACGCATGCACAACTGGGTCCTTGCCTTGCCACGCCATTGCAGAGTGCAATGCACATGCATGGGCTGTTGTCTTTGACCTATCGTGCTTTACACTCAGTGCACACTGCATGCATGTGCCTCAGTGATTCACATGGTGCATAATGGCGCTCGACTGCACATTGCCTTTTGCATCTTGCTACTGTCAGTACCCATTGTATTATGCCTAGGGCAGGAGACTGACCCTAGGGCCATGAACCGGTCGAGGTGGAGTTGCTACATATGTAGCACTGGTTATGTCTGTAGATGGTTACCTGTTTGGTCAGGATGACCTCCATGAGCCCAGGGCCCAGGTATGGGCCTCCATTTGCAACTAGTCTTGTGTGTCAGTACAGGGATGCCATGCACAGGGAAGCAGTGCAGACATCATTATGGCGACCTCCGAAGTGGGACCTGGAGGGCTGGTGCAGCTGCAGTGCCGTGCATGCAGGGGTGCACTGCCAAGACCAGGTAGGTGTTGTTCATCTGTCTCCTTTGTGGCACATGCTGGTTGTGTGAGTCACGCCCTCATGGGCACCCTCATGGGTCTCACAGTGTCCTGCATACACGACAGTGGCTGCATCTGTCCCATGCTGCCATACCATGTGTGCCTTGGGGGCGCTGGGCATGGCTGTGTCTGCCTGTGAGCCACTGGGTGCTTCGTGGCTGGTCATCACTGTCTGCTGCATGGCACCAGGCCAGCAAAGGGAGCACTGTGGCACTGCATCCTGCACGGTGGCAGTGGTTGCTCATGGTGCTGTCTGTTGTTTTTGCAGGACCAGATGCCAGGCAGTGGGCCATGGACACAGCTCAGGTACAGATGCTAAGGATCAGGGGTGCCAGGCCTGGTGCCCTTCCAGGGGCAGGTGAGCACTGCATTCTGCTATTGCTGCATTTCAGATACTGTAGGGTTACTGGTGGGTGGGGTGTTGTCCATGTTCAGGCTGTCAATGTGTGTTCTTCCTGTCATTGCTGTAGGTCTCTAGGCTCACCATGCTGTGGCTGGTGGTGGTGGTGCCATGTTGACATGCACCGGAGGATCTGTGTGGCTATCCAGGCAGCCCTGCGCCCACTATCCAGGACTGTTTGATGCCTGTCAGCTGCCCTGCAGGGCATCCTGCTGTGGCTCCCTTTCTGTGGGCGTGCCAAGGTGGTGTGTGCAGGGCACAGCGACCCTAGTGGCTCCTGCCTCTTCCTGGGGTCATCACATGTACATAGTTAATGTTCACTGTCCACTGTTACTGTCCCTTTCCTATCCTCCTTCCCATCCCTGCACCTCCCTTTCCCTTTTGGTATTGTTGTTGTTGTGCTATGTTTTCATATGTGTTGTACAGTTTTTATGCTCTTAATCCTTTATAAACATGTTTTCTCAACACTTGTGCCCATGGGTGTGATTGTTTCAGCTATGTGGTTGCTACTCATGCTCTGTTGTACTGCTCCACTTGCTCTGCATAGCTCCCCTGTGTGTGGCTACGGGCATCCAGCTTGTCCTGATGCATCTCAGGTTGAACCAGTGCATCTACGGTTTTGCTGTCATGTTTCATGGTGATTCACACTGGAGTTGCTCAGCGATTCCCACTATGCATGCCTCTGTCTGTGCTCGTTGCATCTGATCTGCGCTGGTGCATTTGTGTTGTGCCAGGTACATCCTCTTTGTGAATCCTGCCCTAAGGCTTCTTTTTGGCTAGGCAGATTTACTGTGTGATATTATTTTCTTTTGTACTCACAGGGTTTGTTACTGTCTTTTGCTAACATGTTACTGCTTTTTTGTTCTCTGATTCAAATTGTTGTTGCACTGTATACTTTCTGCTTACAGATTACTGCTGTAATCGTCTCTGTTTCAAATAGTTTTTGCAAGGTATATCTTCTGTTACTGGTTTATTTTCTCTGTAGCAAAGTGTTTTTCAGGGTATATCGTCTGTGAAATTATTACAGGTGGTGCTTTACAGGTTTTACAGTTTTACCTATCATTAGGATAAACTTTCAGGCTACTGCATTTGTTGTTGGTTGATTGTTTCTGCTCTTACATCCTTGTTTCTTTTGTCCATGGTTCTTCTTTTGGTCAGGGAAGGGTCCAGACACCACCCCAATCCCCAACCACCCCATGCTACACTCCTTTTATAGGGTAGCACAGTTGTGACATTTTCTGTAGCAAGCAGGAAGGGAAGATCACAGGATATCCACACAGTGACTTCACTTACAGGGCACAAATAATTTAACTTGTTATAACAAGTTATACAAAAACAAACAAACAAACAAAACAAACAAATCTAACTTTTGCTTTCATTTTCCTCCTTCTAATTACTCAGACTAATTTATAAACCTGACAACTCATCTGGAATGGATATTATTAACTGCAGGTACTGCAGGACACTTTTCAAAAGGGCAGTTATATATTGGATTTAGGACACTGTCCTACATGCTGGACCATTGGAGATCTAGGGGCTCAGCTCCAGGCAGCATGGGCAGAGATTGCATGCCTCAAATCACATATTGAAGATGAAATATATTATAAGAACCACCCGCCATTTCCCCAACATCCAACTGAAGCACCTCGACCGCAGAGGGTAGCTGGTCTGGGAGGTTGGCAGGTGGTTAGGAGGGTCAATTCAGGTGCCCTATCACTCAGTGCTCTCCAAAGTATCACCTCCACAAACCATATAAAACTACAAACAGGTATCTGCCTCTATCTCCAAAATCAAACAAGCGGGCAGAGGACACTGCAGAGCAGGACACTGCAGCACAGGGGCTAGCGCAACAAAACTCTCCCAAAACAGGGACCAAAATAAAAAAAAGCAAAAGGAAATCCAAAACACTTCTGATCATAGGAGACTCCATGATCGGGAGTTGATACCTACCTCCAACCTGGGGTAATTGTCAGATGTCTCCCATGTACATCAGCATGGAGAGACACTGGCCTCATTTCTAAAATTGTGCAGGAAGCGGGAGAAAACACTGACATCCTGGTACACATAGGGACTAATGATCTCACCAGACGGTCAGTTGTGGAGACCAAGGGATACCTGACCAGGCTGGAAGAACACTATCATCCATTTTGTCTGGCATCTCCTTCTATGAGATCCTGCCGGTCTTGGAGAGGGGGCAGATGGACAGAAGGTCAGAGAAGGGGAGATAGGGAGCAAAACATGTGGCTCGAGGGATGGGGATGGTGCCAGGAAAAAGGACACAAATTTGTAGGTAACTGGCAACAGTTTGAGGAGCAAAAGTTCTTTAAATTTGATGGACTACATCTGACTAAGGAGGAGTCAATGCATTGGGGCAGAAGTTTGACGTCTTTGCAGAATATTTAAACTAGCAAATGGGGAGAAGGTGCAGCACCTGATACATTGAATGGGAAGAACACTCCTCCCCCAGCTAGTGATCAAACAGGAGTTCAGCATTTTGCAGTTCATTTGCATCACCAGGTAAGGAAAAGGTCTGACTTCCCATATGATGTGCAGGGGAAACTGCCTGAGACAGGCAATGGTACCACAATCCCCACAGGGGTTATATACAGACCCCCTTCTCAGGGGAGGAAATGGACAAGAAAATAATAGAAAGTGTACTTAGAATGGCAGAAAAAGGGGAGATATTGCTGATGGGTGATCTGAATATGCCAGATGTTAACTGGAGTGCAGTTGCAGCAGCCACTTCAAATAGTGGTGTTATTCTAGATGCCCTACAGGGGCATGCCTTAGACAACTAGTATTGGAGCCCACTCAAGAGGAGCAATCTTAGACCTGGTTCTCTGAAATGGAGATGGAGAGAGGATCACAGATGTAGAAGTGCGTAGCCATCTGGGAACTAGTGACCATCGAACAGTATAGTTCACAATAAACACAGCAATAGAGTCAAGCCATACAAAGGCAAAAGTACTGGACTTTAGGAGGGCTGACTTTGCCAAAATGGGTGAGTGCCGAAGGAATCCACTAGCAAATGGGCAGGAAGGAGGTATAGAAGAACAATGGGAATAATAAAACTGCCATCACAGAGGTAACTAGCCTTTGTGTGAAGCAAATAAACAAAACCAAAAGAGTTAACTCAAAAGGAAGCTATTTAAAATGATGTTCGAATGTGCCTCAGAGCACTCAGACACAAAACCTCTTACTCTTATCTCTTCCTGTTTCTTATAAAAATACTTGAGGTAACTGGAGAATAGAACAACTGAACTGAACAACAATTTTCCTCATCACCCTAAACATAAAATACATGTGATTCAGCCAAGTTTATTGATGCAGGACACAAATGACTGCCATTTTTTCAGTTTCTTTCCCTGAATAGCAATTTGTGGTAAGGTCCTGCTTTTTCCCATTTTACGGCTGCAGGGCAGAGCTCGGTAGACGTTTTACTATCACACAGAAAAATGGACATCAGCAGATTGCTAACAGACTTCTTTAAATTGAAGTTTTTAGCAATCCCTCTGCTCAACAGTCTGTTTGCTGCACTATTTTTTATGTTGGCTCACGCTTGCACAGCCAACATATTGCACTAGTAGCAGAGCTGGAGGCGGTCACTGTGGCGAATTCAGGGCATGCATCAGTAGGTGAATCCCTCATTCTCCAATGAGGCAGCTGCAGGTGCTGACACCAGGCATACATCAAGTGGCCACTAGATCTAACAAAAGGTCCACTGCAATCATGCAGTGGCACAATATTTCACGCCCTCCTGGCGTGCCTGTCCTGGTGACAGCACCTTCAGTGTGCCCGACCCACTTCTTTTGCCGATGGGGGAGACCACCCCGTCGGCATAATGACCCTCCCATTTAAAATGTATGCTGAGGGGTGCCCAATCCCTCAGCATCATGCGCTCAACAGTCTTTTTTGTTGATGGGCGCCCAATCCCCATCGGCTTTAACCCCTTCTCATTTTGCTGACGGGAGCCCACTCCCCATCAGCATAATGTCCCCACTTTTGTTGTGTGCCGGGGGATGCCCAATCTACCTCAGCTCTTGTCCCTGGCTCCATCCCTTCGGTATGTGCCGATGGGGTGCCCATTCCCCTGTTGGCTACAGCATCCCCCAAAAAACACTTGGTGGCACACTGGGAGCCCACCTCCAGCGTGCCAAATCCCTGAAAAACAAAACCGTCCCATGATGTTCCCTTTTTTTTACCCTGTAAAAAAACGGTCCTTGCAGTCTCCCTGCCCCTCCCACAACCCCATGCATCCACTGCACCCTGCCTCTCACACTCACACCCTCACCCCATACTTACCTCCGAGTCCAGCACGATGATCTTTGGTGGACCAGAGCACGCCTGCACTCTTTAAAACTGACTGCGAACTGAAGAAATGCCGGTAAGCTGTATAATGGCATAAATAAGTTTTCCAACTTTGGCACATATCTCGGCATTTTTGGAAATTTAGACACAATTTTCAACATGGGGTTATTGGTACCCCTCCTCATGAATTCAGTCACTGTGTTATTCGGTCCCGAAAGGTGATTTCGTGGCCACTGCATGGAATCACCTTTTGGGACCAATTAATGAAACAACAGTGCCACTGTTCATGAGGGGCTCTCAAAAAGCCTATGTTGCAAATTTGAGTGGAAAAAGTCAAAAATGGCTGTTCTGCATGCTTTGCAGTTTCCACGCTATTCATTGTAATTTCTGCTGAATTTGTAATATTTTACTCCCGATTGTCAAAATTGCCATTTTTCCACACCTCCTCATGAACAGTACAGCTGTCATTTTACATATCCTGGCCAAAATATGTTTTGCATGTCGGGCACAGAATAGCTTGTTAGCTGTGCAAAATCAGTTTTCAGGACAGTTTAAGGAAATGATGGTGACACTGTTCATGAGCAGAGGTCCTAAAATGCCTATGTTGAAAATCTGGTGATGAAAGTCCACAAAATTACTGTATTACAAGTGTGCATCATGCAGTTTCCATGCACCTTTGTAACTTCACAAATTTGCAATATTTTCATGCCATATTTTCAACACTGGCATTTATTCACATCTCTTATGAATAGTATAGCTGTCATTTTCACATCACCTGTGGCGCACAATGCCATGGTCACTTTTGGAAATCAACTTTTGAGACAAATTAACACAATTACAATGCCACTGTTCATGAGGGAGGTCCCAAAATGCCTATTTTGAAAATATGGTTAAAAAAATCCCCAAAATAATTGGGTTACGGATGTGTGTTGCAGACTTTCTATGCATATGCATGACTTCACCAATTTTAATATTTTCCTCCAGATTTTCAGAGTTGCAATTTTTTACACCTCCTCATGAACAATACAGTTGTAATTTTCACATACTGCCCAAATGCCAATACAATACTACCAATACAGCACTCCTGGAATTTTCCAACTTCCTCCATGCCTCCTTGGACTCTGGTGCCCTGGCTGGTGCTATATTCATTGACCTGTCTAAAGCATTCGATACTGTTTAGCATCCTCTCTCCACCCTCGACCTAATAGGCTTTGCCTCAGGACCTGTTTCCTGGTGCACCAGCTATCTCTCCACCCGCTCCCAATGTGTGAAAGTCAGCGGTACTCTCTCTGAAACATGCCCCATTAAGCTCTGGGGTGCCGCGAGGGCTCAATTCTTGGACCCCTACTATTCTCACTCTTTCTTAACTCCCTACCCAGCAGTTGTGCGGGTAAGATGCTTCTCTATGCTGATGATGCTGTTCTTGTTGCCTCCCACAATGACCCCATGCTGCTACAGAACTCCCTCCAACTAGTCTTTGACTCTGCAGCTACCTGGTTCACTGAGCACCGACTTGTTATCAACCTTAAGAAAACAAAAGCGATGCTCTTCTCCACCCCCCAAAATAAGTACAGCAAGTTTCCCTTAGCTGTCCACTCCACACCCAATCTCGTCATTGACCAGGTGCAATCCTATAAATATCTTGGTATAACCTTTGACCCTGCACTTTCATTCCATGGACATATATCTGCCCTAAATTCTGTCGCCAACTCACGGTTAGGCATTCTTTATCGGCACAAGAAATGCCTCCCTCCTGATGCCCTCCACCTGGCTGTCACTTCCTCTGTCATGTCTCTCATTGACTATGGCCTTCTAGTCTATGGCTCAGCAGATCAGACTGCCCTCAACAAGGTTCGTCTCACAGTAAATAAGGCCTGCAGACTTATCACTGGTACTCCCAGACTCACTCACATGTGAGCTGTACATCCTGGCTACCCTACTCAACCTGGAAGAAGCGACTCATGTATCAGACATGCCAGCTCACCTTCAAAGCCCTGCATGGCCTATCCCCATAGGCCTATCCAACTCCATTCGCCCGTACTGCACCGACCCTGATAACGCGCAGCTCATCAAGAGCTACCCCTAGTTATTCGAGAGCCAGGACCTCTACAAGGTCAGAGGGCATTCTCTACCGGCGCCCCACTGGTATAACTCCCTCCCTGCCAGTGTCTCAAACTCTCTAACCTTAGCTTGCTTTAAGCCCAGGCTCAGAAACTTCCTGCTTAGCTCTCGCAAATGCAACTGCCGCTAGCCTAGTGTAAAAAAAATATATATATATATATATACTCTGTTTGACAATGCTCACTGAGCTGCTCCCCTTCCTTTCCCTACTTATTCCTCCTCCCTATCTCCCTCCCTTCTACCCCCCAGCTCTCCCCGACCATAAGTTTTGCACTTTTGTTATCTTTTGCTCGTTGGAGATTGTACTCTATTGTAACAAAATTGTAATTGAACTGTAACTTTTTGTTTGTAAGTACTGTGTCCCTTGTACTACTGTTCTGATGTCCTCTTTGTGACGAGGTACCTTTGTAAATGAGCCTCTGGCTCAAAGGTTTCTAAACTGATGTTTAACTAAATAAATAAATAAATAAAATGTGTTTTCATCTTTAACGTCACCAAATGGCATAGCCACTGTGCAAAACCACCTTTCAGCTAACAAACATAGTGCTGCTCTTCATGATGGGGGTCACAAAGGCCTATGTTGAAAGTTTGGAGTAAAATACCAACACGCCTCACGGCGTTAGGGTTTCAACTGTAACTCCACACTGTAGAGACTGACAGGCATCAGGGGTGTGACTTGGGAGCATTGGCTGTAATGCTCACACCATTTTACCCTCCCACCCCATCCTGCAGCCACTGACAGGCATCAAGGTCTGCCTTGGAGTCTTTGGCCCTAAAGTTCATCCCATTCTCCTATACTGCGCCTGCGTTTAGAGGAAATGAGGAGTTTCAAATTACTTTTATATAACTCCCAAATGTGTATGTGTTGAGGGGGCAATGATTTATCTTATCTGGAGGGCTGCTTTATGTTAACCTTTCAGGATCTAACCAAATGCACTCCACAACCTGCCCTAAAGGTAATATTGTGCACTGGCATTAATACATACAGTACTTTCTTGTAAGAGGCATGCATAGGTAAACCAAAAGTTAACTGACTGAACACAGTTGCACCCATGTTATAATGAATTTCCCAAAATGAATAAAGTGGTTAAAAAAAACAAGGTCTCAAATTGTAAGCAGTATCGTTGCCGTTGTGTTAGTACTATGTAGACAATGTCTGGGTTATTAAAAATAAAACAAAAATAAATAAAATCTCATATTGTAGCTTATTCAACATTTTGTATACAGCTGGATAGCATCATAATATAGTAACGTCATACAGTATGTACCTCACATAGTGTCACCACTCTATGAGTAGTATGTTGCTTCACGCATGTTCCCCTGATTTTTCTCCCTTGCTCAATGCATATATTATTACATAGACAATGACAGCAGAAAAAGACAAAAGGTCTATCTAGTCTGCCTAGACTCCTTATCTGCCCCAGGAGTTACTGACCTTACAGAGCACCCCCTGCTCCCCTCCTAATGCTGCTGACCTGAGCAACCATCAAGCCCTTCTCCCATCCCAGCCATGCCTGAAACCATTTATGGTCTTGATACCTACACCTCTGCTGGAAGACTGTTCTACAGCTTCACCACCCTTTCCATAAGACATAATTTCCTCACATCCCTCTTAAACTTTCACCTCTCCAGTTTGACTCATGACCTCAGATTCTGGTTTGTCAGAACATGTTTGTTTACAGTCCTTGATCAACTCCCACTGCATCTTTCATCACGAGTGGCTGCATTGTTTGGGGTGTTCTAAAGTTCAGGAGTATACTGTAAGAGTAGGTCAAATATTTGAAACAAAACAACTCTGGGTATAGTAACACCATTAGCATGCATTTCAGTTCTACTATTAAAGGAGCAGATAAAACAATCAGCAACATTAATGAATTTTAGAAAAGGTAAGCAGTTAGAAAGCATGGGTTTTCAACTAGAAATAATATGATATAAAAGGGCTGTAGTGACCCCTTTAAAATAAAAATTAAGGGAGGAAAAACAGAAGCGGTCCTGTTCGTATCCATCTCTGTCATTAATAGGGTCAGTTTTTATTCTTCCTTGCACTGGGTGTGCATGAAGGATCACCACCACCATGACTACTATAAAACTAATGCGGCTAACATTTTTAGACTCCCTTTCACCACTGTGACTAAGACATTTTGATGAATGTAACTGAATGTGGCTGGTATTGTCACATCCATCAGTATGTTTGGCCAATTGGTGCCATGCAGCAGAGCAATTTTTGTCTTCACAAAATCATGAGCAAAACCTGCTAGAGAGTGCAAGTTCACTTACTGCCCTTTGAGAACATCATACCTGTCAGTCCGGTTCTGGCACCAAACAGTGGAGAATGTTTGGGTCACGCAGACAGAGAAGCAGCATCAGACCATGTTTGTAGTGTGGCTGATTCAGTTCACAACTGGTTAAAACACTGGGTGCATTTTAGCCAGTGGCTAATTTTAGACCCTAGCATTTACTCAGCTAGCATGAAGCAGCACTGGACCATTTGCTGGATGTGAGGAAATATTTAGTACCCCTCCCACATCGTATTCATTACACTTTGGAGTTGGACAATAGCAATTTCTATTGGTTCATACTCATCACAGCCCATTGTAGGAATCAGGAACCTAGAAAACTAGACATATATGTATGGGGATAACTTAATGATCATCGTACATGGTTATGAGACAACTATATATGGACGTACAATGTCTCCTGGTGTCTCAGAATTCCTAGTAATAACTCCCAAGTATTAGAGAAAACACTGTTGGAAACAAAAGCAGTAAGTTATCAGTTTTACAGCTACAGTGTTATGTAGAGGCATGCCATCAGACTGTACATGGCTGGCAGAGTATCCGGCATCCTCTGCACACTATCCACAGGAAAATAGAGGTACCCAGCTATTACTGAGCTTGCTACACCTAGCTGTCTCAACTTCTGTATCCTCCATTTCCCATTTGATTACTGTGTTTATGCAGCATAATACGACATAGAAACATAGCATTTTATGTCAGATAAGGACTGCTTGGTCCACCTAGTCTGCCCATTCCTAGATAAGCTGCAGATCCTAGTTAACCAACAGCCTACTTCCTCCTACCCCACTTTAATTGTCTTATGTCTGTCCCATGCATTCTTGAATTCCCCACTGTTCTTGACCCCACAACCTCCTCAGGAAGGCAGTTCCATGTGTCCACCATGCTCTCCGTGAAACAATATTTCCTCACGTTGCCCTGAGCCATCCCCTCTATCTTCAAATTGTGCCCTTGTTCTTGCACATCTCTTTTCTGAAAGATTCTCCCCTCTTGGACTTTGTTGATTCCCTTGAGATACTTGAAAGTTTCTATCATGCCCCACCCCTTTCCTCAAGGGTATACATATTAAGCTCCTTTAGTCTCTCTTCATATAGGTTTCTGTTGCAGATCCTGCACCATTTTTGTTGCCCTCCACTGGACCACCTCCATCTTGTCTATGTCCTTATGGAGATGGGGTCTCCAGAACTGCATGCTGTACTCCAGATGGGGTCTCAGCAACTGTTTGTACAGAGGGCTAACAACTTCCTGTTTTCTACTGGTGATGCTCTCCCTGTGCATCCCAGTATCCCTCAGCCCTCCTCACTGCCTTAGTTTAGTTTATTGATCGGCAAAAAGCCATTACAAGCAAATAGCAAACATATAGCAGAATGACCATAGTACAAAACATATCTCAATATAAACAGTATAAATCTCACATCAGGAAAGACATAAATTACAATTAAATTATATATACGTTCATTCAATTATCTGTTACACTTCCCCATACTGATAACAATTACAAGGCTAGTGTTTTATCTAAATATTACATAATAAAAATATTTGCAGATCTTATCCTTTTTATTACTTGGACCCAGAAAAGCCTATTCAGAAAGACATTCGTGGTAATATATCATATTTCTTTTCCTTATTTTAATGATTTCAAGTTAGATATACAGCAAGCCTAGTTAGCATATCAACATTTTTCAGAATTCAATAATAAATCCAGCAGGAATCTATAAAGAATATTAGATGTGCCAATTAGTTCATTCAAATGTTTAATACGTGCACTATGTTACCATGGGCATCTTTAAAAATAACGTGTTCCAGATTCTCAAGCGCAGTCAAAGAGCAGAAACACAAATTGACAGATTTTTATTTTGACCATATCTTGTAGTCAAAACATTATTAGGGAAAACCTCAAATCTATACTGTGTCAGTATTTATCTATATGTTGGTTCTCTCACTGCAATCAGATAGTACTTAAGAGAATGTTCAATTGTATTCTTAACCAACCAACAAGACGTCTTAATCAATTTGATCTTTGCAAGATCATTATTTTTAACACAGTTTTGTATAAATTTCCTAATATACTCAACATATGAGATAGAAGTATCTGTATGTTGCTCCACCCAACTTTTAACTGATATAGATAAAATTTTGTTAATAGGGAATATACCGAGCCAATGCATTCAGTTTGTGTATGTGAAAAAGATGCTCCTTTTCCCTTAAAGCAAAGAAGAGTAAAGAATCTTTGGGTTCAGTTTGTAATTTGATCCAGTATGAAATAATTCACTCCTGCATCAACCAAGCAAAACTAATCTGGCCTAGTTGTGACCTAACCAGAACATTTAATGTACTGGCCGAATTCTTAACAATTGTTTGTATATTTTATTTAGTACAGAGTCAATCTTGTTTGGATTTTGCAGGCTCAGACGCCAGCAGCATAAGCTGCTTGAGATTTTAGTTTTGCATTAATAACCTTTTCGTGGGAGCCACAGTTTTACCACCATACAATGTATTAAATCTTTTAAAAGTTTACCTGAGTTCACTAACTTTTAACTGTTGTAACAATATGCTTGTTCCATTTAGTATTACTTGCAAAAAATACCCTTGATATGTAAATTCAGTAGTAAAATCCAATTTACTTCCCCTAGCCTAAGAGATCTATATTTTGACTTATTTCCAAACACCATGATTTTTGTTTTATTTGGATTCAGCCTAAGATTGTGTATTTTGCGCAGTCCTCTAGCTTGTTCAGGGATCTCTGCAAACCACTCCTACTAGTAGTTATTATGGCCAGGTCATCGGCATATGCCAACACAGGCATATGTCTTTTTCCAATATTTTTAATTTTTATTTATTTATAAACTCTCGGATTACAAGTACCTTTGAGCATGAACTGCTCATTTACAAAGGTTCCATGTCAAAGGATGTAGGGTAACATATATACAAGGTTAATGATGATTACAAACTTAACACATAGATTACTAAACATTATTTATACAGTCAAAAGTGAAGATACACAACATAATCCAACTTAACAGATTTCAGGGTGAACAGAATATGGGGTAGGATGGAGTGAGGAAGAAGCTGGCAGGCTAAGGGCCATTGTCAGAGGGTAGGGGTGGGTGGCAAGGTGTGGGTGGGGGCTGGAGGCCCCAAGAATGAAAGTGCCAGTTGAGAGGGATGGGTGGTTGGGGAGCAAAGGGTGAGAGGGGAGGCTGGTGCCAATCGTGTGAGGCGAAACTTACTGAAACAATACTTGCTAGATGAAAAGATGGATTATCTAGAGCAACAATGATGTCATTTAAATAAATATTAAAAGATTGGGGCAAGAACACAGCCTTGCCTGACACCTGATTTGTCCTAATTTTTTCAGTTAGTGCTCCTAAGTATATTTAATCTGTGCCCATATATTTATATGTAGTCTCTTAATGAGTAGTATAAGATCCTGATCAGCTCTAACTACACATTGTTTCCCAAAGCAATGAACATAGAACAGTATCAAAAGCAGACAAGAAGTCCACATATGCTACAAAAATAGACTGCTTCTTAATTTTAGTATACTTTTCTATGATGTGATTAAGTAAAAAATTTGCGTCAATGTACCGTACCTTTTTTGAACCCTGCCTGCAAGTCAGATAGGACTTTGTTGTCTCCAACTAAACTAAAAATCTATTGAGTAAGACTTTCACAAAAATTTTAAGTAGTGTCAAGCAGACTGATAGGTCTAAAGTTTTCAGGGCCCTTCAAGGATCCCTTTTATGAATTGGGATAACATGGTTTCCTAACCAAGAATCAGGTATATCAGCATACATAACACGTTTATTAAGACAACTCTCTAAAACAATGTCCCACCAATCCACATCCGCTAGTAGTAAGTCAATTGGAATTCTATCAGGGACTGGAGCTTTATTTTTAAAGCCTTCTATTGCTATTCTCATCTCCTTCTGTGTAAACCATATAAAAGACTTACTAATTTCCATGGTATCTAGGCTTGCAGGCAAGGTATTATCAAAAAAAGCACTGAGTAATATTTAACCCAAGTTTCAGGGAAATATATATATATCATAACTTCTTTTATAATTGTTTGTGCTCATTGCAACAAGGACCCAGTATTGTTTAGCATTCTTTTCCTCAATCACTTGTAACATAGAATTCCATAGTTCTTCTTGATGACATATCCGTTGTGTATTAATGTATTCCTCATATAATTTCCTGCAATTATTTAAGTTTCTTAAATTTTGTTTTGTTGGATTTCTTTTACCTGTCTAGTAGTAGCAGTTATCATTCTTTTTGTTCCTGCAGTGCTTAAAAAGTTAGCATATATTTTACTATGAGAGTTTTCCTTGGTATTTTGTTTTCCTTTATTTTTTTCTTATTTTGTTATTCCTCACACAATTTATATTACAAGGTTAAAACCTCATATATGAGCCCTGATTTGCATCATTTTACTTTCTCAGTAACAGCCCCACAAAACATTTCACTAAGCAAAGTAACTGAGTTATTTGTCAGTTGAGCCCAGTTTATTTTATTGTTTGTTATCTCTATTTATTCAGTTGGTCCTATATTATTTATTATTGCAGAGTTCCTGTAAACATAGAGGGCAGTGATCACTCTCAGATCTTGTCATAACCTTAAAATCCAAGGGTGGAATGTTCAGACTGCGCCAGGCAGTGGCGCAAGCCTGGGTGCAGCGCAACTGGGCTGAGCCATGGCATGGACCAGGCGATATTCAACAGTGCTGCGCCATTGCTCAGCACAGTTGAATAAGGCACTGAGGGTGCATGCACTGCACGCGGTGCAATGGCACAGCACTAGCGCAAGTGGCAGAAGGGGAGCAGGGGCTGCGCTACGCAAGTGTGGTTGTGCTAGGTGCAGCAACTGTGATATTCAGCTGTTAGCATGCAAATTAGACCATTATGCATGAAGGTGGAAAATAGGGCCATTTGCATGTTATTATGGCCCCATTTGCATGCAGTGTGCCGATCCCTCGTGATTTGTAACTGGCACCCTGCCAGGTTGCAGTTGTCAGGAGACAAACACCCTGCTGCCTCGGCAGGCTCCGCCTCCAGTTCGCCTGATCATGGGAATATGTTAAATCAATCCCTAGTGGTCCAGTGGATCAATCCCCATCGCCTGATTGCAGGCATATGTTAGATTAATCCCGTGGTCTAGTAGACCACTTCCCATTGCCCGATCATGGGCATATGTTAAATTAAACCCTGATGGTCCAGTGGAACCCCCGTTGCCTGATCATGGGCATTCGCACAGAGTACCTCTCCACCCACCCACTGAGGCCCCACCACCCACCACCCTCCCCAGTCAGCGGCAGGTGGCAGCACCCCGCCCGCATGCCACCAGGCCGCCCACCGACTGACAGCGTACAGTAGGGTCTATACACCTATTAGTCCACTGCATGGGCCAATGGGCATAGAAACATAGAAACATAGAATCTGATGGCAGATAAGGACCACTTGGCCCACCCAGTCTGCCCATTTCCTACCTGATGGATAAGCTGCAGATTCTAGTTAACCAGCAGCCTACTTCTTCCTACCCCACCCCTAGAATTGCCTTATGACTGTCCCATGCATGCTTGAATTCCACCACTGTTTTTGACTCCACAACCTCCTCTGGAAGGCCGTTCCATACATCCACAACCCTCTCTGTGAAAAATACTTCCTTAAATTACCTCTGAGCCGCCCCTTCTATCTTCAAATTGTGCCCCTTGTTCTTGCACACCTCTTTTTGAAAGATGCTACTCTCTTGGACTTTGTTGATTCCTTGAGGTACTTGAAAGTTTCTATCATGTCCCCCTCTCCTCCTTTCCTCGAGGCTATACATATTAAGCTCCTTAAGTCTCTCTTCATAGTCTTCCAGTGCAGACGCTGCACCATTTTAGTTGCCCTCCTCTGGACAGCTTCCATCCTGTCTATGTCTTTGCAGAGACTGGGTCTCCAGAACTGCATGCAGTACTCCAGATGGGGTCTCACTAGCTGTCTGTACAGAGGGATAATAACTTCTTGTTTTCTACTGGTGAGGCCTCTCCCTATGCATCCCAGTATCCCCCAGCCCTCCTTGCTGCCCTCTCACATTGCTTGCCCACCTTTAGGTCATCTGATATGACTACCCCCAGGTCCCTTTCCATTTTGTTGTTGTTAGTATCTCACCCCCATTGTGTACTCTTCCCTGGGTTTTGTTTCCCAGGTGCATTACCTTGCACTTCTTAGCATTGAATCTAAGCTGCCATACATTTGACCATTCCTCTAACCTTGCCAAGTCCCTTCTCATCCTTTCACAAAATTCTATACCCAGTAGGTTTCAATTACCTTAATAATCAAAGTTTTAGTTTCATAGTAGTTCCCTATATATCTGGTTAATACCAAATATAGAGAGAGTGAACCCTGAAAATTCCTCATTTTCTGGGCCAAAGTCCATTATGTCATGCATTGAATACCTTCTGACCAAAAAGTTAATGACCTCAATTTGCATTGTTAAACCAAAATTAGTCACTTTGTTAGTAGCCATGGGATAACCCAGGGTGGGGGCTGACCAAGCGAGCAGACACGAAGACCGTTAGGCCTATTCTGCTGGCATTTTAGTATGTTAGTGTGCAAGAAATAGCGCTCTAAGGATCTGGAATTTCTCCACACATAATGTGCCACTCTCTCACTTTTAAATACCAAAGAATGATGTCCTCCCACTCAAGTGCATTTACCCTAAAAGCATCCAGTATATCATCATCTAATAAATCCAAATCCAAAATCTCTGAACAAGTAAATGGCCCAAATTGATAAGAACTGGAGAATTTTCATTGTTTTCCCTGTCCACTCCTTTAAGGAGAACAAAGCTTGCTCTCTTAACAGGGGACTTCTCTCTTACTCGATCTTATCTGAATCTTAATAACTTGGTCTTTCACCAATAATGAGGCATCAGTAGAATGATATTCAAAGCTGACAGTTTTATTTACTTCTGCTATCATACTTTTTAGTATTGATACACTGTCAGATCCAGCTTAACACTCAGTCTTCTTCCCTAACTCACTATCTTTTCTGGGGACTATACCCCTCCTCCAAATCTTGGCGCTTCTGCTTGTCTATTGCTTTCTTTTTAATTTTTTTCTTTTCTTCTTTTGCCTCTTTTTCCTGTGCAGCGCATGGATAACTAACATCACACACCTTTGTAGATGGTATCATAGATAGAGAAGATTTGCACACTGGGACGTGAGATGTTCTGGTATCCCTGGTTTCCAGATCAGTCAAATCATATGCAACTGAAAGGGGGACACCCTTTCCCTATAGTCTTGTTTTCTTTGAAAGTTCAAAACATCCTCTAACCATGCTGCATGAATAGCTACCTCTGCTCTCAAAGGTCAAATTCATTTTCAACATCACAAGTTGTTCCATCATTATGATGTTATTTTCTGGATTGAATTTCTGCCTTAGACCTTGTTCTTTCCTTTTGTCCTCCACGCTGGTTCTCCCCTCGTTGTTCCCCTTAGCTTTCTTCTTAATCTTTTCAACCCTTCTGCTTCTCCTTTATGTCCAAATAAGAAACTTTGGGTTTCATTTTCTATATAATACAATTCCTGCTGCTAAGCAGCCCGAAAAGGAAAGTAAAAGCAGCTTCAAAAGTTAATAAAAGCCAGCTGGCAAGATTCACTGAGACGTTGGGTTGCAAAAATAAATACAGCAAGCTTTTCAAAATCTGAGCAGAGTGGGAAATAAAAAGCAGCAAGCTTTTTCAAAATCTGAGCAGAGTGGGAAATGAGAGAGCACAGATAATATAGCCAGGCAGAGAGGCCATCTCTATTGAAGTCTTAGCATCAAAAAACTCCTGAGACAATATGCTAAGTTCTAGATTCTAAATGCAAAGTGCTAAATGCACTAAAATTCTATACTGCAAGTGCTCCTCTCTCCCTCACTTTGTTTTCAGCTGCTGCTTCTGCTCAAGAAGGCTGGTGAGTGAATGAACCACAGTCCTGGAGCCTGCACTATATGCTCCAGGTCATGTGACTTGGGAGGCCAATAGAAAATCGGGATTAACTTCCTGGTTTTTTTACTTGATCCTTTTATTATATTTACTGTTTTATTTAAATTTAAATCTATGTTCTTTTATACCCTCTCCTACCCTCACTCAATCATAACATGAGTTCTCTCTTTTCTAAAAGATAACAGCAATGGAAACTTCGGTCAAGATCAATCACATCAGCAAAATAGCCACGCAATCCAACTCCTAAAAATAAAACTAAAAACAATTCACAATATCCAATACAAAACTAAAATCGATAGTATACAATTGTTTATTTGCAACTGGTTGCAATTGTTTTTAATTTGGTATAAACTTAATCCCCTCAGGAAAATCCCAAAGTTGCCAGAGTCACGCAGCATTTTCAAAAGAGAAAAACAACCAAGCTGCCTTGAACAAATCTTCATAAATGTTCTTGTCAATGTTCCTCAAACACAAATTGCAGTTTAAAATTAGAATCGCTGCATGGAACAGCAGAGAGTGTAGAAGTGAAGAGGAGAAAATGGGGCAATAACAGGCCCTTAGGCCCCCACAGATTTTACTGGCTCTTTCCCCAGTGGAATGTGGCTTCACCACAGCACAAGATTCCACTAATTCACTGGGGAGAGACCAGAGGACTGTACCCCTCTTCCTCGCTGTAACACACTATTCTCTGGTCCTCTTCCAGATAGTGGAACCAGAGCCAGTCTGGAAAGGTCAGCAAATTCCTTTTTCCTTTAATGGCAATGGTGGCATGCCTGTTAAAGACAAAATATAAGCTTCTGACTCCTGCTACAGGCGTTCCTCCTCAGTGTCTCAGCATGTCCACGAGTACTTCTTACAGTTGTGAAATTACTGCCTTCTCACATTGCTTGCCTATCTTTTGGTCATCTGATGTTTACCCAGGTCCCTTTCCATTTTGTTGTTGTTAGTACTTCCATTCCCCATTGTGTACTCTTCCCTTGGGGTTTTGATTCCTAGGTGCATTACTTTGCACTTCTTTGCACTGAATCTAAGCAGCCATACTTTTCACCATTCCTCCAACCTTGCCAAGTCCCTTCTCATCCTTTCCACACACCTCCTTGTGTATCAACCTTGCTGCAGATTTTTGTGTAGTCTGCAAAGAAGAATACTTCTCCTTCCAGTCCCTCCATAATGTCTCCTCTAAAGATATTAAACAAGGTCAGTCCCAGTGCCGAACCCTGCGGTACCCCACTAGTAACCACCCTTTCTTCAGAGTGTACCCTTTACTATTACCCTCTGCATCCTGTTGTCCAGCCAATTTGTTACCAGGCTACCACCCTGGTACCCAATCCCAGGCTCGCTAACTTGTTTATTAATCTTTTCTGTGGGACTGTGTCAGATGCCTTGCTAAAGTCTTGGCAGGCCATATCCACAGCCCTCCCTGGTCTACTACTTTGGTCACCCATAAAAATAACTCTATTAGATTCATCTGACATGTTCTTCCACTGTGAATCCATGTTGCCTTGGGTCCTGTGTCCGCTGCATCTAGATACTCGACAATTCTTTCTTTCAGAAGTGCATTATGTCTGCGATGCAGTTTACATTATCAACAGTGTGCATATTAATAATTTTACACTGTAGCCATTTGAATCACATGATCTATCTCTCATACATAAAAACATAGAAACTGATGGCGAGTAATGACTGCTGGGCACATCTAGTCTGCCCATATTTAATTATGTTCACTTTAGCTGCAGACCCAACTTAATCTACAGCACTGTCTCTTCCACCTCCTTCCATCCATGGTTGAACAGAATTGCAGTCACATTACAAGTGATTTTCCAAAATGAACTAATAAAAAAAACTAGGTCGCACATTGTAAAGAGCATTCTTAGCTACCTGTCATTGCTGAATAGACAATGTCTGCATTAGTAAAATAAATAAAATCCCATATTGTAGCTTACTTAATATCGGTATACAGCTGGGTACCATCAAATTACAGTAAATTCATACAGTATGTACCTATCATGGTGTTATGACTATGAGTAGTATATTCCTTCACACATGTTCCCTTGATTTTACTCCTTGTTCAATGCATATGTTATTACTGATTTGATTATCATGTCTGTGTAGCATAGTACAACATAAATTATTTGTACCATACCATTTACAGTATGGACATTGTGCATATTAATAATTTTACACTGTGTCCATTTGAATCACATGATCTATCTCTCATACATAAAACATAGAAACAGATGGCAGGTAATGACTGCTGGGCACATCTAGTCTGCCCATATTTAATTATGATCAGTTCTGCTGGAGACTGAACTTGATCTACAGCACCCATCCACCCACCCAGCCTTCCTTCCTTTGAAATCCACCACTGGTTTCACCCCACTGCCTCCCATGGAAGGCTGTTCTAGGAATCTATCACCCTTTCTGTAAAGAAATACTTCACATCTCTCCTGAATCTACCTCATTCCTGCTTCATATCATGACCCTTGTTCTGCAGCACCTTTTGCTCTGAAACATACCTCTCTTCTGTACCTTATTAAACCCTGTGAGTTATTTACAGGGCTCCATCATATTACAGCTCTTCCTCTCTGCCAGGGTGTGGATATTGAACTCTTTCAGTTTCTTCTCATAGGGCTTCTGATGCAGACCTTGCAACATTTTGACATTCCTCAGCTTTCTTCTTGACACTTTCACCTTTTCCAGTTGTTCTTCCTTCCTTCCTCACCTTTTTTCTTTGACTGCTCCCTCCCCTTCCTCCTTTGCTACCCCCACTTGGGATCTCCCTCTCTATCTCAGCCTGTGTGGCCCACTTTTGCCTCCCTGCTTCTTCCATTACCCCTCAACTACTTTAAATGTCCATCAAAGTAACATTTAAACCATGCACTGTGGACTATGGTTCCTTCCTTAATGGAAGCTGGCTGTCACCTTGGTATAGGCTCTTATCCTTCCAGGTTGGCTGTCAGTCCCCATTGTAGCTATACCTCTCCTCTCCTCTCTGCACCCTTCTTCTACCATAACTTGAAGGCCTTGGTATGGATTTCCTTCTCCTTCCCCACATAGTACAAGACACGCTCACTGCTCACATTTTAAACAAATGGGAAGCACAGAATCAACCAGATAAATGATCTAACTTTATCAAAATGAAATTTACACAAAGCTGACTACAGCAACTCATCTTTACTTTTATGCCCATGAAACACCCTTATAAGCTAATGCATTAGCAGCTGTAGTGGCTCTGACCAGATTTTGTTAATGTTGGATGGACTGAGGTGCTGGAAGGACAGATTATATTGGTAATTTGTTCTTGCCATTACCTCACTCTGCATTTGCTGTGCCTGGGACTGACAAGAAATAGTATGCTTGGCTAACTGCTCCAACTACACTGCCTGAAGAAACCCATTTAAATGAGAGGTGCTAGGACTGGGTGGTGTGAAAACTTGGAGCTTGTGTCACAATGATAACCTCATAGTTGAGAACATGACAACAAATCTTAGTCAAAAATGACTAGGATTTAATAAACAAGCATTTGTCAATGCTGAATGTTTGCTTGCTGGCATTGGCATTGGTAGTGTAGAAGTTACAGAGCTGCATAATAGGAATGGCAGTGAAGTATTGAACTGAAGCCAACCCCACCACCACCCTGCAGAGAGTGACAGGCATTGGGCTGTGCCTTTGGGTCGTCAGGCATAGCGGCCATGCCATTTCACCACACCCCACCCTGCAGACACTGACAAGTGTCACGGTGTGCCTTGGGGTCTTTGGCCTTATGCGCACCCCATTCCATCAGAAAATATGGTGAGATGGGTGCGGTATGGAGAATGGGGTGAACTTTGGGGCTGAAGAGTCCAAGGCATACCTCGATGCCTCTCACTGGCTGCAGGGTGTGGAATGGTATGAATATTACAGGCAAGAATCCCAAGTCGCATCCCTGATGCCTGTCATTCTCTACAGGTTGGGCATTATGGTTGGAAACCCTAATAACTCAGGCATTCGTTGGTATTTTCATTCCAAATTTTCAACATGGTTTTGTGACCCCACCTCATGAGCAGTGCCAATATCAGTTTGTTAACCAAAAGCTGCTTATGCACAGCGACTATGGCATTTAGCACCACAGGTGCAAAAACATTCAAACAGGATGTAAAAATGACAGCTGTACTGTTCATGAGGAGGTGTAAAAATGGCAATGTTGCAAATGTGCAGTAAAAATATTAAAAAATGGTGAAGTCACGAAGGCATAGAAACTGTGCAACGACACCGTAATGTAATTAGTTTGGGGATTTTTTATAGCAGATTGTCAACACAAGCATTTTGGGACCTCCGATCATGAACAGTGTCACTGTGATTTTCTTTATCTATCCCAAACAATGATTTCCCACAGTGGACACGCATTCTGCACTGAAAGTGTGAAACACATTCTGCCATGTTGTGGAAAATGACAGCTGTACTGTTCATAAGGAAGTGTGGAAAAATGCCACTGGTGAAAATCTGGATTGAAAATATTACAAAGTCATGAACTTCACGGTCGCGTGGAAACTTCGCCAATTCTCACTCGTAACACAGTCAGTTTATGGACTTTTGTCACCAAATTTTCAACATAGCCATTTTATGACCTCTGCTCATGAACAGTGTAACTGTGATTTTCTTAATCTGTCCCCAAACATTGCTTTTCGCACACCGACTGCACCATTATGCTACATGTGCGAAAACACATTTTTGGTGACATGTGAAAATGGCAGCTGTACTGTCTATAAGGAAGTGTAATAAAATGGCAATGTTGAAATCTGTGTACATTATACCCACGAATTTACAAGCGTATGAGAACTGTCAGTAACGACGCCAGAAACAGTCATTTTAGAATTTTTCCACCAAATTTTCAACATAGCCATTTTAAGACCTCTGCTCATGAACAGTGTCACTGGGATTTTCTTAATGTGTCCCATTACATTGATTTTGACAGCGACTGCGCCATTATCGCTACATGGAATGGAAACACATTTTGGGCAAGATATGAAAATGACATCTGTACAGCTCATAAGGAAGTGTGGTAAAATGGCAATGTTGAAAATCTGGGTGAAAATATTGAAAATTTGCAGACTTACAAGTGTGCATAGGAACTATGCAGCACGCACTTCAGTAAAACAGTCATTTTAGGAATTTTTCACCAAATTTTCAACATAGCCAATTTATGACCTCTGCTCATGAACAGTGTCACTGGGATTTTCTTAATGTGTCCTGTACATTGATTTTACACAGTGACTGCGCCATTATGCTACATGGCGGAAACACATTTTGGGTAAGATGTGACAAATGACAGCTGTACAGCTCATAAGGAGGTGTGGCAAAATAGCAATTTTGAAAATTTGGGTGAAATATTGAAAATTTGTGAACTTATGAGCCTGCGTAGGAACTACGCCAGCGCACACTAGTAAAACAGTCATTTTAGGAATTTTTCACCAAATTTTCAACATAGAATTTAAGACCTCTGCTCATGAACAGTGTCACTGTGATTTTCTTAATTTCCGTACATTGATTTTGCACACCGACTGTGCCATTGTGCACTACATGGAGGAAACACATTTTGGGTGAGATGTGAAAATGACAGCTATACTACTCATAAGAAGGTGTAGTAAATGGCAATGTTGAAAATTTGAGTGAAAATATTGAAAATTCATGAACTTACAAGCCTGCGTAGGAACTGCATAGCACACTCGGAAAACAGTCATTTTTATAATTTTCCACCAAATTTTCAAAATCGCTTCTTGAGAACCCACCTTATGAACACTGGCAGTGTCATTTCATTAATTGGTCCTGAAAGGTGATTTCATGCAGTGACTGCATAATCACCCTTGGAGCCGAATAACACCATGACAGTGACAGCATTCATGAAGGGGTCCCAAAAACCCCATTTGAAAATTTGGTGCAAAAATTTCAAAAATGCCTGAGATATGCAAGCAAAATTGAATAAACCCTATTCATTACATTATACAGCTTACTGGCATTTCCTCAGTTTGCGGTTGGCTTTGAAGAGTGCAGGCGTGTTCCCGATCCACGAAGATCATCAGCGCCAAGGTCGGAGGTAAGTATGGGGTGAGGGGGGAGTGGGGAGGCAGGAGTGCGCAGTGGGTGGGTGTGGGTGTGGGTGGGAGCAGAGACTGCGAGGACCATTTTAAGTTACAGGTGTTTTTTTGTTTAGGTGAAGACACGGGACGTTTGCCACTCTGGGGTGGGCTCCCAGCATGGCACAAGGACAGCTGGTGGGGGCCTGGAGCCGACGGAGTTGGGCACCCCCATTGGCAAAAGGCATTCTTGCCATGCTGGCATGGGCTCCCAGCATGGCACCCTGTACTGGGGGAGAAACAGTGGAGCCGGCAGAGTTGGGCACCCCTGTCAGCTATGCAATGGCGGCCCGCTGGGTGGGCACCAGTGCCCTATGTAACTGTACTTGGGGACAGCACACATTATGTGTGCATGTGTGTAGGGGAGCGCGCATGACCAGCAATATCTGGATCGCTGCTCACTGAAGCATAGCTCCCCCTTTCAACTGTACGCCACTGCATTTTGGAACAGTCATAGACAGCTCCAGCATGCATTATAGGACTGGGCGTGCCTACCAACACACTGACTGAATTGGAAGAGGCTGACACACCTCGAAAACTCCGATGATGGCACTATGTTTCTTGCACATCGTGCAAGCAAACATAAAAGAAGCTAGCTACATACAGAACTCATACTTTAAGTATCAGAAATGAACAAAAAATAATAGCAGAAACACTTCCACAATACCATCAGTAACCACTGTTATTAAAATTCCATTAATAACCCTTGATGGTCCTATTACCACAAACTTCCTGCCTGTATCTGGTTTCCACTGGTGACTGCCAGACACTTTCACCAATCTAATTCAGACCTCTTAGTGAATTCCTGTTATTACTCTCTTGAGTTTCTGCCAGGCCCTACCCAACCCATCCAGCAAAATATGCTAAGTGTCCCAGCTACTACTGTATAATCAGTGTTACATTTTACTCTATGCAGTCAACACTCTGTACATTTAAAGCTAATTAGAAATAGAAACATAGCATTTGATAGAAGAAAAAGGCTCTGCAGCATCAGTCTGCCCATTCTACCTACTCTACATTGTCCAAAGTGGTCATTCTTCTCTTATCTGTTGACCCTAACTTGCTAATAAAACTCACTTACTATAGCCTTGTGCATGTTCTACCTTATTTGAATCCCTCACACTATGTTGGCCAATACTATTTTCTCTGGCAGCCTGTTTTACTTGTCACTACCCTTTCTGTGAAAAAGTGTCCTGAAAGACTCTTCCCAGGCCAGTACAAGTAAATTCCCCTGCATGCTTATGCTCATGCTTGACAGGCTGTGGTGGTCTGGGATGAGAATGAAAGGAAGGCACCATGAAAGAAGGAAACAAGGAGGGACAAGTTAGCAACTGACAGGGTAAAAATGGGAGGGGGAAGGAAGTGGCAGGGAATGTCCTGGAGTAAACAAAAGGGGTGCAGAGTTCAGGAATCCAGGAGATGATGGGTTACTAGGAGAGGAAGAGAGGAATGGAATAGGTGAGAGACAGAGGAGTATGGGGAGAGGGATGAGTATGGGGACATTCCAGCAGGGCAGGGGGATAAAGGGATAGTGGGGAGGAGTGGAGAGGGGTGACTGGGGAAGGTCAGGAAGAATGCGAGAAAAAGCCAGGTAAGGGTGGCAGAGGCACCCTCTGGGTCAGTGCATGAAAAATCACTGATAGTATATGGGGACTCTATTATTAAAGGGATTCACTGGTTAAGAAGGGAGTAGCTTTTAATGAGAGGTCTTTTATGTGAGCCAGGATGGAGGCGAGCAGGGCACTTCAAAAATTAAGGAATGCATTTGGCTAATTGGGGAACCTCACCTGGTTTTACACCTTGGCACAAATGACCTGGTGGGGAGGAGGTGGGAGGGTGCAGAAGAGAGTGATGGAGCTAACAAAAGAGTGCAGGGATGGTCAATTCCATAGCTTTTTGGAAGTTCTGCCAGTTCACTGCCAGTACAGCTAGACAATTGAGAATCAAGACTTTAACCACTGTCTAAGGCAGTGGTGCAAGAGGAAAGCTACGATTGTATACAGTAGGTGATTGGGGAGACACATGGTGGACCAGCATCTGTATGTGAGGGCAGGTTGCATATAAATAATGAGAGGCTAGGTTATTGAGGGGAAGCTGTGGGGATACATAGATGAAATACTAGGGAGTGCTTTAAACTAGGAGGGGAGGCGAAGATAGCTGTAGCCCAGTGGGAATGGCAGGAGGAACTGATCTAGCCAGGAATACCAGCTTTTAGGAATCTTTGTGGGTGCTCATTGCCAGTAGGTAGTAATTTTCCTGTGACCAGGTTCCCCAGTGCTTTTTTTGCAGGCTGCCTCAAAAATTGAAGGTGCTAAGTCAACTTTGTGGGTGCTTGAGCACCCAAGCACCATGGAGTCAGCTCTATGGATCTAACTCACCTCCCCCACAGCTGGGAGCAAGAGAAGCCAGAAGGAGGGAAAGGGGAGGTGTTTGCTCACAAATGGCAGGAGTCTAGGTAATAAGATGGAGAACTGCCATGAATTTGGCAGAGGATGATCTGGACCTAATTGCACTTACAGAGACCTGTTGTACTGAAAACCACAGGTGGGAGGTGGAAATACCAGGGTATTACTCTACAGAAGGAACAGGACAGGAAAAAGGGGAGGGGCTGCCCTTTATGTAAGAGGGATTAGAGCAATGGTGTGCGGGGGTGGGCATGAACCAGCAGAGACCCTATTGGTCACTTTAAGCAAAGCAGGGGAAGGCAGTAAGGTAGGGGTGGAAACAGGCTACCAAATGAGAGGAGGAAGTAGATAGACAGATGGGTAGGGAGATACAGAAATGGCCAACAAAGAGAAGTCGTGGTAGTGGGAGATCTAAATCTACCAGACATGGATTTGAAATCCAGGCAGCATCCACAGTAAGGAGTAAAGAGTTGTTGGAGGCCTTGCAGGAAGTGTTTGTCAGTCAGCTGAGCATGGAACCTACTGGGGGGTGCAGTACTAGACCTGATTATGACAAATGGGGACACTGTTGAGGGTGGAGGTTGGGGAAAATTTGGGCGACAGTGACCATAGCACAGTAAGATTTAGAATTAGAAGAAGGGCTGGTTAAGAGCAGTTCAAATATTAAGGTACTACACTTTAGAAAGGCAGATTTTAGGAGGATGAGAGCAATGTTGCAGGAGCAGCTAGTAGGGAAGGAGGACATGGAGGATGTGGAGGAGCTATGGGAAATTAAAGAGGACTGTGAGGCAACAGAACTATGCGTTAGGATGGTGAGCAAGAATAAGAGGGGAGGAAATCACTTTGTTTCCTAGCAAAGTGAGGAATGCAGTTGAGGAGAAAAGGAGGGCATTCAGGATATATAAAAGCATCTTAGAGGAGCAAACATACAGGTATATAAGGAAAAACTGAAGGGCGTGGGTAAGGTGATCAGATGGGAAAAGATAATAGAAGAGCACATAGCAAGGGAGGCAGAAGGAGGGATAAGAAGTTTTCAGATATGTCAGCAAGAGAAGGAAGCAGAAGCACGGATTATGAAGCTCAAAGGGAAAGGGGAGGGCACTGGTTGAGATAGATATAGAGAAAACCAATGTCCTGAATGAATACTTCACATCGGTCTTCATGGTGGAGGAGGTGAAAGGGTAGAAGCTGGAAAACATGGGAAGGATGGCTAGTGAGATGGACTCAAGTCCTTTCACAGAAGCCAGGATATTGGAAGAAATAGGAGCGTTGCAGACAGATAAGGCGATGGGTCAGATGGGATTCACCGAGGGTACATAAAAATTAAAACAGGGTTAGCAAGACCACTCACAAGGTTATTTAACCTGTAACTGCACATGGAAGGGTTCTTGGGGACTGGAAAAGGGCTGAAGTAGTGCTGCTACATAAAGGGGAGGATGGGAGGGCGAGAACCACCACCCGGTTAGTCTTACCTCCGTGGTTGGTAAACTAATGAGTCATTTATTGGGAAAGGCTGACAACATATCTAGAAGGGAAAGCCTCCTAAATGTCAATCAACATGGATTCACAGGTGGTAGATCCTGCCAGACCAACTTGATTGAATTCTTTAACAGAGTGATGGAAGTATGGGACCAGGGTGGGGTAGTGGACGTGGCCTACCTGGACTTCAGGAAGGCCTTTGACACCATCCCCACAGGAGGCTGATAGGCAAAGTAGGCAGCTTAGGAGTGGGGAGCAAACTCACAAACTGGGTAGAACTTTGGCTGGAGGAGAGACACAGTGGGTAGTGGTGAATGGAGTGCTCTTAGAGAAAAAAAGGTGACAAGTGGGGTCCCTAGGGGTCTGTGCTGGGACCCTTACTTTTCAACATATACATAGGGGACATTGCAGAAGGTCTACAAGGGAAGGTGTGTCTGTTTGCAGATGACATGAAGATATGTAGTAATAGGGTTGACACTAGGGAGGGGTGGAGGGTATGAGGGAAGATCAGGCTAGGCTGGAGGAGTGGTCAGAAAGGTGGCAGCCGCAGTTCAATATAAAAATGCAGAATTATGCATATAGGGTGTAATAACCCAAAGGCAGAATACTGGCTTGGGGAGGAACTAGAGGTAACAGAACAGGAAAGAGACCTGGGATCTCTATTTCAGACAACATGAAAATCCGGAGTAAGTGCAACAGAGCAGCAGGAAAGGAACTCAGTATGCTGGCATGCATAGGAGGGATTCTACAAGCAGGAGGAGGAGGTGATCATGCCACTATACAAAACCATGGTCAGACCACACATGTAATATGGGATCCAGTTCTGTAGGTTATACTGGCAAAGGAACAAGGACAAGCTGGAAAGGGTTCAGAGAAGAGCAACCAAATTGAAGGGGCTGCAGGGAAGTCATATGAAGAGAGACTGGGGGCTGGGCCTGTACAGCTGGAGGACAGGGGAGGATATGGTGGAGACATTCAAGTACCTGAAGGGCATAAACAGGGTGAGAGTCAACAGCATGTTAAGAATGAGTAAGAATGGCCAGCCGGTGGTGCTGAGGTTGAGGCACTGGACACTACACCTCACGGGTGACCCGAGTTCAGGTCTGAGCTCAGGTGCGAGTCGACAGAGGAGGGTTGAGGGCACGTGCCCTTGTGGTGCTCTCCTCCCGGGAGGAGGGTTGGGGAAGGCCTGGCATGTCAGCATCCCTGGTGGAGACTAGGGGCACTGCAGCATGCTGGGCAACGGGTTCAGCGTGGCCGACACAGGCAGAGCTGCCATGCACCAGAGCATTGGGTATGCACCACACATGGGGATCTCAGAACAAGAAAAAACCTGGACCTTAGGGTGGCGATGGCACCAGCCCCATGCCCACTGCCAAGTCCGTCCTGGACAGACCTTTCAGTTCCTCCCCTGGGCCCTCACCAAGCAGCTGGGAACATTGTCTGTAAGTCTTGCCAAAGAGGACGGGTGGTCCCACCCAGAGGGTCAAGCTGGGGGACCAGTTGCAAGAGTGAGGGGGACAGAGGAGGCTTAGACAGGGGACTTCAGGATGGTCAGGATCCAGTTGAATGCCTGAGATAGGCTTCTTGGTCTATGAACCAGAGGAAAGAAAGTTAAAAAAAAGAATGAGTAAGAACAATTCCACTAGAGGGCATACCTTCAAACTGGAGGGGGACGATTCAGAGGAAGTTCTTCACAGAAAGGGTGGTACAGCCATGAAACAGACTGCTGGAATGGGTGGTTGGGGTGGATACAGTGGACAAATTCAAAGAGCCTGGGATACGCACGTGGGGCTAACCGACAGAAGGTAGGCTGGGAGTGGAGGCGGGGGTCTTCCTGGAGGGGTGATTTCAGGCAGACTGGATGGTCCTTGGGATCCTTTTCTGATGGAATATTTCTATAAGTCTATGATAAAACTTCCTTGCATGATACCCTGTTGATTCCACGAGGTATTTGTATATCTCGATCATATACCCACTCTCACTTAGCTCCAGGGTGGACATTTTGAGGCCCCTCAGTCTCTCCTCATATATCTTCTCCTCTACCTACTGTAATAGTTTGCAGTGTTTAACAGTAATTTGTATTGTACACTGCTAAATACTTTCTTGTTTTTCTTTCCAGGTCAATCATGTTTTCAAATATGCTTTGATCATTTTTGATAAATTATTAACCTAGCTTTAAAGTGCATTAAATTTACATTATGCTCCTGTCTCCTTAGCCTCTGTGCTTCCTTCTTTTCATAATTCTTGTCATTCCATGACATCCTTTACACCATTTCATGCTATTAGTCTAAATGTCCAGAGTGGTATGACAGGTTATAAAATGTTTGGCCAGTATGAAAAGGTGAGCAGTAGCTCTAAGAAGAGATGGATTTGAGGCACTATAATTGCAAGGCAATGCAAAATTAGTAAACCTTTTAACTGACAATTAAGCAATAAGGCATGACCAGGGTAAGATTAACAGTTTGTTAATCACCCCAAGTGTGTAATGTGGCATGAGGTGCAGCTGAGTGCCACATTGCCCTAGAGGGTGATTGACTGTTAATCTAACTCTGGAAGTGCCTTATTGCTATTATAAAATGATTCCCCAAAAGTGCTAAAAGTGTACTTTTGATTGTTTTCCTTATTGAAAGGGAGATTTTTAATAAAATAGTTCTTCCACCAGCAGTTTAAGAATGCGGTTCAGAGTCAGAATGCATCATTCTAGTCATTCAACAGTGATAGAGAATGGAATGCTGATAGGGAGAATTAATCTGCAACCTTGGAGATGGCAGCTCTCTACCTGTTGCACCAAACATGAAAGTATCTCAAAGAGGGCAATTAGCTCACAGCAAGATTGTAAATAAAAGATGAGCGACTGTAAGGAAGTAACAGGCACAGTGCAAGAATGAACTATAAAAAAATAATAATGCGTTGGATGGATTACAGAAGGTTTGGAATTTTTGGACAATAGCAGAACATTTTAATTAGATAAGATAGATTTCTAACACTGTCTGTGGTCCTGAGGCAGTGGCGTCATAGCTACAAAACTATCACCCTGGTCTGATTGGTGTAATTTAAATAAAAAAGCATATAGCTTTCAAAAGAATTTTTGATTCAGTGGAGTTCATCTTTTTATATTGTGAGGCACCTTGGTTGTTGATAAGGCACTTAATAAATAAAATGTTATTTATTTATATATATATATATATATATATATATATATATATATATATATATATCTCAAGTGATTATGGACTACCTTTTTGTATTACCCAATATCTAGAATGATAAAACACTGGGCAACCTGAACCACCTCTGATAGATTTGCAGGAAGAATTGATGTGCCATGGTGATCAGGCTGTGCGTGACAGTGTAACAGGGATTAACGTAAGGCTGTCAGAATGCTAATAACCAATCAGATTGCAGCATTTCTGAGACCCTTTTGTAATAGTTCATTTTCCATCATTATTCTCTTTGATTTGGTCAAAAGCAATCCATTTCCGTTACTGACTCTGACCTCATTTTGCCCTCTTTGTCTGCAAAGGTTTCTACACTGTGGCCCAAGCTGTCTGAAACCATATCCATACCTCTTGTGACCTCATGGACTCCTCCCTTTTCTTCAAATCCCATTGTAAAACCCATTTTGTATCCCTTTTCTATGGCTGGTGACTTCTCTTCTTCCTAATCTCTCTCACCTAGTTTCACTGCCCTGATCTCTCTCAGTGAGAATGGAGGATTAGATGAAACCTACATATCTGATATTTTTAATTATTATTTCATTATGTATTGTATATATTGCATTTCTGCACTTTGCTTTCCGTAGGGTTTGTATTGGAGTTCCATGCTGTGCTATCCTTTATTGTGTTTCATATTGTTGGTCTTCATTGTTATTTTGCATCTGCTCTCACTCAAGAGTTTTGTAAAGCATTTTGGGATACTGCATTGTGAACATGGCTATTATAAAGCTATAAAATGCTACTGTAGGGGCTCTTCAAATAAAGAAGGGACAAAGGAGTCACAGGGCAACTCTAACCATTCTCTTTGCATATCCTCAAGAGCTTTAAGGATTCCTTGTTTGTTCTGCAAATCAACATAATGAAGACAGTACACTAGCCTAGATAGATCTGACATATTCTATAAATATGGAAGAGCACTGTTCTCATCAAGTTTAATAGATGATTCTCCAGTACATCTGTACATGGCTGTGATAGCCCCTCTGGATTGGTGACTGTCTTACTTATTTAGAAAGTAAAAGACATCTGTGGATTTTTAAAAGTTATCCCTTGATAGTTGCCTAAGTCTTCCTTTGAAAAAGTAGCTTCATCAGCATCATGAAAGTCATGCAGAGCAGGAATGTTATCACAAAATAATACAACTGCATAGTCTACGTGGCAAAATTGATGGAAGTGAGAGATTAAAGTCTAGAATAGCACAACTGCATAATCAGCATGTTGGAAACACACAATTGCAAGTGTTCATCAAGAACTTGCTGCAACTGCTCCTTTGCCATACACACAAGCACCAAGTTGCTAAAAATACCACCAACAGCTTAATCTGGTTCAAGATCATTTGCCATTCATCTGTATCCCCTCCCCGGTCGTGCCTGAAAAGAGGCAGGATTTGTCTAGTGCACTTACCCGGTCAACAAAAAAAAAAAAAGTCTACAAAATGCTTCATTAAAAGACACAAATTAAAAATGAGACAACAAATAAAGCAACTGTATTAAACAATGCAAACAGAAATAGTAGCAAAATTAGATGCAATTGCTTCATGAAGAAATAAGCAAGTTACAAATGGAACACAAAATTATTAGAAATCCAGGGTGTCACAGAGAGTGCTGCATTTACTGTGCTCTTTTATATAAATGCATAGCTTTTATTCATAAAGTTATGAAAAGGCTCATTATCACCTAAAAAGCAATGGACATGCAAGAAGAAATTATCATCTTTAACTAAAGGTGATATGCCACTAAAGTAGGGTCCAACTGATCAGTTTCTTTTAAACTTTTGTTTACTGAGTTTCATAGAAATTCAATACACATGTTCCTGGTACAGTGTTATACAAAGGAACACAGTACAATATAGGACCATATTCATTGATTTATACAAGTATTTTTTCAACCCATACACTTCAGTTGCCACACAAGGAGGGTGAAAACAAAACAGATAAAATATATACCCCATAATACAGCCCATTAGCAATGAAGGGTCAGACATATTCTTATTGAAATGTCCAACACTATAAGTCCTGTACAAATACACCATGGTTTAATTAGCTGAAAAGGCTGCATAATTACCATACCCAAAATGCTGCTATTTTGGCATATGTAGTCTTGTAGCATTGTTTATTGGTAGTAGTCATTTAAGGAGAGAGGAAATGAGAGCCAGGCATTTGTTTGGCTCAATAGTTTCAGTAAAATATTTAGACATCATTAGTACATAACTGTTTTATTTTATCATGTTGTGTATGATGCCTTTTTGGTACAGTATACTGTAGATATTAACATCAAGCAGGTGTTTCAAATCCAGGGTGGTAGTTGCTGTATGTATTGCTTTTGGAAGGGATCCTATTTCCATCTGATCACTTTCTGACCAGAAAGTTACAGCATGGGAAATGTTTGAGGTATGGCATGGGTTACATGCCAGCTGTAGCTCAGGTGGCATTCCACAGCACCATCATAATGCCTTATTTGTTATTGCTGCAGTTGCCAAACTCAGTGGCATTCATTAACATCATCCCACCATCCAAACAACTTATTACTACAGTTTGCCAAAGTAGAGAACACAGATGAGCACAGAAATTAAAACCACGTACAATGTCAGTGACTTAGTGTACATTTTGTTTGATTTTATGCACAAGTTTGGTAGAAAATAGATTTTCTGATCAAAACATCTGATCTGTAGAGAACAACTTTAAGTTATCTACAACTGAGGTTGATCAAATGAAGGTGAAGGCAGCCAAGACAGAGGAAAAGGCTAATAAAACCTTTCTGAAACATGTCACGGTTGAAGTGTTCACCATCTTATTTACCAGGAAGGTGATATGAATTTATCAGAAAATGGAATCATTAGAAAATGCTCTCAGGTACAAAAAGCTTTGTATCATTAGTCTCCCAAAAATACTGGACAAGGAGTTTACTGCTTTGAAAGAGTTGCTGAAGGATTTATTTGTGCAGTCCCTCTTATTGTTTCTAGAGAATTTACCATTAGTATCAAAAGCCTTTATACAATAGGCTTCAGAATTCTTGCAAATTCATTGACACATCGCCAGACTATTGATTAATCTTTGATGATGCACTGTTCAATCATAACCTACCTCAATCCACCTAGAAACAGCCTAACTAGATGAAAACAAAAATTAAAATAAAATAATGTCACTTTGTAGATGTACAGGTCCACAACAGGGTATGGGTTTCTTCAAAATAAATGCCCTTCCCAGGTTCATTCAAAGGCACTTGACCTCTGTTACCAAACTCTAGCAACAACTTGAAGTACAAGAAAATTAAATATTTTTCCATTAAAGTTTTGTTCTCTATTTTATAGAAATATAATAACCCACTCCAGTGCATGGGTTTCTTGAGAACTAATGCACTCCTGCTCCACTGAAAGTCACTTATCTGTTTTCCTTGTGCCTTCCAGTTCACCCGCAGAGTAGATACAGTTTCTAGAAACCCACGCCCAGGCATGACTTATTGCTTACTTAGAGCACCAGTTAGAGCCTCGCCACAGTCTAATCAATGAAGTGAGTTTTAACTATGAAAACCACCAATAAAGCAGCATTAGATACTACTGCTAGTAAGCAGGAGGAGAATATGGATAAAGACATACCTTTCCACATACCTTTCAACTGTCCCTGATTTTCAGGGGCATCCCTGATTTACCTTAAAAATCTGTTGGTCCTTCCTAAATTTGACATGTCTGTCACTACATGTTTGAATCTGAAATAAAAATAATAGCAGGGAGTTGGTTTTGCATCTGGTAGTCATGTCTCCCCAATAAAGACCATCTCCTTCCCTGGATCCTGACTGAGTCACCGGGAAGGATTTCCTCCCTGATGACCCCTATCATGGAAACAACATTTGTGGGGGCTGGCAGCAGCAGTGTGACTGATGGTGGTTGGGGTTGGCTGGTTGTCAGAAGACCAGAAGAAAGATGATGTGGCCTGGTCAGGCATAAAATGCTTTACTGAAAGAAAAGTGAATAGGAGCAAAGGTGTAGAAATTTAATGTAATTGAGATGTTGAAGAGAAATAAACTCACAGAGTGTGAGTGATAATATTGATACTGTATGGTAATACTGTAGCGGAAACCACTCAAATGTTTGTAAGAATGGTCTCATGTGCATTCCTAGGTATGACAACCACAAAATGAAGAGAAGCAATTCTGAAAGAGTAAGAATGCAATTCAGGCTGGCTCAGTAGTGCTGAGGTTGAGACACTGGATGCTGCGTTTCACTCCACGCTGGCAACTCGGGTTCAGAAGCGGACTCTGGTGCCAAGGGTTCAGCATGGGAGGGAAGGATTGAGCATCTGGGGACTGCTCTCCTCTCCTAGGGTGCATTCTGGGGATTCCCACCTTGCAGCAGCTCGGCAGTAGATCGAGGTACTGCAAGTTGGCAGACTTGGATTGGGGGAGGCAGCAGTGGACATCTGTGAGAAGGGAAGAGTGCATGCCCTCTGTGCCTTGACATAATTGCATGTCTATGCCTCAGGGCAACACACCAAGCAGGAGGAAACACCTCTGCTGCTGGGAGGATGATGGCATTCCTGAAGAGTGGCTCTCACGTCCTCCACTGACACTTCCGGTTGACTCTCCTGGGTCCTCTCTGCTTTGGGGGTCAGTTGGAAGGACCCTGTCCCCAGTTGCTCTCCAGTAAGTTTCAGGCAGGGTGGTAGTGCCACTCAGGTGGCTCTTGCCTGAGTGGGGCCCTAGTGGCTGGCGACCGAACAAAGAAAGTCAACAAAAAAAAGAATGCAATTCAGACCACAGTTTACAACCTTAAGTGTGGTCTCGATGGCACTATTAATGTACTACTGATCAAGGCCAAAGGGAGGGGTGTTGGGGAAGGTGTGCCTTTCCACAGATGATATGAAACTCTGCAGTAGGGTCAGTACTATGGAATGGATTACCAATATACAAAAGGATGTGGATAGATTAGAAAAATGGTCAGCTATCTGATAGTTGAAGTTCAACACTGAGAAGTTCAGGGTAATGCACATAGGGAAAAGGAATACTAAAATGGATTATGGGATTGACTGGGTGAGGTCGGACACACTACACAAGAAAGGGATTTGGGGTATGTCATCAGTGATGACCAGAAGTTAACTTCACAGTGCAGAAAGGCGTAAGGAGGAAGCAGTATAAGGCAGTGGTTTAAGGCTCTGAGCTGCAAACATGGAGACCTGGGTTTGAATCTCACAGCTCCCAGTTGCATACTGTGTGACCCTGAGCAAGTCACTTAACTTCTTTGTGCTCTCAGGTTGCACCTGTACACAAGCTTTCAGCTTAGTGTGTCTCTCCTGGTAAAATAAATAATAAAAAAAGTCTTATGGGAAAGCCAGTAGAATGTTAGGGATATAGGTATGGGCTTTGCAAGCTGGACAAAAATAATCCTTCCACTGTACAGGTCAGCAGTGAGGCCAGCCCTGGAGTACTGAGCACAATAATGGGACCCACACTGGAATAAGAGCCAAGACGGATTGGAGATAGTTCAAGGAGGGTGACAAAACTGATACAGGGTCAACAGGGGAAACTGTAAGAGGAAAGGTTAAAGAGTCCAAACATGCATTCCCTAGTGGCTGGGGGAGGGAGGGATGATTCAAACCTTCATGTTTTACATGGGGTCAACAGTGTGGACTTCTCAGAACTGTTCACGAAATGCGAGGCTATATACCAGAGTGACCAATTACAAGTTGGTAGGAGGAAGTTTCAGGCAGGAAATGAGGAAGCACTTCTTCAAAGAATAAGTGGTGGGCTAACTGGTTTGCCTAGCTGTATGTTGAATGCTCAGTGTGTAGCTAGGTTTAAGTTTGAATGGGACAGATTCAGACAGCAGGTGATGATGGTGGGAAGGGGGTGGCAGAAGGCGGAATATGATACCACAAGAGGAATCCTCAGAATGCACCATTTAGATTGAGCATGGCACTCCTTTTAGCTGCTGTAGAGTTTCTCGGCAGGCTGGATGGACTATGCTTCTATGACTGCAGGTCTTTTCTGCCTGTAAATTTGTTTCTAATACTATATTAGTTACAAAATTCCTCCAAGCAAGCCCATTTTCTGGGCACCTGCATACAACACACTCTTTACAGAATAAGAAACCATGCACTATATTAAATTAAATATGGACAACCATGCCCAACTCAGCTGTTGTTTCCGTTGATGGGTGAGATGATGTAATATAGACCGCATGAATAAAAACCTCTTGATGAAAACACAGCCTTGCTGTATATGTTGCCATACATTATTTTATAGGTATTGCATGATTTTATTGCGACTATGTGCAACTCGGTTGGCTCTGGTCAACCAGTAGATTCACAGAACTCAAAGGATTAACTCTAGGTAGCCTGGAGACACCATGCTGGCTGGATTGACTGGGGATTTTCTGAGGGGTGTGGCCTGCGCCTGGTAACTGGTGAGTCATTGGGTATGGTTGTTTGTGGTTTCAGTAGGAGAGCTGAAAAGAGTAGCTTTCTGCAACTGAATGAGCTAAAGGCCTTGCTGGAAGAGAAACCTGCCTAAGCCTTGGGGTCTTGGTGGAGGCCTTCTATCACAGCCCCATATACACAGCCTCAAGGGAAGTTATTTTACTCACACAGTTCAGCTTGCAGCCTCTGAGGTAAAATGCAATTGTTCTGGACATTGTCCCCCCTCCCCGAGTAGCAGGGGAACACCCTGTCATGGTGTAGTACTCCCATTTGGCACAGGATCCATTGCTTACTGGGGACTGATGGGTAGAGGGTAAGGAAGCAGGACTTGTGGCTGCTGCAGTCCTCTAGCAAGAAGTGCTCCACTTTAACCCTATCTAAATTGTCTGGTGAGCCACACAGGTCCTGGAGCAGCTGGGACTGAAACATGGAATAAGTGGAGATTATGAAGGCTCCAGTCTAAGACTGCTACTGTACTATAATTCCACAGGGAGGGGACTCACCAGAACCCAAGGTGGGCTATGGTGCACTCTCGCTTTGGGGAAGCTGTGACATGGGTACAGAGTCTAGGGATGGTTGAAAGGCTAGAATCCTGAGGTAGCCTCCAAGCAGAATGCCCTTAGTCACATTTATATATCATTGCTGGTGCTTTGAATCCTCAACCTGGTGTCTGAGTTAGAGCTACCTCTTGCTGGGTCCTCTCAAGTAAATTAGGTATGAAGTTCACTGCTACAGTTAAAGTTCTAAGTGTCCCAGGGTTATCTGCAGCCCCAGAAGAAAGAAATATGCTAATGAGAGGGCCTATGCTCTGACAACATATGTCCTGGAGTGGATATTGAAGTTCTTAAAGCACAGTCATATCTGTAAGTAGTGAAGTAACTGAAACCCTGCTAGCTGGGCCTTATGATTTCCCTTGTAATAGTATACTTTTGAGCTTTTAAATTCTGTTGGACTTTACCAGTGATTAGGAAATTCAGTTAATAATTAGGAAGGGTTCACCTGCTAATCTGTTGATACAAAGCACTCAGTGGACACGGAACTATCTCTGCACTCCAAGGAGGTCACCTCAGGCCAGGGAGGTAAAGAAGTCAATTTATTATTTTCATTGGTTCCCTCCCCATGGAACGAGTCTGGACGGATACCCTTAGGCTAAGAAGTGAGTTACATGTGGGGCTCAGGCTGTTATTTGAGGTACCCCTGAGCCTGGAAATTTGAACAATGGCCCTTAAGTACCTAAGAAAAAGTTAGCAAGATTTGAAAAAGCTTCAAACTGCATGTGTTTGAAGTTCAAAATTACCATTGAAAGACCTACTGAAAGTGCAAAGTGTTGAGCAGTTGCTGGGGCTGGACAGTAAAAGTGCCTGAAAATGCTTGTGTCCCGGTCTGAATTTGCAGAACATTTTTTCATTTGTAGAAGCAGTGAAGCAGTGCCTAAGGATCACGAGTGCATCCATGTGTGAGTTACACAATCTATCAGTGTTTTTCATCAGCATATTAAATATTGAATATAATCATAAGTCCAGGATTTAATTTGCTGCCTAGTACTGTGTGCTGTAAGAGGTTCTGCCTGATGGATGTATAAATCTGGAGACCACCCACCCCAACCTACTGGCCACCATTGGCTCTAATTCCAAACTGGGTGTGACTGAAAGGAAATTTGTACCTGCTGTACATGAAATGGTGGCCATCTTGGGTGGACCAGTGAAAAGGAAAGAGCCCAGGAGCACTTTCTGAGCACCCATCAAAACAAACAACTCAGTTTTGTGGTACAACGCCCTTTAAAAGTGTGCCTGGCATTCAATTGCCACACGAGGATAATCTTTTTCCCCATGGGGTGAATACTGGTCAGGAAATATGACCAAATCATGAGCACCTGTGAAAAGTAAACACAAAAACTATTCAATCTACACTAAGTTTGTTTGTTTGTTTTATTTTTTATACTTGTAAGCAGATGAGCAATTTGCCCATTTACTATTGTGACAAATTTGCCCATTTACAATTGCGACAAGTACATACAATATATAAACAAAACATATATAAACATTTTTATCAAATAAGTTAACAGAAAATATTATTAAAAACAGTCAAACATTTTTTGAGTGCCAGTTTTTAATAAGTTTAAAAGTGCCTGATCGAGAACTGTTAATTGTGTCAAACAGTAGTGAATTACAAAGAGAGCCCTATACAATAATGATCTCTGAACTTGAGACTTGTGAAAGAAGAGGAGTTTAAAAGACTCCTACTCTGTAATCTATTGCCTTGTGACCCACAAGCCATCGGGAAAAGGGTAGCAATTGAAGTGGGAAGTTTACACAAATATACCTTACGGTGCAGAATCACTATATGAATGTTAATTCTGTTTTCAAGGGATGGACGTCCAGCTGCCTGGTACAGATGACAATGATGTGTAAGCATGAGCAACAAATGATTAAGGACAGAAAATAAATAAACTGTGTGCAAGTAATATCCAAAATTCAGGGACCATATATTCTATTAGCTAAATAACAGACCCATCCTGAAATGTATTATCTTTGTTACTTGTCGTACATGGTTTTGAATGAAAAAGCCTGTCCAGCACTACCCCTAAATACTTTAGAGATTCTACTGACTCAATAACTTCACCTTTCAGGTCCACAAGAGTAAAGTCCACATTTCTGTCACTGTTGGGGCCAATGAATTGCATACATCTTGTTTTGCATTCAGAACCAGCTTCCTTGTCAATAATAGCTAATGCTGAAAAATAAAAGTCCTCCTGCATGCTAGATTGCCTCCTTAATTTTGGGCCTTGCCAAATATACCTGCATCATCAGCATAAAGTATTACTTCTGATGATTAACAAAGAAAATATGACAAGCCCTAGGATTGAACACCAGGGCACCCATAACCAACTGGATACAATTCAGACAAATGGCCCTATATTGAGGTTTGATGTGCCCTTTCAAAAGATAATTGAAAACCATCTAATAACATCCTGTGAGAAATGAGTCTTAGCTACTGAGTCCAATAGAAGCACGTGATCCAAAAGGTTGAAAGCCTTGGTGAGTTTCACAGATACCGCTGCAACACAGAGGTGCCCTTTATCTATGGCACTGTTCAGGTTGCTGGTGAACCTCACCAAGGCCATTTTGTCGTGAGCTGACTGAAAACCATGCTGAGAGTCAGTCATTATTTCATAGTGTTGTAAAAACATGACATTTGATCAAATACAATTCTTTCCAAATTTTTGAAAGGTGCCAATAAAGATATCAGATGGTAGTTTGAGACCACTTCCTTACTGCCAGATTTATGTATGGGTGCAAGAACAAACGGACACAATTTGAGGATAGAGGGGATGGCTCAGGGGCATGTGAGGAAGTATTTTTTCACAGGGAGGGTGGTGGATGCATGGAATGGCCTTCCTGAGGAGGTCATGGGGTCAAAAACAGTGGAGGAATTCAAGAATGCATGGGACAAACATAAGACAACTCTTGTGAGGAGTAGGAAAAATAGGCTGTTGGTTAACTAGGATCTGCAGCTTATCCAATAGGTTGGGAAATGGGCAGACTAGGTGGGCCAATCAGTACTAATCTGCTTGTCAGAGTCTATGTTTCTATGCTCAGATTTCATGTGTTAGGAAAAACTCTTTGGAATAAGGAAAAATTAAAAATAAAGTAAGTAATGGGCAGCAGTCTCTCAGATACAATGCAGCAGATCTCTTGCAATGGCTGCAGGCTGTTTAATGAACACAAAGGCGGCACAGTCTTTTGATGCTGCCTGCCCCCCTTGTCTGCTGACCTGTCCCAAGGCCTCTGCCAACCACAGAAAATACAGGAGCCAGCTGAATACAGATATACCTGCTCTCACACAATCACAGAACAGAAAAATGAAATGATCAGCAGCCTCTCAGATGTAATGCAGCAGAGTTGTTGCTATGGCTGCATGCTGTTTATTGAATGTTCCATACAGACAAAAGAGGCACTCCACTGCAAATGGACTGTGCTCATCTCAGGATATGAACTTCCAACAGGCAAAAGGGCACCAGACCTCCAGCTTCCAAACAGACACTTAATTTAAAGTGCTGCATGCTAAAGTGCAAATAGCGGTAAAACCTTGTGGCATGATGCTGAAGGTCTGGTGCTGCTTCCTGTTGATGTTGCTGAATGTGCAGGCAAGGCATGCTTTTGATGCTACCTGCCTCACCCATTGTGACACTCCCCAGGCTGCTGGCTCACCTGAGTCACTTGCCAGCCATGGGAAATACGTGAGGCAGCTGAAAGTTGTACCTGCTCTCACAC
The DNA here is from genome assembly GCA_016271365.2 of Neoceratodus forsteri. Lineage (NCBI taxonomy): Eukaryota > Metazoa > Chordata > Ceratodontiformes > Ceratodontidae > Neoceratodus > Neoceratodus forsteri. Next base: position 555,985,694 of record CM057452.1, on the reverse strand, counting down.
AGTCACAAAGCAGTGGCAACAAAGCAAACAGCAGTCTCTCAGATGTAATACAGCAGAGTTGTTGCTATGGCTGCAGGCCATTTCATGAGTTGACTCAAGCTAACAGGAGCACAAGAAATCAATATGTCGAGTACAGGGTGAAGTGAGAGAGTATCTGCATGATTCAGTTAGAGGAGTTTCAATGAAAAGTTCAGCACATGGCAGGCCTTGGGAAAAACAGTTTCTGGTGTGACAATTGATGTGAAATGCAGGCATTTACCAGAAGGCAAGAAAAGCAACAGTAGTTTGGAGTTCAGTTAGAGTCAAGGTGTGGAGAGCGCACCTGGGATAGAGCAGTATTCAAATGCAATAAGAAGGGCAGAATACCAGTAGGGTTATCAAGGATCTCTTCTCACAAATAAATAAACAGTTTCTGGCTAGAGCTGATAGGGCAGCAGGTAAAGAATTCTGGGTAAAAAGATTGAAAATTACTAAAGTTACAAACCTGCGTGTGCAAAATGTAATATTGGCTCATAAAGTTGTTGCATTTTAATATTTGTACAGTGGCGTGAAAAGTATTTGCCCCTTCCTGATTTTCTCTATTATTGCATATTTGTCACACTGGATGTTTTCAGGTCTTTAGACAAAATATAATATTAGATAAAGGGAACCTGAGTGAACAAATAATACTTTTTTTTACTTATTTCATTTATTTAATGAAAAAAGTTAACCAACACCAACTGGCACTGTGTGAAAAAGTAATTGCCCCTAGTTAAATCAACCCAATTAAAGGGATAATTAGAGTCAGCTGATTGAACACAGCCAGGCTTGATTACAGCCAGCCCTGCTCAATATAAACCTCACTTATTTTGGCCCTTACCATCAGAGTCACGTTGCCAGCACAAAGATTCAACAAGCACATTATGCCATGATCAAAGGAAGTTCCTGAAAAGATCAGAAAAAAAAATTTGTTGCCCTCTATCAGTCTGGAAAGGGTTACAAAGCTATTTCTAAGGCTCTGGGACTCCATCGAACCACAGTGAGAGCCATAATCTCAAATGGAGAACACTTGGAACTGTAGTGAACCTTCCCAGGAGTGGTGACGCCTGCCAAAATTACTCCAAGAGCGCAGTGTAAAATCAACCAAGAAGTCTCAAAGGATCCTAAAACAACATATAAAGAACTGCAGGCTTCTCTTGCCTCAGCTAAGGTCAGTGTTCATGACTCCACAATCAGAAAGAGACTGGGCAAAAATGGACTTCATGTGAGAGTAGCAAAGGAAACCACTGCTAACCAAGAAGAACATAAATGTCGTCTCATTTGCCAAAGCACCTGGATGATCCACAAGCCTTTTGGGAAAATGTTCTATGGACAGATGAGTCCAAAGTGGAACTTTTGGACAACATGGATCCCATAATGTCTCGCGTAAGCAAACACAGCATTCCACAGTAGAACACCATACCAACAGTCAAACATGGTGGTGGTAGTGTGATGTGTGGGGATGCTTGCTGCCTAAGGACCTGGATGACTTGCCATAATTAAAGGAACCATGAATTCTGCTCTGTACCAGAAAATTCTTAAGGAGAATGTCCAGTCATCCTTCCGTCAGCTGAAGCTGAGCGAGGGTTGGGTCATGTAGCAAGACAATGATCCAAAACACAAAAGCAAGTCCACATCAGAATGGCTAAAAGAAGTAAAATTAAAGTTTTGGAGTGGCCTAGTCAAAGTCAGACTTAAACCCAATAGAGATGCTGTGGCAGGACCTGAAACGAGCAGTTCATGCTCGAAAACTTACCAAATGTTACTGAATTAAAGCAGTTCTACGAGGAAGAGTGGTTAAAATTCCTCCACAGCAATGTGAAAGACTGATATTGAATTATAGGAAGTGTTTGGTTGCAGTCATTGCAGCTAAATGTGGCATAACCAGTTATTAAGTGTAAGGGGCAATTACTTTTTCACACAGTGCCAGTTGGTGTTGGTTAACTTTTTCATTAAATAAGTGAAATTAAAAAAAAAACAAGTGTTATTTGTTCATTCAGGTTCCCTTTGTCTAATATTACATTTTCTCTAAAGACCTGAAAACATCCAGTGTGACAAATATGCAATAATAGAAAATCAGGAAGGGGCAAATACTTTTCACGCCACTGTATATCTAATTGTCAACATAACATTGTTATGACCCTGTGTCATGAAGAATAGCAGAGAAAATTTTCATCTCTTGGCCTAAAAGGTGATTTTGTGCAGGGTCTCGAAATCAACTTTTGAGAACAAAAAACACATTTGGGCAGAAGTTGAAAAATGACAGCTATCACTTTCATGAGGTGCTGTACAGAAATAGCTATGTTGAAAATTTGGGGTAAAAATATTGAATTTCACCAAAGTTAAGAGCATGCGTTTGCAAAATTCAACAGAGTCTCATAATTTAATGCAGCTTGAAAGCAGCATCTATGATACTGCTAGTGAAAATACTGGAATACAGAAGGAGTTTCTGCAGCTGCCAGACAGAGACACTATATCTATTCTAAGGCAACAAATGTTAACACTGATGCCAAATTAATATAAAAAGACAGAACAGACATACGCCCACTGCACCCAGAATGTGTGCCTTGAAATCAATTAGAAAGCGGTGGTATTTGCCCATCTAAACTGATTGATCTTGGGGCACAGCTGGTCTGTTCCACTGTACTATTCTCCCCAGACTTACAAAGGAAACATAAAAGAAACAAAAGGTAACAAAATGCATATTCTGGGGAATTGCTTTACTTAGACCTTGGTAATTTTAGTCTGACTCCTCCCTGCCTCAGTTCAGTTCATATTCTGTGATACAGCTGCATCCGTATAAATCTTGTAATTTTCTAGCACTAGATGATGTATTCATGGTCACAGTATAAGAATATGTACTATGCTCTTTGATAAGTTGCACTGTCGAACTATCTTCTGTCTTTTAAAATTATAAATAAAAGTAAAAAAAAAAAGAAAGACAGAACATATAAACTGCAATAGCACTGTGCTGGTCTTCTGGACCAATCATTATATAATTTACATACTTGTGCAAAGTTTAGTATTTTTTAGCAACTGTTCTTTTGAATTACTTAATAATGGTTGGATCATCACCTTTATGGTACAACAAATGGAACATATTCAGTTCTAAGAACATATTAATTAATTCATTGTATAAAAATCTAGTAATTAAAAAAATAACCATCTCTATTCCCATAAGTTTATTGCTTATTCATGTACTGATGATTGTAAAATAACTCTTGCATATGTGCATATAGGCCAAGTTCTAAAATATGTAGATGTATTTTACTAAAAGGTAGGCATCAGATCGTAACAGAAAAAGGAGAAAACATATTTTCTTAAAAAGCAGCTTGGTAAAGCTGAGCTTAGAGAAATATTAAAATATCACTATTTTAATGAATTCACACTGAAACATGGAACATATTTGGCATACATATACCTTTTATTTGCATTCTACTGATGTACAGTGTATACTGAAATCTATGAGTTAAAAAACATATCCTTGTAACCCAATAAACTTTTCAGTAAACTCACATATACAAGCAAATGTGGCAGCTATTATTCCCTAACAACATCTCACATACTGCTATGGACAACAGCATCTCAGTTTAATTGAAAGAGAAACACCTGGATGACATACATTAGGTGCTTTCTCTTGTTCTTTTTAAGTGTAGAAGAATGGTTGGAAGTCGGAGCTCAAGGGGTGCAAAAGAAGTTTAGAAGGACAGAGGGAGCAGAAGGCTGGTTATATGGGATTGGAGAATATAGAAATAGCAGGTGCTGGAGGATAAAAGTTGGATCTAAAGTCAAAGTTAATGTCATCTTTATTTATCAGCTGCCTCATCCCAGAGCTCTAGACACCACACAGATCATTAAAGGGAACATTCAAAACATATTAAAGTCAGCAGTTTTCACATACAGATGGGTGACCTGATTTCTCTAATAACATAAGTTAATTAAAAGCTGTCAAATTATAATCTAAATAATGTTTCAGACCACATTTAAATATGTCCACAGAGGGTGACTGTCTTATAGTTTTAGGAAGGGAGTTCCATAAAACAGGTCCAGAGACCCTGAAGGCACGATCACCAGATGTCTTTAAACATAGAAACACAGAAACATAGAAACATAGAATTTGACGGCAGATAAGGACCGCTTAGCCCACCCAGTCTGCCTATTTCCTTGCCTATTGGATAAGCTGCAGATCCTAGTTAACCAGCAGCCTACTTCTTCCTACCCCTAGAATTGCCTTATGACGGTCCCATGCATGCTTAATTCCACCACTGTTTTTGACTCCACAACTCCTCCGAAGGCCGCTCCCCCATGCATCCACAACCCTCTCTGTGAAAAAAATACTTCCTAAATTACTCTGAGCCACCCCCTATCTTTCAAATTGTGCCCCTTGTTCTTGCACACTCTTTTTTGAAAGATGCTACCCTCTTGGACTTGTTGATTCCTTGAGGTACTTGAAGTTTCTATCAAGTCCCCCTCTCCTCCTTTCCTCCGAGGCTATACATATTATCTATTACATACATATTGTCCTCAGGATCACCAGAAAGCCCTCTGTGGATGATCGAAGAAAGTGCACAGGGCAAGCAGATGTCAAGAGGTCAGTCAGGTAAACCTTGCCCCATCCGTATAGGGCCTTATAGGTGAGTAGACTCACCTTAAAGGTAACCTCCATCTGACCATCAACAAGTGCAGTTTAAACAGAACAGGAATAATATGGGTGAACTTAGAAAAGCCCATCAACAGCCTGGCTGCCGCATTCTGCACTACTTGCAGCCGATGAGGCTCCTTTCACTGACCCCAAGGTAAGGAGCATCACAGTAGTCGAACCTGGATATGCGAAACATGCACCAATGATGGGAGGTCATCCTGCAGGATAAGAAGTTTAATCTGGGTGACATTTTGAAAACCACTTTGGATGACAGATGACACCTGATGGTCTAGGGTCAAATCATCATTGAATATGACACCCAGATTTTGCACCTTTATGGATGCATCTAGAGTGGTGGTACCTAGGAACAAACCTGTTCCTGCGCCAGTGGTGACCACATCCCACCTTTGCCCTGGTTCTGTTATTAGTAGCTCAGTCTTATCTGGGTTGAACCTCAGCCAGTTAGAGGACATCCAAGTCTGGATCTCAGATAATCAATCATTTAGCACCTCCACAGAGTTCAGTGTACCAGGGCAAAGGACATATATAGCTGGGTATCATCTTCATAGCAGGAAAAGCCCAAGCTATAATGCCTAATGAAATCCCCAGGAGTAGCCAAACAACATGGGTGACAAGGTCAATCCTTGAGGTATTCCACAGCTCAGAGACTTCAGGCTAGAAGAGAAATTTCCATCACTACCGGTTGCCTCCTTACTTGTCAGGAATAACTCAAACCATCTAAACAGCATTCTTAGAGTGAGATAGGTGAAACAAAAAGGGAGGGTGGTGGATTGAGAAGGTGGATTGCCCATCAGCTTGTGCAACAGGAGGGGGTTATATGGAACAGCAGAGGAGTAGGAGGGCAGATAGAAGAGGTGAGGAGTGAGACATTGACAGGGCAATGACAGGAGACTGCTGGATTCAGAGACTGCCCAATTGTCTTAATTACAGGGACTGAAGTTTGTGAACCATGTGTGTTTTGTGTCTATAGCAAATTGTGTTTGATGTTTAAATAAAGCAACCTTTTACAACTACAGTCCGAGTGGTGCTGGTTTTTGGACTTGCTATAAGAGAGTGAGACCTGGACACAAACTGCTCATGAATGATAGTGCCTGGCAATACCAGCTATGGGCACAACAAAGTTCAGGATACAATGATATGATCAATTTGCTGCCTTTCTTAAACTGTATAATATATAAAAACAATCAAATTATATATCAAACCAAGTGAATGAAATACTATATATTTGTTGTTAAAAAGAGTTGCTCAAAAAGAGACATTTTCACGTTGGTCTGGTAGCTGGCAGAGGCCATAGACATAGGGCAGGGCCCCATTATTATTATTGTATGTTGAAATGAAATAGTTTATACCCTTTTGCTGTCATACGGTATGGAGTCTGTTCTAGTCTGGAGTCATTATTTGATTGCAGCACACCAAACAGTGGATGATTCCATGCATACCCTGCTATTTCTCGGTCTCTGTCTTGCCCAGCTTGGAAGAACTTAATGCACAATATTTAACTTCACCCACTAACAATATAAACACCCCAAAAACAAGACAAACCCAAAAAAAGAAAACTAGACCAAAAAAAAACAGGTAGTGATTGGAGCACTCACTTGTGATCCAGGTGTCCCAAGTTCAAATCCTACCAGAGTCGCTGACTTATTATGACTTTAACAAATCATGCCTAACCTCCCTGCTGACTGAACTCCACTCAGCTGTAACCTTAAATTCACTTCATCTTGTTTTCTTTGAAGAGGCTTTAGGGGAGAAAGTTGGTGTTGTTTTAACAGGAGCATGTATTTTATTTTAAATAATTTAGACACTGTTCACTGCAACTCTGGTCATGCTGTAGATGCACCCATAAGGGACTTAAGGTGGCTTATAAGGAAACACTTTCTTCTGGATGGCAATGGAGAAAGGAGGAGGAAGGCTGAAGAAATATAGGCATTTAAGGTGGCTGAATATCCTCCCTTCACCCATATCCAAAAGTTTTGAAAGAGTGCCAGCAGCACAAAGGAAATATGAAAAGAAAACTAATAGCGGCAGTAGAACCAAGTGGGCAGTAGAGCCTAGAGGCTAGAATGCCAAACTGAGAACCAGGAGAAGACCCAGCAGTCCTAGGTCTGAATCCCCAATTGCCACTTGCATACTATGTGATCCTGAACAAGTCTCTTATCCTCCCTGTAATCCTGGGTAGCACCTGGAGATAAGTGCCTTTCCTAGTCAAAAATTCAACAGCTAAGCACTGCAAAATATCTTCTGAGTAAAAGTAGAACAGGTGGGAGAGATAATAACAAAAAGGTAACTCAGAAGTTGCAGATGAAAGTTTTACACCACTCAAAAACTAATCTTTTCTTTGCCAGGAGACCCTCGTTAATTGTACAAAACAGCACCTGGTACAACCTGCAAGATTAAATAGCAACTGCAATTGTCACAGAAATGTCATTATAAAGTTGCACTGCATTTTATTTACTTTAAATTGTCACATGCTCAGAATAAGTCAAAAACATGCTTTATCAAATATAAATGGTACGTGCAAATATTTTTTACAAATTCCATCCTAAAGTTCTCTCAAATACATTTCAGTGAAATTATAAGTGAATTAAAAGAAGGCACATAAACCCAATCACCATTGTCTTCTGTTTTATAAATATGTATTATTAAAAATGCCTTTGTTAAAAAAAAAATAGAGTGCATTGTTCCTTTAAAATGCCACCCAAGGTAACTTTGCTCTATCACTGGCTAGTTTAAAATCTTTCTTGAGGGACGTGGACATTAGTCCTCCTTAAATGTATGTATGTATGTATCTATCTATCTATCTATCTATCTATGTCTTTGGAAATCGGGTAGGTGAGCTGATCCAAAGGTTTTCAGCCATGACCCAGGCCACAACATGGCACAAACAGGAAGTATAAATTTCCTTCAGAAAGCTGCTTTAAGGAAAAAGGGCTAAGTGGAATTTCTTCCTGCTTTAATTGCTTTAAGAAATGGTTCTACAATGAGCCATTGCCCAGATTTGCTTCCTCTTTATGTCTTCATTTCGAAGTTTACAAGTTAATCCTTGTTTACTCTCACAGTGAATGTAGTTGACTGATGCAAGACATTCAAAGCAGCGTTTGTCTTGCAGACTAATAAACAAAATGGGTGTTTTAAAGTTGATTTTGGATGGGGTATAATTTAGATACTGACTGCACCTGTGCATCCTAACATCCTACAGAGTGACCTGCAAATATAGTGTGCTATTGTACATTTCTCCTCAGATAGCCAAGTTCAGAGGTTACATTTTCACTACTGTTTTTTTTGGGGGTCAAAACTGTGAAGACTGTGATTTGATTGATCACTTTAGTTAATGTGACTTATACTGTACTCAGAAGTCATATTTATATACAGTACTATATAATGTATATTCAATGTGTATACATAACTTTGTATGATGTATGTTGTGTGACTTAGATACACTGTGGCTGTTCACCTCTCTATCCATGGGATATACCACCTATAGAAATTACGATGGTGAGGAACCCAAGAGGAGTGTTCAACCATTACAGGTGCTGCAGGAATGATTCCCTTGGCTAAAGGTAGCTTAGGAAGAAGCCCACAGAAAAGAGAACATGCCACTGGAGGAGGAGGAGGGAGGATGGTGGGGCAACAAAGAAATGAATCCTGGAACAGTCCAGGAATAGTGGCCTTTAAAGGCCTGATGGGGAGTGACATTGTTGCTCTGCCCATTGAACCACAGGCATAGCCTTTGCAATTCAGTATGCTTACACAACTTGGTATGATGTTTGCTTGCTGACTTAGATACATTGTGGCTGTTTGCCTCTATCCATGGGATATACCACCCTATATGTGCGACAGTGAGGAACCCTAGGAGAGTTCCGCCCTTTAGGTGCTGCAGAAATGAACCCTTGGCTAAAGGTAGCTTAGAAGAAGTAAAAAATACCCAAATGGTGTCGAGCATTGAAGAGGTGAGAAATCAGAATATAACGAGACCAGAAATTAAGGTGATAGACAGAGATGGGAGGACAGGAGAAGAATGAGATAGGGTGAGGATGATGAATGAAAGGAAAGCTGACAAGATGCAGAAGGGTGAACTTCCTAAGGAAAGAGGGAACAGTGGGGCCAACATCTAACTCCATCCAACAGCAGAACCTAACTATGGAACCTATGAAAGCACTAACCCTGTCTAATATTATGACCATCGGCACAGAGGATAGGAAAAAAACTCTTTGAGGAGAAACCTTTGGGGATCAAGGCCTAGGCCACCTTCCCTCCAGGCTGAAGGATGTTTTAGTTAGTGACAGCTCAGCTACTGCAATTTAGAGTTAATATTGAGGGAAGAGGAAAGATTCCAATTTAGATGAAGCTCTCATGCTTTCCTTCTAACAGGAATGCTGTTGAGGACTGTGAGTGACATCTCTGAAACTAGATGCCCAAAAGCAAAGGAGAGAGAAAAGACCACTGAGGCACTCAGCAGCCTACATGAGCCTATAGGAAACAGACCAGGTGGAGCCAGAAATGGTCTTGATGGAGAATAGTATAGAGGGTGCCTCCAAACCTGCTCAGGCAGCCAAAGCAGCCCTGATGATGAGATCCCCACCCTCGCAGCTTGAAGTCATAAATTCTACATCCAGAGGTGTCACTGAAATGAGGGATGACTGAAGGTCCACCCAGAGCGAAGACATTCCCAACTATGGCCAGGAGAAGGACCCTACTCCGAGCTTCACATGCTCTAGATGTGGACTTCATGGGTGCAGAGTGAGACTATTGGCTACAGGCTAGCCCAAAGTTATAGACCACTGGACACGAGTGGAAAGCAGGTCGGGTCAAGATAGCATAGGACCCATATGAAGGGTATGCTTGATTAGGCGATGTGAATGAAGAGACCTACTGAGAGGTCAGATTGAGCGAAGAAAACCCCAATGAGGGTCCAGAGGAGGCAGGTCACAGCAGCAACCATGGGAGTGCATGCCAGCGAGGTCTACTGAGAAGCCAAATCAGGAGTGGTGCAAACTTGATGAAGGTAGTGAATGAGAGCAACTGGGAGAAGTCTGCAGCCCATGGAGAGGTACAAAGTACCAAGGAAGAAGGGAGAAAGGAGTTACAATGTCAAAATGGATGAGTGGAGGATTGAGATGAAATATATGAGAATCACTGATGGAGGAAAGCTGAGAAAGTCGGCATCGGACTGTCGGATGGTAATGAAGACATGAAGGGAAAGATGAGGATGGCCAGAGCAAAGCCCGCAACCTATTATGGTGGAGAAGTCAATGTGGGAGGACAGAATGGTTGAAAATGAATAAACAATAGATGTTGGTGGACTGAAAGCCCTGAAGGCTTGAATGGTTTAAGGTGAGAATGGAATGGATGATGTACAATGATGAAATGAAGCCTGGAAAGCCAACACAGTGAAGGTGAGATAAGAAATGAATGATGTATGTTAATGAAGTGAAGCCTTGATGACTGTTATGGTTAAGGTGAAATATGAAATGAACAATGGAGCGATAATGGAGGGAAGCCTTGGAGGCTAGTGCAGTGAAGGAGAGGTATGAAAGGACAAATATCGATAATGGAGAAAGCTATGAACGCTTGTATGGTGAAGGGTAAGATGAAAGGCAGCTAGAGAGCAAGTGGGGTATAGGAAGGATGAGGTTTGACAAATGAAGGAGGTTTGGCATGGAGTGGAGGATATACGAGTTGAGTGGACTAGACATAGGACTAGGGTATGAGGAAGATACTACTAGGTATGGTGGCGCCAGGATAGAAATACCAATGACCAAGGACGGTATGCAGAGAGGTGGTGGTTGGGAATGGAGTGGTGAAGGGATGCTGGCAGACTATAGGCGCCTAAAAGAAATAACAATGACAGGTAGCTGGGGAAGAGAGAAGGTTTGAGAACAAAAGACATGATATGACTGAGGTATGGCACAGAAGGTTGGCACCAAGGTATGAAATGAATGATGTATGATGGCGAGATAAAGCCTTGAAGACCAATCTGAGTCTTGCACTAAGTAGGATAACAGCACTGAGGATGGCATGGAGGGTACAGGAGCAAGGAGGGTCAAGAAGGAATGGAGGTCAGGTAGGGATGTCACAGTACCAGGAGGAAACCAGGAATAATGGGAAGTAGGAATCAGGCCAATGATGGTGGGGTAGGAACCCCAAAATAGAAACTGCAGAACAGTACAGGAAGACAAGTGCAAGAATGCTCAGAGAAGCACATACCAATATGGAGAGATTCCAAGTACGGCTGCTATGCACTGCAAATCGAGAACAGCACTGGTGGAACCACAAAGTGAGAAGTGAGCCATTGGGTGGGGTCATCACTCCCAGCGAGGCCGAGAGAAGCAGAGGGAATTGAAATAAGGGGAGGAACAGAATTGAAGCAGTCGGGAAAGCACAGGTACTGGGTAGCAGGCACAGCCAGCATAGCAAGCAAAATGCAGAGGTGCGATCGTGCAGATGCGATGGTCGGGCACTAAGGAGAGTAGGGAACAGAGCCCAAAAGAAAACCCAGGGTGAACCCATACTGAGGCAAGGTGGTAAGTGGGGCAGCCGAACACAGCTGCAGACAAGCACGGGTGACAACAGGTGCGCCAGCACAGAGAGTTACTGGCTGAGTCAGGAAGAACACCCCACAAGCACTGGTAGTGGAAGCTGGCACAGAAGAAGGAATGCCAGAGTGTGGGTGAGGCAGGAAGGAGCAACACAGCTGAGAGTCGGGGAGCCAAAGGGCTGGAAGGATGGAGCAAAGCCATGGTCCTAGGCAGCTATCAGAGAGTCCCAAGGGTGCACCAGAAGCAAAGGTGCTCATGAGGAGCCAGATGAAGCAACTGCAGCAGCAAAGGAAGGCCATGGCTGGCCTCATGGTGCTGAGGCTGAGGCACTGGTCATCTTACCTGCAGCAAGCAGAGCCCATGTTCAGGAATGAGCATGGGCTGCTGGGGGTCGGCAGGGAAGGAGAGGTTGAGCATCTGTGGGACTGCTCTCCTTCTCCAGGAGGGGGACACCAGCAGTTTGGTGCATGACTAGCCTGGCAGAGGCTAAGGGGCTGGTGCACCAAAAAGCTACAGAGTGGGGTAGCTTCAAGGCAGACATTCCAGAGGAGCACATATGGGAGCGTGTGAGCTCGCTCCTTGAGGCATCATTCAAGTCTCATCTGGGGAACCAAATTACAGGAGGAAAAGGGTGCTGGCATGGCAGAGTGATGGTCAGTCCCGCAGACACTGCCCGGTGACTGGCAGTAACCCTTCCAGCACTGAATCCAGAGTTAGGCAAGTTGAGGGATCCCCACTGCCCCACCATGGGTGCAAGCGTGGGGCAGCTGGAAGAGTAGGCTGTGGGTGGGGGATGGGGCTGGGGAATATGACTGGATGCAGTGCCACCAGGGACCAGGTAGATAAAGAAATTAACAACAAAGGAAGGACGTAATGCCGTGGACTGCAAGGCTGAGTTGCAGCTCTTATAGGGAGGTCAAAAGACAGCCTGCAAGGAAAACAACAAGTAGGTAACAAAGGGGCAGAGCAGCAAAATATGCATAAAACAAGGGAAGGAAGTGAGGAATCTGGTGGTGGCTGGAGGTGATCAAATGCACACAGGGAACTCGACAGGAGTGAAGAGAGTGGTGCCTCCTACAACGAAGATATGAATCCTGGAACAGTCCAGGAGGAGCGACATTTTAAGGCCTGATGGGGTGTGACATTGTTGCTCTGTCCATTGAACCACAGGCATAGCCTTTGCAATTATGGCAAAACTTTCAATCTTCATGTGTGTTGGAATGTTGTGACTATTTTGTACTAGATATAAACTACATGAATATTTCCAACATTGCATTCTGGTTGTAATTCATGTCACTACCTCTGCCTGCATATATCTAACTATGTAATACTCATTTTCTTGATATACTTTTTGTATCTACTATGTAAAAGATTTGTAATTCCTGAAATGTATTCACACCTTAGCTTTATTTTGTCATAACATTGCCTTGCTGTAGTCTTGTAGCTAGTGCCTAAAATACACAATTTCTTTGTCTAGTGTACCATGGTTAACATAAACTAAATAAATGTTATGAAGCCTTATAAAACAGTGGCAACATATATGCTTGATTCCAAAATCACATAAATAAATTGCAAGCTTATAAATCAGGACTGGCAGTGCCATGTGTTATGTTAGAATCTATAGTATTTTAATCTACAATGTGGGATGCGACGGCTAATAGGCGAAACAATGCTGCAGCAATGTAAGTGAAGGAATAAATAGAAAACATTGGAAAGGACATGGCAAACCACTTGTTAAATAAGTGCTTTTATTATTATTTCTATTTTAAACCAATAAAAGATGTTAAAACAACTAATGGAAGAGATCATTAAAATTACACCTTTCCCCACACACACCGTTTCTGAGTGATAGATAGCCAGTGCCACAACAATGCATCAGGTACAGTATCTCCAGATCAGCAACATACACTCTCGTGTAATATAATTTTTGCTGCTGATTCACTTCATTGTAATTCTTTGCCTGGTATACACTCATTATACACTACTTAATGCCAAAATGCCAAAGCATCAATTCCTTTTCCTATGTTTAGCGTTATATTAGCTGTAACCAGAAAAGAAATGAGCTAATCTTGAGCTGCTGAGACAACAACTTTCTACTACAGTCATACACATTCCTCTACTTTTGGTTCAATTTCATCACCTTTAGCTAAAAGAAAATAATTTTTCAAGAACAAAAGTAAAAATAAATAAATAAATAAAACACTGCATTCTCTGTAAACAGCATGTAATGGAAAGGCGGTGTCATAAAGTTTAAATCTACTTATTCACAACCGCTAAGGAGATAACAGTTATTTTTTGTTCAAAATGATAGTGCAATAAAGCATCTAAGTGAATTTCCCATGTGTCTATATTGTTGCTGTAGGTGTTTCCGGAAGTTTTAGTCTTCTGTGTGGAAAGCAAGTGTGGTCAGCCTCGCTTTCTGTGCCTTGTGTGTCCTTATGAACTTCTCACAGTTGCTTTATTCACAGTATTTTATGCAGCTTTAGGCATATCACATGAGAGGACAGACCAAACGTTATTGCAGTAAGCAAGCTGAGATGAGTGCAAAGAGCAAGAAGTCCATTAATTACTAGTGGTTCAGGTATTAGGGCTGAGCAGGCAAAACCCTGATGTTGTGCACCCAGACGGAATAATCTGGATTTTGGCATAGGGATAGTGACTGCAAAGATCTCTGCACCCAGTAAACTTGGTTATGGTCGGTTCAGTGATTTTAAATTCTAGATGGTTAAATTTAATACATGGGAAGGAAAACTACTGTCCAGTCTCTGTTTTCAGAAATGAGTACTACGGAAAGCACATACCAGAGGAAAAAGCTATAGGTGGGAGTTTTTTCCTAATTCTTTTATTTATTTATTTTTTAGACCACTCCCTTCCTCTTTGCTGGTCTCTGTCATTGCTCCATTGCCAGTCTTGGCAATTTTATTTGAAGGAGTGTAAGAAAGGGAAGAAATTACACTAAGGAGAGGAGGTGTAATTAAAAAAACTTTAAACTAACAAATGCACTTTAACAGTGTCAGAGGTGCAGTAAAGGGGAAGTGGAGTAGAGCAGCTGAATATGGATGGCAGAAGCTTTACAGGCTGCACTTCAGACCTCTGCTGATTCCTTTCCGCATTTTTCAACTTTTGTTACTTATTCCACCAACTTTAGTGTCTGCCCTGAATTTTAAGGAGTATTCGGCTAGGCAGTTGTGGGGGTGGGGTTAAAACCATTATAGTCCATATAAAATGTATTATCCAATCAGACTACTAGTTTACATAGCTCGTGAAGTAGTCTTATATAGGGACTAGTGCTTCAGCGATGTAAAACAAGCATTTGTCAATGCCGAATGTTTGCTTGCTGGCATTGGTATTGGTAGTGTAGGAGTTAGAGATGCATAATAGGAATGGCAGTGAAGTATTGAACTGAAGCCAACCACCAGCACCCTTCAGAGAGTGACAGGCATTGGGGTGTGCCTTTGGGTCATCAGGAATAACGCCACGCCATTTCACACACCCTACCCTGCAGACACCGACCCTGCAGACACCGACAAGTGTCACGGTGTGCCTTGGGGTCTTTGGCCCTTATGCTCACCCCATTCCATCAGGAAATATGGTGAGATGGGTGCTGTATAGGAGAATGGAGTGAACTTTGGGGCCAAGAGTCCAAGGCACACCTTGGCTTTCTGTCACTAGCTGCAGGGTGAGGAATGGTATAGGCATTACAGGCGAGAATCCCAAGTCACACCCTGATGCCTGTCAATCTGTATAGGGTGGGGCATTATGGTCGGAAACCCTAACGCCTCAGGCGTTCATTGCATTTCACTCCAAATTTTCAACATGCTGTTTTGTGAGCCCCACCTTGGAACAGTGGCAATATCACTTTGTTAGCCGAAGCTGATTTTGCACAGTGACCACGCCATTTGGCACTGCCAGGTGCAAAACCAGCTGTACTGTTCATGGGGAGGTGAAAAATGGCAATGTTGAAAATCTGCAGTGAAAATATTAAAAAACTGGTGAAGTCACAAGCATGCATAGAGAATGCACAGCGTACACCTGCAATGAAATTGGTTGAGGATTTTTACAGCAGATTGTCAGCATGAGGATTTTGGAACCTCCGTTCATGAACAGTGTCACTGTGATTTTCTTAATTTATCCCAAACAGTGATTTCCACAGTGACCACGCATTTCTTGTGCTGGAAGTGCGAAACACATTAGGCCATGGTGTAAAATGACAGCTGTACTGTTCATATGGAAGTGTGGAAAAATGCCAGGATGAAAATCTGGACTGAAAATATTAGAAATCCATGAACTTACGAGGTGCGTGGAAATTGTGCAATGGTCTTCGTAACACATTCATTTAAGGACTTTTTCACCAAATTTTTAACATAGCCATTTTAACACCTCTGCTCATGAACAGTGTCACTGTGATTTTCTTAATCTGTCCCGAACATTGATTTCACACACGACTGCGCCATTGTGTGCTACATGCACAAAAACACATTTTGGGCAAGAGGTGAAAAATAACAGCTGTACTGCTCATAAGGAGGTGTGGTAAAATGGCAATGTTGAAAATCTGGAGTGAAAATATTGAAAATTCATTGAACTTACGAGCGTGAGTAAGACAGCGCAATGCATGCTCATAAAACAGTCATCTTGGGGAATTTATTCACCAAATGTTCAACATAGGGTTTTGGGTGCCTACCTCATGGACTGTGACACTGTCATTTCATAAATCGGTCCCGAAAGGTAGTTCCACGCAGTGACCATGAAATCACCTTTCGGGCCCGATAACAAAATAACAGTGACAGAATTCATGAGGAGGGGTTCAAACCCATGTTGAAATTTGGTGAAAATTCCCAAATTCCGATATATGCACCAAAGTTGAAAAAACCCTATTTATTACTTTATACAGCTACCGGCATTTCCTCAGTTAGCAGTCGGGTTTGGCAAGTGCAAGGCGTAATTTCCCGGTCCACGAAGATCATTGCACCAAACTCAGAGAGTAAGTATGGGGTGAGGTGGGGGATGTGGGGGGCAGAGTGTGCTGAGGGTGGGCGGGTGGGGGATGGGGTCAGAACAGTCAGTGAGGAAGGTTTTTCTTTTCAGGTGCTTTTCTTTTAGGAGGACAATGGGGACTTGTGCCACCTGGGGTGGGCTCCCAGTATGGCAGCTGGAAGGCTGTTTGGGGACAGCAGAGCCGATGGGGAATTAGGCACCTATCAGACATACGGACTATTGCCACGCTGGGATGGGCTCCCAGCGTGGCACCTTGTCAGTCTTTGGGAGGGAGGGTAAACAGTGGAGCCGACAGAGGGTTGGGCACCCCCATCAGCCATACAGAATGTTGCCACACTGGGGTGGGCTCCCAGCATGGTACCTGGAACTCTGATGGGGGAGAGTGCAGCAGAGCTGATGGGGATTGGGCACCACTGTCGGCCATACAGTGTGTGCGTGGAGGAGGCGATGCATGAGCATGCAATATCTGTGTGTGTGTGTGTGTGTGTGTGTGTGTGTGTGAGGCACATGAGCATACGATATCTTATCGCTGCTCACTGAAGTGTAACTCTCCCTTTCAACTGTACGGCAATGCATTTCAACTGCTGTCATAGACGGCTGCAGCATTCTCAGCGAACGGTGGCGGCGCCTGCAAACACACTGACTGAACTGGAAGACAGGTGCCACACCTCCGAAAACCTCGGATGATGGCACTATGTTTCTACACATGCATGCAAGCACACATAAAAATGAGCTAGAATTGTAAAACATAAAAATTCCACAAGCCCACTGCCCATAACGGAACTTTCAAATGCAAACTGTACAACAGCATGATGCAATAAAAAGCTATCCTGCACACCACACAGATCACTAAAGTGTTTTTTGCCAAAGAAACAGCCAGACATAATAACGATAGGTAGAAATAAATGGTATGACATGCATCAGTCTGTTTTCACCTAGGGCCACACATAATAGTCTCATAATGCATCATTACATACCTTGCAGTGATTTTAAAAAGTGGCACAGTACCACTAAGTACATAACTGCCATCACTATAAATATCCAAATTGATCCAGTAAAATAAAAGGTTAACTGCAATGTTATACAAGTTGTACTCATGTAACGAAATCTCGTTGAATGAGCCATGACCCATTGCTAGTAATCCCTTCCACTTCCTGAGCATTACCCTGTGTAACACAAATCTTCCTCAAACGTGAAGTACAACTATATAAAATGAAAGCTTTATTAAGAAAGCAAAAAATGTGGTAGCATAGATATAAGACAGTAAAAGGGCAGATTGTCACTGTATCAGTTCATAAAGCATTTAGTCTATATAGCGACATATAAATATCTTAAGCTGAGATCTGGGCTTGAATCCCACAGCTCGAATTTGCATATAGAGGTTGACATTCACACAGTAACTTCTTCCTCTAAATAAATTGTCTTGTGATCTTCATATATCTAGTCACAATATAAGAATTTTTGTATAAAAACTCAGTATTAAGAAAATAAAGCTAATATGTAAAAGTTGTGCAATGAAGTGCACAGTACTCATGCTATTCCATTACATGCTACTCAGATCACAAACTCATACAAAAAATAAAAAAAATAAAAGAATCTGAGTTTGTAATCAATTGTAGTTTAACCTATAAACAAAGTGTACTTATCAGTGTACTTCCATTATTAGTTTAAAAACCCTCCAGTCACAACGTCAACAACACGTCCCCATGCATGTATTACCAAAACATGTAATTAGCTGTAAACATAAAACATTTGTTTTATTTTATTTAACTTTTATTTCTTTTTACAGAGGAAGGGAGGAATGGTTTGGTTCTGATAGTATTGTGGCAGTGAATTAGCAGCATTGTGCAACAAAAGTATTTCTGAACCAACAAAAATAGTATTTGGATATGTACTGCACTTAAAACTGTCCCACACCACCACCACCCATCTGTAGTTAAAAAGTAGAGTGAGGGGCCAACCTGCTGGTACTGAGGGATGAGGTGCTGAATGTCACACCTCGTGCTACACTGACACCTTCGGGTTTGGGAGCATTACACATGCCGTTGACGGTCGGCAGGGGAGGGAGAATGGAGTGTACAACGACTGCTCTCCTCTTTCTTGTGTGGGTGCAAGGGTTCACATTGCTCAACAGTGTCAACTGGCATAAGCTGGGGTAACTACAGGAGTGACAAACACTAAACTTTTGCAGTATGTTGGGCGTCAGTTTGTATTGCAGTGACATACAGTAATTGTATGTCCAGCTCCAGGGTGAAAACCAGGCGTTAAACTGCATGCCAGTCATGTTGTCTGATGGTCTTGCACTGCACTCCCATACCTAGAGGTGCACCCCCAGATGTTATCCAGACTGCATGTGGGACAGCTATTAGCAGACCATACCGAATTCAGGGGGCAGGTCAGGTGCCGGCTACCATACAAACTATACCCACTCATCAAAGCAGGACAGAAACAGAAATATAAAAAAAAAATGAAAGCGAAATTAGCGTGTGTTTGGGTGACATAACACTGGCATGGCATTAGGCAAAGTGGGACTGAGTGTTGAGACACTGTACGCCACACCTCACATCTCACACGGTGACCTAGCTCCGTTAGCTAGATCAGTAAGTAAGATTGTTTTCAACATGTGTCAGGCCTGTTCCAAATCAGTGCAGCCTAGTTTAACTGTTGATCAGCTGGGTCATCATGACATAAAAATAAATAAGCATAAAAATGTCTCTATTAGTGACAGAGCATAATTTCTCCCACTCCTGTGTGTGGTGTACGACCACTTGTAAGTAGCAGACTCAGTGGTGCTCAAGGTCCAGACACAACACACCACACCTCTCGCCAGGTATCATACTCATTATGTTGTATGTGTGTATGTGGGGGGGAGGGCTGGTTAACAACAGTGGAGTACATAACTGATTGCCCGTATGACAGCTCTCATATGATGGGAGGTAGTGGCGTCGAATATCCCATTCTTTAATTGAAACCTGATGATGAGAATTATAGCAAAGCCAAAGATAAGTATGAGCACCACTCAGCTACTTTTTCTCAGAGAGGGTTGTGGATGCATGGAACGCCTTTTGGAGGAGGTTGTGGAGTCAAAAACAGTGGTGGAATTCAAGCATGCATGGGACAGTCATAAGGCAATTCTTGGGGTGGGGTAGGAAGAAGTAGGCTGCTGGTTAACTAGGATCTGCAGCTTATCCATTAGAGTAGGGAAATGGGCAGACTGGGTGGGCCATGGGGTCCTTATCTGTCGTCAAATTCATGTTTCTATGTTTCTAAGGCACAGGACAATTACAAGTCCTTCTGTGCCTACATAAACAATAAAAGGGAGTTAGCAGGAAGATTGGCCTCTAAAGGACAGTTATTTCTCTCTGTTTTAATGTAGGATCACAAGTATCCATAGCAAACACCAAACAACAAATGTTAGTAGGCCACCAAATTGAGTTCCAGGATGTTGTAGGAAGGTTAAAAATTAAACCACAGTAAGATGCAAGACCTAGATGGATTACATCCAAGAGTTCTTAAGCAGTTAGCTGAAAGTCTGGCAGGACCTGTTACCTTCTTTTTCCAGCAATCTTTGGATACAGGACAAGTCCTGGAAGTATGGAGACAAGCTACTGTTATCTCTATACATAAAAAAGGTTCCAGGCAGGAGGTTAGCATTTACAGACCCATTAGTCCGACCTCTGTCCTTGGGAAAATACTTGAGGGCATAGTTAAGGATAAGATCATGAACTGTTTAGATACGTTAGGGGCTGTGGATGAGTCACAATGTGGATTCACAAGGGGCAGGCTATGCCAAACAAACCTGTTAGAATTCTATGGTAAGGTCAACAGAGACATAGATACATTAAAACAGAAGAAAAATGGGGTTGTTTACAGGCCCCAGACCAGGGAGGACAGACACATTACTTTTAGAAGATATACAAAACATGACAGCTAAAGGGAGATTCTGATAATGGGAGACTGCAACATGCCGGAAACAGACTGGTCGATACCAGCAGGAACATCTGCCAGAACTAGATGCATGGTGGATTTCCTGCAGGGAGGGCCTCAAACAACCGGTACAATAACCCACAAGAGACAGGGCAATGCTAGATCTAGTACTGACTAACAGGAAGGGATCCTGAATCTCCAGGTAGAAGGTCACCTGAGGGCCAGTGACCATCACATGGTATGGTCCAATTTGGCCACTACATCTTAATAATTCCATTCCAAGGCAAAAATATGGGACTTCAGAGGAGCTGACTTTGATAAGATGGCCAACAGAGTTAAGCTAGCCCTGGCAAAAGAGAAACACAGGTGAGGGGTACAGGCAAAGTGGGCAAGCATTAAGGATGCAATACTTGAAGCAACATCCCATTGTGTTAGACAGAAAGGAAGTACAAAGAAGAAGGAAACCACTTTGGTTCTCAAATACAGTAGCAGAAAGGTCAGAGCCAAAAGGATGGCCTTCAGGAAATATAAGGAACACAGTGGGATGAAGATAGTGAGGCATACCAAACTGCCCTAAGGAAGCAGGAAGGCAGTAAGGCAGGCAAAGTCCCAAATTGAGGAAACACTAGCATGAACAGTAAAATAGGTGACAAGACTTTCTATAGATAAATTAGTGAAAGGAGAAAAGTCCAGAGGGGTATTGCTACGCTCAAAGGAGAAAAGGGGGCATGTGAGGAGGAGGACCCTGTAAAGCATCTATCCTAAATAGATACTTCTGCTCAGTATTTACTGAAGAGAAGGTAGGCCAGGGCCCACAGCTCAGCACCATGGACACAGGGGAGAGGTGAGCACTACTCCTTCCAAAAAGAAAGGGTCCTACAAGAGCTCGCCAAGCCCAGGTGGACAAGGCAATGCAACCCTGATGGCATACATCCCAGGGTACCTAAGGAGCTAAGGGTGAACCAGCAGAGCCATTAGCAGAACTGTTAAGTGAGTCTCTGAGCACAGGAGAGGTCCCAGAAGACTGGGGAAGGGCTCATGTGATCCTGCTCCACAAGAGTGGTAGCAGGAGGAGGCAGGGAATTAGAGACCAGTCAGTCTTACCTCAGTAGTGGGCAAGATTATGGAGGCCCTCTTAAGGAAAGGGTAGTGCAACACCTGGAACCATAGGGGCACAGGATCCAAGACAGCATGGGTTTACAAAGGAAGGTCCTGTCAAACTAATCTCATAGATTTCTTTGACTGGGTAACCAGAGTGGTGGACCAAGGGGAGCAGTTGATGTCATCTACTTGACTTCAACAAAGCTTTCAACACTGTTCCACATAGAAGATTGATAAATAAGCTGGGTAGGCTCGGGGTGGGTCAGAAGTTGGTCAAGTGGGTGGAAAACTGGTTGGTGGGTAGAAAACAGAGAGTGGTGGTAAATGGTATACAGTCAGAAGAGATGCAAGTCACAAGTGGGGTACCTCAAGGATCAGTCCTGGGGCCAGTCCTCTTCAATATCTTCATTAGTGACATTGCAGATGGACTAGAGGTAAGGCTTGTCTGTTTGCAGATGGCACCAAGATCTGCAACAGAGTAGATGATCCAGATGGGGTGGGCAGAATGAGAAGAGATCTGGATAAACTAGCAAAATGGTCAGAAGAGTGGCAACTGGGATTTAATTCAAAGAAGTGCAAGATCATGCACATAGTGAAGAGAAACCCTGAAGCCACCTACAGGCTAGGAGGAGTTGCTGGCAGTCACAAAGGAAGAAAGAGACTTGGGCATCATCATCACCGATGACCTGAAATCATCCAAGCAGACCTCTAAAGCAGTAGAGTAAGGCTAGGGGATGTTAGGATGTATTAGTAGGGGTATCGCAAGTCGTAAGAGGGAGGTAATAATTCCTCTTTACAAGACACTGGTTAGGCCCCATCTGGAGTACTGCGAGCACTACTGGAGGCCACACCTTCACTAGAACATTAACCAAATTGAGGCAGTCAAAGAAGGGCAACCAAAATGGTGCAGGGACTGCATCTGAAGACATATGAGGACAGATTAACGGAGCTCAATATGTATACCCTTGAGCAAAGGAAGGAGAGAGGTGATATGATCGAGACATTCAAACACCTTAAGGGCATGAACAAGGTGAAAGAGTCTAACATGTTTAAATATAAGAAAATAGCAGGACAATAGGACACAGCATGAGATTAGATGGAGGCCGATTTAGGGGAATGTGAGGAAATTCTTTTTCACAGAAAGGGTGGTGGATGCATGGAATGGCCTACCTCAGGAAGTGGTGGCTATGAATACAGTGCAGGGCTTCAAACAGGCATGGGATAGGCATAAGGGAGCAATACAGATGAGTATGAATAGATAGACCACTGACAGAGCAAAGACCAATGGCACATTTGTAAGGTAGAAAAAGAAATGGGCAGACTGAATGGGCCTTGAGGTCTTTATCTGCCGTCAACTTTTTGTTTCTATGTTTCTATAAGGGAAATTGGTGGAAGTCATGTTTTGGACTTTGCTAAGGCCTTTGACAAAGTCCCTCATGAGAGCTGATTGAGGCCCTTAAAGAACTTGGTGTCCAGCTGGGAATATCAGGGATGGATTGGGGCTTGGTTGACAGGAAGGAGACAAAGAGTCTTCATCAGGGAGTACTCTCTGGGTGAGCAGACATGACTATTGGGGTACCCCAGGGATCCGTGCTGGGTTTTGTGTTTTATTCATTTATTCATTACAAATCGGGTTTACAACCTTGAGTCAGAGACTCATTTACAAAGACACCTCGTCGTGGGGGGCAGACATCAAGACAGTTATTACAGTACAGATTAAAACAGAGGATAACATTACAAGTGCAGTTACATAATGTAGTAGTTTGTACATTACTTAGGTTACATAATGTTACAAAATTGTGAGTTACACTCATGGATATAGTAGGTCCTCAGAGAAGACAGTGGGTTACATCCCTGTTTGGACCTAGTAGGGAAGGGGTAGGTCTGGGGAGAGAGGCTGTCCAGTGGACATTGTCGAGCCATGGGGCAAGGCGGGAGGGAACCACAGGTTACAACAGGGGTTAGTTGCACCTACAACAGCGGGTATTAAAGATATGGTTCGAAGGGCTGTTTTGAAGGAGCCAATTTTTGGCAAGTTGGAGATGCAGCTAGGGAGGAAGTTGAACCAGGTGGGGGCTCGGTGAGAGGAAGAATCTCTGGGCAATAGAGGTCTTGGTTCTGGGCACCTTGAAAGTGGCCTTAACAGGCGATGGGTGGTGATGGACGAAGATGGCTGCTGTAGGGAGGTGGAGACCCGGGGAGAGTCCTGGCAGGGATTTCTTAGCGAGAAGGCAGGTCTGGTAATAATAATAATAAATAATAATAATAATAATAATAATAAAACTTTATTTATTAAGTGCCTTTGAAGCACCAAGACGCTGTACAAATGAATGATAAAATCAAAAATACACATATAAAATCAAAGTAATCACAACAACCTCAAGCCATAAAAGCCTGGCTCCACAAATGAGTCTTGACTTCCTGCTTAAAATATAAAGGATGCGTGCATTCCCAAGCAGCTGAGGCACAGAAATCAGAGGATTGGGGCTATAAACACAAAAGCCGAGACGAGGGATTTAAAGTAACCCTCGGAACCTCCAGCATCCCTCGTCAGCCGAGAGCGGGCTGTTGTCACAGGGCTGTAAGGAATCAGAAGCTCTTTCAGGTAGTGAGGGCCAAGTCCGCTGGGGGCTTAGAAGGTCAAAAGACCTACTTTAAAGGTGATCCACCACTGTATAGGCAGCCAGTGCAGATCACGCAGCACAGGGGTAATGTGCCTCTTCTGGATGCCCCTGTCAACAACCTCGCAACAGCATTCTGCACTAGCTGCAAGTGGCAGATATCAACCCCAGGAAGCCCCAGGTACAGGGAGTTGCAGTAGTCAAGGCATGAGGTCACACAGGTGTGGACCAGCACAGGTAAGTCGCTGGACTGAACAAGGTGCTTCACCCTGCAATGTTCCTAAGATGGTAAAATGCAGACTTAATGACTGCTGACACCTGATGACAAAGGTCAGCCGTCGTCAAGTACCACTCCCAGGTTATGCACCCTTTCAGAGGTAAGGATCTGATCCCCCTCAGAAATAAACCAGAGTGTTGGTCATATCCCAACCCCTCTATCCCATGACCGGGTCCACAACCATAACCTCGGTCTTGCCGGCGTTCAACTTAACCAGCTCGAATACATCCAGTCATGGATTTCAGCAAGGCAGCTATTAAATACTGAGAAAGCACTAACCTGGTTGGGGCAAAAGACAGGTAGAGCTGGGTATCATCAACATAACAGTGAAACCTGAGCCCATACCATCCTACAATGTCTCCAAGGGCAGCATATACACTGCAAACAACATGGAGAAGCACGAGCCCTGGGAACACCACACTGCAGCAAGAAAGGGTCAGAGGAAAAATCCCGACACAACTGTCTGTGTTCTCCCAGATAGAAAAGATGAAAACTATCTGAGCACTGTACTACACAGTCCACAGATGGACCTCAGCGCCGAGCAAAACCCCATGGTCTACAGTGTCAAAAGCTGAAGAGAGGTCAAGGAGAACCAAGACAGAATGGTTTCTCTGATCTCGCCATCAAGAGATCATTGAGCACCGAACCAGAGCAGTCTCGGTACTAGTTCTATTGCAAAAACCAGACTGGAGAAGTTAGTAGATACTATGGATGGTGAAATGGTCCTCCAGCTGGTTTGTCACTACCTTCTCAATAACCTTCCCAATAAAGGGAAGGTTAGAGATAAGTCTGTAGTTGGCAAAAATATCTGGGTCCAGAAAGCCCTCTTTAAAGGAGTCACCACCGCTTCCTTTAGGGAGCTAGAAACTCACCCAATTCTAAGGAGCACCAGATTATTTGAGCCAGAAATGGCCCACGATCTCAACACAACCCAAAATCAGGAGGTTGGCCCTGGATCTAAACTACAGCATGTAGGGCACATCCCTGGATGATCCGCATAATATCCTCGAACATCGGCAGGTCAAAGGAACTCCAGGAGGCCAGGGGTACCATGGCCAGACACCGACCAACAGCTTCCCCTTAGAGTGTGTCAGGCGGATCTCTGATCTGATGTCGCAACCTTATTCGCAAAGAATTGAGCAATCTCATCACACTTCTTTTGTGAAAAAGCTCAATGGAGCTGGAGACAGGCTGGGTTGCACAGCCTGTCCACAGTTCTGAAGAGCTGAGCCGTCGATTCTGAGCAACAGCGATCTCCCTGGACAGGAATTCTGCCTTCTAATGGGAGATCTCTGATTGGTAGAGCCGATAATGCTCCTCCAAACTAAGGCGGTCGACTTCTAGAGCAGATGTCCGCCACGCTTAACGCTCTAACGTCAGTCCCACATGTTGCAACTCCCTCAAGGACCCATCAAACCATGGGGCCCGAGGGCGGAGAGAGGGGGACAAACACGGACAGGAGCAATTGAGTCAAGGGCCAAGGAAATGGCCTGATTATAAGCCAAAACCATGGACTCCAGACCCAAGCTGGCAACAGGAAACTCTGAGAGGTTCAGTACTGCCATCAGGTCTTCAGGGCACCACGTCCCATAAAGGGCGGTATCGAACCATCTCCACATGGACAGACCTACGAAGGAAGCACAAAATTGAAGCCCACGGTGTAGTGATCAGACCAACTGATAGGTTCCACCACCAAATCAGAAGCCTCAATCCCCAGGAGAAAAACAAATCCAAAGAGTGACCGTAATTATGAGTAGCTGAAGAAACAATCTGTGTAAGGCCCAGTGATGTCATCAACTGGAGGAAGTGTTGACCAAAAGCTCAGAGTTCGTCGTCTACCCAGGCATTGAAGTCACCCAGAACCATCAATCTGGGTGACTCCAATGCCATATCTGCAAGAAGTCTGCCACTTTCTGCAGGAATTGCCTCTCATCTCCTGGTGGATGGTAGACGAGGCTATCCTGCAACCCACACCAGCTACTACGGTACACTCAAGGATTCAGCTTCCTCAACTGGTACACCTGTGAGCCCCAACCTGGTCTTAAAACAGACCGCTACACCCCCGTGATCCAATCTCAGGTGGTGAATCACCGAATACCCGGCTGTAATGGCTGCCTCCAAAATGGGGCCAGCATTTCCATCCAGCCAGGTCTCGTGATGCAAGCCAGAACTGCTGTCCCAACAAAGTCAGCAATAACAGCAGACTTGTTTTAATAGATCTGGCATTGCACAATACCACCCGAGTTGGACAATGCTCTGAGCCATCCTACTACTTGCCCATCCAAACAGGTGGTGCTCTTGGGTATGGGGACTAGACATGAATCTCCACATTCCAGGCTCCATTTCACCCCAGGGCGTCTTCTGGACCTGATCAGCCCTATATGAAAGGTCCGTTCATTGCCCTTCCATGTCCACGTCCCCGCCACACCACCTAAGCCCTCCTACTTACAATACCAAGCACCCGACAGCACTGGTAGATGGAAAATGGGAGGGAGGAAAGAACACGGAGATCAGGCGACGAATAATGCATGACGGGTGACTAAACAGCACATACCACAAGCAGGAAACAAACTCACTGCTAGACAGCTAAATAAAATCATAATTACCTCATAAATAAATTACTCACAATTACAATTAAAGTAAAACCCACCCAATAACATAATTCAAAAACAAATAAACAAAAATAAACTAATAATACTTCCACCCAATGAACCCTCTCACAGCTCTGGGGAGGAAAAAAACAAAATTAAAAACTAAATAATATAATTCAAAACTAATTTTCGTCCCAAAGGTCCTCTCACTACCAATAGGATGAAGTATTCAAAACACAGATATAGATAGTCCATTTGCAGTTTTAGGCACTCTCACTGCCAATGATAGTTAATATTACAGAATCCAGATATGTAAGGATAGTGAGGCCCTCTCACTACACACACTGTCCTTCATATGATGAAAACAGGATCAGTAAAAGTCAAAAGGCATTACGATGACCGAGTCAAAATCCAGACTATTGCAAATGTCACGTTCAAAGAATAACAACATACAATCTCAGTGCGAGTCCATAAGTGGAGAGAAATATCTCATATGAAGTCGGGATATCCACAGACTAATCTGCAAGGGCGGGAAGTCCCCCCACACATCATCCCAAACTGCCTAATCAGGCTCTATTATACTACCAGGACCCGGCTTCAGATATCCCAAGGCCAGACTAATAAGGCCAACCCTGGAGTAGCTAGGAGCCCCTAATAACCCCCAACTCCTTAGGAAATGAAAGCAGCTCCTGCTTGGTCCTAGCAGCACAACCCAAGATCACCCAGGCACAAAAGGGGGTGAAACCTCCCAGAACCAAGACCATTAATATGGCACTACTTCCCAAGGAACATTAAACACAGCCTAGAATAAAATTTGAAATCCCAGGAAATAAAGGACATCGATCAATGAATTGGGTCCCATTACTCACGATACATTAAAACACCAGTAAATGTCATTTCCAGCCCGAGTTCATGCAGAAATCACACCAACTAGTCCAGTTCTTCCTCGCTAGATCACTGTAAGAATCCTTCACAGTACATCCAGCTGTAAGGGCCAAACATCAAATAGCAGCCAGCAAATCCTGGGATCAAGGCCAACGAACATCCAAATGAGCCAAAATAAACTCCCCACATTAAAGGATAGCCAAGGGAGAAACAGCAACAAATGGTAGGCAACCATAGGATCCTGCTCCCAGCAAAAATCACTCTCTTCCCCACAAAAGGCGTCAGGCATCAGGCAGAACTACTGTAAGCTGCAAGACTTACTTCCCACACTTAGGGAAGCGGGACAGCAATCGGTAGCAGGTGATGAACAGCTGAAAAAAATGAAGAATCGACTTCAGCAAAAGCTCCCTTTGACACGCGAACACCAGGACAGGCAGAGCATCGAGACAACTACAGAGCATCAAAACAAACTACGGAGCAGCAAAAGACCCAAAACCGGGCGGCACAAAACTAAAACTCAAACAAACAAATGAATTAACTAAATAAAACAATTTAAACTCACTGCCAAACAAATCAAATAAATAAAACAGTTAAAACAGAACATGAACTACAGGTATAAAGGCTAGTCCAGCATGACCGCCATCTTGTCATCTTGTCCAATTACACTGGTAGAACAGCCACTCCTCAAAGTTGAGAAGATTGTTGGTAGTATAGAAGGCAGGTTTGAGTTTGGCTGGGGGCATGGTCAGAAGCCTACAGGCCTTATTGATGGAGAGTTGGATTTTGGGAGGGCAGTGTTATCAGCTGCAGCATAGATAGGCAAGCCATAGTCCACGAGGGACAAGACAGAGGAGGTGATGGCCAGCCTGAGGGCAACCTGAGGCAGGCAGTCCCTGTGCGGTATAGCAGGCCAATCCGAGTTAATGGCAGCTGACAGGGCACTAATGTGGGTGTGGAAGAAGAGGGCAGTATCAGGCGTGATGCCTAGGTACTTGTATGTGGTCACTTATTCTAGCGGGTGCAGAGTGCTGGGGATAATCAAGAGGGCTATTTTTAGCTTTATTTTGGTGGTGGGAGAAGAGTATTGGTTTGGTTTCTTTGAGTTAATGACCAGTCTCGCGGTCTCAAACCACCTTTGGCTTGGTTGTAAGCTTGCTGGAGGGATAATTGGAGGGAGGTGGGATTGGGATGTGAGGCAACGAGGACTGCATCGATGGTGTAGAGGAACATTTTACCAGTACATGAGCTGGGGAGGTGTTGAGGTAGAGACTAAAAAGTATTGGACCCAGGATGGAGCCCTGAGGACCCCGAGCAAGCGGGAAGAGTGCTGGAGAGGAGCCGCTGATCTTGACACACTGGGATCTAGCAGAGAGGTAGCTAGAGAACCAGGAAATGGGACCACCAGAGAAGCCAAGTTGATGGAGAGAGTCGAGTAGAGGGGATGACAGACAGTGTCAAAGGCCTTGAGAGGTCAATGAACACTGCTCCTGCAAGGCTGCCAGAGTCGAGAGCAGCATGCAGGTGTTGGGAGAATTCAGGAGAGCTGTGGTTGTACTGTGTCCTGGGTGGAAACCGTGCTGCTCTGGGCACATAATGTCATACTTGGTTAGGTATTCAGAGAGCTGGATCAACACCACTTTTCAAGGACTTTAGAGAGTGGGGGAGGATGGAGATGGGCGGTAATTGTTGGGGGTGGATTGGTCCCCACTCTTATGTATGGGTGTGATTTCAGCAGTTTTCCAAGCACTTGGGAACTGACCCAGGCATAGAGACCAGTTCAGAAGATCAGTCAGGGACTAGGACTTCGTCCAAGACCATATGGAGGATCCTGGAGTCGAGGGGTCACTGCTGGGGTTATGCTGCCTAAGACCTTCAGCAGGTGTGGCCTAGCTTCTTGGGGGATAGGGTGTGCAGGTAGAATGGTGGGCAATGCAGGACCGGAGGGAGAGGTGAGGATTGGGTCAAAGAAGCTGCTGGGGAGGACCGAGCTTAGGTCAAAGCGGTGTTAAGGCAATCAGCTATGAGGAGTGGATCTGTGGTGGGGTGCCACTGATGGAGAGCTGAGATGGTGGGGGAGTGGGACTTCCCATTTAGCTCTTTCATATTATCCCAGAAGGTCCGAGCTGAACCCCAAGTGGAAGTGAGGTGGTCTGGTAGTGCTCTGCCTTGGCCCCGCCTAATGGCCCAAGTGCACTTATTGCATTCTGTGTTGTAGGCCTGTCTGTCAGACACCTTTACAGATTCTATAGCAATGTGCCAGGGATCATCTCTGTTTTTAGTCTCTAGAGGAGGGGTGAGGTGATCCATGGGCATTGCAATTTGGAAGCGGATCCTGGTGAGGGGTGAAAAGGTCACAAGCCTTACAGAAGGCATTTGTGAAGTGGTCAAGAGCTGAGTCAATGTCAGGGACACGCTAGATAGGGGACCAGTCTAGCTGGGCTAGGTATTGTTTTAATTTTCTGAGGCTTCCGGTGCATAAACGGTGGCGTAGAGTGGCCTGGGACACTGGCTTCAGAGTGGAGGATGACCAGAGAGACAGAGAACTGGGAGTGATCACTGAGAGAGTTGGAGAGGACAGTGACATCCTGGATTTTGTAGGGGCAGTTAGATATAACATCTAGGAGAGTGCTGGTGCCAGTAAAGTGGTTGAATCTGATGGGCTGGGTGACTAACTGGGACATATCCAGGGCAGCAAAGGAGTCCCTTATATGGGAGGCAGTGGAGGCAAGTCAGTTAACATTGAGATCACCTAGGATGACTTGCTCCACTTTGTGAGGGAGAGATGTGAAATAGTCAATGAGGACTGGACCACTTGGTTTTGATTCCTTGAGAGTGCGTGGGAGACCGTGGGGAAGAGAGGGACTCGGTGGGGTCAGGTGTGATTTTTAAGCTGAGGGCTTGGGCTCCATAATCAAGTTTAGGAGCTGGGGTGCCTGACCTATAAGGGAGTCCCATACAAGTAGTGTGTAACCACCACGCGTTTGCCTACTCTGTCTTCCCAGTAGATGGTATATTCAGGGAGAGTGATAGCGGAGTCAGGGGTGGATTTGGAAGCCAAGTCTCTACCAGTGCAATTATGTCAGTTTGATGTTGAACGACCCAGCACTGGAGTGCAGCAGATTTCCTTAGGAGACTGCAAATGTTTAAGGATGCAAAGCAGAGACCAGTTGCAGTACAGGGTTTAGAAGGGCTGGAAGCAATAGGTCCTGGGATTGGGTGTACATTACCAGATAATAATAATAATAGCAGTGTAATTATTCTGGTTAGTGGCTGGTGGCGATGGAGACCCTTGAGTCAACACCCAGGTAAGGACTTTAGAATCACGCTGCATAAGATAGATAAAGTGCAAAGGGTGGGAATGGCAGGGGAGAGCTGGGTCCAGGTCAGGCCTTGGAGGAAGGAGGGAGTGGGGTGTTGGCAGGGTGGGGGAGTTGGGGGTCATGGGTGTGTTGGGGTGGGGAGGGCCGAGCCACTGTGTGGTAGTCTGGGGATGAGGTGCCTAGTGTGGAGAAAAGGTGCTCCAGTCTGTGTGAGGTCTGTACCAAGAGGGTGAGGAGAACAGACTTAGCAATGGAGTGTAGGTACCCATAGCAGCTGAGCAGTAAAGGAAGAGTGTCAGGAGTAGTAGAGAGTAAGGAGACATAGAGCAGCTTTGGAATGGTTGGGAAAAACCCTTTAGTGGGCAAAAGACTATAAGCTGCAAAAGGGAAAAACAGTATCAGTCAGTAGAAGAGGGAGGGCAAAAGAGATGAATAGTGATACACTGACCACACAATAAGTGAAATGAGACAAGAACTATATTGTGTTGGATTGGGTAAGTGTGCTTATAACTGGTCCCTCTAGTGGCTAAAGGATATAATCTGCTAATGGAAAAGTCAGCACAAAGCAGGCTTGGAGGAAGGCAGTCAGAAAACAAGAGAAATTAACAGTTTGGGAGAGGCTGAGAATTAAACAGAAATAGTTTAAAGATCAGCTGCAAAGCTTGTAATTAATTACCACAGTTTCCTCACAGGTATCAGCAGCTAAATAAATACAGTCTTTAAATATCAGTTACCTGTGTGTTTTATTTTAGAATGCTGAGTTTTAGGCTACTACAGGATTTAGGATGTCTGGTGACTGTGCTGTTCAGCTGTGTTTTCTTCTCCATAACACTGTGTTCTGACAGTTCTTGACATCATTCTTGGGTGGACGTATACTTACCAGCTGTGCATACATCAGATGACAAGATCCTTGCATGCCTCGAGATCCACCTTCTCACGAATTGTAAAAAAAAAAAAAAGAATAAATATTGTAGTCCCTGTATTGCCTATTATGATATTAATATGTTGTCGCCTGTAAAGCTGAAGATCTGAAAAAAAAAATGTAACTGTTCTTTCAAGTCTCGAGCTTCTCCAGTGAATCTGTTTGAACACTAGAGCTGTCTTTGGTTGTTAATCTGTTGCCAGAGTTGGGATAGAGGTTCGTTTTAAAATTACAGTTCTCTAGTATATGGTTAAATACTGTCAAACATGGTGCTAAAGCTTGCCATTTCAGGAATTATTAGTACAGTGGCAAGTTTTCAAATATTTAGATAGAGTAGCATGAGCAGCGATTGGAGCCTCACTGCTATTGCTCTGATTTCTTTATGAAAGGTGTTTTAAAAATATATATCCTTCTTCAACATTTTAAGTGATTAATCAGGGCTATTCTTCCTTCCCAGAGTACTGACAGGAGTGAGATCATGATCAGGGTGCCACTGTCATAGCTCTGAATTTGTTTGGGAGTAAAAAGACAGTTTTGTTTGTTTCAGTGGATCACATCGTAATTTATACCCTGCCAGCAGGTTTCGGTCCATGATAGATGTTAAATATTCAGAAGAGTGGTACTGTATATATATTGCATTAGATTTCATTTATGCTGAACGAAATAAAATGAAATAGATGAAAGGAAACCACTACAACTCTCACTCAGAATTGAATAAACTAATTAAAAGCCATGACTGGCCAGGCACCTTTGCTATTGTGCTGAGAAAGCACGATCATGATCGCAGTTAGGGCACCATAGCCACTGCTCTGATTTCTGTATGAAAAGTATTTGTATTTTTTAAATATGCTTCTATGACATATTTATTTATTTTCTCAGGACTATTCCTCCTGCCCCAGAGTACTGACAGGAAGCGATCGCGATCATGGTGCCACTGCCACAGCTCTGAAATTGTTTGTAATTAAATAGCCAGTTTTGTATCTTTTAGTGAAGTACATTGTAATTGATACACTCCCAGCAGGTTTCAGTCCAGGAAAGATGTAAAATATTCAGAAGAGTGGTACTGTATATATATTGCATTAGATTTGTTTTATTAGAATGAAATAAAACAAAATAGATGAAAAGAAACCACTGGGACTCTCACTCAGAAATGAATACAGTAATTAAAAGCCATGAGTGGCCAGGCACCTTTGTCATTGTGCTGAGAAGTGCGATCCTGGTTGAGATATCATTGCCACTGCTCTGATCTTTTTATAAAAAGTGTTTTGTTGTTCTTTTTAAATATGTAAGCAATAAGACACAATGAGGTGTGGGTTATGGCCTGATAAACACGCCCCAGGTGCATTATGAGGTACGAGGGCGCTTTACACCGTAGTGTCTTTAGCACCTGGGAAGTGTTTTATTGTATTAAGAACCTACACTCGAGTGTCTTATTGCACTTATAAAATGGCCCTCCACACAAGTTTTTGTTTTAAAGAAGAACAGAGACAAAACATTATAAATATAAAAAGTTTAACAGATGAAATAGTGAAAAATAGTTCCCTATTGCAGCACTGGAGGCGCATATCCATTATATTTGGCCATCATTGCTGATTTTAGTAGCTTTACAGACTCTCTTGGATTTATTTTGTATCAAGTTTTTAAAAATTATAACAGGATTGGGTCTGCTGTTTTATTTCTAGCTGCTGACACACTCAGTCACCAGTAAGGACAATTTGTGTGAAACTGCATTTGAAAATCACGGGCTTTCTTTCCTCAGTTGTTGTGCTCAGTTTTCACAATGGGTAGCTAAGACAGCAGATCTTAAGTAAAAAAAAGTGTTTACCAGTTCATCAATTGATTTTTATGAAATCTAGCTGATGAATGCTGGTCTATGTGTTGACTTCAGCCGTTACACTACATTTCAAGCCCTGCTTGAATCCGGATCAGCGTGTCCCTTTGCGGCCACCGTACAGATCGAGGGAGCCGTTGGGCATCTTTTACTTTACTGATGGATTTGGGGTTTTATGGAATGGGGGCTGAAGACTGGAGCGCTAGTGATACAAGCGGATTACAGATGGGTGAATGTTCAGCGTTTGAAACAGCGAGAGCTGTAATCAGGTATCGAGCAACGTGTAGCTTGAAAATCAAAATTAACGTTAAAAATATTGTGGTTTTGTTTATGTGCAAAAGGAGGCGGGATTCAATGTTCTTGGTGAACTGAGTGGTGCATTTGTAGTGTCTCTGTTGTTTGGGTACTGCTTTGCAGCGGTGGTGTGACTGGTCTGGTCCAGCTCGGTCACTACGGGACAGAGACTATGTTGGCACATTGATCTTTGTTGTAAGGTGTCCTGACTGGCGAAGGAGGTGCCAGTTGGCACAATATGTCCTGATAAGGACACGGCCAGAAGTATCTCTCGGCCAATCGGACAAAAGAAAATTGTCGACCCATTTTATAAGCTTCTTTAACACATTTATTTAATTACTCAGTGCTATACTTCCTACCCCAGAGACTGACAGTAGTCAGATCACGATTATGGTGCCACTGACACAGTTCTGAATTTGTTTGGGATTGAAATAGCCAGTTTTGTTTCTTTTAGTGAAGCACATTGTAATTGATACACTCCCAGCAGGTTTCAGTCCAGGAAAGATGTAAATTATTGTGAAGAGTCATAGTTTATATATATATATATATTGCATTAGATTTGTTTATGCAGAACGAAATTAAATAATTGTAAGGAAACCACTGCAACTCTCACTCAGAAATTAACAAACTAATTAAAAGCCATGACTGGCCAGGCACCTTCTGTTATTGTGCTGAAGCCTGATCGCCGATTGCGGTTGGGGCATCATTGCCACTGCTCTGATTTCTGTATGAAAAGTATTTGTATTTTTAAATATGCTTCTTTGACATATTTATTTAACTTCTCAGGGCTATTCCTCCTGCCCCAGGGTACTGACAGGAGCAATCGCGATCATGGTGCCACTGCCACAGCTCTGAAATTGTAATTAAAATAGCCAGTTTTGTATCTTTTAGTGAAGCACATTGTAATTTATACTGTGCCAACCTGTTTCAGTACAGGAAAAATGTAATTTATTGTGAAGAATGGTGGTATAACACAGTGTGTTTGAAGGAGGTAACTAGAGTCAGCAATTGAATTTCCAGACTCGATATTTGTGCTTGCTGGCTCACGTAGATGTCTATTTCTTGCTGAGAGGATTGTGGTCATGATCTGGGCACCAGTGCCAAGATCTTAAATTATTAGGCAAGATGCTTATTTTAAATGGTCTCACCCTAACGCCTTAATTAATTATTCTGGAGTAGATATATACATTTTTTTTATTGGAGTCGTTGTAATTTAACCACACACACACACAGCTCACTATATTTCTTTGCTGACTGGACTGATTACTGACAGCATTGCAGGGAATGGAAGTTTCAAACTATGATTTCATTAAATTTTGTTTACTCTGAAAGAAATAGTATGAAATAAATATAAGAAATCACTGATTTGTCACTCATGAGTTAGTAAACTTG
Organism: Neoceratodus forsteri; assembly: GCA_016271365.2. Lineage (NCBI taxonomy): Eukaryota > Metazoa > Chordata > Ceratodontiformes > Ceratodontidae > Neoceratodus > Neoceratodus forsteri. Next base: position 555,950,318 of record CM057452.1, on the reverse strand, counting down.
TTACAAGGCATGACTAGTCTTCGCATTTTTGTATATTGTGTTTTGCACATAATGGAGTATTTTTTCTATCATAGATTCATACAAGTGTGATGGCAGAAAAGGATCAACAAGCCCACCTAGTCTTCACATTTGTCTAGCTACCTGCTACAACATCTCACCCCCATCAATCTCATGTTGCTGTCCGTGCCTCTTTGAAGTCCTCAACTGTTGATTCTCCAACCAACTCATCCAGGAGCCCATTCCATTTATCAACCTTCATCTCCATGAAATAGTTAATCAATATACCATGAGAGGGTGTCGGTGATGCCAGGATTTACCCATGCCCTAGGGGTGTTCTTTGGTCACAATGCTACCTTATTGCAAATTTTAATAGCAAACAGACTCACACCCCTCAAGGTCCTCCATGCTGTCCCATACAAATTGATTGAACAGTATGGGCCCCCAACACCAACCCCTGAGGGATCCAGCTTGTGACATGTACTATCTGGATGCCACACTATTTATAATGACCCTCTGCCTCCTGTCCATGATCAGTTTCCCACCCATTGAACCACCTTCTGCCCCAGCCCCAGGCATGACTGCTTATACAGCAGTCTCCTGTGTTACATGGAATCAAATGCTTATTTGAAATCCAGATAAGCAACATATACTGCCCTCTCTTGATCCAGTTCCTTGGTGACCATGTTAAAGAAACTCTATCAAATTTGTTTGACAAGATCTACCCTGATACAGTCATGTTGCCTTGAATTCATCAGGCCGCTCACCTCTAGGTAACTGGTGATCCTGAACTTCATTAGTTTATCCATGAGCTTGCCCACCACCTCTTAGTTTAGCTTGATCTATTGGTACATATGTCTGTGTCCTCAACAATAGCATCCTTTTTCCTCTCCATATTTTCACAACATCTGTCAAATCCTCCACCCTCAGATTCCTCTCCACTACTTCCCTATTTTCCTGAAATCAGCTCTCTTAAAATCCATATAAATATAAGAAGAAGACAGAAGAAGAAGGCCATTTGGTCTATGAAGTCTGCTCATATTGCAGGGTCCACAGCTTGAGCTAATGTCTCTCGCTCCCTCCCCACTCTTGCCATCTTCCCCCATGATTCTAACCTACCCCTATACCTATCCCATCCTCTCTTAAAGCTGTCCACTGACTTCAATGAGATTACCTCTTTCGGCAGCACATTCCAAGTGTCCACCACCTATCTGTGAAGAGTGCTTCCTGACTTCCCTCATAAACCTCCCACTCCAGCTTAAGACTATGCCATCTTGTGATATGGTTCCCACTCAGCTTACAGAGACTCTCATTAACAACCTTATTTATCCCTTTCAAGTACTTGAATGTCCCAATCATGTCTCCTCTCTCTCTCTCTCTCTCTCTATCTCTCTTATCTTCCAGTTAGTACATGTGCAGTGCCCATTTGTCAGGACTAGATCAAAAATAGCTCCTGCCCTGGTTGGCTCCTGACCAGTTGACTGAGGAGGGCCATTGTCTGTTGGGGTAGGGCTTGGAACCTACCCCTTCACCACGTGTCCTACACTTGGAGATTTACCTGCCCTCCACCCCCAAGCTTAGTTTAAATGATAAATTGGTAGAGGTGCCAACACTTGTGTAACCCCTAGGTGGCACTATCCCATGGGCTACTGCCCCTGCCTGTAGCTACTAACAGGTTGAGGGGCCTAGATCCAATGGCAGGTGCCTCAACCAAGAGGTCAGGGTTTGTAGTGGTTAGACTGGCTTGGTCACAGCCCTCTGGGACACTGAGACCCCTTTTATTCCCTCTAGTGGCTCACACAGTGCACAGGAGTTACAGTCCCAATACCCCACATATACACACTGTTCACTCATAAGGTACCACTTACCCTCGAGACTGATTCTGCAGCACATCTCTGAGGACTCCCTGTAAAATAAGGTTAAACAACATACACAGTGAAATACAATACTGTTTCCATAAGTACCAACATCACAGACAGTGTATAGTATAACAACAACAAATCTGATTTATTTGGGGACAGTAACATGGGAGGGAAATCAGGTTAATTGGTGGTATGAAATCACGGTACTGTGCACACATACAGGGTCTGAAAAGTCACACTCTGGGTACCCAGGCTGGGGAGGCTAGCCAGGTCCGTTGCCCAGGGTTGACCGGCAGGTACAGATGGATAAGGCCCTGTAGAAGAAAATATATGCATAACACCCAATTGTAATCTGGAGCCGGATGGCTCAGTTCATAAACAGTGAAACAACAAAAATTAGATGACACACTTGTGATTGAAAACAGGCTGCAGGGGAATACCTGATTTGTACTCACAATACTCAAACTGAGAACTGGATGGTGGCTGTTCTTCTGGATTGTCAGAAGCAACAGGGCATGGAGACAAGGTCCTTGTGACTGGACCCACTGCAGTTTGTAGCAAGCAGTTTAGTCCGAGACAAGCTGGGGTTTGCTTCCAGCTTCAACACATGGCACACAGCACAGGAGGCTGGAAATAGCGATTCCCACAAGCCACGACACACATTCATATGTAAAGGAAAGTACTATAAGAGGCAGGCTGCTCCTCGATCCGATCGCACTTACTGCAAAATACCCAGGGCGCTGGAGCAGCTTCAGTTCCTGACAGACGAGTGCGATTCAGCAATTTCTCCAGTCTTCTACAGGGTGAGCCTGGTTTCCACAATTCTGGTGCTTCTTTCTCCTCACAACTTGGATTCAGTCAAACTGGCACTCACAACAGTTGCAGACCGAACCTCAGGGCCTCACGTGCTTAGGTATGCGGAAGCTATCACACTGAAGCACAGAGTTCCTTCTCTCTTCACTGTCCAGCTGATCTCATCTTTCGAGTCACAGAGCAGGGCATTTCCTTTAGCTCCACACTATTCTGTTGGCTGGTTCAGCTGTCACTCACAATAAGACTTCCTCGGTTGGTAGAAAAAGGTGCAAGGTCAAACTACATTTCCCAAGTCACTGCCCATACAATCCCTTGTGGCTGGCTCAGATTAAGAGTCAAGTTCTGATTCGTCCACAAGTTCCATTTTAGGGTTCCCTTAACCCAATTGGCCCAACACAACAGTTTAGGTCTAGAATGGAGGGTAACACACACACAGAGTCCCAGCTGCAATAAAGGCAGGTTAAACAAACTACAATTTTGTTAATGCTTTAAATGATTACAGTCAAATAGTTACAGCTTTCAGATGGGCTTCTTTTGCACCTTCAGCGATGGCAGAAACAGGCGGTAGCCAGCAGATCGGGTGGGATTCGAGCATTAAATACACAGTCCCCATACAAACTAATTAAGTCTGCCAGCAGACAGCTCTTAAAGAGACAGTATGTGGGCTCAAATAGCACTCACTTGGGACTGCATTTAAACAGCTCAGGCGCCTGAACACCGTCCAGACTTGGAGCATTCAGGCAAGCTCCTGGAAGACTTTTAGGAACCCCGTTTGCAGGAGGTTACATTTTATGGAAGTTTTACAGGACATAGTTTTCTAAGCTTTTACAGGATCCTATAAAACAGAAGCTAATCAGATTATCCACCAGGATGTTTGAGAGCAGCTGATCAGTCCAGCAAGTCTTTCTTTCTTTCTTTCTTTCTTTCTTTCTTTCTTTCTTTCTTTCTTTCTTTCTTTCTTTCTTTCTTTCTTTCACTCTGTTGATCACAATCTGCAGGGGCATCCGTTTCACTCTGAACAAAATTGTTCTTTCATACCACGTCAGCACAGCAGCTGGATTAGTGTCCAAACCATGCCATCTGTGAGTAGATCACAGCATAACACACACTCTGTTGTTGTCAGGTGAAACATATATATTATGGGGATATGAAATTAATTATATGCCTTGGTCTTTACAGTTCACACTCAGAGATGTCTAGGTTTGCTGGCTTATCAGTACTATCCACATCAAGCCATATCATATTACATTTATTCCTGGTAGTTTAAAGGTGACAGCCACTGAGAATGAAGCTTTTCTGATATCCTTATTAATAGTTGTAAATACTTTGCAAGATAGACATGAGTATGTATAGTACCTATTGTGGACTCAAATTTGATAATATTTATGTTGTCAAAATATATTTATTTTCTTTTAATTTTCCTATTGTAGATAAATCACAATGCCATATTGTACTGCTATGGGGTGCGATAGTAATTCTAGCTCAGGCAAAGTTTTCATACTTTTCTGAAGAGTTCCGTAAGAAGAAAGCAGTGGGTCACTGCAATGTGAAAAGCAGATTGGCAACCATCAAATCATCATGTATTATGTTCTGATCATTTTGATGACAGCCAGTATTTACTTGATCCTTCTGTTCTTAAGAGTATTGGATTCACACCAGGCCAAAAGCGACTGAAACATACTGCATTTCCAACAATATTCAATACTTTCACTATGAGTAGGGACAATACTAACAATGCTATTGAAAAACAAAGATGTTTGGAGGTTTGTTACCAGACATGACATGTGCATATTATCAGAGTACATATTGTTTAGAATTTATATTATACATTTATGTGATTCTAAATTACGCTAGATAGTTATATACCTTTTTACTCTGTTTTCACTCCAACCCGAGGAACTATCTCAGGCATCCCTGCTACCCAAGTTCTCTACCTCCTACCTGAAGTCCTCTCTCCATTTTGCTATGGCCAGGCAGCTCACCCAGCTCTGAACACCCAAAGTGGGACCCCCTATCCTCCCAGGGCACTCTATCTGCCAATCTGATGTGCCCAGCATAGATGGTTGAGAGACCGGTAATGGAGTGCATCACATCTGGGGCAGGGTGCCATCACCTATCCACATCATTGGGGTTTTCGCTTCCATTGACCCCACAGAGTGCAGCATGCAGTGACACTGGTGCATGGCTACCCTGATGACATCTGCCATGTTTCACCCTGACTTCTGGCTGGTGTTACTGCAATGACCCCAATCTCTGTCGCAGGCCACCAGAACAACAAGCAACCACTGGATTCCTACCTGGGAGAAGAGAGCTGTCCTCAACCCTTAGTGACATCAGATCTGCTTTAGATAAATCATTATATGTTCTGAATTACAAATTTACAAGCAGTGGTTATTGTAATATAAATTGTTAATGTTGTTGTATATGTAGAATCTTATACTCACATGATTGCCAACTTCTTGTGTTAGGTAACCAATAGGGCATTAATATCACTGATGAGAAGTTTGCGTCCAGTGAATGATTCAACCACAGTTAGTATTGATCAGCTGCACAGACAACCTTTTCTAACTTATCAGTACAAACTGATAATACGGTATGTAATATATTACTATATAGCACTGCATTATGTAGTATCTTTTAGAACAAGTATTGTTGTTATTATAGCACGCTGTAATTTAACATGTGTGTTTATAGATTTTAACTTCTAGAGGAACACAGACTCTAAAAATGTCCCTCATGGGTTTGGTAAAACTCATAACACTCGAGGATGTCAAACTGTTCTGCATGGAGTGGTTAAAGGTACTCAAACAGATCCCATAACTGTAGAGACATTTTTCTGTTGGTGTGCAGTGTGACTTCACTAGTCAAATGTATGATAGTGATGATTCAAGTGGCAGTGATATGGACACTGACAACCTAATGGTTTAGACAATGATCCAGACTGGGATAAGCAAATTGACTTAAGGGATGATCTCAAAGGGTGAACACAAGTACAAAACGTATTGACCTGTGAGTTCTTTTGAGTAATATTTACCCCAAAAACAAAACTTGATTTTCATTACTAAAGATTTTCTATTATGCAGACTTTTAAGTAGCGAAGCACCAAAGTGTCAGTTTCAGAGTACAGACATAACGAGCTGTTACTGTACTTGTAATCAAATCTTTCAGATTTAAGATTACAAACATATAGTTCTGTGGCTGTACTTGTAATATAGTTCAGAGAATGGAGCAGAAACCAATATTGTGGTGAAATGTGTGAGGATGTGGAACAGGGCTACGTCAAGGTAGACAGACTGAAAGTGCCTAAGATTTATTTGGATGGTGGGATATGTGTAATGGGTGTGGATTGACCATAGTGCTGGATATGGATTGGAAAATGGGTGGCTAGATGGAATGTGGCAGATAGCACAAATAAGGGAGGAGGTCAGGTGGTTGATGTGGATGATAGGATGGGTAGGAGTGAGGGGATGTGGCAGGATAGGAGATCCACAGAGGGAGTAAGATGGAGCAGTGGAAGTAGAGGATGGAAAATGGAGGTGTTGTCGGGGATCACGTGCTGAAGCAGAAATGACCATGTGTCAGTAATCTAGATGGAAAGGCTCCAACTCCCCTCACCACCAACACACAGAATGGTAAATTGGAACACTTGAATTGAACATTCTTTAGAAATCTGCTGGCATACAAACAAAGAACACACACAGGCCTGAAGTGGAGACAGAACCTCCGTTTTATCTGTTGTCATGTAAGCAGCAGGAGATCTCTGACAAACTGGTAGGGATGGGGGTTCATGGTCATCAAAAAACACCAGCAATGGAAACTCTGAATAGTACTTGATTTGTTATATTTGTGTATGTGTGTAGGGTGGGGACTCATGAGTATAAATAACATTAAATTATTTACTTACTGTATTTAATGGAATGGACTTTTAAACATTCATAATTCTATTTGTTCCCATTTATTTCTTTGCATTAAATTCATAGAGTCCATGACATGAAGTCTAAGATGACATCAGATGAAAGAAAATTTATAGTTTTGAAAGTGCTCTAATGATACTAATGCAGTCATGCTACATATGTCACTCATCATGCAAAGTATTTTTAAGATGCATTTTGGATCATTGATTGAACTGGAGCAGATCTGCAAAAATGGCCACTGAGCGTTATTGGCAAAACCAACCCTTTCATTCATTTATGCCAATGAGGAATTTATTGACTGCGTGCAGTATTTTCTTTACCGAGGCAGTGCCATTAGAATAATAAATATGTTTAAGACTCTGCATCCCAACAATATCGATACGGACATACTATCTTATACAAAAAGTAATTTGATACCTTCAGTACGTACTGTCTGGACAAGGAAAAAGTGAGCTACTAAACTTCTTTGCTGATAGGAAAGCGAATCTTGGAGGTGATGGTCAGTGTTGCTCACCAGGCCATACTACGAAATTTGGAGCATATACTTTAATGGTTTGACAGATCTAAAATTGTAGATATTCAGCTGGTACAGGTAACAACATTTTTAGTCTGTCTAATGCGAGATTAACACATTTATATTAAAAACTGATAACTATGTTATGCCTCATAAGGTGTGAACATTGTATAAAATGACTATTTTATCTTAGGGCTTTCCTTTTTATTCCTGATATGCAATGCTTTCTGTTCATTTAATACTAGCATACTAAGAAACTGGCAGATTAGGAACTATGGACTATCAAGTCTGCTTGATTATCAGTGCCTTCCCATGGTACTTTTATTTGCCCCTACCCTCCCTTCTTACAAGGTCCACCACCACCACTAGTTTGGGCTCTGGGATACACCCTTTCCTATAACTATCCCAGCTGTTCTTTAATTTTATTTTATTTATTTATTTATTTATTTTATTTAGTTTTTGTTGACGGGTAAGTGCACTTGACCGGGAGGGATACAGATGAATGCCAACTGACCTTGAACCAGATTAAGCTGTTGGTGGTATTTTTAGTGAATGAGAGAAATTTGGCCAGGGCACTGGGAAAGTCCTCTACTCTTGTCAGTAGGGAGCCCAAGTGCTGCGCTGATGGCAGAGCAGACTGAGCTAGTGATGGAGTGGATGTGTCTGAAGAGCTGACTAAGATTTTTGGATGTGGAAGAAATTGTGGTAGCAACAGAGCAATCTTGTGAAACCACTAGATTTATGCAGGATAATTCTTCAACTCGTCTGGATAATCACGATATGGTGGAGGATGTTACCAGAAAACCTACAGCCTGCTATTACTGGTAATCCACAGTCAAAAATGATTTGGGCCTCTGCAGTGCCCCTAGTAGTAGTTTGGATGATCCAGGGAAAGTTGTTCTACTGAGAGTGCTGCAAGTCATGTGCAGCAACGGGAGATGCTAACACCATGTCTGAACAGGCGAAAGACATTTCAGTGACACAACAGGTCCGAAAACAATTTGGATTAAAAAAGACACTGTGCAGTATTTCGGGAGTGACTGGTCGACCGATGATGCCTTGAATTCATCTGGTTGGAAGCAGGACAAAAAGGAAAATGGGTTTCTGACCCTGATTGGAATGAGGACATTTTGTTTGGGCGTACAACAGGACATGAAAGGGCTGCAGCACAAACCCTGAGCTCAGGTAAAACTGTTTCTGATAAAAGGATCCTATAAAAGTTATTGCACAGATTTTAGATGATGACACCCAGGCCTCTACAGTGCCTGGCCCATCAGAGGAGTAGTGGGGATGTGAAGTCAAGTTACATATTATTGCTTGTTTTACTGCTGAGCAAGAACAATCTAAATCTCACGATAATAATAATGATATGCCAAAAAACTCCCATGTCAGAACTTTTAAGAATAAACTCGAGCAGGCCCTAGAAGAAATGCTGTCAGGTTAAGGTATAGGGAGGGCTACCAGAGCACCCAGACAGGTACTGTGTTGCAAAACATATATTGATGGGATCCATGAAATTCATGCCAGCAGAGGTTTATGCTCTAATTCATATATCAGGGAAGATACCTTTGATGTTAGCCTTTAAAACTAACATCAGCCTTGAAGATTCTGGGAAAAGTATAATAACCTTAAGCAGACACCTCTTGGCCACCCTTTATGCTATCCCCTTACTAAACCCCAGACAAGATATATTTCCATCATGTTCCGAAATGAAGAGTGAATGTTAGTGATATATATCACTGGTTGCAGAAAGCGATGTGATATTCTGGGACCCCAGAGCAATTATGGATACAGAGGATTTTGGATGGAAGGGTGGAGATTTAAAATAAAATTATTCCAGTCAATTCAAATTATCCACCTCCCCAATAGCTTCTTCTTAGGCAAGGACAGGGGTGTTTGTTTTATGGTGGACAGCCTAGGGCCTGTTATAAATGTGGGGCTAAGACTCATCTGAGTAGCGTCTGTGATCTACTCAAATGCTCCTTATGTGGGGGTATGGCCATCTACTGATCTATGTGACAATATATTCCAGTGCAACCTTTGTGATGATAAAGGTCATGCCTTTCACCAGTGTCCTTGGGCTAAAAGAAACAGAACTGAGGGTGGGACCAAGATGACTTGATCGATAGAGTACAGGAGAAAAAGCCACTTCTTTCATGAAACTGCTGGTAGGGATAAATCTCAGAATGCTGCACCTCAAGAAAATACCCCTGGGAGGCTGTTACTGACACCCTGACAACTGCTGACCCCCTCCTAGGGATGAAAAAAAATGGGGAGACCCATGATAATCAAGAACGTGAGAGATGTCCCAGTTCTCTAGGGATGGGAAAGCAAGTATTAGTATGCCACCCCTTTGAAGTTGCTAAAGCCAGGAGATTTACTAGGCGTCTGCTAGACAGCATCCCCCTGCTCCTACCCCCAGGATGGAAAATCCTTTTTCCCTTTACAAGTAGACACAGGAGAATCTGAGCTAGAGTCTGATGCATCACATAGGTCTGATATAATCACTGAAGAGGAGAAAGTAAGACTACAGAACTGGCTAAGGAAAGGAAAGGTAAAAAGGTAAAAAGGAAAGCTAAAACTAATCACGAAGAAGGCCCTGCATATAAGGAGTTTGTACCAAACATGCTTTTATGTACATAATGCATGGCCTCTATTCATGTTGCTTCACTTAATATCTGTAGTTTGAAACACTACAAAAAGCAATTATCTGTATTAGCCTATTTGGGACAACCTGCTGTAGACATCATCTTCGTCCAAGAAACTAGGCTATCCTCCATTGTTGATGTAAATCAGGTTAAGAGGAATTGGACATGGGGTCCTTCCTTTTGGACCTTTGGCACAGATACTGCTGATGGAATAGGAATTGTATTTAAAACCCTAATTTCAGAGTATCTAGACTTATTGATATACATTCTGGGAGGCTCTGGCCATAGACTGCATGTACAAAGAAGTTGCTTTTCGCCTTATTAATCTTTATGCCCCCAGATCAAATCTGCTAGAATTGATCTTTTGAGGAAATAAAACCTTATTTAAACACACAGAAGAACATTATATGGGAGGGGACTTTAATTGCAGTTTGGATCTGAAATATGCAGGTGACATAATCAAAAAGGTATATTGTGACACATATGCCTTAAAACAAATCATGCTGGATACAGGATTATCAGATACATACAGAACTCTGAGGAAAAATGATGTAGGGCAACCTATTTCAGACACATCTATGCTACAGCATTGATTACATTCTAGTATCTAAATATGTAAAACCCTATAAAATAGAAGTTAAGCCCACAGACTTCTCTGATCATTGTATATTATTAGGATCTCTAAGTCTGTAAAGTACCCCAAAGATTTAATCCCATATACACAGATGGGGCTGCACATCTCCTATTGAAATCAACTGAATGTCAGAAACAGGTGGAAGTTCTTTTTGGTGCCAGAATCTCGACCCTGTGTCTTTATGATAATCTTTGGGACTGGTGGACAGATACAAAAAATATTTAAAATCTCTATTTTATCATTCGGTAAACATTCTGAAAACTCAAGCTATATTAAATATTTAGACTATAGAAATCATTTATACAGACTTATGTCTTTCCCATCAAAGGACCACATGAAATATAAAATGCAAATTTTGGAAATAAAAAGCAAATGAAAATCTATCAATATGATAGAGCAAAATCATTGGACATGAAATGAGATTTTGCACAAATAATCAACCAGTTTCGATCCCTACCAGGCATGCAAACAACGGCTGGATAAAACCATTATGGAAGGTTTACTTACATTAGACAGTTGGCTGATAGACACCAATCTAGGAATGCTTTCATTAGTGCAACAAAACTTATATGAACATTTTCTCAAAACTCCTTAAAAAGGGTAGTGTACAGAATTTTTAACTGCACCAATACCCCATTTGAGCCATTATGCTGGTGAGGCATTGGTAGATCAATTACCTCTGAAGAAGTTTGTGGTGTAATTAAACAGTTAAAGATGGAACCTCACCAGGAATAGATGGTATCTCTAATGACTTCTATAAAAATTATTAACCTTTTTGAGTTCTGTACTGGCAAATATTTTTAATTTTATGTTACAGTCAGAATTTAAGTGTACAGATTTTAGTACAGCTCTCATATGCTACATATTTAAAAGGGGATAAGAAGAAACTATCTAACTGGAGACCCATCAGCATCCTTAATAGTGACTATAAGATTTTGGCAAAATTCTGAACAATAGATTAATAACAGTAGCTGAAACTTTAATTGATATGGCCGAGACATGCGCTATCCCTGAGCGTAGATCCAACATAATCTCTTTATTTTACGAGAGCTCTGTGAAGCCTGTAAATCTCAAAATCTTAAAGGCTTTATAGTTGCAGTAGATCAGTCTAAAGCATTTGATCGAGTTGAGCACCATTTTCTATTTAATGTTCTAGAGACATATGGGAGCATACATCACTCCAAGAATGACATCAAGAACTGTCAGAACACAGTGTTACGGAGAAGAAAACACAGCTGAGCGGCACAGTTACCAGACATCCTAAATCCTGTAGTAGCCTAAAAACTCAGCATTCTAAAATAAAAACACACGGGTAACTGACATTTAAAGATTATATTTATTTAGCTGCTGATACCTGTGAGGTAAAACTGGGGTGATTAATTACAAGCTTTGCAGCTGATCTTTAAACAATGGCTGGGATATTCAAAACAGTTATGCATGGTGCAACTGAGTTGCGCTGGCACAAATACGGACTTGTGCCAGGAAAGGCGATATTCGAGTGGGGCCATTGCGCAGATGCAAAGTCTCATTGCACCAGTGTGTAACTATAATGAATGCATGTGCAAGAGCAGGGGTGTGCCCATGCATATTCGGCATGATATGATATTTAACCGTGGAACCATGGCACAAGTGCAGAGCAAAACCTGGATGTGCCGAGCAGACTTGAGCCTATAAATACAGGGCGCAGAACACAGACAAAACTTGCACCAGGCGAGGGAGAGAGAGAGAGAGAGAGAGAGAGGTGGCAAGAGACATTGGACAGACAGACAGACAGACAGAGCAAGGGACACAAAGCCAGTGAGATACAGGAAAGACTGTCACAGCAGCCACAGGGGAGAGGGACTGAGGTGTCAGTGGAGAGTGAGCCAGGGGCTGAGAGAGTGAGAGGGACAGGCAAGCATAGTGCCACACAGTGCACCAGGGTGGTACACAGCCCACAGCAGCTGACTGCCGGGAGACAGGACATCAGGGCCATGTATGGTGTGCCCTTCCTAATGGAGGCCATAATGAGGGTGTGAGGGGCAGGAGGAACAGCGACATGGCTGAGGAAGGGCTTGTCGGTGGTACACCCGGAACAGGTGGTACCGTGCCTGCACCACCATTGAGAACTACACAGACACAGAGATTGTGGGATGATACCACCTGAACAGGGCCATTCTGAGGCAGTTCTGTGAGCTGTGCATGAGGAGATGCAGGCATCGACAAGGCGGACTAGCTATGGCTGTGGAGACAAAAGTGACAGCTGTCATGTGCCTGCTTGCCAAGGGTACCTTCAGACACCAACAGGGACACCACAGGCATAACCCAGTCGACCACATCATGCCTCCTCCACAGTTCCTCAATGCTCTGCTGCCACATGCTTCAGAATACATCCATATCCCCAGCACACAGGCAGAGTGTACAGCAACCATGCAGGACTTCCACAGGGTAGCACATATGCCTGGCATGCTAGGGGCCATTGACTGCACCACGTGGGCATCTGCATGCCACCTGGCCCTGAAGATGTGGCATATATGAATAGGAAGGGGTCCTCTAGTGAGAACTGCCAGGTGGTGTGCGATGCCAAGGAGAACATCACCAATGTCTGTGCCACACACCCTGGGAGTGCACATGATGCATTCATCTGGCACAGCTCGGTGCTGTGCACAGGTTCAAGCATGGGGACATCCCCATGGGCCACCTAGTGGGTGAGTATGGGACAGGCAAGGGGTGCCAGGCAGAGCAGGCCATGAGATGGGGATGGCAGGGTGGTGCAGGTGAGGCACCAGGAATAGGCAAGGGGCACAGCAAATGATGGCACAGGGCTAACTATGTCATTATCCACACAGGAGACAGTGCCTATCCACTGAGGCCCTGACTGCTCACCCCTATCAGCACTTGTCATCCCCAGCAGAGGCACGCTACAATGAGGCACACACCAGCAAGCAGAAACATCATTGAGCGTATATTTGGGATGCTGAAGTCACAGTTCCATTGCCTAGACAAGTCTGGTAGTGCACTACAGTACAGCCCCTCGAAAGCCTGTGGCTATTCCTGACCTGCTGCATACTGCACAACATGGCCATTGACCGTGAGATAGCTGTCGAGGGCTGAAGAGGCAACAGTAGTGGGGACAATGATGGCAATGGGCTGGAGGGTGGTGGACAGCCTCCCCTGGGTGGAGATCCCCATCTACAAGGATGGTGCAGCTGTATCGGGACACCACCGCACAGGAGTGTTGTGGTGCATGCAGGTAGGTGGTGCCTAACCCACCCAAAGGCCACATACACAGGTACAGCACACAGGCAGGGCATGCATGGCAATGGGTATGCACACATAGAAGTGTGGTGCAGGGGTAGGAGTGGCAGTGGCACACAACCACACACAACTGCACACAGCATCACACAGCAACACACACACGCACCCTCATGCCCAGGCGCTGTCAAGTGGTGGGGATCAGATGCATTGCACCGGTGCACAGGTGCAACCAGTGCAGACCTACCTCATCACACCCATGCCACATGGGCCAGTGGCCAGGCAGGCATGCACACAGGCAGCATGCAGCATGACACACAGGTGCCACACAGAGTGGTATGCACACACACATATACACTGCCCATGTGTGCACAGGGCAGCGGCTGCAGACTGCAGTCAGGCAGCATGCACATCAGGGCTGCCACATGGTACCATTGCCACCACAGCCATGGAGGCAGCCATGCCGGGGCCGATCAGCAGGCACAGGCTGCTCATCAGCCACAGGGGTGTTTGCAAAAGCTCCCAGGGGTTATACTGTGAGACCATGACTGGGTCCACACAGGGTGTGTAGGTGCCCAAACAGACCCACCCCAGGCATGCCTGGGATGCCAACAGCAGAGCCTGGTGTTGACAGGAGGGTGTTGCCCAACATTGGGATCATGGGTTGGACAGTGCACTACATGGTGTCTGGCCATGCCTGGTGGCAGCAGCAGTGCAAGGCCATCCATGATTCGTTGGCTATGCGATCCTGGGATGCGATCTTGTCCTCCTACTAGTGCTGTATAGCTGCCAGGAACTCTGCAGTGCCCCTCTGGTGCTGCTCAGCCACCTGGTGCACCTCCACGTGCAGTGAATGCACCCCAGCAGCAAGCAGCACCTGTTGCTCCACGGAGCCCTGCAGCAAACCGGTGTGCTCTGCCAATGGGTCATGCCCAGGAGAACCTGGGCGGGTGCCAACTCTCCTGCAGTGAACAACCATGCTGCACAGCCCCCACTCAGGTGGACGCTGCACAGTGGGGTCCCCATGGGTTAGGTCCCATCAGGTACCCCACATCCAGCTGCCCTGTGGCCCCGCTGCCTGCTGCCATTGCTCATCCAGCCGCTGAGCGCTGCCCAGCACCTGCTCAGCTGCACCACCACCACATGGCACACAGCAGCACCCACAGTGGTGACAGGCAGCTGTCCCACCACAGTCAGGCCACTGGGTGCGATGCCTGTGGTGGTATCTGGTATGGCATCTTCCCCATGACACCACCCATGCTGTCCAGGATTATGGTCAGGTCATCACTGGTGTCAGACCCACCCCAATCTGTGTCTCCACACAGAGGATGCCGAGACTGGCATCCTGTAGAAACATATCCAGGGCCTCATCCGACCCCATGCCCAGGACATCTGGCTGGACAGAGGTGGTGTGCTGCAGCTGATCAGACCCCAAGATGCCCATGGGGTGGATGGCTGATCCTCTGGGGCTGGGCCTGCCTCCATGGCTGCTGCGGCACCCACCCACTGCATGCAGGCTTGCTGGTGCTGAAAGAGAAAACAGATCGTCAGTGATACAAGGCCCCATTCCCCCAGGCCCCTCCCCAACACAGCCATTGCATGTTATGCATGCTGACATACGTACCATGCAGTGATGGGCTACCACCCATCTGGAATCCTCCACCTGGCACACCTCCACAGTGCTGCAGCACATGGTGGCTGCCACCAACTCCTCCTGTGTCATGAGCTGTGGCGCATCAGCAGGCCCCATTCTGGGCTGCACAGATGGCTGCCACCTTCTCTTTGATGCGCCCGCTCATTGGTGCCCACCTTCTTGCAGCACTCCTGCACTGACCCCTGGTGGCTTTCCTGCTGGTTGACGGATGCCGCCACCTCCTCCAGGCCCCAGACCTGGGCTGTGGTGTGCCGTGGCACCACTCAACAGTGGCTTCCTGTTGAGGTAGGCCTCAGACAGGGCCTCTGCCTCAGCCTTTGTGAAACTGAACCTGCATTTGTGAGCAGGTCCATGATCCTCACCCTCCTCACGTTTCGACATGGTGCTACCTGTGGACATGGACAGCACAGTGTGTCAGTGTCGGCAGCACCCTACTCCGTCCCCCTGCTGTGCTGGCTGAGCTCAGTGTGCCCCAGCAGCATGCACAACTTACCTCAGATGGTTGCAATACTGGTCCACGGCATGTGCTGGTTGGTGGTGCTTATAGCGCAACACATGCAAAATGAGCATTGGCACAACGGTAATGACATGCTAATTTCCCCAGTGTGCCACACATTGGCTGATGAGCTCATTTGTATGTGGCAGTTGAATATTGCAAATTTGCACTGTGCGCAATGAAATTTCTCCAGAGCAAGTCGCGGCTTATGCCCAGGCATGTGCACTGTGCAGAGCCACAGTACACATGCACTGGTCGATGTGCTCTTGCCTATTGCGCAATGTGCATCCACTGCACAATAGGGACCATGGCACACGGTGTATATGCCGTTATTGCGCACAGTGCACTGTGTGGCAGCTGACCCCAGACCACTGGTGTGACCCCCTGACCCTTTGTCACTCCCCTGCCACATGCCAGTCTGACCACACCCATGTCGTGCATCTCCAGCATTGCGCAATGGATGGACACAGCACATGTACCTTCGCATCGCACATCTGGTTCATGTTGTGCGCCACGTGTGCCTCTGACTGTCATTTTGCTTCCCCACATTGCAGTTAGTATTATGGCGCAGCATGGTGTTCCACGGGCAGGACCTGGTCCCAGGTTGAACTGCTGAACCTGGTGGCATGCATCCTGTCACACACCCACAGCTCTTCAGACAGGTGCCCTGCAGCAGCCAAGGGTGGTGTGGCGGGGGTTGCTGCCAGTCTGCAGCAAGTCACTGGGGTGGCCTGGACAGGAAGCAATGCCTCCACAGGTATGAGGACCTTGTGTGGCAGGACCCAGAGTGCCTGTGATGGCTGCAGGCATGTGTACGGCAAGGGCTGTGCTACAGCCAGGTAAGTTAGCCCATATTGCATGTGTGCCCTAGTGCTGTACTGTGGTGTTGGCTAGACTGCCCAGCATGCTGTGCAGTTGGGTACACTGTCATCATGTGCATTGCGGAGTGCATTGCCAGCCGCAGCTTGCGCTAGTGATACAGCGGTGGGGCCACTTTGGGCAGGGGCACACCCTATACAAAGAGGTGGTGGTGGTGGGCAGCTACTGTGGATGTGTCCTGATGTGTACTTGTCTTTGTTCCATTCCCAGGCCCTGAGGACTGACACCGTGTGAGGGTGGTGAGAGTGGCAGAAGCAGCACAGCAGGCCATGGTGGGCCACAGTGATGGTGCTGGAGCAGGACCAGCACCAGTGGGGCCACAGAGGGCAGGTAGGCACTGTTTTGGTCCTGCATACTTCACTTGGGAGGCGGCAGGGGTGTGGGTGGGGCATTGCCACCTATGTTATGTGCCATGCAAGCTGTGTGTGTCACACTGTGTGTAGTGCATGCCACTGTGGGTGGCCATTGCACATGTGTGCCAGCTGTTGGTGGGGTGGGTGTGCACCTGGCTGCCACTGTTGTTGCTGTGGTGCTGCTGGTGCACTGTGCCATGTGACTGTCATTCTGCAGTCGGGTAGCCATTGTGCAGCGGGGACCACCTCTTTGCATTGTACTGGTGTGCCAAGTTGCTGGCAGGCATTGGCCCATCCCCTGTGGGTGGCCGTGGCGGGCACTCCAGGGATGTGTGTTCCCACTGCCCATTGTGCACGGGTGGGCACAGTACCTTGGGACATTGCACTGATCACCTGTCCTATCCCTTGTCATATGTGTCCAGCAGAGGGGCAGCTGCTCTGTACTGCTCTGGCAGTTTATTCTGGTGACATCCATGACCATGGAGGCAGTCATTCAGATGCACCGCATGATGTTGGCTGACCAATGACAGAGAGGGTACTAAGGTGTGGCAGGGCATGGCCGCCATTAGATTTAGCCCCAGCATTCCCTATTTCCCTGCTGTACCTCCCCATCTGTCCTCCTTCCCACTGTATGGTCCCTGTTCCTGTCCCTTCCTCGCTATCCTACCCTTTCCCACCCCTTGTTACTGTATATAGTTCTTTTGAATACATTTCTATTTTGCCTTACCTGCTTGTGTCTGTGTCTGCTTTTCAGGTGATGTGTGGAGCCATGCTGCAGTGGCCCAGTGCCTGTCTGTGTGGTGTGTATGTGTTGGGGCATGTGTTGTGCTTCTGTGGATCACTGCTGTGTGCTGCTGTGTGTCCCACAGTGGTGGTGTCCCTCCTCTCGGTTGCTGGCTGTGCCTTGGGGCACCATTGGGGTGGCTGTCAGGGTTGTGTCATGGGTGTGTCTGCTTGGCAGCATGGTCCTGGGTGTGGCATGACCTGGCCTGGTCTGGTTGTGCAGGGGGATGGCCATCCCCCATTGCCCCTGTTGCCTCTTGTCTGTGCCACTGTTGTGTTCTTGGGTCGGGGCCTGGGTGCCTGTGTGCACCCTTATGTCCTGCTAGTGGTGGCATCCTGTGGACTTTCACTCCACTGCCCTGGCTCTGTCCCTGGGTCTCCACTCTGTGCCATGCCCCCCTCGGTTGCTCTGGTGTTTTGCTCCCACGGTTGCCCTGGGGCTTCTGTTCACCCATGGCACACCTGTGGTTGCACCATGGTGCATCCATAGTTTCACCATCATGCATCCATGGTTGCACCATGAAGTAACTGTGCCATATTCAGCTGTGTAGCACTGGTGCAGTTCGGCATGCACAACCTCTGAATATGGCACTCATTGCACCATGGCACATTGGTTTTGTGCTGCTGGACTTGCGCTGGCTTTTGGCGCATTTCTGAATATCTGGCCCAATATGTCATTGAACAATAAAGGCAACTGTCTGATTAAATTTCATTTCATTTATTTTGTTAACTGGGTTAGGGCACTGGAGCAAGTCCATTTTCAGGTCCAGCCTGACAAAAATACATACAGTAACATAGATACAACTCACAAATAACAATGACAATTATCCATAGATGTTAAATATTGCCTAAGTTTAACTTTCACATTTTGCAATGAAGTAGATGCAAGAACATCGACTGATAAAACATTCCAAAACAGAGAAGCAGACACTGAAAATTATCTAGAACCTGCCTTGGTCTTATGTGCAACAGTCTGTAACAGTATACATTGAAAAGAATGTAACAAAACTGGAAAATGACGAATGGATACCAAGTCTGCCAAAGGAAAATTTGCAGTTTGAAAATTGTTTTAAAACTTGGTACTCAAAGAAATATGCTAATTTAGATCTTGGAGATAGCCACGGCAACTGTGAATATAACAAACAGTGGTGGTCCAGAATGAAGAACCTAGAATAAAGCAACAAATGCTATTGTAAGTAACTGTTAAGGGTTAAATTTCCTCTGTCCAAGATTAAGATATATACTAGCACAATAATCAAAGTGCGCATCAAAGATCCCAGGCAATGGCCCGATGAGTACTAAATAAAAATAATGTTTCACCTTATAAAGTAAACCCAATTTTGATTCATGGTTCAGCAGGCAGCACTAACTTGTAAAGAAAAGTTAAAGAACAATCAAGTAAAACCCATATATTTGAATTCAAAACTCGATCTAGCAAATCTCCTGTTGAATCATGAATTACAAACTCAGGATTAGCATGTAACATTTGAAGTGTACCAAAAGTACTGATTTGGTTTTCTTTATATTCAAAATCAATCCATTCGCAACAAACCAATTACTAATCTCAGTGAAATCTCTTTCCATAACAGAAGAAAGCTCCAAAATTGATTTAGACTGATCAAATAACACCACATCATCAGCATACAATAAATTTCACAGAATTTACAAATTAAAGGCTGCTGATTAATAAACAAGTTAAATAATAAAGGGCCCAGAATTGAGCCCTGGATATGCCATATTTCACAGCAGAAATAGAAGAAGAAGTGGAATCTGTACTGACTTACTGTGACGATTAGTTAAATAATCTCTATACCAGCCCACCACCAAATGCGAGAAACCAAGTTGCATCAATTTCTCCAATAGCAGGTCATGATCAATCAAATCAAATGTCTTGGTCAGGTCCACAAAAAGCACCCCATCATAAGACCTTTTTCAAATCCAAGAAGGGTGGAGTTTGTGAACCTGACCAAGTCAGTCTCAGTCCCATGACCATTACGAAAACCATGTTGCTGAGAAGCCATAGCATCATACTTTTCCAAATATTCTGTGAATTGATTAGCCACAAGTTTTCAAAAATCTTACTAGTAGGGTTGAAGACTGATACTGGATGAAAATCATCAGGCGTCATAGTGTTAAATTTCTTTGGAACTGGAACCACTCTAGCACACTTCCACCCAAATGGAAACTGGCCAATTGTTAAACAATGATTAAAGATTGCGCTGAGTGGTCCAGCAACAAAGAAAGCTGCCAATCAAATAAATCTACCATCAAACCCTTCCCCACAATCACTAAACTTATCTGGTATGGACTAAGTAACTTCAGCACCTCATTTCTTGTCACTTTTCAAAATAGAAAGTTGGCCTATCAGCCAGTTTAGGGTCAGATGTAGAAAATGCAGAGCCCAAATTATTTTGAGAATTCTTATAATGTGAGAAATCTGAGAACTTTACATTAAGTAAATTGGCAATATCTGAAAGATTCCAGGTTTCACCCTCACTCATGATTAATGTCTTGATGGTAGCTTTCTCCTGATTAGAGAACAGGACTTTATTGATTGGCAGAATTTACGAGGATCAGAACACCTGCCATTTAATTGGCTTTGCCAGAATACTTGCTTAGCAGATTTTATTAGTTTGCTAACCTTATTTCACAAGAATCAATATGAGTTCACTAAAGTTATTGAAAGTGCCATTTTATAACCTGACCAGGCATTATCTTTCAGTTTAGTCCAGTTTCACAATTCCTGAGTAAACCATCTGTGATGAATTTCACTAACTCAAAGGGTATGCAAATGGAAAACCTTGTTTTGAATTTCCAACAACTGTTTACAAAAAGTCAATAGCAAGATCTGGACATGGAATGGCCTCAATAAAAGACCAACTAATAGCTGCTAATTAGGATTGCACAAGGATGTTGCCCACATGATTAAAATTGTGAAACTGAACAAAACAAGGAGGAACTCTTGCCCTTTTAAAATTCAGAACACATTATACTGCCTGATGATCAGAAACTAAGTCAGATAAAACACCCACTTTTGAAACAACATCCAATCTATTAACAACTACTCAATCAAGGAGAGAGTGATTTCCAGTTTGAACATTTAACCTAGTTGGATCACCAATGAATTGATGTAAATTAAAAGACTGTAATATAGCTTCAAAACCAGTAACATCAGACAATAACCAATTTAAGTTCACATCACTCCAAAAGTACAAAATCAAAACCAGAAATAAATGAGCTATTGGAGGACAAAATCTCTTTATACCAACTTGGGGAGATTATATAGACATCCAACTGTAATAAACTTTCTACCCCAAAAATCAAATGAAGAAGTAACCATTCCACCACTGAATCAGTTGAGGCACTTGAACTAATTAGGGATACCTCATGATGTTCTAAAGTAACAAGCTACCCCACCATCCGCTTACTGTCAGTACAATCTGCTCTAAGTAAATTGTACCCTGGCAATTTACATAATTAATCTGGGATAGAAGATTTAAGCCACATCTCTGAAATTACCAATAATTCCTGCTTAAAAGAGTGAGCAATACGCTCAACTTCTCCTAATTTAGATGTTAAATTTCACATTCAGATACATTAATTAAATGCCAATTGATTTTAACCAGGATTGGAATCACTTGAAACATGAACATTTGAAGTGGCAGGGGGACCAGGATTAACTTCAACATCACCTGATGTGAACAATACGTATAACAACAAACAAAAATGACTCCTGGACAAACCTTTCCTAATCCCAACAAAGTCATATTCCTTAAAGAAGACAATAACAAACATCCACATTTTGTACAGCAAATTTTTCCAGGGCTAATAGATTAGTGGTATGTAAACAAAAATTTGATTTATCAAATAATGAGACATCATGTAGTCCTCAGGCGCAGACTTGCATGGCTGCACATAAATTGGAATGGACATGCTGAAAGTGTTAATCAGCACCAAATAAAGAAATGCCATGCCCAGCTAAGACCAACGCGTGCCATTGTTTCTTCTCACAGGATTTCTAACCAGGAAAACGTGCAAATTCAAACAGGTCTCCCTCAGCACACTAATATGATAAATATACTGTACCAGGCTTCATGGCCTCCTCAGATTCCCTCTGTCCCCTTGTGCCTTTAGTCACACTTGCTGCGCAAGCTGCACTGGCCACTGTTGTAAACACCACCATGTTTATGGGGCTATAGATTTAATACCCTCAACCCCACCTACTGGGCTGCCACCACCAATTGGGAGGGGGATGGCCAGGCTGTAGAGTGAGACGAGTGCTATCCGTGGTTTGTAACCACAGTAACACATGCGGGCCAGGGAGTTGAAGCTGCAGTCAGTAAAATGTAAGCCCAACAGCAGAATCAGGAATGGTGGTAAGTGCAGAGCAATTAAAACAGTAGACAGTCACTATCATAAAAATAAGGCACTCAGAAAACACAGGCACACTTTAAATGATCCAGCAGCTTGTAACAACAGACAAATTAGAGCAGGGTAAATTAGCAGCAGTTTCATGCATTTAGCAGCCAAGATAGTTAATGTGGCAGAGCTTGGATGATACAAACTGTTCCTTCAATGAGTTGCTGTAGCATTTTTGACTGAGTTGCATAAGTGTTGCTGGATCCAGCACAAAGCTCTGCAAAACAGTTTCTTGAAAGTTAAAACTCAGATTTGCATTGCACTGTGACTGGACTGTAGATGCATTCCAAATGAGTTGCAAAAACATTTTATAAACATTGCTCTTGAACTGGTTAAGCATTGAAAAATAATGCAATATGAGATGCCAGTGCATTGCCCACTGTAAAAACAATGCTAAACCAATTCATTTGTGGAACAGTTTAATATGACTTGTACTGTACTTAAACTTCCACAGTCACATTAATTAACAGTCAAGGTCTTGAGAAAGGCAGGCAGTTCTTTCAATGTCAATGTATACAGCCAGGTCAAAACAGCAATTTGAAATGAGTACACTCACGGCACTTGTCATACTGAAATGCTCCTCTTGTGATGACTTGGGGAAACACTGGCAACCACTGCTACATCCTGCTTTACTTGGAGATGTTCTCACAGGGCTCAGATGTACAGATGTACAGTCCCCACACTCCTTCTGACTCCTGAGTACACTTAGCGACACTTCGCCATACAAGCCGCACTGGCCACACGTAAAAAACATGCAAGTAAATGAACTGCTTCACTTTAGGAGATAGGCAGTCTTTAGCAAGCACTTTAAATGAGCACTACCACTTAAAACATATGTGTAGCTAATGAAGCTTTTACTTTTACTTTTGGTAGACAGTCTTAGTATGCAGTTTCAATAGGTGTTTACTGTAAATCACTTAGGCTGTCTTAAACATGCAGTTTGATGGGGCAGTTCACTTTAAATTACAAAGGCAGTCTTAAACATACAGCTCAGTGGGGCATCTGACTTTAAATCACAAGGCAGTCTGAAATATCCAATTCAGTGGTGCGAGTATAGGATGGGAGGGAATGTACTGATGACATGAAAGGACCTTGGGGTTATTATATTAGAGGACCTCAAGGTGGCAGCACAATGTGACAAGGCTGTGGACAGGGATAGTGGGGTGCTGAGGTGCATGGTAGGGTTCTGCAGCAGGAGGAGGCGGTGGTGCTGCCATTATATTGCTCCTGATACACCCCACCTTGAGAACTGTGTCCAGTTTTGGAGCTCACACCTCATAAAGGACATAGACAGGTTGGGCAGCTAAAATGGTGCTGGGTTTGCGTGTCAAATTCTATGAGGAGAGGTTGAGGATCTCAGCATGTACCTCCTGGAAGAGAGAGAGAGGAAGGTGACACGATTGAGACCTACAAGTACCTCACAGGGGTGAACAGGGTATAGGTGGGGAGCTTCTTTTAAATGAGGGAAGCACCAGGACTAGGAACAGGGGGCATATGATGAAGCTAGAGGGGAGTTCAGGAGAGATGTGAGGAAATATTTCATCATGAAAAGGTGGTAGATGCCTGGAACAGACAGCCAGCAGAAGTGGTGAAGGTTAGGATGGGGTCTTCAAGCATGCATGGGATAAACAAAGGAGTATATTAGAAAGCGGTGGGGAGAGAGTCATCAGAGACCAGATAGGGGCTGCAGAGGAAGAATAAGTAGGGAACACTTGGGCAGACTGGGTGGGCTATGCGGTCCTTTCCTGCTAACAAATTCTATGTTTCAGTGTTAAATTATGCAGTCACTCTTTAGCTCTCCTAGAGCTATACTCAGTGCCTTTCATTTACAGTGGAGTTAGCAGATGCAACTCTGTATTTTGCAGTAAATGACATGTCACAAAATATTGCATTACTAAAGGGCTTACTTGCCATTTAATTACATGCTCCCTACAGCATACTGAAACATTTTACAATAATATTGTACTGCAAGGTAGTGTTGGATCCTGGTTGGTGCCACTGTACATGAAATAATATTTATTAGCCTCTCCTAATACTGAGATGAAATGGTGTTGGAAGAGCCCTCCCTACTGTGCAAAACTGCCTGAATAAATTAATTAAAACATATTAGCCTTACCCCTTGGCTGAGGGGCAATTAGTTATGATGCTGTCTGGGATCCGTTTTGCAAAGCCCTGTGGGATATCCATTGTTTTGGCTTCCTGCTGAGAATGGCCTTGTAGCCCATTAGGCCTGTAACACCCACTTAGAGTGGAGTTCAAGGCTGCTTGCCTGCCCTACAGACATAGCGGTTTTAGGCACCAGCAAACCCTGTGCAGTTGCTGGGGCCCCTTCTTATGGAGGGGTCCACAATCAGAGCAGTTTATCTTAATTATTTTTAAATTTCTTAAATCTTATTATCCTCTTAAAACAGCAACAAAGGGGTTGTGCAACACCTTTGGATGTGGCATCCTGATGTCAAGAAATGCCTTATTAAGCTATGACCCAGCCAATAAGAGGCAGATAGGTGATGATGGATGTGATAGCAAGAACAACCCCATGGACTAAAACTGCTGTCTCCTCCTAAAAATTTAAAGATACCCCTGGTTGTACTGATGATAGAATAAAATGATGTGTGTACTGGTTACATTCCAACATATGGGGTGAAGGTCGCATTAAGGAGCCCCATGACTTCAGTAATCCTGCTGAGGGCCCCAAACTCTAAAGCCGGCCCTGCTACAGATCATACTATGGATTTAAAGAGCTAAAAAGGCAAGTGTCCATTCAAACAGCTCCCCACTATTTCAGTGTTAATACCTTAGGATTCCTGCCCCTATGAATTTATCAATTTTAGTTTTAAACTCCTGTTTATGTTTACTGATTACTATTGTGGTAGTGTGGGTCCCAATAAACAGATCATACAACCAGATAGATGCATAAAAATGCATATGTCTGCATTTATCATTTTATTCAAAAAAGAAAAAAAAAATAAAATACTAAATTTAATATATACAGAAAGGAAAAATAAAATGGTGTTAATCCGTCACACCTCTTCAAACATCAGGAGATAATTCTTGCAAAATAAAAAAAATTACAGAATTCCTGAGTTCTTTCCTTCTCTCAAACAATGTGAAAACTTGCACAATTTCTTCTTAGAACCTTCTCTCTCCTTGGCCAGAACCTTACTGACCACCTATCTCTCTTGGTTCTCCTAGAGGAACCTTTTATAATGCCACAGGGTGACCTCATCAATCATGTGATATCTTAATTAAGATGAACAATGGCATTTTCAAGCTTATATATATAAATATATATATATTAAACCAACTAGTATCATTCTAGCATTTCAAGGGTTTACCCCAAAAACATTTATTTCCTCACAAGGTCCTAAAACAAAATATAAACTTAATTATAGGACTATGATGTCAGAGCATTAGCTTAGCTCCTCCTCCTTCTGACATCACTCCTCCTTGAGACCATATAAGCTGCCATTTCATGAGTTGCCTGCTCTATAGAAGGACCTCTGCAACTAACATGGGCACTCAGGTAACAGTTTATTTTAGTACAATACCTTTTATTTGTTCCAGTTTCCTTAGTTTTACAGCCACTGCTTCTAACTTACTAGCTGAAGTTGCAGCAGACACTTGCTTCTCAACTCAGCCCTCTGCTGTTTAGAGGCTCTTTTGTTTACAAATGAAACAGCTCCTTCTTGACATTTGTTTTGGGACACTGAGCTTGTTGGACTGCTTCTCCCAGTAGCCACTGAAGGTTTGCTGAGCATAGCTTTTCAATATATAAGTATTGTTTTTATTTTAACAAGATGCAATTAAGTACTGACAGAAAAGAAAAAAAAGGGACAGTAAAGGATAGATAGAAGATTGCCAGGTTGGCCACCCTGACAAGAAAGTATAGGATAGATATTGAAATATAATAGAGGATAGGATAGAGTGAAAAGAAATAATGGGGGTTATTGCATCTTGAAGTGATTGTTTATACTTCACAACAGGACCCCTGTTACACTCCTCCCACCACAAGAAGGCAACATAATGTTTGTTGTGTTGACTGAAACCCCTCACCCTGTGAAGGGTTGGAACTTCCGCCCACCCACTCCAGAAGTTCCCCAGGGACCCTTAAAGATAAACAGTATTCAAAACACTACTCCAAATCAGACAATACTGTTTACAAGTCATACTTTTCCTGGGGTTGTGCCATCTTGGCACCTTGTGATACATACAACTCCATTATCTATATCTGGAACAGAGTTACTAGCTGGATCAGCACCAAAGTGTGATAAAAATCAGCGTTCTGATGCTGAGAACCAGCTCTATGTCGTACAGTAAACTTATAAGGTTGTAATGATAAATACCACCTTAAAATATGGGCATTTTTATCTTTCATCAAATTTAGCCAGCATAAGGGATTATGATCTGTTATAATCGTAAACTGATTTCCCCAAAGATAATATCTCAGGGCTTCTACTGCCACTTGATGGCCAGACATTCTTTCTCCACTGTAGAATATCTTCTCTTTCATGTAATTTCCTGCTGAGGTATAAGATGGGTGTTCCCTCTCCTGGCTATGCTGGGTCAATACTGCCCTATGCCTGTGTCAGAGGCATCCATCTGTAATTCAAATGGTTTAGTGAAATCAGGGCTACATAACACCGAGCTGAGCATAGGATGGCCTTGATTTTGTTAAATGCCTTATCACAGGCGGGACTCCACTTTACTTTATTGGGAAAATGTTTTTGGTCAGATCTGTGAGAGGAGTAGCAATGGTGGAAAAATCGGGATAAAAGCGTCTATAATAACGCCAGACCAAGGAAAGACCTGACATGGTGTTTTGTCATGGGTAGGGGACTGTTAGCTACAGCTTCAATTTTATCTACTTCTGGCTTAATCCTCCCACATCCAATAATGAACCCCAGATAGCGTGTTTCTGTCTTAGCTATAGCACATTTGGACGGGTTAATGGTCATTCCAGCATCCTGGATGCTTTGTATCACAGCACTAAGCTGTAATAGATGAGTCTCCCAGTCGGGGCTATAGATGACCACATCATCCAAATAAGCAGCACTATAGCCTTGTGAGGTCTCAAGACATGATCCATGTACCGTTGAAAGGTAGCCTGGGCTCCATAGGCGAAAGGCATTGTAGTGAACTGATATAGACCAAGAGGGGTGCAGAAGGCAGTTAATTCTTGGGTTTTGGGGCCAATGGAATCTGCCAATACCCTTTTGTTAAATCTAAGGTGCTTATGTATGTTGCAGACCCAATCTGATCTAGGAGATCATCGATGGCGGCATTGGATAGCCATCAAACTCAGATACTTCATTAATTTTCCTAAAATCTAAGCATAACCTGATGCCCCTTCCTTTTATGCACGACCACTAATGGAGAGGACCAAGGACTGCGGAAGGAACTATCACTCCTGCTTGTTCCATTTGTTTTATCTCAGCCACTACTTCTGGCCTGATCTTTTCTGGTAATCTATATGGCTTCTGATGAATTGGTTTGGTTTGGGTAACTCTGATCTCATGGACTACGCCTTTGGCTCTCCTGGATTCTTTGTGAATGTACGCATGAAATACTCCAAGAGATGATCAATCTCTAATCTCTGTGCAGGGTTTAAGTCAGGATTGATATGCACTTTAGTGTCAGTAACAGATTTATCAATCCTGTCATATACTATATCTAGCTCTGCTCTATCAGGATCGGTCTGGATATACAACACTGGGGTTTGTTTTTCTACCCATTTTCTCAGCAGGTTGGCATGGTAAATTCTTTTTCGGTCTATGCCTAGCATCTCAATGGCATAGTTTACCTTGCCTACCTGGTGTGAGATCACATATGGTCCTTGCTAGCACGCATGAGCAATTTATTTTCAGTGGGAAACAATAGCAACACTTTTCCCCAGGTTCAAATGCTTTATGCTTTAAGCCCATATCATAATGTTCTTTCTGTTTGAGTTGTTTCTGGTCAACATTTTGATGGACTATAGTCACATATTTCACTAGCCTTTTCCTCAATGCAGTCATGTATTCAAGTATATTTTGCATGCTACATTAGACCCCTGTTCCCAATGCTCCTTTACACATCTAAGGGACCCCTAGGGTTCGCCCATATAACATGGTAAAGGGGGATAACCCTGTAGTAGCCTGAGGCACCTCTCATAGGCAAACAGCAAATAGGGCAAAACGTATCCCAGTCCGGCCTTCCTCCTGCACATACTTCTGAAGCATACATTTCATTGTCTTGTTAAATCTTTCCACTAACCCATCAGTTTGGGGATGGTATGGGGATGTTCTAACAGCAGATACCCTAGCAATTTGTATAGTTCTTGCAGCATGATGGAGGAAAATTACTACCACAGTCTGTCAGGATAACCTTGGGTATTCCCATCCTGCTGAAGACTTTTGCCAGTTCTTCTGCAATACGAGGGGCAGTAACCGTCCTCATTGGTATTGCTTCTGGGTACCTCTGTCAACTTAGTTAATTTAACTTCTAGGAACAGATCTCCCCATCTGCCCGGGTCATGTCCTGAATAGCTTTTAAGGTTGCCGTCCCATTTTCATCTTGTCTCTGTCTCTCTTCGCCTGTATCCTCCGGTCTTCATCCCTCTGTCTCTGGTCTTCTTCTCTCTGGCGCTCCATCTCGTTGGCGTAAACAAAGCCATTTCAGTAGTTCACTTGGATCCTCGGTGCTGAGGTCATCTGGCTTTCCTCCTTCTTTGGATTACCAGCTGCAGCTGTGGCTCCTTCTTCCATCTTTCTTTGTCTGGTAGCAGGTTCGATCCCTGGCAACAACTGGACACCAGTCGTCAATCTGACAGACCTGGTCAGATGTAATGCATCCAACTCCACTTGTTCTGGTTGTTGCTTCTGCTAGGTATTTTCGGTGTAAACCCCTCTGGAGTACCTTCTGACACCCCAGAGGTTGGAATACCACTTCTGACACCAGTTGTGGTAGTGTGGGTCCCAATAAACAGATCATACAACCAGATAGGATGCATAAAAATGCATATGTCTGCATTTATCATTTTATTCAAAAGAAGAAAAAATAAATAAATAAAATACTAAATTTAATATATACAGAAAGGAAAAATAAAATGGTGTTAATCCGTCACACCTCTTCAAACATCAGGAGATAATTCTTGCAAAAAAAAAATTATAGAATTCCTGAGTTCTTTCCTTCTCTCAAACAATGTGAAACTTGCACAATTTCTTCTTAGAACTTTCTCTCTCCTTGGCCAGAACCTTACTGACCACCTATCTCTCTTGGTTCTCCTAGAGGAACCTTTTATAATGCCACAAGGTGACCTCATCAATCATGTGATATCTTAATTAAGATGAACAATGGCATTTTCAAGCTTATGCATATAAATATATATATATTAAACCAACTAGTATCATTCTAGCATTTCAAGGGTTTACCCCAAAAAACATTTATTTCCCACAAGGTCCTAAAACAAAAATATAAACTTAATTATAGGACTATGATGTCAGAGCATTAGCTTAGCTCCTCCTTCTGACATCACTCCTCCTTGAGACCATATAAGCTGCCATTTCATGAGTTGCCTGCTCTATAGAAGGACCTTTGCAACTGACATGGGCACTCAGGTAACAGTTTATTTTAGTACAATACCTTTTATTTGTTCCAGTTTCCTTAGTTTACAGCCACTGCTTTCAACTTACTAGCTGAAGTTGCAGCAGACACTTGCTTCTCAACTCAGCCCTCTGCTGTTAGAGGCTCTTTTGTTTACAAATAAAACAGCTCCTTCTTGACATTTGTTTTGGGACACTGAGCTTGTTGGACTGCTTCTCCCAGTAGCCACTGAAGGTTTGCTGAGCATAGCTTTTCAATATATAAGTATTGTTTTTATTTTAACAAGATGCAATTAAGTACTGACAGAAAGAAAAAAGGGACAGTAAAGGATAGATAGAAGATTGCCAAGTTGGCCACCCTGACAAGAAAGTATAGGATAGATATTGAAATATAATAGAGGATAGGATAGAGTGAAAAGAAATAATGGGGGGTTATTGCATCTTGAAGTGATTGTTTATACTTCACAACAGGACCCCTGTTACAACTATGTCCATAGAAAGCATGTTCCATTCACTTATCACGCTCCTATAACCTTCTGAGTGGCAAAAATGTACCCTTGTCTTCTAATTTTTTTTCCAGTTGCAATGGGTGTCCCCAGTCAATGCACAGTCTGATTTCAGTTCTATGCTTAGGTTAACCATAAGCTTGGGGTCACTATCTATAGCATAGAGAAAAACAAATCCCATGTTACTCTCTAATGTAGAGTGGATTCAGATCTAATTTTTCTTAGCCTGTCATTATAAAGAGAAGTATCTCAAGTCATCAGCTATCTTTGTTGCCCTCCACTGCTCCTGCTCTATCTTCTTGCTATCTTTAGATGCATACAGTGCCCAGAATTGTGACGATAAGCTCCTGTAGGTGGGGGTGTACATATGTATGCTCTATATAATGATAAGATAATACTTGAATATTTGCTTTATTTTCCCCATACTGACCACAGAAATTTGTTGGCCTATTGACACATTCTGTATATTGATTAGATGATTTCAAGCTGTTCTCAATAATGATTCCCAAACCATTTTCTTTATTCATTACTTTTAATAGTTTACCCTGTAAGCAATATGCTTGCTGTGCATTATTTGTTTCCCAGTGCATGGCCAAGCATTTGTCCAAGTTAATGTTCATCTCTCTTGTTATTGCCCATTCTTCTATTTTGTCTAGCTCCGACTGGATTGACATTCATTGTTCATTATCAATGTATAAATCCCATAGCTTGCTATCATCTGCCATCTGCATACTTTACGCACCTGTTAGTGATCTCTTTTCTAGTTCTGAAACAAATATTTCATAAAGGACTGGTCCCAGCCAGGACTGAACCCCACCGGCACACCTAGTAACTGGTCCCCAGTTTGAAAAATTTCACCTTATAACCACCCTCTGTGATCTGTTGTGCAGCCATCCTTTGATCCCGATTGTTATTAACATGTTTAGTTTAATGTTTTTAGGTTTCTGACTATTTCCTATTGGGGACTAAATCGAAGGCCTTGCAGAAATTGAGAAACATGACATCACTTGAGTGCATATTGTCTTGACCTTTTCTTACATTTCATAAAAGAATAAGAGATTGGTCAAACATGATTTGCCCTTCTTAATCCATATTGGTTTGGGGCAAAGCTGGGAATGACTGATGATTTAATATTAATACATCTTTTAAATGCCTTCCTTGCTCAGTCACGCAGTATGCAAGTGCAGATTTTGGAAATCAAACACAGGTCTGTTGGATGTACCAAGC
Source organism: Neoceratodus forsteri (assembly GCA_016271365.2). Taxonomy (NCBI): domain Eukaryota; kingdom Metazoa; phylum Chordata; order Ceratodontiformes; family Ceratodontidae; genus Neoceratodus; species Neoceratodus forsteri. Next base: position 555,918,805 of record CM057452.1, on the reverse strand, counting down.
TCATTCACCACTTGTTACTCTAACCTCTATGTTATACTGTCAGATCCATTTATTCTTTCTGCTAATGGCAGCTGATTAAATCTATAGCTTGGGGTACTGGTATGATTTCAGATATTATGATTTTATATCATTTTTGTTTAAAAACAGATGCCAGTATATTATAATCTTTCCAGAGTTCTGTTTCATGCTTCCTCCCAATATCATTGGTGTCAATGTGCATAGCAGCAACAGGGTCTCAGCTTGTTCCCTCTGGTATATTGTTTATTATGTGTTATATCCTGGGCTTTTGCTCCTGGAAAACAAGTGACCATTGTGTTTGTTTTGTGATTTCCACAGAAAACAACGTCAGTATGCCCTATAATTAAATCCCTAAATTTCAATTTTCTGTTTGTGTGTCACAGGAGAGGATTTGATTTGGTTAGGTGCAGGGGTGGAGCTTTTTCACCTACCAATTCTGTTAACTTATCCCCATCTCCAGGGACAGGAAGTCATATCTGTTTCATAACAGAACTAGGGATGAACTATGGTTTTCAGCTTTGAGGCCCTTTTGGTATTATATCTCTGGATCCAATGATACACCATTCTTAATCTGTTTCAGTAGTACTAACAGTGGTCTCCTCCTTCCTTTTTAGTGCATTGAGTTAGTATTTCTTCTTTGTCTATCAAACTTATGTTATCTTTGCCTCTTTTCCTAGTATTTTGCTCTGGATTCCATTTTCATTGGCTGTTAACTATAAGGATTAATTTGCTCTCTAATATCTCCAAAAGTTCCCTAAGTTTTGATTTCAGTTGCATGATTCAATATGTCCTTAACTTTGTTCAACTCGAGCTTCATGTTACATAGTTCAGTAGATTTAATACATGTGAAGAGTGACACCAAGTTAGTTTGTGCTTGAATTTCATGCATTTTAAATCTCATGCATTTCTTGAGGCTCTCACCTTCCTGTAGGGTTGAGTATATTATGCCACTGGATTCCATTTTTCCTTAACTAATGGTTACTAAAGTACCATAAACTGCTGACCCCCAACCTAAAAAATTGATGATCTAGGGGAATGGAGCCTGGGGACATTATAAGAAATCTGGGATTCAGGCTGACGGGTCAAATACAGGGACTTAAGGAATCAATGTAAAATTGAGCAAAGATAGCCAAAAGCAGGAACGTGCACGAGACTTCATTTTTGGGTTAGCTGCGTTAGGGTACTTAAATTAGCCAGTCACAGACTTATTTGCATACTAGGCAGCCAGGGCACCCCCATGGTAAAGACAGACAACAAAGCAACAGATCAGAAAGCAGACTCAAACTAGAGAGGTTCACTCATAGGCAGCCAGCAGTCTCACAGGTGTGCCAGCCAGTGTGAGACGATCAATCGACACCTACAAGGGTTTTCAAAAGCCTGGGAGGAAGGGAATATATAATGGAAACAAACTTCCTTAGGGCAATGTGAAGCTAATAATAACAGTTGAGTAAACTAAATAACAAGTTTGAATTATAACTTGTCTCTTTAGTACATTTTTTTTGTCAAAAGGGTAACTCGTCTCTTGTCTTTTCTGCTGCTCTTATTTTTCAAAACCAGGTTTTCCTCCCTCCCCTCTCTCTCTCTCTCTCTCTCTCTCTCAAGAAGTCACTCACACTACTACACAGTGCAGAGTACAGACAGTGCTGAGTGTTCTCAGTTTAATCAGAAAAATTCTGGCAGGAGTAGACAAGAATCAGTCAGTCACAGTACTTTTAATTTTGTGTGCTGCTTAACTTGTTGAACAGTCACAACTTTGATTGAATTTTAACTTTAATAAACTTGTTTTTTATCAAAAGGAAACTTGTGTCATTGCTTGCTGCCTCTTATTTTTCAAACCAGGTCTCTTCCTCGCTTCTTTCTTTTCCCCAATTGTTTAACCAGGAGTGGCACACTAAGTTGAAAGCTTGTTTATAGGTGCAGCCTGGGAGCCCGGAAGTTAAGTGACTTGCTCTGGGTCACACAGTATGCAAGGGGGCTGTGGGATTCAAACCCAGGTCTCCAGCCCAGAGTCTTAAACCACTGCGCTATACTGCTTCCCTGAAGTCTCTCTGAAGTCCTACTATCTCTGTCTCTGAGTCTCTCTACACACTAGTAGACAGTGCAGACAGTGCTGTCAGTTTAATCAAAAACGTCTGGCAAGGATAGCAATTTATTTTTCAAACATGTCTCCTCATCTCTCCTCTCTCTCTCTCTCTCTCTCTCTCTCTCTGAAGTCTATCTCTGCTATCTCTCTCTCTCTGAAGTCTCTTGCTACACAGTAAGTGCAGACAGTCTCTGACTCTTATTTTTCAAACAGCCAGCCAGGTCTTCTTCCCTGCTCACGAGTCTAGTCCCAGACCCAGACAGTCCTTCCTGTGAGCCTCTCTCTACTTTCCCAACCTTTTCCCACTTCTTTCTGCCCAGAAACTCCTTCTGACCCAATTTCCATGAGACTAGAGACCCCCATAGTCCGCTGACCCCCATCTGCCCCAGCCTCCACACACATTCTCTTTCTGTCCTGCTGCATGACTCTTCTCTCCTTTACTTCTTTTTATAATTTTTATCAGTATGTTGCTCCTGTTAGCTGGGTAATCTCCAGGAGACTGAGAGACTTGTTGTACACAGCAGCCCTTACAAGGGTTTTTCTTGTATGGCTGCCCAATGATGATGATCAAAAATAGCAGGCATGCTCTAAGAACAAAACCCACCCTCCTACTTGTTCAGTCAGCAGTTCGCTACTAACTGTATCCCGACCCAGATGTCTCATACTACAGATTCAGGTCCTGGAAGGAGGGCAGAGCATGAGAAAAACAATACTGACTGGTCTCTCACAGTGCTGCCGATTGATATTGGTCATGTCGGATCATGGGGCGGGCATTACAGACCAGACTGAACTGTCAGCCATGAATCTGGAGCGGGATAGCAGTAGGTTTCTCAGACTTCTCCCTCCGCAACTTCAATCCGTCCCTCTCCATCATGTGACTGCAGTTTGCAGTTCAGAGGCAACCATGTGACCCCAAACAGGCTGGCAATGTGTCCTCCATATTGCCACCCTGTGCCCATGATTTGAATCACACATGGGCACAGGCAACAGTTGGATGTGCACTCAGCCTAGGGTAAGGGTTCACAGCTGTCAGCTGGCCACGGAGAAAGTTAAAACAAAAAGACATTCACGCATGCATGGTGCGGTCCATCATGAGTCTATTAATTGATTCTGGTGGGGTCAACCCCAAAACCCCTCTCAGTACATCCCTGACCAAAAGGGACTATGTTAGAGGTCTACAAGACAATAACCTTTCCAACCCTAAAAGGTTTTGGTTCCAAATTAATTCTTTGTTAAAGGGAGGTACTGGCACCTCAGATGGCCAGACCACAGCTAATAGTCGGATTATCTGTGACACCCAGACTGCTGCCAGTGTCTTTAATTAATTTTTACCAAGCTGAACAAATATGAAACTGGGTCCTCCAATGCCCTTACCTCTCCTCCCAACTCTGTAGGAACTGCTCCCTGTCCCCCAAATTTCCCTTCAGTTAGTTACAAGAAATGAGGTGCTAGCTCTGTTTAAGAGATTAAAAATCAGTAGCTCAGCTAGTCCTGATAAACTGTAACCTAGGCTACTGAAGACTGTAGCCTTGGCTATAGCTTCCTCAGTTACTATGTTGCTTAACAGATCGTTTCTTTGATGCAAAATGCCTGGCAAGTGGAAAGAAGTGGTAGTACTTCCTGTTCACAAAGATGGACTTGAGGAAATGGTGGAGAACTACAGGCCCATCTCCATGCTTTGCACGCTTGACAAGATTCAGGACAGGCTAGTATATAATCAGCTTTTGGACTACCTCGAACAGCACCACCTCTTATCTGACAAGCAGCATGGTTTTAGATGGAATCATGCACGGATACTGCTCTGGTTAAGTTCACTGCAAATATCCTCGAGGCCTAGAACAATGGGGTTCCTATCAGGGCTATCTTTATTGACTTAACCGAGGCCTTTCACCTGGTCAGTCGTATGCTTCTCTTCAGCAAACTAAACATCTTGGTCTTGATTCACGCTAGCAAGCCTTGCTCGCTCACTGTCTTTCACACAGAACTTAGATGATCACCACTCAGACTGAGCTCAGTTCATTGTTATTAAAGCACGCTTGATCCAGCTGTGAAAGTCATCAGGCTGGTGTTGTATTATGGAGGCCTTTTAGCAGGCAAGAGAAATGCTAATATGAAAATTTAAAAAGGAGGAGTGCTAATGCATGAAGTGCCCCATCCCACAACAGTGAAATTGATTCACTCTCTCTCTCCATTACAACTAGCCATGTTACCTAAGCAGTGCACTCAGCAGACTCCTACATGAAAAGTCAATCAGTTATTCTCACCGGATGTTCCTCAACTACAGCAGAAAACTATGGGCTCAATTCTCAAAGATTTAGAATGCTGCACGCACCAGTGCACCGAACACAAGGCATCGCGGCATTCCCGGCCGGCAGTCAGGATTCCGATCCCATGCGCCACTTGCCCCAAGTTAGACTAGCTTTTTCTGGTCTAACTGTCCCAACCTTATTATGCAGTTTGCACCACTGGCACAAGCAGCCATAAAGGGTAAAGTATTGCAAGTGTATGTGACCTTTTAGAATTGGGCACAAGGTGCACCAATGTGTCTGGTGCAGTGCAGGGTTTGATACAGGGCTTGTGCAAGCCCTGCTTCAATCTTTGAGAATCAAGCCCCATATATGTAAACTGAGTGAGTATTGCTGCCAGGAGGACTTTATGTGGCATATTCAATATTCTTACTGCATATTCAGCATCACTTCACATACCTCTCAACTGTCTCAGATTTTAGGTATGTTTTAGATTTGTTCATAGCTTCATAGAGGTTGAGGCAGAAAAGGACCTCCTGGCCCATTCAGTCTGCCCATTTTTTCCTGCCTAATTTAAAACTGCAGACCCTATGTGGTCTTCAGCCTCTGCCCTCCTGCTCTCTTCCCCTACCAATGGTGTCTCCAGACCCTGTTCGGATTCTGAGTTTCCTTCCCTACCAGTTTTTGTGATACCCATATGTATATCCATGCTTTCTTAAATCCAGTAACCATTTTGCAACCACCACTTCCACTGGGAAGCAGTTCCAGGGGTCTACTACCCTTTCTGTAAAGTACTTTCTCCTGTTCCCTCTGATCTTCTCCTCCTGCTTCAGATGACCTCTAGTCTTTGGACATCTTTTTCTTTGAAGGATGCTCTCTTCCTGTACCTTGTTTATGCCCTTTCGGTATTTGAATATCTCAATAATTTCTCCCCTCTCTCTCTCTCTCTCTCCTGATCTCCAGGGAGTACAGATCTAGATCAGTTAGCCTTTCCTTGCAGGGCTTCAGTGCAGGCCCTGCACCACTCTGGTCACCCTACTTTTTTACCCTCTCCATACTGTCTATATCCTTAGAGACAGGGCCTCCAGAACTGTACTCCTTACTCGAGGTGGGGTCTCATCAGTGATTTATAAAGGGCAGTATCACCTCCCTCCGCCTACTGCTATGCACCCTCCACAGCCCAGCATATGATTTGCCTTTCTCCCATGCCTTTATCTATTGTTTTGCCACCTTTAGGTCATCCGGTATTGTAACTCTCAGATCCCTCTCCTGCTCTGTTACTGTGATTGCTTCCCTCCTCAGTTCATACATGGCCAGCAGGTTTTTATGTCCTAAGTACATGCATGATTCTGCCCTTCTTCTTGGTGTTGAATCTCTGTTGCCAAGTTGCAGACCACTCCTCCAATTTTCCCAGGTCCTCCTTCATCCTTTCCACTCCCTCCCCCAGTGCATCTTGCCTATTGCAGATTTTTGTGTCATCCTCAAAAAAGAACAACGTTTACTCCCACTGCTATCTCCCCAATGTAGATATTAATGAGAACCAGGCCCAATACTGACCCCTGTGGCACCGCACTTGCCACTCTGCCTTCCCTGAGTGAACCCCATTTACTACCACTCTGACTTCTGTCGCTGAGCCAACTTTACACCCATTTTACTATTTTAGGACCCACCCCAAGACTGCTCAGTTTGTTCACTAGCCTTCTGTGAGGGATGGTGTTGAAAGCCTTGCTGAAGTCCAGATAGGCCACGTCCACTGTCCTCCCTCGCCTACCACCCTTATCACCCATTCAAAAACTCAATTAGATTCTTCTGGCAGGACCACCCTCTATGAATCCATGTTGCCTCTGGTCCTGAAGACTGCTGGCTGTAAGGTATTCACCAATTCTCTCTTTAAGAGTGTCTCCATTACCTTACCTGCCACGAGGTCAGGCTGACCAGTTGATGATACCTGTCTGTTCCCTACTACCACTCTTGTAAGGTTTATCATATCACCTAGCAGTGACTGCCATATTGTACACCATTCTGAGATATTGAACAACACAAATACAATAATACAAGAGGCGAACTGTGTAGTTACAGTGAAGATTTTACACACCTGTGGTATGTGATGCTACATGACATAAACTGCAAGGTGAAGCACAAAGGAGTCATACTGTAAAACATCACACACCCATGATAAATGCAAAACTTAGGTAGAGAACCTAACACCAGGTCTGATTCTCAAAGCTACCAGCTGGGCACAAAGGGGCTTGTGCCACAAAGAAAAGTCTCGCGCCCCTTATGCCAAAAGATGGACTTGGAGATATTCACAAAGGCAGCCTGCATCAACTGCAGGCTGCCTGCCCCAGACCATGCTTGTGCCATCCACGTGCCCCAAAACAGGCTGCAGCAAGGTGCAAAGGGGCATAAGGCAGATGCAAGCTGCCACATCCCCAAATGTCCGATTCTCAAAGCTCACCCAGAGGAAGGAATTTCTAAGTACCGTAGACCAGCCAGGGCTGGTCTAAAATGCAATGAAACATCCTTCTGGTGCTTATGTCTTGAGGTAATGTGCTGAGTTCCCCTTCCTGATACTGATGACTCCGTTAAGTTTAATAAATACAAATGACTTGGTGGGAAACTGTAGAAGTGGTGAAGGGAGGTTCGAGGTTGGGCAGGCAGTGCAAGGGGTTGGGGAGTTGGTGGCATTCTCGAGTACCCTATGTACCATGTGCGAGCACAGGGAGGAAGAGAAGGATAGAGAGTTCAGCGAGTGGCTGAGGGAATGGTGCCACACCAGGAAATACAGTTTAGTGACACACTGGGGTAAGATCTGAGGGAATAGTGACTTGTACGCAGCAGACAGGCTACACTTGAGCTGGGAGGGAGGGAGTACTAAATGGAGGAATAGAGGAGTATATATCAACTAAGGTGGATTTAAACTGGGGGTGGCAAGAGGACTGAGGTTAGTAAAAGGGTCTGGATAGGGAGTCTAGTGAGCTCATCCCCTAGATATGGGTAAAGGCAGAGGTGAAGTGACTCAGTGAAGGGGCATGCAGGGTAGCCAGTGTGAAGTGCAGAATACACCACCAGACTGTAATAACAAGGTGGATAAAGGGGTGGACTACCGAGAGGAGGGAGCAGACCAAGGAGAAGAAAGGAGAGAGGAAGGAGGGAGTACAATGGAAGGTGGCCTCCTAAATGCAAGAGCCTAGGAAACAAAATTGCATAACTTCAGGCACTCCTTTCAGAGAATGTGGACATTGCTGCAATAACAGAGACTTGGGCCACCGAGTACCATGACTGGGATATGGCAATTCTGGGGTACCGTGTTTATAGGAGGACTGAGGAGTTGGAAGAGGGTAGCACTCATGTGAGAGAAGGATCAAATGCATGAGGGACGAGGGGAGGAGGGGAGGACAGATGCACTTTGGGTGCAGCTTCTGGACTCAAGGGTAGAAAGCTGAGGCTGGGAGTGGTGTACAGACCACCAGCCCAATCCAGGGAGCTGGATGGAGAGTTGGCAGAGCAGATAAGGAAGGTGTGTAGAAGGGAGTGTGGTGATAGTGGCGGTTTCAACCTACCAGGGGTTGATTGGAGCACCCTGCCACCAACAGTGCCAGGGAGCAGGTGCTCCTGGATGTGATCAGGATGGCCTCCAGACACAAATGATAAGTGGGTCTACAAGGCTTGGTAACACACTGGTCCTGGTACTGGCAAATGTGGAGGCAGTGAGGTAGGTAAGGTTGAGGACTCACTAGCTGATAGTGACCACCAAACAGTGTGGTTCATACTCACATTGGGCAGGGAGACTGAGGCACGGGCTCTAAGGTGGTGGACTTTAGGGGGGTGGACTTTGGGAGGATGGGAGAAATACTGCAAGGGAGACTCCAGGATATATGGCTGGGGATGGATGCAGAGCAAAGTGGGAAGTTATTAAAGCTGGGCTAACAGAGGACACAGTAGCGCACCAGGGCTAGGAGTAAGAAGCGCAGATCCAGAAAACCATGCTGGCTAAACAGTGAAGTGCTGCAGGGGTGAGGGCAAAGAGGGCTGTAGAACAGAAGTACAGGAGAACAAGGAAGGAAAAGATAAGGAAGCTTATGGGAGTTGGTCCAAGGAGGTGGCCAGGTAGGTGAAAAAGTCAAAACCTGCAAGGAATTAAGGTTAGCACAGGGCATAAAAAGGAGGGAGAAGAATTGTTTTAGATATGTCAGAGAAAAGAGGAAATGCAAAGAACATATAGTAAGGATAAGGTGGGGAATGGAATGGGTGGAAAGGAGAGGAACAAGCAGAAATACTGAATGAGTTCTTCTGCTCTGCTTTCACTAAGGAGAGGAATGGACCACTACCATTATGGACTGGGGGTGGGGAAGGGGGATGACAAACAAAATGATCATAGGGAGCAGAGTGCTAGAGTGGCTAAGGGCATTAAGGGTGGACAAGGTACCAGGTCCTGATGGCATCCACCCCAGGGTGCTGAGGAAGATGGTGGAGGTGTTGGCTGAGCCAGTGGCAGATCTGTCCAACACCTCCTGGAAATGAGATGTATGCCTCAGGACTGGAGGGTGGCCTATGGATGCCCTTACACAAGAACAGGCCTAGGGAAGAGCCAGGAAATTATTGGCTAGTCAGTCTCACTTCCATAGTGGGAAAGCTTATGGAGATGATATTGAAGGAGAGGCTAATGGCATTCCTCGAGGGTAATGGCCTCCAGGATGGGCGGCAACATGGGTTTGTCTTGGGAGGTCTTGTCAAACAAATCTAATAGAGTATTACAACTGGGTGACAAGGGAGCTAGATGGGGGTCATGTGGTAGATGTCCTGTACTTGGACTTCAGCAAGGCCTTTGATACAGTGCCTCATGGTGCCTGAGGGGAAGCTGACTGCGTCAGAGTGGTGGTAAAAAGGCTGACAAACTGGATAGAGAACTGATTACAGAGGAGGGTGCATAGGGTGGTTGTTGGGGCAGGGCTCTCGACACCCAGAGCAGTGACAAGCGGTGTCAGAGGGTTCAGTGCCAGGCCCGTGCTATTTGGGCTTTTATCTCTGACATAGGACATGGAGTTGGGAGCAGGTTAGTCTGTTGGCAGATGATACCAAAATGGGGGCAGTGGTGGATGAAGAGGATGGATGGAAACAATTGCAGGGGACCTAACCAAACTAGAGATATGGTCAGAGAAGTGGCAGCTAGGATTCAGCATGAAGAAGTATAAGGTGATGCACTTCAGGGCAAAAAACATAGGAGGGACTACTGGTTGGGGGTAAGGCTGGGGTCACTGAGGAGGAGAAGGACCTTGGGTGTGGTAACAGGGAGCATGAACAACTCCTACTCCAATGCAGGAAAGCAGTGGCAAGGCAAACAGGATGCTGGGTTGCATCGCAAGGGTTTCTCATCCCAGCATAGGGATGTGATGCTGCCTTTCTACAGATCCTGGTCAGACCACATTTGGAGTACTGTATGCAGTACTGGAGGCCATACCCAAAGAGGGATATAAAATTACTGGAGGGGTACAAAGGAGCACAACAAAAATGTTAAAGGGGTGGAAGGAAAGGACTATGAAGTCAGGCTACAGGAGCTGAATATGTACACAGTGGAGGAGAGGAGGGATAGGGATATATAATTGAAACATTCAGATATTTGAGGGAGGTAAATAAACCTAGCACCAAGGGGGTGTCTAAACTGAGGAAAGGTAGGGAGATGAGGAGGCGCGGACTAAGGTTAGAGGATGATTTAAGAGGGAGATGAGGAGGCACTACTTCACTGAGAGGGTGGTGTCTAACTGGAATCGTTACCAGTGGGGGTGGTAACATGTCATGACAGTCAGAAGTTTTAAGAAGGAGGGACAAAAGAAAGAGGAAGGGTCTGGGGCAGGGACTGTGACATGTATGGGAAGACAGTGGGGAGGAGGCTGGGGCAGCAGCAATCTAGGTGCTAGCTGAACACTCAGGCAGATTTTGATAGGCGTTGGTCTGTTCTGCTGGCAGATTCATATGTTCGTAAGTGTTCCTTCCTGGTGGTCAAGTGCCCTCCCTCCCGATCCCGATGCCACCATTGTTTCAGTAATAATAAGCCCCCACCCCGATCCCAGAAGTCACCCTTTTATTGAAGTTGTAATAAGCCCCCTACCCCGATCCCCAAAGTTGCCCATTAATTTAAGTCATAATAAGCCTCCAATCCTCAAAGTTGCCGTTGTAATACCATAACACAAGACCCCTTTTCCTTGGTGATCTAGTGGCCCCACTCCCCACTCCAGCAGGTAGTGCCCAACACTCAGTTCCCTCCATCCTGTTACAGAGCCGGCACCAGCACAGCCCTCCTCTCACCCTCTGCAGTTGATGCGAATGAACTGTCATTGAGTGCTGTACTGTATAGTGTAAGTAATGTATGCTGACCTTCTTGCACTGGATGTACAAACAATGGGCTGGATTTTCAAATGTTTCTAGAATGATGCAAGGTGTCAAACATCCACCTTGCATCCAGTCCAGGTGCACTAAAGTTTGTGCACCCTGTTTTGCAAGAAGCTATACGTTGTCTGTATTAAAGTCCCTCAAAAATGATGCAAGAGGTGTGGCTATATGTGAACATGTGATCCATGGGGTGAGAATGACACAAGCTGAAAATGAGGACAGCAGAGGCAAAAATATGATGCATGGAGTGCGATGGAGCAAAAATAACTGCAGGCTGAGTCAAAATATGGTGCAGAACGAAATGCTGCAAGCTGAGCCAAAACATGAAGCAGGTTGAGTAAAAAATCAAACAGAGTCAAAAAATGAAGCAAATTGAATCAAAATCGCATGCATGGAGAAAAGCAAGGCAAGGCGTTTAACAATGGTGATGTTGAGTCAAAACAATGAAGCAAATTGAGTCAAGAACCACATGCACGGAGAAAAGTGATGCAAAGCCAAGTTTAACAATGACAAGTTGAGTAAAAAATTGAAGCAAAGAGAGACAAAAATGGTATGGAGCAAAAATGATGTAAGCTGAGTTAAAATTTACTTTGGATGAAATGGCCAAGACAACAGCATGTTACACCCCAAAACACTATCAACTAGTCCCACAAGGGAATATTGGCTCTATAATCAACCCCTACATAATCTAGCCTTATGTTTATATGCTCCAGTGTCAGACTAACTCTGGCTGTTCTAGTAGCAGCATGCAGTTAACAGTTTATACCTTAGAAAATCCAAGAAAGGATGGTGCATCATTTTCTTGATGCAAACCCATTGCACCATTTGCTTTTACACAAGCCTGACATAAGCCATTTTGGTACAGGCAGTTCTGCATTTGATGAAAGCAGTGTTAGAAAATCAGAATTCACAGAAGTTTTGACACATCTTGTTCTCTGGCAAATATTCTTTTTTATGCAAGCACCTTTGCATCATTCTTGGCCCTTTGAAAATTGAGCCTCATGTTCTTAGATGTACAGTATAATTCCCTGTATCTTGAAGTATTTGTTTTGGGGATGTTGATAGCATCTAAGGTGGAAATGTACTCACATGACTTTCATTTAGGACTATTGCAAGGTTTAGTGCCACCTAGTGTTCTGTTGTTTTGGTTAGGTATAAGTTTTCTCCTTACAATAAAGTTAGATAAATTAGATGGCTGTTTGAAAGAGAGTAATGGTAGTTTTGGAATATACTTTTCATATTGATATACAGAATGGGATGTTGTTTCCATCTATATTCTGATACAGGACTGCTCTAGGCCTATCTCCGATGCATCTGTCTGTAACAGAAATTGTTCTCAAAGTCTGGACTTCTTAAAGCAGGAGATGAAGATAATGCAGCCTTGGTGGCCCAAAAAGCCTCCTCACTCTGGGGGCCATTTCACATTATTTGGGTACCATTTGTGTGTGTTCAGTGAGGGAGTAGCTAACTGGGCAAAGTTGGAAACAAATCTCCTGTACTAACCAGCCAGACCTAAAATGACCTGACATGTTTCTTTGTTTTAGGGGCAGGACTATTAGCTACAGCTTCTATCTTGAAAATCTCTGGCTTTACTTCTCCATTTGCTAAAATATAACTCAAATATCTGGTTTCCTGAATGCCTAATGCATACATGGTAGGATTAATGGTCAGACCAGCATTTTGATAGATTGGACGACTGCTCATAGGTGTTCCAGGTAGTTTTCCAGTCTGGACTGTACATCACAACATCATCCAGGTAAGCAGCACAATAACCAGTGTAAGGGCTAGAATTACATCCTTGTGCCGCTGAATGTAGCGAATGCACCATGTAAACCAAGTGGCATGGTAGTAAACTGATAGAATCCAACTGGTGGGAAAATGTAATTTTGTCTATGGATTCTTTAGCTAGGGTAATTTGCGAAAACCCTTGAGATTGAGGGTACTAATGTATTTGGCATGTCCCAATTTGTCCATTAAGTCATCAATCCTGGGTATAGGACAGCTGTGAAATAAAGACACTTGATTAAGTTTCCTGAAATCAAGTGTAACCCCCCACATGGGGGTTCTCAAAGCCTTCCTGGAGCCTGCCTAAAGGCTCCATTCTTAACTGGTGTTTGGCTTGAGGCCACTGAATGTGGGCATTGTGAGTACTTTTAAAGCCTCCTGTACTGTCTCTTTAAGAGCTGCCTGCTTGCAGGTTTGAGTGGTTTGAATGGGAGGGACTGGGGTTTCTCTGCTCGAATCCTGCTTTTGGCTGCTGTCTGATCGCTCCATTTCCGCAGTCGCTGGGAGTGCAGAGGGAGCCCATCTGATAGTTGTGGTTGTTTCTGGAAACAGTTGGGGCATGGGTGAGATTGCTGTTTGTTTAACCTGCCTTTATTGCAGCTGGAACTTTGTGCTGTGCCCCACCATTTTGGACCAGGACTGTTCGGCAGGGTCCAGTAGTAGCCAGGGGCACCTAAAATGGTCTAACTAGTGACCAACCAGAATCAGGACTCTAACTGGTGCCAGCTGACCAATGGGGATACAGCTAGTGATTCTGGGAAGTTGAGTTCTGGATCATGGTGCCTTTTTGCACCAATGAAGGCTGTATTAAGTGACTGGCATCTGCAGCCTCCAATGGAATTGGGTGGCGCCCAAATGAGCATTTCCTGCCTGAACTGCCAAGCGGCAGAGTCGTAGTGGCTGTGAGTGAGGAAGGAGCTCTGGGCTTCTGCGCCATTGAGTTTTCGCAGCTAATGCAGGAGGCCAGAGTTGCTGCCGAATCACAACAAATTTCGGACTAAACCGCTGGGCAGTGGTCAGAGGAGGCTGTGCAGGGCACGGCTACCTACCAGGCTCACCCTGTAGAAGACTGAAGGATCTGCTTGAATCGCCTCGGTCTGTCAGGATCAGTGAAGCTGTGTCGGTTTGGTCCGTGTATGGAGTGCACACGATCGGAACTACAGCAGCTTCCTGGTATGGTACCCCTGTCTTTCCTATAAGTGTGTGGAAAAGTGTTGAAGCCCAGGCTCGTCCTGTGAGTGGTGTGACAGCGCTCTTCCTTCTGGAGTCGTGAGTAGTGAATCAGGTAGCTCCTGCCAAATGTTCCTGGTGTAACTCCTGCAAATGGGGGTTCCCAAAAGACTTCCAGGAGCTTGCTTGAATGTTCCAAGCCTGAATGGTGTTTGCGTGCTAAGCCATTTATCAGTGAGTGTTTTTAGAGCCTCTGGTACTGTCTCTTTAAGAGCTGTCTGCTTGCAGACATATTAGTTTGTATGGGGGACTGTGTGCTTCTCTGTTTGAGTACCACTCGAGCTGCTGCCAATTCACTCCATTTTGCAGTCACTAGGAGTGCAAAGGGAACCTATCTGAAAGATGTAACTGTTTGCCAGAAATCATTTACAGTAATAATGAAATTACAGTTTGTCTAACCTGCTTTCTTTGCAGTCAGAACTGTGTCTGCCTAGTTCCCCATTCTGGTTTTGAACTGCTGAACTGGACCAATCAGTGTGGGTAAGCTTGCTCTAAAATGGTGCCTTGGACGAATCAGAACTTGGACTCATAATCTGAGCCAGCCACAAGAGGATTGTATGGGCAGTGACTCTGGGAGATGTAGTTTAGACTTTGGCGCCTTTTGGACCAACAGCAGCAGTCTATTGTGAGTGACAGCCAAGCCAGTCAAGAACTGGGAGGAACTCAAAGGAAATGCCCGGTTTTGTCTGTTGGAGTTTCAGTTTAGATCTGGCAGTGAAGGGAAAGAAACCTGTGCTCCTTCAGTACAAGTTTCAGTCAAAAACGTGTAAGGCCCAGAGTTCCGGTCTGCAGCTTGTGTAACTGCTTGTTAGGACTGAATCCATCCTGTGAAAAGAATCAAAGGATCTCTGAAGAGTAGAAACCAGGCTCACCCTGCAGAAGACTGGAGAAATTGTTGAATTGCACTCGGTCTGTCAGGAACTGAATCTGCTGTGTGTTCTCCGGGTATTGTGCAGTAATTGCGATCGGGATAGAGAAGCAGCCTGCCTGGTATAGTACTTTTCTTTTTTACCATATAAATGTGTGAAGAGGCTCGTGGAGCTCAAGAGTAGCCCTGCTGACGTTGAAGGACCCTATCTTGTTTTGAGGTTGAGAGTACTAATTCAGGGTCACTCCCTGTTGAATTGCCACATTAAATCCAAATGGAATCACTGTACTGCTGACTGTTTAAACTAATTTTCTTTTCATTGTGTGAAAGGGCCTCACCAGCTGCCACGGTTTGGACTAGCCACTAGGCTTGGGTACCCAGGACAGTAACTGGTAGGGATAGGCCTGTGCACAGAGCCATAGGTAGATAGTAAAGTGATAAGCTAATTAACCTGATTTCCCCTGTCCTTGTTATATTCCCTAAATAAATCAGAGCTGCTTGTTTCAGCAAAGTTATACTTCCTGGAGGTATTTGTCTATGTTAAAGTACTGTACTGTGATTGTTGCACTGTATCTTATTTCAGAGGAGGTCCCAGTGCCGGAACTAGTCCTGGGGTAAGTGTATACTGTGAAGGTAATTCTGATATATTGTGTGGGCCACTAGTGGGAAGAAAGGGGTTGCAGTGTCCCAGAGGGCTGTGAACAAGTAAGTTTAACTATTGCAAACCCTGACCTCTGGGTGGAGGCACCCACCATTGGATCCAGGCCCCTCAACCTGTTAGTGGCAAATCAGGCAGGGTAGTAGCCCTGGGATAGCACCATCTAGGGTTACACTAGCGAGGGCACGATTTTCTGGTTGCTTTGCTGGCTACACTAACTGAGCCTGCTGGCTCTATTTAATCTTTGTAGGAACCTCCTGCTCATTTCTGTGTCAGGGCCCCAACCAGCTGCATCGAGGGACTAGCCTTTATGGCCTGGGTACCCAGAGACAGTGACTTATAGGTTAGGCCTGTGCACAGTGCCTTAGATAGATATTCATATATTAGAGTGGTAAGCTAATTAACCTGATCACCCCAGTCCTTGTTATTCCCCTAAATAAATCAGATTGATCGTTTTGCAAAAGTATCCTGGCTAGCCTGTGTGTTTATGGTGGATTACTGTACAGTGATTATTGTGTAACAACAACTTACTTTTCAGGGGACCCTGGAGCAAGCAGATTGGTTCAAGCCGGGGTTATGTATATGGTGAGGGCACTGTGACTGATTTGCATGGGCCACTAGTGAGAAAGGGGTTGCAGTAACCCAGAGGGCTGTGACCAAGTCTTACTCGACTGTCTTAACTCCCGACCTCTGGGTGGAGGCACCCACCACCGGATCTAGGCCCTTTAACCTGTTGAAGTCAGGGCAGGCAGGGTAGTAGCCTCTGGGATAGCACCCTGGGGGTTACACAAGACAGATTCTTACACCCCATTCTTTCATTTACAATCACAATTGGTGATGATCAAGCATTTCTCGATTCTTCAAGTGATACCCAACTCTTTCATCTTTGTATTTCCTTCACCACATTTGTTCTTTACCACTCTGGTAATCTGTATGTCTTTTGTCTGATAGGGAAAACATTCTTTATCACTATTACTTGCTCGACCTTTCGCTGACTGGCATTGTGGTAAAAGTACTTCTAAATGTCTTAACCAAGTTACAGATTGCTGCAGTTTGTTCTGTGGGTAAGGAGACATTCATCAATTTGACCGCCTGTGAGAAGAGCAAGGGTGAAAGGATACTGAACTTGGTAATAGCAAGGGTGAGGGGACAAGAACCACGATTGAAGGAAAGAGTGAATGTAGGAGGGAGCTACAGTCAAAGAGGATATGTGAGGTAGTTTGGCCAGGCAGTTTCAGGCTGGTCGCTTGGTCTTGAGATTGTAGTGAATGCTCTGGCGTAATATGATCCAAGTTCAGAGATAGCTAGGTGCGTGGGTATTTTGTATTTTATTGTCTTTGTCGGATACTTAAATTTTTTTTTAGCATTCACCGTCATCCAGTTTTGTGGTGCATGTTTCCCCAGTTCACAGGCTCCACCCCCGAATAGCCCTCTCCGAATTTTCCCTGTACCCCAGTGTGGCCCCCCGAATAGATTATAATAAGATTGAAGGGTGTGGGGCAAAGCCCTTGCATTGGGGGTGGGGGCACAGCCCCCACATAAAAAATGTGTCTATATTGGGTCTGGTTACAATGGTGTGGATTGTTTATATCCTTAAAGGCACAGCACACTGAATAGGGAGTAGAGACACTCACAAGCTTTCACACACTAAAACAAGAACATAGAAAAAAAGAAAAGCATCTGTAACAGAAAGGGACACACATATGGGGAGTGGTGCAATGCACTGGCTGTGGAGCAGTAGTCTTCCAGGAGACATTCTGGAGACTGTGTTGCTGCCCTATTTGTAGGCAATCTCTTGGCTGAGGGAGGAGGTTGTTTGTCTTCATGCTGACCTGGCAGGGATTTGGGAACCAGCCCCCACCACCACTCCGCCACCGCCACTACCTCAGAGGTTGCTAAGAAAGTGGAGTGGTTGGACCACAGTGGCCCAGGAGGGTGAGAGTGGGGAACAGAGGCACATCCTCCATTTGTGCCTCTCCATAATTCATTCACCACTCTGGTGGAGCATGATTCCTCAATGGTGGCACCTGCAGTGGAGACCAAGGAGGATGTTGGGAACCCACAATGGAGACCCACAGGAGGGTGGTACAGGACCCCTACAGGGAAGGAAACAACTCCTGGTGGGGACTCCAATTGTTGGGAGGTAGAACTGGGGAGGAGGGAGGAGGTAAGGTGCCTGCCCAGCATCATGGCTTGAGGGACAGGAAACGAATCCTCAGGATCGTGGGAGCAGCTGTAAGGGGAGTGAGCTGATGTCATTATCCACCTAGGGACAAATGATCTGGCTGAGAATGGGATCAGAGCAGTGCAACAGGAGTTTGTGGAGTTGGGAGGAGCCTTAGACAAGTAGCACACATGGTAACTTTCTAGGAAGTGCTATCTGTCTATGGCAAGGATGAGGTTAGGTACTCCGCACCATGGGATTCAATGACTGGTTGAAATACTGGTGCAGAGCTCAGGGATTTGGCTTCATTGACAACTGGGGTCTCACCTGGAGGGATGCAGGCCCATACTGGTGCGATGGTCTGCATCTATCCAGGAGGGAACCAGGATCCACAGTGATAGGTTTAAATGCTTTATTGGCAAGCATTTAAATTAGCCAAGGGGAGGCACTGAAAAGGAGAATGGAAATCCTAGCCCTTCCCAAAAAATCAGGGTAGTAAATGAGGTAAACACCAAGAGAGGGCAGTCAATAGGAGAAGGGCTGGGGTAAATGGAGAAAAGACAAAGGCAGTAAGGACAGGAAGGGGCAAAAGAAATAAAGCCATAAAACAAGGAGAGTAATGAGTACCAATGCCCATAGTCTAGGTAAAAGCTCCCGTAATGGTGACCTTGATGGAAGAGGGATGCCTGGATATTGTGGCAGTCACAGAAACATGGTATACAGAGAACCATGACTAGGATGTCAACATACCAGGGCACACAGTGTACAGGAGGGACAGGGAGTGAAGAAGAGGAGGAGGAGTAGCTCTCCATGTAAGGGAAGGGATCAAAGCAACAGAACTAAAGGGTAAACAGGGAGGAGAGGAGAGGAGACACTGTGGGTCATCCTGGAGACTGGAAATGGCACCACAATCCGCACAGAGGTTGTAAACAGACCCGCCTCAGGGGAGGAAATGGACAAGAAAATGGTAGAAAGCATCCTTAGGATGGCAGAGAAAGGGGAGATATTGCTGATGGGAGACCTAAATATGCCAGATATTAACTGGAGCACCTTGCTGCAGCCACATCCAAGAGCAGGGCCATTCTCATTGCCCTACAGGGGCATGCCTCAGACAGCTAGTTTTGGAACCCACCAGGAGGAGCAATCTTAGACCTGGTACTCTCAAATGGGGATGGAGAGAGGCTCTCGATCTTGAAGTGGTTAGCCATCTGGGAACAAGCGACCACCAAACAGTGGTTACGATAAACTTAGCTGTAGAGTCAAGCTATACAAAAGTAAAGGTACTGGACTTCAGGAGTGCTGATTTGTCAAAATAGGAGAGTGCCTCAGAAAAGCACTAGCAAACAGACAAGAAGGTGGGTGGAGCAACAATGGGGAATCATCAAAACTGCCATTACAGAGGCAACAACCTTTGTGTGACACAAATAAATCAAAACAAAAGAAAAAAACACTATGGCTCTCATAAAAGAGGCAGGAAGGTTAGGAAGAAAAAGATAGCATTCAGGAAGTATAAGTAAACACAGAAGGAGCAGGACAGAGAACTGTACCAGTTAAAGCAGAAGGAAGTGGGGAAGGCAGTCAGAATAGCAAAGGCCCAAACCAAGGAAAAGATTGCCAACTTGGTTAAGAAGGGGGATAAAACCTTTTATAGGTACATTAGGGAGCAAAGAAAGATTAAAGCATGGATACTGAGGCTGAATAAAGAGGAAGGTGGTTGGGCGGACAGCGACAGTGAAAAGCAGGATACTGAACAAATACTTCTGCTCAGTATTCACAATGTAAAAGCAGGGGAGATACCTAATCCAGTCAATACAAGCACTCTGGACAGGGGGTTGATATTAGTCCTTTCACAGAAGAAAGGGTTCTGAAAGAACTCTTAAAACTCAAGGTGGATAAAGCAATGGGGCCTGATGGGATTCACCCCAGAATTCTAAAAAGAACTAAGGAAGACCTAGTAACACCACTGACTACACTTTTTAATAAATCATGGGAGGATGGTGGTACCTGAGGACTGGAGGAGGGTGGATGTGATTCCCTTTACAAAAGTGGGAGCAAGACAGAGGCAGGAAACTGCAGACTTGTCAGTTTGACGCCAGTGGTAGGGAAAATGATGGAGTCACTCTGAAGGAAAGAAATGTTGAGTACCCTGAGGCCAGTGGGGCACAGGACCCAAGGCAGCATGGATTCACAGCAGGAAGGTCATGTCAGACAAATCTAATTGATTTCTTTGACTGGGTGACCAAAGTAGTAGACCAGGGAGGGGCTGTGACATGGCCTACCTAGACTTTAGCAAGGCATTTGACACAGTCCCACACAAAAGATTAATAAACAATTAGCCAGCCTGGGAGTGGGTCCCAGGGTGGTAACGTAGGTAAAACTTTGGCTGGACAAGAGGACACAGAGGGTAATAGTAAACAGAGTCCACAGTGAAGAAAGGGGTTACTAGTGGGTGCCACAGGGTTCAGTACTGGGGCAAGTCCTTTTAATGTCTTTATAAGTGACATTGCAGAGGCACTGGAAGGAAAAGTATGTCTCTTTGCAGATGACACAAAGATCTGCAGCAGGGTTGATAGTTGATATGCAAGGTGGAGTGGAAAGGATGAAAAGGGACTTGACAATGTTGGAGGAATGGTCAAACGTATGGCAGCTTAGAGTCAGCACAAAGAAGTGCAAGTAATGACCTGGAAACAAAACCCAGGGAAGAGTACACAATGAGGGATGAGATACTGACAACAACAAACATGGAAAGGGACCTGGGGGTATATCAGATCACCTAAAGGTGGGCCAGCAATGGGAGAAGGCAGTAAGGAGGGCTGGGGATACTGGGATGCATAGGGAGAGGCATCACCAGTAGAAAACATGAAGTTGATGGCCCTCTGTATAGGCAGTTGGCAAGATCAGATCTGGAGTACTGTGTACAGTTCTGGAGACCCCATCTCTGCAAAGACATAGACAGGGTGGAGGCTGTCCAGAGGAGGGCACTTAAAATGGTGCAGGGTCTGCACCAGAAGACATATGAAGGAAGACTAAAGGAGCTTAAGATGTATAGACTCGAGGAAAGGAGGGAGAAGTGGGACATGATAGAAGCTTTCAAATACCACAAGGGAATCAACAAAGTCCAAGAGGGTAGCATCTTTCAGAAGAAATGGTGTGCAAAAACAAGGGGGCACAATTTGAAGATAGAGTGGGGATGGCTCCGAGGTAATGTGAGGAGTATTTCTTCACAGAGAGGGTTGCAGATGCATGGAACAGCCTTCCTGAGGAGGTCACAGTCAAAAACAGGGGGAATTCAAGAATGCATGGGACAGACATAAGGCAATTCTAGTGGGGGTAGGAGGAAGTAGGCTGTTGTTAACTAGGATCTGCAGCTTATCCATTAGGTAGGAAAGGGGCAGACTAGGTGGCCAAGTGGTACTTATCTGCCATCAAATTCTATGTTTCTATGTTTATTGTCGTTGTTCTGGGATTCGCTGTAGTGCAAATCACCATTGTTGTATTTGGCAATTTGCACTCACCAATGTTGTATCTGCCATTGTCTTCTCACCTTATCACAATGAATCATGAGCAGGCAGTTAGGGCAGAGAACAAGGAATCAATGACAGGCAGGTCTTGTTGAACAAACCTGATAGATTTCTTGACTGGGTGACAAGGGAAATTGATCAGGAGGAGTGGAGATGTGGCCTACTTGGATTTTGTACTAGTAGTAAACATTTTTATTTATACGGCTTATATTGATTTAACAATTATACCATTAGGGCAAAATGCCCTGTTTACAAGGTACTCCTGCAGGTGTTTCCAATAGTCAAAGTTACACATTCAGGTTATCAAAATACACATATGGAAATAGCATTGCATTTGGTTTTCCAGCAACCATTCAGCAACAAACAGTTAACACAGACAATTTTACACAACAATCAACATCAGGGGCTGGATTTGCAATGCTCTGGGAATGCCACAAGTCCCTGGTGCACCAACATATGACGTATGGGCTTGCGGCATTCCCTGCTGGTGATCAGAATTTTCCATCCCTTGCACCATTCACCACACCTTAGACCACAATTTTGTGGTCTAGCGTGCACTACCCCAGGAGTCTAGTAATGGTGCTTGTACCAGAGCATTGGCACAAGCAGCCATAAACCATGGAGACTGTCACAACTGTACCCGAGAATGGAAATTCAGGCACAGTTGTGGAAAAGGGGTTGGACACTATGGAATTCAAAGTCCTGTGGTGCAGGGCTGGAAACAAACCCTGTGCCCCTTTTGAAAATCCAGCTCCAGGCAACAACAGGCAAGGCCCATGGAACAAACATACCCAGAAACATGTAACCTATTTTCCAACATTACAAGTACGGATATGACATTCATTTTGTTTTATTTATGACCTAAATGAACTGACAGTCATTTCTAATGCAGCTGTTTGAGATGGTAATGTATTCCATGTTGTTGCAACTCTGTATTTGAATGCAAGTTTCCAAAGTTATTTTTATTTTGATACAACTATTTCTTTTGATGTGTTTATTCTTAACCAAGAATGATGATTTGGACGATCCAGTTTTGCAAAAGTCCCACAGGTTTTTAATTTTTTTTTTCACTTTCTTTTATTGAAATTTGAGTATATTAGAAAGCACACATCTAATACAATAGAAGACTATCCTCCATGTAAGGTATAAAATATCACTTAACAAAACACAGTGTTTAGGGTAAACATATTAGAGAAGCCTTATATACATGTATTGATAATAAAACACAAACCTAGACTGGATGTAAGTGTAGACAGAAGGGTTACAATCAATGGGGTATTATAGAATCAGAAATAGCAACCATGTACGAAATACATGCTAGGGCAGGCTATGGCAAGGCATTCAGTAAATTGCAAAAAGTGATACATGTGGTAATATGAGCAATATTCAGTAATGGAGAGGTGAAGATAAGAGAAAAGGTGCAAGGAAAGAAAGAAGAGAGAAAAAGCAAGGAAGAAGAGAAGGAGGAGGGGAAAACAGGGAAGAAGGGAAAAAGAGGAGAAATCTGTGCACAAAAGTTTCAAGAAAATCTAATTGTTGAGAGCAAAATAAGAAGGAGGGCTAAATATCCCTAAGAATTAGGGTCTAGAAGAACTAGGTTCGATGTACTTGAAGTAATCCTGCCAACATCTGTCATATACAGTGATTCGTTATGAGTAACATGAGATAACTGGTCTAGGAGGCATACTGAGAGAGGCTTTAATGAACATCTGAAAGAGAAGGCATTAGAGTTGATTTCATTTCATGAAAATCAGACGTTTAAACAGAAGAGAAAGTATGTTTAGCTATCTAAAATGTGTATGTGAGAGGAGAGAGCTTATTGGGGATAAGGATTCTGAAGGAATAGCTTGGGGTCAAAAGGTAGTTTATGTCCTGTTACTCTGGAGGCAAGTAAACAGACTTTATGCCAGAGGTTATTAATGGGGCGCAAGACCACAAGATATAGAAACATAGAAACATAGACGTTGACAGCAGATAAGGACCGCAGAGCCCATCCAGTCTGCCCATTTTTCTACCTTATGAATGTGCCATAGGCCTGTACTCTGTCAATGGCCATCTATTCATACTCATCTTTATTGCTCCCTTATGCCTGTCCCATGCCTGTTTGAAGCCCTGCACTGTATTCATATCCACCACTTCCTAAGGTAGGCCATTTCATGTATCCACCACCCTTTCTGTGAAAAGAACTTCCTCATATTTCCCCTTAATCAGCCTCCCCTAATCTCATGCTGTGTCCTCCTATCCTGCTATTTTTATGTTGTCTTGCATGTGCAGTGCAGATAAAATATTGTGGTTGCTTGAGTGGAGAAGCAGGTTTTGACATGCGGTCCTGCTGCAGCCAATGGCGCCACTGCTTTTCTGGCGCGGGGCTCTGTGACACCAATGGCACAGGATGCTGTCTATGACAGCAGTTGAGAAGCATGCCACCAACTTGAAAGAAATCAGCTGCTGCAATCAGGGAGTGTCCTGGGTGGTACCTGATTGCAGCAGCAATTACTGCTTGCCTTGTCTGGTTATCCTCACAAGAAACATGGTGGCAGCTTCCACGTCACTTCACAGTCCTCACAGAAGCAAATATAGAAACATAGAAACATAGAAGTTGACAGCAGATAAGGACCGCAAGGCCCATCCAGTCTGCCCATTTTTTCTACCTTATAAATGTGCCATCGGCCTTTGCTCTGTCAGTGGCCTATCTATTCATAGTCATTTGTATTGCTCCCTTATGCCTATCCCATGCCTGTTTGAAGCCCTGCACTGTATTCATAGCCACCACTTTGTGGTAAGCCATTCCATGCATCCACCACCCTTTCTGTGAAAAGAATTTCATATACCCCTTAATCGGCCTCCCTCTAATCTCATGTTGTGTCCTCTTGTCCTGCTATTTTTCTTATATTTAAACATGTTAGACTCTTTCACCTTGTTTATGCCCTTAAGGTGTTTGAATGCCTCGATCATATCACCTCTCTCCTCCTTTGCTCAAGGGTATACATATTGAGCTCCGTTAATCTGTCCTCATATGTCTTCTGATGCAGTCCCTGCACCACTTTGCTGCCCTTCTGGACTGCCTCAATTTGGTTAATGTCCTTGTGAAGGTGTGGCCTCCAATACTGCACGCAGTACTCCAGATGGAGCCTAACCAGTGTCTTGTACAGAGGGATTATTACCTCTCCTCTTATGACTTGTGATACCCCTACTAATACACCCTAACACCCCCTAGCCTACTCTACTGCTTTAGAGGTCTGCTTGATGATTTTAGGTCATCAGTGATGATGATGCCCAAGTCTCTTCTTCCTTTGTGACTGCTAGCAATCCCTCCCAGCCTATATGTGGCTTCAGGGTTTCTCTTCCTATATGCATGATTTTGCACTTCTTTGCATTAAACTCAGTTGCCACTCTTCTGACCATTCTGCTAGTTTATCCAGATCTCTTCTCATTCTGCCCACCCCATCTGGATCATCTACTCTGTTGCAGATCTTGGTGTCATCTGCAAACAGACAAGCCTTACCTCTAGTCCATCTGCAAGGTCACTAATGAAGATGTTGAAGAGGACTGGCCCCAGGACTGATCCCTGAGGTACCCACTTGTGACTTGCATCTCTTCTGACTGTATACCATTTACCACCACTCTCTGTTTTCTGCCCATCAACCAGTTTGCCACCCAGTTGACCAACTTCTGACCCACCCCGAGCCTACCCAGCTTATTTATCAATCTTCTATGTGGAACAGTGTCAAAAGCTTTGCTGAAGTCAAGGTAGGCGACATCAACTGCCCCCTTGGTCCACCACTCTGGTTACCCAGTCAAAGAAATCTATGAGATTAGTTTGACAGGACCTTCCTTTGTAAACCCATGCTGTCTTGGATCCTGTACCCCTATGGATTCCAGGTGTTGCACTATCCTTTCCTTAAGGAGTGCCTCCATAATCTTGCCCACTACTGAGGTAAGACTGACCGGTCTGTAGTTCCCCGCCTCCTCCTTGCTACCACTCTTGTGGAGTGGGATCACATGAGCCCTTCTCCAGTCTTCTGGGACCTCTCCTGTGCTCAGAGACTCACTAAACAATTCTGCTAATGGCTCTGCTAGTTCCTCCTTTAGCTCCTTAAGTACCCTGGGATATATGCCATCAGGTCCCATTGCCTTATCCACCCTGAGCTTAGCAAGCTCTTTGTAGGACCCTTTTTGTGAAGGGAGTAGTGCTCACTCTCCCTCCCCTGTGTCCATGATGCTGAGCTGTGGGCCCTGCCCTACCTTCTCTTCAGTAAATACTGAGCAAAAGTATCTATTTAGGATAGATGCCTATGAAGTATGAAGTAGATCCTAGTTGGCCAAATTGCAGTGCCAGCAATTATTACTATTTAATAGGCCCATTCATTGAAGCACAGAGGGGGTTCTATACCAAAGATGCAGGATTTTAGTTTGTATTAAAGAACTACTAGCATCTTTAAAGGTATTATGTGCAATACGCCAACAATTACTCCATTAGTGCCTGAAATATTGTAGTTAAGAAGAGTACTCCATTTATTTTGGCCTGTATAGACTGACCAGGTAGATTATCAATAATGTCTTTGTAAATTTAGCTATTTAATTTTATTGATAAATTAGTCCAGTGCAAGATGTATGGGTTTAGAAGAGTATGCCTATACACTAAACTAGAGAGAGTTATAAGCTGCCCAAATTTGTAAAAATTTCCAGAAGTCCTGTTTAGGAAGTTTCCATGTGACCTGCAAGTCTGAGAATGATCTAAGAGTGAGTGAATTCTGTTCCAAGATATCTCCGAGAAAGAAAATGTCTTTGTTCCTCCATATACGACAGAAAATTGGGTGATCTTCTAGAGTGAGCAGTGGATTGCCCCATAAGGGGCATAAAACCAGAGTGTTGGATTGGATTTCAGGAATTTGTGGGTTAGTTTCCAATAAAAACAGAGGATGATATAGTCGGGTAAGATTTTAGTTTAGAGGAAAAGGGATTAAAATGAAGGAAAGAGGAACTTCTCCCGGGCACAATGCGGATTCCATTGCAACCCATAATGGTGAGTGAGGGAGGGTTTCTGAAACCATTTAATGGTTTGGGCCATTCAGAAAGCCCAGAGGTAGCCTTTGAACCAGGGGTCCAATTCCCTTTTTCCAATGTGATCAAGTTTGCTGTGGTTAAATCTCAGTGGTATCCCATCCCAGATAAAATTACCTATTAATTTATCAATTTTAGCAAAAAGGAGGATGGTAAGACTAAAGAATTTTGGCAAAGTGGTAAAGAATCTTGGGAGAAATGGACATCTTAATGGTTGCAATCTTCCCAATGAAAGAGAGATTAAGAGCTTCCATCTGTCCACAATTGTTTTGATGTTATCAAATAAGGGGTTAGTGTCAATGTCCGTGTCTTCACTAAGTTACTAGTAATTTTGATTCCTAGATATTTTATACCCTGTGGTGACCAGCAGAATCCAAGAGGTATGTTCATAAAGGCTTTACAGTGGTCATTAAGGGGCACAGTTTGTGATTTGCCATAACTCAAACAAGGCCAGAAATTTTAGTAAAATTATTAACAAATCAACCAACAGGGCCCAGCCTTATTCAGGTTTTTGAGTAAGATTAAGGGGTCATCTGTGGAGAGAGAAAACATATCTTACATTGCTCACAAATATACCCATAATGCCAGAAGATTGACGTAAACAAGCAGTCAGGGTTTCATGGCTAAAATAAACAGAGAAGGTGACAGGGACAGTCTTGTCTAGTTCCCTTGCTAGATGAAAGTAAGAGGAAAGGGTGGAATTAGTAAGTACTTTAGCAACAGGGGAGTTATATAATAAGCTTGATCCAGGAGCAAAAGGTATGAGAAAGACCGAAATAAAATAAAACTTGATGAAGGCAGTCCCAGTTTAAGGAATCAAAGGTCTTATTGAAATCAATAGCTATGGCTGCAGCTGGTGTCTTGAGGATTTGGCTTTGTGAATTAAACTAAATAAGGAACGTGGGTGATCAGAACCAGATCTATGTTTAATAAAACCAGCTTACGAACAATGAGTTAGCTTGAGAATCAAGGTTCAAGTCGAGAAGTTAGTAGTTTAGAAATATCTTCCCATCCGTGTTTAATAAAGAGATGGGCCTGTAACTTTGCAGGATAGTAGGACCTTCTCTTCCTTAGGGATTAGGGTTATGATTGCTTCGGTGCAAGATGGGGAAGCTTGCCAGTATTGGAAGCTTCTTGATAAACATTAAGAAGAAGGAGACTTAAGGTGTCGGAGAAACATTTCATAGAATTCCACAGGAATCCATCAACCCCAGGAGATTTGCCAGATTTCAAGGAAGACAAAGCTTTCTGGATTTTCTGAAGTGAGAAGGGTTCATCTAAAGAATTTGTTTCAAGACTAGAAAGATGAGGAAGATGTAACGATTTAAGAAACTGTAGAATTTGTAAAGTTGATGGAGTTTGTGTTATAGTTTTTGATAAAGGTTTTCATGATACGATTTATAAAGGGGTGGTCAGAGTGAATCGCACCTGTTCATCTTTAGGCTTAGGATGTGTCAGCTCCATTTGTTGTGCTTTGAGCTGGTAAGAGAGGAGATTCCCATTTTATCGTGATGTTCCCAAAACTTATATTTAAGTTTAAACAAGGCCAGTTCGGTTTTGCAAGAAATTAATTTGTTAATTTTAACTCTAAATTGAAGATTTTCAAGATGAAGTTGAGAATCAGGACAGTGCTTATTAGAAGAAAAGTATAAATTCTCTTTAGCCTTAAGAGATTTTTTCCAAGTCAGACAGCTGTTGTTCCCTTTACTCTTTTCCTATGTGCAGCATAACTGATCATTTTCCCTTGAATCGTAGCTTTAAGAGCTTCCCATACAGAGGACATAGAAGATTCAGCGGGGTATTGTGAAAGAGGAAGTCCTGAATTTGTGCTTTGACATGGGTAAGAAATTGGGATCCTTGAGAAGGAGAGGGTCCAGCCACCAGTAAGAAGATTTAGGTGCTAATGGGCCCCACAAAAGTTGCAATTTGACAAGGGAATGGTCCGAGATTATGATGGGAGAGATGGATGAATCAATACTTTTCTCCATTGTAACGGAGAGGCTAACCAGTAGTCAGTTCTACTGTATGTCTTATGTAGAGAGGAGTAAAAGTAAATTCTCTATCACGGGGTGAAGGAGGTGTCATACATCAGCTAATCCAACATCTTGCATTAGTAATGAGAGGGCTTTAATACTTCTAGGTGGGCCTCTGTAGTGGGGCTATCTCTGTCAATGCTGGCTTCTAAAGTTAAGTTAAGATCCCTCCAAGAATAACTGGTGTGTTATCAGTGTTAAAGGATAGAATCTGTTGAGCTAAATTATGAAAAACTCTGGGGAATCGGAGCTGGGTGCATAGACATTAACAAGCAGAAGAGGACCAGAGTTGGTTTTCAGTTTGACCATCACCATCTGCGTCAGAAACAGAGTTTACAAGGGACCATTTGAGACTCTTATGAATAAGAATAGCAACTCCTCTTTTTTTGAGGTATAGGATGATTCAGTAGATCTAAATGACCCAATCTTTTTAAGTCTATGAACATCCTCTGCTAATAATTTTGTTTCTTGAAGGAAAGCAATTTGTGTTTTATGTTTTTGAGATGTGAAAAGAATTTGCTTCCGCTACAAGGAGAATTAAGCCCCTTCACATTCCATGTATATAAAAGTATGTCACCATATTGTTAGTGTTAAAGAAAAGGAATACTCACTGGAATGTGAAGGGCAAATAAATGAGGCAGAGGATGATTAGAATACAATATAGAGCGTACATATATGCAGAGAGTGGCAGGAACATTCAAGCCAAAAAGTGAGATGTATGATGCATGAGTAGCACAGATATCTTATTAAAGTTAGAATAGAGATGGGGAAGGAGAAAAGTCATTAACAACAACAACAACAATACTAGTAAGCTAAATAACAAAGAAAACGTTTTATGGGTGTGAGGAGATATGAGTCAGCCAACTGGCTAGAGACTCTCACCACACTCTGTATGCTGATGTGGAGGAGACTAGGAGTACTGGTTATAAATATCAGCCCAAACCTAAGATCCCAGTAATATAATAAAGTAAGTATTCCTGATAAGCTAAACTGAAAGAATAATACCAAGAAAGGCAGGGAACTGTAATAACCTCAGCTAATTCTAAGCTAACAGCACAAGGTGTAAGGATAAAGCTAAATACCAGAACTTATTTATAAACATTAGTAGTATAGCACAAAATATACCAACTCGAAATAGCAGTAAATTAAAGAACCACATACGAGATGCCAGTACAGCCTAGACATAGAGCAAGGAATTCAGGAGCCAGGTGGAATGCAGATGAACAAACATAAAAGGACAAGTAGATCATTACCACATTAGAGTGACTCTGAGTATACTTTGCAGTGCAACAGAATAAAGTAAATAATAAATACAATATTGAGGGAAAGAAGAAAGGAGGTCAATTTAAGCCCTTATGCCTGAGCCAAATGCAAATCAGGATTATGTGGAGAGGTATAGGCTTCAGTGATAACTGTAGACAGAAGAGATAGTCATAGTAAAGATCAGCTCCGATTACTCGAAAATCTCCTAAATAGGTGTTATATGGGGTGACTAGGTCTAGAAGAATAGGCCCAGCGAGTCCCAAAACAGGAGGACCACACCGAGTGGATTTCTATAATATCTGTAGGCTTGAGTAAAATAAGGAGCATAAGAAAGATGTAGATTAAGCAATCCTTTTGCAACAGTACACCAAACATAGCCCACCTCTTTTGAGTGCTAAATGATAGTTCCATATTGTGAACAGGAGGTAGTAAGAATAATGGAGCATAGGGAAGGAGATAGATTAAATGTAGTTGCTAATAATACTTAAAAACCTGTCATCAGGAGAGGGAAGGGGTAAGTTGTCTTGTAACATATAATAATTCACATATGAAAAAAGAAAAGGCAATAATCAGGATGCATACCAATTGATGATATGCAACTGAACAGCCAAAAGATTATAAACCTGATGCACTGCTAAATTGGAGAGTAAAGGCTAGATACAGACAGCCTGTTTAGTGAGGTGATGTGTAAGATCTAACACTAAAATAATGGGTTAGAAAAGCATTGCTGATATGCCAAAGTTCCATTGAAGACCTTTAAGCTGCTCGTTTAAACACTGCAAAAAAGTAAAATTGATCATGCCGATGTTCAAATTTGTTCAAGTTCAAGTTTATTGCAGGAAAACTCCATTGAGCAAGCTCATTCACAAGGAGGTCCTGGTACATATTTACAGACAAGGACATCAATACATAGAGTACACAGAAGATCATCACAGTAGATATATTATACAGAATTTGCTTTCTGCACCCAGCTGGAGTGAAAGCAACCAAGTAGAATAGACTGTAGAGCGGGTGGCTAGGCAGAAAAAGTGTACTGGCACTCCCTTAAGTATCCTGGAAGCAAAACCTACCAAGATATTGCAACTGTGACCATATTACTGACCATATAAGCTCATGACACCTTAGATTTATTAGCAGGATTGTGACTACTGATGTTCTTGCTTTTGGTCTTTGCCCTACTTTTCTTTTGGGTGGCTCTAAAGATTTGAGTGGGAACTTGCAATAACTTCTGCCCATGAAGTATCAGCAGAAATACATCCCTGAGGCACAAGGCCCAAATTAGAGGGATGTTAGCCTGAGGAAATTGCTGGGACAGATGCTCCTGCAGTAGTGCATGTCATCCTCCAAGAGAGCAAACTTATTGCTCAAGGGAGTAGAGGTTGATTTGAAGGTGAGAGGCTACAACTTGGGGTGTTTGGGGTGAAATCTTGCTAGAACAGCATGAAAGTCTTGAAGAATAATGCCCTGATAGAAGCTTCTCTTGCAGCCGTGTTGATTGCCTTGGGATCAGATCAGTTGCAACATTGCTGCTTGGGGCTGTGAGTTCTGCAACACTTTCCCACATTCCTGTACCTCATCGTCCACCCTCCATGCGGATACCAAAGCTGTGTTTTAGGTTGCCAGTTGCTGCTGAACCTCCCAGGTAAGATTGCGAGAAAGACCTCCAGATAGTTGGCTAAGGCGCCAGGGTTTCAAAATCCTTGAAGGAAGAGCCTGAGAAAAGGCATAGTGTCACGGGGTACGTAGAGCAAATTTAATGCTTCTTTGGTGGAGGATTTGTTTAAGTGGATTGTAGGCCTTCCTTCTGATGGTTAAATCTTTTGAAAAGTCTCTGTAGATGGAAATATTAAACTCTTGCACTGAAGTTTCCCCATTTCTCTGGCTCGTTTCAGTATTAAATCTGTGTGAATAGTTCAAGAAGTGAGCAATGATAGGCCTTGGTCGCTGGTTTGATGTTGGCCTGGGACCCAAGAGTGAGGTGAGACTGCTCAATGATTAACGTTAGGTCAGGAGTCAGTTTAAACATTGCAGGCAACACATGTAATAAAAGCGCAGAAGTGCCTCCTAATTCTACACCTTCAGGAAGCAAAAAAATGTAAATTGTTGTGATGATTCGATTTTTCAATATAAATCAGTTTTGCCTTGTAGGGATATAATAGTTCGATCTTGATTGTGGACAGTAGCCTGGAGGTCATGAATAGTAGTGGTGTTATAGGCCATTGCTTTCTCATTAAATGCAATTTTCTGGCTAAAAGTTTCAAGAGTGGTCGATTCTGTTGGTGGAGGTTTTAGATCATTAATCTCAGCCATCAGTTTAGAAAACATTACTTCCACTCTAGCAAGTGAGCTTTCCTGTACTTGGAGATCTGTCATAATGCTGAAGGATGAGGCCTAGTTTGCTGCAGTACAGTGTAGAAAAATTGAATATAAGTAGATGATGAATCAAAATTACTTACAAACTGTGTCAGGCAGTAAGATTACAGGATGGTTACAGGAGTTGGTACCAAAGAAAGGTCTGTGAAGGCTGGATGAGGTTAGATTGTAGTCATTCCTGCAGAGATTCTGAACTATGCTGCCAACTTCTGCCTGGTCAGGCCATGCCCCCCGGTTTTCATTTTAAACATCCTGTATAGTAGTATGGTCCAGGCCCTGTCCCTTTTTGATCTGAGACAAATTTTAGCAAGATCGTTGATGCTCTCCCACATAAAGGCTAATAAACAAATTGAGAAGCCTGGGAGTTGGATGTGGGTTATTAACTGGGTTAGAAATTGACTGAGTGGTAGGACACAAAGGGTGGTAGTGATTGGAGTTCAGTGTCTAGAAAGGAAGTGACCAGTGGGGTGCTCAAGGATCGGTGCTAGGCCAATCCTCTTTAATGTCTTCATAACAACATTGCAGAGGGATGGAAGGGAAGGTGTGCTGCTTTGCAAATGACACAAAGATCTGCAAAGGTAGACACAGAGGAGGTGGAAAGAATGAGAGGAGACCTGGACAAGCTGGAGGATTGGTCAAATGTATGGCAGTTAAGATTCAGTCTAAAGAAGTGTAAAATTATGCACTAGGTCATGGGAACCCGAGAGAATAGTACTCAATGGAGGGAGGGTACCGTCAGCCACCAAACAGGAGAAGGATCTAGGAATAATTATATCTGAGGACCTAAAGATGACTGGACAGTGTGAGAAGGTGGTTAGAATGGCCAACGAGATGTTGGAGTACATAGTGAGAGAGCATCACAAGCAGAAACAAACTCTGAACAGAGCCAATAGGACTGCAGGTGAAGAAATTGGGGTAAAATATGGAAAATATGTTACGTAATATGTTTGCACCAAGTTTGCAACATAGCCTTGATAAGATCCCACCTCTTGAAGAAGGGTAGAGAAAATGCTCAACTCCTGGCCTAAAGGTGATTTTGTGAAGGGATTACAAAATCTACTTTTAGACACAAAACACATTTTTGGGCAGGAGTCAAAAATGACAGCTGTCACATTCATGAGGTACTGTAAAAATGTCTATGTTTAAAATTTGGGTAAAACTATTGAAAATCACCAACGTTAAGAGGCTGCATTCACAAAATTCAACAAAGGCTCATAACTAGTGTTTTTGTTTTTGTTTTATATTTTATAGCAAATTTTCAACATAGCCTTCTTATGACCACCTCATGAACAAGGGCAGAGGAAATGTTGAACTCCTGCCCAAAAGGTGACTTCACATAAAGACACAAAATCACCTTTCAGGATGTAAAAATAATTTTGGTCAGGATTTGAAAAATGACAGCTGTCACATTCATGAGGTAATATAAATATATGGCCATGTTGTAAATCTGGGGTAAAATATAAAAAATACCAACGTTACGAGCCTGTGTTTACAAAATTTAATGCAGACTCAGAACTAGTGTTTTATAATATTTTTACACCAGATTTCAACATGGCTTTCTTATTACACCACGTCATGAACAAAGGCAGAGAAAATGTCCACCTCCTAGCCAAAAGGTGATTTCA
This sequence comes from Neoceratodus forsteri, assembly GCA_016271365.2. Lineage (NCBI taxonomy): Eukaryota > Metazoa > Chordata > Ceratodontiformes > Ceratodontidae > Neoceratodus > Neoceratodus forsteri. The sequence goes on along the minus strand of CM057452.1, from coordinate 555,885,484 downwards.
CACAGGACTTCAAAATCTCCTTTCGGGATGTAAAAACATTTTGGCTAGGATCTGAAAAATGACAGCTTTCACACTCATGAGGTGCTCTAAAGATATGGCTATGTTGTGATTTCAGGGAAAAACATTGAAAATTACCAAAGTTATGAGCCTGCATTTGTAAAAGTCAATGTAGACTCATAGCTTGGTTGTTTTAATATTTTACACAAATTTTCAACATAGCCTTCTTATGACCACATCTAATGAACAAGGGCAGAGAAAATTTTAGCTCCTGCCTGAAAGGTGATTTCCCTCAAGGACCAAAAAAATCACCTTTCAGGACATATCTGCTAATGACATTGCCATTGTTCAGGAGATGGGGTCCCAAAGAAGATATATTGAAAATCTGGGGCCAAAATATGCAAAACTGACCAAGTTATAGCGCTAAGTTCAAAACTCCTTTGAAATACATAGAATCACATAGCTGTTTCCTCAGTCTGGCTTTGAAGAGTGAAGATGTGTCTGCATCCACCTGCGATTACACGCTGGACCTCTCAGTGGGTAAGTAAAGCCTTGTGGGGTCAGGGTGCTGGGTGCTGAGTGGGAGGGTTGGGTGGTGGTCAATAACAGCTGCAAAGACATTGATGGGCGTTTTCTTTTTTTCAGGTTTAAGAAAAACAAAAAATAAAAACAAGTTCCCATTGCTATACACTGGTCGACAGGGCACCCCTGTGCCAGTGTTATGTTTCTGGGGGGTGCTGGAGGTAGGGTCAGGTAGGGAAAATAAAAAAAGTACAGAGGCACACAATTGCGACACTGAGGGTTGGGCACCCCAGTGTCACTATAATGTTTCGGGGTGCTGAGAGGAGGGTTGGGTAGGGGAGATGAAAGGATGTATATTAAAAAAGTAAATAGCCACACATGCACAGTAGTGGACTTGGGAGGTCAGTATGAGTATTTTTGATCAGGACACTGGGAGATTGGGCACCTCCAGTGTTACTATTATGTTTCTGGGGGTGGGTGCTGAGGGAGAGGTTGGGTTGGGATATGTATAATTTCACAAATAAGAAATCTGTGATCATGGCAGAATGCAGCACAGTCCGCCATGACAAAGATAGCCACCGCAGTGTGCTGGCATGCACCATTAGTCACACAACACAGTACTGTTTGGTGGTCATCTGGACACGGTGGTGGACTGTGCCATGTGCCACCATGACCTCCGTGGGACAAATAGTGCTGTGCCACTAGAGTCAATGGAGACAGTAGACTGGTTCAACTGGCAGCAGAGTGACAGTGCTGCAACTCTAAATCTTGTGTTGTTATTTGGAATCGGTGATGTGGGATCCTTTTCTCATCATGAAGTCTGCAGCGCTCTGCCCACTGCAGCCCCAAAAGGAGGTGGTGATGCCACTATACAGATCATTAGTGTGACCTCATCTGGAGTACAGTGTCCAGTTTTGAGGCCACATCTCAGGAAGGACATAGACAAAATTAAGGCAGTACAATGAAGGGCTACAAAAATGGTACAGGGCTGCACCAGAATTCATATGAGGAGAGGCTAAAGATCTCAATATGTATTCTCTTGAGATGAAATGCAAGAGAGAGGGGACATGATAGAGATGTATAAAAACCAAAGGGATCCATGAAGTACAGGAGGGTAGGATTCTTCAGAAAAGAAGATGGATAAGAACTAGGGGACATGAGATGAAGCTGGAGGGACAAAGAACCAGTGTTAAGATGAAATGTTTTTTACAGAGAGGGTGGTGGATGTTTGGAACAACCTCCCCACAGGAGTAGTAGGGTAAAAATGGTGGAGGAATTCAAAAATGCATGGGACACACATAGGGAACCCTAGAAAAGGGAAGAGTAGGAAAGCTGCAGATCAACTACAGTCTGCACGTAAGTTAAAGGTAGAAAAACGGCAGACTCAGATGGGCCAGGCGGTCCTTATCTGAAAACAAATTCTATGTATCTATGTAACTGGTGAGCAAAGCCTTGAAGGAGAGAGAGAGAGAGAGAGGAGACGTAGGCTCATTCCATGTGAATTCTGAATGCAAACAAACCTTTCTTTTTCCTTTTGTAGAATTTCTGTTCCTATAGTTTGTTATTCTGTAGAATCTGTAGTTAACCAGAAATATTAAAATACTATTTTATATTTCATGGTTGGTGAATGAATCCTTTGAAGTACAGCTACTCAATCTATGAACGGACAAAAACTGTTTCTCCACCATTGAGGAGAAGGCCACCATTATCTGATACTAGTTCCAAAGTAAGGTAGTCTCAGCAGTGGCAGAGAGGGTGGTCATGTGACCATGAGCAAGGAGCATTGTACTGGGTGAGCAGTGGTTTGGAAGGGACACAAACCTGGAGACTCCCCAAAGACTATAAGCTGATTGGTGACAGATAGCAGAGGAAGAAAGCTGGTACTTGTGATAGACCTGAGTCTGGGAAGGACCAGTCTGTCTGAACTGCAATAGGTAGCAACATCCTCATAGAATCCCATACCAGTAAAGTCTGTGACAATAATCTGGCAAGGATGTGGTCCCTCCCTGAGTGATCAGCCATAGGACTATCATAAGCTATCTGTAACAGCTCGGGTTTATACTTCTTTTGGTATGGCCAATTATTCTATATTTTCCTGTGTCTAAGGATTAACCCAAATTATGTACAGTAACTCATTACATTTTTAAACAGTGGCTCACCCTGTTTTACTTCACCCAAGCTGCTTCAAATAACCTTGGAGAGAAACATTGCTAGTTTGCTCAGAAACAAAATTACAATCAGTTATCAGTTCAGTTTCAGCATTTTCATCTATCAACCCCTAATGAGCATCAGTTTGTTGCCACTGTTTTTCAGGTATCTTCTTTCTTTCTGGACATCTGGATCTTGAAGGTGGACACAAGTCTGAATCAAAGTCCCCAAAGGAAAAGAGCGTCCAACAACTGAGATTTTTCTTTGCCTGAGCTACTGATATAGCAGCTGCTGAACAGGTTTACTCCTCTGTGATTAATTTAGCAAATCCTGAAAAGTTATTTCAATAATCACTGATACAGGTACGTTGGTACTACCACCACTTTCATTTGGTGTGACATCCCATTATGTTCAGAGTCACTTGAGTGGCGGGATAGTATTAAGTGTCCCCATTGGTGCAAAAGGGTCATACTGTGAAGTTAGAAGGAAGAATGCATGGGACAGACACAGAGGGATCTCAGCAATTGGGGAGGCGGGCAGAGACTGAAAACCAAGTAGTGTGGCAGCAACACTATAGGTAGGAAAAATAGGGCAAACTAGGTGGGCCACCAGGGTCTTATCTGCCGACAGATTCTATGTTTCTGTGTTTCTATGTTTCTATATATGACTCCAGTACTTGGATGTTTTACACAATCTTTTCCAGCACTTCAACATGCACCAGAGTCTGTCTGCTTCCTGAATGTGCAAGTCCCTTCACAGTCTTACCTCCCACCTTTACATCTGTTACATACTTGCCCCAGTTTGCTAAGACCAAATTTGCTCCAGTGTTAACCTCCTCTTTTATGGCAGTTTTTGCACTATGACCTGGCTTATTACAGTTATAGTAAATAAAGTCTGGGTGCAGATTTGTTACCACCACCAGTTCTTATCTGACCTGGAGTTAAATTAGGAAAGGGAGGGTCTTACTTGTCCTTGGCTGTCACTTCGCTGCAGTAGAGTCTGTCTGGCCATCTGATAGTCCTCAGCCAAAGAAATTACCTTTCCTCACTTTCTGGTTGGTATTCTTTTACTCAAAGCTGTACATCTGTAGGAAGGATATTGATGAATTGCTCCATTGCAAATGTAAATGATCTGTGGGACTGTTTTGCCCTCTGCTTGGAGCCATTTAATGAGTTCTCTGTGTTGGGTGAAGGCTTCTCAAGGATTGTCGAATGTGTGGTACTTCAGGATCACAATCTCTGCCTGTAGGTCTCTCAAAGATGTCCCACCTTTTAATGATTTCTCCTTTCACAATGTCATAGTTTTCTGACAGTGCAGAGTCCATATTGCTATAGGCAGGTTGGGCTTTACCTGTCAGATAAGGTACCAACCTGATTGACCATTGATGTTTTGGCCATTGCAGGCTCTAGCTACCCTTTCAAAGTTGTACGATATGCTTTGATATTATCTGAGGTACACAGGATTGTAAGTGTAATGTATTTTAAGTTGTTTGTGTTTTGTTGATCTGCTGGACCTTTACCAGATTCTGCAGCTTTGATAGCTTGCAAAGTATTCAGCCATTACTGCTCCTGTTGTTGCATCTCTTCTCTTCCTTGTTGCTTCTGTCACTGCATCTCTTCTCTTCTCTTCTCAGTCTCTCTCTGTTGCATAGCCCACCACTTGAAGAAGTCAGAAATGATTTCAGGTTCTGCCCCTGCCTGTTCTTCTTCCATCACTAGTCCAGCTTTACAGTCTCAGTTTGGACCTTATTTCTGCTTCTACTTTGGCTGCCATTATTCTGGTAATCACTCCTGGGCTTGCTGTTGCATGATCCATACCTTTCCTCTATGCTTCCTGGTTCCAGATCTAGTACCCATGCACAAACTCCTGACTTAAGAGTATGCATGACATAAATCCACTTTGTCCAACACCAAGGGCTAGATTACAAAGCTTTACCCCAGCGAAACCCCAATTGCACAGTGCAAACTGGGTTTCACCATGATTATTCACAAAAGCCCAATTTGCACCATCAGAATGAGATTGCACCAGGGCAAAGGGATCAGGGGCCACAATTCAAATTGGGAGAGGGGACCTGCATAATGGAGCTGTGCCATCCACAACCCATTTTCTCCCAGCAAGGGCCTTTGCGGGAGGTCCCTTGCATGGAGAAAATACCACTGACTGAGACCTGGGGGTATTCCTCACACCCTAGTGGTTGCCAGAGGACTGCACTGGTCCCCCACAACCACAACACTGTGCCCTTGTGAAGAGGTCCTCCCCTCACAATGTGTGATTGCCAGCCCCATATAATAAAAATACCATTTCCTTTTAGTGTAGTGGTCCTTCCCCCAGCTTCTGATTGCTGTCCCGTATAATGAAAATGCTGTTCCCTGGTAGTCTAGTGGTCCTCCCCTCATCAGCTTCTGATCGTCATCCTGTATAACAAAAATACTGTTCCCTGGTAGTCTAGTGGTCCCTCCCCTCATAGTGTTCCAATTGCCATCCAATAGGTCAAAATAAATGTCCTGTCCCATTAAAGAAATACAGAGAGAGAGAGAGGCAGTGCGGTGGTATCCTCCTGCCCACCATGTCCTTTGATCACCGGTCCATCAGAAAACAAGGAATCTTCATGGTGGCTAGCGATCCCCATCCCCCACCTAATGATCATCAAAAGTGCATAACACATTACCATTGGTGTCCATTTCTAATACTCTAGGCTAGGGTAGGAATTTCTGTTGCTTGTATGTTAGGGTGAGGTGTTTCTGCAGTTAGTACTCTATGCCTGGGTAGGATATTGTTTCAGCTAGCACTGTATTCTAGAGAAGGGTATTTCTGCAGCTTGTACTGTAGTATGCTAAGGTAGGGTATTTCTACATCTAGTACTGTATGCTAGGGTTGGACATTTCTTCAGCAAGTATAGTATGCTATGGTAGGATATCTCTCGCCTACTGGCGTGTGAAGGGTGTAGTATTTCTGCAGTTAGTACTGACATGCATGTGGGAGCGGTATTTCTGCGGCTATTATTCATATGCTAGAGTGGGTCAAGTCTGCAGCTAGTATTTGTAGGTGAAGTAAGGTATTTCTGTGGCTGAGTACTGGAAGCAGAGATAGGTTATTTCTGCAGCTAGTACAGATACACTTGCATAGGGTATTCTGCAGCAGCTAGTACTGTATATTAGGGTAGGATATTCCTGCAGCTAGTACTGTATGCTAAGGTAGGTTATTTCTGTAACTATCGCTGATATGCTAGGGTAGGGTGGGGTATTTCTGCAGCTAGCACTGTATGCTAAGTTAGGTATTTCTGCAGCTAGAACAGTATGCTAGAGCAGGGCATTTCTGCAGCTAGTACTGTATGCTATGGTAGGGCATTTCTGAATCTAGTACTGTATATACTAAGGTAGGGTATAGTACTGATATGTATGGGTAGGGTATTTCTGCAGCTATTTTTATATGTTAGGGGTAGGGTATGTCTGCAGCTACAGTAGTACTGATATGCTAATGTAAGGCATTTCTGCAGCTTATGTACTGTATTCTAAGGTAGGGCATTTCGTACAGCTAGTACTGATATGCCAAGTTAAGGTATTTCTGCAGCTAGTACTGGATGTAATGATAGGGTATTTCTGCAACTAGTACTGATACACTAGCATAGGGTATTTCAGCAGCTAGAACTTTATGCTAAAGTAGGATATTTCTGCAACTACTACTGATATGCTAGGTGGGATATTTCTGTAGCTGGTACTACAGTATATGCTTATTTATTGCTGCAGCTAGTACTGTATGCTAGGGTAGGCATTTGCAGCTAGTAATGTATGCTAGGGTAAGGTATTTCTGCAGCTAGTACTACATGTTGAAGTAGGATATTTCTACAGCTAGTACTTTGTGCTAGGTAGGGTATTCCTGCAGCTAGTACTGTATGCTAAGGTAGGTATTTCTGCAGCTAGTAATCATATGCTGGAGTAGGGTATTTCTGCAGCTAGTACTGTATACTAGGAGGCTATATCTGCAGCTAATACTGTATGGTAGGGTAGAACATTTCTTCAGCTAGTACTGATATGCTAGGGAAGGGGTTCTCTAGCTGATATGCTAGGGTAAGTATCAAAAAGCAGGCTGGCTTCCTGCTTATTTCTACCTCTCCTTGACTACAGTTCCATCATTTACTTCCCTCAGAGCAATTCCATCATGTTCAATAAGCTCAAACTGCATACAATAACATTATCAGATTTGTGACTGGGCTTCCCGTCATTCCCACAGCTGTGCCTCTATGAGGAGTACATTGGTTCTCCCTAGAAGACAGGTACATGGAAGGCTTCCATGTTCATCTACAAAATCCTCAACAATCTCCTACCCCACAGTGTCTCCTCTCTGTTCAAGAAGGCTTGCCCCACCTGTCTTACTAGGAACACTGCCTCATCCCCTTTTTGTGTCCCTACTGCAACACCTCTTTGGGGCAGAGATTGCTTACCTACAGAGGTACCAAGCTTTTTAACTCTCTCCTCCTAACCTTGTTAGCAGCCCCTCCTTTGGCACATTTAAGGTCAACCTAAAGGAGCACCTACTTAATAAACTACCTTGTAACTGCCATAGCCAGCATATCTTAATTTCCTATCACTGACCAGAGCAATCCCTAGGTCACTTGCTCAATTTTCGGTTAGAATTTTCTCTCTTTTCTCTTAACCCTCTCTCTTGTCCACCTCACTGCTTCCATGTCTCGCTTTTCCTTCTACGCTCTTTCAGAGTATTTCCTGCCTTCTCCTGTGTATTTGTACATTTTGTTTAGACTTGCTGTTAATACTGTAGCTGCTGTACTAAGCTGTTTTGTATGTAACTGAAATTCCTGTATATGTTTTTGTCTTTGCATTTTTTAATACATGTGTCTTTATAAAGTGTGTACTGTATATCCACCACTGTAAAAACTCTAAAACTGGACGCTTGGAAAATGGGCATTTTGCCCACATATCTTTGCAGTATAAACTAAAATGAAATGAAACAAAGGTATTTCTGCAGCCAGTACTGTATATTAGGGTTGGGTATTTCTGCAGTGAGTACTGTATGCTCAGTAGGGATTTTTTTCAGCTAGTACTGCATGCTAGGGTTGCATATTTCTGTACTCAGTACTGTACATTGTTTTTAATATTGTGCAATTTTAAATGCTTGTTTTCCCATTTTCATCGCTGCCTTCTTCAATTACATTTATATGTAATTCCTTCCCTTTAGTTGGTGTGTTCTGTATATTATATTCATTGGATCTTCTCTCTCGTTTATTACTGACCTTACTTGTTTCCTCGTCTCATTTTTTTCCTCATTCTTTACTTGTACATTCTGTTTTTAATTGTTCTGTTTTGTTTTCCTCTGCCATTTGAGTATTTTCCCTTTTTGTGAGTTTTAGTTTTGGAGTTTTAGTTTTAAACTCCAGCTTATGAGCTTCATGTTTTTCTATTGGGGTGGGTAGTAATTTCCAAGTCTCCCTTAAAACACACCCTTTTAGGTTTATCTGTTTTTTATCACTTTCTGTGGAATCTGTACTATTTTACTACTTATTTTATTCATTTTATCAGGTAGTAAAGGTGCACAGAAAAATGTGCAAGTATGTAATTAATGTATCAACACAATTCTAACACAATATAAGTACTAACAAATCCACAACTAGCCCCTCACAGGAGCACAAACGGAGCAACCACTTCTGCCCTCGGTCCAGTTTCTTTACTTTCTAATGATCTTCTCCAATTCCACCATAAACAAGAGCAAAAAAAGGAAAAAGTTCACCAGATGTGATGCCCAACCCTGGCCATCGATAGACTCTTCCTGAATAGTAGGGAATCCAAGTTCTTTCTTTTACTCCTTTTTCTCTCTTTCTTCTTTCCTCTTCCTTTTAAAACACCAGCAACCGTCTTTTGTTTTCTAATGTCTTTAGCAGAGCAATCATTTTCTGTGAAATTTCCAATAAAATATTTGCTCCACTTGCTTCCCACTGCAGTTATTCAGTTTAGCTGCAATTTACAAAAATGAGTACAAGAATAGGTGGCACTGTGAAAATAAAGGAACCCAAATCTGCCCTCTACCCACTACTTAACTGAAAAAGCCTAAATTCAGTAATTTAACTTGTATAACCTGAAGGCCTGATAAGTGCTTTACAGTGCCTTGTAAATCTTATTAACTTAAATTTTAACTAAATTTTCAACAGAGGTAGATTATTCTTATGTCTTAGAGTAGAAAACCATGTACCTGCATTTGTAGTTTCTGGATTTCAAATTAGTTAATTCTTGCTTCAATGCTCGGATCTAATCCAAAAAGATAGCAGCTAATACTTCTTCTTTGTTTGAGCCTATTAATTTTAGTGGTTTAGCTAAATCGCAGCCATTTCTATTTCCTGTTTTTAGAATACACTATAAAATGCTTTGGGAACAAATGCAAGCGACCTCCAGCTTTAACCGTCCATCTGTGTTAGTCAAGTCTTTGAGACTCTATTACCTGAGAGAACTATCAGCCTGAAATAACTTATCAGTCTCTAAAATTTTAGCTCTCTGCAGCGGAAGCTGCATGTATAGGTTTCTGACAAGAGCGAAGCAGTGTGTTTCAGCAGAGGATCAGATCAAACTGATCTCGCTTCTGCCATGACCAACTTAAATTCCTGCAGCTTGATTAATAGCACGGGCTTCAGGCTTATCCTATTAAGCAATTGAGCAGTGAGGCAGTTAACTGGAAAGAGCTTCAATTGATGGCCCAACCCGCTCTTGTGTTTCTACTTATGACGCTTATCCAGACTGATGTTAAGCCGTTGGATCAGCTTGAATCATTAGTCAATTAATCTATTGAGTCAATGATGTGTCAAATTTGAGTGTTTAATTAGGCAGTGCTTCAGTCAATCAAGCAGTTGAGCAATTAATTTGCTTTGATCTTGGACCTTACAGGAATATTTTACCTAGTATTAAACTAAATGTTAATTTACGTTAATTTAAGACTCCCATTCTACAATTACAGCTAGCCCAGCAATGTATAATCCTTTAAATCCTAACAATCCCAACAGTTCCTGTGAATTCTTAAACAATGCTCTTATATTATTTCTATGTATAATAATAGTGTGTTATAAATACATACACAATCAGTTAAAATAGGTGCACTAAAAAACTTTTTAATAATAAACCAGTATCAAAATTTATTTAGTTTAAGATTTATGCTGAGTTATTCTGAATATAAAATGTACTTTCAGTTCTCATAAACTTCAGACTTTATAGTTTATGGCTTGGTGAAAAGAAAATAAGTGGATAGATAGAACAAAAAGTCTCAGCCTCATAAAGAATGCATTGCATTATTGTTACATTCACTGAGATTTGTATGTGCGTAATTTACACCGCAACTGGCACCTCGAAGGCTGCGTCACTTCTCCCCTATTGCATGGGCTTGGTCACCTCCAACTCCAGGTGCTAAAGGTAGAGGCAAGAACCACGATTTCAGCACAGTTAGTTTCTAGCAGAACAAGGAAGTCCAGTAAGCGCTCCAGTAAATAAGCAAGCTGGTCAATCACAAACCAGTGATAAAACCTCAGTTCACAATTCAGGCAACAGTGGAATACCTTTTACAGAGGAACAGGTTAGCCTCTCGGAGCTTCTGCTCCTTCCATGACCAGCAATCTTCAGCACTCAGCTCTGCTCTGCTCTGTGTCTGGATGAGCATGCAGCTGTGCAATCTACGCTCTGCAACTTTTATTCCTCAGATGTGGCGTGCGTCAAAGTACTGGATAGTAGGGTATTTCTGCACTAGTACTGTATGCTAGGCTAGCGTATTTCTGCACTAGTACCTATGGTAGGGTAGGTATTTCTGCCTAGTACTGTATGGTAGGGTAGGGTATTCTACAGCTAGTACTGTATAGTAGGGTAGGGTATTTCTGCACTAGTACTATTGTGGTAGGGTGAGGTATTTCTGCACTAGTACTGTATGGTAGGGTAAGGGTATTTCTGCACTAGTACTGTACGGTGGGGCAGGGTATTTCTACAGCTAGTACTGTATGCTAGAGTAGAGTATTTCTACAGCTAGTACTGTATGAGGGTAGGGCATTTCTGCACTAGCACTGTATGGTAGGGTAGGGTATTTCTGCACTAGTACTGTCACGGTAGGGCAGAGTATTTCTACAGCTAGTATTGTATGCTAGGGTAGGGATTTCACAGCTAGTACTGTATGGTATAGTAGGTGGAGTATTTCTGCACTAGTACTGTATAGTAGGGTAGAATTATTTCTGCAGCTAATTACTGCATGCTAGGGTAAGGTATTTCTGCACTAGTACTGTATGCTAGGAGTAGGGTAGGTATTTCTACAGCTAGTACTGTATGCTGGGGTAGGGTATTTCTACAGCTAGTACTGTATGGTAGGGTGAGGTATTTCTGCACTAGTACTGTATGCTAGGGTAGGAGTATTTCTACAGCTAAGTACTGTATGGTAGGGTGGAGGTATTTCTGCAGCTAGTACTGTGGGGTGGGGTATTTCTGCACTAGTACTGTATGCTGAGTTGGGTATTTCTGCAGCTAGTACTGCATGCTGGGGTGAGAGATTTTCTGCACTAGTACTGTATGGTAGGGTAGGCTATTTATACAGCTAGTACTGTATGGTAAGGTAGGGTGTTTCTGCAGCTAGTACTGTATGGCAGGGTAGGAGTATTTCTGCACTAGTACTGTATGGTGGGGTGATGTTCTGCAGCTCATACTGTATGCTGGGGTGGTCTTTCTACAACTAGCAGCACTGTATTAGGCTAGCATATTTCTGCACTAGTACTGTATGGTAGGGTAGGGTCTTTCTGCAGCTCATACTGTATGCTAGGGTAGGGTCTTTCTGCAGCTCATACTGTATGCTGGGACGTTTTTCTATAGCTTGTACTGTATGTTGGATAGCATATTTCTACCACTAATACTGGATAGTAGGGTGAGGTATTTCTGCAGCTCATAGTGTATGCTAGGGTAGGTTTTTCTATAGCTTGTACTGTGTTAGGATAGCGTATTTCTGCACTAGTACTGTATGGTAGGGTGAGAGTATTTCTGCAGCTCATAGTGTATGCTAGGGTAGGTATTTCTACAGCTAGTACTATAGACTAGGTTATGGGATTTCTATTGTTGCATGCTAGGGTGAAGTGTTTCTGCAGTTAGTACCGTTACTATATTAGGGTAGGGTATTGCTGCAACTTGCACTGCATGCTAGGCAGGGGTATTATGCAGAAAATACTGATATGCTAGGGGTGGGTATTTCTGCAGGTAGTTCTGTATGCTGGGTTGGACATTTCATCAGTAAGTATGGTATGCTATGGTAGGATATCTCTGCACTACATCTGTGTGCTAAGGTACAGTTTTTCTGCAGTTAATACTGACATGCATGGTTAGGGTAATTCTGCAGCTTTTACTTGTATGCTAGGCTAGGTATGTCTTCAGCTAGTACTAATATATTAAGGTAGAGTATTTCTGTGGCTAGTACTGGATGCAGAGATAGTGTATTTTGCAGCTAGTACTGATAAGCTAGCATAGAATATTCCTGCAGCTAGTACTGTGTACTAAAGATAACTAGTTCTGTTGCTAGTACTGTATGCTAAGGTAGGAGTATTTTGTAACTACCACTGATGTGTTAGGAGAGAGCAGGGTATTTTTGTAGCTAGTACTGTATGCTAGGTTAGGTACCTGTACAGCCAGTACAGTATGCTAGGACAGGGTATTTCTGCAGCTAGTACTCTATGTTAAGGTAGGACATTTCTACAGCTAGTATTGATATGTCAGGTTAAGATATTCCTGCAGCTAGGTAGGCTATTTCTGCAGCTAGTACTGTATGCTAGGGTAGCAGGTATTTCTGCGAGCTGGTATTCTAGGGCATTGTATTTCTGCAGCTGATATGCTAAGGTATGGTATTTCTGCTGCTGGAATGCTAAGGGAGTTAATTTTGTAGCTGGTCTGCTAGGACATGGTATTTATTCATCTGACATGCTAGTGTAGGGTATATCTGCAGCTGATATGCTTTGGGTAGGGTATATCTGCAGTTGATATGCTTTAGGTAGAATAGTTATATAGCTAGAATGCTAGCACAGGATATTTCTGTAGGTAGTATGCTATGGCGGAGCTATTTCTGGGATTTTATATACTAAGGTAGGATTTTTACAGCTGGTTTGATAGAGTGCGGTATTTTTGCAGTTGGCCATATAGCCCTGAAGTTAAGACAGTGAGCTATAAACAAGCTTGCTACATCCAGCAGACCCTAGACTTAAGACCTACAGCCTCCACTTGCATACTGCATGACCCTGAGCAGATTTTTTTTTTTTTCAGTTGTTTAACCAGGGTAGCACACTAAGCTGAAAGCTTTTTACAAGTGCGA